>CM057466.1:25012500-26262500 GCA_030035585.1 Dugong dugon
GCACTTCTGAATCCCAGTATTTTGCACTAAGTTTCAAGTTTTGCACTTTAAGAAATAATATTGTCTGGAATATTAGATTTGTTTTTATCTTTTCACTCCAGATTTATCATATTATCATTGACTTTTCATTGAAATATTTTCAAACATTTTAAGGGTATTTAAGGTCTCTATAGAAGCCCTGGTGGTGCAGTGGTTAAGAGCTCAGCTACTAACCAAAAGGCTGGCAGTTCGAATCCATCAGCTGCTCCTTGGAAACCCTATGGGCCAGTTCTATTCTGTCCTGTAGTGTTGCTATGAGTCAGAATCGACTCAATGGCAACAGGTGTGATTTTTTTGGTTTGGTATCTTTTACAAGAGCTTGCATCTAAATCATTTTGGGAGATTTAGTAGTCTGTGGTGGGTCTCAGGTATGTGCAATTTGTAAAAAGATGATGTTCAATCCTGGTTGAGAAGTACTTGTCCAAGGTATTTCAAAACATGGTCCAGGATCATAAATTAATTGCGGGCATTTGACATAGCTTTTAACAATCAAAAAGCGATTAATAAAATTGTTACCTATGCCTTTGAATATTAAATAAATAAAAATAAGCACTATCAGATTTTATATTATTTTAAGGCTCCCCCCAACCCAATCGAGCAATGAGGTATAAAAACTACCATCACCCAGCATAGGATAGAAATAGCTTCTGATCTAACTTTAGAGTTTATTTGGAATCTTTCTGATTTCTTTTCCTAAGTCCATTTCAGATAATCTTTCCTTTTAGATATTTTTAAATGTCCAAAAGAAAAACTTCGTGAACTACTCTCTGAAGAAATTTGTTTATGTCAGTAATTGCCTCACTCCACTGGGAAACAGAACTTTTTCTTTGTTCAACATTATAACTTATTAACACAGATTTGTTCTACATAGATCAAAACTCCTTAAGCACTGATCTTCACCAACCCACAGGAAGCATTTTCTCCTGGCCAAATGATACTGCACAACGTTAGGGAAGTCGTATACAAAATCAAGTCTTTAATGCAAACAGCGAATCTAAATCATAGAGCAGATGAATGTATAGCACCAGACTTCATAACACCCAGACTAGCAGGTGTCTCTTCTTTCTCTGAGTTTTGGCATGCTCAGTTTGAATTACCTAGTTAGCTGTTCAGATAAATGGATGGAGGGATTCTTTCGAATGGCCATGTTACATGCTCTGCTGTGTCCTAAATGTCTTCAGTTCATCTGAGGCTCCTTGGATATTCTAAAATGAAATGGCTCATTGGCAGATAGTTTGAGCATCACATTCTCAGAATACTGATTTTTGCCACTAAGTGGAAATTAACCAAATAGAGCAACTTTCCAACTTTTAGGAATGCTTCTTTTAATCAGAACTGTGATTCTTGCAACGCCATCCTTCAATGACTTCTCTTTGGGGAGAGTTATGGACAAGGTCTACTCTTGTCTGTATGTGGTTTTTTTCACAACCACATGGCTTGGTATCTTGGCAAGCTGAGGTGGGGCATCTGCAGCCAAGTCCTTCTAGTCCTTCATTACGAGAGCTTGCGGCATAGCTCTGTATCAAGGTCTTTTGCCTCTTCAGGATATCTCAATGAATTATTCTTAGGCAAAGATAATGCTGTACGGTCACCAAGTTTCATTTCATTTTTTTGCTTCCTAGGAACAGAGGAAGAGGCCTGGTGGCACCAGTGGTTAGGTGTTTGGCTGCTAACCAAGAGGTCAGCAGTTTGAATCAACCAGCTGCTCCCTGGAAACCCTATGGGGCAGATCTACTATGTCCTATAGGGTCGCTATCAGTTGGAATCGACTCAATGGCAACAGGTTTGGGTTTTTTTGTTTGTTTAGGAACACAGGAAGATTGCATTTCCCAGACTTTGAATTGTAAGTGAAAGTGACTGTGATATTTAGACTGAAGCATAGAACAGCAGGAAGCCTCACAGTTCAGACGACACAGCTACAGGAAAGTAAGCCCTTTTGCTGGACACGTAGGATAAAAAAAAATAAATGTTAGACGTTTTTATAGGAAGCTATTGAAATATTGGGATTATTTGTTAGCACAGCATAGTTTCTTTCATTCTGATTGGTACGGATGATGACTACAGAAATCCCACCACATTCCAAATGTCAGTGTTTGGGATTTCATCTATTAGACTTTCACTCTACTATCCCCTCCTCTATTTGCCTGTCTCGTTCTGCTGAGGCAGCTCCCAGGGTTAAGCATGCCCTACATTTTCAGCTACTGCCTGCAAACACCTTATTAAAAGGATGATTGTTAAAAGTCCTCCTTGACTGGAGGAAATCAGAGCCTACAAGGGTAAAAGAGGAGTTAAAGAGAGATAAAAATTAATGGCTCTTAAACTTTGAGTGCATCAGAATCACCTGGGAAGTTTATTCAAAATGCAGAGACGCCTCACTCTAAAAAAAAAAAAAAAATTGCTCTCGAGTCTGACTCAAATTGACTCTATAGGACAGAGTAGAACTGCCCTATAGGGTTTCCAAGGCTGTAATCTTTACGGGAGCTGACTGCCACTTCTTTCTCCCGTGGAGCAACTGGTGAGTTCAAACTGCCAATCTTTCAGTTGGTAGCCAAGAGCTTAACCACTGCACCACCAAGGCTCCTTTATGCCCCACCCTAGACATCCTCATTTAGTTTGTCTGGGGTGAGGTCAAGAAATACATACATTTTAATACACAAAGTGATTCTGATGCAGATACATCAAGGAGCACACTTTGAGAAGACTTGGACCAGACACTAATAGAGGATCACTTCCTTTGTAAACTGAAAAATTGTATGGAAAATTTGGGAAGGGTTCTCATAGGTAGTAGTTTTCTAAGTGTGGCCAATGGAATACCTTATATGAATTGCCAAGGGCACTATTTAAAAACGCAGACTCCTAACAATGTCTACCAAAAACCCAAAACCAAACCCATTGCCATCAAGTTGATTCTGACTCATAGCAATGCTATAGGACAGAGCAGAACTATCCCATAGGGTTTCCAAGGAGTGGCTGGTGGATTCGAACCACCGACCTTTCATTTAGCAGTTGACCACTTTTAACCACTGTGCAACCAGGTCCCCAAACAATGTCTAGGATCTAATAAATCAGCTCTCCTGGTGGATCTGCATTGTAATATGCTCCCCAGGCAAGCGCTTGGCTGCTACCCAAAAGGTCTGTGGTTCAAACCCACCAGCTGCTCCATAGAAGAAAGATTTGACAGTCTGCTTCCATAAAGATCACATCCTTGGAAACTCTATGGGGCAGTTCTATTTCATCCTATAGGGTCACTATGAGTTGGAATTGATTTGATGGCAATGGCTTTTATTTTGGTTGGCCATAGGGATTGCTTGCCCTTCTGTGCATATCTTTATGATTAGTCCAATTTATTATTCATGTATTCTTCTGAACAGGAACATTAGTTTTCTCTATCATTCCAAATCCTCAAACTGGAAGTGAATTCATCATTATTAGTGTCTTTACTGGAGCTCCAGTGGTGCAGTGGTTGAGAGCTATGGCTGGTAACCAAAAGGTCGGTGGTTCGAATCCACCAGCCTCTCCTTGGAAACCCTATGGGCAGTTCTGCTCTGTACTATAGGGTTGCTATGAGTCGGAATTGACTGGACGGCAACGACTTTGGTGGTTTTTTTTTTTTTTTAAGAGTCTTTACTAGTTATAAGAGAAAGTAACTCTGAAATATCTATGTATCATAGCTGTTGAAATATTGAATTTGTATTTCAAGATAAATAGTAAATATATTTTTATTTTCCGTTAAAAAGAACACAAATATTTATTTTCGTGGGCAGAAAAGATTATATCATGATAATAGTCTAGAAGACTCCAAAAAATTATTCTCTTTTAATGCTTAAAGAAATGTTATAAGATTTAAAAATGAAGTTATATAAAATCATAACATGACAAGGTCAGATGGTACAGCAGACACTTAATAAGACATTCAATTAGCTGTGCGTAGGCTTAAATTAACTGCTTATTTTATCTGAAAATATTATAGCTCAGATTAAATAGCTCCATCTAGGTGGCTTTGTAATAGAAACACTTTCATTTGAATCTTACAGAGATGGATCTAGAACTGGCACAGGATCAGCTGTCAGAAGCCTAGACTAGAGTATCAACTCAATTGCTAATTAGCTGAATATCATTAAGAACGTCACTTACCCTGGACAATATGTTCCATCTTCTGTACTACTGCTTTTCGACTTTTATGAGAGTTAAAAAAAAGTAGTGGTGTATATGCAATTAATTTGTAAACTACAAATCATTATGGAAATGTAAGTTTATACAGCCACATAATGATTTCACTATGGGCATAATGCTGGCCAACACTTATTGAACACTTACAAAGTGCCAGGCCTTGTGCTTGCATGTATTATACTATTTAATGCCCACAAAACCTAATGACGTTAATATTATCATCTCCTTTTTAGCTACCAGGAGATCGAAGCTTAAAGAGACCATGGATAAACAAGCATTAAGGAGAGAAGCAGAACTCAATCCATTTCCATTTGACTTAACACTCATGCTCCTAAATAGACTATCTTTGTAATGATAGCCACGTAGCCTACAATAATATCATCTCAATTATGGATACACACGGCCCATGTCTTTCTTATTATTATTTCCCTCAATGATATGTATGACACTGAGTAACACATTCAGCTGTAACAAGTTCGGGTCAGGGAATAAGAAAGTAACCTCTGAGCCATTTCTTTACAGTAAAAATATGGCCCATTATCTTTTTGACCCCTATATAGCTAATGAAGAAATCTATGACTTTATATTGCTTACCCTGTTCTTACATTGTCAGTTGAAATTAATACTTAACCATAATTTAGCTTTTGAGAGCACAAAAATTGTCTAGCTACTCTTTCATAATAAGAGCTCATGTTTCCATGCCATTAGTTCTTTATTTTTCTTCACCAAGAAAATAAACCATAAATGACAAGAGTAATTTCTCAGTTTTTCAAAGACACGCTATAGGTTGAAATATTGTGATAATGAAGAATAAGACTGATAATGGGCAAGAGAATTCTCTTCCTTCTTAAAATTTGGAGCCAGGGTGTATTATCTGTAAGATGTGGTGAATCTCATGTGAAATTGTGCACTACAAATTAGTAAGTAAGCACAAGTAAGCCAGTGCTTACCTTGCTCACTTGGGTCATCCGTCCCTAACAGGGATTAGAAATTTGAAAAGAGGCTTTGATTCTGTAGGAAGGTGCTGTGGGGTTGGGAAAGAGACAGATGCCAGCTATACCTAGAAGCAGAGACTTTGATTTGGTGAAAAAATGTGAAATTGTTCACTACAGATGATCCGGTAAGAAAGGTAAGCATCATGCTTACCTTGCCCATTGGATAATCTGTCCCTGTTTGGAGCCACTTACATTAGTCATTGTTAACAGATTTTGAGAAAAATTGCTGTCTGTCTTTTTCAAGAGAAGATCCTTGATCATACATCAAGGATGGATTCATTTATTAAAGAAGGAATATAATATAGAACAAGGCCTGTGCATTGTGCTGAGTCATTTTCTGCTGGATTTCTTCTGGACAGGTAGGATTGCCTGTCATTTCCTAATTACAAGCTGTGAAGTGAGTCATACTCTGTTGTGCTATTGTTGTAAGTTGCCATCAAGTCAGCACCAACTCATTGCAACCCTTGTACAGAATGAAATATTGTCCAGTCCTATTATGCCATATTCATGATTGTTGGTATGTTTGAGTCCATTGTTGGGGCTATTGTGTCAACCCATCTCATTGACGGTTTCCCTCATTTTCACTGACCTTTAACTTTCCTAAAGATGATGTCCTCTTCTATCAATGGGCCTTTCCTTGATGACATATCCAAAGTAAGTGAGTTGAAGTCTTGCCATCCTCACATCCAAAGAATATTCTGGTTACAACCACTTACTCTGGAGGGCCCTTATTCCACCATTTTCAACAGGAAAGGGATCTTCTTCCCTCTCCAAGAGGAGCAGTGGGATAAAATGTCCAGCTTCTTTCGCCACCCTTCACTCATTAGTAGAGACTGAGAGAGGCTAATACTCATTGAACCACAGCTCAGGAGCAGCCAGAACCAATGTGTTGATGGTGACTGCTAGTGTCTAATGTGGCCTCTTTCTCTTTTTTAGTATTTTCCTGCAGCTTCCACCAGGAGTAGCAAGCTTTGTGCTTTTAATATTCTTGGAGTAAACCTACCTGAGAGGGAACCTCCACAGAATAGATGGAAAACACACTATTTTCCAGCCTTTTTTCCTTTGATGGAGTGTTAGGTCAGATAAGCCCTTTTCTGAGAGCCCATATGTAGTAGTCAACTTGGGAAGAGAATAAACACTCCAGCCTGTGTTCTCCATTCCCAGTATTGCCAGGGGCACTTGAATATCCGTTTAAAAATATGTTCTTGTGGGAATACTTTGGTTCTGAAATTGCAAACTAGTAAGCCTCAGGCTGGATATGACCCACAAAAGTATTTTATTTGGCTCTTTGCTTTTTTTGTTTTTTAAGTTTTTAAAAAAAATCCAAACCCGTTGCCTTTGAGTCAATTCTTACTCATAGTGACCCTATAGGACAGAGTAGAATTGCCCCACAGTGTTTCCTAGGAGCAGCTGGTGGATTCGAACCGCTGACCTTTTGGTTAGCAGCCAAGTTCTTTAACCACTTCACCATATGCCATCCAATAATCGATCATTTACATAAAAATATGGATTTTTAGATTCTCTTGAAAAATGGGGCAATATGGCAGCATGGGTCTAAATTTCCACGTGGCAACAATCAACTAGAGCTAAGTAGAGGCCACTCCCTTTCTAAGAAATATGTGGTCTTCAATTAACCACAAACTCTGACTCTAAACTCAAATGCCATGTGCCCTTTATGACTGTTTAAACAGTTTAGAATAGAGATATTTTTTCTGTACCTACGTCCATGGGCGCTCGTCTGAGACCATGGGTTTTATGCTTATATCTGGCTCTCTTTTCTCTCTTTTGATTTCCTTCTGATTCTTGCAGGTACTTGAATTCACTTCCTCTCTTCATATTCCTGAATGGGAAGAAGGGTTTCAGGCACCAGACTCTGCCCTAAGTCCCTAACAATACTGAATTTTCCAGCTATCATTTCTACAAATCTAATGAGGTTTTTGTATTTCCTTCCATTTCATTTTCAACACTTTCTCACTCTTTTGATCCTTTCCCAGACCTTTCCTAATGTACATTAGAAAGTGATGCCTCAGCTTTCCTGGTATTTGAGTCCAATTTCTATTTCCTGAAATGGAATATTTGTCAGATATGAATTCAGAAGTCATAAAAGGTAGAGGGGAGAGAGGGACTTAAAAATGTGTTAGTACGAACGAAATGGCATAAAAAATATAGCTTTATTGATGCTAACAACTTTAGGAAGTTTGGAGAACGCTGATTTACAGTGAGACAGAGAACTCCATGTATCCTCGTATGGGTATATTTGGTTCTCTGAAGGAAAATGTGCTGTAGGTTTTCTGCTGAGTTTGGTCCTACAGCTTCCACTGGAACCAGCTCCTTTCCATGACTTTACCTTGGGATACACACACCCTGCAATTGTCATAGCCCAAGTACACTGGAATGACTCATAACATAAGGTTGAATAGGCTCAAAGGATACACATTTAAATTGGTTGCTTAGCTTTAAACCATTGGGCAGTACAGAGAATCAAACATTAGGCATCTTTCATATACTGACCTTCTAGGGCCCAAGAAGAGTGTGCTCTTCTGAGGCCGTTAGAGGAAATAATTCTGGATTCAGGTCCTTCAGGTCTTTTGTCTCCTAGAAATAAATAGTTTTTAAAAATCAATAAAGAGGACACAATCTGATAGTCTGTTAGATGATAAAAATGTCAGTTATTCCCGTAGGTTCATGACACAAAGAAGGCTGGTAGAGATGGTAGCCACCACCCACCACACAGTAATTATAGGATATAAAAGTCATTGTTATTAGATAAATCCGTGAAATGGTGAAGAGCAAGGGCTGAGATCTGGGGAGCAGGGGGTTCCAGTCTGGAGCCATTTTGTATCCATTGAGTTTCTGACTCTTGGGGAACACGCTTACAGAGGTGTGTCTCCCACTGGGACTGGGTATGAATCTCTGCCCGGCTTTTGTTCCTAAGATGACTCTCTCCTTCACAGTAGGTGACACAACAGCGACAGGCTGCAGAGGGCTTCCCTCTGTGCTTGGACATCGTGCTTGGGGCTTGTGAGGGACCTTCAGCCTTCCCTGAACTCTGGAGTCCTGGGGGATCTTTCAAACGACTTCTCCTTTTCTGAACATGGTCCAGACTGATGTCGGACTGGGAAGAGCAGCTCTCATTCCAGCCTGAGCTGGCACTCAGACTTCTCAGGGGAAGAGCCAACCGCAAAGCCTTCCAGAATTTGGAGCCAGAATGTTTGGACTTTTCTCCCTTCCAGCTCACAAAAGACACAGACTCCTTCAGCTGCAGGATACCTGGGTGTGGATGCTCAAGAGGACGGTACTCAACCACAATGAGCTTGGTGGCAATGGAGTTCTGGCACATGACTCCCAGTTTAAACTCCAGCATACTGATGCTCTTTTCTGTCACATAGTCTGGGCTCAGGACAACGATCATCCTTCGGCTCCTCTGAATGAAGTCAAAAACAGCTTCCACTGTGTCTACAGCAAAATGGAAAGATAGGTAACGGCTAGTGAAAATTTATACAACTTCCAGTTTATCACTGTCCATCTTACAAAGGATAGGCTATGAATAAATACTTCAAAATATAGTATCTCAGTGTTGGAAGGAGTCTGTTAAACAAATAATTTATCTCTTTAAGGAACTCCATCTGCACCATAATTACCAATGCTTGCTAAATGTCTGCTACCTCCGAGGAAGGGGAATTAACTGCCTCCAAAAGCAGCTAATTTCAGCTCTGTTTGTAAATTATTTCTTGTTTTGAAGTCTTCTTTCCTGCAATTTTTATCTAGTAGTCTTAGTTCTGACATCTTCAAATACTTTAAGTATTTGACAACATTTAACTATTTAACTATTGTGACTTCACTGTATTTTCTTTTCACCCCTAGATTAAATAACTTTAAGATTTTAATCTTATTCCCCATATGACATGGTTTTAAATCTTCTCTCATACTCATCTTCCTCTGAATAATCTTCAGTTTCTCTGTGTGTGCCCAAAAAGCGGTGTTCTGAACAGAACTGAACACAAAGTTCCTGATACGGTCTGATCAGGAAAGAGCATTGGGGGAATTACCACATCCTATAGTCCACTTTGAGCCCTGGTGGTGTAGTGGCTAAGAGCTTGGCTGCTAAACAAAAGGTCGGCAGTCTGAAGCCACCAGCTGCTCCTTGGAAACCCTATAGGGCAGTTCTACTCTGTCCTATAGGGTTGCTATAGGGGCAGTATGAGTCGGAATCGACTGGACGGCAACTGGTTTTGTTTTGTTTTTTCAGATGATCCACATAAGGAGCTCTGGTGGTGCAGCAGATAGGTGCTCAGCCGCTAACCAAAAAGTTGGCGGTTCAAACCTACCAGCCGCTTCTCAGGAGAAAGATGTGACAGTCTGCTTCCATAAAGATTACAGCCTTGGAAACCCTATGGAGTAGTTTTACTCTCTTCCATAGGGTTGCTATGAGTCAGAATCAACTCAGCAGCAGCTGGTTTGGTTTTTGATATGATGCACATAGAGTCCTTGGGTGGTGCACATGGTTAATGCACTTGGCTGCTAACTGCTAGGTTGGAGGTTTGAGTCCATCCAGAGGTGCCTTGGAAGAAAGGCCTGACGATCTACTTCTGAAAAATCAGCCATTGAGACCCCTAGAAGGCACAGTTCTTCTCTTAAACACATGGGGTCTCCATGAGTTGGAAATGACTCGATGGCAATTTTTTTTCTTAATAATCCGTATTGTTGTATCTGTTGATACTTAAAACTTTTGGACATCACATAGGATAGTTCATGGTATTGACATTGCTGTCAACTAAAATTTCCTTTCCATTTTTTGTGAAGAACTGGCCTAAAAATTCAATTAAAGGGCCGATGACAATGGCAATGTGTAAGAATCTGTAAATCAGTTAAGACTTCCAGCAAAACATTCATTTCTAATACTTACTGAGTTGGATTTGGACAGATCCCAATGGAAAGTCCTTCAGATAAATGGAGTGCTTAACTCACTGTGTGATCTGTGAGCACCGAGTTGTAGACAGTGTGATTTTCTGAAGGAAAGGAGTTCCAAATGTGCAAATCACATCTATTGACAACTCTGAAAACAAGTGCTGGAGGCAGACCATGAGGTTGAGTGCCAGCGTACTGGGGGTCAGGGGTGAAACAGTGACTGACTTTTTAGCCTGTAAAGACAAGCTGGAAGTTTGCAGTGAATTTGATGATTATGAATTTGACTGTGAATGAGGAAGCTATGCTCTTTACCAGATTAATTCTTTCTAATCTGTAGACTTGACATGAATTTGGAAGGAAACCAGAGGATATGTGGGATCAATTGCTAAGAACTCGGGGCTGGTTTTCACAAGAGTGCAAAGGCTTTTAGATAATTTTTGTTTCAATCTTAAAAGATAAATCTAAATTTGCACTTATCTTCAAAGCCCTTGTGTGTGTGTGTGTGTGTGTGTGTGTGTGTGTGTGTGTGTGTATTACTTCAAAATAATTGCTTTAAGAGAATATATGTGTGTTCCAGTGGGGCTATCACTGTTGAAAATAAAACACTGTCCTCGACCATCTAAAGAAAATTGTCTTTAGAGTCAGTGACTTTTTTTTTTGGTACTGTTACTCCACCCGGAAAGTGGGGTTTTTACATTTGAAAGAGCGCAGTGCTTCTCAGACGGGGGTTGAGCTATAGCCCCAGGAGTTGTTGCTTTGTACTTTGAAGGAGGCTGCCTCTTTTGTGGCACATTCCTTTAATACTTTCCTAGTGTTAAAACTTACTGTTTGAGGATGGCAACTATTATTTTTTAATAAGGACTATTTGCGGATGGAGTCATAAATTAGGTGTTGTATTCTGTTTGGGCTCAAAAAATGAGGTGTGGCTAGAGCGTAGCAAATTGGTTTTGAAGTCATGTTTTCTGGTCCCGAAATCTTCAATAAACCACAATGCTCTTTACTTTAAAAATCATAATCTCCCTGACATTCACCTAGTGAAAAACTAGGGATGTAATTTTGTTCTCTGGCTAGGTTTTTAGTAGGTGAAAAATCAGCAGACCTTTCTCTGTCTCTCCTTGAAGTGTAGTGGGGGGGGGGGAAAAAAAAAAAAGGAAGGCAGTGCCTAATTTAGAATCAGATGGGTATGAATTAAAATCTTGATTTCTGCAATTACCTCTGTTTTTATCTTCATATTTTTGAGTCTAAATTTTCTATCTCTACAATGCACGTATGGAGATACAGGTGGTTCAGTGGTAGAATTCTTGCCTTCATTGCCAGAGACCCAAGTTCGATTCCTGACCTGAGGCTTATGTGTTGCTATGATACTGAACAAGTTTCAGTGTAGCTTCCAGACAAAGACAGACTAGGAAGAAAGTCCTGGCAATCTACTTCCAAAACTCAGCCGATGAAAACCCTATGGAGCACAATGGCTTGATTCACTACTGACAATGGGAATGATGGAGGACCAGGCAGTGTTTTATTCTGTTCTGCATGGTATCACCGTGAGTCATGGGCAGACTCAGTGCCAGCTAGCCACAACAACAATAAAACGCTGAGAGTGACAGCAAATTGGTAGGGTTTTTAAACCACTTGGAATAGCAAACATACCATGGACTGCTAGAAGAACGAACAACTCCGACTTGGGAGAAGTACAGCCAGAATGCTCCTTGGAAGCAAGGATGGCAAGACTTCGGCTCACATACTTTGGACATGTTATCAGGAGGGACCAGTCCCTGGAGAAGGACATCATGCTTGATAAAGTGCAGGGTCAGTGAGAAGAGGAAGACCCTCAAGGAGATGGACTGACACCGTGGCTGCAACAATGGGCTCAAGCATAACAGCTGTGAGGACGGCGCAGGACTGGGCAGTGTTTTGTTCTGTTGAACACAGGGTTGCTATGGGTCAGAACCGACTCGACGGCACCTAACAACAACAACATATGTAAATGTCTGGGTGGTGCACCCAGTTTGCTATAGGCTGCTAGCCTAAAGATTGGCGGTTCAAACCAACCCAGAGGCTACGTGGAAGAGAGGCGTGGCGAACTGCTTCCTTAACCGTCAAGAAAACCCTATGGAACAGTTGTACTCGGTAACATACTGGGTTGCCGTAAGTTGGGGCCCTACTCAACAGCACCTAACAACAACAGTGACAACAGCACACAATAGAAATTTAAATAAATCACTCTCATTAAATTAATATTATTTGATGTTTAGTGAACATAATATTAAGATAATATATGGACTAATATTTACTGAATCTGAATCAATTCTTCAAGTTAATTTAGAGTATGCGCAAAACACATCACCTTAGTATGTGGATTTATAAGAAGTAATAGGATTTAAAAAAATTGTCTATTCAGTTCAAAATAAATTTGGATAAAAAATAGTGAAACACTTAGTCTTCTAGCCCCTTGCTAAATTACCTCACATCCTCAGGTGGAAAAGAGAAATAAGATGGGCTAGTTGCTGAATATGTCTCTCATACCATACTGTGAATTTACTCTGGTGTCAAAGAACTTCAGGAAATAACTGAAGAAAACATCTTGCGAGTTTAACAACGGTAGGGATAGCTAGGTAGACGAGGTTCAAATGGCCAATATTGAAACTTCTAAGTAGATACCACCATGTTGTAGAGCGTCATTTAACATACGCAGAGTTGGAAGTAACTTCAGATCAATCACCACTTATCCAATGCAAAAAGCCCATGTACAACATCTCAGTGAAAATCCATTAGATCTCTTCTTGTATATCTCTAGTGACGGGAAACCTAGTATTTCCTAACTGAGTTAATTCCATTACTGTTCGACTCTGTTTTGAAGTTGTTTCTTAATTGAGTAGATATCTGTTTCCTTGTAACTTTCACCCATTGATCCTAAGTCTACTCTTTGGGGACTTGTTTGAAAGAGGAAAATTTTTCATTGGAGAAATTTTTCCTAAGCTAATTAGTTCAGAGCACATTATGGGGACTCAATAAATATTCTTTTGAGTAAATGGATGGACTTTTTTTTTAAAGCAAGAAAATATTCCTGTCACTATGACTTAGTATTATTAACTCAAATGAAAATTCATTTTCAAATATTGTGATTGGTTTAACTGAAGTCTGTGATATAATGTATGTTTGATTCAAATGATCATTAATCAGCTAAAAGCAGGGCGTTAATTTCTTGATCCCGTAACAAAGCAGCAACTGACTTGGTTGCATTAAAGCTGTCCAAATTGAGCAGAAAGGGATAGGCTTATGACATTGTTTAAAAAGATTTTCTCTCTCTTTCTCTCTGATAGATATTATATATAAATATATATAAAGACTACAGCTTTCATACACACACACACACACACACACACACACATACACAGATGCCCTAGTATACTAGTTTAATCCATTTTACATAGGCAACTCTCTTTTGCTCACATACAAGGAAGATTTCTTGAGATCAGCAAGGCCCTCTTTTTCTCAGATCACTCTCAGAAAGAGAAACTTACCTAGTATAGCTTCTTACTTTTCGTATTAGAAATGTAATCATTCATCTTTTTAGTCTCACTTCTTATGCCCAAACATGAAAATAAAGACACAAAACACATGCACAAAAAAAATTCAAAGCTGAAAATAAATGGTTTATTTAAAAAATAAGCATATTGACAAATAAAATGAAATATGGAAAATACAAAAGTACATGAATAAAATAAAAAAAGACAATCTTAAAATATTAAAACCTATGAAAAGAAAATGATAATTTACAAGTGGAGTGATGCTTTTGCTTTCCGATACAATGGAGTACCACTTCCTTAGAATCCTAAGGAATTATCTAAGTTGCAATACAGAAGAAAATGAAATAATTTTTACATGAATGCATAATTAGACGCTGTATATTGTGGCTCTTTGTTAACCTGGGTGCAGAAGGTCTTTTGATCGTATGTGTAAAACAATTTTTTTTTTAACATTAGAGGCATGATTTCTTCTCATGCTTTAAATTACAAGTATGTTTCCTCAGCCCCTTCAAGTGTTCGTATTAGGTATCTTCTGGGACATAAAACCAACCAACCAAAAATCTTGAGACAAATTTTTTCAGCATGAGCCATATCGCTTAGAATTGAGATGCTTTCCATTTCACCATTTGGAAAAGTCCAGTACTAAAGGCAGGAATATCAACAGGAAAAAATAAATGTACATCAAGGAGTTTGCAGCGACACCCAACTACATTGAGGATAAATATGGAGTCGGAAAGTGCAAACGGCATGCAGCATTGGCAAAATCATGGCCTCTTGACGCTGAGACTATCCCTCATTTGCCTAGAGCTTATGCAAGAACTGGTAGTCAAAGCTTATCTGGAGACAGCTCTCTGCTGGTCTTGTGAATGAAGAGTTAACAGGGGGAGTAAAGGTGGTTTTAATGTGGAAAAGCATTCATAAGTCTAAAAAAAGTTTAGATCCAAGAGTGACTCCACACCATACTCTTATAGTCAAGAATTCAAAGGTGAAGCTTTTTTCAATTTAGAATAATCAGTAACTCCTACTTAAAGAAATTATTTATCATGGACTTTAATACTGATGAAGGACACTTACATGTAGGGAATAGTTTCAGAACTGCTCATCAACATTCATACTACTAGGATAAGGGCTTCCTTCATTTACAAGTTATGGTGCTTTATAAGATACCCAGACTCATTTATAAGTATTTTGTCTTCCTTTTCTCTGTTACTCACTAGTCCAAATAGAGACATATCTCCAGCTGCTGAGCACTGAGATTAAGATAGCTTACTTTCTAACTGTGCGCTGGGAACATAGTAGGTAATCAATTAACGCCAGATGGCTGGCCACTGATTAGTGGTAACCATTGAAGCTCTCTGCATAACAGATCCCACTGCACCCAGTTCAACGGCAGCAGTACTCAGTGATTTCTATTAACTTAGGGAAGGCAAGCACGAACGACAACTACCACTTTGTGAGCTGTGAAATTCACAAATAATATTAATGTACAGAAAATACTGACTCAAAAGCATTACAGCAAAAACATAATTAAAACTGGACAAGAGTTCCAGTGGAGTTTGATATTGTGCCAATGACCACTGAAGTCATCTGCATGCTTGTATATACATATATATAGATATATACACACACACATATGTATACATATACATGCATATATATACATGTATGTATATATATACATATATACACACATATATATATTACGCACGTGTATATATATACACACATATATACATATACATACAGACATACAAATATATATATTCTACCTATATGTAACATAGATACTCATCACTCTGTAAACTCTGGACTTTGTTTTTGCTTTTCCTAGCGTTTTGAACTATTTAAAACAAACATGTATTCATTGAAAGTGGCTTTCCAGATTAACTTGTTTGGAGTGAACGTATTAAAACTGTACCAGGGAATAAATGCAGAAAATACTGGGTTCCAGTTAATTCCCTTAGAATATTAATGTTAAAAACAACTTTCAACTCAAGCAACTGGATTTCACCCCCACATTTTACACTGAGAAGACAAACACGAGTGAGGCAAAATAACTTTCCCAGTATTCCACTTTAGCAAGGCTGGGATTAAAAGAGAAACTGCCAAATACCCTGTTCTGTGTTCTTCTCATAACTCAGAAAAACGCTTTAAAAGCATTTTGCCGCTATCTCATTCTCTATTAGCACCGTTAGGAGAAGCTTCCTTTCAGACTGAAGCGAGTATGGAACCACATTCAAAGTGTGAATGACTGATACAAGGTACAGTAGAAAGGAAGATGACATGATAAACATAGTTTGAACAACACATGATCAGTTTACTACCATAAAAACAGAAATTATGGTATATTTTTTAAGTTTACAAAAATGACATCAATTAAGTACCTGAGATGGAGGGTAGGGTGGTATTGTAGGGAAAGAAAATGCAGGCAAGCCTTTGAAAATCAATAAGGAACATTTTCAGATAGAGTTCTTTTGTACCATCCTAAGTGGATGTCAGTCTGGCTGTGGTGGTATGTGGTACAGCAGAATAAGCAAAAGAGCTCATTAGCTTGAGCTAAAATAAATCTAGGCCCTGATGGTATTTATTAATGGATGAATAAAAATAAAAGAAAAAGAAAACAATACTTGGAAAATCATAATGGCCCTGTGAACAGATGACTTGTTTGTAAGGGGTTATTAAGTCCATTGGAAAAGGCTGCCCCATAATGTTAAGATGAAATAGAAGGAATACAGACACATGGGACCAGGGATGAAGGGTGCAAAAGAACAGGTTCACATCAACCAAGTCCTTGCCTGCAAGGAACACGGTGACATTAGAGACAGGTGACAATATCACTCTACAACTTAGTATTGCCTGAGGAAGCAGATCAGCCAGTCATACAGTCACCCTGAATTTATCCCTGTGGGGAAGCTTTGACAGATTGCTTTTCTCCTCTGCCCATGAAACAATAAACCTGGAATAAAAAAAGGGGAACATTTCCTTCCTGGAGTAGCCTTGGCTCTTTCTGCCCCTTTCCTTGCTGCTTTCATAAGTTTTTTAAGGATGAATAGGAGAGGCCTTGCTCGTCACTGCTAGACCACCTGTGATTTCTCTTCACTGGCATGGCCACCTGCAGCTGCTTCCAGAACCTGCCCTGTGGATACCTGGATTTCTCCCCTTTCCATTTAATGACCGTGAGCACCGTCTTAGCCCTCTTCAGCTCCTTCACCTTCATCTCCTTCACAGCTTTGTACTGTACTAAAATGACGTTGATGGTGCCTCGGGAAGCCATGTTTTCTAGGCCCGCCTTGAGCTCCAGGAGGGCTTGGGTTCCCTGGTGCACGTAGTTGGGGCTTAGGACAACCAGAAGGCGTCTGCTTTTCTTAATGAAGCTCAAGGTCTCATCTGTGATAACTGGGAAAGAAAACACCATGGGAGTTAGTGTTGGCCAAGCAACCCCCAAAAGCATGGGGCTTGAG
Source organism: Dugong dugon (assembly GCA_030035585.1). Taxonomy (NCBI): domain Eukaryota; kingdom Metazoa; phylum Chordata; class Mammalia; order Sirenia; family Dugongidae; genus Dugong; species Dugong dugon. The sequence continues at coordinate 25,029,601 of CM057466.1, forward strand.
GAGCAAGTGCAGGGACCTTAGAGTAACAGGCTGAGAACTGAGGTGAAATTTTCTACCAACAAAGCTTTGTTAATTCTTTTTTTTTTTTTTCAGTTGTTTCAAGTACAGTTTTAATTGCTGTGCTTTAAATGAAATTTTACAATTCAAGTTAGTCTCTCATACAAAAATGTATACATACATTGTTATGTGACCCTAATGGCTCTCCCTATACTGTGACAGCACACTCTTCCTTTCCACCTCGGATTTCCTGTGTCCATTCAACTAGCTCCTGACCTTTAGTTAGCAGCCGAGCTCTTAACCACTGTGCCACCAAGGCTCCCCAGTATCACCAGGCATTCAAAAAAGATATACATTGAAGAATCAAAATATTAACATTTCATTTTTTGGTAGTACAACAGGAGTTTGAACCTTCATTTTTTTGGAAGGTCCTCTCTATTGCCACACACCTCCCTAAGTCAGACTGATCTCATTGTGTCTCTGGAAAAGCAGCTTAAAAAAAGAATCTAGCCAATCAAAGGGCATTTTATCTGGCAACACATTCTCAGCTCAGCTTTCTATTCTGCTCTCTGCGCTGGAGCCTAAATTAGTCCCTGGATCCTTCTCCTCAAACTCCTATCATTACCATAGAGCCAAGTGTTTCGGCAGCTGCTGGCTGATGTGTCTGCTTTCATTACCAGGCAAAGGCTTTCTTTGGGTCAAAAGAAGGGAAAAAAAAAAGCAGGAGGGAAAATGGAAATGTAGTGTCATTTTCGTCTGCTGTCAAGGGCTCTGATTAGTTTTTGTCACTAAATTCTTGAGATGAATCCATCTTCTGGCAGTTGCTTATGGATGACTGTACAATCCTTTACGTGGGATTCAGATAGGAGCCAACGTCAGTAAATGCACTTGTGTTGTGGAAATCTATTTCATGATCTGTATCATGGTTTGCCATACTCCCCTAAGCAGTCACTGTGCCCCTTAATCTTCACAGGTACAGAGGCAATGGGAGAAAGACAGCTAAAACTTAGCCGGTAAAGCCAGGAGGAGAAGCCAGGAATAAGAGTGCCCTCCAGGCAGCACTGCTGGAGGTTGACCATAGGTAAGCATGGGAAGAGACCCCGAGACAGAGGATTGAGCTAGAGCAGCAGGGAGAATGCAAAAGGATGCAAGGGTCAACCATCAAAAGCAAGAGGCAAGAGTAATTATGGAGAACTTGAATTCTTCAAAGAACTATCTATCCCTTTTGGAGAGACTTACACTGTTAAATATCTTTATATAACATTTCACACAGCAGATAAATATTTTTTAATGGCTGTATGAATGAATACATGGATGAATAAATGACTTGGGGGATTAAGTCTTAAAATGGAATTAAGTCTTAATTGTATCATCAGTTCATCTTTTCCTGGTTTATCACAAGATTAGAGAAATTACATGCATTTCAACCGTACAAAGTATAACAGTGGGTTTAGGAATGCTATTTAATGTGTTTATTAAAATAGATTCAAATGGACCATTACTTTGCGTATTATAGGGGTGGATGAGAAAATGAGAGCTTTTATTTTAAAAATTTAGTAATTTGGTTTTTTTTTTTTTTTTTTAACTAGAATACACTGGTCTCTGTAAGATTTTAATCTGTATCTCCAATGTATAAACTGATAGAAAGGAAGAAACAAACCCAAGGAAAAGGGAAAAACTGAGTAGCGCTAATTTGCTAGAAAATAAAGGGGAGGAAAGAAAATGAGCAAAAGCCAAAGGGAAATACTCGAATTATTATCAGTGAGTAATATAAGACTCTATAACTCAGTTTTAGTAAATCTCAGTCTTAATAAAAACGTTTTGTTTTTGCTACATCAAATTTTATAATAATGAGTATCACTAATGTTAGCCATGTAGCCTGGCAAAAATTCTGGGCAAATCCATACAGATCAGCCTAAAGCTTCTAAAACTCTAAATGTGGGTAAATGGGACATTTAAAGCTGTGGCATTTAAAGCTATGTGGCATTTAACGGAATAAAAGTGTGCATCCACACTTTTCTGACAGGGAGTTCTTAAAACAAACGGGAAAATATTTTAATACCATAAACTGAGCTGGAATAGACCATACATTATAATGTAGTTTATTCTTAGAGAAATCTCTACTGCATCAAAGAATAGGACAATAAATGTCCAAAGATGCCAGTGTAGAGCTATGTCATGTCTGTCATACATGATCCAAAGCTCATGATACTTTCATCTTTCAGGGTAGCACAATGTGTGCCCATCTGAAATACCTACTTCCCCCAGGAAGACTGTCTCGGTCGAAGATGCACAGCTTGTATCCAAATTCATTCTCCAAAACTCCACGGAGAGTCAGTAATACAAATTCTTCTTCTTCAGCATTCCTTGCATAAGATACGTAAATATCATACTCCTTCCCATCTAGCAAAAGGAGCACAGACCCAATATAAATTAGCAAAGTTTCTCAATAGTACTGAATTATTTCTTAAAGCAAACTAATGCATATTAGACATTTTTATTTTTTACGAGTATGAACGCTCTGACAGATTCCAGTGTGATTTTCTGCATGTGACACGTCTGCAGGCAAAATGACTATTTGAAGGTGTAACTGCAAATTTTACCTCCTATCTTCTACTCTCATGTCACTGAGTGTAATTTTCATAACAGAGAAAGAGTGAGGTTTGACCCATTCAACTGTACATTAACAGAACCACAATGCAAACAACTGGTCAATCTTAGGTGCTGGCAATGACTACCATGCAAAAAATTTCTAGTCCCTGTTCCAGAATATAACTCACCAGTATATTAGAATGACAAATTGAGGACAAGTTTTTGAAACTAAATTATTTATGCCTAAAAAGAGCCACAAATAACAACATATACTTAGATTAGATTGATCTTTCTCCAAGTTGCCTGGTTATAAATAGCTCCTGTCATTAAAACCCAAAATCTGTGTCTCTCCCACAAACCTGCTGAATTAGAATCTCTATGGGATGGGCTTAACAATCTATATGTTTAATGCCCCAATCTTATCATCAGGCAAATTGCACGAAGCAGTGCTTCGTAAACTTTAATGTGTGCGTGCATCACTTGGGGATATTGTTGGAATGTAGATTCTGATCCAGTAGGGATTAAGCCTGAGAGTCTCCTTCTCATAAGCTCCCAGGTGATGCTGATATTGCTGGTGCATGGATCACCCTTTGAATACTAAGAGTCTGGACTTTCACTCTCCAATACAGCAGACACGTATGGCGATGGAGCTCTTGGAATGTGGCTGGCCCAAATTGAGATATGCTGCAAACGTAAATTACATAGTGGATTTTGAAGATTTTTAGTACTTAAAAAAACCTCTAAAATATCTCATTAACTTTTTAATATTAATTACATGCTGATGTGTCACTATTTTAATATATTAGGTTAAATAAGATATATTATTAAAATTATTTTATCTGTTGGTTTTTACTTTTAATGTAGCAACAAGAAAATTGTAAATTACGTATGTGGCTTGCATTATGTTTCTATCTCAACAGTGCTAATATAGACCAAACCACATACTGAGCCAAGAAAGTAGAATAATACACATTGGGGAGATCTTCAATAGTAAGGGCTGAAACAAAAGATAGTCTGATTAAATCTTCCAGTTCATCCAGGTTTTTTCAAGCAGACATGTTTTCTAAAGACAACAGTAAAACAAGTCTACATCCAACTTCCATTACTCACCTAAAATGGTTTCATCTGTTCCGAAATGAGCCCGGTAAAAGAGGACCATCTCCAGCCAGTAAACGTGGTAAACAACAATGAGAATCACTACCAGCAGGACTGTGACTCCAAAACCACAGGCCAGTTCCACTGTGTATCTTGGAGTTACCACTGGAGTGAAGAGGAAAGAAACAGAATTGATTCCTACTTGGTGACCACAGGGACCCATCGTTCTGTGCCAAGCTGGGTAAGTCAAGCATCTGTGAGCCTTTGCAGCTGAGTTATACGTGTGAATGAGCAGAGATAAGATGGGAGGGCTTAAGCACTGTTTATTATTATTATTATTACTAGAATGTGTCTTATTTACTTTCTTATTTCTATCACCTGGCATAGGCGTTTTTGACTATTAGATGAATTAGACTAGACTTTGATGAAAACCAAATTAAAACAGAGTCTTAGTATCAGGAAGGATTTAAACGGCCATCTAATCCAACTCACAGTCTGATAATTGAATCTCCTCAAAACTATTTTTGAATAGTGTCTTCCAGCCTCTGCCCATCTCTTGTAATGTGTCCTCACTACAACATGGAGCAGACCAGAGTATTGGCAGAATTTGAATTGTTGGAGCCGTTGAATTGAGCAGAAATCTTCATGTGTTTCCATGAGTCTTAGTTTTATTTTCTAATCCAGTGCCATATGGAGGAAGCTTAATGCCTTTCCTTGGATATTTAAAAATAGGCCTCAAAAACCTTCTTTTTGTTCTGCAGAAACAGAGGGTATTCACCGAATGCTGAGTATGTATAGCTCTGAAATTATCTCCCGGTCCACAATCCTAGTATCCAAATTCCAAAGACTATCTTGTAATATGTGGGTTTGAACAGATTTCCACATTACCTAGTTATTTTTATATTATAGACACCTCAGTATAGATATATATTAAGAAGTATATATATTTATTAAGAAGTAAATATATACATATATATATATATATATATCTGAAATTATCAGAAATAGAATAAAGTGATTCCTAACTACCAAAAGACTAAATATTAACTCATTAGCCCTGTAGTTACAGCTTGTTACAAACAAGCCACCAACCAGTTTCCCAGCCTCATTTCCTTGTTCTTTCCTCAAAAACATCAGGAAGATTTAACTTCATGCCTTTGCTCATGCGGTGACTTCTGGCTGGAATAGTGCTTTCTCTTTCTTTGGAGACTTAGTTTTCAAGTCCATGCTCAAAAGTTATCATTCTGTATAAGCTTACCTAGAACAAACCCTTCTTGTATCCTAACCTCTGCCTCATGGAAATTCCCACTCCTCCCTTTGTCTACAATTCTATTATAGCATTTCTCTTATACTGTAATTTGCCTATAAGCCTGATTCTCCACTTATTCTCTTCCCCCCACTAAATCATACATTTACAGTCTTCCAAGTGGAGACTATGTCTTCTTTATCCATTCTAACTCTAAAATACCTAGTATAGCATTGGCCATTTGCAATATAACATTTCATACGTCTGGCATATTTATTAACAACTTCATTTGGCTACTTCATTAGCTTGTGCTAATAAAGCTTAAAAGTTTGAGTAAGGAACAGACTACTGACTGGATCTGAAGCAGGGGTGGCTTAAATTATTTATTTGCTGACTTGCTAATTACTTGTTGAACATCTACTATCTGCTGAAGATCTTGGGGATATTATGGTGGACAAAACAGAGAATGAATAAACCACATGCTCTCTTGGTGCTAATACTCTCTTTCAAAGAAGTAAAGAAGCAAAGAAACAAAGAAGTCAGATAATTTGAGCTAGTTATCAGTGCTGTAAAAGAAATAAGCCAGCGTGATGTGACAGAGGTGACTGGGACTGGGGCTGGGACATGGAGGTATATTAGGTAGGGTGGTGTGGGGAGGCTTCTTGGAGTACCTGGCAAACTGTAGGTGTTAAGTGTTTGATGAGACCGGAATGGAAGAATCTCATTCAAAGCTGGGTCTGTTATTGAGACCTGACTCCCAAATCCAGGGATCTTTTTGTAACACTACTGATAGTCGGTGCAGCCAGCAGCTGCTTAGCCATCGTCAAGCGAGACCTGCTCCTCCTGTCCGTTAGCCAACAAAACCTTGGGTGATGGCCATGGGCGTGGCTCAGTTGGGAGCGGACCAAGCAGAACCTGCCCGCTCCCGTCCATTGTCCTCGAAGCCCTGCATGCGGTTCAAGCCGGTCAAACCCAGTTTACCAGCCTACATGCCAGAGAAAAAACATGCAATTTGTCTTACTGCACGTGCGTGCCATGATAACCTATGCAGTCCATAATGTTTGTATGTACTTCCTTGTGAGAGACGGTCTAAAAGGCTCTGCCTCCCTTTGTTTGGGGAGCTTAATTTGAGGTATACACCTACCTCCCTGCTCCTTGCCTGTGTGCTTGCAATAAACGCTCTGCCTCCTGCCTCACCTCGGTGTCTTTATTGACGAAAAGCCACACCGAGCAAGACCTGCTTTGGGTAACACTACCATAAAGTTCAATTACTGATCATATGTTGTTCTTGTTTTATGTAGTCAAGTCGATGCTGACTCATAGCGACCCTGTACTAGTGAAAAAGAGTTCTTTCAAAACAGGTGTTTCTCCAAAAGGCAAAATGGGAAGCAGCCTGGAGCAGAGCCTGAAGTTCTATAATTAAAGGGCAAATCGTAGAGTTTTAAGTTTATTATCCTAACCCCAGAATATTAAGCCTGCTGCAGGTACAGTCTGGACTCAGCAGTGCAGAAATATTATCAGGTACTCTTTTACTCTGTCCATGAATAACGGTGCTTTAAAACAGGAAAACTCCGTCATAAAATACCACAGCTATGTCAGTGCAGTTGTTGAGAATTTACTAAGATCAATTTGGGTAGCTGGCATGAAAATCGCTGCGCCCTTGGTATTTCTGAGCACATGTTATGTTAGCAGTACACTGGGTAATTCCCGCTGTCATCTTCATTATTTGCTCAGTTATTTTGGCTCCCGCTGGGAGAACATTTTGTAATAGGAAGAAAAAAAAAATCAGTGATTGTACTTACCTGAAATGGATTTTTCTAATGTCAATAGAGACAGAGAGAGAGATCTTGCTTAATGCCCGGTGGATCAATTACCCTCATGAATTTCCCTCTTCCACATTCATTTTACAATTGTCTATTTTACTTCTAATGGGGGTTTTCAATTTTGTTTTTGTGTCATCCAATCACGTGTCATATTCACAGATTGCATTTTGTACTACCATCTAGATTATATAAAGAAATGCCTAATGTTACTTAACTAACTGGACCCTTAAGAAAAAATAATCCACAAGCCTGACTTTCTAAATGGCTGGAGTCACCTGCAGGATGTGCTCTCAAAGCTTTCTTTTAAGAAAGCAGTGCCGGCTGGCAGGAAAGGTGTGACCTTCAGCCCACAGCTGCCTTCTGCCCAAGCTGGAATCTCTTGCACTTTGGCTTAAAGACTTTACTCTGAGGCAATCCCAGATGCCTTTGAATTATGGTGTTGGCGAAGAATATTGAATATACCACGAACTGCTAGAAGAACGAATAAGTCTGTCTTGGAAGAAGTACAGCCAGAATGCTTCTTAGAAGCAAGGATGGCAAGACTTCATCTTATTTACCTTGGACACGTTATCAGGAGAGATCGGTCCTTGGAGAAGGACATCACGCCTGGTAAAGTACAGGGTCAGCAAACGAGAGGAAGACCTTCAATGAGATGGACTGACACAGTGGCTGCAACAATGGGTTCAAGCATAGCAATGATTGTGAGGATGGCGCAGGACCGGGCAACATTTTGTTCTGTTGTACGTAGGGTCACTATGAGTCAGAACTGACTTGGTGGCACCTAACAACAATAACAACAACAAAATCCTAGAGCAATGATGACTTGCATTCTCCAATCAGGAAGGAGTGACGCAATTTGACAAAACTGGACTCCCAAACTGCTTCTTTCCCTGATCTCACTGATAATCCGACTGAGGATTTTGCAGAATTTGCCACTTGCTTTGCTTTTACTCTTAGAATCAGAATTTCCTCCATCCCTTTTTGACTTCTACAGTAATAACTGACTCCAAGATCCAAATGTGTAGATAATCTTTGGTTAAATCAGGTCAATACCTCAGCTTCAGCCTTTATCCCTGGTTAGAGTTCCTGTTCTACAGTCTCGTTTCTCTTTGGAAACTTAAGTTATTCCCTTCAGCTTCATTATTACAGGTGGGAGAGGGGGGCCTTGCTACACACTGTGTTACCAGCCATATGCTAGAAGCTTGGACTTGCAAGCATTCTCTGCCACAGAACCCGTGGCTATTCGTTGCTAAGTTGTTGGGACTTCTTGCCAATTTTTGGAACTGTGGTAATGATCATTTTTCTGAATTGAAGCAAAGAGAATATTTTATTTTAATGACTGTAAGCCAGAGACCTATGACTAAACTGACCTGTAGACCTACTTTGTTTGGCTGCTATCATAGTGTTTTAAAACTTGTGCATTCTGGATTTCAGCTTCTGGCCTTAGAGCATTCACTGATACCAGTTCACCTTCATTCCATAATATCTGAGAAGTAAAATCAAGAGTGCCCAAAGAGATTTGGATAAGAATGTTCACAGAAGCTTTATTCATAAAAGCCCAAAACTGCAAACAACCCAAATGTCCACTAGTAGGGGAATGAATAAACAAATTGTGATAGATTCTCACAAAAAAATACAACTTGGCCAAAAAAACAAAACAAAACAAAACAAAAAAAAAAAACAAAAACAAAAAAAGAAAGGAGCAGACCACCGATGCAAGCAACACAGATGAATATCAAGAACATGTGGTAAGTGAAAGAAGCTTTATACAAGAGTATGTTCTGTATGGGTCAATATACATCAAGTTCTAAAAGAGGAAAAATAACCTATGGTAAAAAGGAAAATAAGAAGAGTGGTCACTTAGAGGGGGTAGTGGTGCTGGCAGGGATTGACTGATGAGGGCATAAGGTTACTCAATGTAGTGATGGCAATATTCCACATCTTGATAAAACCCTACATTACAAAAATATATCACCGTATGTATTTCTTAAAAATTATCAAGAGTTATTCAATTTTTTGCTCTGCAAATTTTACCTTACTAAAAACCAAGAGAATGGTAAATAAATATTAATATCTAGTTAATGATACGGTGCTCAAATATTTAGGTGATAACTTCACTGGTGTCTGCAACTACATTGAAAGTCATCAAAAATAAGAGGAACTGATGGGTGGATAGAGGAGTGGGTATATGGACAGGTTATGTGATAAAGCAAAGATAGCAAAATGTTAATGGTAGAATCTAGTTGGTGTATATGGCTTTATAATTGCTTCCATTCTTTCATTTATTTGAAAATTTTCTTAAAAAATGTTGAACAATAAAATTAAGATCATATAAGACATTTTCACATTTAAGAAAAAGCTGAGGATGAAACTGTGCTGTTAATGAGAAGGCTGACCTCTAATTTCAGGCCCTAGTCTCTTCTGTCATCCTTTCCTGATAAAGCACAAAGAATGCACCGTCAAGGAATTCTGAGAAGGACCCATACATTTAACATATGAATGCAAACACAGATATCACCTCTGAACTTCACATTAGCTGGCCTAGCTAGCATAGAAGCTAAGTAAAAAAATCCACAACGGCTCTGTACCACTGGACGTACACAGACACAACTGGATTATATATCACCTTTCCACATAAATCATCTGGTTGCATGGGTCCATTTGCCATTTCATATTCCTGATGCTGTACATATGTCATGGATTGAATTGTGTCCCAAAAAATATCTGTCAACTTGGCTAGGTCATGATTCCCAGTATTGCATGATTATCTACCATTTTATCATCTGATGTGATTTCCCTATGTGTTGTAAATGTTATCACTGTGATGTAATAAAACGGATTAGCAGCAGTTATATTGATGAAGTCCACAAGATTAGGTAGTGTCTTAAGCCAATCTCTTTTGAGATATAAAAGAGAGAAGCGAGCAGAGACATGGGGACCTCATACCACCAAGAAAGCAGTGCCCAGAGCAGAGCATGTCCTTTGGACCTGAGGTTCCTGCACTGAGATGCTCCTAGACCCAGAGAAGATGACTGATGACAAGGACCTTCCTCCAGAGCTGACAGAGAAGAAAAAGCCTTCCACTGGAGCTGACACCCTGAATTTGGACTTGTAGCCTACTAGACCGTGAGAGAATAAATTTCTCTTCGTTAAAGCCATTCAGTTGTGACATTTCTGTTGTAGCAGCACTAGATGACTAAGAAAGCATACTAAACCATTTAGAGCAGGGCCTTCTGTGAAAGAGCAGCTACTCAAGTATCTATAGCGGATAGACTTGGACATCACTCCTACATTAAACATTATTTTAATCAATTGTTTTGATTCCATCCATCTGACAGTAAGTTATCAATGAATGTCATACCCTATAAGTGCTCCCCAATGCATATGCCTCAGAGGACAAGTCCCACAAGATGCTCCACACTTCAGGAATTCTAGTGTCAAACATACTTGAAAAAATACTGCCTACTATTTTCCAACTTCATCTAGTAGTCATACCAAATGTCAGCATAGTAAAGACTCTAGGAGAACCTGAACTAAAGTAACTTGATATGTTTTGTTTAATGTAGATTTTAATGATACTTATTTCAACATAAGATTCTTTGTTGAATAACATCTATGAAAATCTTACAGAAATAATAGCTACCATTTATTGAGCATTATATATATATATATATAGACACACATATATACGTATACATGTCAGTGCTTTTACAACAATCTTATGAAGTAGTGGTATTATTTTTCCTACTTTAAAGATGCAGAAATTGAGGCTCAGAGAGATTAAGTGACTTTCCAAGGTCGAAAAGTTCGGACGCACAGAACCCAGGATTCCATCACAGGCCATCTGACTCCAGAGTCCCAGTAATGAACTGCAGTACAACAGGGTTCTCAGCAGTGTCCTGAGGAACTAACTTCGGGAAGCACTGCCTTACATCTTGTAGTTCAGCCTTTTTTCTTTATACTAGCTTCTGGAGAGCAGGAGCAATTAACTACCCAGAACCAATCCAGGACTACTTTTTAAGAAGCGTATACACTTCAGGTCTTTGCTCTACTTTCCAAAATGAAATGAAACATTGAGATGAAATCCTCTTTTTCAGCAGCTTTAAAAAAACAATTAAGTCTCAGTTGGATCCCATATAAATAGTTCTTAAAAGAGCACAATGCTCAAGGCAGACATTCTTTACTGGTTATGCTAAATTATAGTTTGGTTAAAGACTTCAGGGGATATTTTTGGTTTAAGGTTTAAAGTTTAAATATTATTTCAGGGCAATAGTTTCAGGGGTTCATCCAGCCTCCATGGCTCCAGGAAGTATGGATTCCATACGAATTTGAAATTGTGTCATCCATTTTCCCCCTTTTGATCAAGATTCCCCTTTGTTTTGATCAAAGACTCTTCTGGGGTCTTTGATCAAAACATTCAGGAATGGTAGCCGGGCATAATCCAGGTCTTCTGGTCTCATGGGAAAGGAGGTAGTTGTTCATAGAGGTAATCACCCACATATTCCATTTCTTCCTCCTGTTTCTAACTCTTCTTCCTTTGTTGCTCCAGGTGAATGGAGACCAATTGTACCTTGGATGACTGATGGACTGCTTGCAAGCTTTTAAGACCCCAGGCACTATGCAATGAACTAGGAGATAGAACAAAAGTACTAAACACGATATTAAGCCAATTAACTGGGATGTCCCATGAAGCAGTGACCCTAAACCTCCAAATGAAGAAACCAAATCCCATGTCTATATGGGATCCTATTGACAACAGCAACTCAAAAGATTAGACAGGAAACAGGGGGCAGTGAATTCAGGTTAATGGGGGAGGAACAATTTGGAAATGGAGGGTGAAAATGGTTGCACAATTTGCAGAATGTAGTCAATGTCACTGAATCGTACACGTAGAAATTATAGAATTGGTGTATGTTCTGCTGTGTATATTCTCAACAGTAACAAAATAAAATTAAACTGTTTTTAGAAAAGTGAAAAGAAAGTCACATAAAACCACAGAATGGGAGAAAATATTTGCAAATCATACATTGATAGTGGACTTGTATCTAGAACAATGAAGTACTCTTAAAACCCAATAATAAATCAAACTAGCAACTGTTAAGTAAAATATTTCCATCCTCTTACCTTGGCAGAAATAACTTTATAAGGACAAAAAAGAAAAATTTGCATTAAGATGATTTTACGTGATTGTGATGGCAAAATATTAAAGACATCAAAATTTGATTACTATTGTCTATGCATTCTGTTGATGTGTAATGAAATAAGGATACATAATTCATAAAATAAAAAGATTACATCTCATTGCAAAATGTTTAACAGTTATGAATGAGCTTTTTTTTTCATTGTTCATGTATGTGTTACAGGCTCTATTAGACAGTATGATTCTGAATGACCCACTGCACGTGCGATTATGTCTTTATTATTTTTCTCCACACTGAAAAACATTCTTGAAGGGCTTAATTTTGTGGAGTTCTGTGTTCGGTATCACCCAAAGAGAATTTTAGACACTGTCTTTCAAGATCAAAGGGCACACAAGAATGTTTTTAAATTTTTATTTATCTTAGAAGAATATAGTAGTATCAACATAGAAATTAGTCTTTTAATTATCCAGAAATTCACTATTTTAACAAATTGTCTGTTTTCATTTTTCCACGTTTGTTTCCATTTCCTAACCCTGTTAAATCATTTTTATATCATTTATAAACATCGTTTAATTATTTTCAATTTAGTAATTGTGGCTAATGGCATATTATAAACCTGCTTGAATATGGATACATAGTTTTTAACATGATAATTTAAAATTATATTTTTCTGAGAATAAATATTTTATATCTTAATTACTTGTGTCTAATTAGATGGTTGCTATTATAATGTTTCATTACTAAGACTATCAATGGGTACATAATTCTTTCACTGTTAAATTATTTGTTCAGGAAAAATTCCAAAAGTATTATGTCAAATGGTATGATCATTTTTATGACTGTTGAACTCTGCCATCAATGGTTTTAAATGGCTCTTTAACAATTTACCAACAATATGCGGGTCCATCCTGGGTAACTTTGAATATTTTCTTTAATTGTTCATCTTTCTTAATTATCTGGTACAAAATTATGCTGCATTATCATAATCATATGTATTTTTTTAGCTACGATTAGGCATTAAAACTATCAGAAACAATATTTTGAGTATCTTTACACAGATGGAAACATTCTCTCGAGATTTTTCACTCCATGTTGATTCATGGGTATGTGTCAGATGTTGTGCTAGATGCTGGAGCTCTCTCTCATTCCCCATCTCTTTTCTCCTTATTCACCACACAATGTCACATCTGGAGTCCACAGTCTCACCTACTGGGGGCAGCCATTACCTTTCTGTTTCACCGTCGCTGTCCTGTTCACCTCCCCTATGGCATTTCTCGCGTGACAGACATAGCTTCGCTTGAGATCCTCTGGGGTAACTTTCTTGATGCTCAGAATCTGAATTCTGGTTTCATCTTCCGTTTTAGTATAACTTATACTAGAAACAGGGGGAAGAAAATCAGAGCATTAGGAAGGCAGCCCACGTACTGTCTGTGACCCAGAAAAGTAGGTGACCCTAGGGCCCCTTGGTGAGGACAGATGGGATATTGATAAGTTGTGTTGCCTATGCCCCAGTAGGCACTTCTAGACTCCTATACTATTCCTTACCTTCTATGTTTCACATTATCCCAGTGTCTTGATCAAATCCCAGCCTTAGGATCATACTATAGATGTCTCTCCAAAGCAAAATATCTTTTTTCCTCAGACACTTCTGAAGCAGGATGCTGTACTGGTTTAGAGAACAGTTTCTGGAACCAGACCCACTTGGGTTTGGATCTAGGCTCTGCTATATACTAGCCGTGTACTTTGGGTGAGTTAACAACCCCTTCTATGCCTCAGGTCCCTCTTTTTTAAAAAGAGTAATGTAGCAGTACCTACACAGTACATTAAATGTATTGACTTACTAAAGAACTCAGAGGATTGCATATACTAATGTGTAATGTATTAGATCAACTCTGGTAACATTTAATATTTTAAACCAATGTGCTTGATAAATAATAAATAAATATCGGTGGTTATTATTAGTATACTGTACTCTACCCACATTAATAGCTAATGCAGTTCAGTGATTCCCATAGTTTGGAATCTGAACACAGGTAAAATATTTCAAAATGCTGAAATTGCATGGTTATATCCTAATATACAAAAAGAGAAAACTGCTCAGAGCGAGTAAATTTTGTGAAAATAAATATACCAAAATCTCAGTGAGCCAGAGATCAGGCGCTTTAGGTCCAAGGTCAAGATTTAACATCCTTCCGAACTACTTTTCTCCAAGAGGGAAAATAAGAAATGTCTCCTACAGCTGGCTGTTTGCCATCCACGTTCTCCATTTGATAAGGCTTGCCGTTGGTCTCGAGAATGTGGGTAAGGGCTGTGATTGGCTTAACCTCCACTTAACTCCACAGCTCTCCTACGAACACAGAGGCAGCACAACCATTTTTTGAGATAAGAATGTTACGTATTAATTCTCTGCTTTGATGTACATGATTTCTTTTTGTTTTGGTGTAGACCAAGCGTGTGCTTCAATAGCAGTAAGAAGGAACAACATGACTTTCATAGTTATGATCAGGATTGGAAACACAATGTTCCGACTTCCTGAAATGACCAATAACTCTCCCTTCTCTCCAGCCATGTCTTTCATCAATTCCTTTCGCAAAAATGGCTCCAATTTCGGGAAGCTCCTTCCCTGCCTCTGAATATGCTCTGTGGCTCTAACTTCCATGTCTTTGCAAGTGATGTCCCTTTCACCAGGGACATTTTTCCCATTTTATCTAGCTAATTTCTACTTACCCTTCAAATCTAGACATAAGTACCAGAGGAACCCTGGTGGTGAAGTGGTTAAGAGTTCAGGCTGTTAAACAAAAGGTCGGCAGTTCAAATCTACCAGCCACTCCTTGGAAACCCTGTAGGACAGTTCTACTCTGTCCTATAGGGTCGCTATAAGTCAGAATCGACTTGACAGCAATGGGGATCATTGGAGAGACATTTGTTACTCCTCTAAAACTGATTGGGATCCCTTACTAAATCTTCCCTTAAAATCTAATACTTCCCAGTCACTGCATTTATCATATTATATTGACATGTCTGTTTAACTATTGTTACTCCTCTAATTATAAGCTCTACCTAGTTAGGGACTGGGAGTCCCTAGTTGGGGGTGTGGGGGAGCAATCGGTTAAGCACTTGACTACTAGCTGAAGCGTTGGCAGTTTGAACCCACCCAGAAGTGCCTCAGAAGACAGGCCAAGAGATCTGCTTCCAAAAGATCACAGCCTTAAAAACTCCACAGAGTTCTACTCTGCACACATGACTGGATCACCATGAGTTGAAACCGACTCCTAACAGAACAACATTTAGGGACTAAGTACCTTGCACACTACCTGATGCAGAATCGGCCTTTTATAATGACTGCATAATCTGAGCTTATTACTAGGAGAGGCATATCTTTTGGATTCTAGAAGTTCATGCCCACAGGTAATAAGCCTTAGGGTCTTGGAACTACTTTTTCATGTAGTTGATCAGCTGCTGATTTTTATTAATTGTCGCACTGAACCAATTGTTCTTTGGAAAAGATGTGCTTCATTTACAGAGTAATCTTTCTCCTCCAAAGTCCCATACTTTCTTCCCTTCTAATCCCCTTCAAAAAAAAAAAAAAAAATCTGAGAATATTTAAGAATAAACTGATCTAGGGTTGTTATTTTAAGAGTGAGCTATATTACTACTCATCCTCTTCTAAAATAAAATTTAAAGAGCATAAATGTATTTAATCAATATTAACAAACAATTAATTTTAAATGTGGCATACATGCTACATGAATTCAGAGAGAAGAGGAGACAGATCAAAAACATATGCTCACCCCAAACAAGAAACTAACAGAATCCTCTGAGGCACAAACACATAGGCCCAAACTCCAAAACTGAGAAAGTGAAGACAGCCACATCGACAGATGTTCATGTGTTCACAGCCCTCTAATTGTGACCTTTTCATTCATACAGGATTTGCATTTCATCTCTTTCCAAGTGGGTATCATGAAGGGGTAAACCCTGCTGGACTTCAGACAGTAGGGAACCTTCACCTCTACACAGACTTTGATAAAGATGCCCAGCTTAAAGAGATTCTAACTCAACTCTTCAACACTCATCAGGCGACATCTGGCCCTTAGATTATAAATCCAATAATCCTGCTGTAGGATGTTGCCACTAAAGACTTCAAGCATTTTGCTGATATTTGTCAATGATAGGCAAAAATTAGAACTTTTGTTTTCATTGACCAATATACATCCAAGGGCATTCCGTTGAGGGACAAAGTCTAGCAACTCCCATCCGTGCCCCATGATACCTTTCATTGACCATTACGTCCATATTGGTGTCATCAGCCTTTTTTCCATCAATGGTCCACCAAATCTCATTGCGAGAGTCCATCAGGAAAGTAAAATAGACTTTACAGGGGAGGACAAGCTCCTCTCCTAAAAAAACAAGTGAGCAGATGATGTTAATCCATCAATTTGTAACCTTCATATGGCTATTTTGGTTCTACTCTGTGCCTGATTAGAAGCTATAAAAGTTATGTGTATGCAAAACCCTACTTATGAATAATTCTCAAATAGACTACCATAAATTAATGCACCATACTTCATTCCAAATAAACAAAGCAAAGAAAAAAACCACCAATTTTTATAAAATTACCAGAATGACCACCTTTTTTATTATTTAAATTGTGGTAAATATATATGTAACAAAGGTTTTCCATTTCATTATTCTTCACATGCACATTCAGTGACATTAATTATGTTTATTTTGTTGTCAACCATTATAAAACAAACAATAAACAAACAAAAAAACCCTTTGGCGGTGAATTGATTCCAACTCACAGTGACCCTATAGGACAGAGTAGAACTGCACCATAGGGTTTCCAAGCTGGAAATCTTTGCAGAACCAGATTGCCATATCTTACTGCCACAGAGTGGCAGGGGGTGTTCGAATCTCTGACCTTTTGGTTAGCAGCTGAGTGCCTTAGTTAACCATTATATGTTTCAGCATTTTCCCACCATCCTTAACAGAAACTCAGTGTCCCCTAAGCAGTGAGTCCCCCAAGCAGTGAGTCCCCCCTTTCCCCTCTCTCCTACCTGTCCCTGGTAACCACAAGTAAGCTTTAGTTTCTATACACTTGTCTATACCAGATATTTCATATAAGTGGAGCCATCTTTTAATACAGTCTACGTTCTGGAGCCTTGATGGTGCCAGTGGTTAAGAGTTTGGCTGCTAACCAAAAGGTATGCAGTTCAAATCTACCAGCTGCTCCTTGGAAACCCTATGGGCATTTCTGCTCTGTCCTATAGGGCCACTATGAATTGGAATTGACTCGATGGCAATGGATTTGTTTTTTTGCGTTTTTATATCTGTTCTAAAATGATAGTATCTGTTCAAAATAGCTCTGACAATGTCTTTTTTTAGCCCTGAACCTCCTTGGACTACTCTTTTCCTTTTTTATTTCCTTTGCCAGCAAAGGGGGCCCTGGTGGCACGGTGGTTAAGAGCTTTGGTGAGCTATGGCTGCTAACCAAAAAGTCATGGTTCGAATCCACCAGATGCTCCTTGGAAACCCTACGGGGCAGTTCTACTATGTCCTATAGGTTCGCTATGATTCGGAATTTACTTGATGGCAACGGGTTTGGTTTTACCAACAAAGGGTGACTAAAGAAAGGTTCTCCAGAACTTTGGTCCTTGGCTCTGAGTAGATGTGGCAATGCCGTCACTGAAAGGACTGGCAGAACAGATCTTGTCTTGAAATGCTAAAGCGATTGGGTCATTCAATAAATTTAAAGATAATTTAGAAGTAGAAAATTCTACGCTATCCTTCTGAGATGGAACATTAGGCTAGGAAATTCCCTAGGCAGAAAATAATAATTAATAATAATAGCAGCAGCAGCAACAACAAGAACAATAACAGTACATTCATTGAGAATTTTGTACAAGTCACTGTGCTAAATATTTATACCTGTTAATGATCTTGTTTACTCTTAACAAAGCACTGAGAGGAATTTTTAAAAGCCATGTTTTACAGATGAGAAAACTGAATCTTAAAGATTTTTAATGGCATCCCTAGGTCAATTTGTTAATAAGTGCCAGACGAGGATTTGACTTAGACTGACCTGATATCATGCTTCGCTCAGGACAATCTGGTTTATTCCTGCTCTCCTGACTAATTATTAATGTTGCCTGTTTTTGCTTTCAACAAGTATCCAGGTTGAGAAGCTAAATTATATGGTCAGACGCGCTCAGAGTCTATCCTCCCTCCCAATGCATACTTCTCATGTCTTTCTCCTTCAATTTTCTTTATTTTTAATTTTTAAAAATGTTTTTATTGTACTTTAGACGAAGGTTTACAGAGCAAATTAGTTACTCATTAAGAGAACCTAATACACATATTGTTTTGTGACACTGGTTGTCAATCCCACGACATGTCAGCACTCTCCCCTTCTCGACCTTGGGTTCCCGTTACCAGCTTTCCTGTCCCCTCCTGCCTTCTCGTCCTTGCCCCTGGGCTGGTGTGCCCATTTAGTCTCATTTTGTTTAATGGACCTGTCTAATCTTTGGCTGAAGGGTGTCCCCTCCAATTTTCCATATGGGCCTGTCACCAAAGAAGAAGAACAAGTTGGCATGGATTTGGGAATATTTTTGTAACGATAATAGTATGAGTAGATGAAATATATTTAGGTGATTAGTAAGAGTTTGCCCCGGCAGCAGGAAGTGTTTACAGTGCTATACAAAAGCAAAACCAAAAAAAACCAAACCCAGTGCCATCGAATCGATTCTGACTCATAGCGACCCTATAGGACAGAGTAGAACTGCCCCATAGGGTTTCCAAGGCTGTACATCTTTACAGAAGCAGACTGCCACATCTTTCTCCTGTGGAGTGGCTGGTAGGTTTGAACTGCCGAACTTTAGGTTAGCAAGCAAGTGCTTTAACCACTGTGCCACCAGGGCTCCAGTACTATACAAAACCCCTGCTAATTCCAGGAAATTCTGTCCATTTGGGGTTGGCAAAAGCTTAGTGTATTCTCTGTTTTTTTTTCAGGGCAGATCACTGTTTGTAAACCTCTTATTATTATTATTGTTATTCTGGTGTTGTTGTTCTCTGCCTATTAGGATCACTGCCTCTATTATCTTTAGTACATTTTAAACAAACACTCTTTTATACCCCTAATTGGGATTGGAGTGCATCTATTGTAAAGGACCCAATACAGAAAATATTAAATTTTTCTATGGTTTTCAACTTAACTGTGGGAAGCTTTGAGTCAGAATCACAAAGCATACCTTATTTGGTGAGTTACAAGTGATTTGTGTCTAGAATGAAAACTTACGACAACTAAAAGTAGACCCTGAAAGCCCTGGAAAAGATTCGACCGTGTTTTGAATCAGGTGTGCTAGTTCTATCAGCTGCAACCTATTAAAGTCCCATTTCTAGCTCCAGACCTCATCCTCTGCCATCTTTGTAGTGGAGGAGAAGCTGAAAGGGTGCCTTGTGTGCATACTGAAAGGGTGCCTGTGTCCGTAGCAAACCTAAAGCCCTGTGCAAGCTGAGGTTTGTAGCAAACAGAAATCACGATGAGCAGAGGATCCTGAGCAGAGGGAGAAGGAAACAGATGCAGACAAAGAAACGGAATCCATGAGATGCTCACGAAGTAGCTGATCCCAAGAGCTGCCTTGGTTTCTGACAACTTTGCAGCTTCGATTCAAGTTTTTCTTTATAATAACCCTCCATCCTTTTGTGATAACTTTAGTGACATTTTATTCCTTGTAACTAAGAGAATCTAACTGAAATTCAGAGCCGACATAGGCACAGCTGTAATTACCTGGTTCTTTCTCATAGATAACAATATCATTGGGTGAATGGATCTGGGGGGGCAATGCATCTGTTGGTGAGCCTGTGACAGAAAGGAAAGAACAAAGGGAGATGATGTTAAATTAGGTAGCTTTTATCCCTCGTGACCCATTTCAAAAATCTGCGCTTCTGTGAAGTCTTGCTCAACTTCCTGGCATAGTTTGTCAACTCTTCTTGAGTGGGCCCATAGGCCAATGCACACTCAATTGCAGCACTTCATTCCTTTAAAACAAAGGAACATAGTATATTGAGTATACTCCATGTTTCAGGATAGAATGTTTAACCAGTGTTCTTGCTCTCCAAAACATACATGAGCTAAACGTCTCATACTATATAACAATTAATTGCTTTCATGTCTTAATGAAATGCTTCATATGTAAATATATACATATATGAAATAACCGATTAAGACATATATATATATAATTGATTAACACACACACACACACACACATATATATATACACATACACACACACACAAGCTCGGCTGTTAACCAAAAGGTTGGCAGTTTGAATCTACCAGCTGCTCCTTAGAAACCCTATGGCACAGCTTTATATACATATACATATGTACGCATATGCATGGGTATATATCTATACACACACATACATATATGTGTGTATATCTGTGTGTGTGTATATATGTATATATATATATACACACACACATATGTATATATATGTATATTTTTTCTCCTCAACATGCCCAGAGTGTGTAGTAAGGAACCTGGTTATATAAGTATTAAATATTCAATAACTGAATAAATGAGTGGAATATTCAAAAATCACAATTCTGAAGCTAGCATGTATCAGCACATCTGATGTTTAGTTATCAGTTGAATTTTCAAGCAAGGGATTGCTGCTCTTTACAACATTCTATCATCCTAAATTGAAAGAAAATACTCTGAAGGGGCTTTATAAAGTAGTGCTCGAGACTGTAAACTTTAAAGATTTAATGATCAGGGTTCCAACCCAGATTTGGCACATACTAACCTCATGACCCCGGGTTTTAATTAATCCTTGAACAGCCCATTTTTCCCACCTCTAAAATGAGGATAAACTCACTTCACAGGGTCATTATGAAGATTAAATCAACTAATGTATATAAAGCATCCACTGGTGATATATATTGAGCACTCAATAATTTGCAGCTTTACAGAATGAACTTCTATCCCTTGAATGTTTGGTAAGAGGCACCCATTTGTGTCTGTCAATTTCTATATCTATAAATTAGGGTGACCAAGCATGCCTGTTTCCAACTTTCCAAACATTGATACATTTGTGAGTGTGTGTGAACAATTAGAACATATATTTTACATATATATGTGTGTGTGCATATATATATATATCCTTATATATATATACATATATATATATATATAAAATTAGATTATGTGGTTAAAACAACTGCCAAAATGAATATAAGGTTAGATTATTCATTTAACTTTAAAACTTTATTCACATTAAGTTCTAAATTTAGTTTTTTTTTTTTCCTTCTGAACTAATCTCCAACTAAGCATTACTCAATTCTACCAGAAGTAAACAGAGCAGCTCAAGTACATGAAGTCAAAAGAGTTTTACATGTTATAAAAGCATGCTTTGTGTTACAAGGACAGGAAAGTTGCCAATACATTCTGTGAATGAGAAAACAATGTACTGTTTCTCCCATTCAAGTACATGAAGTCAAAGGAATATTTTTGATTTTCAAAGTACATCATGTGTAACAAGAATATGAAAGTTCCCAACACATTCTTGGAATGAGAAAACAATGTACGATTTCTCCCATTCAAGTACATGAAGTCAAAATTTGTACATGTTATCAAAGAACACTTTGTGTTACAAAGGAAGAGTTGATTACAGAATTGCTTGGTTTGAATTTTATGTGCACTATGATAAAGCCTTTTTGTGATTGGGCTGAATATGGGTCAGACTAGTAGAAAAAGCTCTGAACTGAGAGTCAGAAACCTGAGATTTAGTATCACTTCTTCCACTAACTCACAGACTGTCTCTAAACAGGTGACTTCCTGTCTCTGGGCCTCAATATTCCCATCTAATAAAAGATGGGGTATGACAGAACATCTGAAGTATATTCTCACTCTGACAGTCTATCAGTTTAACAGAATGGGCGTAGTAGTATCTAGGGCACACCCTTAAATGCCACCTATCCTGACACGAGCTCTCTGGCTTGCTGGGTTTCATAGGAGCACTTTCCCTCTGCCTAGGCACTGTCCATTCCACTTCCCTGATTTCCCATTCTCATTTTCTCAGTTCAAAGCAATGACTGAACTTCACCAGCAAACACCTTCAGCATTAGCTATACCAGTCTCAGTACACAGAAAGATACAGTTTCCTTAATCCAAGTAAAACACGTTTTGACAATAATATTACTGCTTGCCTGGAACTGCATTAAGCACTATCTGTACACTATTTTTAACATTCACAACTATCCTGAAAGTTAGGTAGTCTTAGTCCCGTAGTATAGACAAGGAGCCTGAGACCTTGATCAAAGTCATACTGCTAAATAATGCCGATGATATAAATTGAACATAGATATGTCTGGTTCTCTTTTTACTCCCTCAACTGCCTTGACTTCATTCATTCATATATTCATTTGGTCAACAACCAATTACTGAATGTTTACTATGTACTTGGAATTGCTGAAGGCTCTATGGATTGTGCAGTGAACAAAAAGATAAGCCTCTTTTCTCACAGAGTTTACGTACTTGTGTGCAGTAAATTATTATTAAGAGCTAAACAAGATTATGGCATTTTTGCTGTGTGCACTTAGTAAAAATCATGCTTACCTACCACCCTTACAGTTAGGGTCCTGGTGAGATGGAAGGTCCGTCCATTTTCTGGATATGTTACAACACAGGTGTAATTATCATTAGCTGACACAGTGGCATAGGTAAAATCCAAGTTCACGCCATCAGGTACTATAAAATTAAAGTTTTTTACTTTTATACAGCCCTAGAAGAAGTAAAAGATGTTTAATGTTTAGATGCATGCATAAAAAATATCGAAACACACACACACACACTCACATCTAACTTTGCACAGGACATCTGAATGTCAATGCTGTCCTTTCCACAAAACTATTTTGATCAAGTATTTGACAGTGCTTCTGCAAATAGCGATGAGTACAAGTGCCGTTATCTTTTCTGCAAAAGGAAAAGTTAAAATTGGGAACTGAGATATGGATGCAGCAACACAGACCTCCTGTCTCAGGATCCAGAATTCAAATTCTGGAAATTCCATGTTGAGAATGAAGTGAGATTAAGTTCTTGAAATAATGACTAAGGAAGCGTAAGCAACTCCATCTACTGCTATTTAGAAAAAAAAAAATTTTTTTTCATTTTTGCACATTTCTTCACTGATGGTATTAATTTAGGAATCCTGTCACTCTGTCTGACAAACCAAGCCTCAATTTCGATGTCTGATTTTGGCATTCTTGATCACTTCATTGAATCACGATACAAGGCATTCCCAAACATTTTTGTGTTTTTCTTGTACAGTATGCCGTTTTCATAATTGAAGATAACAGACTTGAGAATCTGAAAATAAGGTGTTTCAATGAGTCTTAAAAAAAAAAAAAAAAAAAAAAAACATTGCTGCCGAGTCGATTCTGACTCATAGTGACCCTACAGGACAGAGTAGAACTACCCCATAGAGCTTCCAAGGCTGTAAATCTTTACAGAAGCAAGCCGCCACATCTTTCTCCCACAGAGAGGCTGATGGGTTCAAACTGCCGACCTTTCGGTTAGCAGCTGAGCACTTAACCACTGCACTACCAAGGGCTAAAAGTTTATTTCTGCTCCTAACTCAAAATTGCACATAACTTTGCTGATTTTTAAAAATTTTGGATTGATATCGCTCATTCGACATAGTTAGAATCTTGTTTTGGGTCTCTCGGCCTCACTAATTGGTTTTATTATTTCATTTGTTTCTTTTAGAGAAAAGAAAATCAAAATATCTTGTCACAAAAATATATGTTGAACATTTACTTTCAGAAAATTTTTTTGTTCGTGTTCCTTTTAAAAATCAATAATTCATCTTTGCAAAAAATATATACTTTTAACCTACTCATTAGGAACAAGAGAAAAAGAAGTGAAAAAAGTCTTCCAGAAGAAACCAGTCTACAGAGGTAACAGCCTACACAAGCCACAGCTCATCTACCCTGAGACCAGAAGAACTAGATGGTGCCCAGCTACCACTACTAACTGTTCTGGTCAGGGCCACAAGGATGGACCCAAAGAGAACAGGAGAAAAATGCCAAACAGAACTCATATTCTTAAAAGAGTCCAGACTTACTGGATAAGCTGAGACTATCACCCTGTGACACTCTTGAAACCTTGAACCAAAACTATCCCCTGAGGTCACCTTTTATAGAAATAACAGTTTGACATGCAAAATGATTACCTGTGAGTATGGGGCTCCATTAAAAAACTATCTATATGAGACCAAAAGGTCAACAATTACTCTAAAGCAAATGCAGAGAAGGCAAGAGGACAGAGAAATGGAACAAACAGAATGCAATTGAAGAGAATGCTGACACATTGTGAAAAATGTAATTAATGTCACTGAACAACTTGGGTAGAAACAGTCAAATAGGAATCTAATTTTCTGTGTAAACTTTCACTGAAAACACAATAAAATATTATTAAAAAAATTTAATTGGACTTGTACAATCCAATAATTTGGGTATTCTTTTGTAAAAATTAAGACTTATCAGTTACAATGATCTTTAAGGTACCACATATTGGGCTTATAACTTGGGGCAGGTTATTTATCCTTGCCATGGCTTAACTGTAAAATGAAGAATCTGGATTAGTTTATCTCTAAGGCCTTTTGTTGAGGTTGTGTTGTTAGGTGCCATTGAGCTGGTTCCAACTAATAGTGACCCTATGTACAACAGAATGAAAGACTGCCCGGTCCTGGCCATCCACACAATGATTGCTATGTTTGAGCCCATTGTTGTGGCCACTGTGTCAATCCATCTCGTTGAGGGTCTTCTTCTTTTTCCATGACCCTCTACTTTACTAAGCATGATGTCCCTCTCCAGGGACTGATCTCTCCTGATAACATGTCCAAAGTATGCAAGACGAAGTCTGGCCATCCTTGCTTCTAATGAGCATTCTGGCTGTACTTCTTCCAAAACAGATTTGTTCGTTCTTCGGGCACTCCATGGTAAATTCAATATTCTTTGCCAAGATCATAATTCAAAGGCATCAATTCTTGTTCGGTCTTCCTTGTTCATTGTCCAGCTTTCAGATGCATGTGAGGCGATTGAAAATACCACGGCTTGGGTCAGGCGCACTTTAGTCCTTAAAGTGACATCTTTGCTTTTTAACAATTTAAAGAGGTCTTTTGCAGCGTATTTGGCCAGTGCCATGTGTCATTTGATTTCTTGACTGCTGTTTCCATGGTTGTTGATTGTGGATCCAAGTAAAATGAAATCCTTAACAACTTCAATCTTTTCTCTGTTGATCGTGATGTCGCTTATTGGTCCAGTTGTGAGGATTTTTGTTTTCTTTATGTTGAGGTGTAATCCATACTGAAGGCTGTGTGTATTTTGAAGGCTGTGGTCTTTGATCTTCTTCAGTAAGTCCTTCAAGTCCTCTTCACTTTCAGCAAGCAAGGTTATGCCATCTGCATATGGCAGGTTGTCAATGAGTCTTTCTCCAATCCTGATGCCTTGTTCTTCTTCATACAGTCCAGCTTCTCCGATTATTTGCTCAGCATACAGATTGAATAAGTGTAGTGAAAGGATACAAACCTGACACACACCTTTCTTGACTTTAAACCGGGTGGTATCCCCCTGTTCTGTTCGAACGACTGACTCTTGGTCTAAGTACAGATTCCTCATGAGCTCAATTAAGCCTTCTGGAATTCCCATTCTTCCCAATGTTATCCATAATTTTTTATGATCCATACAGTCAAATGCCTTTGCATAGTCAATAAAACACAGGTCAACATCTTTCTGGTATTCTTTGCTTTCAAACATGATCCTTCGAAAGGGCTTAAGGCTCTTCAGATTTTTAAAACTCTTAGAGTCTCTTATTAACTTCTACTTTCAATTTCCAGTATTCACAAATTTACATGTCCAGTATTCACAAACTTAACTTTCATTTTTGTAAAGTTTTTTTTCTTTTTACTTCAATTCCTGAAGCATGCGTTTTGAAATATGACAGTTACACTAAGTGGCACTTTTTGTAATTCTTTGTCACAAGAAGTATGTCTGCTAAGAACAGCCCTGAACTCTTGTTTCATGGAGAAGATCATCAAGAGGAAGCTGATAGATGCTCAGGTAAGTTATTTTCTGAATGCGTTTTATCCTGTTTTCACAAGCAATGCCTCCAGACACTTGTCAGGTCAGCAAAAGATTTTCATACCCTTAGGTTGTCACAAAGTAGGAGACCAGAGAGACCTGTACTCTTAAATGCATGTAGGGCAGATTTGGTTTAAACTGAGTTTAAAATCTATCTAGAACTTCCTCTGATTTTTGTGGCAGCTTTCATTTAAACAGTTCAAAGACATTTTTTCCCTCATTTGCTAGCTTAGCTATTCCTATATCCCTGTGAAGTAGACAGATGAGATTTTATACACTCTATTATCACAGATAGAAAAAAATGAGACAGATAAAGGGATGTTCTTTTCGATAACACAGTGCAGAGCTAAAACTCAGGTCTCCCACCTGCTGAACACACGTTTGCACTACTTCTTAACCAAGAATGAACACTTCTCCTTGGCAATGAATCGAAGCTGGAAAAATTATATTGAGACATGCACTTTGCATGCATGCTATTATCTCATTGGATCCTTATTCCAAACGTAAAGTCTGGAGTACCCTTATCCTTGTTCTATAAATTAGAAAGCAAAGGCTTTTGGAAAAGCTAACTGTCAATGTCCAGGCACCAAGCAATGTCAGAGCTGGAATTTGAACCTAGATCTACTTGTTTTGAAGTTTTAATGCCACCCTACACAGTGGTCTTTCACCTATGTTACACATGGGCCCAATCCCAGTGTTCACAGTACGATGTGGCTCCATCTCTTAAATGCGACTGATCCCTGCAATTGGTAACTGAAAAAGCATCCACTTCAGGATAAGTAGCTATTAGTACCTAGCTTGTCAACACTATTTCTTTTAAGAACATCCCTAAAGGAACTTTCTGTAGCTGCTTCAAAGCCATTAGGCCTATAGCATTTTAGAAAACAAAATGAAAGAAATACTTTACATTCTAAGTGTGTATATACATGATGGAGTTAGTTTAAGACATTGTCGAACTACAAATGACCATTATCTTTCGCGTAGACAGCTCTCTCTTTGCTTTGGCTTCTCGGCATTATTTTATTTCTTATCAGCTGCTCCATCTCTAGACCCTTCAGCACAGGCACCTGAGATACAGGTTGTATTTTTAAACGTAATGAAATATTCCTGGAAATCAATCCTGCAAATTTTATAACGATTTCAAAATAATTCATTTAGAATCCAGAAGAAACCAAATGTGAGCTAATATTTGGACAAAGAATAAGAAACGTGTTTCCAAATACCAGGAATGAGTTAACAATAGGTAAATTTTCATTGTGAAACAAACACTTGTCTGACAAGAAGATGACTCATTTATGCAGTGGGTCCATCAGTTCCTCTTTCTGAACTCTAAAGAGAGAAGTTCAGCAGACAGCAACTTTTTCAACCGTGCAATGGCTGTCAAGACAATCCACCACAAAGTACAGGAAAGAATGGCACAATAAATGACTTTGAGATCCTCAAGAGAAAATGAATTGTGTGGGGAGGCGGGACGTGTGGGTAGGGGAAGCCATGGCTAAATAAGGACAAGTGTTTCCATTCACTAAACCTACAATATGTAACAGACTGTGTGAGGGGGCAAAAATGAAAAAGACAGTCCCTAACCTAGAGATACGATAGTTTTTACAGTATAAAATACTATAGTATTTTACAGTGTATAGTTTTTACAGTGTATTTACAGGTATTTACATTCTAGTGTTGGCGGTTTGAACTCTCCCAGTGGCTCCACAAGAAAAAGCCCGTACAGATTACAGCCTAGAAAACCCTATGGGGCAGTTGTACTCTGTCACATGGGGATGCTATCAGTCGAAATTGACTTGACAACACCTAACAACAACTACAGCAACAATAGCCTGGTGTAGGATTGCAACAAAAACAATGCAAGGCAAGTAGGCTAGGGAGAAAAAAAGAGAAAGTGTTCAGAAAAAGTTTCACAGAGAAGAAAGGTTTGAGCTGGATCATAAAGGATAAGCAGAATATTAATAGCTATTGGAGAGGAGGGTGAGGAGAAGGACATCCCAGGCACAGGAAACATCATGAACAACTCCCCCTGCGCTCTCACTGCATTCTGTCCTTCTTGTTAGCACTTCATTTACTTTATTAAAATGGTCTGTTTTCGTATCTATCTCCTCCTCTTGAAAATTAAATCCTATGGGGACCAGTGGGAGTGGATGAGGGCTGAATCCACATACCTGCAGTCTACCAAATACTTGACACATGCATTTGTCTGCATGAGCAAAAATGAATGAGAGAAGCAATGACAGGCGCGAGTTGAGAGCTCACAGAGTACGTACCTGATGATAAGAAAATGGAATATAAGATATGGGGTAAGTGGGAGGTAGAATGGGTAGGGGAAGGGAGAGTAAGGATACAATGAGTTTAACTCTGATATAAGGGTTGAATAGTTGTGAATTATCTATTGAAGCATTTGCATCCAAGGTTAAGCTGATGTAAAACACATCATACTTGATTTGCTCAGCAAGGTAGACAATGGCCACAAGTTTTGTTACAAAGTCTCACAACCAGTCACTTCCAATGAAGAGAACTAAGTCATCCAATGTTTGCACAGCAATTTTTTACAAAGTGCTCCTATGAGCCAGACCTTGTTAGGAGCTGGGTACACAACAGGCAGTAAAAACAGAAATGGCTTTTATTCTCATGGAATTTACAGTCCAGTCTAATTCATTCAATTATGTAATCAATTCCTAAGTCCATTATAGATTGGCTCAGTTTTGCGTGTGTGCTTGGAATTTAAGGCAAAGAAAACGAAAGAGAGCTTATTACCTAGTGCAGAAGAAAGAGACGAAATTATTATAGTAACAAAGGTAAGATAAGAATTAGGTGCTATCAAAGTATACCAAAAAAAAAAAAAAAAGAAACAACAACAACAAAAAAAAATGAAACCAAACCCGTTGCCCTTGAGTCGATTCCAACTCACAGTGACCCTATAGGACAGAGTAGAACTGCCCCAGAGGGTTTCCAAGGAGCCGCTAGTGGATTCCAACTACCCACCTTTTGGTTAGCAGCTGAGCTCTTAACCACTGCACCACCAGGGCTTCTATCCAAGTACAGAGCAGGTAATTTGTTTAGTCTGATTCAGCCTTAAAGCTTCATAGATACTTGAGTGGGGCTTTACGTTTAACAAATGAATCTTGGTCTTGAAGCTACATTGAAAATGCTGTTTGTATATTCATACATGGAATTATATGTGTGTAATTCTGAAAAGAAATATACACACTTCCCTCATAGCAAAGGTTAAAAACCACTGCACAGGGAGTGTAGGGAAAAGAAAGGGACAAAGAAACAACCTAAGTTGTCAGATCAAATTGAAGGAAGTACTTTGAAAATAAAGTCTGTCACCTAGGCCTTGGACTAACAGCCCAACAGTGTGTGCTATGCCAACAAAGAAGGCCAACTTGGCACTTTTCCAGAAATTTGCTTTGCTGTTGGCTCTTTGTCAGAAAAAGCAAAGACTTTCTTGTTTTTCAGAAAGATTTTTCAACAATATCTGACTAATTCTGATGAATGTCATGCTAAAAATTAGAGGAGGTAATATACCATTTTTAATGACCACCTAGGGTAGGACAATCAGTTTTTTGCAGATTTATAGCCAAGGGCTTTCTCCTTCTCTGCTAAATGGCATTTGAGACCATTTCGGCAGCTGTCATATCCAAAACACCCATTAAGGTGTATCTCTATGATCCTCAGTGAGGGAGGGGACTGCTTTTGCTTTCATAAGTGTCTCTGGAAAGTGAAGTTTCAAATATCCACTTATAACAATGAGAAATAGAATTAATTGGGTAATATGAAAGTTAGGATGGCTTGCCATATTTTAAAGCTCAAGCCTATCAAGGAATCTAATAATAGTAGCAACAAGAGGACCACACTTACCTGTGTTTTTACTGCTATATATTTACTGCTATATATTTACTGTGAATAAACAGCCCCGGTGGTGCAGTGAGTTAGCTCAGCTGCTAACCGAAAGGCTGGCACTTCGAAGCAAGTCCATAAGCAAAACACAGAATGGACAAGAAACACGATCAAGGTGGGGGAGGAGGGAGTAAGCAATACACAGACAAAGAAGCCTGAATACCTGAATGGTTAATTTTGGAAAAGATGTTGAGCATCATACTGGCAAAAATTAAAAACTCTTATTATACCAAATGTTAGCAAGGATAGGCTATAATGAGAATCCTCATACATTGCTGGGAAAGAGGATGAAAATTGGTGCAACCACTTTGGAAAGCCATTTGGCAACATCTAGTAAAGTTCAACATATATACCATATGGCCCCAGTTCCATTCCATTATCTCACAAGATCTATAAGAATGTTCATTGTACATTGTTGTAATAGTGAAAAATGAGAAATAAAAGAAAGGTCTGCCAAAAGAAGGATAGATAAATAGATACACCGATGTACTAGATAACATTTTAAGTGAATGAAATAGAACTATATATAATTATATGGATAAATCTAAAAAATATAATGTAATCTTGGGGTGGGATTAATCTGGTGACTTACAAAACAACCAGAAAAAATCATTTCTGACTAATAATCGCACACCAGCAACTACAGAATTTCTATCTTGAAACTTTTAATGGTTGCCCACCCACATTTAAAGTTATGTAGAACCTCAGAACCACGTGTCTGTCAGTTTTTTGTACTGTGGTGGCTTGTGTGTTGTGATGCTGGAAGCTATGCCACCGGTATTTCAAATACCAACAGGGTCACCCATGGTGGGCAGGTTTCAGCAGAGCTTCCAGACTAAGACAGATTAGGAAGAAGGATCTGGCAGTCTACTTCTCAAAAAATTGGCCAGTGAAAATCTTCTGAATAGCAGCAGAACATTGTCTGATATAGTGGCAGAAAATGAGCCCCTCAGGTTGGAAGGCATTCAAAATACAACTGGGGAAGAGCTGCCTCCTCAAAGTAGAGTCGACCTTAATGATGTGGACGGAGTCAAGCTTTCAGGACCTTTATTTGCTGATGTGGCAGGAATCGAAATGAGAAGAAACAGCAACAAACATCCATTAATATTTGGCACGTGGAATGTACAAAGTATGAATCTAGGAAAATTGGAAGTCATAAAAAATGAAATGGAACGCATAAAGATCAATATCTTAGGCATTACTGAGCTGAAATGGACTGGTATTGGCCATTCAGAATCAGACAATCATATGGTCTGCTATGCCAGGAACGACAAATTGAAGAGGAACGGTGCTGCATTCATTGTCAAAAAGAACATTTCAAGATCTATCCTAAAGTACAACGCTGCCGATGATAGGATAATATCCATACTCCTACAAGGAAGACCAGTTCACACTATTGTGCAAATTTACACTGAACTATATGTACAAATGTTGGAACCTAGAGATATCATACACAACACTATTTCCGTTTTAACCTTTAGTCTTAATTTTGTTGTTGTTGCTGTTAGTTGCCTTCGAGTTGATTCTGACTCATGGTAACCCCATGTGTGCACAGTAGAACTGCTCTGTAGGATTTTCAAGGCTGTGACCTTTCAGAAGTTGATCACCAGGCCTGTCCTGCCAGGTGCCTCTGGGTGGGTTCAAAACGCTGACCTTTTGGCTAGTAGTTGAATGCTTAACGATATGTGCCACCCAGGGTCTCTATAACTACATATTTAATGCCCACCACCAGTCCTTACATCAATGCCCCACTAGTCATTTTTCAGTTGTCTGAATCTTGTTTTTTAGTGGGCTCTTCAGAAAGAGTTCATGGAAACAATATCCCCAGAGTTTTTATATATTGATAATTTTGTACTTCAAAGCAAGTTTTGCTGGATATAAAATCACTGACTCCTGCTTTCTTTCCTTGAGTATCTTAAGTATGTTATTCCACTTTCTATTCTCATGAACTGTTGCTGTTGAAAAGTCTGATGATAATCTAACTTTCTTTACCTGATAAATCAATTGCTCATTTTGTCTAGGAGTCGAGAGACTTTCTTCTCCTTTCCTTTTTTAAATTCCAGCAATTTAACTTGAAATATGTCTTGATGTTGGTTGTTCTGGGTTAATATTCTCAGGTATTCAAGGTGCTTACTCTATGTATAGTTTAAAAATACTTGTGTAATTTCAGGAACATTGCTTTGAATTATAACTTTCAGTATCTGATTGGTACTTTTGACTTTCTTCTTCAGGGGCTTCCCTTATCCATCTGAGGGATTTTTTTATGCCTATCTTCAGATTTAACACTTTCTCTCGAAATCTTTGTATCTCTTTCATTTATGACTTTATTTTGTCTCCTTCTTCATGTATTTTATGCCTTTCTACACTTTCTCTATTTTTTCACTTATTTTTTCCAATGTTTTATTATGAAAAATTTCAAACACAAAATTATTAAAAGAATTTTTCAGTGAATACTCATACACCCACTATCTAGATTCTACAATTAACATTTCATCATAATTGCTGTATTACATATCTATTCAGCTACCCAGCCCTCCATTCATATATGAATTCCTATTACTTTTTGATTCCTTACAAGGTAAACCACAGACATCAGTACATCTTTCTCCTAAAACACTTTCTGCATTTCATTAACTAGAGATCTGTATCTGTTTACGGTTCTCTTTCTCCTTTTGCAATAAAATTTACATACAATGTACAAATTTTAAGTGTACCAGTTTTAAGTGTACTGAGTTTTGACAAATAAACACTACATTTAACCCCAAACCCAGTTCAGATAGAGAATATATTACCATTACCCCAGAAAGTTTCCTTACACTCCTTCCCAGTCAAATTCCACCCCCATCCAACAGAAGCAACCACTATTCTAATTTTTTTCCACCACAGTTTAGTTTTGCCTGTGTCCACATTGTGGCATATCCTGGTGAACATATTACATGAACTTGAAAAGAATGTGTACTCTGGAGTTGCTGGGTGTACTGTTCTACAAATATCAGTTAGGTCAAAGAGGCTGATAGTCTTCGTAACGTTCATGCTTTACTAATCTTTTTTATCTGGATGTTCTATCAATTGCTGATAAATTTTTAATAGATGTTAAAATGTTCAACTATTTTTGTAGAATTGTCTATTTCTCTCAAATTCTGTTATCTTTTGTTTCATGTATTTTGAAGCTTTGTTATTCAGCACGTAAACCAAAAAACTTGTTGCCGTCAAGTCGATTCCGACTCGCAGCAATCCTATAGGACAGAGTAGAACTGCTACATAGAGTTTCCAGTGAGCGCCTGGTGGATTCGAGCTGCTGACCTCTTGGTTAGCAGCTGAGTTCTTAACTACTGTGCCACCAGGGCTCCACAGAGACATTTATTATTATCATGTCTCTCTAATGAATTGACATTTTTGTTACTGAATGGCCCTTAGAGGTTGCTGGGTAATGCAAACAATTCGTGCTCAACTACTTAACCGAAAAGGTTGGTGGTTTGAACCCACCCAATGATGCCGTGGAAGAAAGGCCTGGTGATCTGCTCCCATAAAGATTACAGCCAAGAAAAACCTATGGAACAGTTCTAGTCTGTAACACATGAGGTTGCTGTGACTCGGAATTGACGAGATGGCAAAGGGTTTTTTTTTTTTTGATAACACTCATTGTCTTAAAGTCTACTTTATCTGATATCGTTACAGTCACTCCAATATTCCTATGTTTACTCATCTTTTATTTTTGAATTTAAAAAATGTTCTCCGTTTCACCTTTTATTAACCTTAAGGCCTGGACTATGGTGTTTACTTGCTGTTATGTTCCTCTTAGTTTACTTCATTTCTGGAATAACTTATTTTCTTCTTTCTAATTTCCTGCTGAGTTATGTAATTTCTGAACTTTTCTGACTCTTAGTTATTTATGTTATTCTTTCACATCTTGTATCATCTGCTTAATATCTTATAGCTCATTTTGGAAATAATAATCTACAATATGTCTTTCTGGCATACTTTCTTTTTCTGGAGAGATATCATTCGGCTCCGTATTCTCTCTTTTCTTGTGACTTTAAATGTGATTTTACATTGATACTTTTTGTTGCTCAGTTTTATAGGAAACCAGTTTTCATTTTTTTCCCTGAACTTTAAAGCGTGGCAGCATACTCTAACTTCACAGAGTTTCCTCTTTGAAACTTGGAGATTTCCCGGCTCCTTCCCTGTCTCCAAATTTAGTCAGTCCTTCTCTTCCTACCTCTAAATTGCCTCTATCCTGCTTAATTTTTACTCACCTCCCAGCAGTTTCTCCTCAGTATGGCTGTCCTTTCCCAGAGTTCTAATGTGCTAGAACTGCAGGAACCCCTTCAGAACGTCTTACCATGGACCTCTTGCGCTCACCTTCTATTAGAGTACAAAACTCCTCCCAATTTCAGCTGCTGTTCTCACATTGGCCCACCATACTTTGCAGTGAGTATACCTGTTGGCTGTTTTGGGGTTCTTCTGTTTTCAAGTCTGCAGAGACCCCATTGCTTCCTTCTTCTCCCTTCTCTACAGATACTGATTAAAAAATCTGTTGCTGTCAAGTCAATTCCACCTCACAGCAACCTATAGGATAGAGTAGAACTGACCCATAGGGTTTCCAAGCCTGTAAATCTTTTTTCTTTTCTTTTTTGTGTTTTAGATAAACGTTTACAGAGCAAATTTGTTTCTTATTAAACAATTAATACACATACTGTTTGGTGACAATGGGTGCCAACCCCACAAACGTGTCAAGTGTCAACACTCTCCCCTTCTCAACCTTGGTTTCCCCATTTCCGTGGGTCCAGCTTTCCTATCCCCTTGCCCCTATGCCGATGTGCTCATTTAGTCTGGTATACATGGTTGAGCTACATGCATTACTGTTGGTTTTATGGGCCTGTCTAATCTTTGGCTGAAGGGTAAAACTCAGAAGGACTTTAGTATTGAGTTAAAAGGGTCTCCGGGGGCCAAATACTCTTGGGGTTTCTCCAGTCTCTGTTAGAGCAGTAAGTCTGGTCTTTTTTTGTGAGTTTGAGTTTTGTTCTACATTTTTCTCCAGCTCTGTCTGGGACCCTCTATTGTGATCCCCATCAGAGCAACCGGTGGTGGTTGCTGGGCACCATCTAGTTGTACTGGACTCAGTCTGGTGGAGGCTGTGGTAGTTGTGGTCCATTAGTCCTTTGTTCTAAGCTTTCCCCAAGGCTGTAAATCTCTATGGAAGCAGACTGCCACATATTTCTCCTATGGAGCAACCGATGGGTTCAAACTGCTGACTTTTTGGCGTGAGCAGCTGAGTGCTTAACCACTGTAACACCAGGGCTCCTTACAGACACAGATACCATGTGTGCTTTAAGGCTGTTGGCTTGTCTCATCCACTTGGCTGAAAATTGTTCTTCTGGATAACGTGTCACTGAGTTTTTTTGTAGGTGTTGTCCGTGGGATTTGGGCTTTGGTTTATGTGGAGATCAAAAGCTGCGCTGCTGCCACAAGTGGCAACTTCCAACAATTGATTTTTAGTTAACACCAAATTCCCCAGACGCGGAAGAGTCCGCAGATGGACTAGTGAAAACATACGTAAGAAACAGAACACAGTGCCGACTAACAGGAGTGAAAATTCACCATATGGATTAGCAGCTTTTGACTTTACTAAGCACTAAAGCCCTGGTGGCGAAGTGTGTAAGAGCTCAGGCTGCTAACCAAAAGGCATGCAGTTCGAATCCACCAGCTGCTCCTTGTTCTACTTTGTTCTGTAGGGTCGTTATGAGTCAGAATCGACTCGACAGCACACAACAAGCAGTAAGTAGAGGGCAACACTTCTCTAAATGTGCTTCATAGTAAGTTAATAGAAATAAGGTAGCTCTGGGTTAGGAGATGTCGGGTTGAGGCAAAGGACCTCCTCCTCTTTAAATTTATAAATTGGTACAAATTAATCAAGTGGTGAAAGATTCGTATACAGTTATTAAGGAAGAAATCAGAAAATCTGAGGAGAAAAATCTCAGTGTCCACATTTAACTCAACAAATAATTATTGCCATTTTAGAGAGGGTAGAAGGTCCTCTGGTTTGCTTACCTTATACCAAGTGACGTTTGCTTTGACACTGGAAGGAAAAAATCCATCTACATTTGGACAAATGATCTTCTGAAGACTATGTTCTAGATACAGTCTACGCACTGGGAGTTTCATGGGGGATTTGAAGCATCTATCCTTTTGAACAACTTCCAGGGGAAATGCCACTTTGCTGCAATAAGTAGTGTTCCTGAAAAAGAAATATCCCAATGAATGGCAGTCTTATTTGCATGTGCTTTAATACAGAAACCACATGAAAACAATTTAAGTGAAGTCATGTTATATACTGAGACTTCATTTATATGTGTAAGTTCACGGAAGAATTAAATGGTGAAGGTATTTCCTATACCAATTGACATTACAGAATTTTAAAAATCACAATTATTATTAATGTACTAAAATATTTATATTTTAAGATATGTTCCCCAATGTATATATACCATTTTACACTTAGAAACATTTCTCAGTAACACTCAGTGTTGGCAAAGCTATGGTGAGAATGGCATATTTACTCATTGCTTATAATGGTATAAAAAACCTTTGTGGGAGAAATATGTTTCCAGAGACCTTCACCTCCAAAAAAAAAAAAAAAAAAAAGTCTTAGATTTAGGCCTAGTAATTCCATTTTTGTATTTTTGGAAAACTTTTCAAATGCTAAAAGCATAGAAAGGGGGAATGGAAAGCCAATGCATGATAAAAAATATCCATCACAGTGTTGTTCCAGCAAAAAAAATATTGGAATCAATAGAAAAGTCTACCAAAAGGAAAACTGTAATGAAAATTATGGCACAATCATTCAACGTTGTTGTAAACCGTTGCCATCAAGTCAAATCTGACTCAGAGTGATCTATAGGACAGAGTAGACCTGCCCCCATAGGGTTTCCAAGGAGTGACTGGTGGATTTGAACTGCCAACTTTTGGTTAGCAGTCAAGCTCTTAACCACTGCATCACCAGGGCTCCAAAGTTGTTGCAAGCACCTATTAAAAAAATCAAGGCAAAAATAAACAAATAAATACGTAAATGAAACTTCTTAGGATAGCTGGGGGGTTGTATTTATGCGACGATGTTTGCACAGGCTGTTCCCCCTACTTTAGGGCTCTTTCCCCCTCACCATCCCTCTTTTCACACCCACCCCATATTTAAATTAGCCTCACCTCTCCCTGCATTCTCTAAGCACCCTGGGATTTTTTTATTGATTGAATTTATCATAGTTCAAAATTACATATTTGTATTATGACTTATCCATATATATCCTCTGTGAAATGTTAAGTTCCTCAAGGGCAGGTCCATGGCATTTTGCTTATTTTTATATTCTAGTCTAGTACATTATCTAAACCTTTTGTCTAATACATTATCTAAACCTTTTAGGAGGTATTGAGTAAATATTTGTTAAATGAATGGAATGGATGTGAAACTTGTGTCTACATACAGGAAAACAAGAGAAGGAACACAGACTAATAAAAATAACTAATTTGCTAAAGTGATGGGAAAATGGATCATTCAGTCTCTCTTCTTTTTTGTGATTTCTCTCTAGAGTGTCAAACACATAGTAGATACTCAATGAGTCATGAATTAAGAATTAACACAATGGAAGAGGTGGGGGAGGCAGTCCACAGGATAGGGTGAGGGGTGTTTAAATAAGACGACTTGGGCCAATGGTAGGAAGGTGACAAGGGGGAGTGGCAGGCATAATCTCTGCCCACAAATAACAAAAAATCATTCTATCAAGTAATATGATTCTATAGGTGGAAATTATACAAAGTAAATTCCAGCTTAATATAGCGATATATTTTGTGATTTAAAAAATGATGAACAATAGTTAGATTGACTTCCAGCTCCAAAAGTCAAACAGAACCTGGATAGTATCTTAACAGGGTGTCATGGATTGAAGACTGTCCCCCCAAAATATGCATCAGCTTGGTTAGGTCATGATTCCCAGTATTGTGTGCTTGTCTCCATTTTGTGATTGTAATTTTCCTATGTGTTGTAACTCCTAATCTTTGCCTGTAGTTAATGAGGCAAGATTAGATTATGTTAGAGGACTTAGGGTTGGATTGTAACACCCCTTACTAAGGTCACATCCCTGATCCAATGTGAAGGGAGTTTCCCTGGGGTGTGGCCTGCACCACCTTTTATCTTACAAGAGATAAAAAGGAAGGGAAGGAAGCAGAGAGTTGGGGACCTCACACCACCAAGAAAGAAGCACCAGGAGCACAATGTATCCTTTGGACGTGGGGTCCCTGTGCTGAGAAGCTTCTTAACCAGGGAAATATTAATGACAAGAACCTTTCTCCAGAGCTGACAGAGAAAACCTTCACCTGGAGCTGTTACCCTGAATTTGGATTTGTAGCCTACTAGACTATGAGAAAATATATTTATCTTTGTTAAAATCATTCATTTGTGGTATTTCTGTTACAGCAGCACTAGATAACTAAGACACAGTGATACTGGGGCAAGAATCAAAAAAACAAAAAACCAAACCCATTGCCATTAAGTTGATTCTGATTCAGCCACCCCACAGGACAGAGTAGAACGTCCCCACAGGGTTTCCAAGGAGGGGCTGATGGATTCAAACTGCCAACCTTTTGGTTAGTAGCCAAGCTGTGAACTGCTGCACCACCAGGAAGATGAGTCTAAATTTATTCCCTAAAGACATCCAGGCCTATGATTCCATAGGTTCAGTTTAAGGTCATTCTCAATTTAAGAATTGCCCCAGGACAATGCGACATTTCTCCCATTGCTTTGGGGACCTGGAAGACAGGTATACATACAAACTAAAGAAGTGAGAAAGGGGAAATTGATAACTGCTATTAAAGGTATACTCAACCCTTATTAGCCATGTAGCTTTTTCCTGTAGAGACCAAGGTCATCCAGAAAGCCACCAATGATCCCTCCCCAGGTGCTGATGTTCATTTGGGAAATGTTAAAGTATTAACAATTGTCAAAGGTGAAAAGGACCTCAAAAGAGCATGTAAATCAACTCTCTCTTGCATGGATATAGATACCAAACCTGTCAGATGTGGACCTGACTTGCCTTAGGTTACCCAGCTAAGTACTAATGGGTGACCTGGGATGATGGCTTCTTTTTTCTGTCCTCAACTAGTGCTCTTTCCACTACAGTCTGTTTTAACCTCTCCTAGGCTGTATA
The DNA here is from genome assembly GCA_030035585.1 of Dugong dugon. Taxonomy (NCBI): domain Eukaryota; kingdom Metazoa; phylum Chordata; class Mammalia; order Sirenia; family Dugongidae; genus Dugong; species Dugong dugon. The sequence goes on from CM057466.1 coordinate 25,068,749, forward strand.
AAGGCATAAACAAGGACACATGAGGATTCAAGGCTCCTTGGAAGCCTACACACTAGTCTAGAGTTCACTCCAATGAAATTCAAGTGCCAGGTGAAGGGCTGTCAGTGGCTACATGGACTCTCAAGGGCACAGGGATCCAAACGCCTTCCTATGATTGAGAAGAGGTCCTTTGTCACATAATCATAACACAATTTAAATTTATGAAAACATAATCCTAGTTCCTCATCAGATATCAATTTAATATCCATGAGAGAAAAGGAGTATTCAGAAGAATGGATGAGATTGACTAATTAAATACTAGTAAATTATGTGGAAAAAAACATAATCCAGATGTGATTTCAGAAAACAAAGTAACCTGATAGCTAAAAAGGGACCTTGGGTAAAAACGGACAAAGAACAAAACCCTAGAATGGTTATTCTTTGGAGGGGCTTTAGTTTTATTTATTTATTTATGGGACGGCAACTACATTAATATGAGGTTAAAAAAAAGATATTGTGGAGTAAAATGCAAAATCTACATGAATTTTCAGGGAAAAAAAGTAGACTTCAAAGACATTTTTCAGTAAAGGTGAGCTTCTTTGGGTCATATTTTTAGATTCCCAGGGATGTGGTATTCACTTGCTACTTCTCTTAGGGGAATTTTGGTGGAGAAGTACTGTCTTTGTTAGGGGAGCGGTCTGCCTGTGTGCCTCCCATTCCTGGCCGTCTAATAGTAAAGGCCTTAGTCCCAGAATGTTCTCCGATAAGGAGGCTGGGAATTGAGTGACTCTCTCTCCCAGTTCCTTCTCCTTATTGGAGATGCCTTCCCCCTGTTCTGGGGACTCAATAACTTTCTCTGTCTCTTGCATATGCATGGGCACCGTATGGCACCTGGCCAACCCCACTTCTATATCTGCTCCTGGCTGGGAGGGAACCAGGTCTCTCCAGTCTACTGCAGGAGAGAGGTGTACAAGAGGGGTGTATGTAGGGCATTGTCCTCCCTGCACCGGCCAGATGTACAGGTGGGGAGGCATCCTGTTGGCCATGGGAGACCGGTGACCACTTGTGAAGCTGATCTCGCTCTGTCCCTTCTCTATGTGGGTAAAGCATTTACCCATGCACTAGAAGAGTGCATGTGATCTGTGTCTTTGGTTGGTGACCTCAAACCCTGGTATGACAGTTCTAAATTCATTTGTTATTTCTTAAATGTTCTTTATTCCATAAAGTCATCCTGAGTCTCTACTCTGTGCCAGGCACTTTGGAAGATGCCAAGAATGACAGGTATGAATGGGCTCTACCCTCTGCCCTGCTCATTGTCTAGGGAATTAGATCTTCCAGGTGAAGTAGAAGTGTAACTAGGTTTCAATAGCAAGGCAAGGGAGCAAATAAACAAGGCTCCACCTTTTTACTACCTGGACATGTGTGAGTGTCTGCAGGAGAACCAGCTCTAGAGAACGTTCTTGGGGCAGCCACGTTTTTCTCTGCACACCTCCTCCAGGCCACCTCATCTAAGCCATTAAGGTGAAGTGTAACTCTAAATGCTTTCTCCCTTTTCCTCCCCAACGTCATGGCACACGCATGGTCTAAACAAAAGCCCAGGAACTAAAAGGAAAAGACAAAGCCATTCCTGAGGGTCAGGATACCTTAACATGCATGTGTAGTTGCCCGTGTCATTGAGGAGGGTGGGCCGGAACCACAGCATATCTTTCTCTTTAATAATTCGGTTCTCAGGGAGGCGGAAGTTAATTGGTTCCTCAAGGTCCCGATCCTGCCCCATCCAATACCAGATCAGGGTGAGGCCAGCCGAATGGGCAGTGCTGTAGTTATACTTCAGGAAGTGCTCAAAGAGTGGGCACTTGATACGAGCTGGCTCATCTTCAAACACTTGGATTTGCCTCATGGTATCCAGTCCCCAGTCATCGCAGCGTTCTGGAACAGTCAAAAAGAAAGACGGGGCGAATGAGTCACCTCACAGTTACAGCCCTCCAGAAAACACAACTTCTCCCCAGGATGCCAGTCTCTTCCAGGATCCCCCTTCTTTGATCACCTTCAGTGCAAAAAACCAAAAACCAAGCGTGTTACCATTGAGTCGATTCTTACTCATGGAGACCCCATGGTGTTAGAGAGTAAAACTCCTCCATAGGGTTTTCTTGTCTGTACTCTTTAGAGAAGCAGATTGCGGGCCTTTCTTCCACAGCACTGCTGGAGTGGATGTGAATAACCAACCTTTTGGTTAGCAGTTGATCGCAAACCACTTGCGTACCCATAGACCTCATCGTCAATTTTTGTTGTGTGCCCTCAAGTCTATTCTGACTTATAGTGACCCTGTATGACAGAGTAGAACAGCCTCCCTCTAATAATTGCATAGAACAGTCACCTGTGGTATGAGGAAATGATTCCCTCCCTTTCCTTTATCGTTTTTGAGTTATCTCTTGGATGAAGATTTGATCTAATGTTGAATCCTACAAAGTATAGGGGAGGAGTCCACCGCAAAAGGAAGTCACGTGCGTTTTCACCCCTCTGGGAACAGAGGAGGTTTGAAAGAGGAAATTGTAACAGAAAAGACAATTCTCAAGTAGATGGGAGAGAAGAATCCCAGTGTTTCCTAGGTATCCTGGTTTTCATCCAGACTCCTGCTGTCCAACAGAAACATAATGTGAGCCACATATGTAATTTCAAATGTCCTAGTAACCACAGTAAAAAAGTAAAAGGCAGGCCAACTTAATTTCAATAATATGTTTTATTTCACTCAATATATGCAAAATACCCCAAAATGTTACTGAGCTATTTGTCTCTCTTTTTTTTTTTTTTACTACCAAAAAAAAAAAAAAAACAAAAAAAAAACAAACCCTATGCCGTGGAGTCAATTCTGACTCATAGGGACCCTATAGGACAGAGTAGAACTGCCCCATAGAGTTTCCAAGGAGCAGCTGGTGGATTCGAACTGCTGACCTTTTGGTTAGCAGCTGAAATTTTAATGACTGTGCCAGCAGGCTCCAGCTATCTTCAAAATTCAGTGTATTTTACACTTCTAGCACATCTCAATTTGGGCTAGCATTGTGTGTCCACTGGTACCCTATTGGACAGTGGGACCAGGGACTTCAAGTCAAGAGGTCTCAGTGATACCTACTGGGGAGTAAAATTGCTAGCATTTTAATGACTCAGAAGTAAATGAAATTTGTAATTGGTTTTGCAGTTTATTTTTTATAATGAAAATAACTCGTATATTGAGGAAAAGAAAGGATAATAAATTTTTTTTTCTTATGCAAGATATCTGAATTTAGGGTTCAAGATATCACCACATGCAGGCAGAAGAGAGGTCAAGGGGTGATAAAGTCCTGTTGCCCCAAAACAATCACTTTAAAACAATTTTCTATTTTCCTTGTATCCCTTAACATATGTACATACATATGTGTATGACTGTACTTTAATTATGTAATCCTTTTTACATTTAAGTTGGCATCTAAAGAATTTTATTCTAAGTGTAATAACTGAAAAGGAGCTACTTAGTATCATATTGAAAATAATCCATTTAAAAATAAAACGGCTACATCATCTTTTAACTACGTAAAATGGAAGAGTGATATTCCACACATTAATCACCACCTGCAAAATATTTAAATAAGCTTTCTTTTAACAGCTGGAAATTCTGTACGGTTCCTTTTCTCTCCTTGAATTTGCATTAATTCCATTATCCCATATACAATTTTAAGTTAATAGAAATTATATTTAGTAGTTTTATTTATGTATTTCTTCATTATTTTATTCTTCTGTTCAGTATATAATACTCGAGGTGTTAAAAAGTTTTTCCATCTGGAATACATTTTATTATGATTATGAATACATTTATTATGCAATTTTAATAATATATATTTTATATTGTGTAAGTAAGTATTAAATATAAAATATAACATTTCATTGGAAATGTATCTCTTACTGATCTGGATTTTTTTTAATTGAACGGGTTAAGGCACTAAATAAAAAATTTTGTGTATATATATACGCACTGAGGAAATTTATTGGTAAACTCATTGCTGTCGAGTCGATTCCAACTCATAGCGACCCTACAGGACGGACTAGAACTGCCCCATAGGGTTTCCAAGGAGTGGCAGGAATTTGGTTAACAGCAAGGTCACTCAACTCTTCATACTCCTGAGCTATATGTCCAATTTATATTTTGTCACCAAAATTTATTTTTAATGGTCTATCACTGGACAACTCTAGAAGACAGAGTTAGCAAAAACAGCCCTAATTCTCACTCCTCCTGTTATCCACAGCCTTGGAAATGCGATGCTCTGAGTTCTCCAATCAAGAAGGGAGTCTTTTTCCCACCCTGTGACCTGGGCTTTCCTTGTGGCTTACACTCACCAAGAAAACACAGTAAAAGTGACGGTGTGTCAATTTCAAGCCTAGGACTCAAAAGGCCTTGTGTGCTTTTGGTTTTTCTCTTGAAACCCTGCTATCATCGTGAGAACGTGCCCAGGAAAGCCTAGCAAGTACATAAGAGACCACATGAAGGAGAAGTGAGGCTCCGGAAATGAACTGGTTCCAACCCCTAGAAGCACAGCTAACCAGATGCAAGAGTAAGCCCAGTCTAGAAAACTGAGCTGACCGTGATTAACAAGACTGCCCAGGCAACCTACAACCTCAAGAGCAAAAATACTTGTGTACTAAATTTAAAAAAAAGTTGACTAAAATTTGTGATTATTCATTAGGTAACGTCATTATGGCAGTGGAGAGCTGATAGAACAACTAAATTAGGGGCTACTTTAATTTAGATAACAGCAAAGAATTTGAAGCTTTCTCGCTTGCAAATGGATTTGTCATCTAAGTAAGTAATAAATCTCTGGGAAGTTTAACAAGCTGGCTTTTCCCAGACTCAACAAAGGGACTGTTATTTATAATTACTATGCTTTCATTTAGAGGCCTCTTATTAAACCCACTGTAAAGATAAAGGGCAAGAAAGATCAAAATGCTGTTCACATCAATACACACTGGCCAATATGATACTTTTTTTAAAATTTTATTAACTATCTATCTTACCACTTTCTTTAAATATATATTTTATCAAAACTGCAAAGTTGCAGAATTAGCTCATTCAGTTTATAGAAAATGAAGACCGTAGTGTTTTGGGTAAATACGGCAGACTGGACATACCCATCAATGTCACTCCTTTCTGAAACGCCACTGAAATTACCGTATAGTAAAAGAATTTTTCACGATATAATCTCAAATAATAGTGGAAACAGCAGAGAAGACAACAGCAAAATCAAAATGGACAAGTGGTAACTGGCTTAGCAGATTCAAAAAGTCAAATCCCAAGCTATCAAGGGAAAGCTGAAGTATAAGCAAATCTGCAATGCAGAATACTGAAAAAGTCCAGGAACTAGCAACAGCAGGCATTAGTGAGGTTCACCCAATATTTCTGGGTTGTCGTTCCAGGCATATATAAGATTGTACTTTTCTGCCCCTCTGAAGTAAGGAGAGGCCGTGTGACTTGCTTTGGCCAACAAAATGTGCTGGGTGTTTTAAGTCTAGGGTACTTTTTACCATGCTCCCTTTTCCTCTGCCTTGGCAAATAGAAAAACACAGAGATTGAGACTCCCTTAGTTTGTGACCCTCAAATTGGATGACATACAATGGGTTTTGTTATTTTAAGTCACTGAAAATTGGGGTTTGTTTGTTACCAACACCAAAAATCTATCCTCTCCTGGCAGATACAAGGAGGTACCTTAAGACCGAGGATATGGAAAGACTGGTTAAATAAGGATGATCTATGGAAAGCTATTAACATATCAAAAAGTTACATCCCTAGTTCCTCTCCCACTTTCCCAGTGCTAAACAATTTTCCCCACTCAGCTCCCAGGGCAGCCAGAATCTACCCACCAGGCAGGAGAATAATTTAATTTTCTTTGGCAAATTTGACCAATTTAATAAGAAGTACCTAACAGTGCTGATCACAAGTTCTTTAACAAATTGTGCAGCCACATCATCCAACGGATAAACTCAAGGTCAACAAGCCTCATACCCATATTTAGAACTTTCAGTCAGAATCTTAATTACTTAAATATAAACAGATAACGCAAACAGCTGAGACAAATCTCCACCAGGAAAGGTAGTCTTCAAAGGAACAAAGTAAAAGAAACTTGGTAAAATCAAGATCATTCAAGGAAAAACAAAGGCTTAGAAAAGAAGAAGTACACAAATCAAAACCAACTATCATTAACACCCTCAGAGTGATAAGGAACCTGTAGCATCCATGGAGCAACAACAGAATGCGGTAACAAAGCAATACTCAGAGGAAAAAAGTCTTTAAAATTAAAACTTGGCTGCAGAAATTAAAAAAAAAAAAAATCAATAGATGGTTTGTTTTGGATGTTAAAGTTGAGGATTTCTGAGGGAAAAAAAAAAAAAGAAACAAACAGAAAAGAGAAAACAGAAGACCAGTCCAGGAATTCCACCATCTCAGTAATAAACAAAAAAATCCCATTGCCGTCAAGTAGATTCTGAAAGGCCTCCCAAAAGAAAAAACAGAAAGAAGAAAAATCTCAATTTAATGATTAAAGGAAAAAAAAAAAAATCCCAGAACTGAAGTATACAACCTTCTGAATTAAATGGACCCATCAATTACCCAGCTCAATGAATACAAATAGACTTATGACACACACAAAACAAATACTCTGAACAAATGTGTGAAAACAGAAGATTCTACAAGCTACTGAGCAGTAAAAAAATAAAGGTGGGGAAAAAGGTCACATTCAAAAGATCAGGAATCAAAATGGCTTTGTGCATCTCAGAAACAAGACTGGAAGCTGCAAGATAATCAAGCCATGTATCTGAAGGAAAACTATTCCCCATCTTGAATGTAACCCAACCAAACTATCAATCACGCATGTAGGTGACATTTTCAGGCACATAAAGAGTCAATAGTTTACTTCTCATGTGCTCATGATCAGGAATTTCTGAGGGATTTTCTCCTTTAAAATGAGAGAATGAAAGATGAAAGAGGAAAACATGGGATCCAGGAATAGAGGATCCAATATAAGAGAGAGGAGGGAAGATTCACAAGAGGACAGTGAAGGAGATCTCAGGATGACAGCTGTCCAGCAGGCATGGAGAAAGAAAGAGGGAGGAGATGGAGAGGAAAAGGAATAGGAAGAAGAAGGAAAGGGGAGAAGAAGGAAGGAAGAGAAGGAATGATGGAAGAACGGAGAGAAAGAGAGGAGGAAGAAATCCCATTGGCAAACCCAGTTCTCAGGGTCAAACCATCCTAATCACGCTTACCTCTGTCAGGAAAAAAAAGCCTTGATATGATTTTTAATTCCAAAAATTATTTTCATGTGCACTGGCATGGCAGTCATTTCTCTTTTGAACTCTCAGGGATATAATTTAGAGACAGAGTTGTACAACAGATGGAGCCAGGAACTTCACCATATTAAGTTTGTGGTGTGGATGAAATAAGGTGTCACTGCCTTCTGGATTTCACAAACACATGCTTTATGTTTTCCTCAAAGGCATCACTCACCCTCAAGAGCTTTGCACTACTTGACCAAAACCGAGTGATGGATCATTTAATGAAATTATTACCATGCCCGTAATCCTACTCTATGATCTATCTGAATTCAGAGCACCCCAGTTTGGGCCAGCTCCAATGTCATGATTCAGTCTTAACAGAAGCACAGGTAAACTGGAGAGAAACAGGAAGCCCTGTTGGGGGTTAATAGTGTCTTGATTAAAGGAGACTTTTTGATACTAACATTTCAAATAGTCAGGTTGGCCCATGGAAGTCTTTATAGCTCTGGGCAATGATTAATAGTAAGATAGAGGATGAGTAACAGGTGGATTTTTCTTTTGTAAAGTAGGAAAATGGTGATCTTAAAGGGGGAGATGGAAAAGGAGAGCGAGCAAGACATCTCAATCACAAGCACGTACTCAGGCAGATGAGCTTAGGAGGAAGCGTGGAATGGGCGGACTGTGGCAGAGACTGGATGCTCATTAATCCATCCTGGCTTTCTTTTCCTTGGCAAAGACTACATATCCCTGGCAACTGAGTAGGAGCCGTATAATTGGGTTCTGGCCAACACAGTGTGGCGAGAAATGCTGTACAACTTAAAACTCCCTGCATGATTGTTGGTGCTCTCTCTCCCCGTTACATTGAGTCCCTGAAGGCCACATTTTGAAAATGGTAGCATACAACTGGAATGCACCTTAGAATCAAGAATGGGGGCACTTCTTGCTTACTTTGGACATATCATCAGGAAAGACCAATCACTAGAAAAGAACATCGTGTTTGATAAAGCAGACGGTCAGCAAAAATGAGAAAATTCCTCAGTGAGACAGACGGATACAAAAGCCTCAACAATGGGCTCAAACATACCAATGATCATGACGATGGTACAGGACGGGTCGGTACTCTGTTCTGATCTATATAAGGTCGTCCTGAGTCAGAGTCAACTAATGGTAACTAGCAACAACAACAACAAGCATCACAAGATGGAAGAAACCTGGATCCCTGCCATTGCTTAAAGCGGAGCTGCTCAGAAATGCCCCCTTGCCTTCAAGGGGCTGTGATATGAGTAAAAAAGGAAACTTTTTGTGTTAAACCACTGTGATTTTGGGTATGTTTGTTATACTTGAAATATGGCCTATCTTGACTAATAAACCAAAGCCAAACCCATTGCTAATGAGTAGACTGTGACTCATAACGACCCTATAGGACAGAGTAGAGCTGCCCCATAGAGTTTCCAAGGAGCGCCTGGTGGATTTGAACTGCTGATGACCTTTTGGTTAGCAGCCATAGCACTTATGACTAATAAAAGAAGGCAGAATTTACTTCCATAAGTTAATAAGTCAAGAGCAATCAACAGCATTTGTTAAAGGCCCTTTTATATTATAATCTAAATACTGATCAATTACCAAGATTTTTGGCTGATTCTATAGACTTAATCCCCCACGCGTCTGTCAGTTTGTCATACTGTGGGGGCTTACGTTTTTGCTGTAATGCTAGAAGCTATGCCACCGGTATTCAAATGCCAACAGGGTCACCCATGGTGGACAGGTTTCAGCAGAGCTTCCAGACTAAGATGGACTAGGAAGGAGGACCTGGTGGTCTACTTCTGAAAAAAATTAGCCAGTGGAAATCTTATGAATAGCAGTGGAACATTGATACAGTGCCAGAAGATGAGCTGCTCAGGTTGGAAGGCACTCAAAATATGCCTGGGAAGAGCTGCCTCCTCAAAGCAGAGTCCACTTAATCCTGTGGATAGAGTGAAGCTTTTGGGACCTTCATTTGCTGATGTGGTGTGATTCAAAATGAGAAGAAACAGCTGCAAACATCCTTTAATAACTGGAAAGTGGAATGTATGAAGTACGAATCTAGGAAAATCAACACCCATGGAAGCAGCAGTCAAGAAATCAAACAATGCATTGTATTAGGCAAATCTGCTGCAAAAGACCACTTTGAAGTGTTAAAAAGCCAAGATGTCACTTTAAGGTGTGCCCAAGCCATGGTGTTTTCAATCACCTCATATGCATGAGAAAGCTGGGCAATGAATTAAGGAAGACCGAAGAAGAATTGATGCCTTTGAATTACGGTGTTGGCGAAGAATATTGTATAGACCATGGACTGCCAAAAGAATGAACAAATCTATCCTGGAAGAAGTACAGCCACAATGCTTCTTAGAAGCAAGGATGGCGAGACTTCGTGTCACATACTTTGGACATGTTACCAAGAAGGATCAGTCCCTAGAGAAGGATATCATGCTTGGTAAAGTAGAGGGTCAGCGAAAAAGAAGATGATCCTTGATGAGATGGATTGACACAGTGGCTGCAGTAATGGGCTCAAGCATAACAATGATCCCACGAGGGTGGCGCGGGACCAGGCACTGTTTTGTTCTGTTGTACACACGGTCGCTATGAGTTGAAACAAGTCCACAGCACCTAACAACAACAACATAGACTTAATATTTTTTCCATTAAATCAAATACAATTAATTTTAAAAGGGACAGAAAATGATTATACCTCCTCTCAATCTCAAAGAGTTGTGGGCCAAATGGATATGTCTATAATGTGAATCAGGCTCCTTTGCAGTAGGGGCTGAAAACATATATATTAGCATTCATAGACATTAGCAAGAATGGTATTACTGATCTGCTTTCTTTCGGGCATTTGTCCATTTGAAATCATTTCTGTGAGTTTTTAAGTTTCTTTAGCCAGCCACCTGAGGGTATTTTGCCAGAGCTTTCTAAATTATTCAATGAACAAATAAAAGTAAAATCTATGGCAACAGGCTGGAGTGTCATGTAATACCAAATTAATTATCAGATTCACCACAGGCATCAGGCAAAGAACAGACTAGGGAGGAGGCTATTATGCAAATAGATTTGTCTTTAATAAGAGCAAAGGGAATTTAGCAAATCACTGCCACAGCGAATTCCTTTTTTTTTTTTAAATGCCCCTTCTTTTCCAGTTTACTCCGCCATGGAAAGCCTCTCTAACATGGTCCCTCAACATGGGGAAATCACAAAGTCATCATTTCCCTCAGTCAAAGGGTTTCTTAAGGCTGATCCTTGGTGGCACAGAGGGCGAATGGAAATTTGCAAAGCCTTGCAAAGGCAAGTCAGTAGCAAATCCAACCCACGCTCCTGACAGCAATTAGCATTTACATAGCAGGGTATACATTTTCCCTAATTAATGCCACAACACCCTCTTGAGCTTTCATGGCCATTCCCACATTACATGCCAGGAAACCGAGACAGAGAGATTAACTATGTGCCTGAGTGGCAGCACAAATAAAAGCCGCCTGAACACAGATCTAGGATGCTTGTCCCAAATCTATGGTCACCCATTCAAAACAGGGCACTTCCCACAGGAAAGCTATTCATGTATTTTTGTATTTATTAAATACTGATTGAGGACCTACCATAAGAAAGGAACCCTGTGCTGGGTGCTGAGGTAGAGAGACACATGGATGGAAACAAGACAAAACACACAAAAACAGGAAGTCAGACTTACAAAAACCAGAAAGACTTCAACTGTGGAAGACCTAAGGTGGAATGACTGTCCATATGCAATTACTTGCCAAAGGTCACTTCTTGCCAGAAGACCTGGGACAAAATGCTTTTCCCCTCAGACTCAGTTTCCACATGGGTAATATGTCCATCTTATAGTGTCCTATGAGAATTACAGGGCCTGGCTTATGAAGGGAGCTCAGGACACATTAGCTGAATACGCATGATAACTGTGATGGGTCCTTACCATTGAGAAGTTAACAATCTTTGAGAAAGGAAGACACAGGCACAAAGTCAAGTAAAATACTTGGTAGAATGAACACAACTGTTGCAGCAGACTTCTAAGAAGGAGTATAGTAATATTACATTATGTTATACATTAAATTCTATTAATTATATTATACAACAGCGTGGAGGAGTGGAGGTGGTAGACAGGAATTGGGTTGAAAACAAAATTGGTTACTTTTTGCATTATAAATTGAAACCCAGTGTGGATGGGTATGCATGTGCCAGCAGTCCTATCTAAGCTGGAGTGTGGGGGATTAAGTTAAATGGAGGGGCTGGGTTTATGTCCGTTCTGGAAGTTTTGCTTAATTTTGTTTTTCTCGTGGTAGGCGTGGCTCTTCCGGAAATATTAGCCTGAGACTGAATCCAAAGTTGTGAGCCAACAGGTTAGGCTCGCTGGCAATGCTGAATGAGTGGCAGGAAGGCAGAGAGTACATCAACAACAGGTGGGCAAGTCTCTGAGGCAAGAAATAGGAGTGTCAGAGACTAAACCATTAGCAGGAGCATTGAGAGAGGAGGCAAGTGGCATAGAGCACCAAGCCCAAGGGCTGGGGATCATAGACACGGTTCAAAAGCAGGTTTTGACACCTACTGACTTGATTCAGTTGCTGAAAAACTATTTACTGAGCATCCTATCATGTGCCTAGTACTAACGTAAGTGCTTGGGATCCATCAGTGGCTACGACAGACATTACTTTCATGGAAGCCAAATTTTAATGGGGGGAGATTGACAATAAACAATTGACAACTAAAAAAGAAAAACAGAGAGCTTGCTGAAAGGTGATAAATCCGTGGAACACACTAAAATATACAGCCTGGTAAGAGGGATCGGGTAGCGGGTAGGCCTGGGAGAGGTGAGAAGTGGGAATACGCAGTTTTATAGAGGGTACTCAGGGCAGGCATTAGGACCAACTCGGTCCCTCAACCATCATGAACCTCAGTTTCCACATCCAAAAAATGAAGCTCATAAGAGTACAGAAAAGTTATGAAAATTGAGACTAGGATATAAAGTACATAAATGGCCAAGTTATGTGCACATCTTGTTGTTTTTATTGTTGTTGCTGTTAGCTGCTGTCGAGTTGATCTTAACTCATGGTGATCCCATGCACCGCAGAACAAAATGCTGCCCAGTCCTGCACCATCCTCATAATTGTTTGCAGACGAGACTGTTTTAATCCATAGGGTTTTCACTGGCTGATTTTCAGGAGTAGGTCACCAGGTCTTTCTTCTTAGTCCATTTTAGTCTGGAAGCTGTGCTGAAATTTGTTCAGAATTATAGCAATACGTAAGCCTCTGCGGACAGATGGGTGGTGGCGGGACATGAGGTGCACTGCTGGGGAATCTAACCCAGGTCTCCTGCATAGAAGGCGAAAACCCTACCACTGAACCAGCACTGCCTCCATTAAAATTTAGATATATTTCATTTGAATACATGAGACGACTTGGGACGTGTTATCAGGAGGGACCAGTCCCTGGAGAAGGACATTGTGGTTGGTAAAGCAGAGAGTCAGCTAAAAAGAGGAAGACCCTCAAGGAGACAGATTGACACAGTGGCTGCAACAATGGGCTCAAGCATAATGATTGTGAAGATGGTGCAGGACCAGACAGTGTTTCATTCTGTTGTACGTAGAAACGTTATGAGTTGGAACTGACTCCAGGCACCTAGCAACAACAATTCAGGGTAGACATACTCAAACAAAGGTCTAGAAAATGTTTTATAATTTATACTTGTCAACTAAGCCATCAAAAGGAGAGCAAGAAGTCAGGGTTGGAGAAGGAAGAGCTGAAGTGGCTGTGAGCATCCCTTACATATTCTCGTATCTCTTGTGCTGCTCAACAATACTGAGCTAATACCTCAGCAGATGGCTTTTCTGGACCAGACAGTTAGATATATCTTACTCCCACAAAATAAGGGAGTTTTCTTGACTGAAATATTTGAAGAAAATAGGAAATAGCCCCGAGCAGATGATAAGTTTTGCCAGATAAGGAAAGAATGCCAAATGCAGAAAGAGTGTGAAGAAGAAACCCATAAGCCACAGCTTCAGTCGTGCAGGGGTTGCTAGAGTTTATTCCTAGAACAAGTTTTATCCTCAATATTGCACTCCTCCTCCTTGCAACATTGGTATTTATCTTTACACTGTCCTAAAGGCTGCTGGAATCCCTGGGTGATACAGTTAACGTGCTCAGCTGCTAACCAAAATGTTAGAGGTTCAAGTTCACCGAAAGGTGCCTTGGAAGAAAACTCTAGTGATCTACTTCTGAAAAATCAGCCACTGAAAACCCTGTAGAGCACAGTTCTACTCTGACACACATGGGGTTGCCATGAATTGGAATCAGCTCAATGGCAACTGTTTTTTTGTTAGATTGATTTAAGATTGCCACTTTAATTAGAAGAGGCAGGTGTGGCTAGTTATAAAAAGTGTGGAGAATGTCATTACCAGGCAAGCATGAAGGGTTTCTCTTATTATGAAAAGAAAGAAACGAAGAGGTGAAAAAGGAAAGTGAACCACCACAGATGAAAACAAGGCAACCTACAAATGATGAATGAAGAACATAGTCCGTAATAAGTGATACTAAACCACCAAACCCTTTGCTGTCGGGTGGGTTTGACTCATAGCAACCCTACAGGACACAGTAGAATTGCCCCATAGGGTTTCGAAGGAGTGGCTGGTAGATTCAAACTGCTGACCTTTTGGTTAGCAGCCAAGCTCTTAACCACTATCAAACCGGCTGCCATCAAGTCAATTCTGACTCATTGTGACCCCATTATTGAAGAATAGAACTGCTCTACAGGGTTTTCAAGACTGTGACCTTTCAAAAGCAGATTACCAGGCCCTTGTTCCATGGTGCCTCTAGGTGGGTTTGAACCACCACCCTTTCAGTTAGTAGTGGAACATTTAAACATTGGAGCCACCCAGGAACTCCTGAGTGATATTTATAGACACAAAATCAAAGTATCTAAAGGATGACTTAGAGCTGGGCTCTTTCAGATTCTAACTATTGTCACAGGAGCAGCACTACAGGGTCTCCAGGAGCTCGGAGGTTTGGATTTAATTCAACACCTGCGATGCTGAGGTTCTATTCTTAGTGTCTAAACCCGTATTACTTTCTACCAAGTGTCCCTTGTGGCCAAGGACTTAAATGAAAGCCCTGAGCTCTCTAGAGAATTTTAGGGTTTCCAGGTCTAGTGAAACTGCCGAAGATCTCAGTGTCTTTCTGGTTTCCACTAAACCATTTCACAACTGGCTTTTTGGAGCAACAACAAAAAGACCCTTAATTGTCATGTGCTTGTGGCCAAGAAGGGTCCAGCCGCCACCCTTCCTGCTGATGTGCATCATGAAGATGAATACGGAATAGCATCATCTAATAACCCCCTAGAAAAGGCTCTGTATCTCCCATCACAGTGGCATCAGGGGGTCAGCAAGCTAAAGAATGGATTCTGGGTTTGCTACCTCTGAACCATGGCTCCATTATTTTCTTAAAAAAAAAATTACTGTAAAGAGCATCCTCTGGCTACTGAAAGGAATGATTTTCTTTGCAGGGCTGTTGTGACAATAAACAAACTGGCTTATGTCAAGCGTGGCACAGTACACTTGGGCAACTCTAAGTGCTCATTAGCTGTTTTTTTTTTTCCTTTTCCTCAGGCAATCTTTTCTAATCCATGATTAAGATGTAAAGATCCAATTACTAGTCTCATATAATAATCAAGCAGCCTTCACTCTCTTTATTTTCATTATTACCAACAAAAAAACAACTCACTCTGTCGAGTCGATTCCCACTCATAGCGACCCTATGAGTCTGTGATTTTCATTATTACATAATATTTATTCAGGGTCCTAAGAGTGCTAGGGGCTATGAACAAAATGCCAAAAATAATATGATCTCTGCCTTCAAATTTCAATTCAAGAAACAGTTAGTCAGCATTGGAAGTAAAGGTGTCTTACATACTATATTGTAGAATCCCAGAACATATGGAACTTAGATCTGGTGGTAGCCTCCAGTTCAGGCAGGATAACTGGTAATGCTCTCATTCCACAGGTGAGGTGAATGAGGCTAAGAGAGATCAAAAGACAAGTCTGAGAGATGGGTCAACAATAAGTGACAGAGGTAGGCAGAGACCAAACCAAGTCTCTTACAGCCCAAATCTACTTCTCCTATGGAGTACACATGGGACAATCTTTGGAGTCTGACAATCTCAGTTCAAATCCTTATTCTGCCACTTCTTAGCCATGTGATTAAAACAAACGAAACAAAAAACAAACTCGTTGCCATCGAGTCAATTCCAACTCCTAGCAATTCTACAGGACACAGTAGAACTGCCCCATAGGGTTTCCAAGAGTGGCTGGTGGATTCAAACTGCTGACCTTTTGATAAGCATCCTGACCTCTTAACCACTGCACCACCAGGGCTCCAGCCATGGGATTAGGCTAAATAGTCTCATCTCTAAAAAAAGGAGATTGGTTTGAAGAGCAAATGAGACAACACACAAAATGCTCAGTGGAAAGCTGTGCATGTAGCCTTCATATTGTAAATATTACTTTATATTCCTTTCTTTCTCAAGGGCATGGCCAATTCCATGACCCAAGAAATGTTGGTGACATTTAACCTATGGAGACTCACTTTTAGCCAAGTGTTTGAGAGTGCTGGACTACAAGGGAGTTTCAAAAACATTGAGTATAACTGTCTCATTTTACAAATGGGGTAATGAGCCAGGAGCTAAGTTGATGAATGACATGGAGCTTACTAGCGGCAAGAGCAGAATCATGTCTGGTCATTCCAAATTCCTTACTCTTTCTCTAAAAATATCCTAATAAAAATATATATTTCAAATACATATTTTGCACAAATATCCACAAGTTGGTACTGAGGATGAATACAGTCCAAAAGTGCACACCCCTTCAAAATGGAGGACGGAGGAAATAGGCAAAGAAGCAAACTCAGGAAGACTGGAACACATTGCATTGATAGTGGGCCGTGGAAGACAACCTTACATGTGTTGGAAATGGTCAAGCCATAAAATCATTAGGCTAATAAAGCATCTCTGTCATTTTACAGAGAAAGTAGTTAATATACACGGTCTTGCCCTTGAGATTAAAAGTAAGCTGGTGGCAATGCTGCCCATAGGTGTGGCATCTGGAGAGAAGGATCCTGCATTTATTTAGGTTTCCTCATGTGTAATAGAGCGCAGAGTTAAATGTGAACCTAATGAAAGTACTTACCCTATAGTACTGCTGGTAGAAATAAATAAGATCATACATGAAAACACCACACGGTCTCTGGTGCATGGTAATCACTCACTACTTTCTAGCTATGTTATCTCAATTTTACCGATGAGAAAATTGAGACTTACCAAGATTAAGTCAGTAGGAAAAGTGAATTTTTTGTGCATTTGGTTTTGATTTGTTTATTTCATTTTACAAGAGCCAGGGGCAGAAAATCCAAAATTAAGATTAGAATCCTAAAACATAGAAAATGGGCTGAGAATGGACAAACTTCTTATTAGTGATGCGAGCTCAGCACACAGTCACCTTTTCACTCAACAGCATAACGGAAGTTTAAAGCCCTCCAAGCACTCAGCAAGTCTCCAGTCTCCTCCATCCCCGTACCTCACTTCCCAGTAAGAGGGCCAAGGAGGCGCACTCAGTGAGAGCACCTCAGGATGGTTTAACTTTTAATTAAGAGCTATTCCATCCCTTGCCTGGGGATTTGCAGCTTTTTCTATGCACATTTTCAAAGTCAAAGGAAAGACCACCTTGTAAGTCTTACCAGAGACCACCTCATCAAGTCTCAGAAAATTGCCTGGAGCAGAAGGGAGCCTGAAATCTTCATCAGCTGCCAGAGACAGAGACATAAGCTGCCATCCCACCACTGTTTAACAGAGGCATCACCTGGGAAATGCCAGTGCAGTCTCGTTCCATTTTCATAATGTGTCAAGCATGTAGATTTTTCTTGAAGGCTGGTAGTGACAAGCAGAAAGCAAGAGCTTCTGAGAGGAAATAGAATGAAGCAAGCATCAAAAACTGAGCGCACGAGAAATGGGGTTTGGAGAAACGTCTGGCAGTGAATGACGGTGGGGTGCTGGGAAGAATTCAAAAGATGGGGTTCTGAGCAGCTGGGTTGTCAGTGGTCACTCCGTTAGAGCACAGTTTGAGCTCCCAAGAGGAAGAGTAGGGTCTTGAGAAGAGAACATGCCAAGATGAAATCTTGGTCTAAGTTTCCGAGTATTTAAGTCATCTATAATTCGCTTCGGAAATCCCTGGGTGGTGCAAATGGTTAACTGCTCACCTACTAACTGAAAGGTTGGCTGTCCGAATCCACCCAGAGGCGACTTGGAAGAAAGCGCTGGACATCAACTTCCAAAAGATCATAGCCATCGAAAACCGTATGTAGAGAAGTTCTATTCTGAAACACACGGGGTTACCATGAGTTGGAATCAACTCAATGGCAGCTGGTTTGTTTGTTTGTTTTTAATAATTCCCTGTACATCTTAGAAAACCACCGCACATTCGAGCTGGAAGGGGGCCTTGGAAACCATCCAGCCCCAATGACACATTATACAAACTAAAGGCTGAGACCAGAGGAGCAAGAGAATGCCTGATGTTAAAGACTGGGTTAGTTTACAGAGCCAGGGTAAAAACCCAGACTTCCAGATTCCTAGCTCTTCTCCCTGTCTCACACATTACTTCAGCATATTAAAAACAAAAGAGAGTTTATGCTACACTCACATCAGTCTTTGTTTTTCTTTTTTATCCTGGTAAGTCAGAGGTTGAATTTTCATACCTACATTTATGTTGGAGCCCCGGTGGCGCAGTGGTTAAGGGCTAGGCTGCTAACCAAAAGTTCAAATCCACCAGCTGCTCCTTGGAAACCCTGTGGGCCAGTTCTACTCTGTCCTATAGGGTCGCTATGAGTCAGAACTGACTTGATGGCACCTAACAATACATTTACCTTCAGCTTCTTAACGCACTGTAGTCTTAAGGCTGAGAACATTTGCCTCTTGTATATTTATTGCTGAAAAAAGAAGCTGAAATGACACACCAACTTCTCTGAACTCTAGAGCTCTTAAAACAAAGAAAGCAAAACAGGAGAAAGGCACTTTTGAAACAGGAAGCAAACATAAACACTTCAGAAAAATGAAATGTAGAACCTCTTATGTCACATCCCGCTTGTTGTCTGCAGTTCCTTCACATAGCACTCAATCCCTCCCTACTCATACTCATCAGTGACTGTACCACCCATGCTCTGCCACTGAGGAAAACCAAAACAATCACCCGAAAAGAGAAAAAGAAAACTAAGAAAAATAGGTGCTAGATCCAGGGAAAGGGCCTGCAGTCAAACCAACCGGGCTTTTATGAGTTTAGTGATAGAACTATAAGTGCCCCAGTACATATTATATTATTAGGACACACACACACACACACACACACACAAACACGCACGCACACCCAAGTACAGATCCTAAAGCAAAACTGGTACATCCCAAGGCAAAACTGTCAAGTCCACGACACTCATCCCTGGGGATTTCCAGCCTCCCCATGCTGCTGTCCCTGCCTGATGGAGGTAGTGATAACAATAGTGGTTGCTTAGAAAGATGTAATGCAGTCTTTGTTCCCACACTCTGAGACAGGAGAATATTCCACGCACATCCCTTAGGGTCATTTCCTTCTACCCTCCCCACCCCCCAACAACCACCAGCATCTCCCATCAAAGATTACAAATCCACACTTGCCAACAGAATATACATTCATCTATGGTTTATATGGACGTTTACAACACTTGATATCCTTTGATCACCGAGGTGGGAACTGTTGCCTCATTTAGGAGTTTGGAAAGAGAGGTGCAGAGAGTGACTTGGAAGGTCACAGAGCTATTAGGCAACACAGCCTCGGGCTTCTAGAACCAGCACTTTCTCCACCAAAACTGTCAACGTCTGTGGTATCATACTCACCCCATCTGGTTTCTAGTTGGGAGACATTATGTAGAATTCTTTCCCTCTCATACTCTACTCACTTTGATTCTCATGCTAACAAATATTTCATATCAGGTTCTTTCCTTCTGTCCCATAGCAAACAACTAGCTACTGATCCTTTGTTTTAATATAAATTTTATTTTCAGGGAGATCTCTTTAAATCTCCTTGCCACTAAATATAGTTCCTGAGGTATGTCTTGTAGTGTTCCCTACAGAAAAAAAAGGACATGGGGGTCAGGAGACCTGACTTCTTATCCTATCTCTGTCACTGTGACCACAATTATCATTATACTATCTACCACACCACCACCTGATATTGAATGCTTTGCACATGTCAGATATTAAATGCCAGGAATACATGCTTTACATGTATTATCCCTTGTAATCCTCATAACAACCCTTTTGAACAAGTTTTTATTATTGTCCCCATTTAACAAATGAAGAGCATGTGACTTAGATAACTTCAGAGCTATCCAAATGATTACACAGCAAGTAAGTGGAAGAGAGGGATTCTAATAAGATCTGCTGCATTCTAGGGTCTAGGCTGTAACTTTGACTGTGGCCACACAGGAGTCTCTTGGCAATGCAAATGGTTAACCTACTTTGCTGTTAACTGAAAGGTTAGAGGTTCAAGTCCAACCATAGGCACCTCAGAAGAAAGACCTGGTAATCTACTTCTAGGAAAAATCAGCCACTGAAAACCCTATGGAGCACACTTCTACTCTGACACACATGGGGTCATCATGAGTCAGAATCACCTCAAAGGCAACTAGATTCTCAGTGGCCACATAAGTTTCCTTTTTTGGGACTCAATTTTCTCGTCTGTAATACAAGAAGATAAAACCAGAAGTTCCAACCCCTTTCATCTTTATAATATGATGAGTTTATAACCAGTGCTAATTTCAACAGTATTTTATATCCCAAATCCTAATATGTAAAGCCAAACCAGCTTTTCAGGAGAAAAGGGTGAGAGTGGGTGGGGATTAGTTAAGAGAAAGTGAGTCTCCCTTTAATTAGGAGCATAAAATCCTTGATAAGCAGCTCCCAGCATCAGAAGGTACACATCAAGAGGCAGTAGGGCAGATCACATCTGCCTGATTTAGACAGTGTCATTACGTAGTCCTGTCTCCAGTAGAGATTTCAGAGCTATCTTCATGCTCATGTTTCCCTCACAACACCCACTTTGAAAAAGCACAGGAGTCAGAAATGTCAGCTTGTCCTGGAAGGCGGCTCCCTCGGGTGTTAGCTGCCTCTGTCTTATTAAGTATAGTCAGGCATGACTCAGCTCCTCCATCAACTGTCTGGGAAGGAGAACATTTCATGCTCATAGAAAATCACCTTAAGCAGAACAATGGAAGGCATTTAAGGTAGACAATTACAGCCAAGTTGCTTATTACTCAAAATCAAATCACCTTTCCCTATTCTAGACAGGACAGCATAATCACAGCCAATAGACAAACAGGACTGCATTTGCTTAGAACACATCAGATGACCCTGTCACCTCCAGTTACAACCATCAGCCACTCAGACACTGCTCCTGTCTGGGTCACAAAGCAAGGTGAACTGTGGGTTATGTCATGTCCTTCAATCAATAAACCCTCAGGACGAATCTCCTACATACCACAGTTTATAATAAGCTCCAGTGCAGGATAAAGGTACAAATAAGACATGTCCTCTGCTCTCAAAGACCTCGTCACCTAGAGAGGACAGACAGACAGACAGGCAAGCAATTAACCACAATACAAAGCAAAATGAAGTCAATGCTAAAACAAAATGGATGCAGCGTGCCATCAGAGGGCAGAAGGAGCTCTTAATTCTGACTGAGAAAGAGGTGGGTTCAAAGAAGCCTTCACAGGAGAGATGGCGTCTGATGTAAGCCTGAGAAATCAATTGAATGTGCACAGCAAGAGGAGACCAGGCAGCCTGAACACTGTAAGTGGAAAGACAGTGAGGGAGCTGTTATGAGTCAGCTGGTCCAGCAGACTTTCCATCAGGTGGGACGATTTAGTAGAGCATGAGAATGGTAGACTAGGCTTATACAGGGTAACAAATTCCAACATGATCATGGTAGCAACCAGGAGCCACCGATGGTACTGGAAAGACAAAGTTAGACAAGCTGTAAAGAGAGATGAAGTCCCGATGCTGATGCACGCCACAACATGGATGAACCTTGAAAGCATCATGCTGAGTGAAATAAGTTGCACAAAGACAAATACCGTATGATCTCACTTATATGAAATAAGCAAATCCAGAGAAACCAAAGATTACTAATGGTTAGCAGGAGTGGGAGGGAGGTTGCAGTGCAATGGATCAATTTTGTGTGGCTTTTCATGCCATAGTCTTTTAATTCCCACCCAAGTGATGGGGTGGGACCGTGCAGATAAGGCAATTGCGGCCCATCAAGAGGATTGGCCAGTTTTGCCTTAAAAGAAAGCCAGTTCCAGAGCAGAGGGAGGATCCCACCACCACCAAGGAAGAACAGCTAGGAGTGGACAGCGTGTCCTTTGGACCCAGGATCCCTGTGCTGAGAAGCTTCCGGAACTAGGAGACCAAGAGAGATGGCGAGCTATAACCCTGAAGACTGCCAGAAGCGGTGGCAAGAGAGACTGGCAGGAGACCCTGGCAGGTGACCGCGAAGTGGGCTTCCTGGCCCATGGAGTGGTCTGGGAGTGCCTCTGGGGACTTACTGGCAGGAGCTAATAAAGCTTTGTAACACTTGCTTGAGCAGGACAGAGGCCTAGGACCAGAGAGAGGTATGCCTGTGAGCACAGCTGAAAAGAGGCTATCCTGATGGAAGAACTGTATCTTGAATATTCCTGAGCCTGAATTATAACCTGTTACTTCCTTAATAAACCCCATAATCATGAGTATTGTCTGTGAGTTCTGTCTGCAATGAATTATCGAACCCAACAGAAAAGTAGAGAGTGCCGAGGGAGGGAAGGTTGGCGTCAGAATTAGTAAAGACTGCAGAGAGAGGAGACATGTCTGACCTCCACCGCATAGGAATCAGCTTTGGGCCCGTGATCTTGATTCTCCTTCCTTCTTACGAAGAGAGAGGAAGTCAGACACGGCTCTGACACCATTTTGACAAAGTGGAAAGGGAGGAGCTTTTTGTTTGGGGGACAGTGAGTAACTGGTGGTGGAATATTTTGGAAAAGGGTAGTAAAAATGGTGGTACAACATGAAAAATGTAATCAATGTCATTGAATTGTAAATGTGGAAGTGGCTGTATTGACAAATGCTTTGGTGTGTATATTTTCACCACAAAAAAAGTGACACAGGTTAAAAGACAGCTATGAACAGAGATAAAGGATGACTGGAAAACACGTTTGTGCCCTGAGGCTGTCTGAATGATAGACGAGTATCCAAGGGGTCACACACATGTGTGACTCCACATGCGTCAAGAGTGGAATTTCTTTATCCGTTTGTCATCTCTGCCTTCACTTACACAAACCGGAAATGATGACAAAGGAGACAATTACAGCAACCTAGGAAGGGGAGGGTGCCGTGAAGCTACTCACCTTCTGAGGTGATTCTTTTGCTCTACAATTGTTGGAGAGGGGGAATGTGATTTGTCAAGATAAGAAAGACTACATTGTTTAATGCCTGTTCCTTTTCCATTCCGCCAGCCTCCATCATCATCAAGGATAAAATGCACAAGACTGTAGAAGGGGCAGCTACCTTATTACGGTTTTTCAAATCTCATTATCCAGATCCTTTATTCTTCCTCTCTTGTGGAATCTGTCCTTAAAATATTGTAAAACCAGAAACTTCAATGAAAGGCAAATAAGGAAAGAGAAAAGTGGCAAAGAACACATCTGCTCTACAGTATAAAACCCTGTCTTTACTTCCCTGTGGCACTCAGAAGGTTATTCCATATGTTATAGATGTTTATATACCTGGATTCTCTTTCCAACTACCTAAAGGCTCCTTGTGAACAGAAAAACTGTTCTTTTCACTTCCATCTCCCCCACGGTGCCTGGAAGAGCCTACAAGCTCTGTAAACACGCTAGAGACGAGTGGTAGAGCCAGCGAAAGACTTGGGACCAGAACTTTAAAAGAACCAGCATAATCAAAGGTTAGTATAGACAAGCCACAGATGGAAAAAAAAAATATATACTTATGCATTGCAGAGCTGATAAATGACTTACATTCTGAATATACAGAACTCTCAAAATTCAGTAAGGAAGCAAACAACCCCATTTAAAAATGGACAAAAGATTTCAACAGACATTTAATCAAAGAAGATAGACATATGGCAAACAAAAAGATGCTCAAAATCATTAATCATTAGAGAAATGCAAACTAAAATCACATGAGATGCCACTATATACCTATTAGAACGGCTAAAATTTTAAAAATGGAAAATACCAAGTCCTGGCAAGGTTGTGCAGCAGCTGGAACTCTCATTCATTGTTGATGGGGATACAAAATGATGCAACCCTTTTGGAAAATAATTTGGCAGTTTCTTATTAAGCTAAACATACACTTACCATAAGGTTTAGCAATATCACCTCTAGGTATTTACACAAGAAATGAAAACTTACGTTCAGGCAAAAGCCTGTATCCAAATGTTTATAATGGCTTTATTCATATTCACCAAAAACTAGTGAACGCATAAACAAACTGTGGTATATCTATGCAATAGAATACTGCTCAGCAACAAAAGGAATGGAATTCTGATACTCACACAACAATATGGATGTAGCTCAAATGCATTATGCTAACTGACAGAAGCTAGTCCTGTATAACTGCATGTATATGACGTTCAGGAAAAGGCAAAATTATAGAGACAGAAAATTGGTCAGTGGTTGCCAGAGTTTGGGCCGGGGTGCTGTCGAATGCACCGTGGCAGCATGAGTGAAATTTTAGAGGGTCATGGAGTTTTTCTGGATCTTGATTGTGGTGGTTGTTACATGGCTATACGCAGTTGCCAACATTCATAAAATGTGTTACATGACTGTACGCATTTGTCAAAATCCATAGCATTTATACACCAAAAAAATGAATTTTACTATATGTAAACTAAAGGGTGAATATAAAATAGAGACATAACAAAAAGGTCAGGAATTGTGCACAGTAAAAACTGACTCAAACAATTCCTGCCTCTTGATTCGAGATTTTGCTTCCCTTGTAACAGCCTGGAGAGAGCAAACATTTGGTCATAGAATCTCTCTGGCAATGCCTTACCGACTCATCTCCAAGAAGTCAAAACACAGTAACACTCCCAGGCCTAATGTGGACACTAACCCTTTAGGAGAAGCTGGATGCTCTCAGCTTGAAGCAATTTCTCTCACTTCTAAATCATCATAGCAGTATCTGAATCTCTGGGCGACACTGACCACTTTGTACATTGCATAATTTTATGTGAGGTTATGACTGATCCCATTAGACTGAGCTTAGGTATAGGACTTGGGCCCAGCTCATCCAGCACAGTGCCCAACATACAGACCATGATGCCTATTTGTTTCTAAACGGGGTGGCGTGAGGAAGATCATTTTGAAAAGCAGAGATCAATAACTGCATAGAGATAAAAGTCTATGCTTTCCTCAGATATAACCAAACACATTCTGAGATTGGTTTTCTAGGTTTGAAGGCTTAGGACCTTTGTCTCAAGGGAGTACTCAGTTGATTGGCACATATAGCTCACAAAGTTCATGTTCTGCATCCTAGTGAAGTGAGTAGCATCTGGGGTCTTAAAAGCTCTCAAGCGGCCATGTGAAATACAACTATTCATCGTCTCTACTTGTCAGGAGCAAAAGAGTAAGAAGATAATCAAAATCATAGAGAAGAAAAAAGCCTACATGACTGGTAGTCTACACAAGCCATGACCTCAACGACCCTGAGACCAGAAGGACTAGATGGTGTCTGGCTACTACCATTGACTGATCTGTCTAGGGGCACACCAGGTGATTAGAATGGGAGAAAAATGTCGAACAAAACTCAAATTCTTAAAAATGGCCAGACTAACTGGACTACCCCAGACCAAAGAACTCCCTGAGACTATCACCCTGAGACACTCTTGAACCAAAATTATCTCGAGATCATCTTTTAACAGAAAAGCAGAGTGACACACAAAATAAAGGCTATTAGGCATTAGGTCTGTGCACTACTAAAAAAAAAAAAAAAAAGTCTGTATGAGTTCAAAAGGTCAACATTTAACCAGAAGCAAAGATGCAAAGATAAGGGGACAGGGAAACTACAGTACTGCAAATGGAAAAACCAGAACACAGCTAACGAGAATGTTGACACAATGTGAAAATGTAACTAATGTATTGATCAATTCGTGTGGAAATTGTCAAAGGGAAAACTAACTTGCTGTGTAAACTTTCACCAAAAATACAATAAAATATCATTAAAAAAAAAAAAGTCTATGATTCCTCAGAACTCCCTGACATACACATCATGATCTCTTATACAAAATCATCTCATAACTGAGGTAAGGAAATTAAATTTTACTCATTTATTATGTCTACTTATTCATTAATTCACTGAGTATTTATTGAGCACTTACTAAGTGCAAAGTCTTCAGTCAGGCACTAAATATATGAGGGAAATAAAACCGTTTCTTGTCCTTATGCAGATCTCACTTATAGAGAGTGACAGACATTAACAAATGACTGAATTAAATTAATCATTTAATTTAATTAAGCAATTGATTAAATAATTATAAAATTAATTATTATTGGAATGAGTACTATGAAAAAAGTACAAGGTGATAAAAGAGGGTGTTTAATAGGGATCTTACTTAACCTGAGCTTCCTGGTTTGACGATGTATTCCTTGAAGAACAGACTTTGGAACTGAAGGCTGTAGCAGGGCTTGAGGGGCAATGTTGAGAGAAAAAGGTGTGAAGGCCTTAGCATAGAAAGGAAACAGTTTATGTGAATATCTAAAAGAATCCCAGGAAGTTTTATTGCTGAGGGAAAGACAGACAGTGGAATAGGAAGAGGTTGAAGAGACAGGTATGGGCCAGAATACATAGGGCCGTCTAGGCCACTGTAAGTAATTGAAATTTTATTCTAAGAATAATGGGAAGTACTTCCAGGATTTTCATCAATACAGCCACATAATTTAACTTTTTAAATAAATAATACTAGCTGAGGTGTGAAGAATGGATTACAGGGGTTAAGAGCGGAGGTTGTTGTTGTTAGGTGCCGTCAAGTTGGTTTCGACTCATAGGGACCCTACGTACAACAGAACGAAACACTGCCTGGTCCAGCACCACACTCACAATCGCTGTTATACTTGAGCCCTTTGTTGCAGCCACTGTGTCATTCCATCCTGTTGAGGGCTTTCCTTTTTTTCACTGGCCCTCCATTTTACCAAGCATGATGTCCTTCTCCGGGGCCTGGTACCTACTGATAACACATCCAAAGTACGTGAGATGAAGTCTTGCCATCCTCACTTATAAGGAGCATTCTGGCTGTATTTCTTCCATGACAGATTTGTTCTTCTTTTGGCTGTCCATGGTATGTTCAATAGTCTTCGCCAACACCACAATTTGGAGGCATCAATTCTTCTTCGGTTTTCTTTATTTATTGCCCGACTTTCACACGCATATGAGGCGATTGAACACATCATGGCTTGGGTCAGGTGCACTTTAGTCTTCAAGATGACAACTTTGCTTTTCAACACTTTACAGAGGTCTTTTGCAGCAGATTTGCCCAGTGCAATGCATCATTTGATTTCTTGACTGTTGCTCCCAGGGGTGTTGATTGTGGATCCAAGTAAAATGAAATCCTTGGCAACTTCAATCTTTACTCTGTTTATTGTGATGTTGCTTATTGGTCCAGTTGTGAGGATTTTTGTTTTCTTTATGTTGAGATGTAATCTATACTGAAGGCTGTGGTCTTTGGTCTTCTTCAGTAAGGGCTTCAAGTCCTCCTCACTTTCAGCAAGAAAGGTTCTGTCATCTGCATAACGCAGGTTGTTAATGAGTTTTCCTCCAATCCTAACGCCCCAGACTTCTTCGTATAGCCCAGCTTCTCTTATTATTTGCTCAGCATACAGACTGAATAGGTATGGTGAAAGGATATAACTCTGACCCCACCTTTCCTGACACCATGCAGAATCCCCTTGTCCTGTTCAAACGACTACCTCTTGATCTATGTACAGGTTCCTCAACACAATTAAGTGTTCTGGACTTTGCACTCCTCACAATATTATCCATAATTTGTTATGATCCACACAGTTGAATGCCTTTGACAGTCAGTATAACACAGGTAAGTATTCTCTGCTTTCAGCCAAGATCCATCTGACATCAGCAGTCATATCCCTGGTTCCATGTCTTCTTCGGAATTCATCTTGAATTTCTGGCAGTTCCCTATCGATATACTGCTGCAGCCACTTTTGAATGATCTTCAGCAAAATTTTACTTGCATGTGATATTAATGATACTGTTTCATAATTTCTGAATTCTGTTGGATCACCTTTCTTGGGAATAGGCATAAATATGGATCTCTTCCAATTGGTTGACCAGGTAGCTGTCTTCCAAATTTCTTGGCATAGATGAGTGGCCACTTCCAGTGCTTCATCCGTTTGTTGAAACATGTCGGTTGGTATTCCGTCAATTCCTTAAGCCTTGTTTTTCACCAATGCCTTCAGTGCAGCTTGGACTTCTGTCTGTACCATCAGTTCCTGATCATACGCTACCTCCTGAAATGGTTGAAGGTTGACCAATTCTTTTTGGTACAGTGACTCTGTATTCCTTCCATCTTCTTTTGATGCTTCCTGCATCATTTAATATTTTCCCTATAGAATCCTTCAATATTGCAACTCGAGGATTGGATTTTTTCTTCAGTTCTTTCAGCTTGAGAAATGCCAAGCGTGTTCTTCCCTTTTGATTTTCTATCTGCAGGTCTCTGTGGAGGCGGAACAGCCAATTATGAAGCTACTGCAGAAAAGTCAGAGAGAGATGATGTGGTTTGGACCAGGATGATTGTTAAGATGGAGAGAAGTGGGTAGACAGAATTACATGAAAGAAGAACTAAGATGGACTGATGAAAAGTGTAAATATAAAGAAAGGCAACTTTATCAGAGACTTGTGAACTAAAAACCTGCAATTATGGAATCCTAACATGTTAAAATCAGAAACAAAGAAACGATTTTACAGATGGGGAAACAGATCTGGAGAGGTTAAGTAGCTTGTCCAAGGCTACTTGGCAAATTAACAACAGAGCTGAATCAAAATATCAGGTTTTTAAAAAATTTTCCTTGTGTTATTTTTCATTTATACTCTTTAGAACCTAAATTTGACCTCCACTTTTTCTTCATTTTTAAAGTAGAGTAATGGTGCCATTCATCAGTCATGATGAATAACAGAGACGTTGAGACATTCAGACATAAAACACAGGAGATTGTAAGTAGTATGAAAGAAGGATCAGGGCCTTACCTTGTTGACCATTGTACCCCAAGGCTGAGCAAATTGCCTGAGTCATTGAAATACCTCAATATATCACTGCTGAATGCAAGAGTAAATTTCCTTTTCCCAACTTTCTTTTGCAATTATATTGAGAAATGCAATTGAAAAAAAATACAAGCGGGAGTTCCGGCAAAATGGCGCTCTAGGCAGAAGCACCATGCCATCCCTCCACAGCAAATATCTGAAAAACTAAGCCGAAAAGAGAATACAACAATCCTGAAACCCTAAAACATCAAATGAAGAGATAAAGAACTCAGCCAAGCACCAAATGGAGTGAGAAAACTGACAGAGAATGGAGAGTGAGGAGAGATTCATGCAGGGGTCCCCTACCAGCTAACGCAGAGTGGATCTGCCATCTTGGACTCCTATCAGAAACCACCAAACAGGGGGTATGAGAAAGCAGCTTCATGGAGGTTCCAGCGGGAGACAAAACAACCAGTAATTTGTGATATACGCTTTCCCACCCCCACCCTTCTTCACCCCCACTCGGCCTCCTCTGCTTCCCGCAGCCACAATCTCTTGTCCAGGAAACACCGGCTGCTTGGATCCCACACACCCAAATGGGCCGGCTCTGTGAGTGCCATTTGCTGGCTGCTGGTGTTGCTTTTTTCCACTTCTTTTGATTTCTTCCTTACTTCTCACCACTTCCCCCTCATTTCGCTCAAATACCTGGCTCCGTGTGCCATCTTTGCTTCTTCCTGAGGGGCTGCAGAGCTCCGGTAGTTTGTGATATACGCACTCCCACTCCCTACCCTTCTTCACCCACAATCAGCCCCCTCTGCTTCCTGTGGACACAGTCTCTCGTCTGAAAAACACCAGCTGCTTGGATTCCACCAGCCTGCACCTGCTGGCTCTCTGAGTTCCATTTGTTGGCTGCTAGTGTTGCTTTTTATTCTGCTTCTTTTGATTTCTTCCTTACCTCTCACCACCTCCCCCTCCTTTCTCTCACATACCTGGCTCCACGTGCCATCTTTGCTTCTTCCTGAGGGGCTGTGGAGCTCCCTTTGAGTGTGGAGGTGCTTCCTGGTCTGGGCTGCTGTGCTGGTGGGATCCCGGGGCTTTTGTTTGTTTGTTTTGAATTGTTTGTTTGTTTTCTTTTACTTTTCTTGAGTTGGGAGCCATTTCTGGCCAGGCGGTGCTGCATGGCAAGGAGACCTCCCCCTCAGCTTGCACAGACGTGCAGAGGGATTCCAGGGGGCATTTGTTTCTTTTTTTTTTTTTTCTGTTTTTTTGGAGGACTTTCTTCTTCTTTTTCTTTCTTTTAATTTGTTTCGTTTTCTTTTCCCTCTTTTTCCCTTTTTGTCTTTCTTCATTGCTCAGTTTCTCAACTCTCTAGATCTTCCTTCTCTTTCTGTTCCCTGAATACCTGGTGCTGAATACCTCTATGCCTTCTAGCCAGGCTGTACTGCAACACCTAATAGCGACTTCCCCAGAACTCATAGCTGCACTGGTGGGATCCCTGGGAACTTTGTGGTTCTTTAACCTTTCCAATTTTTATTTCTTCATTCTTTTCTTTTCTTCCTCTTCCACTTTCTGTTTTTCTCCATTTCATAGTCTCTCATCTCTCCACTCAAATGGCAAGCTCCCCTAGCATTCTTTTTTGTTTGTTTGTATGTTTTTGGCTCCTGTTCCTCTCTCCTCTCTCCCGTATCCATCTTAGCTCCACAGATAACAATCTCCCCGCTGCATCCTGCCTACCTGCACCGTGCGCTTGACATCACACCACCAAGCAGCACAGGCTTGGCCTACTAGAACCTGCCCTGCACTGATTACTGACCTACCATGGTGGCTGTAGTAAGTGCCACAAACAACCCACCCCAGTAACTCCTCTTCAGCTAGACCTGCCCTTCTGTACCATATCTGAGTGACTGACCCTTCCAATTGGAGAAGGAGGCAAAAAATATTGTGCCCACGGATGAGCAAACAACAAAGAACACACAGTCCGCCTGCTCAGACATAGTCAAATTAAAAAAAAAAAAACAAGGGATGAAACAAACAAATCTACAATCAATAAATGAGAAAAATAACTACTAAATGCCCCGAAGACAGCAGGCAATATCAAAACATTTGCAAAAAAGGACAGGATGGCTCCAGTAGGCATCCAAAATAAAACACCAGATGACTTTCCAGAGCAAGAAAATGCACTAGAACTACCTGATAGGGAATTCAAGTCTCTAATACTCAGAATTCTCCAAGAGCCGAGGCAAAAAGCTGACAAACTTGAGGAAAAAATAGACAAATTCATGGAAAATACAGACAAAAAACTGGAAGGATTCGGGAAAATAATGCAGGAACAAAATGCCAAAATAAATTCACAACTAGAAATTATACAAAGACAACAATTAGAAATGCAAAAGATAAACAACAAGATTTCAGAAATGGACGGTGTCATAGAAGGGCTGAGAAGCAGATGTGAAACAGTGGAAGACAGGATCAGTGGAATTGAAGACAAACACTTGGATACAACTCTGTTTCAGGAAAACTCAGAAAAAAGAACAAAAAAAAATGAAGAGACCCTGAGAGATATGTGGGATACAATCAAAAGCAAAAATTTGTGAGTGATTGGAATTCCAGAACAGGGGGAGAAAACAGAAAACACAGAGAGGGTCACTGAAGAACTGCTGACAGAAAACTTCCCTAATATCATGAAAGATAAAAAGCTGGCCATTCAAGAAGCTCAATGAACCCCATATAGGAGAGAACCCAAAAGAAAATCACCAAGGCATATCATAATCACACTCGCCAAAACCAAAGACAAACAAAGAATCCTGAGAGCAGCTCGTGAAAAACAAGAAGTCACATACAGAAAACAAACAGTAAGACTAAGCTCAGATTATTCGGCATAAACCATGCAGGTAAGAAGGCAATGAGATGACACATATAAAATCTTGAATGAAGAAATTGCCAGCCAAGGATAATATTTCCTGAAAAACTCTTGTTCAAATTTGATGGTGAAATTAGGTCATTTCCAGATAAACAGAAATTAAGGGAATATGTAAAAGTCAAACCAAACTTACAAGAATTATTAAAGGGAGTTCTCTCATCTGAGGACAAACAACTTCAGCTCACAGGCAGTATCTAGGACACAGGATCATACCAGCCAGATACCAATCTAGGAAATGAACTCTCGAGGACTATCCAAAACCAAAAGAAATACAACAGGGAATCAGAGCAGTTAATCAGTAAATGACAACAACATCAAAACGATAAAAGAGGGAATAAATGACATAGGTATAGAAACTTCTAAAGGAGAGGAAGGCAAGGTGATAACAAGTAATGGTAGACTGCTTCAAACTTAGAAAGATAAGACTAAAATTCATGGTAAACACAAAGAATGTTAACAAACCAACTCATAAAAATAAAGATGAAAAACATAAAGTCTCAGCAATAACAAAACCTACAAAAACAAAAGAAAGGAAAAAAAAATCCACACACAAAAGTAACTCAGCACAAGGAGTAAGAAGAACAAAGAAAACTTCAGCACCACAAAAAAAGTACTACAAAAAACAGCAACAAACTCACATCTATCAATAATTACACTGAATGTAAATGGACTCAATGCACCCATAAAGAGACAGAGAGTGACAGAATGGATAAGAAAACAGGATCCATCAGTATGCTGTCTACAAGAGACACACCTTAGAAACAAAGATGTGAATTTATTAAAAGTCAAAGGTTGGAAAAAATATATATCAAGCTAACAACTACCAAAAAAGAGCAGGAGTGGCAATTCTAATCTCAGATAAAATAGACTTTAAAACAAAATCCACCATAAAAGACAAAAAAGGACACTATATAATGATTAAGGGGAGGATCCATCATGAAGACATAATCATAATAAACATCTACGCACCCAATGACAGGGCTCCAAAATACATAAAACAAACTCTAACAACACTGAAAAGAGAAATCGACAGTTCCACAACAATAGTAGGAGACTTCAACACACCACTCTCAGTAAAGGACAGAACAACTAAGAAGAAACTCAGCAAAGATACAGAAGACCTAAAGGGCACAATCAGCCAACTTGACCTCATAGACATATACAGAACACTCCATCCAACTGCTGCAAAGTACACATTCTTTTCCAATGCACATGGAACATTCTCCAGAATAGACCACATCTTAGGCCACAGAGCAGTCCTCAATAAGATCCAAACCTCTGAGATAATTCAAAGTATCTTCTCTGACCACAATGCCATCAAGGTAGAAATTAACACTAGAAAGAGAAAGGAAAAAAATAAATTACATGGAAACTGAATAATACCCTGCTTACACCTCACTGGCAAATAGAAGAAATCAGAGATGGAATCAAAAAATTCCTAGAATCAAATGAGAATGAAAACACATCATACCAAAACCTTTGGGACACAGCAAAGGCAGTCATCAGAGGACAATTTATAGCAATAGATGCACATATCAAAAAAGAAGAAAGGGAGAAAATAAAAACATCAACTACAGAACTCAAACAAATAGAAAGAGAACAGCAAAAAAAGCCCACAATCACTGGAAGAAAGGAAACAGTAAAGATCAGAGAAGAAATAAATGAAATAGAGAAGAGAAAAACAATAGAAAGATCAACAGAACCAAAAGTTGGTTATTTGAAAGAAACAACAAAATCGACAAACCACTGGCCAAACTGACAAAAGAAAAACAGGAGAGGACACAAATAACCCAAATAAGAAAGGAAATGGGCGACATTATAACAGACCCAACTGAAATAAAAAGGATTATAACAGAATATTATGAAAAACTATACTCCAACAAATTTGAAAACCTAGAGGAAATGGATAAATTTCTAGAAACACACGGCCTACCCAAACTACAATAAAGTGATGTTGAAAATCTGAACAGACCCATAACAAGAGAAGAGATTGAAAAGGTAATAAAAAAACTCCCAACCAAAAAAAGCCCCGGCCCAGATGGCTTCACTGGAGAATTCTACAAAACATTTACAGAAGAGCTTGTACCACTACTACTCAAGCTATTTCAGAGGATAGAAGAGGAATCAACACTTCCAAATTCATTCTACGAAGCCAGCATAATGCTGATACCAAAACCAGGCAAAGACATCACAAAAAAAGAAAATTACAGACCAATATCTCTCATGAAGATAGATGCAAAAATTCTTAACAAAATTCTAGCCAATAGAATTCAGCATCATATCAAAAAAATAATACACCATGACCAAGTAGGATTCATACCAGGTATGTAAGGATGGTTCAACATTAGAAAATCAAACAACATAATCCACCACATAAATCAAAGGAAAGAAAAGAATCACATGATTATCTCAATTGACACAGAAAAGGCATTTGACAAAGTCCAACACCCATTCCTGATAAAAACTTTCAATAAAATAGGTATAGAAGGGAAATTTCTCAACATAATAAAGGGCATCTATGCAAAACCAATGGCCAACATCATTCTTAATGGAGAGAGGATGAAAAACTCCTTGAAAACAGGAACAAGACAAGGATGCCCTTGATCACCACTCTTATTTAACATTGTGCTGGAAGTTCCAGCTAGAGCAATAAGGCAAGAAAAAGAAATAAAGGGCATCCAAATTGGTAATGAAGAAGTTAAACTCTCCCTGTTTGCAGATGATATGATACTATACATAGAAAACCCTAAAGACTCCACGAGAAATCTACTGGAACTAATAGAAAGATTCAGCAGAGTAGCAGGATACAAGATAAACATTCAAAAATCAGTTGGATTCCTATACACCAGTAAGGAGAATGATGAAAAGGAAATCAGGAAAACAATACCATTTATAATAGCCCCTAAAAAGATAAAATACTTAGGAAAAATCTGACCAGGGATGTAAAAGACCTATACAAAGAAAACTACAAAACACTACTGCATGAAACCCAAAGGGATCTACATAAATGGAAAAACATACCATGCTCACGGATAGGCAGACTCAACATTGTGAAAATGGCAATTCTACCCAAAGTAATTTACAAATACAACACAATCCCGATCCAAATATCAACAACATTCTTCAAAGAGATGGAAAAGCTAATCATTAACTTTATATGGAAAGGGAAGAAGCCCCGGATAAATAAAGCACTACTGAAGAAGAAGAATAAAATTGGAGGACTCACACTACCTGACTTCCGAACCTACTATACAGCTACAGTAGTCAAAACAGCCTGGTACTGGTACAACGACAGATACATTGACCAATGGAACAGAATTGAGAACCCAAATGTAAATCCGTCCACCTACGGTCACCTGATCTTCGACAAGGGCCCGAAGTCCATCAAATGGGGAAAAGACAGTCTTTTTAACAAATGGTGCTGGCAAAACTGGATATCCATCTGCAAAAAAATGAAACAGGACCCATACCTCATGCCATATACAAAAACTACTTCAAAATGGATCAAAGACCTGAAAATAAAGCCTAAAAGTATAAAGTTCATAGAAGAAAAAATAGGACCAACACTTCAGGCCTTAATACACGGCATTAACAGGATACATACCATAACCATCAATGCACAAACCCCAACAGATAAGCTAGATAACTGGGATCTTCTAAAAATCAAACACCTATGCTCTTCAAAAGACTTCACCAAAAGAGTCAAAAGAGAACCTACAGACTGAGAAAAAATGTTTGGACAGTACAAGTCAGACAAAGGTCTAATCTCCATACTCTACAAGAAAATCCAACACCTCTACAATAAAAAGACAAATAATCCTATTAAAAAATGGGCAAAGGAAATGAACAGATACTTCATCAAAGAAGACATTCAAATGGCCAACAGACACATGGGGAAATGCTCGCGATCACTAGCCATTAGAGAAATGCAAATTAAAACCACAATGAGATACCATCTCACCCTGGCATTACTGGCACGAATCAAAAACACTGGAAATAACAAATGTTGGAGGGGCTGCAGGGAGATGGGAACTCTTATGCACTGCTGGTGGGAATGCAAAATGATAGAACCATTTTGGAAAATGATACGGTGCTTCCTCAGAAAGCTAGAAATAGACATACCCTTTCAATCCAGCAATCCCACTCCTAGAAATATATCCTAGAGAAATGAGTCATCACTCGAATAGATATATGCACTCCTATGTTCACGGCAGCGTTGTTCACAATAGCAAAATGATGGAAACAACCTAGACGCCCATCAACAGATGAATGGATAAACAAACTATGGTAGGTACACACAATGGAGTACTATGGAATGAGAAAGAACAACAATGAATCTGTGAACCATCTCATAACATGGATGAAACTGGAGGACATTATGCTGAGTGAAATAAGTCAATCACAAAAGGACAAATATTGTATGAGACCTCTATTGTAAAAACCCATGAAAAAGTTCACACACAAAATGTAACAATCTTTGTTGGTTACCAGAGATGGGAGGGGTGGGGGGGAAATACTAAATAGGCAATAGATAAGTGGTATCTTGGGTGAAGGGTGAGACAGTACACAATACAGGGGAAACTAGCACAACTTGTACAAGGAAAGGTCATGGAAGCCCCATAGACACATCCAAACTCCCTAAGGGACTGAATTGCTGGGCGGTGGGCTGTGGGGACCATGGTCTCTGGGAACATCTAGCTCACCTGGCATAACACAGCTTATAAAGACAATGCTCTACATTCTACCTTGGTTAGTAGTGTCTGGGGTCTTAAAAGCCTGTGAGCGGCCATCTAAGATACTCCACTGGTCTCATCCCTTTGGTAGCAAGGGAGAATGAAGAGAACAGGACACAAGGAAAAGATGTTCCAAAGGACTAATTGTCCACAGCTACCAAGGCCTCCACTGGACTGATTCCAGTACAGCTAGATGGTGTCCGGCTACCACCACTGACTGCTCTAACCAGGATCACAACAGAGGATTCTGGAAAGAGCTGGAGAAGGATGTAGAACATAATTCTAACTCACAAAGAAAAGACCAGATTTACTGGCCTAAAGGAGAATAGAGAAACCCCGAGAGTATGGCCCCCAGACACCCTTTTAGCTCAGTGGTGAAGTTATCTCCAAAGTTCACCATTCAGCTTGGGAGTGGACAGCCCTGTAAAACCAAATGAGACTAATGAGGTACAGGAGTCCAGTGACAAGGGCCAGAAGGCAGAAGGGGACAAGGAAGCTGGTGATAGGGAACCCAAGACTGAGTAAGGATATTGTTGATGTGTTGTGAGATTGTTAACCACTGTCATAGGGCAACATGTGTAGTAACTGTTAAATGAGAAACTATTTTGTTCTGTAAGCCTTCATCTTAAGTGAGAATAACAGCACAACTGGAAAAGCGTAGTCAATGTCACTGAACTGCGGATGTAGAAATTTTTGAAATGGTGTATCTTTGGCTATGTGTATTTTCACCAAAAAAAAAAGGTTGAGAAGTTAGAGGGTTGACTGTTGTGGGGTTGTTAACCGATGTCATAAAACAATATGTGTGCTACTGTTTCATGAGAAACTATTTGTTCTGTAAGACTTCACCTGAAGTGCAAAAAAAAAAAAAAAGATCTATTTTCATAAAAAAAAAAGAAAAATAATACAAGTATCAACTGACTCAGTGTCATCAAAGTCAGTGTAAGTAGCCAAGAACCATGAGACAACAGACTGGTTTTAAAGAATATGTTACTACATGCCATTTAATTCTTAGGTAAGTAAAATGAACATCTGGAGCTCATGAATACCCTCCTGGGCAAGAATTTAATCACACCTGAACTGTGGACTCTTTTGGGCACGCACATATCTTCAAATGCAAAAGTCTCAACCCTAATCTCATAATATATAAGACCAGCTGGAGCTTGCCCAGCTACCAAGTGTGTGGTGTCAATTCCTGATTCATTCTACTGAACTTCTGCTTCCTTACATGCCTTTGCTGGTTAAAGAAAACTTTCAGATACATTATCTCATTTGGATCTCGGTAATAACTCTGCAAGGCAGGCAGGGCCAAGACTGTCATCTTCATTTTATATGTAAGGACACTGAGCGTCCCACGAAGCCAGGATTTGACTTGAGTCCAGAACTTTTTTTCTCTCCATTACATATTGTGAATTTGTCACATAAACTAGGCCATTTTCTGACCCAGCACATTTTCTGAGACCCCCCTATCATGGATATTTAAATCTACTACACTAACAAGAAAAGAAATGTTCAGATGCTCCTCTCCTGGGTCAGAGATTAGGGGGCTGAGTTCTAGAAAAACCTCTGAATTCACCATGATCTCTTCTTTTTTGATGCACTGTGTTTTACCTTAATGAGTCATTCTGTAAAGGGTCTGTGGTATGGTATACAACTTTGGAATCACCTGCTATTTTAATACTTGAAAAACTACTTACAATACAAAAAGTATTTACAATGGTGAAGTCACTCGGGAAAAGTGGCAGTTCTTCAAAATGCTAAACACAGAGTTACCGTATTACCCAGCAACTCCACATCCAGGTGTATATACCCAAGAAAAATGCAAATATACATCTACACTAAAACATGGACACAAATGTTCACAGCAGTATTTTCTTCATAGTCAAAAAGTGGAAACAACCCACATGTCCATCAGCTGATGAATGTATAAACAATCGAATACTATTCGACAATAAAATGTACCGATACATGTTACAACACAGATGTACCTTGAAAACATTATGTTAACTGAAAACAGTATGCTAAGCCAGTCACAAAAAACCATATATCATACTATTTATAGGAAATATCCAGAATAGTCAAATCTATAGAGACAGAAAGTAGATTAGTGGTTGCCTAGACTTGGGGAGAGGGGGAATGAGGATTGGCATCTAATGGGTACATGACTTCCTTTTAAGGTGATGAAAATGTTCTAAACGTTGTAGTTATGGCTAAAAAGTTAACAGGTCTGATATTTCTTGCTTTCAACACAAGAATTCATTAGAAATTAAAGCAAAATAAAAAACGTGCTTAGTAGTGAAAAAGTTGGGATCCCTTGGTCTGCCAGGGAAAACAATAATGGGCTTGGAACTAAAACATAGGAGCATGAGTACTGGTCCTTCTATTTACTATCTGTATGACTATGGCTATGTCACCTAACCTCTAGAAGCCTCTACTTCCTTATCTGGGAAATGAGAATAATGACATATTTTGTAATGATATTCTGAGAGTCAAATAATGCAAGCATTTTAAAACTGTAAAACATCATATGATGCCATTCAACACTATAATGATTAGTTAATATAATGATAACGTGAACTGCATCTAGTGCAGAGTGTAAGCCGAATACTACATATGTTTATTGCATGGAAGGAATGTTGACAGAATGAAGGAAGAAGTACTCATCTGTTTAACACATGTATAATCATGCCTACAGATACAGAAACGTTGACAGCTGGCTGAGTATATTCTGGAGTACTGATCTTGTTCAAAACAAAACAATTCTGAAAGCTGCCTGTTAGCAATACAAATATTTAAATGAGCAGATAAAGTAGATATGAGTCAGAGTACACAGGTATTTTGGAATGAGTATCCAGTATTGGCAAACTTCCAAATATTCTGGGTGGCTGATGGTTATGTTCTTGACATTAAATATCTAAGAAATATACAAATACAAGCCATGGTTACAAGGCAGTAAAATCAACAGTAATATATCTTTTCCCTCATGTAATTCCTAACTTAGTGGTCGACCAAGTTCATTTCATGAGTATTGAAATCATCTCTTTGCTGGAGAACTTATTAACATGCCAATTTACAGAGAGAAACAAACAGCCAGTGCTTATACAACACTACCTTTCACAATTGCCCCTTCTTTACTATCCCCAGAGCCCTGCTGGTGTAGTGGTTAAGAGTTCCGCTGCTGACCAAAAGGTCAGCAGTTCAAATCCACCAGCTGCTCCTTGGAAACCCTATGTGGCAGTTCTATCTACTCTGTCCTATGAGTTGGAATTGAGTCAACAGCAATAGATTTTGTTATTTGTATTTTTTTTTTTTTTGTTTGGTTGCTATCCCTAGGACTCCAATCAGTTTAGCTCTTCATCCTTTCTTACTTCCAAAAATTAAACTCACTGTTTATTACTAATCATGAACATAATTAGATTTTAATATATTCAGAAAATAAAATTATCTTAAAAAGGCAGAGGAGGATAAACCCATACGTAATTCTACTTCATAAGGATAATCACTGTTATGATTTGGGTACATATATGCACACACAGGCTCACACATACATGCACATAGTGGTGTGCTGGTAAACCAGCTTGGGAGGGGCTGATTGGTAGCTTTTGTCTACCAATTTCCATAGTGTAAATACTCCCACCATGGCTAATTTCAAACTACCAACCACTTA
Organism: Dugong dugon; assembly: GCA_030035585.1. Taxonomy (NCBI): domain Eukaryota; kingdom Metazoa; phylum Chordata; class Mammalia; order Sirenia; family Dugongidae; genus Dugong; species Dugong dugon. The sequence continues at coordinate 25,108,696 of CM057466.1, forward strand.
ACAACTGGCTCCCAAAATATCTGAAAATCTAACAAAATGGCTCTCGTGTGCCAGTATGACCCAGCAAACAACTGCCACGGTTTTCAAAGGTTTCATACTAGACCTGCTTCTTTACAACCTGTTCTTAAACAAAAATACCTATCATAGACTCTCTTCCATATCAACAAATACAACTTTATATTATACTTTTAATGGTTCTATAGTATTACATTTTATTGATATAACTACTTAAGCAACCCTGATGAATGGAAGTACAGCCAGAATGCTCCTTAGGAGCAAGGATGGAGAGACGTCGTCTTACTTACTTTGGACACGTCATCAGGAGAGACCAATTGCTGGAACAGGACATCATACTGGGTAAAGTAGAGGGTCAGAACAAAGAGGAAGACCCTCAATTGGATGGACTGACACAGTGGCTGCAACAATGGGCTCAAGCATAGCATGACTGTGAGGATGGCACAGAACTGGGCAATGTTTCTTTCTGTTATACGTAAGGTCACTATGAGTCAGTCGACTCGACAGCACCTAACAACAACAATGAAAAATATAGTTGCAAATACATCTTGATGCATCTCTCTGATTATTTCCTTAGGATGTACATGTGGAAAGATTATTATGATATTAAAGGGGCGCCATCTGGTAGTATCTTTGAAACAAATGTCCAAGGAACCCTCCATGCATACACTCTCACCCACAGTGTGTGAGAACACTTTATTCACGTCACCTGACCAGTACTAGGTAGGATTATCCTCTTTGCTAATCTGATGAGAGAAAACTGTCATCTCATTGTTGATTTAATTTGCGTGATTTACTTACTCATGAGCTTGAGCTTCCTTTTAATATGAGAAATTGTTTTTATCTTTTTTGAACTGCCAGTTTCGTATCTTTGTCAACTTTCCCACAGAGTATGCTTTATATGGGAAGGCTTTGAGTGTACGATCTCCTTGTATTCTCATTACATTAACTCTTTGTCATATACCTACATTTCCCCAATTTTTCACTTTCATTTTACCTTACTTATAATATTTTAATGCTACACTAATTTTGTCAATAATTATGTAGTCAAATATACCAAACTTTCTTTTATGGACCTTATCTCTGATGATGTATCTAGAAAGGCCTTCTCCATCCTAACATAAAAATGTTTGCACATATTTTCTTCTAGTATTTTAGGGTTTAATGTATTTTTACACTTAAATATGTAATTTTACAGAGTTTTTTTTGGGGGGGGAATAAGGCATAAGGTAAGAATTTAACTTTGTTCTTTTTCAGGAATTACCCAACTGGACAACTAAAATGCATTTAAATGCATCTTTTCCCACTGACTTTGGATGCTACTCTGGGCAGCTGCCAGCTGCAGAACTGGCTTCTTTTCTTTTCTGGATTCCTGTTTTCACTTCAATTCTGCCCTCTGAGGATTTCTTACCAACTCAGCAATTCATTTTAAAAGACATTTATTTTTAAATGCAGCATTTCTAGCTGCTTTACAGCAAAAGGCTTGTTTAGGGGACCTTGCCCACCATACTGCCAGAGACTGAAATCTTCTCCAATCTATTTCCTGCATAGCAGCCAGCTGATCATTTAAAAGCAACTAGACAATGTCAGTTCCCTGCTCAAATCCTTTCAATGATTCTGCATTGTAATGAATGCAAAAGTAACAACACCCTTACTATGAGCTGGACCCTGCCTACCTCGTCCTCCTTAGCTCATGCCACTTTCTCCCTAGTTCTCGAAGCTCCAGCAACACTGGCACCATGATCCTACGGCTTCAGGGCCTTCATACATTCTATATCACCATCTTTTCCATCTGCTTTGCAAAGACGTGCCTCTTCTCATCCTTCAATTCTCAATAGAATGCCATCTTCTCAAGACAGATCTTCCCTATCAACCCTTTCTGGAGTATTATCCCATTACTTTAAATCATCAGTGTATTGTCTTATTGATAATCTTCACAGCACTTCTTTTTTTAATGATGTAGTTACATGTTTTCTTAAGGCTGACCCTTCCTCTTCCCCAACACTGTAAGCTTCATGAAGGCAGAAATAATTTCTGCCTAGCTTATCAGTATGGATAAGCACAATGACTAACACCTACTCATACTCTGTGAATGAATGAATGCAAAGTGTCTTTCCTGTCTTCATACTCTACGTGCAACAAAGTCTTGCACATAACAGGTGCCCAGGAAACATATGCTGAGTTGGATTGCACATCCAACCGTGAAGGACCAGCCTCCTAAAATGGAGAGAGGTCATATAGATCTTTGACCTATTTCTATTAAGTCACAGATGTGCGTTCTCAAAATAAGAGGAGGATACTTATCATCCTTTTGTGACAAAAGTATTGCATGCTTTCAAATGGATAGCTGGCCTGTGAAAAATCTGATTCTCCTGGGTCTGCAGAGGATTTGTGCATTAAACCTGCTGGGATTTCAGTTTAGGAGTAGATTTCAAGTTCCTAGTGAGTGAAACAGCTTACCTCTCTAGGGACTGGTGATACCCACTGCCCCCCAGCCTTGTGCACTTGGTGAATTTGGGTGACAGTTATTCTAGCTGTTTTGCTGCCACATACACAAAGTGACAGCTTCTCAGAAAGATAAACCATTCCAGCTCCATCAGAAATAAAACGGAACTTGGAGTGAAACCATCGTCAAATTTCAAAACTCTTTCACACCCAATCACTGCCAAAGCCTAGCAGAAAAGAACTGGCATTTTTAGACTGAAAGGAGCTGTACACTGCTGGGTACCAAGAATATCTCAGAGACACATGTAAACATCATTTACTAAGTCCCTTATAGCAACTTGGAAGAGGGACGGAGCCTGCAGTGGTTGGGAAGTTACAATTAGTATCTCTGAGTTAGCCACATGGGAAGTCATATGAATAATGCCCAAGCAACCCTGCCTGGGTACCAAAGTTAACAGCCTCCTGCTCCACCTGCACCCCACTGCACTGAACCCAGCCTTCCTTCATCCATCTGCAAGCTTGTTTCAAACTACTTCCCTTTAGGGAATATATTATAATTCTGAAAAGATGTACATAATTCCAATTCATGCAACTGAAGTATATTGTATGTGTTTCAAGGACGCTTGGAACAAATCAATTTGGAATAGTCTTCGCAACCTGAAAAATCATACTCTATTTTCTCAATTGTTTAAATTTTCTGAATGTCTCTTTTCAAAGGTGTGTGTGTAATATCATCAGATATTGACTTAAATCTTTGGTTGGCATGTTTTGAAAGTGAAGTTTTAATTATAAAGAATTCAGTGGGCAAGTATTATAGTGCAAATGGCATGCATTTTAAAGTGACAGAGCAGTACAAGTTTTACCATTTACTAGCTATTGGGAGCTTGGGTAAATTAATTCATTCTTCTGAGTCAGGAGTTCCTCAATGGTAAAGATAAATGAAAACACCTATATTACGGGGCTGTTCAGAAATTTGTAAGGTACACGCACACACACACACACACACACACACACACACACACACACAGACACACATTCCCTGGTTTAATTGTTATTTCCCTTCCTTTTTTCCTTTCTATTACACACATACACACACACACACAACCCACCTTATAGTTATTATCAATTTCCAGAGAATTAGAATAAAAGAGATTTAAAGTTTTGCTTAGCTTAGGTCAACATGATCTTCCTTCAGTGAATAAAAAACATTCAATATTGTATAATGCTTCATGGCTATTATTGAAGTCATCAATTACCACTGCACTGTGGAAGAGAGGAAGAACCTTTCTTAATTACAGGACATCTAGAGTCATAAAGGTGAGATAACTAAGAGTTTGCCCTGATAAAGCAATTCAGGAACAAAGACCCTGTCTTCTCTTTCTTCCTTAGAATCTCACAAAGAGCACTGCACGCAGTGGGAAAGATTTGTCCAAAATATTGACTAATCACTCTACGTGCTACTTCCATGATTTAAATTGTTCTTCACAGGAAGCTGCACCCTTCTCCTATGGCCTGAATACAAGCTGGGTTTCTACTAAGCCCCGAGCAATACAATGCCAACACCACCAGCTTGTTTCTGCCTTAGAATTCATGACTGCAGAAAGCCAACGGGGCACCAGAGTCCTACACGCTCAACTGCCATCTCCTCTTTCTCCACTCTTGTGAAGTCCAGGCAGGGCTCTACACCTCCTTCATTTCTCCTAGAAACTTCCTTCAGAGTACAAGTGTACTAAGAGACAGACCATTACCTCTGGACACGCTGATGGCTCACAGGACTGGAGGTGCACTAGATGTAAGGGTGCATCTGTATAACATTTCAGACTTCTATTTCCTCTCATTGTTTTAATAAAGTACCAGAAAACCCCAAAAACTCATTGCTGTTGAGTGGATTCCAACTCACAGGGACCCTGTAGGACAGAGCAGAACTGCCCCATAGGGTTTCCAAGGAGCAGCTGGTGGATTTGAACTGCCGACCTTTTGGTTGGTAGCCGTAGCTCTTAACCACTGTGCCACCAGGGCTCCTTTAATATAATAGTGAGGGGAAAAAAGTTAGAATGTGAAAAAAAAAATGTTTGTTTTACTTGTACTGTTCAAGAAGGAAACTATCCAATGCAAAGCTCAGGAAGAAAGGCGAGTAGATAACTTAAACATGTGGTGTTGTCAGATGGTGTCAGGGTGATTCCAACTCATGGGGACCTCCTGGGTTATACAGTAGAACTTCTCCACAGAGTTTTCTTGAATGTAATCTTAACAGAAGCAGATCACAAGGCCTTTTCCTCCACTGAGTGGGTTCAAACCACTAACCTTTTGGATAGCAGTTGAGCACAAACTATTTGTTCCACTTTGGGACTCTTAAAGTGATACTCAGAGATTTTTTTTTTAATGATCTGAAAGAGTATATAGCTGGGTTTGCGTCAAATCCAGCAAATCCCTCTGTGGGGAGACTGTCCCTGTAACTCAGTGTAATTTTTCTCTTTGTATTTCTGTCTTTCTCTCTCACTATCTCTATCTGTCTCTTCTCTCTCCCCTCTCTCCCTCTACTTTCCTCCTCCCTGTTGCCCCCACCACCTCTCTCTTCATTTTCCTTTACCTTGAGTGGACAGTAAAAAATGCTGAAGAGGCATTTAGAATCAAGCCACAGATGTAAAAAAAAAAAAAGGCTTGCATAAGAGAAATCCAATTTTCCTCAGGGCACCAAATAGATAAAACAATCGAAAGAAAATATAAGGATAAAATTAATGCTTTCTTTCTGAAGAGCAAAAAGTAGTTCATTAAACAATGTCTGGAACAGTCTAAAGTCTCGGAGGGACTAGAAAAGGACAGAGAAAACTGAACTGCATCTATTTAAAACTATTAGGTCTAACGTGTATAAACAGCCCAAAAAAAAGAAAAGAAAAAAAAAAGGACATGGAAAACAGCTAAAAGTTTCTCCCCAGGGTAAAAAAGAACAAAGAAAACTACAATGAATACTGGTTAATAATGGTTGAGATTCACTTGGGAGTAATCACTTGTATACCTGTGTTTGCTTTAAAACAATAAAGTCCTAAATTTCAACTGCTGTATAGTTACACTTGTTATGCAAGTGTATGTTGTCATTAGAGATCCAAAGAAACTCATCATATTATATTAATGAAGAGTAAAATTTATGTGGGAATACCATTAGTGACTGATGGATGCACTCTTTCTGTTTCGTTTCTCTCGAGTATCTACACTCTTATGAAAGAGACCGTGAGGTACCACGTACGAAGAACAGTTGGGCTATATTTTTCTCCTGGCCATTCTTGCTAGGATGGCAAGCCCAAACCTCAAGGGGCCAACAGTAGTCTGTTGCATCAGTTAAGGAAGAAATGCAACACCATTACTTCGGTGTGTATGTCAAAAATGTGCACTCTTGCCAACCTCATAGAGCACTTCAAAAAATATAAAGGTATCTCAGAAAGAAAACAACAGATTGATGGTGAAGAGCTTTGAACTCTTATTCCTACAACACTTCAGAATAAGAGGGAATACCGTTCTGACTGCAGAACAGATCATCAGTTGTTCATATGCAAGTTCAAGTTGAAGCTGAAGAATATTAAAACAAGTGCACAAGAGCCAAAGTACGACCTTGAGTAGAGTATATCCTACCTGAATTGGGAAACCATCTCAAGAACAGATTTGACGCATTGAACACTAATGGCTGAAGATGAGATGAGCTGTGGGATGACATCAACGCCATTATAAATGAAGAAAGCAAAAGGTCATTAAAAAGACAGAAAAGAAAGAAAAGACCAAAACAGATGTCAGAAGAGACTCTAAAACTTGCTCTTGAACACAGAGTAGCTAAAGCTAATGGAAAAAATGACGTGATGGTTAAGATTGTATGTCAGCTTGGCTAGACCATTATTCTCAGTGGTTTAGTAGTTGTATAATGTTGTGATCACCCCCATGATGGAATCTGCTGAGTGGAACTGGCGGAGGCAGGGCCTGTGGCAGCTCACTGCCCTCTGTTTCATCTCTCTGTCTTACCTTCTGCCTGCTCGCCTTGACAAGGTTTTTGGCTTGTTCCAGACTCAGCAGCTGCCTCTTGTTGTCTCACCTCCGGTTCATGGGACTTGAGCTAGCAGCTTAACTGTTGAACTTAGAATTCGTCAAACTTCTCAGCCTGCAAGCTAGAGTCTGGTTCCCCGACCTGTCGACCTTGGGTTCCCCAGCCCCTGCAGCTATGTGAATCAGGAGAAACCTTGCGGTCTTGCCTGCTGATCTTGAAATTCACTGACGTTCACAGCCTGTGAGCGGGAGCCTCTCTCTGACCTGCTGACCTTGGGTTCACCAGCTTCTGCGGCTACATGAACTGGGAGAGGCCTCTACCCTGATCTGTGGTCTTGGGACGTTTTAGCCTCTACAACTGTGTCAGTGACAGAGGACCAGCAGCAGCAGAGAGCCTGCAGCAGCAGAGAAACGGCAGTGGCAGAGAACCAACAGCTGCAGAACCAGCAGACCAGTGCAAGATGGCGCTGGAGCTGACCCACGAAGCAAGAGAGCTGAGTGCCTGTGTGCACGAGGCTTTCTGGTGGAGTAGGGTGCCTCTGGGCACTTACCGGTGGAGCTACAGAGTTCTGGAACACTTGCCGCAGCAGGGTAGATGTGGGCGTGAGGCCCGAGGAGCCGAGAGGCCAAGAAACCAGAAAACAAGCTGAAGAGACAAGGGACACAAGAAGCTGAGCTTCCTCGATCTCACTAGGTATGGCCATGACCTCAGGGGTTTCAAAGGGTGGAGCCATGGCCTCTGCTGTTTCTAAGGGTAGAGTTGTCACTCCAGTGGACTGGGAGAATGGTGCGCCTAACGCCAAGGGATCAGAGTTGCTGTCCCAGTGGGCCCGGAAGGCGGAGCTGAAACCCAGGGCCGAGGGGCCTCCACTCAAAATCCAGAGACTGTGGCCAATACCTAGAGTCTGGAGGGCAGAGCCATTGTGTAAATTGTCTCAGAGAACATAGGATTATTTTCGAAGCCTTGAGGGCTAATGCAATGTGTTCTGCTGACTTGCTTGGTGCCTGTTATCACTTCTTTTCCTCTAGTTTCTCCCATTTGTAATGGAAATGTCTAGCTGGTGCCTGTTCTGCCATTGTACCTTTGGAAGCAGATAACTTGTATTCTAGATTTCACAGATGAAGAGGAATTTTTGGATTTTAGACTTGGAGTTAAGACTTTTGCTACAATACGATGGGGTGAATATGTTTTCCGTGTTGCAAGGATGTGATTTTTTGGGGGCCGAAGGGTGGAATGTCATGGTTTGAGTTATGTCCCCCTAAACATGTGTATATCAATTTGGCTGGGCCATGATTCCCAGAATTGTGTCGATGGCCTCCATTTTGTGATTGTAATTTTATTTTAAAGAGGATTAGGGTGGGATTGTAACACCACCCTTACCCAGGTCGCATCCAATGTAAAGGGAGTTTCCCTGGGGTGTGGCCTGCACCACCTTTCATCTCTCAAGAGATAAAAGGAAAGGGCAGCAAGCAGAGAGCTGGGGACCTCACACCACCAAGAAAGCAGTGTTGGGAGCAGAGCGCATCCTTTGGACTGGGGTCCCTGTGCCAAGAAGCTCCAAGTCCAGGGGAACACTGATGAGAAGGCCGAGAGACAGAAAGCCTTCCCCTGGAGTTGACACCCTGAATTTGGACTTTTAGCCTACTTTACTGTAAGGAAATAAACTTCTCTTTGTTAAAACCATCCACTTGTGGTATTTCTGTTATAGCAGCACTAGATAACTAAGAAAAATGATGAAGTAAAAGAGCTGAACAGAAGGTTTCAAAGGGCAGCTCGAGACATCAAAGGAAAGAATTATAATGAAACATGCAAAGACCTAGAGTTAGAAAACCAAAAGGGAAGAACACACTTGGCACCTCTCAAGCTACAACAACTGAAGAAAAAATTTAAGCCTCAAGATGGCAATATTAAAGGATTCTATGGGCAAAATATTGAACGATGAAGAAAGCATCAAATAAAGATGGAAGGAATACACAGTCACTGTACCAAAAAGAATTGGTTGACATTTTGCCATTTCAGGAGGTAGCATATGATCAAGAACCAATGGTAATGAAGGAAAACGTCCAAGCTACACTGAAGGAACTGGCGAGAAACAAGCCTCCAGTAATTGACAGAATACCAACTGAGATGTTTCAACAAATGAATGCAGTGCCAGAAGCACTCATTCAGCTATGCCAAGAAATTTGGAAGACAGCTACCTAGCCAACCTACTGGAAGAGATCCATATCTGTGTCCATTCCAAAGAACGGTGATCCAACAGAATGTGGAAATTATCCAGCAATATCATTAATACCACACGCAAGTAAAATTTCACTGAAGATCATTCAAAAATAGTTGCACCAGTGCATCAACAGGGAACTGCCAGAAATTCAAGTTGTATTCAGAAGAGGGCGTGGAACCAGGGATATCACTGCTGATGTCAGATGGATCTTGGCTGAAAGCAGAGAATACCAGAAAGATGTTTACCTGTGTTTTTGACTATGCAAAGGCATTCGACTGTGTGGCTCATAACAAATTATGGATAACATTGTGAAGATGGGAATTCCAGAACACTTAATTGTGTTCATGGGTAATCTGTACATGGATCAAGAGGCAGTTGTTCGAACAGAACAAGGGGATACCATATGGTTTAAAATCAGGAAAGGTACACATCAGGGTTGTTTCCTTTCACCATACTTACTCAATCTATATGCTGAGCAAATAATCTGAGAAGCTGGACTATATGAAGGAGAATGTGGCATTAGGTTTGGAGGAAGACTCATTAAAATCTGTGATATGCAAATGACACAACCTTACTTGCTGAAAGCGAAGAGGACTTGAGGCAGTTGCTAATAAGGATCAAAGACTGCAGCCTTCACTGTAGATTACACCTCAACATAAAGAAAACAAAAATCCTATCAACTGGACCAATAAGCAACATCTTGACAAATGAAGAAAATATTGAAATTGTCAAGGATTTCATTTTACTTGGATCCACAATCAATGCTTGTGGAGGTAGGAGTCAAGAAATCAAATGATGCATTGTATTGGGCAAATCTGCTGCAAAAGATCTCTGTAAAGTATTAAAAAGCAAAGTTGTCATTTTGAGGACTAAGGCATGCCTGACCCAAGATACGGTATTTTCAATTACCTCATATGCATGGTAAAGCTGGACAATGAATAAAGAAGACTGAAGAAGAATTGATGCCTTTGAATTATGATGTTGGCAAAGAATATTGAATATACCATGGGGTGCCAGAAGAATGAACAAATCTGTCTTGGAAGAAGTACAGCCGGAATGCTCCTTAGAAGCAAGGATAGTGAGACTTCATCTAATATACTTTGGACATGTTATCAGGAGGGATCAGTCCCTGGAGAAGGACATCATGCTTGGTAAATTAGAGGGTCAGCAATAGAGAGGAAGACCCTTGAAGAGATGGACTGACACAGTGGCTGCAACAATGTGCTCAAGCATACCAACAATTGTAAGGATGGCACAGGACCGGAAAGTATTTTGTTCTATTGTGCACAGGGTCCCAATGAGTTGGAACTGACTCAATGACACCTATCAACGACAACAATGAAGAAGGTAGTCAGCTAAATAGAAAATAAATTATAAAAGCAGGGGAACAGGAGTGGGAGGAAACTGGCCTCAGAGTGAGTCACTGATAATCAAGGTGGTAATCAGGTTCCATAAAGCTCATTTCAATGTGGCAGAAACAAGTGTTGAGGGAAAAAAATGCAGAAAAAATTGTGATTTAAAGGGCAGAATAAATTCTTATAAACCAGACACTGCCACCTACATCCATATGCACACGTATTTCCTGCAAAAATATTGGTTTCCCATAACTAACACAGCCATGTGAAGGATCAGGCCATTTTTCTAAGCATAGAATTATCACTGTGATACAAGAAAGCTGTTCTAGACAGTCTGTATTTGCAAAGTCAGCACAGACCAATAAATCGTGGTGTTCAAACCTCGTTTCAATCAGGCTACCGCATAGCTACCCTTGGGAAGTATAAGTAACTTAAAAATAAACATTATCTGTGCATTTCAAAATACAACTGCAGCTTTAAAATAATAATAATAAAAAGAAAAAGAATGAAGAGATCTGCTCTCAAGAGGTAGCGTTTAAAGGACATCAGGGTGAAATGCTGTAATTCCAGTGATCTTTAGGTCTAAGAATAAAATGGAACTGTATTCGTCATACATTCTCCAAATGTGTAGACTAAATTGCATAGAAATGAAGTGTGTTCAGGATGACCAGCCATGGGCAACTGGGACATGACTGAATGTCACAAGTACATCTGACTCTAGAGTTTTTCATAAAGCACATTCAAATAGATGAGGCCACTGGGCTTGGCAACAAATTGAATCTTTACCAAAAGCTGAACGAATCATTACCATAGCATTAAAAATATGACTTGTCCTTCCAAAAGTGAATAAAATAGAATTTTAAAAAAGTAACTAGCCAATTCTGTCTAGAATACATTACACACCAATATTCTCTTTGCCTGCAGGAAATCCTGTCCTCCACAATTTATTCCCAACTTACCTTTCCAGCTTGGCATCTAAACACCTTCACACTATCCCTTCAGTTACACTGGACTACTCTGTTCCCAAATAAGAGATGTACCACATTTCCTCCTAGAAAAGAGCAGTTACTCTTTGACTGGGAAGTCTTCCCCAATACCTCCTGAAAGGATTAGTAAGAACTTTCTTTGCTCTCTCACGGCATTCTCTTTGGTATATCATTTCTCTTCTTTCTCTCAGACTTACAGTAAGTATTACTGTAAGAGCCTGAAAATAAGAACCTTGACTTATTCACCCTGTATTCTGTAATAAAAATTGGTGAAATACTTGCTCTTTAGTGAAAACTGCTGTAAGATAAACATTTATAATTAGAAACTGTTCATTTAAATAATAGGAAGAGTATTCATAACCTGTGTATGTTCATAAAGTATAATGGTCCTTAGTAAACAGCAAGAAGGGAGAATTGGTTGGGGTTTTGCTGTTGTTTGGTTGGCTGGTGGGGAAGGGCACAGTGAGACAGAGTGATTATTTAATATCATTAAGCAGCCTGCAGAGCATAACAGCCAAAACTTTAACCAATGTCTCCTGATTCCTGGTAGACCACAGTGTTTGTATTTATTTACTTACTTTTCATAGTATAATTCACTCTCAATAAGGCAATTGTCTATTTCCACTCTGTGGAAATTTCTTTAAAATACAGTGGAAAAGAAATAAGAGCATCCACTAGCAGAACAAAGTCCTAAAGAATGCAATGAGGTATAAAGGAAAGAGCACCGTTTTGGGAGTCAAAGTAGCTTTCAAAGCCCAGCTGTACCAGGCATGCCAACCACGATCACTTTTAACTGAGGCCTTCTTCCCGGCTCTTAATTTCCTGAAGTATACAACAGCTTGTAAGAATCTCAACCCCACAGTGTTTCCTAGGAAGTAAATGACACTCATTGCCATTGATCGATGCCAACTCATAGTGACCCTATAGGACCCTAAAGAACTGCCCCATAGGGTTTCCAAGGCTGTAAATTGCTACAGAAGCAGACTGCCACATCTTTCTCTCTCAGAGAAGCTGGTAGGTTCGAACTGCTGACCCTGTGGTTAGCAACTGAGTACTTAACCACTGCACCACCAGGGCTCCTTGAAGTTAATGATAATGTGTGTGAAACCTAGCCCTGCACCTGGCACACAGCCAACTGTTGGCTGACGCTGAAATAAAAAACAATATTTAAAGATCTGTGTGTGTATGTGCATTTTGGGGGCAGAAAATGCATTGCCTATCATTTCTTATGCTGTCTATGTGGCAAATAATCTTCCTACGGCAATATTTTTTAAATTCACCATATTATATGTGGTGCCATTTTCACTATCTCCCAAACTTGGAATCACAGGTTCTAAATATTTATTTCTACTCTGAAGACGGCTTTAACAGTTCGACTTTTCTAAAATGCTGCCAATGTAACGCACCAAAAGAGAAATGTGTGATGAGCCGAAGATTTCGTTTTGAATTCTTGCAAAGGGGAACTACTTTGAGTTTAGTGGAAATGGTCAACACTATAAGAAGCAAATTATTACAACCAGAATGCTCCTTAGAGGCAAGGATGGCGAGACTTCATCTCACATACTTTGGACGTTGTCAGGAGGGATCAGTCACTGAAGGACATCATGCTTGATAAAATACATGGTCAGCGAAAAAGAGGAAGACCCCCAACGAGATGGACTGACACAGTGGCTGCAACAATGGGCTCAAGCATAACAACGGTTGTGGGCATGGCGCAGGACCGGGCAGTGTTTCGTTTTGTTGTACATGGAGTCTCTATGAGTTGGAACCGACTCGACAGCACCTAACAACAACATAATAAGCAAAAGGAGCCCTGGTGGCACAGTGGTTAAAGTGCTTGGCTGCTAAGTGAAATGTTGGCAATTCGAACCCACCAGCCACTCCACAGGAGAAAGATGTGGTAGTCTGCTTCTAAAGATTATAGCCTTGGAAACCATAGACGGTAGTTCTACTCTGTCCCATAGGGGCACTCTGAGTCAGAATCGACTCAACAGAATGGATATAATAAGCAAATATAAGAACATTGAGTTTTGACCTTGGGATTACAGTGATTTTTCCCCCTAGCCGAATGTGCTGCTGTTAAATCAATTCTGACTCAAAGCGACCCTATAGGACAGAGTAGAAATGCCCCATAGGGCTTCCAACGAGCGCCTGCTGGATTTGAACTGCTGATCATTTTTGTTAGCAGCCAAGCTTTTAACCCCTGCACCACCAGGGCTGTGCCCCCAAGAGAAAACTTAAAACAAGCAAACCAGGGAGTGGGGAGGATGTAAAAAAACCTCTTATCTAAAAAGCATAGAAACCATTACCGAGTAGTTCTTCAACAGTCAGCAAAACTAATATGTGCAATCCCTTGTATCGTAATCTTTTTTCTAAATTGTTTGCATCCTGGCAGAGCCTAGGGGGAGCAGATTTTATAAAAAATAAACGGATCTTGGGAACTGGAGAACTGGCGGAAGTCTTTGTTCTGCTAAGTGTTAGCTGTGTGACTTTGGGTAGAAACCACTTTGAGCTTATGGGTTGTTTTTTTCTTTCTCTCTTTCTTGACCTAAGAAAGAGAGTAACAACACCCGCCCTGACTATTCCATGGTTTGGGTGTGAGAATCAAAAGACATCGAAGACGTAAAATGCAAAGTGCTTTCCAAGTACACCGAGCTTTTATTATTACCACCACAATTATCAAATTATATTATTGCTACAATAATTATCCAAGCTTTAATTCCTAAAAAGAAAGTAATACTGGCTTTTGATGATTTGCTTTTATCATGACCTGAGATGAAAATGCTGTTCCCTGAGTGAATAAGAGAATCACAGTACTGCTCCCAGAAACACTAAGCTCTGAGGTCAGAACTTGGCGCCTTGAAGGCCAACCCACTGCACATGAAAGTCATTGCATGGTGCTAAAGCGCATGCTGAAAGTGAGGAGGACTTGAAGCACTTACTGATGAAGATCAAAGACCACAGCCTTCAGTATGGATTACACCTCAACATAAAGAAAACAAAAATCCTCACAGCTGGACCAATAAGCAACATCATGATAAACGGAGAAAAGATCAAAGTTGTCAAGGATTTCATTTTTCTTGGATCCACAATCAATGTCCCTGGAAGCAGCAGTCAAGAAATCAAAGGACATATTGCATTGGGCAAATGTGCTGCAAAAGACCTCTTTCAAGTTTTAAAATGCAAAGATGTCACTTTAAAGACTAAGGTGTGCCTCACCCAAGCCATGGTGTTTTCAATCGCCTCATATGCATGTGAAAGCTGGACAATGAAAAAGGAAGACTGAGGAAGAACTGACGCCTTTGAGTTGTGGTGTTGGTGAAGAATATTGAATATACCATGGACTTCCAGAAGAATGAACAGATTTGTCCTGCAAGAAGTACAGCCAGAATGCTCCTTAGAAGTGAGGATGACGAGACTTCGTCTCACGTACTTTGGACATATCATCAGGAGGGACTGCAGAAGGACATCATGCTTGGTAAAATAGAGGGTCAGCAAAAAAGAGGAAGAACCTGGACGAGATGGACTGATACAGTGGCTGCAACAACTGGCTCAAGCATTACAACGATCATGAAGATGGTGCAGGACCAGGCAGTGCTTCGTTCTGCTTCCACAGGGTCACTATGAGTCAGAACCAACTCAAGAGCACCTAACAACAACACTAAAGTGCTCATATTGTGGTTCCTTTTATAAATTTGGAGCTTTCCTTAAGAGAATCGGGAGAAAAGGCCTGGCGATCTGCTCCCATAAAGATTACAGCTTGGAAACCCTATGGGGCAGTTCTACTCTGTTGTACAGGGTTGCTATGAGTTGGAATCAACTCGACGGCACCCAACAATAACAACTTAAGAGAATTCTCTGACGAATGATAACCAGGGTCTACACAGAAGCGCCCAGGATATGATGAAGCTCACTAATATATGTATGTACATTTCTTTAGGACTTTCAAGATATTTCTCCTCTTGTCCCCACATCAATCTCCATTTAGATGAGAACCTGAAATGCAGGAAGGTCAACAGTCTCGTGAAAGACCAACAAGTCAGCCAGCATCTGCATCATTGTAAAAGGCATCACCTATGTGCACAGACAGGTCAGCTGATCCCTCAGGATGTGTCATAATCCTTTATTCCCCCTAGTTGCCCAGAGTCAGCCCCCCCTTTAATTTTTGTCAACAACACTTCCTTTTTGTTCCTGTCCCTCTAACTATGAAGTGCAGCGCTGATGCAGACACAATACTCCTCTTCATAAGGAAGGCAAATGAATATGTGCCAGATGGGGTGAGGGGATTACAACATGTTTCCTCCTCGTGTGGTGACTCAATGGGGCTGGTATGAGAACTTATATTCAGTAAATCAGCTTCCCCTAGCAGAATTATGAGTCACAGTTCCTGGGTAGAAAACTCACTTTCCAACAGCACTAGGGAGGGAGCTCCTTGGATAGATCACAGCAAAGGTCATTCAGAAGGGCAACACTGCCAGGACCATTGCGGGGGCACCAGCATCCCTGGGACTTCCCTCTTTCTCAGTAACAGTAACACAGTTACCTCTTCCTTTACTTTTAAGATGGGACAGCACACAAAACCACATTGATGGATTACTGGTAAAGATCTGAACAAGTTCCATTATAAGACTGGCCACTTTGGACAAACAGGAATGGGAAGGGACCTGTATTCAACCATTTAGCATATACGGATTTAGCGTCTACTATGTGTCTGTGTGTTGATCACAATTCCAAGTACTTGTGTAACAAACCAAATAGACAAGTGCCTGCTCTCATGCAGCCTAAAAGCAGAGAAAGGAAGGAGATAAAAAAAGGAATTGGAAAGAAAAAGAGAAAGAGAGAGAGAAGGCAAAGAAGGAGGAGGGAAGAGGGAGAGAGTTAGCATCAGGAAATGACGAAGGCAACAAAGAAAACTAAGGCAGGTAGAGGGATGGGGGTGATTGGCAGGGATGTTTTAGTTCTGATAGTCGTGGAAGGCCTCTGTGAGCCAATACTACTTAAGCAGAGAACTGAAGTAAATAAGAACAAATTATAATCAGGAGTTATAGTCAATATATTTAACAATAAGAACATCATGGCACTGACCAATAAGGTGGGACACCCAATCAAGAAGGGCAGACGATGGTTTAAACAGCCAGTAGGGCTGTATATCAGTGTGTTCCGGCTGAATATCAGCCCTGATTATAAGGTATCCTTTCCACTGTGGAGACCTGGAGGGTTACCAAGGTAGGAGGCTATCACTACGTCTCTCAGTTTTGATCTGTACTCTATCCTAGGTAAGCCCCTCCTTTAGTGCTATGTTTGGTTTTCAATACAATGCTTTAGGTTTCAATACAACAGAAAAACAGAAATGCACCCAGGTAAGGGAATCAGAACATTGAGGGCTCTTACTATGTCATGTGAAGGATAGTGGAAGACATACATTGTGGAGGTTGAGGACCTTGGCTATATGATCACTGACTTAACATTCTGAAGGCCTGTCACACAGAAGAGGAACTAAGCGTGATATTCAAAATATGGACCATGGAAGCTGTTTTAAATGAAGATCCTTAGGTTCCCTGCATTAAAATTAGAACAATTGGATTAGGTATTTCTGTTCTGAATAAGCAGTTGAATCAAAGAAATGCATGGAAATGACAAAGAAACAAGTTTCAGTTCCTTTGCTAAGACTCTGAGTAGTCCAAAGATGTAATTGGCTGTAATTAGATGTTCACTAGTCAGAGGTATCCTAGAGTGGTTCCAGGCGGTAATTCTAAGGATGGGAGGAGACCTGAAAAGATGGATTTCCAGCCCCTCCAAACCCTGATTTTGTACGATCCAGTTCCATGATGACTGGGTTTGCTTATTCAAACTCAATAAAGGCATTGGCTGGCCCCTCTTAAGGAAGCTACATCCAAAGACAGAATGAGCCTAAAGACAAGGCCTTTTATTTCCTGTGCAGAATCAGTATGGCAGAAACTCATCATTATTTATTTGTTTCTATAAGGCTTCAAAGAACTGGCACCACCAAAGCCTCATCCACCATTGGCTCAAGGGTGGAAAACAGAGTGATGCCACCATCATTGCCATGTCCTCCTGATGGGACCTAAATAAGGGGGAGAAGTAGGATTCTGATTGGCTTGAGTGTGAAAACAAAAAACAAAAAACAAAAAAATCAGTTGCTGTTGAGTCAATTCTGACTCATAGCTACCCTAAAGGATAGAGCAGAACTGCCCCATAGGGTTTCCAAGGAGCAGCTGGTGGATTTGAACCTCTGACCTTTTGGTTAGCAGCCGAGCTCTTAACCACTGGGCCACCAGGGCTCCTGGGTGTGAAAGAGATGGGAAAATTCCATGTTTATACACCCCAGGTTACTTCCCTGAGTGTTAGCTGCCCATGAAGACTATAGACATGTCAGCGGTTCCTCCCATGGCAACAATTCTATAATCCTGCCATATGTGCTATCAAAAAATGCAGTGGAAATAAACAACTTTATGTTCTCTTAAAGTCATTCTCAGAAAAGAGTTGATGCATTGCCTATGCACGGACTGTGTTTTAATAGACTGTCAAAAGTCATTCACTTACCTGAGGTGCCACTTTGCAGGATCCCACAGAAGCAGAGGCTCATTATATACCACAGAAGTCTCATTCTGTCAACATAAACACAGAGGAGAGTCCTTATCACTCCTGAGTGCTTAAATAACTCATGCATATCCATGCTGACTATGTATTAGGAAATGTTTTAAGGGTTTTACATATATTAACTTATTTAATAATCCAAACAAACCAATAAGATAGGACCCCCTTTTTTTAAATCCCCTTAATACAGATAAGGAAACCAAGGCAAGTTTAAATAATTTGACCAAGATACCTTGCCTAGAAAACCGTTAAGCCAAGATCGAATTCCAGCAGTCTGACTCCAGAGGCATCTCATAATCACTGAACTACTTAATCACTGCCTACTTAAAAAATATTTATCTGGATTTTTTTCACCAGGAGTCACATTTCTGGCAGATTAATTTGACCTTCTTACCTTCTTTGCATTCCCCAGGTCTATGCCCAGTGGGAAATATTTTATGAGCCAGGCCCTTTTCCCTGCTAGTGATGAATAGAAAGTCTAGAAATCCTGGATTCAGACTTGCTCCTCAGTTCATTGCGCTCTGAATTTATATTAAGGGGAAATATTCATGCCCTGCTGGCCCCACTCTCCTCTCGTCTCCTCAGTGGAAGAGATAACTGATAAGACTGGAGTCCAATTCCTGTGATCTGTAGCCTTCCTACTAATAACCAGCCGAACCCACCAACTAACCAGAGCCATGCCCTTACATTTGGTCGTGTGGTCTTTAATGCAGAAGGTCTGGAGACGTAACAACTCTGTGAACTCTTTCTTTCCTTATAGCCATATCTGGCCCCTGGTAAAACTTCCATAGGGTTATAAATAAACCAAGAGATTGCTGAGAAATTCCGTGCCCAAGACCTCTGCTTTCTATTTTGAACACACAGCCATATTAAGGTGCTTAGGGAGGTCTTGGTAATTTGTCCAGAGCATACTTTAGTAACTGACACAGGTGGGAATTTTACCCATCAGTCTAACTACAGTCTATAATCTTATACATGAGCCTATGACACAGGTTTCACAACCACAGAGATCCCTCAATCAAAAGAGGTACGATAAATAAGGTGACTATATAACTTATCACCTAAAATGGGATACGTTTAAGAGTGGTACATTGAAATAGAAGGTAAAACTGGCACTGTACAGTCAACCCGGGGTGTGTGGTCACCCTCAAGGATAATGTAAGTTTCCAACACCTAGTGGCCTCCGGTCACCTCTGTTGACCATGCATCACCAAAGTTCTCTGGTTCATAGCATGCTTCCCTCTTTAGCTTGGTTGTATACAAATCACAGGTGAGTTTATTGTATATCAAACAAGCTCTTTATCTCAATGACTAAATGTCTCTTTCTTCCCGCCATCATCCCCTTCCAGTTCTTATACCACCGCCTTACCTCCATCAATCTTTCATTTAGTCAATAAAACATATATTGAGCACTTGCTGTTTACAAGTCACTCTACTACAACTGCAGGCAGCTCTAGTGAATAAGATGTAGGGCCTTCTGGAAAGGCACTTATTCCCGGTAGAGGAGATAAACCCCATGTAAACAATTTCAATGTCAACTGTGTATAGAACATGCACATGCAGGGGACTCCAAGATTTATCATTCAGAAGTTCAGTGCCAGGCGGAGTCTCATAGAGACTTAATGCGTACAAAAAATAATTGCAAGACAAAGTAAAAAGTGATAAAAATAGATAAATGTTATTGAAGACCAGCAAGGCAGAGGGATTATTCCAGCCAAGGCAATCAAAGAAGAAACACAAGAAGTGGCTTCTGAACATTAGCAAGCACCAGCTTGGCTATTAAGAATTGAGGCTGTGGGAAAATTGAAATTCTTAGAGGAGAATAATGCTCAAAGGTTGGGAAAGTGTGGAGCAGAAATAGGAAATAGTCTATAAATAATTCAGTTTGGCTCAAGCACAAGTTATTAGAGAAAGAACTACAAAAGATTTTTGTAGGAAAGTGGGTAGAGTTATGATCAGGCAAGGGCTTGAACACCAGGCTGAGGATTTGGGGTTTAATTTAAGCAGCAAACGGAATCAGGAAGGTTTCTGAGCAGAAGAATGATACGATCATCAAGCTGTGCTTATGGAGATCATTCTGCCAGGCACGTACTGGATGGATTGCCACTAAATTCTCTCTTGAAATCATTCTGGCTCCTGAGTCGGTCATCACCATAATTGCTATCCTTCCAGTTTTGTGTCATTTATGAACTTGATCAACATGCCTCCTATGTCCTCATCCTAGTCATTAATAAAGGTAATTAATAATTCTGCATTAATCCTTGTCAGCTGAGAGGAACTGCATATTTCATGGCAGATTCAGGGCACAGTAATTTCAGCCCCACACTCCTCTGTTAAACCACTCTGGTCTCCCAAATTGCTGTTGGTTATTAAAAACAAAAGTAAAAACACAAAAACCTCACACTTCTAGATTTTCCCAATTTGCCTGTTGATAAGCTGCTGAATTTTTAAGGTAACATTTAGAAGACATTCAATTAGTGTGATGGAGGACCCTAATTGATATTCTCAGGAGTAACTGGATTTTGCTAAAAGCAGCAAGGCATCAGGTCACCAAGGTAAACCTGATCTAAAGATGACCTGTGTCAAACACACATTCAGGGTCAGTCCTGCCCTCTGATGAATGAGAATAAAGCAAACTGAGAAGAAAATGTGACGGTGCAGCTTCATTTTGACAGGTTAAAGACACCAAGGTTAGTGGGAGGGAGGCAGTCGGTTGGTCTCAAACCTCAGAGAATGCTGGTCCATTTCACATCTTCTTGCATGCACTCAGCCCTGGAACTTCATTATCGTGAGACTAGTAATATACCTTTGGCCCTCGTTTCTTGCGGGGGTGGGTGGGGAGGAACACAAGGTATTTTCAGAGATGGAGAAATGGCAGAGAGCAAAGGAACCTGCCTGATACCGTGTAGTTTCTCAGGGTTTGAATGGCAATCTGGCTTTAGATTATTGTGATGGAGTTTAACAGTTTCTGCCCTTGCTTCCAATGACTGGAACCTACATAAAATAGATCCTTATTCCACTCTTTCTGCCATTATTCATTGCATTCACGATAGTGACTATTTTCACATTTTGCCTCTTGTATACTGGTATTCTCTCATGGTCAACGCCATGGCTCTGCACTAGATCAACTTGGATGCCTGTATCATCTGGCAAGATGCTTCAGATACGCATTCATTTCTACACAATCGACAATAACATTAATGACCACTGTTAATATGTGCCCCTGCATACGAATCTTTCTGTTGCTTACACTTTCTAGTATTGACAAACCTCAGGATCTCCCTACTTCAGAGTGACCCCTGATCATTGGATTCTTCTAGTGGGCCAATGGTGGACAGGTTGAAATTAGATTTGCTGCCCCATGGAGGTGTTAGCTCTGGATTGCCATCTATTCCCCAAGCTATAGCCTTCCTCCTGCACAGCAGTGTTTTATCTGGCTGTTGTTGCTGTGTGCCATTGGGTCGATTCCGACTCACAGCAACCCTACAGGACAGAGTTGAACTTCCTCATAGGGTTTTCTGCAGATCGCCGGGTCTTTTCTCCCGCAGAGTGGCTGGTGGGTTCGAATCACAGACCTTTTGGTTGGCAGCCAAGCACTTAAACACTGTGCCACCAAGGCTCCTTTTTCTCAGGCTACAGGGCTGGGTTTCTCCCTCAGTTTGCTGACTCAACATACAGTTCCCACACTCAGATCACAGTCACTCCTAGAAGCCCACCCACCCGGGCTCAGGCTTGTCAAACTCTTTTCCAAGAGCCTACATTTTGGCATTCCAGTTGGGATGTCCTGTCCCAGGATGAACTTCCTATAAACAAGACGTTGTTACGACCTGCCCTTTGCTATGACCTGCCCACTGATGAAAACAACCCTGATTTCTTAATAAATGCCATTATCTTTTCTTTTACCTCTTGTACGATTCCATTTAAATGACATTATCAAAAAGACAAAACTAGAGTGACAGAGAACAGATTGAGGGGCCCGGGATAGTGAGAAAGTACGCTTACAAAAAAAAAAAAAGCACGGAGGAGTTTTATTTGGAGGGATGGAACTGTTCCATATCCTGATTTTGGTGGTGGTTACATAATTCTATACATGTGTTAAAATCCACAGACCTTTTTAAAAACAAGGTCAATTTTATTATATGTTAATTAAAAAATATATTTTTAAAATGGCATGACTTTTCCTTTTAAAAGCTCAACAAATGATTTGTGAACCCTTTTAGACTGTTTGAATAAATGAAAAGTGTTTTAACCTAAATACAGTTTCTATTTTTGACATTTACTTTGAAAATAACACAGTCCTGTCTTTATGTACTAAATGTTCCAGAAAAGCCTAGCTGTAGAGATAACCTGAAGAGATCAATGGACTGTCCCAACTTTCAGCTTATCAAGCCAGTACTGCTAACCTCTGCTGATGTAACAGAAAGTCGGCGTTCACACCAGAAAAATGTTAGCACGCTCTTCTCAGATATTGCCCTCCTTCCCCCTTCTTACTTAATAGATTCAAAGTGCTTGGATGTATATATAACATAATACACCACCTGCCATGTTTAGAAGTTTGGAATAGAATGTGAGCAGATTGATTTCATTTTGTTCTTTAATATTTTTAATAGCAACATGCTCTGTGAAGTAAGGGAAGAAATACCATCACGGAGCCATGTCTCCCACAATGGAGAGCTAGAACTGGGTTTTCACTGAGAGGAAGGCGAAAGAGTACTTTTAAAGGAGCAGTGACCTTGGAGTTCCAAGTTAGACTATGTGACCTTGGACGGCCAGACAGAAGAAGAAAGAAACATTTGTGGTGACCTCTTAGGGAGAGTTGTATCCCGGTCACTATCTTGAGGACTAAATTAAAACTGATGTCCTATGGGTAGAGTCCGTGTGCAGTGCAAACAGCTAACACGATCAACTGTTAACTGAAAGATGAGAGGTTTGAGACCCCCCCAGAGGTGCCTCAGAAGAAAGGCCTTGTGATCTACTTCTGAAAAGTCAGCCAATGAAAAACCCTATGGAGCACAGTACTACTCTGACATGCATGGGAATCAACTGAACTGGAACTGTTTTTTAATTGGTTCCAGGGGTTCATGGAACTTGCTTCATGATGGCAGCAAGAATGTTCAAATGTATTCTTTCCCTAGTGGGTGGACAATTTGATGATTAAATACTCCCTATTTAGGGAGACGCTGAGACTGGATCTTTGAAAGGGGATAGGGAACAAATACCTACCTCAGCAGTTTGTTGACAGGAGTATTCTTGATAATTCCAACAGAGCACCAAGCATTGTTCAGAGCCATAAACAGCTGTCAGCAAATGCTGGTTTATTAGCTCTCATGAAATGAAATAACATATGTGAAACACTCCAGGAACTGTGAGGTACCATTACTATTAGCCACAAAGGAGCCCTCACATTAAGTGGTCAAGTGGGCCATTGATGGTTACACAGCACTTCCCTGCACTTCGCGTGTATGAGGTCCAATTTTAGAGTTCTGATTCTAACACCTTTCAGAGGAATTATAAATCTGGTCTCTGTAACTTAAAGAAAAACCAAGAAGTTGATATAGGTGCTACCATGAAACTTGAACTTGGAGAAATCCAGGTTTCCCTTCTCTGGGCTCAAATTCCTCATTTTAAAAATGGCAGCAAAAATTCAGCTCTGACTACCCAATGGAGCTGTTGTAGAGGACCAAATGATATGATATGTGGAAAGAGACTTTGTAATTATAAAACACGATATTGGGTGGTACAAATGGTTACTGTGCTCGCCTGATAGACTAAGGGCTGGAGGTTTGAGTCCACTCAGAGGGGCCCAGAAGAAAGGTCTGGCGGTCTATTTCTAACACAATCAGCCATTGACAACCCTGTGGAGCACAGTTCTGCTCTGACACAGATGGGGCTGCCATGAATTGGAATTGACTTGATGGCAACTGGAAAAAGAAAAATACATATATATATATATAAAGGGTTATGGCAATTGGGTTTTATTAAGAAATAACTGGAAGTTTTTGTTTGTTTTATTTGGGTCTGGTTTGTTTTGTTTAACTTTGAAAAAAGGTGGAGGAACAGAGATTTTAAAGTTAAAAAGAAATATTTTCTTCAGTTGCTTAATTCAAGCCCAAATGGGCAATCCCTTTGGGCTACTGACAGGGACGGCGAGGGTAAGGCTTTAGGGACGCTGGCACTGTTCTATTTCTTGGTCTGGGAGGTGGGTACATGACAATACAGTTATACAAATCTGTCAAGTTGTACACTTAATATTTTATGGCGCCTTACTGTTAAATATGCATGGTGGGAAAAGGAACATTTATGATAAGTGTGTCTAACATTCCTTTGAATTCATTCAGCACATACTTATCAAGCTCTGGAGACACTATGTCATGGGCTGGCATCCTGCAGCAGACAAGTACCCAGGCCCCAGAGACCAGTGTGGCAGCAGAGGCATTCCAAAGCACGTGAGAGGGAGCAACTCGCTGGAGAACTCTGATGTCATTTGTAGTTGGAGCAGAGAATTAGGTGAAATTATAACCACCACAGACACAAAACAGTCATATCACCTTGTGGACTAAGATTCAGTCACCTCCAGGTTAGGAAATTAATTACATTTCCCAGCACAGAAAAGCGTCTTAGACAGCTGAAGTTTTTTCCCCTTAAATTTTACATAAAGACCTTGCCACTAATAACCTTTGTAATTCGAAGACATGGTCCAAAGATCACGATCCTGTCTGTTAAGACTCCCAAGAGAAGGACACCATCTACCGACTGCTAGAAAGGTCACGAGGAACAAAAACTGTGGCCAAGTTTTTATAGATTTCTACGTAAAGACTGCACCATCTAGCTTCTGAGTCCATAGCATTGAATTCCGTTCAAAGCAAGCCGTATTTACTGAGCCCCTATTTCATACACTTTAATAGAAACTGTGGAGTATACAGAAATATACACACTATTCCTATAATCATGGATCTCATGGTTTGGGAGCAAAGTCACATTTATGTACACAAAACAAAAAGACAGAAAAAAAGTAGAGAAAAGAACAAGACAGTAAATGGTCAAGTACAATACAATCACACCAAAAACGCATGATGAAAACCAGCATCTCCCATAGTGGGCGTTCTACAAAAAGATCATGTGGCCAAATGAGTTTGGAAAGCAACAGGCCACATACCCCTTTCTTGGACATCCACAACCGGCCCTGACATTTTAAAGGCTTAAGGTAATATGCCAAGTAAAATGTTGTGATCGGCTTGTTTTAACACAGCATTAACCAAAGCTACTTGACCATAGCCATTGCTGTCAAGTCAGTTCTGATTCCTAGCGACCCTACAGGACGGACTAGAACTGCCCCATAGGGTTTCCAAAGAGCAGTTGGTGAATTGGAACTGCCGACTTTTCGGTTAGTAGCCAACCTCCTAACAACTGCGCCACCAGGGCTCCCTATATGGGCCCCCTTTATATCCATTAAAAAAAAACAAAATATTAAACCAGTTGCTATAGAGTAAACTCCAACTCATGGTGACCTCCTATGTCTCAGAGTAGAACTGCACACCATAGAGAAGTAGATCACCAGGCCTTTCTTCTAAGGTGCGTCTGGGTGGATTTAAAATGGCAATCTTTTGGTTAGTGGCTGAGTGCTTAACTGTTTGCTCCACCAGGCCTCCTTCCTCTAAAGAAAACTTTGAGCAGGAATCTGTACCTCTCTTGAAGTCCTGAGAAATTTCTCCCCGATCTGTTGGTATTTAGGCTTTAGTCTTATGACCCCACTCGCCCTTTTAAACTGGGAATCCAAGTCTGTTTCCATGGTATCTAGTCCAATGTTGTTACAAAACAAAAAAACACCAGTTGCTAGTAAATTCTGATTCTGGCTCATGGTGACCCCACGTACATCAGAGTACAACAATGCCCCATAAGATTTTCAATGGCTGTTTTGTTTTGAAGGTAGATTGGCAGGCCTTTCTTCTGAGGCACCTCTGGGTGGACTCAAGCCTCCCACTTTTCAGTTAGCATCCAAGTATGTTAACTGTTTGAACTGCCCAGGGACTTCCGTTACTGCTAGGTAATGTAAAGACCATCTCCCTAGGACTCAGTCAACCTATTTTAGTTTGATACCGGTCACTTCTTAACCTTGTGGCCTTGAGTAATTTACTGAACCTCTCTGAACTTTCATATCATTATTGATAAAATAGGGATAATATTTATCTCCTAGGATGGCACAAACGGTTAAGTACTCTGCTACTAACCAAAAGATTGGTGGTTTGAATCTACCCAGAGGCGTCTTGGAAGAAAGGCCTAGCGATTTACTTCTGAAAGGTCACAGCCATTGAAAACCCTGTGGAGCACAGTTCTACTCTGACGCACACGGGGTCTCCATGAGTTGGAATTGATTTGATGGCAACTATTTTGTTGTGGTTGGTTGTGTCATTTGCTTATTTGTTTAGGATGCTGAAAGGACCATATTAGACGATATTTAGGAAAATGCATCATAAATGTTAAAATGTAATACAAATAGGAGGTGTTGATGCTCTTATTTTATACAATCATTCACATACACACTGCGTTATTAGCAAGCCTAAAGGTTACCCAGAGTATGCAGTCTCCTCAAAGCAGGAGCCGATTAACCAATAAGCAAGGAACTCACACACTTACTAAGCAAGTGTGATGGTTAAGATTGTCAACTTGGCTGTACCATGATTCTTGGTGGTCTGGCAGTTATGCAATGATGTAGTCACCTCCCTGATGAAATCTGATATAATCACCTCCATGATGAGATCTGCTATGACTAGTCAATCAGTTGAAAGAGAGCTTCCTTGGTTGCGTAGCCTGCATCCAATATATATGGACTTTTTGGTAAAGCTCACTGGCTTTTGCTCTGCTCTGGATCCTGCCCGGCTTGTCATTATCTGACCTCTGGTTCTTGGGACTTGAGCCAGCAGCCTTATCTGCCAATCTTGGATTTGTCAGCCTCCACAGTCCGTGAGCCAGCAGCCTGCCTTCTGACCTGCTGATCTTGGGTTCGTCAAGCCCTGCAGCTACGTGAATCAGAAGTCTCCAGCCTGACAGCTGACCCACGGGCTTGGAACTTTCCAGCCTCTATAACCACATGAGCCATTTCCTTGGTTTGAATCTCTCTCTGTCTCTATGCATATATATGTATACATACATATATATATATGT
Organism: Dugong dugon; assembly: GCA_030035585.1. NCBI lineage: Eukaryota > Metazoa > Chordata > Mammalia > Sirenia > Dugongidae > Dugong > Dugong dugon. The sequence continues at coordinate 25,135,528 of CM057466.1, forward strand.
ATATATATATATATATATATACAAACACGCATACAATTCGCTGATTTTACTTCTGTAGAGAACTCAGACTAAGGCAACAAGGTACGCACGGGCTTACTTGTGCTCGATGTTGTGACAAACTGGTGGAATTGTGCACTACAGATTAGTAAGTAAACACAAGTAAAGTATGTGGTGAAAAACACACCCGCCTCAAAGGGTCACTGGAAACAGATGCCAGTGTGAGCCCTGTGACTCTCACCAGGCCCACGCCTACTAAACAGTAGTGAAGCTTGTCGTCAGAAACCAGACTTGCATGGCGCTAAGCCATCCTTGGTCTCACAACACAGGCAGTTGTCCTTACACAGAGCATTTCCCCGTGTCACTCTACACCCCTGATTCTGTCAGCGACGTGACTGGCTTGCTAGGAATCATCCATCAGGGCAGAGCCTGCCCTCCTGTTCAGGGGCCCCTTCCTTCCTCACACAGACCCACCTGCAACATCCAGGAGCTCATCACTCTCAATTACAAAGAGAAACAACCCTGAGGGACACGTCTTGGGTCCTTGCCCTGACTCTTGCATGAACTAGCTGTGGGATTTGGGCCCTGCACATTCTTGTCCTTGTGCCTCAGTTTCTACAACTAGTTTTATCAAGTAGAGTTAAGGTCAAGAGTTAAATTACCAGATCCAATGAAGACTTTGCGTGCACCAGGCCGACACTGTGCCAATTGTAGAAAGCACAGGGGCCGTATTTAGCACAGCCTCCACTGAAGACATTCTTAGTCACCGGAGAACACAATCTATGGGGCCTTCTCCCCGGTCCCCTTCTCCAGTTTTGTCCCTGAAACACAAAAATAAATATCCCAAGGCTTCCTGGGAATACACACAAGGCAAAACTAACAAGCCTGGGAGTTTGAATTCAAAGAAAATATCACCTCTCTGTGTCTAAATAAAGTGTTAAAGAAAATCCCCTTCTGAACTAACACTGAGGAAGCCTGTGTGAGTTTCTGTCCCTGTTGAGAACATTCTATGGCTCCTTTCACTGCTTTTTGGACACTAGGATCATCCTGACAGATGGCAATGTGTACCCACCATTCCCATAGTCTGGGCTGTGACCTCAGTCCAGCGGATCACTCAGGATGGTGGGGAGGGGCGGGAGACAAGGGTGGGCTGGCCCCAGTTCTTTTCATAAGCATTTGACATTTGGTAACTTCATTGCAAATAAAGTCAGATCGAGCAAGCCCCCTTTCATCAGAATGAGAATGAGCTGGAATTTTATAGTGCTATTATCTACTGATCCATAAGCCTCTAAGACTCAAGTGACCCTAATTTCAACAAGTATGCCTTATCTGCACCATACAGCTACTTAAAAAAAAAGAGTTCCCTTTACAGAGCAGTGCTCAAGCAGTGTTTCATATGAGGTTTTAAAACGCTTTGACAAGCAAATTAAGCAGAAGAGCAGAACGCGTACTGAAGAGTTATTGACACAATACAAGGCGTGCATTTTGTGGGTGCACCATAAGCTCTTCAGGGGCATTTTTTCCTAATGCAAAGCTGATAAACAATAACTATGTATCTACTGTATGCTAAATGCTAGGGGCGAAACAGATTTTAACATGCCCCAGGCCTCTGGGAACTCACAACCTAGAGGGGATTTCCAACACGCATATTGCTAATTATAACCTTGGAGTTAAGAGCCTATTCTCTGAAATCCACTTCCTGGCTCTGCTTCTTAGCAGTTGTGGAACTCTGGGCAAGCTACATGTCTCTTTGTGCCTTAGCTTTTTCATCTGTAAAATGGGAATAATAATAATACCCCCTGCATGTTTCTTGCAAGGATTATATGCATTAGTTTACATAAAAAATGTCTAAAGGAGCGCTGGCAATTATTATTTTTCTGAAGTATACAAAGAAATTTACCTGTGTTTTCTCATGCTATTATTAAGGATATGAATCAGTCCAAGCAACACGCTGTTAGGAAGCAATTATTTGCATTTTACTTGGGGGAGGACAGTGTGCATGCCAGGGTGGCCAGGAGTAGGGAGGGGGGGCGAGAGGGTCCTCCTTGAAGGAGGAAGCATTACAGCAGGACTTTGAAGACAGGGAACACCCTGGAGGCAGCCACGCATGAGGAAGAAAGGCATTCAGGGCAAAATTAAAACAAAATGAACTCACTTTTCACCACTGAGCACAGAAGAGGATGGAAAACTTGTTGAAAATTACTAATCAGATGAATATTATCTTGCAGCTATGACGTCCCTAAAACCACAAGCTCGGAACAGTGATTAGGAAGAGAAATCTTATCTGCACGTCATTTCAAGGGTGTACACTCCGTGGAGCTGCTAATCACATCAACCCATGCTTACCACCTTCTGTGCTCGGTAGTGGTCCTGGTGATTATAAGGTTCACAGGACATTACCTAAGCAATGGGGCCATACAAAGTACGTCCTATTATGACAACCTGCTGGTTCAAGATTGGAAGCCTTTCTCATTAGCACACCAAAAATATATTTTGAATGCTCTTGGCCATTTATGTAAACATGTTCTTCTTTCACATAGATACCTTTAAAGCTCTCAAGCCTCCCAGAAGGCTGATATTTAATATCAATCCCATTCTAGAGAAGAAGTAAAGTGATTTACGCAAAGTCGCACACAGAATAAACCGCGAAACCGTTGACACCAAATGTCATGGTCTTTCCACTGCATGCTAACTCTCTGCTCTTGCTGACATTACGTTAAAACTTTGTGGTAGAGACCAGGGACCCGGAAATACTAATTTTCTGCTGGCGTCTGACTGTCTGTCTGCTACTTAGCAAACAATCTCAGCAGTGGTCGTGCGCAGAAGAAAACCCACGTTGTTTCCCACCACTTATCTGTAGCTGTCTCTGACAGAACGACCTGATGCCTGCCATGGCCCTGGGAATTTTAAATAAGTCAATGAAAGATGCTAGTAAGTGGTTCTGTAATTGTCTAGCGGTGGCGAAAACCTTGGTGGAATAATAATTATATCAATATGCTGGCCATATGAATGATCCTGCAGTGAATTACAACAGAGGACCTTCACATAATTAATCGCACTCGGCATTAACCCCGCAGGGCCAGCAGCATCGGCATTCTGCAGCCGAAATTAACATCGTATTATTTCAGTCCCCTTTGGTGTTTCTTCTGATTGAGAAAAATCATATCAGATGCAGTAGCTCTGTTGACACAGATGGGGTTTGAGAGGACCTCCGAGTTATAAAATATCCTCACATAAATCCTGGAACGTAGACAGAGGATGAAGTCAACACAGTCTTCATAGAGCTACTAAAACAAGACTCTTGATATTTTGTTTGTTTTATTCTTGGATTAAATTGGACTCTCTGAAGGCCACATACTGATCCATATTATCCACTGTGGCCTTCTACAGAATGATTTGGAGAAGTTAACCTTTTGGTGTTTTGTCCTTATTTTACAGAAATATTAGGCTATTAATATTAGGGGTCCCTGGGTGCATAATGGTTAAGCTCTCGACTACTCGCCAAAAAGGTGGCTGTTCAAATCCACTCAGAGGCGCCTCTGAAGACAGGCCTGGCGGTCTGCTTCCAAAAGGTCACAGCCCGGAAAATCCTACAGAGCAGTTCCACTCTGCACACGTGGGGTCGCTAAGAGTCAGAATCCACTCCAGGGAAACTAACAACAAAAATATTAGGTGAAAAAGTTACCTTTCCTACAGTATTCTCAGGGGCTTCAGAATGCTAATATATACGTAAAACTAAATTACGAATTATTTACAGTACTTTTCAACTAACTTTAGGAATTCTCATTTAGTAATACCGCCAAGCATTAGGATTCTTGGCACACCTTAGCAATGCTGACTAAGGTTCTTTCAGAAAACAAACAAACAAAAGTGAAGGATTTCATGTGTAAGGCACCAGCAACAGAGCAAGCTTTGAGAAATCTGTGTGAATTCCCTCATGGGGCATATTCCTCCTAGTTGAGGTGGTTTCATGGTAAGGGTCATGAATTCTTCCTAACTGGGTTAAAAAAGAAAAAAAGTGAGAAATTCAAATCAATTTTCTAATTTGCTAAGCCATCCCTAGGGCAAGGTGATGGAGGAACAATGGCATAACGACTAGCTAAAACGAGATGTTAAGACATGCTGGTGGATTTAGGCAGGATGATGCTATGCTTCGCCAGTACAGCTAATTAGAGTTGATTACAATTTCACTTCTTCCAGCATTTTGGATAGTTAAAGACTACTGCCACATCAGAACTTAAAACACCAACGAGAAAGTGTGAGAAAACAGAGGGGTACCCTTATTCCTCCAATTATCACAGGAGTCACTGCACGTGAGACGACACGGCATATACCCTTTCACCCACCTGACCTTAATATATGCTAGCAAAATTTAAAATGCTATTATTTTTAATTGTCCTGCTCTTCTCTGAGAAAGAAGAAGATGGGAAAAATGCAAGAATTCATTTGGCTGACCTAAAAACCAGTGGTTTTTGCGTGTAAATATTCTTTCTATCCACCAATGCATAAAAAACAGACCGGAATCTTGTTCTCCAAGTCCAAAGGAAGAGATTTTGATCACATCACAAACAAGGAGACTGTAAAAGTCTTAAGTAAGTTTTGGGTGTCACGGGGACAACTGTAAAGCCTGGCTGATTACAAACACAAAATCAGTTTGTCCACACAGCACATGAGGAGGCTGTTTCCCTGATGGCCTTCATATGACATTCTGGATCCTCCAGGATCTGGCTGCAAACTTCTCTTTCCAACCTTTTCCCTCACCATTCTGTCTCATACTACCCAGATTCCAGCCACAGGTCCACATAGAAATGGTGCTATAAATCACCTCTGTGCCTTCCTCTCCCTTAATCAGCCCTCCTGCCTGGAATGTCCTCCATTCCCCACTCCACATGTACAAATACTGCCTGTCCTTCAAGACCTATTTCCAAAATCATTCCCTTCATGAAACCTCTCTGCTTCCCTCAGCCAGATGGGATTTCTCCCTTCTCCCTCCAACTCTGGCTAGGCTTCCCTTAGAGCTCCACTAATTCTTTACCTCATACTACAATTAAGTGTGTATGTCTTCTTTCTTGAGACCCGTGAGGGCCGGTTCTACCTCTGATTAGCTTTGGTCTCCCAGGGCCTAACACGAGACCTTGCACCCAGGAGCAGCTCCGGGCTATGGGCGAAATAACTGTGGGCTCCTGAATAAAGTGACTGTACAGGTTGTTTCTCAGGCCAGGAAAATACTGTAACTCTTTCATTTTATTTCCACACCTCTAGCCTCTCAAGACTCATTTCTTTCTCCAGATCATCTTTAGGGAGGTGTTTTCTTTCTAAAATCTGTCAGACAATTTACATTCAACAGAACACCCTGACGCTGAGGTCTGTGTTTGTCGGTGTAAGACTTGGTTATGCCTTATAATAAATACAGTTGCATTTGTCACGTGCACAGGGACATTCACTGAATAAGACAGTCCCTCAGTGAGCTCCTGCCCAGGTGTCCAGATGGAGAACTCCTGGGATTAGAACCTAAATATCATTTACTTTGGATTCACAATGTCTGATTTGATATTATTGCAGCTCATTATTTCTTTGCCGTGGTGAAATTCCTCCACTCTGCTGCTGCCAAGCAAAAAGAAAATTCCCTTCCTCCTGTGAACGTTCCAGTGGATAACTGTGTTTCTAACTATATTTCTAACCCTCCAGAAGCTTTGAGGAAGCAGCTAGATTTAGAAAGGAAGAGCTAATGGGAAGATGGAAAAGAAATTCCTTGGGTCTCTTCAGGTCAATGCCCAAACCTGAACTCTGGAGTTTTTAAATCTGAAGCATAATTTGGGTCACAAGAGGAGGGTGCGATTAGAAGTCAGAAGAAAGTAGAGAATAGGACACTTACAAGCTGTTATGGATTGAATTGTGTCCCCCCAAAATATGTGTCAACTTGGCTAGTCCATGATTCCTAGTATTATGTGGTTATCCACCATTTTGTGATCTGATCTGATTTTCCTATGTATTGTAAATCCTAATCTCTATAATATTAATGAGGCAGGATTAGAAGCAGTTATATTAATGAGGCAGGACTCAATTAAGTTGTATCTTGAGTCAGTCTCTTTTGAGATATAAAAGAAAGAAGTGAGCAGAGAGGGGAGGGACCTCATACCACCAAGCAAGAGAGCCAGGAGTGAAGCTGGTCCTTTGGACCCAGGGTCCCCGTGCTGAGAAGTTCCTAGACCCAGGGGAAGATGGATGACAAGGACCTTCCCCCAGAGCTGACAGAGAAAGAAAGCCTTCCCCTGGAGCTGGCACCCTGAATTCAGACTTCTAACTTCCTAAACTTAAGAGAATAAATTTCTATTTGTTAAAGCCACCCCCTTGTGGTATTTCTGTCATAGCAGCCCTAGATAACTAAGACACAAGCCAAGACAGGAACATGTGTGGCGAGGAGAGAACCCTAGAAAAATTAACTTTGAGAATAATATCTGTTCATTCACTCAACGAATTTTTTTCAGATTCCTGTCTATGCACTAGGTATCCTACTCAGCTGAAATCCTACTTTGACAGTATATGCAGTGCTTCTTCTCAAGTCTGATTTTATTTGAGATTCACACCATTAATTCAGAAAGGGATATGATTTTCCTGTTTTACAGATGAAGGAATTAAGGTGCAAAAAGGTGAAGTGTCTTAAGATATCACAGCAATCAAATGGAAGAGCTCAGGTTTAAACAAAGATCTGTGACTACAGCATATTGTCTACCCTGATTCCCTTACATCATTCTTCCCAGGGCCCATGGCACGTTAAAAAATGAAGTGAAATGAAGGAAATGTTCAATATTTAGTTTGCTATGTTTCACAAAATCTCCAGAAGATGGATGAAGAAAGATAAAGATTCACTGGAGCAAAGGTCATGGAAAATGCCAATCTGCATTAGTAAGCCCCCTGAATTATAAGCAAAAAAAAAAAACACTATAAAAGCAGTTTTTATTACTTTAAAAGTAATGAGGTGGCACACATGAGAATTTCTGGAAAGGGCCCAGATTAGATGATCTGTAATTAGTGTAGCGTCACTCCCAAGAAAACACGTTTGCCTTTCAAACCCTGGGCAAACACAAGGTTCTGCCATTGGCTATTGGCAGGAGTTGAAATTTCAGGGGTAGTTTTTAATAGGTAAGTTCAAGGCTAATGAATTTGCAAACCAGGTTCTATCACGGAAGTACATAATTTGCTACGCAAGGCCAAAGACAAACCCACTTAAATCTCTAGTTGATCATAAACTCAGAAAAAAATAAAACTTTACTCGAATTCTGAACTGCATTAGTAAAACATCCTGAATACTTCTCCTAGCTTCCTAAACCTGATAGTCTCTATAATTTTCACTAAAATAAAGCTTATGGGGGAAATACACACAAGCACGCACACACACACACACACGGAAGAAAAGTTAATTCCTATTATTACACACTTGTAGGAAAAGCAGAAAAAATTGCTAAATGAACTTCTGGAAGAAAAGGAAAACAAATTTTAAAAAAATGAGTGAGTATTCCTATCTATGGAAATGGCTAATTGTACATCCAGGACAGAAAGAAATTTCTCTACATACAGGTTAATGAAAGAGTTTGTAAAATGAATAAAAAGGCAATTCTAAGACTTTTGACACTTCAGTATGGATATCATACACCATTCTTCCACCAAAGACAAAAAACGGAAGAACAACTGGGAAGAAAAGGTAAAAAGAGAATATTGGAAGGAAGGATGGAGGGAGAGAGGGAGAAAAGGAGAGGGAGAAAGAGAAAAGGAGAGAGAATAAATGTGAATAACACTGATTACCCAAACCCACTGCCTTCAAGTTGATTCCAATTCATAGTGACCCTATGGGACAGTGTAGAACTGCTCCATAGGGTTTCCGAGGCTGTAAGTCTTTACATAAACAGACTGCCACATCTTTCCCCCATAGAGCAGCTGGTGGGTTTGATCTACCTACCTTTTGGTTAGTAGCTGAGTGCTTTAACCACTGCACCACCAGGATTCCTAACACTAGTTAGCATTCATCTAAACTAGCCTCTAATGCTGTAATAGTCTTACTGTCATTTCAGCATATCCAATACCCCCTGGATTTCTCTAAACAAAAATTGATAACAATTTGTTTACATGTTGGGTATTATGCATCCCTTTCTATCTTCTGTTATGGTTTTGTATGCACATGTATTATTCTTCTATTGGACTACGAGCACCTTGAAGTTTTGTTTTTATATTCGCTTTTGCATCCATTTCAATGTCTCACAGATCTAGAAAATATCCTCTGAATCAATCAATGAATAAAAGTAGAAATAAGTATCCAAACAATTTCATAATCTTAATAATATAAACAAAGGGACATAACAAGCGTTACGTATTTAAAAACTCAGTTTTAACAATGGAGTGGGAAAAGGCAAGTCTCCACTGGGTTTATTTTTACTTTGTTGTTAGGTGCCGTCGAGTCGGTTCTGACTCATAGTGATCCCATGTACAACAGAACGAAACACTTCCCGGTGTTAGATAGGTCAAATAACCATTGTTTGACTTTTTTTTTGGTTGACATTCAGCATAGTCGGAAAAAGGAGGGATACCACCACAGCTGTGCAACAGAGATGTTTTCAGTGTGGGAATAATGAGTGGAATAAATAAGAAAAGTGCAAAACACAGATCTAGAAATGAAGAGACTGAAAGAGAAGATGGAGGTGACAGGGAAAAGAAAAAGAGTAATAGGAGGGCAAGTTGGCAAGATGGAACCCTGGGACCAAGAACCTGGAGACGATCCCTAAGGAGAGGCAGAATAGGAGGGCAAGATGGAACCCTGGGACCAAGAACCTGGAGACGATCCCTAAGGAGAGGCAGAATAGGAGGGCAAGCTGGCAAGATGGAACCCTGGGACAAAGAACCTGGAGACGATCCCTAAGGAGAGGCAGAATAGGAGGGCAAGCTGGCAAGATGGAACACTGGGACAAAGAACCTGGAGACGATCCCTAAGGAGAGGCAGAATAGGAGGGCAAGCTGGCAAGATGGAACCCTGGGATCAAGAACCTGGAGACGATCCCTAAGGAGAGGCAGAATAGGAGGGCAAGCTGGCAAGATGGAACCCTGGGACAAAGAACCTGGAGACGATCCCTAAGGAGAGGCAGAGAAAGCCCTTCTGAAACTACAAAGCTTCTCCTCTTCAAGTTTTATAAATGCAAACAACTAAAACCATGTCATTTAAATGCCTGGAATCAGATGCACCAAAATGTGATTCTGGATCTTATTCACACCCTCTGACTGGGCTTCCAATTCTTGGAACAAATACACAGTTCTGTCAGTGAGTCAGATATAATCATACTAATAAAATACTAAAAAAAGTATTTCTCTGTGCCTTAAATATAATCTTTTGGATAGTGAATTCGCATGAGCTTCTGAAAGCTCTATAATGTCCCACAACACTGTGGCATATCTCAAAGAACTCAGAGGAGGAAATTGAGATTTGATGAAGGAGTAAGGCTCTTTGTACTGTGCTGGGTAAAACCCAACCACAGCAACTCCTGGAGATGAAGCAATCTGAAAGATACCTCACTGATAAGAATTATGAAAATACCCTGCATTTACGGATTTCCTTCATAGTCCCCTCCTCATCGAAAGCGCAGAGTTTCATTCAATGAAAAAACACGAACCCCCACTATGTGCAAAGCACCCCACTGTGCTCTGCAGATGAAAGCTGAAGGTTCAAATGGTGGTTAACATTTTTTAAGCAATAAGGTATTTTTTAATTGAGGTATGTACATTGTTTTTTTAGATGTAATGCTATTTCACACTTTACAGACTATAGTGTAAACGTAACTTTTATATATGCACTGGGAAACCAAAAAAGTTGGTTTATTGTGATATTTGCTTTATTGCGGTGATCTGGAACCACACCTGCAGTATCTCCGAGCTGTGCCTGTAATTATCAGAAACATTCTATAACGTAATATACTGAAAAAGGAAATAAAATGACATAATAGGAGTGCCTAGAACTTTGCACAGCTGCTTACATGTAAAGGCCATAGAGTATACTCAAGGCAAGGTGACTGGAGAGAAAGGGAAGAGAGGGCTCGCAGGATGCCAAACACTCATGGACAGGTTCATTGCCTTCCCTGTCAATATTATTAATAATAACAATAAGAAGAAAAACGGTTTCTAAGGCGAGCTACGGGTGCTAATCAAAAGGTCGGCAGTTCGAATCTACCAGCCGCTCCTTGGAACCCTATGGGGCAGTTCTACTCTGTCCTATAGGGTTGCTATGAGTTGGAATCAACTCGAGGGCAACGCGTTTTAAGGTAAAGGTGTCTAATAAAGCCCCCATCAGTATTTGTTTCTGTGGCTACATCAGTAAATTCTGTAAATTTGCCATGATGGCTTGATGGCATAGGCTAAGTCTTATTTTGCAAGAGGCTCCTTAAGTAAATAAATATATCTGAAAATATTGAAAAATATAAAAACATAAAAATCACACATAGATGGATTTTTGGACAGATATGTAATAAAGAAAGCATTATAAAGTTTTAATAGTAGAATCTAGGTGGTGGTTATACAGGTGTTCACCGTAACATATTTTCAACTTTGCTGTATGTCTTAAATTTTTCATTTAAAAAAAAAAAATGATGTTGAGAAGAAAATCACCTATAATCCTATTATCCTCTTTTGAAAATTTATATCAGACAAGAAATGAAAGCATTATGTACCCTCTTCCCCCCCTTCATCATTCATCCAATCCCACTCGCAGCATAACCACATTTAACTACTAGATTCTTATTTTTCATATGTAACATATGATTATTTTCTTTTTATCTTTAAAAACATTGAATCATGTTTAGGTCTACAGGTTGCTTCTTTTATTTAATAGTATATTGTCCATATTTTTCCAGTTCTGTTCATATAATTATACTTCATTCTTTTTAATGGCCAAATACAATTCCATTGTCTATTCATCAAATAGTTTATTTAACCATTTCCCTACTAATGACATTCGGATTAGTTTCCAAAATTTGCTCCTTTCCTTACCATACTTAAGTTTAGGGTCATTTCCTTTAGTATTAATTAAAGACCCATAAGGTCTCTAATATCAACTCAGAAGACCACGGTAAAAACCTGAAGCAATTTTAATGGTCAAGGAGCTTAACATCTAAAATAGGAGGAAAGTGAAACAAGAATCAAAAGCATACAGTCATATCTCACCAGGTGGTAACTCAACTACTTGACAGTGTGTCAATATCAAGAAAATCCCCAGTAGCCAACAATTAGGCCAACTAGCGCTCTAAACAGCAGTCAAAGTAAGTTCTGTGTGAACTTTTAAAACTTTATTCAACTTTACTTGTAATACAGACCCTCAGGTCCTCATTCTAACAAACTTGGTTACTTAAGACCTTAGGCCAAAACAGATAAGGCATAGCAACTTAGATGCAAGACACTAGGCTTTCATTAAGCAGGCATGTTGATGGCAGTGAGAAAGTTTAGCTGTTAAAAACAGACAAGAAAACCAAAAAAAAAAAAAAAAAAAGAATAGTGATTTGGGGGTCTGGGGCCACTTGCTATTAGGGTGTTACATATTTCAATAGGCCCTGGGGACATCATTATGCACACTGAAAAATAATTGATGTCTGAAATCATGGCCTTGAAATATTAATGAAAGGTATAATTTCTCAGGATACTTGCTATAACACGTTGTTGTTAGGTGCCGTTGAGTCCATTCCAACTCGTAGCAACCCCATGTGTAACAGAACTAAACGTTGCTCAGTCTTGTGCCATCCTCACAATAGTAGGTATGTCTGAGCCCATTGTTGCAGACATGGTATAGAATACACTTTGGAAGGCATCCCATTTAAATAGGTACAACAGGATCATTGATGATAGAATTCTGTCGCTAAAAGACCTAAGGAAAGCTTTGGTGCAATCTTCATTTAATGGACAAAAAAGACAAAATCACAAAGAACACGATCGACCCAAGGTCAGTTCGCTGGAAATAATCAAGGATATAATCTAAGAAAATTATGCTGCTATGTTTGCAGCTACCCCATAATTACAAAATTTATAATTAGGAACTGAAACCTTGCCATTTCATAAGGATACCTAGGATGTACCCATCACTGAGTATTTTCAGAAAGCTGAGGAATAACCTCAAGGAATACTGTAATCAGAAATGAATAGGTGAGTGGCCCTCGTGGGAAACTGTAGCATAATTTTTCTTGGAGAAGGTAGGCCGTCTAAAACTTAAAGAGAAAGAAAGGCATTATTTGTTGGCCAGGAACAGAGCTGCACAAAGGCAACTGAAATCCACAGTTACGGCGGGGAGCCCTGGTGGCACAGTGGTTAAGATCTCGGCTGCTAACCAAAAGATCGACAGTTAATCCACCAGCTGCTCCTTGGAAACCCTATGGGGAAGTTCTTCTCTGTCCTATAGGGTCACTGTGAGTTGGAACAGACTCAACGGCACCTAACGACATGGTGGGGAAACTAAGTCATATGTAGATGCACAACGAGTAACTCTCCTTGCTATCCATGGAATAAGCATGGTTTTCTAGTCATCAAACTCCACTGTTGCGAATCAATCAATTTTGATATTCTAGCCTGAGTCTTTTTCAGCAGGCTCGTAATTGCTACATAAACTCTGAATAGGCAATGTATTTGAAAGTGCATTTTGTAAAAGGAGGCAAGATATATGAATTCAAGGCTCTCTGTAACTCTGGGCAAGGACCTCAGGTTAGTTATCTGTAAAATGATTGAATTGAACATGATGATCTCGAAGCTTCCTTGTGGCTATGATTCGTGGGTCTAGTCAGGCCAGGGCAACTAGAAATGACACAAATATGGGAAATCTTTATATGCCACAGTATGCAATACAAAGTTTCCTGCATTTGGTTCCTCTGCTGCAACATGGACCTTCTGAAACGTGTTTAAAACAGAGGGCTCTGATTTACCTAAGTCCTGCCCTCTACTCTGGAACCCTGGTGGTACAGTGGTTAAAGAGCTTGGCTGCTAAACAAAAAGTCTGCAGTTCAAATCCACCAGCTACTCTTTGGAAACCCTATGGGGCAGTTCTAGTCTGTCCTACAGGGTTGCTATGAGTTGGAATCAACTCAATAGCAACAGTTTTTGTTTTTTTTGGTTATCCTCTGCTTGAAGGAGCCCTGATGGCGCAGTGGTCAAGCACTCGTCTGATAACCAAAAGGTCAGTAGTTTGAACCCACCAGCAGCTCCACGGGAGAAAGATGTGGAATCTGCTTCCATATAGAGTTACAGCCTAGGAAACCCTATGCAGCAGTTCTACTGTGTCCTATAGGCTCACTATGAGTCGGAATCAATTTGACGACAATGTGCTTGGTGTGACACTCTACTTGGTTATTAGTCACCCTTTGCCCCTTTATCTATCTTCTTACCAAGAGGGCCTCTAGGGAATCAGAAAGGACCTCAGAAGTGAAGTGATGTCATTTGGGCCACTAAAAACCCATTGCTGCTGAGTTGATTATGACTCATAGTGACCCTAAAGAATAGAGCTTAACTGTCCCATAGGGTTTCCAATGAGCAGCTGGTGGATTCAAACTGCTGACCTTGTGGTTAGCAGCCAAACTCTTTAACCACTGTACCACCATGGCTCCATTTGGGACACTATTTGGGAAAAAGGATCTCAGGAAACATAAGTGACTTTCATGAGGTCAGTGGCTCGCTGGCAGAGAAGTCAGAAGAAAATGGGTTTTGATTCTCAGTTCAGGCCTTTCTCTGATCAAACCATACTGCCTCCCCATTTTGAAAAACTACTATGAAATGTAACTCTCCCCTAAAAATAACACATCATCAATACCCAGCGAAAGAGTCACGTCTCAATAGGCAAGGATCCTGTGTCAAAGGAAGCAGCTACTTGGGCCCAGATGCAATGAGCAGGCCGCTAAAGACGCTGAAGTGGATGTTCTCTTCCCATGTCTTTGTGAATATTTACCGTGTACATGGAGAAATCTCGGCCAAACTACCTACAGGCAATGTTGGACCAAATTTCTATGGAGTTCTTGCAGCGATAAAATTTCTAACATCTTTATTTCCTGGAGACAGTGGAGTTGACCTGCCTTTAGATAACTGTGAGTTCTAGAAGCTTCCCTGAAAGTGATAAGACTTCAGAGTTTGAGATATCCACACATGATCAATTTGAGAAAAGCCTACTGAGCTATAACATTTAATTAACACAGAAACATGAACTGGGTTGGAGGTTGGTAAAGACCCGAGGGGAGAGATCATCTGATCTAACTGAAAAGCATTGTCCTTTCTTAGCGGTGGCATTGGGCGGGATAACCTGCCTGCCGCTTTGAGCAGCTCTCTTTTTACTCTTTCACCTCAAAGCTGTTAATCAGCTGCGAGTCTTCTAGCATTGCAACACCCCTTCCTTCAAGAACCATCTTAATTCTGACATTAAATCAAAGGATTATCATTTTTGAGCAGATTAGTAGTAAGGCAATTAAAGAAAAGAAAAACCAAAACGAGCTTTGCACTCCTGACATCCTGGCCTGCAAGCGGCTTTCCTTTGAAATGGTGAGAAGGAACTGCTCTCAAAGACGCTTTGTCATAGGCTGCCAAGTGCAGAGGGAATCTCTTTCAGGGGGTGCTTGTCTGGTCTGACTCGGACTGGCAGCAGGGAGTATCATCAGACCTTTAAGAGATCTGCCCTGGACAAGATGCATTCATTAGGAAGTAAAAAAAAAAAAAAAAAAATCCAGAGCTAGCAGCCCGTGGGAGGTTTCGAACACGGATGTGCACTCCCACGTGGTCTGGTCACAGACACGACCAGGCTGGTAAGAGGGCTGACGGAACCGTGCCAGGCCCAGACACAATCTCCCATTCTGACACGGAGTGGTGCCAAGTGGGAAGGAACCACATCCTTCCTCGTCCTGGGCTCCCTTTTTTAAATTGAGTAGTTGTTCAGCCTGGGGAAGCACAGGGGGCAGGGGGAAGCGACATCACTAGTTGGTGTTAATTATAACAAGAGGAAACCTTTATTCCCAATATAAAGTTTCTAAGTGAATTCAGGACAGAATCTCAAGGCCGGAAAGACTCTTAAATGTCATTTTGATTCAAACTCCCTTTTCCAAGATTCAAATCTCCCTGTAACATCCTTGCCAAGTGGATGTCTAGGCCCTCTTTAAATATCTCTAGTGATGGTGAATGAATTACCAATCTACTTTTCATATGGCTCTATCTGTAATAAAGGTCTCATTATGTTCAGCTGGATTCTGATCCCCTGTAATTTCTACCTACTTGTCCTGGCAGCCCAGTGGTTAAGAGCTCAGCTGCCAACCAAAACGTCAGCAGTTGAAATCCACCAGCCGCTCCTCGGAAACCCTATGGGGTGGTTCTACTGTGACCTATTGGGTCACTATGGGTTGGAATTGACTCAACGGCCATGGGTTTTGTCCTGGTTGAAGGAGTTCCAGAGTGGCATCAACGGTTTGCACTTGGCCACTAACCTAAAGGTTGTAGCTTGAACTCATCCAGCGGAGCCTTGAAATAAAGTCCTGGCGATCTGCTTTCATAAAGATTACAGTCTAGAAAACCCCGTGGAGCTCAGTTCTACTCTGTAACACATGGGGTCACTATGAGGTGGAGTCAACTCAATGGCAACAGGTTTGTTTGTTTGTCCCGGATGAAGTCGCTGAAGCCATGACGAACAAGTGTCCCCTTCTTTTACAGACACATTCAAGAACTTAATCCAGTGGCTCTGGTGTTTGAAAGGAGCATCTCCATGTCTCCATAGATCTCACTTCCAAAAATGAGAAAGTAGGGCTTTTGGAAAGCACTTATTTCCCTTTTCCCCTCCCTGACCTTCAAAGTGAGAAAAGCATCCTGAGAAAATGAAAATGCCATTACAGTAGGAAGAACTGGCATCGATGGATAAAATCATCCCCCACGCTGTCTTGGCTAAAAAGGAAACTAAAAACCAAGAAGAGGCAATAAGGGACCAGAGACTGAAATGACCAGTGGGGCTGGTTCAGCCCAGGAGGCAGCTTCCAGGGAATCGTTGAGCAAATCAGAGCAGTAACTGAACACCTGGTACATGATGCTCAGCTCTACATGTAAGCACACTGGATGGCGGCCAATGGATAGCAAAGCAGGCCTCAGAACAGTGAGGCAAAGCACTAGGTTTCCACATAGGCTTTGGAGTCACTCAGACCTGGGCTTGAATCCCAGTTCTACTCCTCAATAGCTGTCAAACTCCTTCACCAATGGGAGGCTCACTTTCCTTATGGAAGAACAGGGCCAGTCAAGCACCTCACGGAATTCGTATGAGGATTACATAAGATAATTTTATAAAGCACCTGGTATATAGGAGCGCTTAAATTGTTAGCTATGATAACTATTCTTTTTTTTTTTAAACCCTTAATACTAAAAGCCTTTGATTCTCCCAAACTTTTTCTTATATCCTGTAGCAAATACAAGGAAATAAAAGGCTCATATATCTGGAAGGGAGAAAGGAGGCCAATTTTCAAGTGGGAGAACCAGGCAGGCAAAGCAGATATTACGCTAGAGAGTACACTGGTAGAACTTGAGAGGCCAGTTACAGACAGGTTTGGGGGACTCCAAGCAAAGCATGTCCCTCTCTGGCCTATTTGCTAGCCTTTTTGACCCTAACAGTCTAGTGCTTTCTGAGAACCATTATAAGTACTCCGTAATGGCGGCCGGGGAAATTTAATTTGTCCATGCCTCCTCCCATCTCCCTGAGCCACGTCCCTCCATCAATAACTGCAACAACCCTGGACTCCCTAAAGCACAAGACCTGGGGTAATCATTCCAATATGACATGCCCTAGGGATCCCTCCAGGACTACAACACGCTGCAGATGTGGGATGAATGGAGTGTATAAGGTTTTGTATTCTTTGCTGCTGGCTGTTGATATCTCAGGTGATATAGTACTGGGTTTAAGTGTGTGTTTTAAATAAGTCAAGACAACTGAATGAGTTCTGCTGTGTCTTGACAAGCAGAAAGCCAGGAGCTATGGTTTTTAAACATTCAGGAGTATGTGATTGGAAGCACAGACAGGGAAGATTTATGGAATAGTCTCATTCAAAGATGTGTAGATCTCCTGGGGATGCGTAGGGACCCGCTCAGGTATGCTTCTGTAAGAACGCTTTCCTCTTTAGCCTGCGTTTGGTGCTCTGTGCTTTGAGGGAAGGCAGTGAACATACTGCAGAGGGATGAGGAGTCAGAACAGCTGAAACTACAAGACCTGGGTGATGGGGAGCCTGCTATCTGGAAGCAAAGAGTCCTTCATGGTAATGAAGTCCAAGAACAATGGACAGGTTTAGAACAGGGACACACCATGATCAGAACAGTGTTCTAAGAAGATGGTCAGACAGTGGTGCGGAGTAGGAAATGGAGGGATAGAGACAGAAGGTGTCTGTGAATAGATGGGCACTGAGCTCTCCTGAATCATAAATTATGTGCTCAGTGGCCACCCGCTGGTCATCACAGCCTCTGCGCTTCAGTCTTCTCATTTACAATAACCTAGAACAAACCAAGCTTACAGAGCTGTGGCCAAATCAAATGAGAGAACGGATGTGAAAGTAGTCTGTAAATTGTTAGGCACTTGGACAAACGTAAGGGAATACTTGTATTACCATTCAGTAAAGCCAAAAAACCTTAGTTTATTAAATGAAATAAGTAGCTCTTTGTTTTTATAGCATCTCTCCTTCTTCCCAAATGATATTGGGATGGTTGCATAAGCCAATTTCATTGAAGTCAATATTCCAATTACATGTACATGTTACCCTGCTTTTCGTATATGGGAGGCAGACACCATCAGGGAATTTTAAGGAGCAGTTATTAGGTGTGCCACAAGGACATTATAGTTGACAACATTAGCCATAGGTAAAATCACCTTGGCTTGCCATATGCAGTAACATTTTTAATTCCGGGCTGGTCCTGAACAATCTCTTACGATGGATCTGAGTCATCTCCCACTGGGAAGAGAGAAGACAGCTCTGGGGATGCACATTTTCATGCCTGGATTATTATAATAAAATCCTCACCAATTGCCCCACCTATTCCCTTTCTAAGTTCCAGTGCTTCTGACACTTAATGCCAGGTCTACCTAAAACACAGATCTGATAACACCCCTCCCTTGCTCAGGAACATTTGGTGCTTCTCCTTGGCTTACAGGATTCGGTGCAAATTCTCCAACAGAGCATTTGAGGACCTTAGGAATACGGTCCATGTTCACCTATTTCAGGCCGATCTTCAATGAACCCCATGGTGACAGACCATCTCCCTGCAGATGAGGCTCTCCTCAAGCAAAGTTCCCATTTCCTCCCTCACTCAGTGTCTTCATCGTGCTCCCTCCTGTGGACTGTCCCCTGTGAGGGCTGGCCACCGGGGAAATCTGCATGCCATTTGGATGGGACAAATGAAGCAGCTGCATCACTGTGTTCAAAAGGTTGGTGCAGGCCTCTAACCACTCCTGCAGCTCAGGCATGTTGTTGCTGCTCTGCTAGCTCGCCTCACAGGTGGGGGGCAGCAGCCAGGCTCACAGCTTCCTTAGCTCCTCCCAGATCTCCCTTTTTTACTTCTCCAAGTCTGAGGCCAGGCAGGGGTGTAGCTCCACGGCTCAGCCCACCAGTTCCTTCTGCAGGCCACCCACATCATCAGGGTTCAACACAGGGAGAGGCAGTGAAGGGCTGCCATTTTCCACTTCACCTCCAGCTTTTCCTCCTGACTGCCTGTCTACCGGAAACAGACATCTTCACCAGCTCCCTTTCAGGGTCTTCAGTTAGTGACTTTTCTCTGTCCTCCTAACCGTTCTCTTCTGGACCTTTAATTCTCTACCTTTTCCTACAACTAGAGGTCTAATCCCTACACTAAATCCCACAGCCCATATCATTCAGTGCTTCTGTCCCCCTGGCTGAACCCTAACTCACATGCCACTCCTCCCTACCAACCTCTCCGAGTCTAAAACCTGCCTATCACTTCAGTGCTCTCTTCAAACACCAAAACCAAACCCATTGCCGTCAAGTCGATTGCAACTCATAGCGACCCTATAGGACAGAATAGAACTGCCCCATAGGTTTCCAAGGAGCGGCTTGTGGACCTGAACTGCCAGTCTCTTGGTTAGCGGCCATAGCTCTTAACCACTGCGGCAGCAGACAGAATCGCCTCTTCCTTTAAAACACCCAAATGTTTTCTTCTATGTCTTCACAACGTTACATTGTACACTCTTACACTATTCCAAATATTATATAAGTCCTGTTACAAACCCTTGTGCATATCTTACCTGTCATAACAATCTTTAAGTTCTTACTCCTCAGGGGCTGTGGCTTTAGATTTGTTTGTTTTTAATCTATCTCACAAGTGTCTTGCCTACAGAAGGTTCTTGGAAAACGCTTATTGTCTGAAAGAATAAATGAACTATCCACGCCACCACTCCCTTTTTAATAACAATGGTAATTAAAAGCCAGTGCTACTGTGTATGGTATCATCTCACTTTTAGGAAGACTATTTCTATTGCCACCTTCTCTTACTGCCTCTCCAGTCTTGATTCAATGTTGCTTATTCTTTTTATACACATAAGTCTAACAAAACTGGTTAACCAGCTTCCTGGTCTCCAGTAAAGTAGAAACAGCTCATTGTATGGGGAACAGAAAGAAAATGACTAGAGCTAGATCTGCTGAAAGTAACAAGACAGAGCAGCGGATAAGCGTTAAGAACAGAAAATCTATGAAAATCAGACTACTGTACACAAATGGAAAAGTTTACCAGTCTGGGGCCATTTAGCATATGGGTAAATGATTTCACCTCAATAAATTCTCAAGGAATCACAGCCCACTCCAATAAGCTGTCCTGCATCACGAAAATTAAGTAATGCCATGTGTTTCAGAATAATCTCTTTGTGAAATGGTATTTAAAACCAAAATTTAAAAAGAAAGGTTCATATAGCAATTTTACTTTTTTTTTTTTAAGTCCCACCAAGCCTCCATTCTCAGAAAAGAAAAAAGAGAGAGAGAGAAGTACTTATTCACTATATTCACTCATGCATCCATTTAAAAAATATGTAGTGAGTGCCAGCTACAAGTCAGGACCTACCTCCACGTGTGTGTGTATGCGCGCACGCGCGCACGTGTGTGTAAACCTTTCCTGTCATGTTCACCAAAACACCTGAGCTATTCTTAGGAGATGTGGAAGGATGAAAGTTACACCTTTAAAATAACCCATAAACCAAAAACAAAGGGCAGTGGAAATCAGTACCATACTGGTTTCTTACAAGAAGCAAGCAAATGTAACCAGTGGAATACGACTTGGTTCATTGTTCCTAGCCTCTTCCAGGGCAAAACAAACTGTCAGCTAGAATGAAGCTCCGTGCCTTCGCCTCATTTTTCTGCCAAGCATCTCTTCACTGTCAGGAAGGTCCCTAGAGACTCCAAAGGTGCTGAAACCCTGCACAGTCTGCTTTTGAAGAAAAATGTGGCAAACCACAAGCAAGTAATATTTTCTTGTATCATCACAGCCCTGCAATACACACACAAAGGCAACTGTTGGTACTTTTTTTCCCCTGCTTTATAAATAAAATGTAAAATTCATGTAGAGTTGAAAATAAAGCACTCAGCACAGCTCCTGGCACCCAAGAAGCACCCGATCAATATTAGTGATTATGACTAGCAAGAGGTTCTAAACTTCCGGCAAAGTCTGTAAATTAGCCTCATTAAGTGTTGTCTTGGGGCAAAATTTGAGTCTTCTGCTGTTTTTCTCTTGTCACCCAGAATGCTCTGGGGTCATCACTGGAATACAAAATAACTTTCCAGCAAGCCAGGCCCAGGCTGGGGAGAGGATGAACGGGGTTAGAAGTGCTGTCTGCAGCCTGTCAGATGTCTGGACGAGGCAGACAGGGCCACTCACGGCGCTGTTCGCTCCCAGGTGCCACAGGGGCCCCAGGACAGGCCCTTCTACCTACAGGAGTAGCTCTCAGCATCCCCAGTGACTGCTCTGCTGAAGGCAAGGCGCCAGAATGGGCCCTGGGACAAAATTAACGTCTCCGGTTATATGACTGGATCTTTGGCTTTGATTCTGTAAGGGAACATAATAAATCAAGAACAACTGAAAAACCTCCTATGTAGATAAGTGTAGGCATGTTTACGGAGGTCATCTGAGCTCACAGTGCAATAAAAATGGCTCAAATGGGCCAAGCACTAATTCTATTCCAGGCACTGTGCTAAGCATTTTATATGAGTTGCTTCATTCAGTCCTCACAACAGCCCTATCAGGGTGCCAACAACACAGATAAGGAAACAGGGTTAGAGATATAAAGCAATTTTGCCAAACACCAGAGGTAGTTAGACTGATAGCTATCGTCAAGTCAACTCCAACTCATGGTGACCCTATGGACAGCAGAACAAAACTCTGACTGGTCCTATACCAGCCTCATGATTGTGGCATGTTCGAGTCCATTATTGTGGAAACTGTGCCAGTCCATCTCACCGAGGGTATCCCTCACCCTTGCTGGCTCTCTGCTTGACCAAACACGATGTCCTCCTCCAGTAATTAATCTCTCCTGGTGACGTGTCCAAAGCAAGCAATTAGACAATGTTCTGTTTCGATCCATAAAGTCTTCATTGGCTCATTTTCAGAAGGAGATTCGAAAGTCTTTCTTCCTAGTCTTAGTCTGGAAGCTCTGGATGGGTGACCCTGCTAGTATCTGAAATATCAGTGGCATAATTTCCTGCATCACAGCAACACACAAGCCACCACAGGATCATAAACTGAGAGATGAGTGGTGGGAATACAAGAGATGGCGAGTAGCATGATCCTGCCCAGGTTGTTTCAGTCAAAAACCTAAACTTTTAACCATTATTGGCTAAAGAAATGATGCAGCTTCAAATAGGAGACTCAATAAATACATTGAATCAGTGAATGATTCACTGATTCAATATATTTATTGAACTACTTCTTCATATAAGGAGCCCTGGTAGTGCAGTGGTTAAGCCCTTGGCTGCTAGCCTAAAGGTCAGAGGTTCAAATCAACCAGCAGCTCCACAGGAGAAAGACGTGGCAGTCTGCGTCCGTAAAGATTACAACCTTGGAAACCCTATAAGGGAGTTCTACTCTGTCCTATAAGGTCGCTATGAGTCAGAGTAGATGGCAATGGGTTCCAATGGGTTGTATATTCCATATAAGCCACCATGAAGTGGCAAAAATAGAAATGAATAAAATATGCAAGGTCACATCTTACAATCAATTGGTAGAGTGGTTCATATTGCCCAAGTTCAAATACTGGCTCTACCACTCACTAATTCTGTGGCTGTGGGGCTCCATTTCCTCTTTTGTAAAATGGTGACTATAATAATATCTTCCATAGAGGGTTATTCTGAGGTTTCAATGAGCCATTATTTAGAAAGTACTTAAAAGACTGCCTGGTACACATCAGCAAGCTATGTTTAGCTCATATTATTAAGAGGAATGTGTGAGGCTCTGTATGAAGATGTCAATGGAGACTTCATGGAAGAGATGGCCTTTCAGGTACTTCTTGAGAGTGAAGTACCATCTAGACTTGCAGAGCCATAAAGGAGAAATGAATCTTATGTAGAATGTTCTTTGTATTTCATGTACTCACTCTTCAATACAGCAGATTTCAGAAACCAGGAGCTCAAGCCAAATAAGGAAATAGCTCTAGGCCCAATGTTTTGGGGATTGATTACATAAAACACCTACACAAACACTGTAATATTTCCAGCTGAACTGAACTGAGCAACAGGGCATACATTTCCACCCACTGCTTAATGTATTTGGAAGTAGGAATACCTTTTTGAGAACAGGCAAAGGAATCTGGTTTTACCTATTGAAATCCTGCTTTCTGGAAAAGTTCTAATAGGAAAGATAGGCTGTGAATGACACGTCAATGAAGCTGAACTGTCTTTCTTGTCCATTCATAAAAGCCTGTGTGAGATCAGAGCAGTTTATCTCCTCATCTTATTTTTTAAAAAACCCCTTAAGTTTCCTTTGCTCTCTGGTGGAGGCTTCATATATGTCAAAACTTGTCACCATCCTCTTCAGTCCTTTGAATGTCTCTCTGCTGCACTTCACATAAAATGCAAACTCCTCAACACGGCCTGCAAGCCCAGCCTCATCGAGTCCCTGCCTACCTCCGGACCTTATTTCCAGCCCCTCTCTCCTTGTCACCCAGGCCTTGCCACCCCGACCATGACTTCAGGACTACCTTTGTTTTTTCTCAGACTCTGCTTCAGCTCAAATGCCGCCTTCTCTGAGGTGCCTCCCCTGAGTACCCAATGGACAACTGTCTCTCCTCCACGTTCCTCCAATGTTACTGCTGTTTTTCAGTTGTTTTTGCTTTTATCTCATCCCTCATCATCTTATCCTGAAAATACATTTTTTGTGATTGTCTGTCTACTCATGGTTTTTAGTCTCTCTCCCAACATATCCCTATACCATCCTGACAAGGAGTCATCTCGACACCTCCGTTTCCCAAGGCAGTTCATTCTGCTATAATTTTAATATTCTAAATACATATACATACATACGTATATGTGTGTATGTATGTAGATGTGTGTGTATATACAGACATGTGTGTATATATGTGAGTATATACATATACATGTATGCGTTTGTGTGTATGTGTATATATACATTGTTGTTGTTGCCAGGTGCCCATCAAGTTGGTTCCAACTCATAGCAACCCTATGAACAACAGAATGCAACACTGCCTGGTCCTGCACCATCCTCACAATTGTTATGTTTGAGCCCATTGTTGCAGTCACTGTGTCAATCTGTCTCATTGATAGATATAAACAGACATAATATTAAAATAAAAATATGCTTCCTTGTCCAGTTCCATCTATTTATTTTTGAGTTCTACTCCGTGGGGACATCTATTCATAGATTTATTTATTCATCAATTATTCATGATTGATCCACTATTATTTACTAGGCATTATACTATAGCAAACACTATGGGGCAGTTCTACTCTGTCCTATAGGGTTGCTATGAGTTGGAATCGACTTGACAGCAATGGGTTTGGTTTGGTTTTTTGGATACTATAGGGTCGCTATGAGTTGGAATAGACTTGACAGCAAAGGGTTTATTTTTTATTTATTTATTTATTTTATCTGGGCACCAGAATGTGCCCAAAATGCATTGGGGGAAAAGTACTGAATATATCACGAACTGCCAGAAGAACGAACAAATCTGTCTAGGAAGAAGCACAGCCAAAGCGTTCCTTGGAAGCAAGGATGGCGAGACTCCATCTCATGTACTTTGGATATGTTATCAGAAGGGACCAATCCTTGGAGAAGGACTTTATGCTTGGTAAAGCAGAGGATCAGTGAACAAGAGGAAGACCCTCAACAAGATGGATTAACCCAGTGGTTGCAATGATTGGCTCAAGCATAGCAAGGATTGTGAGGATGGCGGAGGACCAGGCAGTATTTTGTTCTGTTGTATGCAGGGTCACTATGAGTCTGAATTGACTCGACACAGCTAACAATATAACAACAACAGCGTCCTGGGCACCTGGGATACAGCGGTGAACAAAAAGAAAGACCCCCCTCCTTGAGGATTTTACAGTCTACTGAGGGGGTGAAATAAATAAGAAACAACAGACATAATAAATTAATTACACAGTGTGAGAAGCTGGAAAGGTGACAACTTGGGTGGAAAAAAGAGAACGCAGAGCAGGGTAAGGAAGCAGGGGGTTGGGGTGGGGATCAGGATGAGGGGCAAGTTTATATCAAGCAATCGAACTAGCCTTCTCTGAGAGATACTGAACCAGCACTTCAAGGAGATGAAGAAGTTATACAGGTAGTTATCCAGGATACTGAGTCAAAGACGAAACAGAACAAAAGTTTTAGGAGGTCTTGCAAGGTACTTTAAAGTTTCTCTTATACACTGATTGAACTATTGTGTAGTTACTTGCGTCAGTCACTGTTCTAGGCAATTCCCATGTATGAAGTCATTTAATTCTCACTACCATCAGACACGTTATATATCATCTTTGTCTTCATTTTACACAGAGAAGTTAAATACCTTGCCCAAGATTACACAGATGGTGCCGGAATTTAAACCTGTGTACAAAGACTTCCCTGGTGATCTACTTCCATAAGATTACAGCCATTGAAAATCTTAGGGAGCACAGTTCTACTCTGACACACAGGAGGTCGCCATCAGTTGGAATGGACTCAATCACAAGGGGGTTGGTTTTTGATTTAAAAAAAACCTCCAACCCACTGCCGTCCAGTGGATTCCAACCATAGGGGCTCAGGCATTTCAGAGTAGAACAGCACTTCATAAGGTTTCCTTATGGAAAGGTATGTAGGTGGCACAAACGGTTTGCCCTTGACTGCTAAACTAAAGGTTGGTGGTTGGAACACCCAGAGCTACTGCAGAAGAAAAGGTCTGGTAATCCGCTTCTGTTAAAATTACACCCAAACAAGAAGGAAAGAGGGGATAGGAAAGCTGGTCATGGGGAACCCAGGGTCGAGAGGGGGAGAGTGTTGATATGTAGAGGGGTTGGCAACCAATGTCACAAAACAACATGTGTATTGTTTAACAAGAAACAAATTTACTCTTTAAACCTTCATCTAAAATACAATAAAAAAGAAAAAACAAACAAACAAAAAAAAAGATTACACCCAAGAAAACCCTATGGAGCAGTTCTACTCTGAAACACATGGTGTTGCCATGAGTCAAAACTGACTCAACAACAGCTCATAAGAACAATCTTATGGAAGTAGATTGCCAGGTCCTTCTTCTGTAGTGTCACTGGGTGGATTCAAACAACCAACCTTTCGGTTAGCAGCCAACAGCAAACCACCTGCACCACCCAGCGACCTAAAAAACAAAACAAAACAAAAGCGGACTCCAGACCCTACCATATGCTACCTCTCAGTATGGAAAATTCAAATCCAGAGATTCTCAGGCTTCAGTGCAGAGACCCTAGATATCTGCCTCTTAAACTATCCAGATGATTCTGATGTAGATGGTCCAGGGACCTGGATTTGATTATCACTATGCTAATTCCTCTTCTACATGAACATTTTCTGAATATTTTCAGGTAAATATCACATGTACTTCCTACCCCTTCCCATTCCCACTGTTCTTTTTGAGGACTCTGCTGCCTAAAATCACACATCTGATAACATATACGTATATCCAGGGGAGTTTGGGGGAAAATTAGAGCTCAGAGTTCAAAGAAAGAAAAGCTGACCTCCAAACCTGCCAATCAATGGGGGTCATAAAGGAGAAAAGGAAACGTATGTCCTCACTTTATTCAGGTCTCTGTTAAAATGTTTCCCCCTCACAGAGACCTTCCCAGACAACCATATCCATGAGGGCACCACGAGTCAATCTGTGTCCATACCTCTCCTTACAATGCATGCCTATTATTCTATTTATTGAAATGTGCCCGACATAAATTGCAAGTTCCATCATCGTGCAGGTATTCAGTCTATTTTTCTTTTTTTTTTTCACTGCAGTATCTGTGATATCTAAAATCTTGGCACATGGTAGGTGGGCAACAAATATTTGTTGAATGGGCACAAACTCTATTTGAGCAGAAATCACGCCCATAGTGTTGTCTATCATATTTCTAGCAAATACCCTTGTATAGAGGAATTTCTTCATAAACAGATGATGAATGAGTAATTAAATGGGAGGGTAAAGGAGTGGAAGGAAGGATGAACGACTAGATAGAAGAATTGGAGGATGGATGGATGGTAACTTACTGCAACATGGATGACAACATATTGCAAGACGTGATTTCTACTGCCATAAAGGACTAGGTGGTCGAGATGCTCATTTCACCCATCGTGATCCAATCTGCAACTGATGATGGGGATGGTGCAGTACTGGGCAGTGTTTAGTTTTGCTGTGAATAGGGCTGGCATGACTCGATGGCAGCTAACAACAGCACTTTATCACTACATGTAATCTACTACCAACTCTCGGCCATTCTTCTCTTGCATGTTATCCACAACCTACACTTTTGTAATCTCATCAAAATCTGGAGTAGACTAATGTGACAGCCTTTTAACTGGTCTCTTTGTTTCCACTGTGATCTAACTTCATCACTACTGCTTTAAACTCCTTACATTGTCTCCAGAATTCTCTCTCTGAAACACATCTCTGCTTGTCACTGTCCCTCCTTAAATACTTTCAGTGGCCCACTACTGCCTACAGAAGAAAAAAAAACTTATGTCATTTGAAATCCTCCATAACCTTCCCTCAACTTACCCTTTAAATTTTTCCCAATACATCTTCCCACTTATTCTATCTTAAGTCTCCACTTGATACCCTCTATTCCATGAATACACCCTGTTTTGAGTCATTTCCTTCTCTCAGTCATGTTGACCCCTTTTTCTATAATGTCCATCTTCATATCTCTACTTAAGCAAACCTTCCCCATTACAAAAGGCCCTAAGCTAAATTATCTCCTATATGAAGCCTTTCTAGATAAGCCCAGCCGGAAGTATTCTTACGTCCACTTCTCCCATGCATCTCAGTTAATAGTTATTGTATAGCACTTACTACTGCCTGCCTTATCAATTCTATTTACTCTGTCTTGGATGCCTCTAACCACCGCAACTCAGCAACATAGCAAGCATGCAACAGTAAACATCCACCAGTATCTAAGACAAACTTCTAAACCCCTTCCCCAGCCCCAATCATCTACATGCCCAAACTGTAACTTTCCAATCTCTGTCTTTTTCTGAATTTCTGGTTGAGACACTACTATCAGTCTTGGTTCTGGCTCTTGAGGATGTTTCTCTGGTTCTTTGGGGCCCACACTGGTACCTGTAGAAATCTTGTCCATGCAGATTCTGATGTTGAGAGGGATATCTTGGACCAATGATTATTGAGGAGAAAAAGCTCTTTATCAATGGAGGCTTATCCAATTCTCTGTGAATGTCTTATTTCTCCCCACCATACAGCAAGCATCCAGAGGGTAGAAACTCTGACTTACTAATCTTGTTGCAACATAGCATCCAGTACTTAATCCATGTCCAATAAATGTCTGCTTAACTGGGCACATTCCCTTACCAGCTGAGGCATCTATTTAATATAGTCCCCATCTCCATTTGAGTTTCATCAAATGGGTGAAGCTCACGATAAACAGCACTGCAGAATGATTCTGGAGGAATGAATATTGAGTGCCTTCTGTGCTGGTGGTGGTGGTGGTCATGGTTGCTATCCAGTCGATTCCGACTCATGGCGACCCCATGTGTACAGAGTACAATTGCTCCATAGGGTTTTCCAGGCTGTGACCTTTCAGAAGCAGACCACTAAGGCCTGTCTTCTTAGGTGCCTCTGGGTGGGTTCAAACTGCCAGCCTTTCGGCTAGTAGTCAAGTGCTTAACCATTCGCACCACCCAATCACTTTACAGGTGATGAAAGTCTGGACAGGATAAGCAAGCAGTAGACTGAGTTGTCAAACTCAACCCTGACTCCAAAGCCATCCCACTTTTCACTGCCCACTGTCTCTATTCGATCCCTCTTCCCCTACCATTGTCTCACTCTGTAATTGGAAAACTGAAGTCTTATCTTCTGAAAAAGTACTACTTACTGTATAGTATCACTCAAGTCACCATCATTTCTATAAATTGAAAGCATTCCTATATTTCAATGAGAGCCAAGCTTCTTTCATGGACACTAAATTAGCTCAAAACAGGAAAGAAGAAAATGTGAACTCATAATGCTTAAATCCAAATGAAAGCCAAATATTTTATCCCTTTATTTCTTTGTAAAAGATTGTAGTGATTAATGGCGATAGAGAGTCTGCTTTTTAAAAAGACTCTACATTCATTTCCCAAACAAATAATCTCACTATGCCTGACCCAGCTGTCTATCTTCTCTTCCTACCCTAAACCTGGATCCTAGGGAGAAAAATTGTCTGCAGGTCATGGAAACATGGCAGAATCGCATCACTAAGGAGATAGGAGGTATTGTTATGGATCTGACTCTTTGTAGTGCAGTCCTCAGTGGTGATTCTCACTGAAGCCAAAAAGGCTATGGGATATCTAAGACTCTAGATGCTCCACATGCCATGATACGTGGAAGCCTCTGTGGAAAGTGGAGTGACCATCTGCTCTCCAGCGTCCGTGGTCCCTCTGACATCATTACTCTACAATCACAGATCCTAGAACACTGTACCTTAGAGAGCACCTCATCCAAATTCCTCATATTATAGATGAGAAAAGGGCAGCTTAGAGAAGGAAAAAGAATTAACTGGTGGCAGTGCTGGTGTATTGAATGGCTGAGATAAAAAACACGCCATCTTGGAGTTAGAAAGCTAGGGTCTAAGACCCAGCTCCACAATTCACCAGCTATGTGGTCTTAGCAAATATTTAGCCTCTCTAAATTGCTTCATATTTTGGACATGTTATCAGGAGGGATCAGTCCCTGGAGAAGGACACCATGCTTGGGAAAGTAGAGGGTCAGCGAAAAAGAGGAAGATCCTCAATGAGATGGACTGTCACAGTGGTTTCAACAATGGGCTCAGCATAACAATGATTGTGAGGATGGCACAGGACTGGGCAGTGTTTCATTCTGTTGTACATGGGGTTGCTATGAGTTGGAACTGACTCCAAGGCACCTAACAACAACAACAACTGCTTCGTATGCACGTGAAAGCTGTACAATGAATAAGGAAGATCAAAGAAGAATCGATGCCTTTGAATTTGGTGTTGTTAAGTATATTGAAAATACCATGGACTGCCAGAAGAACGAACAGATCTGTCTTGGAATAAGTACAGCCGGAATACTCCTTAGAAACAAGGATGGCAAGACTTAGTCTCATGTACTTTGGACATGTTATCAGGAGGGACCAGTCCCTGGAGTGGTTGGTGTTATGGATTGAATTGTGTCCCCGCAAAATGCGTGTCAAGTTGGCTAGCCCATGATTCCCAGTATTATGTGACTGTCCACCATTTTGTGATCTGATGTGATTTTCCGATGTGTTGTAAATCCTACCTCTATGATGTTAATGAGGTGGGATTAGCAGCAGTTATGTTAATGAGGCAGGACTCAATCTACAAGATTAGGTTGTGTTTTAAGCCAATCTCTTTTGAGATATAAAAGAGAGAAGCCAGCAGAGAGACACGGGAACCTCATACCACCAAAAAACAAGAGCGAAGAGAACAGTGCATCCTTTGGACTCAGGGTCCCTGCGCTGAGAAGGTCCTTGACTGGGGAAGACTGATGTCAAGGACCTTCCCCCAGAGCTGACAGAGAAAGCCTTCCCCTGGAGCTAGCACCCTGAATCCAGACTTCTAGCCTCCTAAACTGTGAGAGAATAAATTTCTCTTTGTTAAAGCCATTCACTTGTGGTATTTCTGTTATAGCAGCACCACATAACTAGATAACTAAGGAAAAGATAACCGAGAAAAAGAGGAAGACCCTGAATTAGATGGATTAACCACAGTGGCTGCAATAATGGGCTCAAACCTAGCAATGATTATAAGGATGGTGCAGGACCGGCAACATTTCATTCTGTTACATGTAAGGTTGCTATGAGTCGGAACCCACTTGACAGCACCTAACAAAAACAACAGCCTCTCTGAGGCTCAGGATAGAAAACTGCATTGGCAATACCTGTCCTAACGACCTAAAAGTCATGGTAAAAAATAAATAATTTTCTAAGTGCGTGCACATGAGTGCATAATAACATAAGCATTGTACGGGTTTAAAGTTCTATATAAATGAAAATTGTCATTATTTGAACCTAGGGAATTTATCTTCTAATCCAACCTCCATTGCATATACAATGGAATCATTATCATTGCTGTTGTAATTCATAATAAAGGCTAAATCTTCTCTGCACCAGGCTCTTAACAAATGTTATGGCATATGATTGGCACCTTCCGATAATTCATTAGCCTGATGAAATGGTTTCTATCATCCCCGTTATACAGATGCTGAAAATTAGGCAGAAACAGTCCAAATAACTTGTTAGATGAGGGAGGTTGCTCTGATGCCAAAATCCATGGTTTTCTCATTCTGTTATACAGCTAGAATTTCAGGGCACCATAGCATCTAACCATAACCAGCTTAAGGACCTGCATTATCTATGACAAGAACATTTTTAGGTACCAGAGTTTATAAAATGACTGGTTCTCTTTTCTGTTGCTTTTAGCATTGATTGGGAGAGAAGGGAGCCAATGTAATCATAAGGACTTATGTGCCCGACAGGTAGAAACCACAGGCTTTTCCTGGATATAAACTGGACATAGAAGGTCATCTGTCTTTATGTCCAACCGATGCCAATTATATTAAATAAGAGCTAGACTGACGTGAATTCTTCTCTGATTTTAGACCTCTTGAGATGGAAGCTCCTTGCAGCTGCTCGCTTCCCCTGGAAACTTCCTACTTTCTTTCAAGTAATTTATTTACGACATTTTACACTGGCCTTGCTGTCAATATATGCAAGCCTGCACTTCAGTATCATCCTTCATGGTGTTTACTGCAAAACGCCCTTTATTATTTGGATAGAAATGTGTTTTCCCATCACTGAGCCAGTAAGGTTGAACCTCCTAGAGTCTGTGACTCTTTATCACTTGTCTGATTTTGTGACCACAAAATTAAAGGAAATTAAAATTACTTTATTAGTCTGTAGAGGCCACCTTTGAGAAAATTAATGATATGCTAACATATGACAAAGCCAGAAAGCTGACTGTGGGTCTAACACATGTAGTACGAATCCATCATGAAATTAATCTAGCCCTTTTAAGTACAAAGCAGTGTGCTAGGCAAGGCGCAGATGCACCCGGTTCTCAGCTACTTAGGTGCTAATCAGGGACTTGGACACGAGCACGAAGGCACCAATTACTTATCATAGTTTTTTTTTTTTTTTTTTAAATCTCAATAGTGATATAAAATGTTACACGCATTCAAGAAGGCAATCAAAGCGGTCTCATGGTTTGGGAAGAATCAAGAAAAGATAAGCAGCATGGTTGGAGTTATGGATTGAATTGTGTGCCCCAAAAATACGTGTGGTAAATCCTAACCCCTATACCTACGGAGGAGCCCTGGTGGTGCAGTGGTTACCTACTCAGCTGCTAACCAAAAGGTCATCAGTTCAAATCCACCAGCCACTCCTTAGAAACCCTATGGGACAGAGTTACGCTGTCCTCTAGGGTCACTATGGGTTGGAATTGACTCGCAGGCAACAGAGTTGTTTTTTTTGGTTTGGGTTTATACCTATGGAAGGAGCCTTGGTGGTGCAGTTGTTATGCGCTGGGATGCTAATCGAAAGATCGGCGGTTCGGACTCACCAGCCTCTCCACGGGAGAAAGATGTGCCAGTCTGCTTCAGTAGAGATTTGTAGCCTTGGAAACCCTATGGGGCACCTCTACTCTGTCGTATAGGGTCATTATGAGTAGGAATGGACTTGATGGCTGGCAATGGGATGCCTATGAATGTAATCTCATTTGGGAATAGGGTTTTCTCTGTTGTGTTAATGAAGCCATATCAGTGTAGGGAATGTTTTAAGACAATCGCTTCTTAGATATAAAAGAGCAGATTAGGTACAGAAGAAAGAAGACACAAATAGAAAAAGACTGAGGCCACATGGAGATCGCCAAGGAGTCAAGGAAGAGAGCCCACAGAGAGAGAAAGCCTTCTCCTAGAGCCCGTGCCCTGAATTCAGACTTCTAGCTTCCTAAACTGTGAGAAAATAGATTCCTGCTCATTAAAGCCACCCCCTTGTGGTATTTCTCTCATAGCAGCACTAAGAAAATAAGACAGTTGGATGGAAAGAGGAGAAAAGAAGATAGCAGTGTTGGTAATACGGTGCAAGAATGCAGTGAGGTGACATTTCTGAATCTAGTTATGCAAGTCCTCAGATTTTATGGTGTGGTGTCTGGTAAATGTAGAATGGTTGACCAAAAGGCACAGCTCTCAGGCACACACAGGTTCTGATCCTTACTGATTAGATAACCATGGGCAAGTCTGTAAGCCTCTCTGAGTCTCAGTTGTCTCATCTGTAAAAGACAGACACTAATACGTATCTGAGAGTTATTTTTATGCTTAAATGAAATGGCAGACAGACATGAACCAATGAATGCTCATTTCCCTTGGTCTCTACTCTTTGACCAGAAAATATACCTATCTCCTGGACATCAAACAACAAGAACATTTTCTCTTTAATGCCTTTTCCCCCTTGTAACCTTGACTTTTGCAAACAGACATGACCATAGAATTTCAGAGTTGAAAGGAATTTTAAAGAAAAATATTATAGCTGAAGAACTTTAGAGATCATCCAGCCCAGATTGCTCATATTTTAGGCCCAAAGGTAGAGAAACCCTTCAATCACAGGCAAGTCAAAAACAGAACCAGAACGGTAAGGTGGGGATGGGGTGGGTCATTGGTCCGGGTCCGAGTCCTCAGTTCTAGTCCAGAAGTTGATCATTTAAGGTCCTTCTTAATTCTAAAATGTAATGTATATATGAGTCTCAGCAGGGGTACTTAATTTGTGACTTTGGTCACTCTATGCCTCAGTTTCCTCAAAAACCACACAGGATTATTGCAAGGAAAATACTCAGCACAAACCACGACCAAGTTCAGTAAATGGTAGCTATCAAAGTTTGATTATCATAATTTTACAGACTAATAAATTGAAGGAAGAGAAAGCAGAGGAAGGAATTCATGTTTATTAAATGCCTTCTATGAAGAAGATGACTTTAACTTCCAAGTAGGCATCAATGGCCCCGTTTCCTAGCTGAGAAGACTGAGGCTCCTCCCAATACAATAACTTGCCTCAGGTACTTGTCATCATCGATAAGCCCACACTGCCACAGCTCATCAGCATAAAGTCAGGGTAGAAGGAGGACTTCTGACAACCCCATCATTGTCCACGTGTCCAGTCAACTACCAAAGCCAGCACCTTCAGCTTCAGAAAAGAAAAAAAAATGGGGGGGGGGGGGCAAACGAGTATAGCTAACCTGAATTCCCCCCAAAATATCAGATACCAAATGTTCTGTAACCTTCCTGTGTGTGTGAGTTTTTTGGGCTTTTTTTTTTCCCTACACAGAACAATTTCCAAAACGGGCAAAGAGCACAGTAGGTGGCTCTCTTGAATAGCGCACGGGCACGGTGACAGTGACTCACCAGCTCCTCCATCTGTGTCACCAGCCAAAGCCTGACAAAGTTGAGCAACAAACGAAACTGTGTGTATGCTGGAGATAACCTTTATTTTTTTTCTCTTCTGCCTCCTCCTCTGAGTTCCTGCAGTCCCATTCTGTTTTCCTAACTGTTCCAGGTATGACAAGGCGAACCGCCCACCTTTTGCAAAAGCAAACAAACACAGGTTCCTAAATGGCAAAAGCTGGGAACAAAACGTTTCTCTCCGAACTGAGTTTGCAAGCTCGTCTGCTAGCGACAAAGCAGAGAAATCTGATGGCCTGTGAGGTGTCTCAGTGGATAAACGGTCCTACTGCCTGGCCGGAAACAGATACGTTCATCTTCCTACCTAAGCCTGCAGCAGCTGTCACTTTTCACAGAGAGGACTGAAACTCCAGCAGGTGATCGGCAGGGCTAGCAAGCAGCCGTCTTTCTGCAAACGCTGCCTTTGCATACTGCTCTCTACGTCACCCTTTGCCCAGGAACTTGACAGAAGGGATAAGTAATGCTAGGGTCACTCACAACGCTGACTCCTCAATCTTCTTACCACCCCGCAAACTAGCACGGAGACAGCTGAGGGAAGAAACCACTCAGAACTCGAACAGCAACGTGACGTCATTCTGCGCTCTCCGTCTTGATAGTACTCTTCCTCCTATGAATTGAAGCTGTGCTACGTGAAACGCCAGTCCACGAGAGCAGGCAGGCTGCCCAGAGAGCTTTCCTTATAAACTCTCTCTCCTGAGAGTCAGCCTTACCAAACTTGATAGTTCCATGTTTAACGATTTTTCCATTAGTACCATTAGTACAGTAATGCCCTCTTTGGGGCAGAAAGGATCGCCTGCGATCACCAGCCAAATAAGGTAAACGTAACAACTGAAACAATTTGTTAAACGTCTCTGTGGAGAGGTGACAGAGTATGACGGGAAAAGTTTGATTTCTGGTGGTGTTAGTTGCCATGAAGGAGGCCCCAAGTCATGGTGACCTTACGTATAAAAAAGCTAATTGTATTGCCAGGGTAGAAACTTACCAACCCCGTGACCCTTGGAAAACTCATTTCTCACAGGCTCCGTTTCCGTCTCAACAAAATGAGAACAGCTAAGAAGTGATATCATTTAATGAGGCCCTAATCACTACATGTACTTTACATTATTCCAGTTAAACCAGCTGCTCTTGAGTCGGTTCCAACTTACGGCGACCCCATGTGTGTCAGAGTAGAAATGTGTTCCATAGGTATTTAATGGCTGATTTTTCTAAAGTAGATCACCAGGCCATTCTTCTGAGGTGCCTTTGGGTGGACCCAAACTTCTGACCTTTCAGTTAGCAGCCGAGCGTGTTAACCGTTTCCACCACCCAGCCGAGTAGGTTTGACCACAAAACTTGGGTTCCTTTTCCTATTAATATGCCAGCCACATCTTTCTCCCAGGGCTACTGCAAGTCACAAGGAAGATAATTTATGTGGAATGCAGTTTGGAAATTTTAAAGTTCTATACATATGCATTGTTTTAGTAATAACAAATAACCTGAATAAGTAGGAAGGGTATAATTTGGGTAGTCTTTCTTCAAAGTATCAGAACCAAAAGGAATTAGCAGTCAGTCTGACTTGCATCCCCTTGTTCTGACCTTATTTTGAGCATTTTCCCTTTCCCCACAAGTCCCCGGTCTTTCAGGCACACATTCAGATGCATCCTGGCTAGCTCATCACCATGCATGCACACGAAACAGGCAGACTGAAGCAAGCGAACCCATCCTCAGAGAATGCTTGGTGTGGGACGCAACAAGGCGGGTACCACCAAGCTCTTCCCTTCCCTCAAGATGAACCACACCCCCTCCAGCTCAGGCACCGATGCCACGCAAATGGTATGGACCGTGAAGGAGGCAGCCAACTATAAATGCTGGATGCTCTCTTAATTCAGGGACTCTGAACCGTGCCTGCAGTCAGCAGTAAATAATCGTAGGAAGTCAATCAGAATAAAATCAAATATCATGAGTGGAGTGTATGAAGGAAGCAATTTAATTTTAAAATACCAATATCAAAGTAAGACTAGAACTAGCACGTGTGTGTGTATCTGTGTTTAAAATGAGGCAATCTGTATCCTGTAGAGACTGAATTTAACAGCATCATTGCACAATCCAAGAAATACGTGAGGATTTTCTTGTTGTCCTCCTATACTAACTAAAAATATGATTTGCTTTTCTGACCTAAGAGAGCAGAAAACGAGAGCTGAGGATAGTCTGTAACATGATAGAACTTCCAGCTTCCCCTGTCCTTCTCTTTCTACCTCCCATTAAATTCAAGACCCTCTCTGTCAAATGCTGCCCTCTGAGCAGGGCAGCTCATAGACAGGTGGTCTGGCCTAAAAGCTACTAGGTAAATTGTATTACAGAGACACAATATTTCTGTAACTCAGGTTAGGCATCCATTATCCATAATCCAAGTCACATGTAGTCAACATCCTGAAAATAATTTGTGTAAGAGAGACATTCAAACTTTAAAGAAGAAAACACCACAGTTTAGAGTTCCCCAGATGCCAGGCCAGGAATTGTGCTAAACACATTACTTGAATTACCCCATTTAACCCTCCCAATCACTCTAAGGGACCACTGCGACTGCGATCATCTCCATTTGGTCGCTGACAATATTGAGGATCTGACAGGTTGGTTAACGTGGCCAAGTTCACACAGCTGGTAAGTGGCAGAGCTAGAGGCAAAACAGGTGCGTACTACTTCGCGAGCTGGTAGCTAACCCAGGGATCAGTACACCAGAAACGTTGCAAAGAGTCCTGGTTCACAATTTCACAACCAGAGGGTGGAGGGAAGACAGGCTGAGGACTGGCTCTTAAAGGAAACAACAGAAGTTAGTTTTTAGGTTGTGATTTTCTTTTAATTCATCTTCCTTATTCGCTCCTAGGACTCAGGAGTGGGAAGGGGCTATGGCTCCGGAAGTCGGCTCTTCCTAAATGAGGGGCACTCTATCCTCTACAGAGCCACCAGCTGCACTTCCTCAGGGGCCGTGACACGATAGGAGGTCACCAGCTGGCGCGCCTCTCCCCCCCGGCTCCGCCAAACGCAGCACTGACACCTTGGGCAGGGGCATCTGTAGAGAAAGCAGGTCAGGCGAGGAGGAAGCAAGGATGCAGGCAGCCCTTCCCCAGGCTGTCACGGCTCTGAGTTGGGAGCGACGTGTGCCGAGCGAGCAGGCTGGACACACTACTTCTGCTATGCCCGCTGCTTAGGAAGTCCTATGAAGAAACCAAGCCGGGGGGAGATCGGGGTTGATCCCCCGAAGGGGTGGGAGCGGAGGAGGGGCAACAGGGCACAGCTGTCCCACAACTCCATTACTTAAACCGCCGCAAAGCATAGATGGGGCACTGCACAGCTGGGTTCGAATCCTGGCCTCAGCACAAACTAGCTGTGTGACCGATCCCGGCCGCTGCCTCGCTCTCTGCCTCAGTTTCCCTCTTGTAA
This sequence comes from Dugong dugon, assembly GCA_030035585.1. NCBI lineage: Eukaryota > Metazoa > Chordata > Mammalia > Sirenia > Dugongidae > Dugong > Dugong dugon. Next base: position 25,173,101 of record CM057466.1, read on the forward strand.
AACAGGAGGGTTGGGATGATCTCTAAGGACCCTTCTGCCCGGCAATTCTGCCGTGTGGCAGATTCCTCCGAGTCCACATGGCAGCGCGAGACTCACCTTTCTGGGGAAGCCGAGCGGGCGCAGCGAAGGCGGTGAGGACTGGGGGTCGCCCGGCACTGCTTCTCTCGGCGTGTCGGTCCAAAACCCAGCCCCGGAGCCCCTGATCCGGTGATTCTTCCCCAGTAAGCATCTTACTCTCCGCCTCACTTTCTTTTTCCCCTTTCGGGGCTCCTCCCCTGGCGAGGCGCGATTGGCCGCGGCCGTGCGGCTCAGGCTCCGCCCGCCGCCTGGGTTCGCCGCCGCCCCCGCTCCCAGTTTCCGGGAGTCGCGGCCGCCAGGAGGCTCCAAAGGCAGCCCCGGCCCCCGCAAGGAGGAGCCCCGCCGGGCAGACAGTGGGCAGGAGCGAGGCTGCGCCCGGACCCTCCGGCGCGCTGGCCCGGCCTCGGCTGGCTTGAGCGCGCAAGGGAAGGAGAGCGTTCGCGCTGCAGCTGGGCGCGCAGCCGGGAACAGAAAACTCCCGCCATATACACACACGCGCACGCGCTCACACACACACTCACACGAACATGCACACACACACACGCGCGCGCGCGCAAACGTTGCTCATTGCAAGATCACGGTCACAGTCGAGGTCGATGCCACCCTGCCTCTTCTTCCCGTCTCTATGCCTTTAGCTGTCGTGCTGCAAGGCCGTGAATCAATTCAGGCCACACTGTGTGCCAAGCGGAGCCCTGGTGGCACAGTGGTTAAAAACTCGGCTGCTAAACCAAAACATCGGCAGTTCGAATCCACCAGCTGTTCCTTGGAAACCCTATGAGGCAGTTCTACTCTGTCCTGTAGGGTCGCTATGAGTCAAAATTGACTCGATGGCGATGGGTTTGGTTTTCGGATGTGCCAAGCAAAGAGCGCGACAGGAGACGGAGAAGCGATTCCAGCAGTCCAGAGCTCAAGGTCGGCCGGGGGTGTCAGTCGTGGGAACAACCGATCATGACAAGAGGACTGAGTCTGTATTGTTCACTGGTATATCCCTTGTGTCCAGCACAGTGCGTGACACGGAGTAGACACTCAGTACGCGTACGCTGAGTGGGTGAATGAATGATACAGACGGAAACAATCCCCAAATAATTATTCCCATTTTATTCATTCCCATTTCTCCAGGTTTCAACAACAAACCTCAACTGGCCTCTGGCATTCTGGCTGGTAGCCGGTATAGTTATTCTGAGAAACCTTATAAAGACTTCCATTAAGTCACTCTCTCCTTCAAGAACTTTTTGCAGCTCCGTGTACGTAATCCGGAAACCCTGGTTGCATAGTGGTTAAGAGCTATCCTATGGCTGCTAACCAAAAGGTCGGCAGTTCCAATCCACCAGCCGCTCCTTGGAGACCCCTATGGGTCAGTTCTACCCTGTCCTATAGGGTCGCTATGAGTCAGAATCCACAGGATGGCAATGGGTTTTGTTTTGTTTTGTTTTGTTTTTTTGTGGTAGGTAAGTTATCATGATTTCTTGCTGATGTTCAGGACCCTTCATGACCTATGCCTGTTTCCTTTGGAGACTTCCTAACAAAGGCAGTCTGCCAGGTAGACTTGCCTCTTCAAACATGCCTTGCTCATGGTCATCCCCCTGACTTTTCTCCCACTCCTGACGTTACCTAACGGAATGGTATTTGTTTCTTTAGTCAACAAATCTGGATCCCAAGAAAGCAATCAAGAAGAGGGAGAAAAATAATGCAAAAGAAGAAAAGGGCCTGCGTGCGTGGGGAGCAAAGGGGAGCCAGTAGACGCCAGTCCCTGAGCGCCTGCTAAGATGCTACACCTGCCCTCATGGAGCGTAGCTTCCCAAGGTAAAATAACAGTAAGAATCCAAGCCATAGAAATGTGCTTGTTGTTTTTGCATTTCACTCCTTGGTGCCACTTCTGAAAATTAATTCCGAGGGATTGTTATTCATCTCTGGGTACCTGGCACCAAATGGGTGCTCAGCACATTGTTACTAAACTAAAAAGGAAGTAACCCAAAAGAAGGGGAAAGTTATCTATATAAATGAAACCCTTGTTTTATGATTTATTTACTAAACACATTCGAGTCACCGACTTTTGTTTCCCCCCTTAGCAATCATTTCTACAATGTTTACGATGTAGCAGGGCCAATCATAAGGACTTTGCGTACATTAATGCATTTAATCCTCACAACAGCTAATACAGTACTATTATTATCTCCAATTTATAGCTGAGATAGAGGTTAAGTAATTTACTCGATGCTACCGGGCTACAAGTGAAGTACGCAAGATGAGAAACAAGGCATTCAGTGTTCCTGCTCTTAACCCTCCAATTATACTGCCTCCTTGCTTCCCAGAAGCAATGACTCTGTGCCAGGTAGATGCTGGACCTTCAGAGTTGAACCAGGTATATTCCTGGGCTTTGAGCGGCTACTCATAGCTTAATGAAATGACAAGCATTTTAAGAAATAGTATATTGGAATTTGAATACAGCATAAATGGTTGGGAATCATGATGATTAGTTAAATGATGCTATATAGTCACAAAATAAAGTAATTATAGTCATAATTAACATTAAAATATGTCTGCAAAGGGAAAGGCTTACAATATAATTAATAAGGTTTTGTACAAGTTATTGAGATATATGGACAGTCATTGAAAGAAATCCGGAAAATGTTAATGTGTTAGGATTATGGAAGTGTAGACATTCTTTCATTTTTCAAATGTTATTTAATGTCAGAATGTTCTTGTAACCATCAAGGAAAACTTTTAATACCTTAAAATCGAGCATCCACTGCATACTAGGCATTCAGTGAATAATTGTTGCCTAAATAAATGAGTGAATGAGGAAGCAAAGCTGTTGGTGTTAGTGTCTAACAGGGTTGGGTGTGTAGGAGATGCGAAATAAAATATTTCTTAATTGATTGAAACATTTAGAAAAGCATTATTACTCTTCTCCCTTCTGTTACTGTTTGTTAGTCGCCCTAAAGTCAGCTCCGACTCCTGACAACCTCGTGCAAAGCAGAACGGAACATTTCCTGGTCCTGTAACATCTTCAAGATAACTGGTATGTTTGAGTCTGTTGTTGTGGCTATTCTGTCAATGCATCTCATTCAGGGTTGCCCTGGTCTTCGCAGACCCTCTGCTTTACCAAACATGACGTCCCTTTCTAACGATTGGTATTTCCTGATGATGTGCCCAAAGTAAGCAAGCCAAAGTCTCCCCACCCTTGCTTCTAAGAAACATTCTGGTTGTACTTCTTCTAAGACGATTTATTTGTTCTTCTGGTAGTCCATTATATATTCAGTATTCTTCTGCTACTATCCTCTGCCTTTTTTCATTAGCTTAAGTTTAATCATCTGAGATGGCTAGGTAGCTAGCTACAAAGGGCCTGAGGCTTTTCCTAGTCTCTTGAACTAAATCCAATCAGACTTTTGTTCCTAATCCTCCATTGTCTAAGTCTCTAATGACATCCACTTTGCCAAACGCAATGGTCAATTCTCAGTCTTCACCTTACTGGACCTATTGACAGCATTAGACACTGTTGATCAGTTCATCTTTCAACGCAGTCTTACCTGAAGTCCTATTTTCTATCTGTCTTGTCTGCTACTCTTTGCCAAATGCTTTTGTTGAATCCACTTCCACTTCATGACCTCTAAAGGTTAGAAGACCTCTAAAGGTTAGAATGTACCAAAAGTCAGTTTTTGGAGGGGTTCTCTATGGGATTTCATTCAGACATGTAACTTTCTAAAACATCTTTCTGATAATGACTACCGAGGCGTATCTATGAGAATCGCGCTATGGCAAACACTGGAATTGTGCCCTACGGGGGTCTATTGCAGAAGGTAACGAGTGCCGGGGGGTTATCTCTGAGTTGTGCCTCCTCCCCCCCCAATTTCAAGATGAGTACATGTTGATAGCATGGCCCATCAACAGAAATGCCTTCTGGCTTAGGCTGGCTCAGTCAGGCGCCTTTCATATTTGTGGCACCTCAGAATGTCATTCCATGCCTCATCTGGCACCCCCTTGGACTTGTGCCCTGGGGGCAAGTGTCCCCCTCCCTATGCCACTGTGTCTGCTGTGCCTGAGGAAGGATGTTGGGCCATACTGGGTTAACAGAAACTGCTCAGTGGTGCCCTGCCGTGGGCACGTGCCATACCTGCCATACCTTAGCTATGCCTCTGATACTGACTCACAAATATAAACGTCGTAGTCTGCATTGCTTCTCTGAACGCCAGACTCCATATACTCTATTGTCTCCTTGTTATTTCTTCTTAGATATTTCATATATATCTCAACTTTACATGTTCAAAATCAAACTCTCTTTCCAACTCTCACCAGATTGGCTCTTCCCCCAGTTTTCCCAGCTCTGTAAGAAGCATCATCTTTTACCCAATTGCTCAGGCCAAAAAATGGGAGTCATCATTCATTCCTCTTTCTCTCATATATCACGATTACATTTCATTCAGACATGTGGCTTTCTAAAACATCTTTATGATAATGACTACGGAGGCGTATCTACAGAAAATAGTGCCTATGGGTTTTAGAAATAGAAAAACCTGCTATTTCCTCTACATTCAAAGCACATTTCAAATGTGGCCACCACTTGTCTCCTCTACTACCATATTCCAAGTCATGGTCAACTCTTCCTGGCTTATTTCCCTTCTTAAACTCTTGCCCCACCGTCTATCCTCTACGCTTCAAAGTGATCTTTTAAAATGTAAATCAGAAGAAATACAGCCTAGTGATTAAGGGCAAGGACCCTGGGGCCAGATTGCCTGCCTTCAAATTCTAATTCTGTAACATATTAGCTGTCCAATCCTGGACAAGTTACTTAACTTATCTGTGTCTCAGTTTCATCGCCTGTTAAATGGGAATAGCAACAAATCTACATCATAGAGTTATTGTAAAGTTAAATAAGTTTATATAAGTAAAGTACTTGGAATAAGGACTGGCACATATGAAATGCTATTTAAATATTATTCTTGTTACTGTCACTGGCTGGTATAAACGCTAACACACTCAGCTGTAACCGAAAGTTTGGAGATTCAGTCCAATCAGAGGTGCCTTGGGAGAAAGCCTTGGTGATCTACCTCTGAAAAATGAGCCATTGATATCCCTGTGGAGCACAGTTTACTCTGACATATAGGCGGTCACTATGAGTCACAGTTGACTCAACAGCAACTGTTGTTTTTTTAAAATTATTTTTACTAGTAAAATTACTTACTCTTCTGTTCTCAAAATTTCAATTGTTTCTTACCACGATTAAGTAAAATTCCAGAGTCCTTACCATGGCCTCCAAGGCCCTACATGATGTGGCACCTAACTACTTCTTCAATATCCCTCACTGTGTGCTCTTCACTGGTGTCCAAACATAATACCATGTTCCCATCCTGAGGTCTTTGCACTTTCTGTTCCCTCTACCTGGAAGGCTCTTCACCATAGCTCTCTTCGTCACTGCATTCACATCTCTGCTCAAATGTTACCTCCTCAGAGAAGCCTTTCCCGATGACCAAAAAACACCTCCCCCTTTTATTCTCTATCTCAGTTAGGTTATGTTTTAGTTTACTTGTTTTTTGACTGTCTGTTTTAGTAGAATATAAGCTTCAGGAGAGTAATATCATGTTTCCCTGGCTAATACACAATACTTTGCACATACTCATAGCGACCCTATAGGACAGAGTAGAAATGCCCCGTAAGGTTTCCAACGAGTGGTTGGTGCATTCCAACTGTCAGCCTGTTGGCTAGCAGGCATAGTTCTTAACCACTGTGCCACCAGGGCTCCACTTTGCACATAATACTTGCTTAATAACCATTTGTTGAGTTTTCAATCCAGTCCGAAACTCTCATGGTTAAACTGAGACCCAAAGATATTAAATCACTAACATATTGCCCCTTCTCCCTTAATTTACATTTTTGGAAGGCCAGAATAGTTGGAAGGCCAGAATAAATAGCTTTCCTTGGCTGGGTCCAGGATAAAGAAAGTACAGTATAGGAACATTTTACTTTGAGTTTTTGGAAGAAAGGCGAAGATCAGGACTGAGCCAAGAAGAAAAATGTGAAAAAGGCAAAAATTAATACATTACCTTCCACGGTTGTCTGTGTTCCCACCATTTACCTTCTTTCCCTTTTGCTTTCCACCCTTACCAGACCCCACAAGCTGCTCTCTGGTTGTCCTACACCTCCCAGCAGTGCTCATGCCATTCCACACTTAACCTGGGGTTCCATGTCTCCAAGTCATTTGTCGCTCATTCTTCCTCCTTGTTGCTTCCATCTCTGATAACAGCCCCTCTCCACTCAGTTTGGTTCAGCTAGGTGTAGCAAAGTAAGCAGACTGAACAAAGTCACGTTAAGGTGGAAACTAGCATGAGCTCAGCCCTATCTTGTTAGAGGTATATGCTCATTTGCTCGAACGTATATAACTGTTGAAGTTTAAGTAGTTTGGAGAAGGAAATTTGGGGGTGCAGTGGGAGCCTTTCTGTGATCCTATTCCTCAGCCAGGTGGGCTATGTTATGGCAACCCTGGAAGAAGAGAGGGGAAAGGAGAGCTCCTGGATCCCATCCAGAACTTTCTCTTCATTGAGGGAGGTGGTGAACCCCACGAATGGCCTTCTACATGGAGGCCAGTTGACTACCACAGGTCACCCGTAGCTGGAGATTCAGAATCCCATTACCTGAGTTGCATTTCCTCCCCTGGAATGCTTGTCTTCTTGGTGATGTTCCTCCAGTGCCACATCGGGGGCATATCTAGATTAGCGGCAGGGTGACAGGCAAGGACATGTTTTCCAAAAGAGAGCCCAAGTCATCCTGGCCTATGTCCTGAATCTCCTGGAGACTGTTAGAAAAGACCTCATTTTCTCTCCTCCCTTTTTTCCTTCCAAACAGAAGCTTTGAAGCAAAGGTCAGGATTTTAATAAAGTCTTGGAGGATGGTTATTATGCACTGTTGACACTTCACTACAGCAGGAAATTTAAAGACCAGAATTTTGCGTGCAAAAATGGGAAACTTACCTTTATGGTTCTAACTTGGCCTTGTAAGTAACTAACACATTTTCTTACATGCAAAAGTTGGAAAGTGAATAAGGAAGACTGAAGAAGAACTGATGTCTTTGAATTATGGTTTTGGCAAAGAATATTGAATATACCATGGACTTCCAGTAAAATGAACAAGTCTATCTTGGAAGTAGTACAGCCAGAATGCTCCTTGGAAGCAAGGATGGCAAGACTTTGTCTTACATACTTTGGACATATTATCAGGAGAGACCAGTACCTGGAGAAGGACATCATGCTTGGTAAAGTAGAGGGTCAGCAAAAAAGAGCAAGACCCTCAACGAGATGAACTGACACAGTGGCTGCAACAATGAGCTCAAAATAGCAATGATTGTGAGGATGGCGCAGGAGTACGCATTGTTTCGTTCTGTTGTTCATAGGGTTGCTCTGGGTGGGAATGACTCAAAGGCACCTAACAATTACAACATATTTACCAGCTTCCAGCTTTCAAAATCTAATCTAAATTGAAGACGTGTTTTTCCTATAGATACTATCAATGGTATTACTCCAGAGGCCAAACAAGTGTAATATTTTTAAGGGCAGGCCCATCTAAATTGGTCATCATCTGGTGAATAACAACCAGTCAGCTCCAGTGAAAACCATGCTCATATTTGCTTGTTCGTATAGCAGTATCAGAGGGCTGTGCCATCCAGTCCTTTTTTCTATGCAGCAACAGGAAGGGACTTGGCTTTTTCATCTCCAGAGAAGAATTTTCCAATAGTCACCTGGGATTCAGATACTTTGTATGGGATTCTCTCTTTGCTACCAGTGTTGAGAAATTTGTTTTATCTTTTATTCATTCCTTTATTCAAACCTGTATTGAGCAATTGTTCTGTACAAGCACTGTGAGCAATGCTGAGATAAGGTAGACATGGCTTCCTCATTATAGGCCAGAAGAGAAGAGACAAAGATACTGTGTCCACCCTGATTATAGAATACAAGGTTAAAATAACATTGCCTATTTGTTGAGCAACTATTATGTGGCAGGCCTTTTAAACACATATTATTTCTAAACCTTACAATAGCCTTAAAATGTAGATACGATTTTTCCTACTTTTCGTGATGAGAAAACAGTCACAGAGCTGACTTGCCTACAGCCACATAGCTAGTTAATGTTAAAGCCTTTAGCAAAATCCACGTCTAGCAGGTTCTAAAGGCCACACTTTTCCTATGCTGCATTGAAGTTCATAATACTTGCTTCATAACCATTTGATGAATTAAATAAAGTGCTCTGGGAGTATTGAGGAAGGAAGTTGGTTGCTGTTTGGAGAGGACCAAGGAAGGAAACATAGAGAAGGTATACTAGAAGAAGTTGAAAGTAGAGGTGGAATTACAACTTATGGGGTCAAAGGAAGAAAAGATTGAGAATAATACAGGACAAGAGAAAAACATTCATTCATCTTTTCAACTACCCTTTGATACATAAGTAAAATAATCGATACACAATGTGATAGTGCTTTTGGAAAGGTAGCAGGAGATGCCATATCTGCCCGGAGGAAGGCATTTCAATGCAGCACAGAGGTGTGGGAAGCGTGAAGCAAGATAAATCCTCTGACTGTAGCTGGAGAATGTGTGGGAGGTAGTTGGAGGAAAGGCTAGAAAACTATACTTTGTTAAGGCACTGGGAGATACAGGGGTTGGGTTACAACATTGACCTTACTCATTAGAGAGTAAGAAGTGTGACTTATTTGCCTTTGTATCCCAGAACACTGCTTGGCATAAAAAGTGTTTGAACAAATGAAGGAGTTACGGAAGCCTCCTGTGGGTCAGGTGCTTTTTAAGCCTGGTGATTTTTCTAATAACTTTATCATGCTATCATCACACCGCCATGAGATAAGTATTTATTTTTCCTGTTTAAGAGACAATAAACAATTCTAAGGTTCAGAGATGTGATATGGTCTGCCCAACATCACTGAGCTAGGAAGAGATAAAGCTGGGTTTTAAAGTTTTACTCCAGAGCCGGTGATTTTTTGCCACACTCTGCCCGGCTCTAGGAGGCTAAGGAGGTGCCGTGCTGTTGCAGTTGTGGTTGTGGTTGTTTTAAAATGAGCTTTTTATTGAAGTGTCCCTTGAATACCTAAAGCTGCATAAATCGTAAGTATATAGCACATCCATGTAACTAACATTCAGGACAAGAAATACCACATTACCACAGGCTACAGAGTTTGACTTAATATGGTAGTCAGTGATATCTTCATTTCACTTGCTGTAAATACTTCCTCCTGTGGTCTTTATTCACACACAATACTCATGAGAACTCAAGAGATGTAGAGTCTTAACCTGCCTGGAAATGAGCTAGTTAGTGAATGATAGCTTCTCCTTTGGGAGCAGTGTGCTCCAAGTCATAAGCAATAGCACTAGAGGCACACCTTGGTATGATGAGACCTGGGGTAGATCTGGTTGCTTCTGAATCCCAGGGAACAAGAAGAGAAGCAGCAGTAGACTTCTGCATCTATCTTTTTAAATGATCTATAATTAACATACTGGTTTGTTGCATGTCTACACTTTGACTCGTACAATTAAAGTGCTCAGTTAGCCCAGATACAGAACCCGGAAAAAGATTAGCGGTGATGGGGATGTTAGCGAATAAAAAGGCACCATGGTACGTATAACCAACGTTAGAGATCCTGGGTTCCAGTCTATGTTTGGCTGCTCATTCTCTATGGGGCCTTGGCACAGTCAATTCTGCTTTCTGAGTTCCTGGCCGCTTATCTTAAAAAAATGGTCATGACTTGCGATATTGTAGTAGACCAGTGGCCATCAGCCCTTAAGCCAAAAAGTGAATGCTATCAAGTCAGTTCTGACCCGTGGCGACCCCATGTGTTATAGAGTAGAACTGCTCCATAAGATTGTCTTGGCTGTAATCTTTACAGAAGCTGATCATCAGGCCTTTCTTCAGAGGCATCCCTGGGTGTGTTCAAAAGACCAACCTTTAGATTAGTAGTAGAGTACAAACTGTCTGCTCCACCTATAGACCTTCATCAGCACTTAAGCAACAACAACAAAAAACCCGTTGCCAGTGAGTCAATTCCGACTCATAACAACACTATAGGACAGAGTATAACTGCCTCATCAGACCTTGTTGTTGTTAGGTGCCATCGCATTGGTTACAACTCATAGCAGCCCTATGTATGCAGGACAAAACACTCCCCTGTCCTGTACCATCATCACAATCATTGCTATGTTTGAGCCCATTATTGCAGTCACTGTGTCAATTTCGTCTTCCTCTTTTTCGCTGACCTTCTTCCTTACCAAGAATGATGTCCCTCTCCAGGGACTGGTCTCTCCTGAAAATATGTCCAAAGTATGGGAGGCAAAGTCTCCTTGTACTTCTTCCAAGACAGATTTGTTCATTCTTCTGACAGTCCATGGTTTATTCAATACTCTTTGCCAAAACGATAATTCAAAGGCATCAATTCTTCTTCAGCCTTCCCTATTCATAGTCTAGCCTTCACATGCAAACGCGGTGACTAAATATATCATGGCTTGGATCAGGTGCACTTTAGTCTTCAAAGTGACGTCTTTGTTTTTCAACTCTTTAAAGAGGTCTTTTGCATCAGATTTGCTCGATGAGATATGTCATTTGATTTCTTGACTGTTACTTCCATGGGCATCAATTACGGATCCAAGTAAAATGAAATCTTTGACAACTTCAATATTTTCTCCCTTTATCAAGATGTTGCTGATTGGTCCAGTGGTGAGGATTTTTGTTTTCTTTATGCTGAAGTGCAATCCATACTGAAGGCTGTAGTCCTTGATCTCCTTTAGTAAGTGCTTCAAGTCCTCCTCAAAGCTGTATCATCTGTGTATCACAGGTTGTTAATGGGTCATCCACCAACCCTGATGCCAAGTTTTTCTTCATATAATCCAGCTTCTCAGATTATTTGCTCAATATACGGATTGAATAAGTATGGTGAAAGGATACAACCCTGATTTTAAACCACGCAGTATCCCCTTGTTCTGTTTGAATGACTGCCTCTTGATCTATGTCCAGGTTCCTCTTCAGCACAATTCAGTGTTCTGGAATTCCCATTCTTCCCAATATTACCCATAATTTTTTATGATTCACACAGTCAAATGTCTTTGCATAGTCAATAAAACCTAGGTAAACATCTTTCTGGGATTCTCTGCTTTCAGCCAAGATCCATCTGACATCAGCAGTGATAGCCTTCATTCCACATCCTCTTCTGAATCCAGCTTGAACTTCTGGCAGTTCCCTGTCAATGTACTACTACAACCGTTTTTGAATTATCTTCAGCAAAATTTTACTTGCGTGTGATATTAATGATATTGTTCAATAATTTTCACATTCTGTTGGATCACCTTTATTTGGAATGGACACAAATACAGATCTCTTTCAGTTGGTTGACTAGGTAGTTGTCTTTCAAATTTCTTGGCATAGGCAAGTGAGCATCTACAGAGCTGCTCAGCTATTTGTTCAAACATCTCAATTGTTATTTCGTCAATTTCTGGAGCCTTGTTTTTTGCCAAAGTCTTCTGTGCAGCTTGGACTTCTTCAATACCATCAGTTCTTGTTCTTATGCTACCTCCTTAGATAGTTGAACAGTGACTCTGTATTTCTTCCATCTTCTTTTGATGCTTCCTGTGTCGTTCAATGTTTTGCCCGTAGAATCCTCCAAAATGTCACCTTGAAGCTTGAATTTTGTCTTCAGTTCTCTCCGCTTGAGAAATGCCAAGCATGTTCTTCCCTTTTATTTTTCTATGTCCAAGTCTTTGCACATTTCAATATGATACTTTCCTTTGACTTTTCAAGCCACCTTTTGAAGTATTCTGTTCAGCTCTTTTGTGTTATCCTTTCTTCCGTTAGCTTTAATTGCTCTATGTTCAAGAGGAAGTTTCAGAGTCTCTTCTGACATCCGTTTTGTTCTTTTTTTTTCCTGTCTTTTTAATGACTTTTTGCTTTTCTCATGTATGTTGTCCTTGATGTCATCCCACTACTCATCTGGCCTTTGGTAATTAGGGTTGAGTACGTCAAATCTATTCTTGAGATGGTCTCTAAATTCAGGTGGAATATATTCAAGGTCATATTTTGGTTCCCGTGAACTTGTTTTAAATTTCTTCAGCTTCAACTTGAAGTTGCGTATAAGCAGTTGATGGTCTGTTCTGCAGTTGGCCCCTGGCCTTGATCTGACTGATGATATTGAACTTTTTCATTATCTCTTTCCACAAATGTAGTTGATTTGATTCCTGTGTTTTCCATCCAGTGATGTCCACGTGTATAGTTGCTGTTTATATTGTTGAAAAAGGTATTTGCAGTGAAGAAGTCATTGGTTTTACAAAATTCTTCATGAGATCTCTGGCGTCATTTCTATTACCCAGGCCATATTTTCCAACTACAGATTCTTCTTCTTTGTTTCCCACTTTTGCATTCCAATCATCAGTAATTATCAATGCATCTTGACTGCATGTTTGATTGATTTCAGACCGCAGAAGTTGGTAAAAATCTTCAATTTCTTCATCTTTGGCCTTAGTGATTGCTGTGTAAATTTGAATAGTAGTCATATTAACTGTAGGAGAATGGGTATTATCCTATCACTAACAGCTTTGTTCTTTAAGATCGATCTTGAAGTGTTCTTTTTGAAGATGAATGTGATTCTATTCCTCTTCAATTTGTCATTTCAGGGGTAGTAGACCACACAATTGTCTGATTCAAAATGGCCAATAACTGTCCATTTCAGCTCATTAATGCCTAGAATATCGATCTCTATGTGTTCCATTCACTTATGATGACTTCTAATTTTCCTAGATTCATACCTCCTACATCCCACTTTCCAGTTGTTAATGGATGTTTGCAGCTGTTTCTTCTCATTGTGAATTGTGCCACATCAGCAAATGAAGGTCCGGAAAGTTTACCCCATCCATGTCATGAAGGTCAGTTCTACTCTGAGAAAGCAGCTCTTCCCCAATCATTTTATGAGTGCCTTCCAACCTGAGGGACTCACCTTCCTACACTATAACAGGGAATGTTCCACTGCTGTTCGTAAGGTTTTCACTGGCCAGTTTTTTTAGAAGCAGACTGCCAGGTCCTTCTTGCATATCAATTGCTCATATGCATGTTCAAGTTGAAGATGAAGAAAATTAAAACAAGTCCACGAGAACCAAAATACAACCTTGAGTATATTCCACTTGAATTTAGAGACCATCCCAAAAATAGATTTGATGCATTGAACACTTACAACCTAAGTTCAGACTAGTTGTGGGATGACATCAAGGACATTATACAAGAAGTTAGCAAATGGTCATTAAAAAGACAGACAGAAAGAAAAAACCAGAATGGATGTCAGAAGAGACCCTGAAACTTGCTCTGAACATGGAACAACTAAAGTCAATGGAAGAAATGATGAAGTAAAGGAGTTAAAGAGAAGATTTCAAAGGGCAACTCACAGAAGACAAAGCAAATTATTACAATGAAAGGTGCAAAGGCCTGCAGTTAGCTAACCAAAAGGGAAGAACATGCTTGGAATTTCTCAAGATTTGAGAAATGAAGAAAAAAAAATCAAGCCTTGAATTGTAATATTGAAGGATTCTGTGGACAAAATATTGAACTACACAGTAGTGTCAGAGAAGATGGAAAGAATACACAGAATCATCGTACCAAATAAAATTCATCCACGTTCACCCATTTCAAGAGGTAGCATATAATCAAGAACTAACGGTGTCAAAGGAAAAAGTCCAAGCTGCACTGAATGCATTGGTGAAAAACAAGGCTCCAGGAGTTGACACAATAGTAGTTGAGATGTTTCAACAAACGGGTGCAGCACTGGAGGTGCTCACTCTCTGTCAAGAAATTTGGAAGAGAGCTACCTGGTAAACCAACAGGAAGAGAACCATATTTGCAACCATTCCAAAGAAAGGTGATCAAACAGAATGCAAAAATTATTGAACAATCTCATTAATATCACACACAAGTAAAACTTTACTGAAGATCATTCAGAAGCAAGTGCAGCAGTACATGGACAGGGAATGGCCAGAAGTTCAAGCCGGATTCAGAAGAGGACGTGGAACTAGGGCTATCGTTGCTGATGTCAGATGGATCTTGGCTGAAAGCAAAGAATACAAGAAAGATGTTTACCTGTATTTTATTGACTATGCAAGGGAATTTGACTGTTTGAATCATAACAAATTATGGATAACATTGCAAAAAATTGGTATTCCTGAACACTTAATTGTGCTCATGAAGAACCTGTACATAGTCCAAGAGGCACTCATTTAAACAGAATGAGGGGATACTGCCTGGTTTAAAATCAGGAAAGATGTGTATCTGGGTTGTATCCTTTCACCATACTTACTCAGTCTGTATGCTGAGCAAATAATCAGAGAAGCTGGACTCTGTGAAAAAGAACACAGCATCAGGATTGGAGGAAGATTCAATTACAGCCTGCAATATGCAGATGACACAATCTTGCTTGCTGAAAGTGAAGGAGGCTTGAAGCACTTACTGATGAAGATCAAAGACCACAGGCTTCAGTATGGATTACACCTCAACATAAAGAAAACAAAAATCTTCACCACTGGACCAATAAGCAACGTCTTGATAAACAGAGAAGATACTGAGGTTGTCCAGGATTTTGTTTTACTCGGACCTACAGTCAATGCCTATGGAAGAAACAGTAAAGAAATCAAACAGTGTATTGCATTAGACAAATCTGCTGCAAATATGCCAGTCTGTGGTATTTTCAATCATCTCATATGCATGCAAAAGTTGGACAATGAATAAGTAATATGGAAGAAGGATTGATGGCTTTGAATTATGGTGCTGTTGAAGAATATTGAATATACCATGGACTGCCAAAAGAACGAATAAATCTGTCTTGGAAGAAGTACAGCCTGAAGGCTCCTTAAAAGGGAGGATGGCAAGACTGTTGCACGTACTTTGAACCTGTTATCAGGCAGGACCAGTACCTCGAGAAGGACATCATGCTTGGTAAAGCAGAAGGTCAGCAAAAAGAGGAAGACCTTCAACAAGATGGATTGACACAGTGGCTGCAACAATGCGCTCAAGCACAGCAATACTTGTGAGGATGGAGCAGGACTGGGTAGTGTTTTGTTCTATTGTATGTACGGCACCTAACAAGAATAGTGATTGAGTGTAGCCTAAAGTCCACGGGAAGGAAGACTAATTAAGCAATTATTTGTCTGTTTGCTTACAGTTATTAACCTCAAATGAACTATAGTATTGTATGCTTATTTAAAACCTGCTTTGATATTCAGATAGGTTATCCCATGTCAGAGAGTAAGACAATTAGTACGTATAGCATCCTGTGTTGTGCCCCACAGGAGATGTCAAAGGAACTTAAAAGTCGCGTTTCTGATTTGGGAAGATTGGAGAAGGTTTTATGGAGCTAGTATTTGAGATCAGTCTTGACAGATAGGATTTGTCAAGAAAAGAGGTGGGTGGGAGGCACTTAGGCTGTTGGACGGGCATGGGCAAAGGTATAGTTGCATGAATGGACACGGCAAGGTGATAGCAAAGCGTCCAGTTTTCTTGACGGTGATCTCTATCTCTGGGATGGAGATAAAATAGGAAGCGCTGGGTAGAGACTAGTCATGGCAGACCTGGTCGTATGAAGGCATTTTCATTGTTTTCTGAAACCCTGGGAGCCTCTTGATGGATTATGAGAAAGGGATTGAACTGGTTAAGGTTACACAGGTAATACGGGTTATAGGAGTTGGACTGGAATTCACACTGTCTAATCTGAAATCTAAACCCCTTCTTGCGGCCCATGACTACGCAAATGTAGTCTGTCGGGTCATGAAAGAATACCCATGCTGGAGTCACCACACTTACGGATCTCCAGACTTTTCTATAACAGCCTAAGTGTTTTGAAGTGGGATGCTTTGGAGATGAAAGACAAAAATGGCATTTATAAATAACCTTTCCCCCGGTGGCTTCAAGGCCTCCTCCAGGGTAGAGGGCAACAGCTACTTACCAATGCAGAGCAGCAGTGCTGGTGGGTTAGCATCAGGAAGCACAGAAGGGCATTGCATTAGAAACTGCAGAGGGAATTTAAAATTGGCCAGATGCAATTACCCAACTTGGAATTTGGCCAAGGTCTCAAGATTTAATATCCCCACTCGTCCTGGGTCCTTGTAAAGACCCTCTGTGGTCAGAGATGTTAATTTTATTGTTCGTGTAAAATTCACGGGATAGCATTTCTCAGCCTCTCCCCACACTGCAAACCAAGACCCTTTACTTTCTTTTCTTTGCCAGTATGGTTTTGATTGCTGAGGCTGACATCAAGACACTTTCATTGCCGCTGAAGGCCATTTTATTTATTGATGCTATGTTTCCAAAAGATCCACTTCTTTCCATCAATGTGTTCAGCTGGCCACATAATAGCATAGGCTGACATTTTGGTGACCACTTGGGAGAGCAGCACATTGTGTAAATTTCACCACTCCGGCATGTCAATTGTGAAAAACTTTGAAAGAGTTTGTACAGATTGACCCTGCTTTAAGGAAAAGAAAAGTCATAGAAAATATATAAAAATAGAAAATGCAGCTGGAAGTAAAATCTAGTATCAAATCTCAAAAATCAGGAAGATGTAACTAACTAGTTAGCTAACTATACTGTGTATAATTAGTTATACATCATATATTTAGTTAACTGCATTATACGTATGTATAAGTTATATATAGTATGTTAGTTACATATGTGGTATAGTTATGTGTTTGTAGTTCTATATGTATAACTATATATAATTTTTCTTTACAATGAAAATAAAACAAGTAAAATAAAAAATATATTCATAGGGGTGATATTGCAGAATAGTTGAAAAGTAATGTGACAAATATCAAAATTTCAATAGTTAGGCAAATACATGGTCAGATTATTAATAAATAAGAGAATATAGTTAGGCCAAAATGTATGGAACAGTATTCAACTTTACTAGTAATCAAAGAAATGCAAATGTAAACAATGAGGAACATTTTTACACTTATCAACAAAAAGGAAACTGATTTGTTAATAAAATTTTGGGATTCCTGGGACACCGCTACTTTTCCATGCTGGTAATGTTCAAAGTACACCTGAGAGCAGCAATTTGGCAAAATTAAAATCAAAATCTTCAACATGTTATGCTCTTTAAGCCAGAAATTCCAATCCTGGACATTTACCTAAGAAAATAATTCAAACCAACAGGAAAATGGCACATAGATATTCATTGCAAAAAATAATATTATCATGATTTTATTAAAAAGTAGGAAAATGATTTAGTGAATTTGGGACATCATGAGATAGAGAATTTGCTGTCAGTAGAAATTATAATTATATATAACCCGTAGCCGTCAGGTCAATTCCGACTCATAGCAGCCCTAAACAACAGAGAAAAACTGTCCCATAGGATTTCCAAGGAGCGGCTGGTGGATTTGAACTGCCAACCTTTTGGTAAGCAGCTGAGCTCTTAACCACTGTGCCATCAGGGCTCGGCATAATTATATATAGAGTGCAAAATTCTTATAATTTTAATTTTCCAGTATTTTGTTGTTGTTGAGAATGTACACAGCACAACATACACCAGTTCAGCTGTGTCTACATGTACAGTTCGGTGACAGTGATTACATTCTTCAAGCTGTGTGATCATTTGCACCCTCCTTTTCTGACCTGTCCCTCCCCCAGTATCATAAACTGCCCCCTAAGGTTCCTATCTCATCTTTCGAGTTGCTGTTGTCACTTTGATCCCATATAGCTAGATCCTGAAAGAGCACAATGCTCAAGGCAGATATTATTTGCTAGTCAAGCTAAACTGTTGTTTGGTTTTAAGACTTCAGGGGATATTTTTGGCTTGAGGTTTAAAGATTATCTCAGAGCAATAATGACTTTAATTTTTAAACCAAAATTTAAAATTCCTGTATTTATAGCCATGCAATCAAATATGAAAATGAAAAGAAGTGAAGTGTTAGGATAGTAGGAGTGTTTAAGTAAACGTTGTGATGTTTAACTTACCTTATTCTATGAAAATGTCATTTGTGCAATAAATATGATTGGTACCATCTCCCTCAAAAAGAAGTTCCAATATCTTTTATCTTGTGGGAAAGGATTAAAAATAAGTTCTTTCTTCCTATGGAAAATGTGAAACCTTCTTACATAGAGAATCCTTTTGGAAAGAACTGAAATACAGTATTTTGTTTGAGATAAAGGCAAAGCAATAAACTGAAATATTAAGCCATTAGCTATAAAACCAAAAACCAAACCCACTGCCATCGAGTTGATTCCAACTCAAAGTGACCCTACAGGACAGAGTGGCGCTGCCCCATTGGGCTTCTGAGGAGCGGCTGGTGGATTTGAACTGCCGACTTTTTGTTTAGCAGTCAAGCTCTTAACCACTGTGCCACCAGGCCTCAGAGAATACCAAAAATACAAGGAAAGTGAGAGTCTTATTTAGTATTTTGTGTTTTAGCATTTCTAAAGTATGATTCACTTTTATTATTATTAATGTTTTACTGAAAAGTTTTTTTTTTCTTTTAGGTGTATGGCTTTATGAGATGACTTATCTTTCTTTGTGAGTATTATTCATACCTAATGCTGCAAAACAATTTTCTCTTGGAATATATCTCCAATTTTGTGTGGACATCAACGGAAAAAAATACGATTTGCTGTATAGTCTTTGTAACAATCTATTTTTAGAGGGTATCAGTTGTTACTTAAGCATTTATGTATTCATTTAATGTACATTGTTTTTTCCTCACTAATTTGTGGTAACTGATATTTAGATCAGATATTAACAGGTCAGATGCCTCTGAGATGTTATTTAACATGTCTCACTTTCTCTAACTGTAAAACTAGGGCAACAGTCCTAATCTCCTTTGTGATATCAAATTTTCTATGAATATTTGAAATCATATGAATCCACCATATATGAAACCATTAACATTTAAGTGAAGAGTTAGTTGTCAAGCAGGTTACTGGGTAGAGAGAGAAAAGGCAGAGTCCATTTCCCATAGACGTGAGTCTGTGGAGAACGTTCTGGGGAAGTGGAATCACAGAAAACAAGAGAGGAAAGAACAGATCACGTCTAGCCCCACCGTAACTGGCCAGTTTCTCCTACTACTTACTCCTACTTGGGTTGGATTTCCAAATTTGTGACTCAGTGGTTAAAAATGAAAAATGGGCACGAAAAAACCTCTATCTCAAAAGGTAAGTTGTGAGGGTTAAGTGAGATAATGCATTTAAAATACCTACCATAGTGCCTGGCTCATTAAATGTGAACAGAAAATAGAAAGTTCTGCCCCCTCCCCTGACTTCACATGAATCTCAAACTTGCCTCTTGTCCCCAAGGAACCATAGGTACCTTAAGGGAACCATGTCTAACACTAATTCCTATTTTCCACAAAGTCTAACATGATCGCTTCCATGTGGTAGGTACTTGAAATGCATTTATTAATCAGCAGAAGCATTCAATAAACTCTTTCTGATGTACTGATATGGTAGGAGGAGATACACAGTTTTAAAATGTTTTCCTGATTTATTGTGAGAATTCTTAGGTAGTGGATGCAAACAAGTTGGCGAGCCAGTGCCTAGATTACTATTTAAGAAGAAAGAAAGCCCTTCCTTGGAATCATTTGAATAATTACTATTCTTTAAGTTTATGCGCTTTAATACACTCTACAAACCATTATCATCTGCAGCTTCATCATCAAAACAACTGTTTTTAAGAAAGCTTAAAAGCGTTAATTATTATTCCCAGTTTAAGATGAAGCTCAGATTGGCTAATGTGACTTGTCTAAAGGCAAATATATAGTAAATGTCAACAAAGACCCCAAATCCAGGTCTGCCACAACAGGTTCCCTCTGTGAAGCTGCTTTAGGTGGCCTCATGTTTTGTCCCAAGCCCTGTGCTGCACCTCCAATCCTGGCATCACTGTTTGCTTATATCCGTGTAACCCAGGGCTAGTCAGGATTGTCATCTCTTGGTTTCAGCGTGTCTAGCTCTGAGCTGCCACCTAGTATTGCACTGAGGTTTAATTAGACAAGCTGACTTCCCCTGGAGAAAGACACAAAAAGACAATTTTATTAAAATCGCTGCAATCATCATTATTATTTCATACAGGCTACTCCACCAGCGCTTTTCATATTTCGTTCATATTAAATAATCATCACTTTTTAAAGTGCTTTGCTTTTGAGTACTCACAACTCAGAGCCACAGTTTTGAAAAGAACCTCAGTGTACAGTAAGTGAGTGGAATTGTCTTGTCTGCAAACTAATTAAATGAGGTTGGCGTCTCCAGAGGGAGACTGCCGGCATCCTTCCCCGGCATCCTTGATGGCAGCTGTCTGACACGAAATGAACACCAAGTGATTTGGTTTCATTAGGCTGGTTCTGCTGATACGACAGGCCAATATTTCGTCACGTAAGAAGCCCTTGGAGCCCTGGTGGCGCAGTGGTTAAGAGTTCAGCTGCTAACCAAAAGGTCGGTGGTTCGAATCTACCAGCCGCTCCTTGGAAACCCTATGGGGCAGTTCTGCTCTGTCCTGTAGGGTCTCTTATGGGTCCGTAATCAACTCTATGACAACGGGTTTAAGAAGCCCTTATGTGCTGAAAAAAAGAAAAAGAAAAAATTGTTGCCTTTGAGTCAATTCCACCTGATAGCAACCCTAGAGGACAGGGTAGAACTGCCCCATAAGGTTTCCAAGGAGCAGATGGTGGATGTGAACTGCCGATCTTTTGGTTAGCAGCCATATCACTTAACCACCATACCACCAGGGCTTCTTAGGTGTTAGGAAACATTACAATACAGATCAGTTCAGCAAATCAATCATCATTAAGCATCTATGTACCAAAAAATAAAAATAAAAACAAAACAAAACACACACAGACACACACACACACACACACACACACACACACACACACACACACGGACACAACAGTTGCCATTTGTCATGCATGCGGAGTAGAGCAGCACTCCATAGGGTTTTTAAAGCTCTGGTCTTTCAGAAGCCGATCACCAAGCTTTTCTTCTGAGGCACCTGCGTGTGGGTTCGAACCTCCAACCTTTTGGTTAGTAGTCAATCCCTTAACGGTTTGCACCAACAATGCACCTACTAAGTACAAAGTACGATGCAAGGCATTCTGGAGAAGGGCATTCTGAATCAGACCCATTCTCCGCCCTCACCAAATGTTTGGAATTGCACAGGAAGCAAGAGCACACAAATAGATATCACAGAAAAAAGATGGGATGAGAGCAGTAGACAGTTAACAGAGTACAAGGGGGTTCAGTGAAGTTAAAAAAAAGCAAAGAAAATAAAAATCATTCCAATTTTTTCTATCAGGCAAATTACGTCTCCCTGTATATCCCTTGGTTTTAAATAATTCTGTTAAAACCTAACACCTCACATTCTTATGTTGTATCCTATGTTGGCTTTTCCTTATCCAATCACTGTCAAAAAATGAAGACCCTTTTTGCCTCTCCCACCCCTACTCTCTCATAAGGAACGCCAAGCGGTGGTGTTTCCAATTGCCTCATATGCATGCAAAAGCAGGGCAGTGAATAAGGAAGACAGAAGAAGAATTGATGCCTTTGAATTATGGTGTTGGTGAAGAGTATTGTATATACCATGGACTGCCAAAAGAATGAACAAATCTGTCTTGGAAGACATACAATCAGAATGTACCTTAGAAGTGACGATGGGGAGACTTCGCCTCACATACTCTGGACTTGTTATCAGGAGGGACCAGTCCCTGGAGAAGGACATCATGCTTGGTAAAGTAGACGGTCAGTGAAAAAGAGAAAGACCCTCAACAAGATGGATTGACACCATGGCTCCAACAGTGGGCTCAAAGAGCAACGATTGTGAGGATGGTGCAGAATGGGGCAGTGTTTCCTTCTGTTGTATGTAGGGTCACTATGAATTCGAACCAACTCAATGACACCTAACAACAACGACAACAACCTCTACTCTCTGCTTTAGGAAAAAAAAGGGATTTGTTCTGCTCATCAAGATATTTTAAACATTATGTTTTATTTTCTGATAATGAAATTCTTGGCATTTGTTATGGATTGAACTGTGTCCCCCAAAAATACGTGTTGGACTCCTAACCCCTATACCTGGGGATATAATTCTCTTTGGGAATAGAATTTTCTTTGTCGTGTTCATGAAGCCATATCAGTGTGTGTCCTAAACCTCATCACTTCTGAGTGACATAAAGAGCAGCAGAAACATAGAGACATACAAGCCCAGACTGGGGAAGACAGAGGCACGCAGGAGGAACCAAGGAATGCTGGGGTTACAGATGCTGAGGCAGGATATTCACCCATGGTGGACAGAGAGAGAGCCTTCCCCTACAGCTGACGCCCTGAATTCAGCCTTCTTGTCTCCTCAACTGCGAGAAAACAAATGTCTGTTCTTTAAAGCCACCTACTTGTGGTATTTCTGTTACTGCAGCACTAAGAAACTAAGACAGCATTCATATAGTTAAATTCCAAAGGAGATAGGAAAAGGGGATTTGGCCAATTGTCTGCACTCAAACTCATGGCTTCTGATTTAGGACCATCTCTTCCAAAGGACAATAGAGAAGAGACAACATCTGACAGCAAAATGTGCAGACCGTTTCTGGGAATTTTAAAGCTCAGAGTGCAAGTGACCTGCTCCCATACGTGAATTCACAGTGACTAAAGAACAAACGTTCTGAAGAGATTAGCTGGATAAAATGACTATTATAAACTCACCATTTATGTGTGTCAGGACAAATGGAGCCTCGTAAGAGCATTTTTTTTCTGAGTTTCTTTGAAGTATGACAGAGAAAATTAATTTGAGACCAGAAAATAGGAAGGGAGAGTTATAAATTTGGAATTTGACAAATAAGACATCCTTATACAATGTGCCAAGTCAGAAATAAAAAATGAACGTGTTAGAAAATCCCACGTCCTTGTGAGGAATTCTCTTGTCTTATAAATTTTATGCCAGTCAGACATTTTTTCTATTTTTTTCCCCCTTTTTGTTGTTGCTTCTGTTTTTAATTGGGTTTCCAACACCTGCACTTCATAGGATTTTCAATGCTATGGTCTTTTGGAAGAAGATTGCCAGGCCTATCTTCCGAGGGGCCTCTGGGAGTTTTCGAACCTCCAACCATTCAGCAAGTAGTTAACCGTTTGCACCACCCAGGGACTCCACCACATTCAGCCGTGACCAAATCATCACTACTATCATCAACATGAAAAAAATACATAAAAAGGGAACGTAATTTTTTTCTAAGTACAAGCTACCATATAAACTCTTTAAGCTCTGCTGCCACAGGGGGAAGAATTTAAGGAGCTTACTAAGATTAAGCAATAGCATTCATGTACATGTATTTACATATTTATGGTTTGTGTAGAAGACAACTACGAAGTTATGATGCTGATTATTCATACATATATATACGTACATACATACATACACACCCCACACCAGGCAGTGTTCTTTATATATACAGTGAAACCTGCAAGAGCTGAAGCTCGACGGGACCGCCTTGTTTTTCCAAGTCTCATAAGTTCTCCACCATTCACAGGGCTCAGTCTTACCACTTTCCTAGTGGAAAATATTTGAGTTTTCCTTCCCTGACAGGTAACAGGTTTCAGCATTATTCCCGTTCTGACTTTCGCAGGTTTTAATATATACCTATCTTTTTATATATATGTGTATACACACACATACACAGAAACACGTAAGTACAATACTTTATATAGCACTTTGTCCATATATGTTAGAGGTTTTCATATATTCTCTTCAATACCTATCTTTTTATATATATGTGTATACACACACATACACAGAAACACGTAAGTACAATACTTTATATAGCACTTTGTCCATATATGTTAGAGGTTTTCATATATTCTCTTCAATACCTATCTTTTTATATATATGTGTATACACACACATACACAGAAACACGTAAGTACAATACTTTATATAGCACTTTGTCCATATATGTTAGAGGTTTTCATATATTCTCTTCAATGAGAGCTCTTTGTGAGCAAGTGTTTCCCACTTAGGATCCAGATGAATCCATCCCTTTGCTTCTTCTGCCCACCAAAAATCCCAAAACCCATTGCTGTCGAGTCGATCCCGACTCATAGTGACCCGATAGGCTAGAATAGAACTGCCCCCACAGGGTTTCCAAGGAGCAGCTGGTGGATGTGAACTGCCAACCTTTTGGACAGCAGTCATAGCTGCTCCTGGTTTATAGTTCCCAGACCACAGTAAACACTTAGTAAGCATTGTTTGGATTTCATGATGAAGACCACAAATAATGAATTAAATTAACACAGTGTTGTTATGATGAATGACACAGACACAATGCAACTTGGCTTACCTCTGTAGTAAGAGGAGATCAAATTGTGGCATTCTTAAGTATTATGGTATAGTAAGATTACATCCAGACAGGGGTATCACAAAACCTGAGTGTAGATTTCAAATCTGTCACTAAATAATTGTGTTTGTGGGTGACTTCTTTCACATTTCATAATTGTGCTTACCTTTTCAAAATTTTGAAAAATCGAATGAAATAATGTGTACAGGCAACCTGTACATAGTAAGAATTTGACAGAGGTTGGTTTCTTTTCTCTTTTCTGTTCTGACCAAATTTCTTTCCAACTTAAAAGAATATCGACTCTGTTGCCGTTGAGTCGATTCTGACTCCTAGTGACCCTGTAGGACAGAATAGAAATGCTCCAGAGGGTGTTCAAGGCTGTAATCTTTAAGGAAGCAGACTGTCACATCTTTCTCCCACAGAGCCACTTGATGGGTTTGAACTGCTGACCTTTTGGTTAGCAGCTGAGTGATTAACCACTGCACCACCAGCGGTCCTTAAAAGAACATGAAATGCTTTTTTAAAAAGAATATTAACTGGATGGTGCCCAGCTACCAGCAATGACCGCCCTAACAGGGAACACAGGAGAGTCCCTGATGGAGCAGGAGAAAAGTGGGGTGCAGAACTCAAATTCTAGTAAAAAGACCAGACTTAATGGTCTATCTGAGACTGGAGGAACCCCAGAAAGCAATGGCCCCTGGACTCTTGTCAACCCAGAACTAAAACCATTCCCAAAGCCAACTCTTCAGACAAAGATTAGACTGGACTGTGGGACATAAAAGGATACTTGTGAAGAGTGTGCTTCTTAGCTCAGGTAGATACATGAGACTAAACAGGCAGCTTCTGTCTGGAGGTGAGATGAGAAGGCAGAGAGGGTCAGGAGCTGGTTGAATGGACACAGGAAATCAGGGGTGGAAAGGAGGAGTGTGCTTTCACAGTATAAGGAGAGCAATTTGGGTCACATAACAATGTACGTATAAATTTTTGTATGAGAGACTAACCTGAATTGTAAACTTTCTCTTAAAGTACAACAATAAGATAAAATCAATCAATAAATAAAAGGTCCAAAAAAAAAAAAAAGAATATTAAATGCTTTAAAAATGTTAGATGGTTTATTTAGTTCTGTCAACTATCCATTTTTTTAGAATTAAAAAACAAGTTATTTTCCAGTCTAATAGACAACTATGAAATATTTGATGATATTCAAGTGGGTTAATATTAAAGGCGAACTCGTGGTAGAACAGCAACAAGGCTAAAATGGCAGCTTGGAGACTGCGTTCTAGACTTCCATCCTGTGTGACCATGGACAAATGATCTCTCCACTCTGTGGGACACAACTGATGTATCTTTAAAATGAAGGAGTTAGGCCATCTCTGAGGGAAACACTGAGGGTTCTCTGATTCTGCACACAGAAAAAGACTCTCTTCTTTATTGGAATTTGGGGAAAAACAACAGAGGGGGGAAGATAATTATTTACCCTAGTGGAAGAATGGATTCATGCTCTTGGATTTCCTCTGTCCCATAAACATGTTTAAAACTTGAAGCACACCCCTTTCCAGACAATTGTTCCCTAGTTAAAAACTTAGATCTTTGATTATGCTTGCTTTGTAATTTGAATGATTATTTCCTCAAACAAAGGTGATCTTATTCTCAAAATCTCTCTTTGTGTAGCTCATCGATTCTAACCACTGGCGTCCTGTACATCTGCTGTCTTAGTGCTTTGGGGAGTACACAAAATGAGACATGGTCTCTGTTGTCAAGCTGTTCACAGCCTAGTGAGAGACAGAGATGGAGAGAGACCAAGAAGAATAAAATAAGGTCTCTAATTAGGGCATAAGAAGGTGGGGAGTATTGAGTGGAGAGTGATTAATTCTGGCTGAAGGAAGCAATGCTTTGTAATTTTAAAATAAATGAACTGTAAGTTTCCGCATACCTTTCTCAGGATGACTACTTTCTATAAAAAATAATAACACTTGAGAATGAAGCAAATTAGAATCCTTTAATACTCATGTTGTTATTGTTAGGTGCCATCGAGTCAGTTCTGACTCACAGCGACTCTATGTACAACAGAAAGAAACACTGTCCAGTCCTGTGCCATCCTCACGATCGTTGCTATGCTTGAGCCCGTCATTGCAGCTGCTGTGCCAGTCCATCTCATTGAGGGTCTTCGTCTCTTTCACTGACCCTCTACCAAGCATGATGTCCTTCTCCAGGGACTGGTCCCTCCTGATGGTAATACCCCTAAGAAGGCTTCATCAAAAAGTGCTAGATCCCACTTATCTTGGTGAGAGAAGTGGATGTGGGAGGGGATTCTTACCTCTCCATTGCTCCTGCTTTTAATTCATTCATGTATTTATTCGTTCACTCATTCAACAAATATTTATGGAGTGGCTCCTGTGTGACAGATACTGTTCTGTCTGCTGGGGATGTAGAAATAATTGAACTGTCAAAAAATTCATCACTGCTCCTTGGAGAAATGGCTGATTTTAGGACCGGGACAGGAAATATGAAAGCTGAACCAGGAGTATCTTGTAGTGTCAGAAAATAAGGGAGTGCTAAACACACACACACATGTACACACACACACACGTACACATACACACACATACATACCTATGCACACATGCACACACACACGCACACATACACACACACACACACACACAGGTGGGTATGTGCCAAAGGGACACAGGGGCAACTGAAAGAGCTCCCAATGGCCAAAGCTGGAAAAATTAGAGCAACAAAATAAATACAAGATTAGAACTCAAAGTATAAGATAAATATCTATGCATCCATGTTATGCAAATAAATAGAGGCGGAGAGACAAATTTTTCATACAGAAGTATTCACAATAACGTATGTAGATACTCAGCCCTCAAGGAGTTGGCACACTGGTCCCCGCTCTGAAAGTGTAGGCTGTGCATATTGACTTCCAATGAGTACAGTATGGAAAGGAGGAAGGGGTAACTTTATTGTGGAGAAACCTGATAAATACCACCACAGCCTGGTATCAAGGCCAACATCAAAACTCATAAATCACGTTGATAGTATGTATCCTTGATATGATGTGATAAAAATGGAACTTTACCTCTGTGAGCTTTCTCTCAAACGCCCATAACCCCACTCTAATATTGAGTAAAACATGAGAAACTTTCTAATACAGAGGTATCCTACAAAATACCTGAGCTGCACTCCTCAAAACTGTCAAAGTCACCAGAAACCAGAAAAGTCTGAGAGTCTGTCACAGCCAAGAGGAGCCAAAAGAGACATGACAACTCAGTGTAATATATCCTGTGTGGAGCATAGAAAGTATATTGAGTAAAAACTAAAGAAATCCGAATAAATTGTAAACTTTAGTTAATAATAATGTATCACTATTGGTTCATTAATTGTGAAAAATGCACTATACCGATGTAAGATGTTAATAATAGGAGGAACTGGATACAGGGTATATGGGAACTCTCTGTACTATCTTCTCAATTTTTCTGAAAATACATAAAACTGTTCTAAAAAATAATGTCTTTAAAAATGGACTGCTTAATGGAGCTTACTAATTTATGTAAAATAATTGTAATACATAGTATGTAAAATAGGATAAATTCTATGGAGAAAAAGAAAGCAAGCAAAGGGACAGAGCACTGGGGGGTGGTGTAATTTCATATAGCACGGATAGGGAAGGTCTAGAAGAGCAGGTTGTTGTAGTTAGGTGCTGTTGAGTCGGTTCCAACTCATAGCGACACTATGTACAACAAAATGAAACCCTGCCTGGTCCTGCACCATCCTCACAATCGTCGCTATGCTTGGGCCCATTGTTGTAGCCACTGTGTCAATCCATCTCATTGACAATCTTCCTCTTTTTTCACTGACCCTCAACTTTACCAAGCATGATGTCCTTCTCTACGGACTGGTCCCTCCTGATAACACTTCCAAAGCATGTGAGACTTCATCTCGTCATCCTCCCTTTTAAGGAGCATTCTAGCTGTACATCTTCCAAGACAGATTTGTTTGTTCTTTTGGCAGTCCGTGGTATATTCAATATTCTTCACCAACACCACAACTCAAAGGCGTCAGTTCTTCTTTGGTCTTCCTTATTCATTGTCCAGCTTTCAGATGCATATGAGGTGGTTGAAATCACCATGGCTTGGGTCAGGCACACCTTAGTCTTCAAAATGACATCTTTGCTTTTTAACACTTTAAAGAGGTCTTTTGCAGATTTACCCAATGCAATGAGTCATTTCATTTCTTGACTGCTGCTTCCATGGTTGTTGATTGTGGATCCAAGTAAAATGAAATCATTGACAACTTCAATCTTTTCTCTGTTTATCATGATGTTGCTTATTGGTCCAGTTGTGAGGATTTTTTGTTTTCTTTATGTTGAGGAGTAGTCCATACTGAAGGCTGTGGTCTTTGGTCTTCTTCAGTAAGTGCTTCG
Source organism: Dugong dugon (assembly GCA_030035585.1). Classification (NCBI taxonomy): domain Eukaryota; kingdom Metazoa; phylum Chordata; class Mammalia; order Sirenia; family Dugongidae; genus Dugong; species Dugong dugon. The sequence goes on from CM057466.1 coordinate 25,201,928, forward strand.
AGTCCTCTTCACTTTCAGCAAGCAAGGTTGTGTCATCTGCATAACACAAGTTGTTAATGAGTGTTCCTCCAGTCCTGAATCTCCTCTCCTCTTCATGTAGTCCAGCTTCTTGGATTATTTGCTCAGCATACAGATTGAATAAGTATGGTGAAAGGATACAACCCTGACCCACACCTTTCCTGACTTTAAACTATGCAGTAGTATCCCCCTTGTTCTGTCTGAAAGAATGCCTCTTAATCTATGTATAGTTCCTCATGAGCAAAATTAAGTGTTCTGGAATTCCCATTCTTCTCAATGTTACCCATAATTTGTTATGATCCACACACCTGAATGCCTTTGCATAGAAGAAAAGGTATAATTTGAAAAAGGCTTAAAGGAAGCAGTCAGTGAATCATGTAGCAAACTAGAGAAAGAAATTTCAGGAAGATGGAATAGCTAGTGCAAAGACCCTGCGATAGGGACAAATTTGTCGTGCTTGAGGATTAGGAAGGGCACCAGTGTGTCTGTAATGGAGTTGGCAAGGGGAGAAGTGGTACAAGGAAGTGAGAGAGGTAACGGTTGGCCAGATCATAGACGACCCTTAGCCACTGTAAGGCATTTGTCTCTTACCAAGAGTGAAACGAAGCTTCTGATTGCACAATCCGATCTATGTTTTAGTGGTATCTCTCGGACTGTTATGTGGATCACAACAAAGGCAGATGCAGGGACCCAGGAATTAGACTATTTCAATAATTAGGTGAGAGATAATGGTAGCTTGGGCTTGGGATATAGAGGTAGATTTGGTGAGTGGTGGTTGACTGTGGCTATACTCTGAAAGTAGAGAACAGATTGCTGAGTGCGTGAATAAAGGATGTAAGGAACAATGATGGGGTGGCCATTATTTAAAACTGAGGAGTTTGTGGAAGAGTTGGGTTTGTGCTAGAAGAAGATCAGAAGGTCATCATCAAGTTTCTTTGCTTCTGTCTCCTAGATATATCCTAGATTTGCCTTCTCTCTATCTCCATTGCTACCTCTCATCAAATATCATTCTCTCTCCTGGACCATTATGACAACCTCCTAACTGAACTTCCTACTCCATTCTTATCCTTCTACTACCAATCCTCCTCCTGAAAAATGAATGTGATTTTTCAAAAAATGTAAATTGCATCAAATTACTCCCCTGCATAAAGCCTTCCAAAGGATTTCCATTCACTCACTGTGTAGCTAAAATCCAAATCCTTATCTATAGCTCCCACCCCACTTGCTAAACTGCTGTTGCACTAGGCCGTTGCCTATTCCTCGGGACATGCTCTTTCCTGTCTCCACTTTAACCCAGGCCATTTGCACAAGCTGTTCCTTCTGCCTGGACCACAGTTCATATGATTGCTCTCTTCTCAGTCTTTGCACCTCGTCTCAGAAAGCCCTCCTGTTTCCACCCTATCTTAAATAATCTCCCTCACTCCTTGTTATTCTGTCTCGGCATGATGTCATTCATCAGCCTGATCACAATTGGTCTTTTGAACTTGTTTGTTTGTTTGATTGTTGGTCTTTCCATCTAATCTATAAGCTCTATGAGATCAGGGACCAAATCTGTTTAGTTCAATAACCTATTCCAGTCACCCAATACAGTGCTATAAACACCATCGGTGCTCGATAAATACTTGCTGAATCAATGTGTTTGAGTTATTTCCTACTATTTTATCAGTCCTTTCTTTGGACAGGCCATTTGCTTCAGCTTGCCTGGCTATTGAGTTCACAGAGAAACACTGATACGTGCTTAGCCTGCAAAAGCTGCTAGGTAGCTAGTCTCGGTGATAGAATCTCATCGAGTGGGCCTCTATTCTGCTCAAGTGGAGTAAAAATAGTCACTGCTTAGCAACCAGCATTTTGTACTGAGGTCTCTCCTCCCAGAAAGGCAGAGTGATGCTAGGGCAAAAAGAGTAAGGGGATTTAGGAACTGGTCAGTATATCAAACAATCGGGGAAACATGCTTTTGAGAAAAGTTTCCAAACAGTTGCTCCAGAAAGAACAAGAACATGACACACTAAAGATGAAAGGACTCTCTTTTACAGGAAACCTCTGCATCTCCAAAATTAGGTAGTGCACTCAAGTCATATTACAGAAAGGTTCTTCACATAAACTGAAATAGACTAATTAAACACAAACCTTCCTTATCCCTTCTGTTTAGCTTGACTCATTGTTCTTATTACCACACTCACCAACGATGGAGATGAAGTCAAAACCTAAAGAAAAATTGATTTTTTTGTTTTCTAATGGATTGAATTGTTTTGCTCCCTTCCCCACCCTCACCCCCCTCCCCCCAAAAAAAGATATATTGAAGTTCTAATCCCTAACCCTTGGTGCCTGTGAACCTGACCTTGTTAGGGAATAGAGTCTTGGAAGATGTTATCGGTTAGATCAACATGGGGTCATCTTGGAGTATGGTGGGTCCCAATCTAGTATGAGTGGTGTTGTTATAAAAAAGAAGAAGAGACACCAAAAAAGATGGCCACTGAAGGTGGAGGTAGAGATTGGAGTGACAAGGAAAGTCAAAGATAGCCAGTTGTCACTAGAAACTAGGAGAGAGGCCTGGGACTAATTCTCCCTCAGAGACCTCAGAAGGAATCAACATGATGTACACCCCAATTTCAAACTCTCAGCCTTCAGGACTGTGAGAATAAATGTCTGTTCTTGTAAGCCACCCAGTTTGTGGTACTGTGTTACGATGGCACTACGGAACTGTTACAGAGTTGTTAGTTTGGGGCTTTGGTTTCGTTTTGATTTTCGATTATAGTCTGCCTGGTGGTGTATCCAGGACTCAATTTTGTTTCTGCCACTACATCTTTGTACAACCTTGGGCAAGCCAGTTTTGCTCTCTGAGGCCCACTCTGCTTAACTGTAAATGGACATGATTCAATGGCTCCCAAAGCCCCTTTTAGATCTAAAAGTGATTGAAATATCTATCTTTGTCCACAGTCCAGATTCCAGAAGCAAGTATTAGCACGGTGTTTATAAAAATGTAAAGATTTCAATGGACTCAAACATACCAACAATTTTGAAAGTGGCACAGGACCAGGTGATTTTTCTTTCTGTTGCACGTGGGGTCGCCATGAATCAGAGCTGACTCAACAGCAGCTAGCAATAACAACACATGATTTCAAGAGACACAGAATAAATAAAATACACTGACATTTTTCAGTACCAGGCACTTTAGTTTATGTAACTCACTTAATTCTCCCAATAATATTTGAAGAAGGTCATATCCCCAACAAGAAAACTGAAGCTCAAGAAAGCCAAATGTAAGCAAAATGAGCCCCAAATCAAATACATATAAGTAGTATTTGTATTTTAATCCTGACTTGCAGTAAAATTACACGACTCGGTTGTGTCCTCTGTCAATTCATTACCTCTCAGTTCTGAAAGCACCTTTCAACATATACAGTAAAACTTGCAAAAGCTGGAAACTGTGTGTGTAAGGTGGAAACCTGTCAGAGAAGGAAAACTCAAATATTTTCCACTAAAATGAGCAGTAAAAAAAAGTGGTAAGACTGCATCCTGTCAAAGGCGAAAACCTTGCCAGATCTGGAGAAACAAGACAGCTGCGCCTGCATCAAGTTCCACGTTTCACTGTATTCTGTGATAAAGAATGGAACTCCTTGAAGAATTTCTCCTCTAAAAGGAAGCACTATGTTATGCTTTCTCATTAGCAGGCTCTGGAGGGGCTTTGCAGGAGGAGAAGCTTCCTGTGCGGGCTGAGGGTCAGCAATGTGGAACTCTGGTGGAGCCTGCCCCAGTTATGGGTCCAGAACATGGTCCCTCTATGACCTTGCAGTCTTAGCCTGGTGATAATCTTTCCACAGCCACCTGTCCAAATTCCCTGGGCAAGCCGCAACCTCCTGTGGTCTGGAGGGTCACCTCCTGATCAGTGGTTCAACCTGCAATATCTGCAAGTCCCCTTCCCATCTACCACCCCCACAGTCATGGCCTGCCATGCTTGGCTCCTGGACTCCTACTCCATACCCACTCCACTGGCTGCTGCTTCTTTCATCTCAGATGCACTCCAGAGGTTTCTTACTGTGTACCCAGCAATTCTAGAGCAGCCTCAGCCCGGCAAACCAACCAACTTCTCTTCTTTCCTGTAGCTGAAGCACACCTTTCTCTGAGAGGTCTGAACCCCTACTAAGTCTGTCCTTTCTGGGGGACTCTCCCTCCATCCCAGGGTACCATACAGAGTTTCCTTATGTCTTACAGGTACTCTTCTATCTTAGTTAATAATTCTTCATCTCAAACTACCTGTGTTTAAAATAGTATGTGGTTTGTATATCCTGACTGAACCTAGAATGAAACATCAGTGGAATTAAATTCATGATACATTTCAACCAAAGTAAGTATTAAAGAAAGAGCCCTTGTGGCCCAATGGTTAAACACTCAGCTGCTAACCAAAAGGTGTGTGGTTCAAACCTACCAGCTGCTTCATTGGAGAAAGATGTGGCATTCTGCTTCTGTAAAGATTACAGCTTTGGAAACCCTGTGGGGGTTGCTAATAGGTTCGGTGGGTTGTTTTTTTTTGTTTTGTTTTTTATATGTACGAAGGAGAAGGCAAATCTCTCAATCTTGAAAACAAAATAATAGCTTGGAAAATATCACACTTTGGAGAGAATAATTTTCAGTAAACATTGATCTCAGACTCATCCTAACTGACTTAATGGAGAAAGAAAGAAAAACTGTCAAAGACAGGTCTAGCAACTCTAAGGAGGGACTGAGAGAAAATTTGGGTTATTAAAAAAAAAAAAAATTCCAGAAATCTATCCCTTCTCCCTCTATTTTGACTAATATGAAACTATTTTGAAATTAAAAGAGAAGAATGGGCAATATAAATATAATTGAGTGAAACTGACCTCTCATGGGTCTTCGGAAGTGTTTGCCTGGACAGTTCAATCCATTATAAGCCTATAAAGTATCCATCTCAGCTTGGAAGGAAGTCTCTTGTGGAATGACATAGGACTCCATCTCATGCCTAATTTGGTTCAGTGTTTTTGCTGATGGATTAAAAACCAAGGGGGAAGTTCATTAAACTTTCAGAAAACACATGCTGGGAGTAAGGACAAATATATAGATACAGAATTAAGAACCACAAAGAACTGAATAGGATTGAATCTAAACACTCTATAAATTTAACAGAGCTAAGTGAAAGCTGAATCTTCAGTAGATTTATATTTCAAGACAAATTCTTAAAATTTTCCAGCTCACCCCAAAGGAGACAAGGTTTACTATTTCCTCAAAAAGAAGTTATGCGCTTTGTCTGTCTCTGCTGATTTCTCTCGGTGAAAGTGGCGCCCTTAATGAATTTTCAGCAAGATTTATAAATACAGAGGATTTTCTCTCTTACTCTTGCTTTCTGTAAGCAATGCCTAAGAATCAGACATGGGCTGTGCCTATACAAAACTATAAATCTGGTCGATTCAGGTTGAAAAGGAAAACAAGTCAAATGAATGAGAAATAAATCAAGGAAGGTATTAGCTACCAAACAACTCCTTACGTGAGTCAACGTTTTCCAGTTTCTGAATGTCCCTATGGGTTTCTTACGCAGTATTTATACATAACCACTGACAATTTGGGGAAGGTTTGTGAGAGCTATAAGCAGACATTGTCAATCCATAATAAAAAATGGGCATATACATGTATACATATAACTAAATAAATGATACATGTATATATTATACATACATATGTACATACTTTAGATAAAGTCACATTAAAATATTGACGATAATTAATACTAGTATAGTAATAAAATATCTAATAATTACTGAGCATCTTAGTTACCAATCACTGTGGTAAGTGCTTTACTTGTCTTAGACATAAAGTAGATTGCTTAAGTTCCTACAGCTGGAAAATGGGACATACTGGGTTTGGATCCTGCTGTGTCTGACTCCTAAGGAGCCCTGGTTGCTCAGTGGCTCAAGTGATCAACTGCTAACCAAAAGGTCATCGGTTCAAAACTACCAGCGACTTTGCTGGAGAAAGATGTGGCAGTTTGCATCCATAGAGACTTGCAGCCTTGGAAACCCTATGGGGTCGCTATGAGTCAGAATCAACCAGCAGCAGTGGGTTCGTGTGTGTGTGTGTGTGTGTGTGTATGTGTGTGTGTGTGTGTGCGCGCGCGCGCGTGCGCGTGTGTGTCTGACTCCAGAGACATTTATTGCACTGCCAGAGCTGAAAGAAGCCTGGGCTATCATTTAGTTCACACCCAATTTTGTGAGAACAAGAAGCCTAAGAGGAGAAATGAGTTGTCTAAAATGAACTCATGCAATCAGAATTCAGCCTATGTCCCCTGACTCCCTGTGTGTTATGTCTTCCATCACACTACGCTCATAAAGGATATTAGATTCTTCATGGTGCTGCAGAGGGGTTGTTTCTGAGTGTGCCTGTTGGGGGCTGGAGGGTGGCAGAGGACCAGTATTTGAATTAATTTAAAGCAGAGCATATGGAGTGAACCAACAAATCTGTCTTGGCAGAAAAAGTACAGCCAGAATGCTCCTTAGAAGTGAGGATGGCGAGACTTTGTCTCGTGTACTTCGGACATGTTATCAGGAGGGACCAGATCCTGGAGAAGGACATCATGCTTGGTAAAGTAGAGAGTCAACAAAAGAGAGGAAGAGCCCCCATAAGATGGATTGATACAGTGGCTGCAATGATGGTGTCTTAGTCATCTAGTGCTGCTATAACAGAACTATCACAAGTGGATGGCTTTAACAAACAGAAGTTTATTCTCTCACAGTTTAGGACACTAGAAGTTCAAATTCAGGGTGCTGGCTCTAGGGGAAGGCTTTCTTTCTCTGTCACCTCTGGGGAAAGGTCCTTGTCATCAATCTTCCCCTGGTCAAGGAGTGTCTCAGTGCAGGACTCCAGGTCCAAAAGATGCACTCCCCTGCTGGTTCTTCATTCTTGGTGATATGAAGTCCCCGTTTCTCTGCTCACTTGTCTCTTTTATATCTCAAAAGAGATTGGCTTAAGACACAACCTAATCCTATAGATTGAGTCCTGCCTTATTAATGTAACTGCCTCTAATCCTGCCTCATTAATATCATAGAGGTAGGATTTACAACACATAGGAAAATCACATCAGATGACAAAATGGTGGACAATCACACAATACTAAGAGTCATGGCCTAGCCAAGTTGACACACACTTTTGGAGTACACAATTCAATCCATGACAGATGGGCTCAAGTATACCAATGATTGTGAGTATGGCACAGGACTGGGCAGTGTTTCCTTCTGTTGTATATAGGGTCACTATGAGTTGGAACTGACGCAGCGGCACCTAACAACGGTAACATATGGAGTTTGCGTGTTCAGGTATGGATAATCAGTTCAATGTGTATTTATTAATGCTTACTATGGGGCAGTTACTCTGCCAAGTGCCATAGGAGAGCAATAAACCAATCAGGTATAATTTCTCCCTTCAAAGTATTTATAGTATAGTGGGGAAAAGGTACAGGAGTCCTGGTGGCACAGTGGTTAAGAGATTGGCTGTTAATTGAAAGATCAGTGATTGGAACCCATCAGCCAGTCCACAGGAGAAAAGATGTGGCAGTCTTCTTCCATAAAGATTGCAGCCTTGGAAACCCTATGGCGCTGTTCTACCTTGTCCTCTAGGGTCACTATGAGGTCACTATGAGTCACAATTGACTGTTTGTGGTGGGTTTGGTTTTTAGAGGAAAAATGTATACTTCTATAAACTTATTTAATGCAAGACAGCCCTGTTTAAGTCCATAAGATGATTTTTTTTAGAAGATTAGTGGCTTGGATAATTAACTGTTGTCTTCACTAGATTGTAAATTCCACGACAGAGTGGTTAAAAGCTCAGTCTTTGGATTAACACTCCCTAGAGTTTGAATCCCAGTTATACTACCCGTTTGTTAACTGGGTGACCTTAAGCAGATTACTTATTTGTCTGTGCTTCACTAAGCTTGTCTTTAGATTGACATGGTATAATAAAAGTATCTGCCTCATAGAGTAGGATTAAACTAGTTTAGAGGAAGGAAGAAAGGTAGGATAGCTAGGAAAGTTAGGGAAGAAAGAAGAAAGGAAGGAAGAGAGGGAGAAGAAGAGAGATAGAGGGAGGAAGGGAATGTAGTTTAGGGCATAGAGGAAATACCAATTCATTTCATCGAGTGAAGTAGTTCTTGTAGGCCTCATGAAAGTCACGGAAGCCATCTGAGCTAAGTCTAAAGGCTTCATACCATTTTAATATGTGAAGTAGGATGATTTATTCAATTTTAAATTCTAGTGTATTCTCAGAGTTGTAAGAAATTTATAAGAATTAAACGCTAATTTAAAATTTCTCTCCCTATCTCATTTTCCACCATTCTAGATCGATAGACAAGATGACATTCTAAAGTTTAGAACAGTGATCATCAACTTGCAAACTATGGGCCAAATATGGCCACAGACATGTTTTGACTGGTTCATGAAGGGTTTCTAGACATTTCAAATTATTTGCCAACCTTCAAAAATTAAGAAATTTTGCATAAAAATCAGCATGAATGAGGTCCTGAAAATATTTTCCAAATTTTCCAAATGCAGGAAGTCCTCCAGATTCCTGCACAAACCAAAGGAAGGAAGAAGGCGGAATGCCCCCTGAACAAGGCCTGAGGTCAAATTTTCCACTCAACTGCAGAGGCAAATCCAAATATATTTGACTTAAGATAATAAAGATATGTGAGTATTGTGGCATATGAACAAAAAAATTGATCTTTTTTACAAGTACAGTTGGAGGTGGAGAGGAACGTTGTAGGTTGAGAGAAAAGATAAGTCCAAGTGTGTCCTAGGTGTTGTAAATAGGTGAAAGAATAGTTACATGTAGGGTGGGGTGAGAATGGTGTTGATGAGGGAAATAAAGTGGAAATGTGGCCAGCTAGGGCATAGTCACATTGTGTGTCAAATTGTATGTCTTGAATGTCTAACTAAGGAGTGTCTGTTAAGCTTTTTCCCCTTCTTATTTCTTTTTTTAAAAAGTTTCAAATATATATTAAGCACATATTGTTTTTGTTGTTGTTAGGTGCCATCGAGTCAATTCTGACTCATAGCAACCCCGTGTACAACAGAATGAAACACTGCACGATACTGTGCCATCCTCACAGTAATTGTTATGCTTGAGCCCAGTGTTGCAGCCACTGTATCAATCCATCTTGTTGAAGGTCTTCCTCTTTTTTGCTGACCCTCTACTTTAGCAAGCATGATGTCCTTCTCCAGGGACTGGTCCCTCCTGATCACATGCCCAAAGTATGTGAGATGTAGTCTTGTCATCCTTGCTTCTAAGGAGCATTCTAGTTGTACTTCTTCCAAGACAGATTTGTTTGTTCTTTCGGCAGCCCATGGTCTGTTCAATATTCTTCACCAGCTTCATAATTCAAAGACATCAATTCTTCTTTAGTCCTCCTTATTCACTGTCCAGGCTTCACACACATATGAGATGATTGAAAACACCATGGCTTGGGTCAGGTGCACCTTAGTCTTCAAGGTAACATCTTTGCTTTTCAACACTTGAAAGAGGTCTTTTGCAGGCGATTTGCCGAATGCAATGCATCATTTGATTTCTTGACTGCTGCTTCCATGAGTGTTGATTGTGGATCCAAGTAAATTGAAATCCTTAACAACTTCAATCTTTTCTCCGTTTATCATAATGTTGCTTATTGGTCCAGTTGTGAGGATTTTTGTTTTCTTTATGTTGAGGTGTAATCCATACTGAGGGCTGGAGCACATACAACACTCTTGAATAAAAAATAAAATAAAAAATGCAACTATAATTCTATTCAGTCAAAATACTGTTTTTTCTTTTTTCTGTATTCCCCTCAGGTTCTTCTCCATATTTATCACAGTCCCTAATAGTTTTCTAAAATATATCTGTATGAGAGATGCACTGTGAATAAGTCATTTAGTCCCAAAACACCTCTCAGTCAAATAGTGTTTAGAAATAAATAATTTTTTTAAAAAATGGTGCTTTAGTTCTTGGTTTTACCAAGTGCTTCCGTATATGTTATTATTCAAGTCCTACAACAACCCCAGAGGTAGATGAAATTCTATTCGCTCTGAAGCCAGCTGGGGTTCAAACTCTCAAGTCCCAACACTAACACAAGATGGAGCTAAAGCATGTCTTTTGGCTCCAGGTCCATATTCTTTCCTATATTTCCCAGTCACCACTGGGGTCCATTCAGTCTTGGTACCCTGGACCCGATGGGAATGAACAGGTTATCACAGCAGTATAGGACTAATGGGGACAGGCTGACCTAGGACCAGATGTACCCACCAAGAGGAAGCAGGTTGAACAGGGAAGTGGGGCTGGGGAAGGACAGGCTGCAAGTGCAAACTCTGTATCCTAGGAGGGGAAATGGAGCATGCCTGAAAGGTGCTCAGGAGTCTCAGCAGGTAGGCAGAAAGGCAACTCTGTGGAGGATACCAGATTACTGAGCCTGAGCACAACTGTGATCTCTCTATCGAAGTTCTACAAGGAGTAAGGCAGGGACTAGGTCCACACCCTCTGACTATCTTAGAAAAAAACAGGGATTAAGGGATTAGAAAGAAGATTCTTTATGGAATCTTCTAGAAAAGCTAGAAGCAGAATGTTATGAATTGCCATACTGAAAGCAGAGACTCAGAGACTTGCACATAAATGTTTTATTGTGGCACTATTCACAATAGCCACCAGTTGCTCTGAGGGAGAAAGATGTGGCAGTTGGCTTCGTAAAGATTACATACAGCCTTGGAAACTCTAGGGGGCAGTTCCACTCTGTCTATAGGGTTGCTATGAGTGGAATCGACTCCACAGCAACGGGGATCTTTATGGAATCTTTATGGAAGCAGACGGCCAGCCACATCGAACTAAGGACATTTTGGTTAACAGCTAAGAACTTAACCCACTGAGCCCCCAGGGCTCTTTGATGGTCCTCCATTGAAATGCAAAAACAGGAAGTCAGACAGATTAGCTCCCAGGGGCCTTTGATCTGTTTTAGTGAGGATCCGTCCTGGAAAGTCCAAGTCTGAGCCAGCAGGTGGCAATCACACCACCTCTACCATGTCGAATGGGAGCCTGAAAGAGCCCAACACAAGGCTAAGCCCGACCCAAGTCCCCAGGTAGTTTGTTGATGGTGGCAATGAGAAGACTCCCCATTCAACAAGCAAGAATTCATCAGAGATCCACGAGCCACTCAGAGCCATCCTAAATTAGTAATTTGACATATAAATATGTTTTAAATGGGCTTTCAAATCCTTGCAGAAAAATAGGAATCGCTTTAGACCCTGTATTAGGTCAGTGGGAAATAATAACTACTAGATTTTTATTGTTTTAAAACTGGCAGTAAATTTGGGATCGTGGCTCAGCTTCTGTAGCTTGCCCAAGAGAGCTGAAAATAGGACTCCCTGGCGGAGAATGTCATCTGCTGTGTCTGAGATGAGAACAAAAGCCAGATGGGCCCCAAAGACAGAATAACAGGTAGGTAGATGGGAAGTGCCCACTATGGTTATATGAAATGCAGGATGAGAAAATTGCTTGTATCTTACCCTTTTGAACCAAAAGGATGTTAGGAAATACCCCTCTTGAAATGAAGTGGGCAGAGTTGGCATGCCAGCTGGCTAAGTAGTGTGACTTTGAGGGTGTGGGAAGTCCTTAAATGGCTTCACTTCTGGGAAATTCTAAAAAATATGTCCACAGATTTTAGACAGCTGATAAGATGCAATCAGAGCACAAAGGATACAGTAAAAATTACCTGCTGTAATAATAATAACAAAACAAATCCACAAAGATTGACCCCAGAAGGACTTAAAGAATTCACGTAGGCAGCAATCCTCATCACTGACCCATTTCATAGATGTGGACAAAGAAGTTAGAGAAAGGATAAGTGGCTTCCCCTGCCCCTCAAAGCAACAACAACAACAAAAAAGTTGCCCTCAAGTCAATTCTGACTCATGGCGACCCCGTGTGTTACAGAGTAGAACTGCTCTGTAGGGTTTTCTGGGTTGTAGTCTTTATGGAAACAGATCACCAAGACTTTCTTCCACAGTGCTGCCAGGTGGGTTCGAACTGCCAACCTTTAGGTTAGTAGAGGAGTGCAAACTGTTTGCTCCACCCAGGGATCTTTTGCTACACAAAGGGGCCAGTCTAAAGCAGAGTGGTCCACACTTCCTGTTGGCTGCTCTTAAGCCCGGAAGTGGAGAGGGTGGCTTGCCCAAGACCATACAAAAAGTTACGGAGAAAGTCACATAGATATTTTAGTCAAGCAATTGCTGAAGCAAGATGGGGAATTTGATTGCAAAAAACACGGGGATTCTCCCCTTCTAAATAGAAGTTGCAATGCCTTCCAAAACTCTCTCCACACCCCTGCCCGTGCCTGTTCGTTTGCAGAATCCACAGCCTCAGGTGCGGTGGGAGGCAGTGAGTCGCCCAAGCAATCTGTGCTGCTAGGACACCCTGGTATTTCTACCCACCCCCAGCCCCACAACCCATCTCAAACCCGCTATGTTTTGTTGGTTTAAAAAAATCTGCAATTGAAGCTAAACCCTATTTGATCGCATCCCTTTCCCTTTGCCGCTCCCCCCACACAAACACACATTTCTCCCTTGAGTCGGTTTGTCAAATCGTTTGTTATTTACCCTTTAGCGTCACAAATAAGTCTGGTCTTAACAACATTAACCACATTGCGGCATTATTTATGTAGCAGCAATTGCTTCCTGCATCTGTGATCATAACCTAGGGGAGAGAACGGAAGCACCGGCTGGTGTTTGAAGCGTTGCCTTTTGGCTTGAAGTCATTAATGTTCCAACGCTCTGTGCACGTTTTCTGCCCTGGCTTTTAGCCGCTAAACTAATGTTACATTAAATTGATAAATGATGCTATAAAAATGAAGAACCCCGGCGGAGGGATTAATGCGAGGTGCCCTTTAAGAAGGATTTAGATTGTGTGTTTTGAATGTATTTGTTATGAGATTCCTTGAGCATTTTAGTAATACACCGGCTTTAAGCCTTTGCATCCTGATGTTGTCTGTTTAAACAATGTCAGATTAACTCTTGTTACATAGACACCAAAGACAAATCTTGTCATTAAACGAAGCTCTTTGCTTTCCATCCAGATACAAGCGGATGGTAGGCGCGTGATTCAGTAGCTACTCTGAACTCAAGGCGGTTCATTTGGTCCCCCGCCTTCCCCTCCCTGATCCCTTCCTTTCTTTCCCCCTTCACAAGAGCCTCTCTGCCTTCTCACCCCTAACGGGTGAAGAAGAGCTGCTATGAGATCCTACCACGCACAGGTGGGTTGGCAGAAGACAAAATCTTCTCTGCTAAACACTGTGCTACTGTGTCTTCTCCCTCGAACAGGGCCGTTCTATGTTAACTTTCTGTCGTTCCAGGCCACTCAGGAGCTAATTAAGGAAGAGTTCAAACATTTTCCCAGTTATATCATATGTAGATTTTTTTTTTAACTTTACTTTTTACACCTGTGAGAAGCTTTTAAGCTAAAACTGTCACCCAACTAGTTCACCAAGTGCCAGCTCTTACAGTCATTACCTCACAGGACATCCGTGCTAATATCTGCTCTGAAGATAACTACGTTTTCATTAACTAGAATTCTGACATTAAATTACTCCTTAACGTCACCTTTAGTGAGTAGATCTTTTTCCAACGTGTCTTTAATCTTAGGTTACTAACCTGTCTTCTTTTACTAACACTCAAAAAACACTCATGAAGAGGGATGACGTAGGTATAAGAGGCATCACAGCAAGAAGACTAAGCTGTAATTATTTTGCAGTGCTATCAATTTGGTTTTGCAGGGAGTTGTTCTTTGAAAGAAAGCGTACTTGCTTTTCAAGTTAAGGCAATTAGAAGTCTGTGCACATTGGCTATTACATGGAACTTTCAAAAGCACATCTGAACACAGCTACTCAGCCTTTTCTTTGCAACATAGATTATGTACGCTGGTGTAAAGAAAAGCGAGAGACTCGGGGAGTATATTGGTAATCCAGTCCAAAAATGCTTTGGGAGATTCCTCTCTGTCTTATATCTTATCACTAAAGTCCTGATTGAAGAACTAAAAGCATTCTTGAATTTGTCAAGTCTGATTTCTCTATTTCCCTTTCTTCTCTTTCAGGTTAGCATCGATTCACCATGTCGATGACAACCTTATAGACTGCATGCCTTTGAGCACATTCACAGACATAGGAAAAGGGTTTGATCCTCAAATCAAAGACTAAAAGTAATTGATGATGATAATTCAAAGCTCAGTGTCATTGATGGCTAATCAATAAAATCAGTTTCCTGTATTAAAGACCCCAACTTGAAAACCATATGTATTAATTTCCTGTTATGGTTGTTGTTAGGTGCTAACAGTTGGGTCTGACTAATAGCGACCCTCTGTACAACAGCACGAAACACTGCCTGGTCCTGCACCATCCTCATAATCGTTGCTATGTTTGAGCCCATTGTTGAAGCCACTGTATCAATCCACCTCATTGAGGGTCTTCCTCTTTTTCACTGACCCTCTACTTTACCAAACATAATGTCCTTCTCCAGGGACTGGTCCCGCCTGATAGCATGTCCGAAGTATGTGAGATGAAGTCTCACTATCCTTGCTTCTAAGGAGCATTCTGGCTGTACTTCTTCCAATGCAGATTTGTTCATTCTTTTGGCAGTCCATTGAATATTCAGTACTCTTCGCCAACACCATAATTCAAAGGTGTTAGTTCTTCTTTGGTCTTGCTTATTCATTGTCCAGTTCCCTAGGTTTACCATAGCACAGTTATTAAGTGCTACAGCTGCTAACCAAAGGTAGGCAGTTCGAATCCACCAGGCACTCCTTGGAAACTCTATGGCACAGTTCTGCTCTGTCCTATGGAGTCAACTCGATGGCAACAGGTTTGGTTTTTTTTGGGGGGGGGCTGAATGAAAACAGAGAAAATTATTCTCTCCCAGTCTGGAAGGCCGGAAGTCTGAAGTTACGGTATTGGTAGGCCCATGTTCTGTCTGATGGCTCTAAGGAAGAACCCTTGCCTGCCTCTCCCAGCTTCTAGAGGCACCAAGCATTCCTTGGCTTGTGGCTGCACAATCCAGTGTCTGCCTCTGTCTTCACATGGCCTTCTTTTCCATCGGTCTCTTGTAAGAACATTTGCATTGGATTTAGGACCCACCCAGATAATCCAGGGTGATCTCCTCTGGAGATCCTTAACTTAATTACAGCTGCAAAGGCCCTTTTTCCTAGTAAGGTCACATTCATAGGTTCTGGGAATTAGGATATGGCCATATCCTTTGGGGACCACAGTTCAGCACCTTACATGCTAAAAAGCAGGAAGACAGCAAAAATACTGTAGTCCGGGCTACCATTCTCACCTCCCTATTTACTCATCCAGCCACCTATTATCAGCCTCCTATATCCCAAATGAAAGAAGGTCTCTAAGTTGCATTACACAATTACTTTGCTTATTTTTCACCTTTCTTATTTTTTAAAACTATGTCCTTTACCACTTCCCTTTCCCTGACCTTTCTATTGCTTACCTTAAAAGAATGTTGAAAACAAACAAACTCATTGTAGTCCAATTGATTTCCACTCATGGCAACCCCATGTGTTACAGAGAAGAACTGCTCCATAGGGTTTTCTTGGCTATAATCTTTATGGAAGCAGATCACCAGGCCTTTCTTCCATGGTATCAGTGGGTGACTTCCAACCTCCAACCATTACATTAGTGCCCATACCAAATCAAATCCACTGCCGTCGAGTCGATTCTGACATGTAGCTATCCTACAGGACAGAGTAGAACTGCCCCCATAGGGTTTCCAAGGAGTGGCTGGTGGATTTGAACTACCAGCCTTTTGGTTAGCAGCCATAGCTCTTCGCCACTGCACCACCAGGGCTCCATTAGGTTAGTAAACCAAAACCAAAAACCAAACCCATTGCCATCAAGTTGATTCCAACTCATAGCAACCCTATAGGACAGAGTAGAACTGCCCCATACAGTTTCCCAGCAACAGCTGGTGGATTTGAGCTGCTGACCTTTCGGTTAGCAGCCGAGCTCTTAACCACTACACCACCAGGGCTCTGTTAGGTTAGTAGTTGAAAGTAAATCGTTTGTGCCACCTAGGGATCTTGTTAGAAGTGTCTGGACGCTGCAAACCGTTAATGCATTCAGCTGTTAACTAAAAGATTTCAGGTGTGAGTCCACCCAGAGGTGCTTCAAAGAAAGGCCTGGCAATCTACTTCTGAAAAATCAGCCACTGAAACACTATGGAGCACAGTTCTACTGTGATACCCATGGGATTGCCATGAGTTGGAGTCAACTCCATGGCAACAGGTTAATATATACAGTACAATGGAAAACACCCAGCTTGCTACCAGAGGTACTCTAAAATGTGGCCTCACTTCTCACTAGCTTTCTCAGCCCATGGATTAGCCAGGTTCTTTGGCTTTGAGAATCAGAGACTCCGTCAAAGTTGCTCAGGATCCACAAGTTTATAAGAACACACCAGGAGCTGAGGTAGCTCTAGGGACCAGCAGCTCTCTGCCTCTCTTAGGAGTCCTCTGCCCTCTTCATGGGATTCTCTACTCTCCTTACTTGAACTGGTCATGGCCCCGATGCTGCCTTATAGTTTATGTATATATATTTCATATATTCATGTATTTTTTCACCTTCATCTTCCACTGAAATTTGTGCTTCTAAGTTTTAATAATCAGGAACCCAAAACGAAAAAACCAAACCCATTGCCATTGAGTCGATTCTGACTCATAGCGACCCGATAGGAGAGAATAGAACTGCCCTATAGGGTTTCCAAGGAGCAGCTGGTGGATTCAGACTGCTGACCTTTTGGTTAGCAGCCAAGCTCTTAACCACTTGGACACCAGGCTCCAATAATCAAGAGAGGGTTTGTCATTGCTTCGATCATCTTTTGGCCCGAGTCAACGCATAGGTTTTGGCCAGCCTGGGAAGTAGATGACCTCCAATCCAATGAGAGACTTTTGGAGACAAGGTTACATGATAATAATCATGGCTTCCTAAGAGAAGGACCTAAATGAGGGCTGTTGCATGGATAGCCTCAAAGAACAGGCTATATATAGGGCAGGCACTGGAACTGGTGATCCTAATGCACCCTCTATCCCCAACTCCAAACCTACACAGCATATATACTTGCTTTTCCTAAAAAATATGCTAGACTTCCCCACCTCTCTGCCTTTCAATTTGAAATGGCCTGCTTTCCTAATAAACATCTCCTTCAAGGTTCTTTGCCAATTTGATTTCAGGAAGGTTTCCCAAACCCTCTACTAGGAATTAAACTGTTTGTGAGCTTTCTATCAATGCCTTGTTAAAAAATGCCTTTGTTTTTCACAGTTACGTATAGTTCAAGTCATGTGGATAACTGTGAACCACAGGAGTTGGGAAAACTTGTTGAATTCATTTATGGCTCCTCTGCAGAACTAAGCACGGTGCCTGTAAACTATCAGCTTCGAAACAGGGTTTTAAAATTTAACTTAATACTGTGAATAATCCAAAATTATACAGTTCAAATCATTATTTGGGGCTTTGTATGTGATTTACCAGTACCAGTGGCTGTTGAGCTGACTTGACTCAAGGCAATCCCTGTGTGTCAGAGTAGAACTGTGCCCCATAGTTTTCAGTGGCTGATTTTTCCGTAGTAGATTGCCAGGCTTTTCTTCTTAGTCTGTCTTAGTTTGGAAGCTCCGCTATAACCTGACTACCATGGGTGACCTTTCTGGTATTTGAAATACCAGTGGCATAGCTTCCAGCATCACGGCATCACATAAGCCACCGCAGTATGACAAACTGACAGATGGGTGGTGGACAAGCTCTATAGTTTTGCCTTTTCTACAATGTCGTATAGTTGGAATCATACAGTATGTAGCTTTTTCAGACTGACTTCTTTAACTTAGCAATATGCATTTAACATTCCTTTATGTTTTTTTGTTTTTTAGCTTCATAGTTCATTTTTTTTTTATTACTAACTAATATTGCATTGTGTGGATATACCAGTTTGTTTATCAGTTCACCTATTTAAGGACATTTTGATTGCTTCTGATTTTTAGTAATTACGAATAAAGCTACTATAAATTCATGTCCACGTTTTTGTGTGGACACAAGTTTTCAACTCTTTTGGGTAAACACCTAGGAGTACAATTGCTGGATTGTAAAATAAGCCTATATTTAGCTTTGTAAGAAATGGCCAGACTATCTTCCAAAATGGCGGTACGATTTTGCATTCCCGCCAGCGATGAGTGAGAGTTCTTGTTGCTCGATATGCACTGTTTTTTCTTTCTCATCTCTAAAGATATAATTTAAGCCTCCAAATTCATTGCGTTTGCATTAGTCAGGCTCCACTTGCTCTCCATCTTCCTTGTGTTTATAATGGGACTTTCACACTGACCCTTCCATTTCAAGCTACGTTAGAAGAAATACTCCACACCTCAAATCTTTTTTAGTTTAATTTCCTTAAATCTAACTGAATTAAAATGTTTAGAATCGTTTGTGCATCTACACAACCTAATTGTCACCTCAGAATGCCCACAGACTTCCAGGAAGTTTGTTGGGGTGCAGGCACTGGGAACTCAATCCCCTCCTGCCTCTCCTCAAGACACCCTAGTTGGTGAGTCAGGGCTGTGCTGGCAGAACCTTTGAGAGATCCCAGGAAAAAAAGATTCTTGAGAAGGGTAGATTATTCTCCTATGGGGAAAATGCCAGGTTGCAAAAACAGAGGCTGAATGACTGAATTTACAGCAGTAATTATCTGAGAATGATAATTAGCTATTTTCTTCAAGTTTTCCAAGATTTCAATGCCTCCTACTTTGCTGTAACTATCTCTGTTTTAGAGTGAGTGTGTTTGGATCTTCTGTTTAAATTTCAGAGAATGAATTGATTACATTTTTTGTTTTTTGTTTATTTTCCTTCAAGGCATTCTTCTCTTATGTCCCACTTCATCTCATAGTCTATGATAGGAATTACTTTTGTGTCACTGGATATTTCCCCCATTGAAATGATAATGAGTGAATATATCAAATTCTGGAGCTTAACATCAAAATTCTGTTAATATATAGTGGTAGGTAAGCTCTCAAGCTTTTTGGCATCAGGTATGTTTAGGTCTACTAGAGTCTCTGCCATATGGTAGGACACCACTCTTGGCCTACCCCAGATGCAGGCAATGAAGGGGGTGTTTTTACCAGAAAATTTAAAAACAAAAATAAAACTGACTCAAAGTCAGTCTGCTCTTTATTACCACCATGTGGAGGCAACTGTAAATAATGTTAGTAATGAAATACTCCTCCTTGAAAACAATTCTTTTTTCATCTATGTTCTAAACCAGCGATTTTCCAAGTGTGCTCCCCAGACCATGGGGAGTCCTGGAGACACTTTCAGTGAAGGGGTGGGGGCTTAGATCAAAACTATTTTTATAGTAATATGAAAATGTTATTTGTCTTTTTCATTCTTGTTCTCTAGTGAGTGTATAGTAGAATTTTCTAGAAGCTTCATGACATGTGCTAGTACAACACGCGAGACGACAAAGCAAATAGGAGTGTTTTACATTAGCCAAAATGTAAAGTGATGTACTCCTAATGCTAATTTTTAATATAAATTTTCATTAAAATATGAAACTTATGTTAATATTTTATGTTTATTATTGTTATTTTTAAATGAGTTATAAATACATACTTTTTATTCTCTTCAAATTCCTAATATAATAAATATCGCTAGACATAACCCACAGAAACAAAAGCCCTTTGAAGTCCTCAGTAATTTTTAAAAGTTTAAGGGATCCTGAGACCAAAGGTTTGAAAACCAATCTTCTAAACAATTGCTGAAGTTAATTTTCTTTCTGATGGCTGCATAGTATTCCTCTCAAAGGATGGACCGGAAGATATTTAACCAGTAACCTATCAATGGACATTATTCCCAATCTTTTGGTATTATAAGCAGTACCACAATTAATATCTTTACATATACTTACTTTCACATTTCTAAGGTGCCTATATAATGTATCATCCAAACAAGGACACTTTTGACACCAAAAGGAAAGAGTATTAGTAATTATGCTAGGATGGGAAAAGTATAAACCACACCTATATCCCAAGCAAACAGAGATATGTGATCACTTTATTTATATAGCATTTATTGTATACTAAGCATTTTACACATATTACCTTTTTAATAATGATGGCAATTCTATGAGGTAGTCACTATTATTATCCATGGTGTACAAATTAGAAAACTCTGACCTAAGAGAGGTTCAATACTTTTTCCAAGGGCACACAGTTAGCAAATGCCCACTGTCACTGAGTCAATTCTGACTTAGCTACCCCATAGGGTTTCCAAGGCTATAAATCTCTACAGAAGCAAGATGGCCATATCTTTCTCCCGCAGAGCCACTGGTGGTTTCAAACCGCCGACCTTTTGGTTAGCAGTCAAGTGCCTGAACCACTGCACCACCAGGGCTCCTTTTAGTAACTACAGAAGGATGCAAACCCAAACATGGTGATTTAAGCATCTGTGCTCTTAACTACCACATTATATTGTCTCTCATTGAGGAAGTATGTGAGATTACTAAAGGATAAACTTCTAGAATTATAATTGTGGGTAAAAAGGGATGAGCATTTTTATGTTGACAGAAATATCTTTCCATTAGGTTGTGCCAATATTCTCTCACCAAGGATGCATAATATTATCTTCATTTTTATTTTCTAAAATATTTTTCATGAGTATATTGGTATAATACATTTTATATATGGTACTGTTAGTCATCTCTCATTTCTTGACTTCTCCAAAAATGTCTTGGATGTTCTTGTTTGTTTTTCCATATGATGTTAAAATCAGCTTATCTAATTTTACAACCAAAATTCTATTATAATTTATCTATTACTTTAAATTATAAAGAATTTATATTTTTATAATTGCTCCCTTGGAGAAATTGGCCTTTTTGTTTAAAAGATTCTTTCATGTCTTATTTGAGTTGCTCAATAGTTTTAGTTTAGGTTTTTTTTTTTTTTCCACACAGATCTTGTTTGAATATGGGAGGATACTTATTTTTATATAATGATTTTGTATATAAGAACCTTACTGAATTTTAATGTCTTAGTTTTAAAAAAGAATACACAACCAAAATAAGGAAAGAAAATATATCACTGGATCAAACACAAATAACTCAAAAATCCTGAAGAAAATTTTATACCAAAATAACATTCCAATCAGAGTCCTCAAAGAGTTTAGAGAAAATATTGGAAATTAAAACAAAAATAGAATGCCATGTAAAAGTGCACATAAGTACAAGGAAGAACTCTTAGAATTTAAAAATAATTGCTCAAATAAATAGTTCAGTGGAAGTACTGAAAGATGAATTCAAGGATATCTCTTACTTTACACAAACCTGATAAAATTCTCTAGTATGGAAGGAAAGAATTTTGTTAATTTGTCAACTTTTTATCTTGTTTTTGCTTTCTAATTCTTGTTAACCTAACCAAAATAGTCAAAGCAAAGTCCCAGCGCTAATGTAGACCAATTTCTGGTTTGTTTTCATTTACTTTATGAAATTACATTTGTTCTTTCAAGCTAGCTGCCCATTGGACATGAGGTGAAGCAGGGCAATGGGTCATAATACAAAGAATAAACAGTCGGAAGTCAAGAGACCTGAGCACTAGGTCAAGCTCTACCAGAACCTCTCCGAGACACTGTCAATCACTTCACCTGTCTAGAACTCAATGTCCACTGTCTATAAAATTGAACTAGGGTAGATGAAGTCTACAGTCATTTTCTGCTTTACAATTATATGACTTTTTTAACAGTACCTTAATCGTTAATGTTATTAGGATTAGTATGAAACTAATGGAACAAAATCATTTATTCACTTACTTATCACTTAATTTATGTCATTCACTTCTCCATTCTTTACTTGTTGAAATTCTGCTCATTCTTCAAATTGCAACTCGCTGCCGTATCTTAAGTAAAGCTTTTTTCTCCAAGCTGAATTAGCTTCTGCTTATTTTGGCTTCCCAATAGGGAAAGAAATGTATATATAGATAATTTATATTAAACTAGGATTGCTAGTTTAATATTGCTAAAAGATTATCTAATTAAACTTCTTAATATAAATTTCAAAGAGAGTAACTAAGACATAAACCAGTTGTCATCAAGTCTATGCTGACTCATGGGACCCCACGTGGATCAGAGTAGAACTGTGCTTCAGAGGGTTTCCAATGGCTAATTTTTTGGAAATAGCCAGATCTTTCTTTTGAGGCATCTCTAGGTAGACTCTAACTTCCAGCATTTCAGTTAGCAGCTGACCATATTAACAGTTTGCACCACGCGGAGAAATAGTGAACACTAAAAGATTGCTGTTGAATAAAAGTTATTTAATAAATGTTAACTTTCCATGTAACATACACAAAGCTACACATCATATGGAATCCAAGGTCAGTAAGACCCAGTCCAAGATGCTTACAATGTAACTGAATGTAGAGAAGATGAAAAAGCAAGTTAATAGCTGTGAGTTAGAGTATCTCAAAGTCAACTCTATTGACATTTTGAACCGATCATTCTTTATTGTGAGGGACTGTCCTGAGCATTATAGGACATTTATCGTCAACTAGATATCATTAAAAATTCCCTTCCCCCAGCTGTGACACACAAAAATATCTGCAGACTTTGCTAAATGTCCCGTGGGGGGCAAAACCACCCTTAGCTGAGTTAAGACAGATGACATAAAGTAGAATAAACAAAGAGCTGTGGGGATTCAAAACATGGAGAGGCATACCTAGTTGTGAAGATCAGGAATGTTTTCATGGAGGAAAATCTCTAATATTCAAGGATTTGGATCCAGGTTTGCAAGTTCTCGTGTTCTTTTTTTTTTTTCCCACCCTTAACCAAGGCAGAGAGAAACTTCATATTTGTGTATCTGCTTCCTATGTCAGTGTGTAGATGCTATTGTAGTTTGTACTTTCACTGAGGCATCAGTCCTCTGAGAGCTCCAGCTTTGTGCATCAATCTCTCTTCCAACACCTTACTTGGTTGAGCTAATGAGAGGACCATTAAAATCCAAATGCTAGATATACTGAGAGCGCTACTTATCTCTTCCATCTACTGTCTCTTAAAGCTCCCAGAGATTCATCCCATGAACTTACCACTCTTCATTTCTAGCACTGGAGAATTCTCATTCCATATTGTTGGCTTAGCTATGCAATTTACACATTGTTATATTGAATTTAGCATCTGTAGTTGTTCATAGTAGGAGGACTTTTACATGAGTTTAATCTACTGTTTTACCAGAACTGATGTGCTGGCACTGTGTATCAATAGTAATACTTTATATATTGTGAGCTAACCATGCACAAGACAATCTGGGGGAATAAGGCAACACTTTTTAAAGAGCTTTTTATTCAAATCTCTACTATGGCAACAGGATTTCTCCAGGTACAAGTGGTAGGAAACCAGAGGGTGTCAGGGAAGCCACTCAGAACCTTCTGGCTTCACTTCTACGATCTTTCCATTTATTACACAATTTCAAAGAGTGGAAATAAAGCTTCAGGTCATAATAATGCAATAAATCATGCACTGTGGTCCCAGAGATGTCAGTAATAAAAGAGTTACGAGTAAAAAATAAAGATGGTGAAATTATATTAAAGCTAGAATTATGGACAAGTTCTTTGAAAATCTGAAATGAAAAAGAAAATAAATTATTAACAGCCATTAAAATTCTGAGGTTCTCAATAATATTTTTTTGGTATTTATCATGCTGTCTTCATACATACCACCCAAATGTGAAATTTCAAATACAGTATGCATGAATTAGCTGATAAAATACCTTAAAGCAGAATAGATTTCAGTGTTCATCTATCTAAATGGTTTTGCCAAGGAAATTGACTTGATAATGCTTCCTGAAAAGTGCTGCCTATAATCACGTAATTTCAAAGCTGTACCAGTATCTCAAAAATGGAATAAAAAATACAACTCTCATATTTGTAAAAGTCATTTGCTTCCTTTCTGTTCTTTCTTTCCTAGCATTAATTGAAGCCTAAGGCTTGAAATCCCAGATAATTATTTTTGTCATAGCTTCTTAACCTATATGCCAGTTGTAAGTAATATCTGAATACAGTTTCTAAGGAGCAAATGGGCATGTTAGGGAGAGGTAGAAACAGAAGGAACTGCATGAAGGACCAAATGTAATTTAAAAATCACTCCTCATTCATTTACTGAAGAGTAAAAAGCTTATTAAAATAAAAAATCAGAGGCACGGTGGTTTAAGTCTTAAATCCAGAGATTTCACATGTATTTTATTACATAGCCATTCTTCTAAGTGTTGAGGAACATAAAGGGCTTTCAGACAGCCTCTTTTATTGTAGGCTCATCATATTCTTAATTGCTTTCTCTAAAATATGAAACAGATCTCTAAGTTAATAATCAGAAAGGATAATGTCTGCTTTGTATTCCTAAGTCCAAACCCATCTGAAAACGTAGGCAAAGAAAAATATGTTTAGGGACATGTTAGGTCAGATGATTACTTTAGCATCAATTAAGGGGGTGGAGGTGGCAACCATGTAGACTAATTTACAGATCAAAACTCAATTCCTGTATGATTCTTAAGTTCCTCTTAAACTTTGCTCAAATGGAGGCATTGATGCTGAAATGCCTCTTTCTTTTTCCTTGTTGTAAAAATACAGAAAACACAGCATTTGCCAATTCAACATTTTTCACGGGTACAATTCAGTGAGACCAATTACATCAATCATGTTGTGCAACCATCACCATAAACAGAAACTCACTGCTTCCTAAACAATGATTTTCCACTTTCGCTCTCCCTTCTGCCCCTACCAACCACTATTAAACTCTGATCTCCATGCATTTTCCTATTCTAGGTATTGAAATGCTTCTTAACAAGCAAAGATAGTAAACAAAATTATCTATTGAGATAGCTGTGCCAGGATTCTGAATATAGCAACCTCTTATTTTCTGTAGCAACCTGGACTTTATAAAAAATTCCCACAGTGAAATCTGGTAATATCAACCAAAGATAAACAAACCAATCCAATACTGTCTAGTTGATTCCAACTCATAGAGATCCTATAGGACAGAGTAGAACTGCCCCATAGAGCTTCCAAGGAGGGGCTGGTGAATTTGAACTGCTGATTTTTTGGTTAGCAGCCAAGCTCTTATCCACTACACAACCAGGGTTCCTCTGGGAATTAAAAAAAGGTTGCCATCGAGTCAATTCCAACTCATATCGACCCTACAGGACAGAGTAGAACTGCCCCCAGAGTGTTTCCAAGGAGCTGCTGGAGGATTTGAACTGCTGACCTTTTGGTTAGCAGCCCAATATAGTCCTAAGTCAACTGATGCTCTGAGAAGCAAAGTGACTTTCCCAAGCCCAAACAACCAAGTAATATCAAATAAGACTAAAACTCAGACCTTCTTTTCTCTATAATATAAACCAGTTGTTGTCAAGTTGATTATAGATTCACAGCAATCCTATGTGTGTCAGAACAGAACTATGCTTCATAGGGTTTTCAATGGCTGATTTTTCAGAAGTAGATCTCAAGGGCTTTCTTCCATGGTAACTCTGGGTGGACTTGAACCTGCATCCTTTCAGTTAGCAGACAAGAGCATTAACTATCTGCGCCACCTAGGAACTCCCTCTATGTCATAAACCTCATCATACACTGGAGGTATAGGATAAATAATTGAATACCACTTCTTTTGTCACTACCTTTTTTCCTTCCCTATGGAATATGTGACCCCCCCCCCCAATAAAAAAGGAATAGGACACTGTACCAAGAAAGCGGTGTGAGTTCTGGTTCTAGTATGGTGGTATGAGCCCCTAGAGGCCTAACTTTCCTTCTCACAACTATAAACTCTAGACAAAATACAAAAAAAGACAACTACCTTTTGTTTACTAGGGAGAGTAAACAAGAGTAAGCAGATGATGGAGAGCAGTCAAAATGTAGAGCAACAACTAACGTGTGTGAGTTTTCAGGATTGTTTTCTCCTCTTTGGCAGTACTTGAGGGTTAACCACTGTTGCAGTGTGCCACTGTGTGGGCAGCTAAAATTCTAATAAAACCAAGTCCTTTTTCTGGCCACAGGAAAGAAACAAAAGACCATAGATGGGTCAAAGCATAGCTTCCGGGGGACAGAGGGAAGTGATATGGGCGAAGAACCCCTAATCTTGAGATTGAATCCGTACAAGTCTTAGCCTAACTTCTGAACTGCGCATGTAAGGGACTGACCCAACACAGTGTAGCAAAAAGTTTAAGGAAAGCTACGCCGATATTTGAGCCACAACCCACAGAAGGCGAGACAGAGTTTCTAATTTAAAGCTAACTGGTGGATTGCCTGTGAAGAGAAAAACAACAACATCCTCCAAAGGCTAATAACAGAATCCACAGTATAAATAATAAAGCATCTACAATGTCCATGACATCATCCAAAATTAACCAACATACAAAGAATCGGGAAAGGTGAGCCACTTTCAGGGGAAAAGACGATTAATGGATGCCAACCCCAAGGTGGCCCAGATGTTGAACTTATCAGACAGAATTTCAAGTATCCATTAAAACTGTGCTCCGTGAGGTAAAATAAACTATTCTTGAAAAGATGAGAAATTGCAGCTGAGACATTAAAATAAATAAATAAATAAACTGAATAGAAAGTTTAGAACTAAAAAATGTAATATGCAAAATTTTAAAAATGCAACAAACAGACTCAGTGGTAGAGTGGAGATAATAGAGGAAAATGTCAGTGAATTTGAACATAAACCCATTTCCATGAAGTTGATTCTGACTCACAGCAACCCTAGAGGACAGAATAGAACTGCCCCACAGGGTTTCCAAGGAGTGGCTGGTGGATTCAAAATGCCAACACTTTGGTTAGCAGCCATAGCTTTTAACCACTGTGTGTTGTTAGTAGTTAGCTAAGAAGTTGATTCGGACTCATGGCAATCCCATATGTGCAGAGTTGAACCATAGAATTTTGAAAGCTATGACCTTTCAAAAGAGATCACCAGGCTTCTTTTCTGAGGCACCTCTGGGTGAGTTCGAATCACCAACATTTCAGCTAGTAACAATTACCTGACATAGATCAACAGAAATTATCAATCTAAAGATCAGATAACAAATAGAGTTTTTAAAAAAATGAACAGAGCCTCAAAGGCCTGTGGGACAAAATAAAAAGGTTTAACATGTGTATAATTGGTGATCCAGTAGAAGAAGAAAGAGAGATATGGGCAGAAAAAATATTTGAAGAAATAGTGACCAAAAACCTTACAAATTTGGAAAAAGGTAAATATAGATTCAAGAAGCTTGGTTATTACCAAGCATGACAAAACAGAAGAAGAAAAAAAAAGCCTAGTGAAATTATAACCGAACTGCTGAAAATCGGGATAAAGAAAATATCTTGGAAACAACTAGAGAAAAATGACATTCTTACCTACAAGAGAACCATTTGAATTTCTGCAGATTTCTTGTTAGAAACAACATAGACTCAAAGATAGTAAAATAATAATCTTTAAGAGCTATAAAACAGAAAATCTACCCAGAATTCTATATCCAGAAAACATCCATTAGGAAGGGTGATGAAATGAAGAATATTTTTCAGTTTAACAAAGAGAATCCGTTACCAGCAGACCTACAAAAGATGCCAAAGGAACTTCTGCAGACGGTTGAAAAATTATACCAGAGGGAATCTTGTGTCTCCAAGGACAAATGAAGAGCTTGGAGATGATAAATATATGGATAAATTAAAAAGATTATTTTACATTCCTAAATAATTTCAAATGCATGTGATTTTTTAAGCAATAACTATAACATTGTTTGGTGGGTGTTTCAATGTATGCAGATAGAATACGTTTGACTAGTATTATGTAAAGAATGGTAAGAAGTCACAGTTCCCTGGAAGGAACTGATATGGTTGCATATTTTCTACATTTTATGAAAAGTAGCATAAATCCATTGCCATCAAGTTGATTTTGACTCACAGTGACCCTATGGGACAGAGTAGAACTGCCCCACAGGGTTTCAAGGCTGTAAATCTTTATGGAAGCAGACTGCCACATCTTACCCGTGTGGAGTGGCTGGTGGGTTTAAACTACTTAACTTTCAATTTTCAGCCGAGTGCTTTAATCACAGTGCCACCAGGGCTTCTGAGAAGTGGCATAACTCAACCTCATTCTAAGTAGACTCTGTGGGGTTAGGTGTGCATATTAGAATTCCTAGAGCAACCATTTTAGAAAATGCAAAGAGGATTTCTAAAAATTCAGTAGACATATTAATGTGAAACACTAAAAATTACTGGAATAATCCAAAAGAAAGCAAGAAAAGTGGAGCAAGGTCGGAAGCAGAGAAACAAAATCAAGAAGGGACAACAAGAAATGAATAACAAAATGAAAGATCTAAATTTAGTCCTATGAAAAATTTCATTAAATGTTAATAGTTTAAACACTCCATTTAAAAGTCAAATATTATCAAAGCAAGATCCAAGTATATGTTGCCTCTAAGACACACACTGTAAATATAAAGACACAGATAGGCTGAGAGTGAATGATGAAAGAAAGTTTACCATACAAACAGTATAAATACGAAAGCAGGAGAGTTATAGTTACGTAAGATAAAATAAACTTTGAGGTAGCTAGTATTACGAGAGAAAAAGAGAAACATTTCATAAAGATAAAGGAGACAATTCATAGGAAGTTAGAACAATTATAAATATGTATGTGCCAAATAGCAGTCTCAAAACACAATAAAGCAAAAATGCCAGAATTAAAAGGAGAAATAGGCAAAATCGCAATCCTATTAGGATGTGTTAACATTCCTTTTTAGCAACTGAAAGAAAAACTAGATAAGAAATCAGTAAATACACGGAAGACCAAACATCACTATCAACTACCTTGACCTAAACGTGATTTATCAAACATACATCCCGTAACAGTAGAAGACATGTTCTCTCCAAGGTCATGAGGTGAATTTACCAAGATAGACCATATGCTGGAATAAAAAACCAAACCAAAAACCAAACCTGATGCTATCGAGTTGATTACAACTCATAGCAACCTCATAGAATAAAGTAGCACTGTCCCATAGGGTTTCCAAGGAGTGATTGGTGGATTCGAACTGCCAACCTTTTGGTTAGCAGCCGAGCTGTAAACCACTGCACCACCAGGGATCCAATACGTACGTGCATACATACATATATGTATGTGATAGACACACACACACACACACACACACACACACACACACACACACTAATATATTTTAATATATATGTTGCTGTGAGTATACTCAATTCAGAGAGGCTTTTTATTATTATACATTTTCTCAGTCAACACTGCACCACCAGTGCTCTGGGATGCAAAACAAGTCTTGACAAATCTAAAAGAATGAAAATCATATATAGTGTATTCTCTACCACAATAGAATAAATTAAAAATCAGTAATAATAAGGTATCTAGGAAAACCCAAAATATCTGGAAATTAAACCCCACACATCTAAGTAATTTATAGGTGAAATAAAACAAGGAAAATTTTGAACTGAATGATAGTCAGATATATCAAAATTTAGAGGTTGCTATAAAATCAAGATTTAAAGGAATATATGTAGTTCTAAAGGTTTATCTGAGAAAAGAAGAAAGGTCCAAAATCCATGACCTCAGCTTCCACATTAAGAAGCAAAAAAAGGAGGTAAAGTAAACACAAAGTAAGTAGAGGTAAAGAAATAAAAGTAAGAGCATCCATCCATGAAATAGAAAAGAGACAGAGAACATTAATGAGTAAATCCAAAAGCTGGCAATTTGAAAATATTTTTAAAAAATGACAAAACCCTTACTAAACAGATTATGAAAAATAGTGTACATACATCACTAATATCAAGAATGAAAAAGTATTACCACCACACGTCATATAGTCATTAATATTAAGACTGTCATCAATATTAATATCATTATTATTAAGAACAAATTGATGTCAACCAATCTGACCAATGAAACAGACACATTTCTTGAAAAATGCAATTACCTAAACTGATTGAAATAAAACAAAATATGAATTACTCTATATTTCTTAAAGAATTTCAATTCGTAGTTAAAACATTCCCTAAAGAAAACTCTAGCCCTCAATAATTTTATTGGTGAATTCTATGAAATATTCAGGTTAGGCTTAACACCAATATTACAGACACTTTTTCAGAAAACAGAAGAGAATACTTCCCAACTTATTTTTATGAGGCCAGCCTAACCCAACCAACAAAACTTGACAAAAATATAAAAGAAGAAAATTACAGATCACTATGGCAGTGATTAAGTGCTTGGCTGCTAATCAAAAGGTCTGCAGTCTGAATCCACCAGCCGCTCATTGGAAGCTCTAAGGACAGTTCCCTTCTGTCCTATAGGGTAGCTGTGAGTCAGAATCAACGTGACGGCAATGTTTTTTTTTTTTTTTAAATCAGGATATATAAATGCAAAAATCCCTAATAAAACACTAGAAAATTAAATCCAACAAGCTATTAAAAGGGTTATCCATAAGAGCAATGAGGCTTATCCTACGAAAGGAAGTTAACATTTAAAATTAAACACCGTAAGTGTTTAACGAAGAAGAAAAAAAATCATCATTTCGATAGATGCAAGGAAAGTTTTTGACAAAATTTATATTCATTCATGATAAAAATCTTAACAAACTAGGAATAGTAGGGAATTCCCTTAATCTGGTAACTGCAGCCATGAAAAATATAAAGTTAACATGATACTTAACGTTGGAAGACTGAACAGTTTCACCCCGAAGTTAAAGACTTAAGGTGCTGATGTTCACTTTCACTTCTTCTATTTCGCATTAACCTGGAGGTCCTGGCCATTGAAATATGGCAAGAAAAAGAAGTAAAAATTGGAAAGGAAGACCTGTTTAGAAAATTGCAGAGAATCTACAAAACAGCTACTAGACCTAATGAGTGAGATTAACAAATTTGCAGGATAAAAGGTTAATATAAAAATTCAATTGTATTTTATCCACTATCAGCAAAGAGTTGGAAAATATATTTTATCAATTTTCACTTCTAATAGCACCAAAGTTACATAAAATACTTAGGGAAGACCCTTCAAAGGATGTTTAAGACCTATATGCTAAAGACTACAAAATATTTTTGAGAAAAATTGAAGAAGGTTTAAATAAATGGAGAAATATACTATGTTCATTGATTGGAAGACTCCATAATTTTAAGCTGGTAATTCTCACCAGAGATGGAGGATTTATTATTTTTTATCTGATTTCAAGATTCAACATAAAGCTGAAATAATCAAGACAGTTTGTGATCTTCAGAAAAATAGGTACACAGATCAATGGACTAGTGAGTCTAGAAGTTGACATTCATATATATGATTAAATGATTTTCAACAAAGGTGCCAACACAGCTAAAAAGGGAAAAGAAAATCTTTTCAACAAACGGTGCTAGAATTACCAAATATCTTTATGAAGAAAAAATCATCAATACTTACCTCATTCAATATATAGAATATAATGCAAAGTAGATCATAGACCTAAATGTAATAACAAAAACTATAAAACTTCTGGAATAAAACAGGAGAATATCTGTGTGAAGTAGGCTAAGCAAAGATTTCTCAGAAAGCACATAAAAGACATGAGGCAAAAAAGAAAATAAAGTCATAAATTGAACCTCATCAAAATAAAATATTTCGTTCATAAGAAAAGTGTAAACTATAAAAAGGTAGGAAATATTTGCATCACATATACCAGACAAAGAATACTCAATTAAAAATGGGCAAAATTTGAACAGAAACTTTATAAAAGAAGATGTACAAATGACCAATTAGCACATAAAAATATGCTCAACATCGTTAGTAATTAGAATAAAAATAAAAAGCACAATGATGTATTACTAGATAGCCAGTAATCCAATACCATTTGCTGTCAAGTCAATTCCAACTCATGGTGATCTGTGTGTGTCAAAGTAGAACTGTTTTACTCTGGGTTTTCAATGGCTGATTTTTCAGAAGTAGATCACCAAGTGTTTCTTCCAAAGTACCTCTGGGTAGACTTGAAACTTCAACGTTTCAGTTAGCCACCGAGCACCACCCAGGGACTCCACAAAGCCATCAAATCAGCTGACGTGAAAAGGACTGACTATAGCAAGTATTGATAAAAACATGCAACAACTGTAACTCTCAAACACTGCTGGTGGAAACGTAAAATATTACGACTGCTTTGAAAAACAATTTGGGAATTTTTTAAAAAGTTAAGCATATATTTCCAAACTTGGTGAGTAGATAGGTTTAGCCTGACATATAGATGGAATGTCAAAATAGAGGCATGTGGTTCAAAGAACTTCAGCTAGAGCTATAAATCTGAAAATATTTAGCATATGGATGGTAGCTGAAGCCAAGGTACAGGATGTCATCTAGCTTCCCTTTAGTGAACAGAGCAGACAGCTATGGGTAAGCTACTGGGAACACTGATATCAAAAGGCTGAGTAAAAGCACAATCAGAGAAGGTGAAGGAGACCCTGAAAAGCAGCAAGTAAGCCAGAAGAGAGGGAAGTCACAGACCATCAGAAAGGAGAGAATATCAGGAAGATGAAGTGGTCAGTACTTTCAAATGCTAACCGGGGATTACCACATTTCAACTGAAGCAACTAAAGCGTTTAGTCCAGAGAAGGGAAGACTCCAAGATAGGAGAGGAAATAACTACAGAGTTGGTTTCCTGATATCTGAAGAGTTGGTGTGTGCTGTCAAGTCAATTCCGACTCATAGCGACCATATCGGACAGAGTACAACTGCCTCATAGTGTTTCTTTGATGTAAGTCTTTATGGGAGCAGATTGCCAGGTCTTTTGTCCCCTCGAGCCGCCGGAGAGTTTGAACTAGAGACTTTCTGTTAGCAGATGAGCTTTTTGCCAGTGGGGATCCTAAGATCTGAAAGTACTCATGCATAAAACTGAGTAGATTTGTTTTGTGTGGCTTCAAATACCAGCGCTAGAACTAATGTGTAGAAGGTCCAAAAAGAAACATTTCAGTTCTACTTAAGAAAGAAGAATTCTCCTGCATTTCTTGAGAATTAGCCAAAGATAAAATGCTCTGCCTGAGTGAAGGTTTTTTAGTACTAGACCGATGAGTCACATATCAGAGGATCAGGAGTTCATGGATGCAGATACCGTGTGTATCTGCCACTATCACTTAGAAGTACTTATAATAGTGACTTGAATGACATGTAATTACCAAATTCAAACATTGTTGGTCAACAAAAAGTGACAATTTTATGTGGCTCAATCTAATATTTTTGAATGAACAAATAAATGGATGGATGTTAGACTATGAGATTTCTTTGATTTTTAGTGGATAAAAATATAGCTTTTTATCTTAATGAGCTCTAAAAGCACGAAATGAAATAGCTGAGCAAAAAATGACTGCAGAGGTGATCAGAGGGAAAAATCTTTTCTTTCACCTCCGAGGAGAATTTTTTGAAAGCCTCCAAAAGCAATATGTTAGTTAAATATCATGTATATATTTATTTACTTGAGTATATTGACAACTCAGAGAGATTGCATTGAAAATCCATTATATGTTTTATAAAATAAAAAAAGAAAAATTATTATTGACAATACAAGCACAAGGAGAAAAAGTTAGTAATCATTGTACCTCTGAATTAGGAAAAGCAATAGCACAGTACATTTTTTGTTTAATTTAAAAAGAAAATATCTTCCAATTCAGTTGATGCAATTCCATTTTCAATGGCTTTCATCATCCATTTATAAAGACCTTAAATTATGCGGAAAGGAAGAAATTGTAATGATCCTGAGTTACTATGAATATAACTTCCTCATGTTGCCCAGGAGTCATAAATGCCACCACGAGTGCAATCTTTATGTTCTTATTTTGATTTCCATTGACTAAGCCTTTCTCTTTTCAGCCACTTAGTGTCACTCTATCACAGTCCAAATTATAGTCTAGATTACAAAGTGCCCCTTTCCTCAGTCACAGTGGAAGGCAGACCTCATGGAGCATAAATTGTTCCCTAGGGCATGAAATAGTCAATCTTTTATTTTCATTTACAGTCCTCATTCAAGAGAATTTCTGGAAAAATTATATGATAGGAAAAAGAATATTTTGATGCTAGGACATTTTGGAATATTTGTAGTCTCAATTATTTTCATCATTCTGTTAAGAATCTGATTAATTATTAGCCTGTTCAATGTCTGAATAAAAATTAGGTAAACACAGGCTGAATTATTAATAATATGTTGAAGCATATGTAGCCATTTTCTGCATCTAGAAGTTAATAACAGCAAGCACTTCTCTTGACATTTTCCCCAGCCAGAGACATCTCCTGAGGAGATACTGGTCATGGTACAGCCTTGCTCAAAATTCTTTTAAGCAACTTCATTACCTGAAAGGAAAGACTTGTCCAGTTTCTTTATTATGATATTCAAAGCCTCCAGGATCTGGCCGTACATTCTTGTTTCTAGGCATGCTTGAGCTCCTACTTGCCATTGTCCAAATATATGGTACACAATCTTTAATCTGTACCTTTGCTGACACTATTATCTCCACAGAGAGGCCCTCACCCTTCACATTATCTCTATACATCCTTCGTGATCCATCTCCAATATCATCTCCTCCTTGAACTCTCCTATGAGATAGACATAACATTTGAACAAACACCCACAGTCAAGAAGGTTTTTATTATTCTCTGGTTAATATCTCATAAGAGTAAAGAAATGTTTCCTGTAATCACGTCTCCCACAGCATATTTCCTCTGACATCTCTTCAACCAGAACTGAGTGACATGCCATGCCTAAATCAATTATTGAAAGGGCAAATGAATGGATACCATGAGACGTTAGGAAGCCATCCATGGGGATATATAATCTAAGGTACATGGGCAAGAACTTAACGGCTCAACAAAACCAGTGTTACAAGAAGGAATGAATAGATTTTGGGTAGGCAGTTATCATTGTTTTTAGCTCTTTTCAAGGCAAAATTACTTACTATCACTTTAAATTCCATTTCTTGTGCACAGATACCAAGGAAAACCTATTTCAGCCTGCCTTGTTTTAGACTTGAGGGATAGACTTGAGACTTCATCTCGTATCTCCAGCATCTGGCACACAGTGGGTACCAACAAAAGTCATGAAAGCAAATCTCATTCCATTGACCATCAAGGCTCTTCTTGAATAACAAAATGATGAATCTGTATCTCATGTCTAGAACTCAATAAATTGATGTTAAAGGAAGAGGAAGAGCATTCAGTACGCACACTGCTGGCAGCCACAGACAATTTTGCTGCTAATTTCATCTCCATTACTTCCTGGAAATGTGCACTTTGGAAAATTACATAATCTCCTTAAGCCTAACATTTACCATCTGTGAAATGGAATGATTTTACATGAAAATCAATCATAATAAGACCTAAATTAATTAACACTATAAATTGCTTAGCACAGTGACAGAGACTTAGTAAATGGTAGCTATAGTTACTATGATTTGCTTGAATCAGACAGTTAAGGCTACTAGGGTAAGTCAAAAAGTATTGCTACAAAATCATAGAAACCTTTATTAAACAAAAATACCAAAATGTGAAGCTATTGTTTCTTGACATATCCTCCATCTGAATCTATACACTTCTGAAGGTGATGTTTCCATCTCTCTAGCCTTTCCTGGAAGAATTCTGTGCTCTTCAATTTATGCCTCTTCAAAATGGCCCATTTGGCATCCTCAGGGGACTCATATCATATTCCTTTTAAATGTTCTTTGAGTTTTGGGAATAAAAAGAAGTCTAAAGGGGCAAGTTCAGGGGTGTAGCGTGGATGGAGTAAGGTTTCCCAATGAAATTCTTGTAGCAGCCCTTGCTACCCTTGAAGAATGAGCAGGTGTATTGACGTGATGGAAACAAATTCCTTGGCACAACTTTCCTGGCCTCTTTCTCACCAAATGCAGTTTTCAATTTTCTTAAAACTTCTTCATAAAAAGCCCCTGTGATTGTCCTGTGTCCTTCGAGAAAAGTTATCAAGATTATCCTCTTAGAATCCCAAAAAAACAGTCGCCATAACCTTCTGAGCAGTCTTTCCTCTTCAACTCATCCTGGAGGTCTTCCCAACCTTCCTTAAAATGCTTGTGCCATCTAAAATCTGTTGGTTTATGTGGGGAAACATTCCCATAAACTTGTAAATCTTCAATGATTTGAGAAGATGTCCACTTGAGTTTTGTTAAAAATTCGATATTAGCCATGACCTCAAAATCGTCTTCTTCCATGACACAAAAAGTATCCTTTTTTTGAAGGCACCCTAACCAGACTAAGACAAGTGTATTACTGAGAGAACATGTCTACAGCCACCCACTGATCACAGAGACATGTTTAAACACATTTTCCTTGGAATAAACCCGTGCATGTATGAACTGGAACCCTAGTAGTAATACTTTTTGACTTACTCTCATATTTTGGTCAGTGCAGGGAATGGAAATAAAATCAAGCTTCCTGGAACTTGTATTCTCTCCTCAACCAAATAATGGAGTCTATTTCCATACTGGAAGATGGACTTAACAAGTCACATTTGCCCTTTATCAGCTGTAATGGCAACACTTAGTAAAACTGATCAATTCTGGATTCTTCCATTACCTCTTCTGGACTTAAAACAATAAACCAGTTCAAAAGTATTGCCTTTAATTATTCTTTTTAAAGAAAAGCTGACTCTAATCTTCATCTTCCTGTGAAAAAAGAGACAAAACAGAAAATGGAAGAAGGGAAGAAATGTGGAAATATAAAAGGAAAATTAAGAATAGTTACCCCTTGTTCCTTCACAAAAGTTTACAAATGTTTAAGTGATATTTTATAAAAGACATTTTAGAAGTTAGGGCCTTAAACTTTTAATATTTGACAAGAGAAAATATTCTACTGAAATCTGTGAAATGAACCGAGAAGTCACGTCTTGTTATATTTAACAGAGCAATAAACTCGGCTATTTAGCAACCGCAATGTTTATCCAATGGTTATTGAAACACAACCAGAATTTTCAGTTTTGAAGGAATTCAATAATGTTGCCAGTTAATAAAACAACTCCTCCTCTTACTCACATCTAACCTTACGTGGTTTGTCAATTATTACCATAAACTGTGGCACTTCTAGCAAATGTTTAACTCCAAGTTATGTCAAAGCACTTTTCAGAGTGACATAATTTGTGTTAAATCTGCAAAGGACTACATTTAATGGTTCATTTCAGACATGGCCTCTTAGTTGCTGGTACAATCTAGTAATGAATGTAGAACAAACCAATGTCAAGTTTTTCCACTCAAAAAGCCATACAGACAGTATCTCTACAAACTGCCTCAGATTATCCAACTACTGTGTTTTTGTAGCAACACTTATTCCCATCTTCCCTCCACTTTTTAAAAATTTTCTTTTTGACTGTTTCTTACATTCACATGTTATTCGCTTATTCAGTAAAATTCCAGCAAAATTGACCAAAGATTTATGTTTATTTTTCTCCCTCTCACACCATCTGGAAGATGCCTTCATTGTATAGGAATGTTTGTACCCTGCTTCTCCAAGCAACTCACTCTGCCATTAGCCAGCTATTTGTGATACTCTTTAGGCTGTCTCTAAGTTAGCTCGTTCACTCATTACTTAATCAATGAATTCATTCAACAAATATGTACAGAGTGCTTCGTATGTGCAAGGCACTATTTTAAGTACTGGAGCTACAATGGTGAATAAAACAGACAAAATTCCATTTTCCTCATGACATTTACATCCAAAGGAGGGATAACAACAATAAATTAAGGTCATATATGTAGTGTTAAAAAGCAAAGATGTCACTTTAAGGACAAAGGTGCTCCTGACCCAAGGCATGGTGTTTTCAGTTGCCTCATATGCGTGCGAAGGCTGGACAATGAAAAAGGAAGACTGAAGCAGAATTGACACCTTTGAATCATGATGTTGGCGAAGAATATTAAATACACTATGGGCTGCCAGAAGAAGAAACAAATCTGTCTTGGAAGAAGTACAGCCAGAATGCTCCTTAGGAGTGAGGATGGTGAGACTTTGTCTCACATACTTTGGACATGTTATCAGGAGGGACCAGTCCCTAGGCAAGGACATATGTTTGGTAAATTAGATGGTCGGTGAAAAAGAGGAAGACCCTAAACAAGATGGATTGACACAGTGGTTGTAACAATGGGCTCAAGCATAACAATGATTGTAAAGAAGGCACAGGACACAGCAGTGTTTCCTTCTGTTGTACAGAGGGTCGCTATGAGTTGGAACCAACTTGACAGCACCTAACAACAACAGCAACATGTAGTATGACAAATAGTCATTTTCCAAAATTCTTTGGAAAATATAGATTACAGAAAGAGGGCAGAGAGTGCTGGCTGGGAAGATGTTGTTACAGTGTTAAATACAGTGGTCAGAGAAAGCCTCACTGCAAATGTGGCATTTGAGCAAAGAGCTCAAGAATGTAAGGGAACAAAACATATGGACAAATTAGGGAGGAGTATTTCAGAGAGAAGAGCAAATGCAATGGTCCTGAGGCAGGAGAATCCCTGGGAAGTTCAAGAAAAACAAGGCGGTCAGTGTAACTGGAGCTGAGCAAGCCAAGAGGAGACCTGTAGGGTATGAGGCCAGAAAGTGAAGAGGGAACGAACTCTGTGAGGCTTTGTGAGTCATTGCAACTAGTAAACCAGTTGCCATTGAGTTGATTCTGACTCAAGACAACCCTATGTGTGTCACAGTAAGTGTGCTCCATACGGTTTTCAATGGCTGATTTATCAGAAGTAGATCACCAGGATTTTCTTCCGAGGCACTTCTGGGTGAACTTGAATCTCCAGCCTTTCGATTAGCAGCGGAGCGAGTTAACCATTTGAACCATCCAGAGACTCCAAGTTCTTGCAAGGATTTCAGTTATGGGGTAATGGGAAACCACTGGAAGGGTTTTGTGTGGAGGAGTGACAGGGCCTGACATGTTTAAAAGAATCACTCTGACTGCTATTTTGAGAGTAGATTGTGGGCAGGCAAGCGTAAACACAGGGTAATCTGTTAGGAAGCTATTGCAGTAATTCAGGTGGTAGATGGTGGCTGGCGATTAATTCAGGTGCAAAGCTAGTGGTAGAGGTAGTGAAAAGTGGTAGGAGTCTGTACATAATTTGAAAGTAGAGACTTTCAAGGTAGTACAGGATTTGCTTATAGATTGGATGTGGTATATGAAAAAGAACTCCAAAACGTTCACAAGCCTTTTAGACCTGACCAACCAAAAGGGCAAAGTGTTCATTTACTGATATGGGAAAGAGCTGCAGGAATAGAAGGATAGAGGGGAAATGGGGAGTCTAGGTTTGGGGCATGTTTATTAGCAAAAGTCTAGTAGATTTTGAAATGGTGATACCTAGTTGGCAATTGATCATATGAGTTCAGGGAAAAGGTCTGGGTTGGAGATATAAATTTGGAATTTGTCAGTTTATGGATGATAATCTATGAACAGCAACAATGGGCTCAAGCGTAGCAATGACTGTGAGGATGGTGCAGGACCTGAAATGTTTCATTCTGTTATACGTAAGTTCAGAGCTGACTCCTAACAACAGCAACAGATCCATGATACTGGATGAGATTCCCAAGAGGGTGACTGCATATAGAAAAGAAAGAGATCTGAACACTGAGCCCTAGGGTACCCCTACAATACCCATTCTCGGGGGGTAAGTGAGATTCAACAAAGGAGATGGAGAGAAACAGTCAGTGAAGTGCGAGAAAAATCAGGAAATACATTGTTCTGGAACCCAGGTGAAAGTATTTAATGTTAGGAAGAAGTGATTAACTGTGTCAAATGGCTCACTGAGTTAAGTAAGATGAAGAAAGAAAATTGACCGTGGGTTTAGCAATGCCATCAGTTTTTGTTCTCACCGGGAGAGGAAGCAAATGAAGATACAGGAGGCCGAAACAACATGTTGCCTCATTTAAGGTCCTCCTTATATAACTCCTGCTCCCATAGTTCCACGGGCTTCTGAACTGATCTTTGATTTTTTTTTTTCCCCTCCAGGAATTAGTTCCTTATATTTATGCCATGTCTATATTTCTGTATTTTCAATTTGATATTTGAAAAAAATTATTGGAGGGAAATAAGTTAGTATTACTATCATTGTTTTGTAAAAAATAAGGTTTGTAGAGAAAATAAATAACTGCTTCATTGACACACTGCTGGTTAATGGCAAAGCTGTGATTTCAACCTAGGTCTTCTTATTCCTAGAACCTTACCCCGCTCCTTTCATTTCCGTAAAGAAAGTGGCCAATGCCTCTTTGCTGGTTCTTTGGACATTTCTTTATGCTTTGCTCACTTCTATTCATACCTTCTATTTATTCTTTCTTAATCCCTTGAATTTTGGTCCTTATGTCCTTTTGAACAGCTGTGTGCCATGACCTTTTAGGACAAATATTGATATGACTTCAGAGCTTCTGAGAATTTGACTTCTGCCAGGCTAAGAACGCAGAGGATAGTTTTCATATCCCTTCGTCTCCATCCTGTCCTGCAGAACTTAATCCTCCTAGCATAGGAGAAGGGTTGGGTAAATGACCAATACTTTTACAGTTGAATATATATGTACCTATTCTACTTTGACAAAAATGAGAATTACAGGGTCCACCATCCATGCACTCCGCTTATATTGTGAGTGCATTCTCTTATATGATCTTATCACATGTTCTCTTTCTTCTTAATATATTTTCAAGACTTTTTCTCCTTCCACCTTTATATTCAAACATAGAAAGTCCATAGAACCTTAGCAACATAACAGATCATATTGTTTTGAATACTAGTCATCTATCTTCAGCTTCTACCACGCTTCGCATTCTCAAGCTGAAAGAACTGAAAAAAAAATTCAAGCTTCTAGTTGCAATATTGAAGGATTCTGTGGGCGAAATGTTGAATGACTCCAGAAGCATCAAAAGAAGATGGAAGAAATACAGAGTCATTGTACCAGAAGGAACTGGTCAACATTCACCCATTTCAGGAGGTAGCATACGATCAAGAGACAATGGTGTTGAAGGAAGAAGTCCAACCTGTACCTAAGGCACTGGTGAAAAACAAGGCTCCAGGAATTGGAAGGATATCTATTGAGATGTTTCAACAAACAGATGCAACGCTGGAAGCACTCACTCGTCTATGCCAAGAAGTTTGGAAAAGAGCTACCTGGCCAACTGAATGGAAGAGATCCATATTTGTGCCCATTCCAAAGAAAGGTGAGCCAACAGAATAAGGAAATCATCTAGCAATATCATTAATATCACATACAAGTAAAATTTGCTGAAGATAATTAAGAAATGGTTGCAGGTGTATGTTGACAGGGAACTGCCAGAACTTCAAGCCAGATTCAGAAGAGGATGTGGAATAAGGAATATCATTGCTGATGTCAGATGGATCATGGCTGATAGCAGAGAATACCATACCGGAAAGATATATTCCTGTGTTTTAGTGACTATGCAAAGGCATTGGACTGTGTGGATCATAACAAATTGTGGATAACATTGTGAAGAAAGAGAATTCCAGAACACTTGATTGTGCTCATGTGGAACCTGTACATAGACCAAGAGGCAGAACAGAACAAGGGGATACTGCATGGCTAAAAAGCAGGAAAGGTGTGCGTCAGGGTTATATCTTTTCACCATACTTATTTAATCTGTATGATAAGCAAATAACCCGAGAAGCTGGACTATATGAAGAAGAATGGGGCATCAGGATTGGAGGAAGACTCATTAACAACCTGCCATTTGTAGATGACACAACCTTGATTACTGAAAATGAAGAGGACTAGAAGCACTTATTGATGAAGATGAAACACTACAGCCTTCAGTATGGATTGCACCTCAACGTAAAGAAGACAAAAATCCTCACAACACCAATAAGCAACAACCTGATCAATGGAAAAATATTGAAGTTGTAAAAGATTTCATTTTATCTGGATCTACAATCATTGCCCATGGAAGCAGCTGTCAAGAAATCAAAGGATACATTGCATTGGGCAAATCATCTTCCAAAGACTTCTATAAAGCGTTAAAAAGCAAAGATGTCACTTTGAGGACTAAGGTGTGCCTGAGCCAAGCCATGGTATTTTCAATCATCTCATATGTATGTGAAAGCTGAACAATGAATGAATAAGGAAGATTGAAGAAGAATTGATTTTGAATTATGATGTTGGTGAAGAATATTGAGTATATCATTGACTGCCAGAAGAACAAACAAATCTGTCTTGGAAAAAGGACAGCCAGAATGCTCCTTGGAAAGGAGGATGTCGAGACTTCTTCTCATGTATTTTGGACACACTGTCAGGAGGGACCAGTCCCTGGAGAAGGACATTATGCTTAGTAAAGTAGAGGGTCAGTGTAAAAGGGGGAGACTCTAAATAAGATGGATTGACATAGTGGTTGCAACAATGGGCTCAAAAATAGCAGTGGTTGTGAGGATGGTGTAGGACCAGGCAGTGTTTTCGTTCTGTTGTACACACGGTTGCTATGAGTTGGAATCAACTCAACGGCACGTAACAACAGCAACATCTTCAGCTGGAATTCACTGTAATGTCCATGCACATAAGCATGTAGTTGCACAAAATTATTGGGATTAATTGCAAATTGAAAATGATAAAACATAAATTTAAAAAAATTATGCAGACAGTGGACTGTATGCATGTTAATTCCTGGTTGTGATATTGTATGATAGTTTTGACAAGATGCTGGTATTGGGAGAAACTGAGTGAAGGGTATACAGGATGTCTCCTTATAACTACATGTGAAGGTACAAGTGTCTCAAAATCAATTATTTTCAATGATGCAGGTAAAAGGACATTCATAGTCAGACTTCCTCTTCTAAGACCAATCCAGCTGCCATGTTGTTGGGAAAGGATCATATCAGGGAAACTACTGTCTTAGGCGGAATCTACCAAGCTGGCCTTTGGGAGTGGTGTGGAGAAGTCGGAGAAGTAAAGAGGTAGAAGGCAACCCGGGAAGAGAGAGATGGTGATGAATCTGAATCTTTATTTTAGCACCAAATACAGCAGTGATGTTCCTAGTATTATCTGGACCATACAGTAACCACCTCCAATCGGCTGCCACACTCCTCTCAGCCACCTGCTGCAAGACCGCATATTTTTTTTCACAATATTTATTTAATCCATGTATCTGGTTGGCCATTGTTCCAGTTTCGAAAGCTAAACCAAACACACTGCCCTTGTTTCCATCCCATCTCTCTCCTCTTCATCTGGCCTCCCTTCCTTTCCCAGCAATTCTTAAGATCACAGACTCCACTGACGGAAGTCAGGCTTCTGACCGCCTAATAAAGAAGTTCACCAGTGAAAAGCCTATTTTCATTCTGGTTAATTGCAGGCTTTAGAAACACTCAAAATGGAGGGTGTCTTAGGGACAAATAATACTGTAAGCTTGGTTTACTGATCTCCTATTGGCATTGGCACCAAGCCCTTCCTCTGCTTTGAAATTCATAGCGGTGTCTACGCTGCATAACAAACAGACCGTGGCCACCACACAGCCTGCTTAGCCCATCTGGATGCAGCTCAACTAATCCACATGCCTTAATGGCCAGTTCAGAGCTGTATTTTAGGTAACGCACACGTTGGCTTGTTTCTAGTGCAATCCGTGTAAATGCTCGTAAATAGGTTCATATATTATCATTTGGATTGGATTTGGTGAACTACACTGGAGCTTGAACTACAATATGCTTGCTCTGATTTCTAGATGACTGGCTTCGAAACGGCTCTTAAAAATATACGTCTGTGTTAAATCATTAGATGGCATGTTCGCAATGTTAACAAAAATCAAATATGCAAGAAACTATACAGTGAAAAATGTTTCCCTCCCACTCTTGTTTTCTGCCTCCCATTTCCCATTTACACAGATAACCGTGGTCAACAGTTTCATGCAGATATAGTTTATGAGTATGTAAGTATATATATGCATAGATATATAGAACATATATATATATGCATACATATATAGAACACACTTTAGCCATACCCCCATATTTTTTGCAGAAAAGGTAGTATGATGTTCTACAATTTATTCCTTTTACTAAATGATAACTCTTAGGGGCCTTTCCAAGTCAGCGTCTGTGATCTGCACCCACACCCCGTTTTAAAAAGCTGCTTATTCCATTGAATAGATATAAATATTATAGATATTATATATTTAACCAGTTATATTTTTGAGGGACATTGGTTGTTTCTAATATTTTGCTATTACCAACAACGCTTCAGTGAACCTCTTTGCATATAATCATTTGTGCCATGTGTGGCAGTATCTGTAGGATATATTCTTGCAAGGAGAACTGCAACAGGTATATTCATTTTTAGGTGGATAGATATTGCCTAATTGTCTTCCAAAAGGGGTTGGACAGTTTTCCCAACCATATAAGCGAGGATTTGTTTCCCCACATCTATCCAACTCCACTGTAATATCAATTTTTTAATTTGCCAATTCGATTAGAATTGTAAATTACTTTAATTATAAATGACGTTAAATCTCTTAAAAACCATGTTTTACAGACCACTCAGTTCTTCATCATTTCCTGAATGATATCCATCTTT
This sequence comes from Dugong dugon, assembly GCA_030035585.1. Taxonomy (NCBI): domain Eukaryota; kingdom Metazoa; phylum Chordata; class Mammalia; order Sirenia; family Dugongidae; genus Dugong; species Dugong dugon. The sequence goes on from CM057466.1 coordinate 25,246,496, forward strand.
TCCTCAGTGGTTTTAAATGGCAGTTCAAATAAAATCTTCGTATTTATTTGGGTCTATTTCTGAACTCTCTATTCTTTTATGTGCGTCTTTCTGTTTATACTCATCAGTGTAAATTTTTGTAAATTCCTATAGCTTTGTGGAAGTCTCAGTATGCAGTAGCTTAGTGCCTCTTCCTCGTTCTTTTTCAGAATTTCCCTGGTTAGCCTTGGGAACTTTCTCATTGTTGGTGGTATAGTTGTTCTCTCGTTAAAATAAGCATCGACATATGCCCTGTTTAAAAGTTGGATGCTATCCTTATGAGACAGGGAAAGCTTTATGCATAAGGTTGGATTTGACCTGGGCTTTGTAATGATGTGTAGAAAAAGAAAAGCAAAGAGGACCCACAAAGGGAACAAATCTGAATAAATGTTCTAACTACCAGATTATATAAAACACACACACACACACACACACACACACACACACACACGCGCGCGCGCGTGCGTGCGCTCCAAAAACAGAAATACCCTGGAATAAAGCATGCACTTGAATGTAATGAGTTATTTAAGCAGCCAGCTAGTTTTCAGATCACCATTTATAACCCCTGCTTTTAAGAGCTTGACAAACAGTACCAAGGTTCCGACCTTAAACTTAAATTCCTTGAACTCTGGGTACCTGAGAGCGTGCACCTAGCATTCCTTCTCCCAGCATGCACTTTACTAATCACAGGGATCCATCATTAATGCATGCCCTGGTCTGGAGCATAACTTACAGAGAAGCTAACGGGTTCTGAGAAGGAGAGAGATAAACACAGACAACAAAGCGGTCGTTGTCCTTTAAGTATGTCGGGACCCAGACCCTTCAGTCTCACATCAGTGATCTCAAAAGCGGGAACCTTGTGTTTGCCACTATTCCAGGTAACCACCTCTCTTTCTGGGAAAAGGTTTTTGGTAATACTCCAAGGACCTGATTTGTTATGGATTTATTCTCTGGGTTACTTAACGACTCGTACGTTGAAAATATTTCCTATGAGAAATTGTTGCCTGCATCTCAGGACTTTTTACATTCATTGGTCAGAGATACAGGAAATCAACTGCTCCATGACAGTAGTCTTGTTTATTTCTTCTTCATTTAGTTCCATTGCTATTGAAGGAATGCAATGCAAATTTAACCTTTGCTTAACTTTGCTATGCTGTGAATTTTTTTAATATCAGAAGTGCTTATTGACACAGAGCAAAATGCTATGGCAGGATTAATTTAAGGCATGTTTACTGGTGCCCACAACCATATGTGATACGTTTGACAGTTTTTCAGCGCTGACTGACATGGACAGAACCATCTTAGGGTTTATTTCAATTCCTCTGCCCCACATCCCCTTCTGAATAATATCTGTATCTCTTACCCATGTTGTTGTGGCTGTTGGTTGCCAATGAGTCAGTGGTGACCCCATGTGTGCAGAGTAGAACCGCTCCATAGGATTTCAAGGCTGTGAACTTTCGGAAACAGATTGCCAGTCCTTTCTTCCAAGGCATCTCTGGGTGGGTTCGAGCCTCCAGCCTTTCAGCTAGTAGTCAAGTGCTTAACCCTTTGCACCCCCCAGGGACTCTATCCATGTTACTTGAATGCAATGTATCTGAAAGACTCAGGTCTGCAATGCAGTAAGATGGCCCTCTCTAGTTCATAACAACCTGAGGTCTGACAGCTAAGGCGTTGGCAGTGACGGTGACTGTGGAAAGCCTGTGTGCTCCTTGCTGGGTTACAGCATCCGGAGAAGACTCTGCAGTGACTGGAAAGGGAAATGCTGGCTTTATTTATCTGTTAAGCAAGATCCCAAATGATTTCATAGACTCACAAATAAACTACCTTTATGGACAAAATTTGAATGTTCATTTTCCTCTCAGTAGGCAAATCTTTTTTGCAACATCCTAGAAAAAGACAATGCAACTCATTTTCTGTGCTTATAAATTGTTCATCACCGTGTTCTCTGATGGCCAATTCATGGCTCCATCCGCAGCTCCACAAAAATCCCTTTGCGCAGATAAACTTGGTGGAGTAAACACAAGGTGTTGAAAAAGATGTGTTTCAAATTACAAAAAAGAGGGAGCAAGAACTCACACAAGGTTTCCAAATCATCTTAAATTTTAGAACTTCTTACTTGTATTTGTGTGTTATAAAACCAAAAATCAACTCCTTATCATCGAGTCAATTCCAACTGATAGCGACCCTGTAGGACAGAGTAGAAAACCCCCATAGTGTTCCCAAGGAGCAGCTGGTGGATTTGAACTGCCGACCTTTTTTTGGTTAGCAGCCTAGCTCGTAACCACACACACAAATACTTAATTGACTTTATCAGCCCAGTTTTTAGAGTTACATAGAAATGGCACTGGAAGATTCTTCTCATTGTGCAAGGAAGAAGTCCTAGGTCAAGGTGAGACACACAAACACAAATGCAGACACAGAATCTCCAACAAAGAATACTGTATTTCCTCTGTGATTGTTGGCGTGAATTATAACCTGCAAGCCCAACACAGCGAACTAGGAAAACTGTGTTAGAATGTTATGGTTTGGGTCCTTTAAAACAGAGCAATAAAAATTATTAATTTCTTCCTCTTCTTTGATAAAAAGAGGAATTTGAATCTCAACAAGCTTGCCACATGATCTTAATTTGACCTTAGCGTTGAAGCTGGTTAAAGTCATCCTTTTGTGGGTGTATTTAATACTCATTAATGCTAATAGAATTGACTTCTGTTCCCAAGTAGGGAATCTAGTTACTCTGCATGAAAATAACACTCACAAATAATGAATCTCTTTCCTCTAGATGAGCTAAAAATGTGAAAACCAAGAAGAAAAAAAATTCACCAAAGATCTTTAGAGCAAGCAAAATCTGCCTATAGAAAAAACAGAAGGGTTTTCAAATCCATCTTGAGGGGTAGGTAGGATAGGAATCTGGTGCACATTATATGTCTCCCGTCACTGCTGAGCTTGAAAATCTACCCAGAGATTCTTTTCAATTAAAATTCTGTGCACCAACAATATACTCTGCTCCAGAGCTTTTAATTAAAAAAACAAACGAAAAGACAGAAACCCACATTGTCTCTAGGCACGGTTTATAGGAAAGGATTAGACTGATGGGATGTTTGGATTGCATTGTTCTAAACTTGTGTTTCAGCTGGTGCTCTCGGACCTACTATGTGAAGAACATGAAATGTAAGTAAATAAGCAGGAGACTCCATTTTTTTTTATTTAGCATTTTAAAAAAATAAAAATGACTCAATCCCATGAGAAGCTTCAAATGAGCTTCAAATGATCATGGTAATCACACAGGGAAAAAATTAAAAATAAGTAGTTTGAAAATGCAAATGGATCCATTTTTCTAAAAACAGAAAAGAAGCATTTTCATTATGATCAGCTTTGTTAAATAAATAAAGGGCTTGGTGATTTCCAGTGATTTCTGCTCACTGCATTTCCCTCCCTCCGGGTTTCAAGGGTACTTTCAGCTCATTAAAGAATCATGAAGTCATCTACTGCTGCATCCACACCTGTAAGTCATGGTGACAATGGGGGGCTGTTTTCAGGATCATTCAAATATAGGCAAACTAACAAAAAACTCTAACCTGTATTATGTGTGCATTTCAAGCAAAGCACTGTGGATATGATGTATGTGAATCGTTCACTCAATTTTCTCATTCTTCTTGTGCTGTAGACTTCATGGCTCTGAGGATTCTATTCAGGAGGCAGGGAAAAAGTGCCATTAATAAGGCTGATGATGATTAATGACAACGGGAATGTACTGTGACTTAGGGCAAGTGTCAGAAAAACACCTCTGCCAAGGACTGTCTTCTCCTGGTACAGCCCTCACCGCCAGCCAGCTGTTTCCAATTCTCATCGCCTGCCACTCCATGCCAGGGTCTCTGGGCACAGGCTGCAGAGTAAGAGGCTGTGTGTAGGGGGATGCTTGCTTGGCCCTGGAATCACTCCCTTGTATTGGATGGATCATTTCATTGTGGATAATCTGCTTGTGAATTCTGTGCCACCTTTTTGGCTTTTGCATGCCTCTCTATTGCTGTTTCTTTGCATGAATTTTGGACCTGTTTTTTGGTTTGTTTGTTTTGCTCTATCTTCTGGTATTTGTGACGTAACGGAGTTTTGGAGAGTTTGTATGCTTACCTGACTCTGGACATCATGGCCCTCATCTTGCCTCCTCATCTTCTGCCTTTGGCCCAAAATACTAGAATTAAAATAATCATAATAATAATTGGAAAGGATTTGGAATGTTGAATCCAACTCTCTAATCAACATGTTATAGTAGGAGAATATGATATTGAGGAGGTGTGTAGGCTGAATTTAGAGCCACTGAGGCTACTAGTCTCTTTTTCAGGTGAGGAATTAAGACCCAGAAAGAGGCAGTTAACAAATTAACAGAGGATTGATACTGATATTTGGGTAGGATCTTTTTGTGGCTGCATTATTTTGCACCGAAATGTCTGCTATGTTTGTCATTATTTAATATCATTGCTTTTGGGTGAAAACAAGAAACTATTTCAAATAAGATACAAATTAACAGAAAATAAAGACAGAGACACCAATAGAGTGGCTGAGACTTGGGGGGAGGTGGTAAAAAAGAAAGTGAACGTATGAAGGTAGAGGAAAAAAAATCTTAAAATTTTTGCCACTTGCAGGAGGGTCTTAGTGGGATGACATCTATAATAGAAGGCAGGCTGTCTTCTGAAAGAAGTGAAAAGAACCTCAAACAAAATTATCTTCCTTTACCTATATTTATTCAAGAGATTTTCAGTTTAGAAAGACTTCTTTGATCTGTGCTAAAATATGTTACCTGGACCGCAGTTGCTACTCACACGAGGGACGTGCCTCATAGTTCAATTATGTGTAAGAGACTAATGGCCACACCAAAAGCAAAGACGAGAAGGCAGGAAGGGACAGGAAAACTGGACGAATGGAAACAGGGAATCCAGGATGGAGAAGGGGAGAGTGTTGACACATCATGGGGTTGGCAACCAGTGCCACAAAACAATATATGTATTAACTGTTTAATGAGAAATGAATTTACTCTGTCAACTTTCACCTACATCACCCTAAAAAAAAATGTTACCTGGATAAGAAAGCATATTTATTCTTTACCAGATTAGTACATAAGAGTAGCACGGTAGAGTGCAGCTGGAGGGATCCATAGAGAACGTCTACTCCAAACCTCCTTTAGAAGTGAGGGAACGGAAAAGAACAGCAACTTGTCTAATGCCCACATACAAAACGGACAGGGCAAAAGGATATTTGGGTTAGAATGCAAGGGAGAATAAGAGGGGAAAAAAAATCCATGAACTGGAATAAAGGGTTGCCCAGACGCAGGCCCGCAGGTGACAGCAATCTCTGATCAGGCAGAAAGAAAAAGACTTTATCACTCAATCTCTCTGCTCCAAGCATTGTGCAAAGACAATTACATATACATATTCTATTAAAAAGAAAAAAAACAAAAAACTACTAACTAACCTATTATTAACTCTATTTACATTTATTTTCAAACACCAGACTATTTTTGTACTAATCCAATCAATACTTTTTACCTTTTTACAACATTTTTAGTGTGAACAATGCATTTTTACACTGGCTTTGTAGAATATTTAAATATTATAAGTAATTTAGGGTGTGAAATAAAACGTGACGAACCTCCCTTAATTGCATCTCCAATCCATTCTTTTCCCCAGAAATAACCAAGTATATTGATATATACATATGTAGATAAATACGGTGATTTTCAAAACACAGCTATGTCCATACTATAGAAAGAATATTGCACAATAATTGCATTAATAGATTTCCTAATGTTATGCTACCGCCTTACCTGGCTCAGGGAAGTTAAGTATTTTGTTCAAGACCATATAGCAAGTAAGAGGCAGAATTTGTGTTTAGACAGGCGACTGTCTAACTCCTCAGCCCAGCATTTTAACCACAAAGCCCCATGTTTAAATGAAATTATATACCTGAGGGATTAACAGTCCATTTATGCTTCTGTATGCGATACAGTTTTCTCCCAGCTTAAGTAGTCAGGCTACCAGTCTCTGGGTAGAATAATTTGGTGCCTCATCTCCTCCCCAAATTATTGTAATGGAATGGCACTTTGGCCTCTGTTGAGGAATAAACAGAACAACAACAACAGAAACAGAACCAGACCTATGAAATTTGTTATTGCATTTATTCTAAGAGTAAAGTGAAGAACATTGTTCTCACTGTTAACAGCACCCTCTTTACGAGGCCCCAAAGGGGAAATTCCATAGTCTCTATACCAGAAATACAGGAGCCCTGGTGGTGCGGTGGGTAAAGTGATTGACTGCTAACCAAAAGGTTGGCAGCTTGAAACCACCAGCAGCTTCGTGGGAGAAAGATGTGGCAGTCTGCTTCCGTAAAGATTTACAGCCTTGGAAACCCCTACGGGGTCGCTATGAGTCAGAATTGGGTTGACAGCAGTGGGTTTGGGGTTTTACACCAAAAATAGTAGTGTATCTGGTGAGTAACTACTGTTTGTTTTTGTTAATTTTAGTGGACACTGTATAAACAACTCTTTCTCTCTCTCAACTCGTTAACTGCTAGAAAGCTTAAGCCAATTCTGGACTCCAATTCTACTATATTTATATAGGATTTACTACATTCCGTTTACAAACTAACCTCACTCTTGGCTTCTTCTTCTTGTCTAATATTCTCCAGGCTCTCGTTTCTTTCTTTGTTTTTCCATATTTCTTTAAAGCATTTTGGAGTCTAGGATATGGGATGCCTTCAGGCAGTACTCCACACAGTAATCTAAGGCTAGAGCTGACTGTTACTGCTCCCAGTGGTAATCCAGCAGTGGAGAGGCATGGACGCCGCAGCCAGACCATCTGGGTAGAAAGCCTACCTCTGCCACTTCCAGCTATGTTGCCTTTGACAAGTTACTTAATCTCTCTATGACTGAGTTTCCTCAACTGTAAAATGGAAATTGTAATAGTGTGACCGTGCCTTATAAGGTTGTTCGCTGGAAAGTGGGTTAATACAGGGGAAGTGTTTGGAAAAGCGCCTGGCACAAGAAATGCTGTGTGATTGCTGCAGATGAGGCACTGGGGCAGCTCTGCATGTCTTCTTGAGTTTATCAGATTAATGAGTTTATAATTAGTCTTAGTACTGAGAAGAATAACTAGTCTAACTAGCCACATAGAGCATGGATCATCTCCACAACATCTCTATAAAGTAGAGCACCAGATGTTCTGGTAAACAAACAAACAAAAAAAAACCCTTGCCTTCCAGTTAATTCCAACTCACAGCAACCCTGTAGGACAGGGTAGAGCTGCCCCATAGAGTTTCCAAGGAACACCTGGTGGATTCGAATTGCCAACCTTTTGATTAGCAGCTGCAGCTCCCAACCATTATGCCACAAGTTGTTCTGGTAGGGATAGAAAAATGCCCTCCTTAACAACCACTTCTAAAGAACTCTGATTGTTAGAAAGATCTTCCTTAACATTGTAGTCAGTTCTCACGCCTCCTTGAAATTTTTCTTTTTGATGGTCCTTATACCCAATTTGCAGAAGGAAGATGTGGCAGTCTGTGTCCTTAAAGATTACAGCCTTGGAAACCCTAACAGGGCTCTGTCCTATAGGGTTGCTATGAGTCAGAATCGACTTGAGGGCAACGGATATACCCAATTTGACCAAGCTTATAGACATCTCTGAGTAATAACTGATCTTCAAAAATTTATCCTTTTCTACACTAAGCTCTTGCATCTTAAATGTGAGTACTTAAAATGTTGTTACAATTTAGATATTGCTTTTTTTTCAAATTTCAAAAAGTTTCTGTTTAAAGTTGAATTTGAGAAATATGGAAATAATAATATGGGAAAGGAAACATACTGAGGCAGAAGAGCCATATTCTAGTTTAAGTTTCTTGGCCAACCAGTGACCTCCTTCCTTCCTTTCCCCCTTTGGATCTCACTTGCCCAGTGTGGAAAATTCTAGGGTGAAATAACTGATCCCAAAGGTGCCTGCCAATTCTGACATTGCATGATCACTTTGCATTTCTCCAGCTAATGCTCCTGGTTATTTATCTGAATATCAGGACTTCCACCAGAGGGTGCCCAGGATCCGAAAGAAAAATAAATCAGTCAGTCTGGATAACTGCTAACGCTGGGAAAAAAAATACTTAGTGGCTCAGAAATTAGAACTAAGAAACAAAGCGGGGTTGTTGATATTTAGGATTGACTTTAAATATAAAAAGTATATGGGATGCTTTTAAATCAAAAGAGGAAAAATAAACCTGTATGTATAGAGGAAGAGGGAATCATTCCTGGCCATAAGCTTAGATTTCAAGATTCAAAATTAAGAGCCTTCCATTCTTCTATCGCGTCAAGACACCAAGAGAATTTCCCTAAGTCCATCTCTGAGGTGGGATACTACATTTCTAAGATTTTTATATTTAATACTATAATATTTTATTATTTTAATGTCTTATGACGACAAAAGAAATATAAAAAAGAAAGTTCCTCTTAGTATCATTCTCAAGAGAAGTAAGCACTATTAATAATTTGATGTGTACGTATAACTATACGCACAATTATAAAATGATTATTTTGGTGAACTTGTTGTAATTCTGTAAAAGAATATATACAAAGTAGGACTGAGCTCTCGATATTATTTTACTTAACAATAGTTTTAATGACTTCATCCGTAAATCTATATTCTTTTGGAAGACTGGAAAATATTCCACCGTAAGGCTGTGCATTCATTATTTTTCAAATCTTTTAGTGACGGTCATTTGTTTTAGGGAGATATTCAAAGTCATACTTCAGATGTCATTTTTTTTGCCCAGCCTTTTGTACCTGTGACTGGGCTAAACATCTTAGATGCTAAAACAGTCAAACAAAATAAGAAACAAAAAGCTTGTTCTCTGGGTGATGGACTTTGGTCTGAAATGTTTGGAGTAACGTTTTTAAGTTGACATTTGCTTATGTTAAAAAGTCATTTCTAACCAGTATGATAGCAAACATGGCACAGGAAGGTAGTGAGCCAGAAATCGGTTGACATTTATGAATGTTTTCAAGCTGAAAAGTACTGACTGCTATTTTAATAATGGCAGAAGAAGACTTGATGAAGTATAACTCTGTCTTGGAAGCTTATCAGGTGGTGATGAACAGGTTTCCACTGTTCACACCCAGAGTAGGTTTCTTGGCACACAATTGATTTGAGCATCTTGGCCATGTGTAGCCGGGCCCGTTCATTTTCCTCATTGCTTAATTTTTTTCCTCACCCGTTGTCTAAACAGGTTGCAACCCTGCTAAACCTACCAAGATATTGAAGTATAACAGACACTATAAACCTTCCCAGGAGAATTTACATTTTAAAGGACTCTGGATCTCTAAATAAACAGAATGGCAGGAGAGTTACCTGCCTACTATCTGTTGTTGTTGTTATGTGCTGTCAAGTCGGTTCTGACTCACAGCGACTCTATAGGACAGAGTAAAACTGCTCCATAGGGTTTCCAAGGAGTGGCTGGTGGATTCGAACTGTCGACCTTTTGGTTAGCAGCCAAGCTCTTAGCCACACCTATGCTATTACCGGTTGCTCTCAAGGCAGCTCTGGCTCCTGGTAACCCCATATGTGTCAGAGTAAAACTGTGCTCCATAGGTTTTTCCATGGCTGATTTTTCAGAAGTAGATCACCAGGTCTTTCATCCAAGGCACCTCTGAATAGACTTGAGCCTCTAACCCTTCTGTAAGCAACCAGGTGAGTTAACTGTTTGCACCATCCAGGGATTCCACAGATACTAAGGTGGCCCTAAAAAGTTAGTCATGCCCTTCTTAACACAACAGTATTTGAAACTCTAGAAGTTACCTTTTGACAGTATAATCATCTGTTTACGTGTCTGCCAGTGTCACAGCTGTATTTTCAGTACCTTGAAAGGAGAGGGCATTTGGTAAACTTGTGCTTAATTATGTTGAGGAGGCATGCAGTGAGTAGGTGATTGTTTTGGGTAAACGTATGCACAAAGTTCATGGTCCAAAAGAAATAAGCTTTGGCCATCCAGAGGTCTAGCACTAACTCTTCTTCCTTTATCACCAGGTGCACAAATTATACCAGTCAACACCCTAATGGTTGGTATATCTGGTAAGAACATCCATACTTTGTTTTTTTTAAAACATTTTATGGTATACACAAATACGTAAGATTATGGTCCCACCCTCTTCTTAAATAATTTGAAATAGTGCGTTAAATCATACAACTTAACGAAATCTTAAGGGTCACGTGATTCAAGATCTACAGAAGCATCTCCTTCAGATTGCTTGCCGAACGGTGTTTACTTAAACGCTTCCTGTGACGGAGAACTCACTTTTCAGAATAAGAGTTTATTCCAAAGATGGATACCTAACTGTAAAGCAATTGTTCTTTCTCCTGAAATCTCCCTAAATGACTCTTATTTAGTGCTGACCTTAAAAGGCATTCAAAAAAAGTTTGCTATCACTTTTATGAGGTAGTCCTTCAGAAATCGTAAGACAGTTTTAACCTCCTGTATCTTGACTTTTGTATTTCCTAAGCTAAACGTTACAAGCTGTCTCAATTAGATGGTTAGCTCCTCAAAGACAGAGACCCAGTCTTAGCCACCTTTGAATCATCAACACCTACATCTAAAAGCTGTTTAGTTGCTTAAATATTAGTTAAATGGATGGATGATAGCTGACTCAAAGGAAGACTGGATGAATAAATTTAATGAATTTGAAAATCAAGAAACTGCCTCTTCAAAAACCCTCCAATATTCAAAGGCCCCAGTGGGTGTGTATGGATAGTGGGGAAGGGAGATGCTTAAGCAACTCAGCATCTCAGATTACTCACAGCCGGTCTAGCTGAGTCTTTTCCCCCCATCAGGGAAGCAACAGGAACACCTAACTTTCCCTGGAGCCACACCTCACCCAGCTCCCTCCGTGCATCTTTTGGGCTCAGGTTCCTGCTGCTGATTTTCCTGGTGATTCTTCTCTGTGGAACTGTGCTCTTCTGCCTCCAGTGCTGGCTGAAAAGATCTCAAATTGTTTCCCCGAGACAGACTGTGGCCGTTTTCTCTGTTGGAGACTTGGACACTGTTTATGGTGAGTTGCCTGCGGATGTCTGGACTTCTTCTTTGAAACCCTTGTGGTTTTGTGGTAAATTGAAAAACTATTCTCTGAAAAGCAGATTTAGAACAAGAGATGGCCTTATTGGAGATGCAAAGGAATACATTGAGGAGAGAGTCTAAGTGAGAAATTTCAGAAGACAAGGCTAGGAGAAAGAATGTCTCTTGGGTAACTGACTCATAATTGACTATTGGGATAGAACATAAACACTTTGCTCGGTCAACAAAAGGACAAAGAAGACACATATAGGGCTAGTCACTCCAAGTGTTTCGTAGAGTTTAAAGTGCAGACGAGCATCTTGGAGCTTTTGGCATTTGTCTATCCTGCCCTGTGTTCATGGTCCCAGTTATGAAGCACTTTATGCCTCACTCACTTAAGTTATCTTCAATAACATTGAACCAAATCTTCCAGATTTTCTGATATCAATACAGAGTCTGAAATAGTTGGAATTGGGCAGAGGGCAATCAACACTCATGTCCTTTCTCCCCAGATACACTGATATCGTCCTTATCATGTCTGCTCATGACCCCCACCCCAAAACCATCCCTCTCCCATCATTTTCTAGTTTGGATAAGGTGGTAAGGCATGGAGGAAATTAAAGTCTTGGAGTGATTTGTTACTGCCAGCTTTAGCTTATGTAGAAAAAAAATCATTTACTGATTTGGGGGATGCCATGTTTGATAACTTATTTGTTCATGTTAAGCATTGTTCTTATCAAGAAATCATCCATTATGAAACTTTCCCTCTAAGATACTGTCTTGGAAGAAGTACAGCCAGAATGCTCCTTAGAAGCAAGGATGGGGAGAATTCATCTCAAGTACTTTGGACATGTTATCAGGAAGGACCAATGCCTGGAGAAGGACATCATTCCTGGTAAAACAGAGGGTCATCTAAAAAGAGGAAGACCCTCAATGAGATGGCTTGACACAGTGACTGTAACAATGGGCTCAAACATAGTAATGATTGTGAGGATGGTGCAGGACTGGGCAATGGTTAGTTCCATTATTCTATGAGTCAGAGCCGACTAGACAGCACCTAACAATAACAGCAACAATGGTTCTTTGCTGTAGGTCAACTAATAGACTACAAACTTCAGAATTGGGATCTGCTCACATTGCAGGTTAGGGGGCTGCACTTGTGAGTCTTTGTCTCAGCCACTATTCAAAAGGGGTGGAGGAAAATGAGAATTCATTGGAATGACACTGCTGATATATTAGAATATGAAATAGGGTTTTTGGACTCCCTGCCACCCCTTAAACACAAAGGAAAAAAAGTTGTTCTCCCCTGAATACAGAATGTGGGGAATAGATCATTTAAAACATTTTAATGGAGAGATTAGACTTGATATATTAACCGTGGGTACCTCCTAGACCTTTATTTATTTCTCTAAAATTTATTTTAATTTATTACCACTATTTGCTGAATATGTTAGTTGAAATTGCCATGCTCCTCTGTCCTGTGGGTCAGAGGTTTGACTCTCAGTATCCCATAGGAGAGCCAAGAGAATTTTGGCTGAATATCAGAGACTGGAGTTGATTCGACGTTATTGATGTTAAAATACATAAAATAGAAAATATCCCTCAAAGGCAATTCATGTCCGTATTACATGGCTTAGGTTTCAAATTATCTTTGTTAGAAATACTGAAGAGAGAAAGGAAACACTTGGCTTGGAATCCTTATCAAAGATGTTTAAAGAAGGTGTGGCCAGCACAACCCATAGCAATGTCTGATAGGATTTCCTGTCTTGGAAAGGTCCTTGGGAACTAATAGCATCTCCTGAGCCAATGATCACACCGTTTCAGAGTTCTCTGCTGCTGCTGTGTTCAGACTGCTGCTGGGTCTTCCTTACCCTCTAGTAGGATCCATGTTCTTGGATGGCGGATCTGGGATCCATGAACTTCTCTAAAGTCGGTGTTTTCAGTAGGCAGACCATGGCACTTACAGGGCAAATAGCAATACTGGTCTTCCAGCCATGATTTAATGTGACTGCTTTGACCTGGTAGGGTGAGGAAGAGCTGGAGACAGGCATAAAAGGAGCAGACCTACAAAAGCACTGTGCCTGTACCCTCACCTCTCCTGAGATTCTGTCTTTTGTCTTGGTGTTCATTTAAAATGTCTCTTCCTTATGCTTTATGTTCTTCCTGTAAGGATTCTGTGACTCACTTTAGGTTAGGAAAAACGGGTATTTCATCCAGATATTTTCATGAAAGGGCATGATAATAGCAATGGGTCACATGTATGGAACATTTACCATATGCCATGCCCTGTGCTAACACTTGTCATCTCTAATCACGTTAAATCTTCACTACAACTCTATGAGGGCTTCACTATCATTCTTAACACTTTGAGGATGAAGGAATGAAGGCACTTAGAGATTTAGCACCTTGCCCATCCAGTTAGCAAATGGTAGAATTGTGACTCAAATTCAGACGGTCTTAGCCACTCTTATAATGAGATGAAGGAAAGAGATGAAAGACATGGGATGGCCATGGTAAAATAAACCAAGTACATTGATGTATGTCATGGATTGAATTGTGTCCCCCAAAAATATCTGTCAACTTGGCTGGGTCATGTGTAATATTTTGTAATCTGATGGGATTTCCTTATGTGTTGAAAATTCAGTCACTATGATCTAATAAGATGGGTTAGTGGCAGTTACACTGATGGGGTCTATAAGGTGAGATAGTGTCTTAAGCCAATCTCTTTTGAAATATAAAAGAGAGAAGGGAGCAGAGACACATGGGAACTTCACACCACCAAGAAAGCAGTGTTGGGAGTGGAGTGTGTCCTTTGGACCTGAAGTTCCTGCGTAGAGAAGCTCCCACACCAATGGAAGATTGATGACACAGACCGTCCTCCAGAGCCAACAGAAAAAGCCTTCCCCTGGAGCTGATGCCCTGAATTTGGACTTGTAGCCTACTGGACTGTGAGAGAATAAACTTCTCTTTGTTAAAGCCATCCGCTCGTGGCATTTCTGTTATAGCAGCACTAGATGACTAAGACAGTGTGATTCTTAATGACATGGGAAATCTGAACTCTAGCTACAAAACCATGGTGGTAAGTATATTGGTTTTACAAACTTAAGCAATAAACTCTAATACCGTCACCAACAGCTCTGCCAAAACTATAGGATGTTTTTCTGGCATTTTTACTGAGGTTCTTAAACTGTCAAAAGAAAAAAAAAAAAATAATGCCTGTCTCCCCAGAGCACATGATATTTTATGTAAAAATGCTTTAGAAAAAATTGAAAATTACTAGAATATCTGTTCAATTTTACAAATCCTTCTGAGCGCATTGGCTTAGTTATGTTTATCAAATTAATGCCTTGTGGTTTTCATAACAAGCTGGAGAGCAACAGCCAAGTCTGTAGCAAAAAGAGGACAATAAAACTTTCCTAGCACAGAGAGCAATTGTTAAGCTCCTGTTGCCTGGTGCACAAAATCGATAATGGCAGAGATAGAAATAAATTCGAGCTAGTAAAATAATAAAAGTGTCCAGTCAATCTGGTCGACCACCTCCAAGCAGAGAGATAGCTAAGTTACCATTGACTTTCTATTGAATGTACCAGGAGCAGCTTACCAGGAAAGTGTCCAGCATTCAGTATAGGTGTTCACAATGGAGGAAGTGACCGAGGCCCTTTACCGAGTCTAACTCTGTTTTAGCAAGTCCCACAAACTTAGCTTACTTACTTACATCAGCCTAAACTTCCTAACTACCAAAGACTAACTCTTTAGTATTTTTTGTTTAATAATTTCCTTGTTGTAACTTTAATTATGATAAAGAAGAAATCACGATTTAATGGCTAAAATAGGAAAGATTGGAAGATAATATTGTAACTAAAAGAAAATGCATGCTTATTTCCCATAATACAGTGTGCGATAGTAATAGTGATAATCCACCACCACTACCACCAGTTAGCCACCCATGGAGACTCCATATGTGTCAGAGTAGAATGTGTACCACAGGGTTTTCAGTGGCTGATTTTTCAGAAATAGATTGCAAGGACTTTCTTTCACGGCATCTCTGGGTGGACTCGAACCTCTAACCTTTTAGTTAGCAGCTGACTGAGTTAACCATTTGCACCACCCAGGGACTCTGAGGATAATAATAATTAACCTTTAATGAGTCCTGTGTGCCAGGCCTTGTTCTAAGCACTTTACACTCTTTTAGCCTTGCTTTTGTGGAGGTAGAAACTAATATTATCTTTTTTTTAGCATAAGAGAAAACTGAGGCACAAAAATGTTATGTAATATCCAAGGACTAATTTATTTTATTAAGTAAATAACTCTCTAAGAAAAGTGTTTGCCGGGAGGGTGAGGCTGATATTCTCAGTACCACTCTATCCTTCGCATTTTATATTAACGTTTAAATTATCATCCTTTGCCATGAGTAAGGTCCCTAGGTGGTTCAAAACCTAAAGGTTGGTGGTTTGAATCCACCCAGTGGTAGTCCAGAAAAAAAGCTTGGCGATCTGCTTCTGTCAAGATGACAGCCAAGAAAACCCTAGGGAGCAGTTCTACTCTGTAACACGCGGGTCGCCGTGGGTCAGAATTGACTCAACGACCACTAATAGGAACAACATGAGAAACTGTGAGGTAAGACAAATACAAATATACACAAATCCATGATTCTAAATTAACATCATCCACTTTAAAATAATCACTTTGAGTGATGGACGTCTAGATTACAGTGATGGAGCTATTTCCTACTACATGAGTAAACACTCTTTGAATTCCCTTGGTATCTGTGGCACGTTTTCTCGAATCTCCTCAGTGGCGTCAAATCTTAAGCCTTTAAAACAGGGATCAGCAAACTTTTTTCTGTAAAGGGTCAGCGTCAGGGGGTAAGTAGTTTTGTCTTTGCAAACCATATGGTCTTTGTCAGGATTATTCACCTCTGTCCTTGGGGTGGAAAAACAGCCATAGACAATATGTATGTGAATGAGCATGGCCGTGTGCCAGTGAAATTGAATTTACAAGAACAGTCAGAGCTTCGGGTATAGTTCAAGGGCCTAGGTTGCCAACCGCTTCTTTAAAGGTGAATTTATGGTTGCTGCTAATGTTTTGGGAAGAAGCAGTCAAGGTCACTGAAAGGCAGGTAAAAAGCCAGAGAAGAGCATGTGGAGTGAAATAAATGGGGTGGTGGGTAGGGGGTGTGGGGGAGGTGGAAAGTCTAAATAGAGATGGTTATAAAATATTACTATTAACTTCCTGTGTGACTCTCAACGAAGACTTTCAAGGAAATATTAATTGAAGTTTTCCAAAAATTGTTGAGCTATTGGACTAAGTGGATGGCCTCTCAGGGTGACCCGTTTGAGGAAGAAAACGCTTGCTTTTAATACTTAATGGATTGTAGTATGCAAAATCCAGAGGTTTAGAAATTTGATTGCAAAGCATTTTTTTTTTTAATTTCACAATCCCTTCTCTTTATTGTATGTGTATGCTTTACGTGTAAACTCTTCACAAATTAACTGAGCATTTTTTCTCTTCTTTGTAAGTCAGAGAGATGTTTAAGTAATTAATTGTATCAGTTGCAGTTTGCAAGTATAAATATAAAAAATAAATCTTAGAAAGTAATATTTTAATTTTTCTAGTGAGACTTGCATTTCCCATGATGGGAGAATTAGATAAAATGCTGCTAGTGTTTATAGGAATCCTTTCTTCTTATCTAGCAAAGAGAGTATTCCTTCTAGTTCCAGCTGCTGAACTGTAAATACTTCTTGACAGGTTAGTCAATAACGATACAATCGGCTCACCCGAGCACATTTTCTTGCTGTGATGACTAAACCATCTCTGCAGCGAGCAAGATGGTTGTGAATTTTTTTCTCAGGGGTAATTTTCTGTTTCTCCAGTGATCCAAGAAATGCCAGATTTTATCAGGCAGTTCATGCACGTCTGTTTTATGCTGACTAGAAAGATTACAAGTCTTTATCTTTCTCTTTCCAGGGACGGAGGCAGCTGGGAGTCCAACTATTGGAATTCGCCTTCAAACTCAAAACCCTGAACTGCATCCTGTTCCGTGTTTTGGTGCTTTAGGTCCCCCACCTCCATATGAAGAAATTCTAAAAACAAGCCGATTTTAGATCCGGATCATCGATTGACAGTATTGGAAATATTTGTAATTCCTAAACATCAAATTTAGGAAAAAGACTTTTGTTTAGTGTAGAATTTCCAGAGATCAATTAGTATAGGTGGTAAAAGGGCAATTAAACAAAACAAAGGGGATGTAGGAAAAGAGTGTTGGTGACGAAGGGGTTTCAATGGAGAATTAATGGACTCTCAATGTACTACTATTGTGTTGTGGCTTTTACGCTACATAACCAAGTTAATGTTTCTCCATTGGCACCTAAATAGGGAGTAATTAGGTGCGCGAAGAAGTGTCAATCGTTAAGTTTATGATTACACTCAGTACACAACATACCTTTCTCTGCCTCAATATCTTCCTTTTAATCTGACCTCTCCCTTGGTATGGAGTCAATGAAACGTATCGTAATCTAGCAATGGCCCAAGAAAGGATCCACACTTCTCCAGACTCAGAACCAGAGGGAGTCATGGGAGAGAGTGTAGGGTAATGGGAGAGCGTATAGGAAGAAGAAAAGTTTGGAGTAGAATGGCGAGGTATGAATGAAGAGGAAGATTACAAGTCTCAAACCAAGGGGTTGTATGCCTCAGCTTGAAGAGGAAAGAAGCGTAGATAGATGCTGAAGGAGATTACTTAAGATGTGGGGGCACATGTAATGCCACTATGGGGAGAAGACAGAGAACACTCCCCTTTCACATGGGTACATTTTACATGAGCCCACAGCCTTTCTCTGGTGCCTCAAGCTTGGCATTTCTTGGAGCGTGTTGACAGAGACATCAGAGTTTTCATTGAGGATTCTGACTGCACAAGGAGCAGTGAGACATCCTTAACTGGCTTTTTGGCAGTGACCATCAGCAAGGGTGACAGGGAAAGTGATTCATGGCAGAGCCTTATGATCGTAAGTTAAACAAAGCAATCAACATCTCCACTTGGTTGTCTAAAAGACATCTCAAATTTAGCGTGACCAAACCTATCTCCTAATCTTCTTTTTCTGACCTGTTTTATCCAAAGCCTTTCCTACCTAAGTGATAGTAACTGCAAACTTCCAATTGCTCAGGCCAAACAACTTGGAGTCATCTTTGGGTCCTCTCCTTGTGTTACGTCCAGCATCCAGATTAGCAGGAAATCTTGGAGTCCCTGGATAGCACAACCAGTTAAGCACATGAGTACTACCCAAAAGGTTGGCGATTTGAACCCACCCAGAAGCTCCTCAGGAGACAGGCCTGGATACCTCCTTCCAAAAGGTCACAGCCTTGAAAACCCTATACAGCAGTTCTACTCTGCTCCCATGGGGTCACCATGAGTTGGAATCAACACGATGGCATCAAAAAACCTTTAGTCTTTACCACTTCTCTGGTATGAGCCACTCATTGTCAGTTCTTGCCTTGATGACTACAATAGCATCTAAACCGGTCCATTTGCTCTCATCTTTGCTCTTCTCTAGTCTATTTACAACACAGTAGCTGGTGTAATCACTTTACAACCTAAGGAGGATTATGCTCCTTTAATAAAATCTAATGGAAAATTCCAAAGTCCTCCACACATGACCTATATGATCGACACCCCTCCAGATCTCCTGTCTTACTACTTACCCCTTACCCATTTGCTCCAGGCACACCGTCCTCAAAACCACCAGCTATTATCCCACCCCAGTCTGCCCCTTAGGGTCTTAGCACTTGCAGTTCCTTTGGTCTGGAACACTCTTCATCCAGATATCAGTGTTACTTCACCTCCTCACCTTCAAGTTTTTGTTCAAATGTCAACTACTCAATGAGGCTCTAACTGACTCCCCTACTTAACATTGTAACCTCTCCCAACCCTGGTACTTCCCACCTCCTTACGCCAACTACACGCCTTCTTTTCCCATCACACCTATCATCTTCTAGTATACTACATAGCTGACTTCTATTTATACTCTGCTGTTTGCCAGTCCTTGTTAGAATACAAGTCTTTAGGCAGCGGACTCTTTGTCTTATTCACTGATTTATACCCTGAGTGTCTAAAGCAACCTGTACTTACCATGTATGCGAATAAATTTTGCAAGTAGTATTCTTGAGTTCTGGGGATTCTCAAAAATAACCAGATAAGAATTTGATGGGGATGAAGTTTTACGAAACTGAGTGTGGCTAAAAGCCAGGTGCAGCCATCTTAGTGCTATTAACATGATCTCATTTGTATCCACTGATGAAAGATGCCTGAAGAAATTTGTGCTAATGTACTATAATAATCCCTGATACGTGTGTAGGACTATATGGTGTACAAAGTGCTTTCATATACACTATCAGATTTTATTCTCATGACAATTTTGTGACGTGGCTATTACTAACTTCAAGTTATACGTGGTAAATTGAACAGATCCACTCCTTTCCGAAACCCACTAAGGTATCGGTCAAGGAAGGTCTTTAATCTACAAGAACAAAGAGTGGTCAGAAGATAGCAGAAGAATTAACAGTAAGGTTTTGGTACACGGAAAGCAGATGGGTAAGTCATGATTGGCTGAGGTTTCCTGTTTCTCCACTTTGCCAAGTGTCTTCAGGGAAGAAGCTGAGAATAATCCAGTAAATTACGCTGGAGAAATGCAGCAAGGCCCCAAAATTAGAGGCATGAGTTAGCTCTGAAAACAGGCAAAAGTGGGGCAACAAGTGGGAGGATTGGTTGAAGTTTGTACATGGAGTACTTGGACACTGGATTTCCTCTCTTGCCCAACCAGCAAGGGAAATGTCCCTCTCTGGTCATGGCGGAAGAGTGAGGCAACCAGGCACTGGGCTAAGGCACACCCATCAGAGCTGAGAGCAGGAGTGAAGGGCTTAGTGAAAACAGGGGTAGCATGAAAGTCTGCATCCTAAACCCCGTGCAGGACCTCACAGGACTCAGAGTGCTAGCGTGCTAGCTAACACACAGCCCATATCCCAGTACCCAGGGAAGAAATGGAAAGTCTTCTTTCTAGAGAATTTGACCAGCACAAGAGAAAAGATCTAAGGTATAGATGTTTGAGGTTCCCTGAAAATATATATTTGGGTCTCCATCCTGTAGTGTGACCCTTCAGTGGAGAAGTCCTTCTTCTACACACAGAGCTTTCAAGCGAGTGCTTAGCACCTTGTTCTCCAATTTGAGCAATCACGGGTAACTCTACAGATTTAAGGGAAACCTCTGTTACTAGAGACCAAAATAAACAGGCAGAAAAAAAGGAGCCTTGAGGGAGTGGAGATGGTGCAGAGAGTAGATGTGAACAGTAAAAAACATAAACGATGTTTTCCGAGAAATAAAAGAAACAGCACATACAAGAACAACATAGCTCTCTGCAAAATTAAAATTTATGGCAGAAATAAAAATGTGAACAAAAATGTTGCAATATAAAGTAGAAATAAAAATTCCAGATAGTGACAGAGAGGGAGGCAGGCAGAGAGAGGGCGGGGACGGTGAGAGAGATGTTAAAAGTCTTCAAGATAAGAAAGAACCAAAACTCAGAATGACATTGGACTTCTGAACAACACCGGAAGATAGAAAATAATGAAGCACTGCATTCAAAAGTGCAAAGAAATTATAAACCTGGAAACCTATACTCAGCTAAACTGTGACCATGACCTGCAAGTTCTCAAATGTTTGTCCTCCCATGCCTCTTTTCTCTGGAAGCTACTGAACAATATTTTTGTTTGTTTGTTTATTGTTGTAGTTTAAGTTAGTCTGTCATACAAAAATTTATACATGCATTGTTATGTGACCCTAATTGCTCTCCCTACACTGCGACAGCACATTCCTCCTTTCGACCCCTGATTTCCCATGTCCATTCAACCAGCTCCTAACCCTCTCTGGCTTCTCATCTCACCTCCGGACAGAAGCTGCCCACTTAGTCTCATGTACCTACTTGAGCTAAGAAGCACACTCTTCACGAGTATCATTTTATGTTCCACAGTCCAGTCCAATCTTTGTCTGAAGAGCTGATCTCGGGAATTGTTTTAGTTCTGGGTTAACAGAGAGTCCGGGGCCATGCTTTCTGGGGTTCCTCCAGTCTCAGTCAGACCATTAAGTCTGGTCTTTTTACTAGAATTTGAGTTCTGCACCCCCCACCTTTCTCCTGCTCCATCAAAGATTCTCTGTTGTGCTACTAAACAATATTTGCCAGCAAATTAAGGCATCAGACAAAAGAGAGGCATGGCTGAGCTCCAGGAAAAGGGAATACAATGCTCGAGAGGTGAAGAGAATTCTGACAGCGAGGATGAAGTTAATCTACAGGAAGATAACGTTGAAACAGCCCCGAGAACAGCCAGTTCCCATCAGAGCAGGACAACAAATAGTTACAGAAGGAATAGAGGAATGACTTAAGAAAAAAATAGGATGGAAATACGATGATAGATCAATGACTGATAAATAGAAAACTAAGGTACTGAAATAAACAAGGTAATTATTAAATCCATGGAAAACATAAGTTACATTAATAAAATGAAATAAAATAAACTGGTTCAGCTATGAATAGTGTAAACAATGAGTATAGATTTTTAAAAATTATATGCTATTCATATTGACAGCTCAGGATGTGATAGAAGGTAGCAGAATACAAGAAAGCTAAGTCTTACTCTTAGGTAGTGGGAAGTCAGTGTATAATACCTAAAATTAAAATAAAAATCAAGAAATAGTGGCAAAGTATATCATTTGGAAATGAGACCGTAAATACCTGGAAAAAAATATGAGCAAAGAATTTTTGCCTCCAGAAATGGGATGTAAAGATAAGGTGGAACAGAGAATTGCTTTTTATTGTTTTTATTGTTTTTTAATCACGAATCTATAGCACTATTTGATTTTTAAAACTAAATGCATAGATTACTTTAACAAAAATAAACATAAACAAATAAATGATTTGGCAAAGTTATAGCTTATTACAATTGCAAGCAAACAAATGAAATTATACTATAAGGAAATATAAAATGTTAACCATAAATGCCATTGGGTGGTGGGGTGATTTTATTAGGTGATTGTATTTTTTTGTCCACATTGTTTTAATTTTCCAATTGTTCTATGAAGTCTTTATATTGTTTTAGTAATTGAAAACCTCAGTAAACTTCTTTTTTAAAAATAGACACAAGAGAAAAATACGTGTATATTATGGCCTTCATTTAACAGATGAGAAAATGTAGACTCTGGAAGGGCTATCAGTTCACCCAGGGGGAGAGCTAACTAGTGTAGAGGCAAACCTAGAGACTAGGTATTTTGATCTTTCAATTCCTATTCCGGGTATTTTTCCACTATGATCTTCTAACTTCAAAAGTGGTTATGAAAATAAAGATCAGAGAATGCGGGTTATAATTATACTGATCTCAAATAAGTAATACCAAGGAAAGAGCTTTTGTTCGTACCATATAAGTTAGGTACGTTAAAATCCATTCCATTTAACAGAGCAGGTATTGGATATTATTAACACCTAGAAAAGTATAAGCTCTGATGTGCTTCCCTAGCCAGCACATCTGGAAACAGAGATAATGATTCACCAGCTGGATTGGTTTATTTCAGGGGACTGGAGAAGGGAGTCGGAGAAGGGGTGTAGACAGTTGGGTAGGGCTGGTAGAAAAAGAGTTTATTTTCATAGAGACTTTTTCTGGCAAAAATTTCTTATCAAATGTCACAGAATACATTTTCATTTAATGTCTAAAAAATACGGAAAGACTACCATATGTTAAGTGTTGTGCAAAGTTCTGGAGATATTGCTGTAACAAACTTTGTTAGTATTATTTTTAATAATGCTAGACTTCCTCTCATGTATTTTGGTCATGTTAACAGGAGGGACTAGTCCCTGGAGAAGGACATCATGCTTGGTAACGTAGATGGCCATTATGAGCCAGAACCGACTCCATGGGTACCTAACAACAGCAACTGAGTTTCCACCTGTTTTTCTTTTGAATAGCAGGAAACCAGTATCAGCTGCCTCTATTCAGGTCTGACTCCTGGTTACCCCATGTGTCAGAATAGAACTGTGCTCCACAGAATTTTCAGTGGCTGATTTTTCAGAAGTAGATCACCAGGTCTTTCTTCTGAGATGCCTCTGGGTGGGCTCGAAGCACCAACCTTTCCATGAATAGCCGAGTACATTAACCATTTGTCCCACCCAGGGCTGCTCTGACCTCTAGAGAGAGACTTCAAAGTTCTGTAGCAGTTGTTCTTTCTGATCCGCTGAAAACGACTGTGAAAAATAAAGTTTTGGATGTTATGGTTCTCCAGACGTTTAAAAACAAAATTCAAAAATACAAATTTGTGTTCCTTTTCTGTCATCTCACCTCTGAGAATCTTTGCTTACATCTCAGCTCGTCAATAAATCTTTAAAATTCTACTTAAACTAGCTACCTTGGATGTTAATTCTAATAGGACTGGGGCTTTTTCCTTACATTAAGTAGTGTTTGTTTTTTTTGGATGGAGTTTTTCTTACTGCTAAAGGTATGGCTCTTCCTTTGAAAATCCAGCAGAGGGCATAAAAGCGTATCTATGATGCCAGCCCATTAGCTAGATCTGATTTAATGGCTAAATGAAACAAACCAGGCAGCTGGGTTACTATTGATACCACATTTTTGACAGACCCAGAGGTCTGACAAATATGGAATAGTAATGAGGTTTAAATTTGCAAAGAGGACTCTGGTATTTCAGCTTGCACTGATCACAATGAAGCTGGGCCTCAGGTGAAATGCCTGCCACTGGAAGATCGCAGGAAGTCTGCAACAGCCTCCCCTTCTTGAGACCTCAGCCTCAAAGGCAAACAAAAGGAGGCTCATCTGTGCCTACAGTGTCCACATGAGTAGATAAGATCCACAGAACTGACCCCATTGGTCTAGTCCATTTCTTTTTTTCCTGCCCACAAATTTGCCTCTAATTTTTACTTTTCTAGTTCCAAATTTGTTTCGTTTGTGTTGGAGCACAACCTTTATAAAAGACAGCTGTAAATTCAATATCTTTTGGGGAAATGAAATAGAGCCGGGATAGGACTGAATAGCATTCATGTGGACAATGAAATGAAACTCACCCAGGATATTACATTTATGGTGAAATGTGAAATGCTTCAGAATTTGCGTACGAGAAAATGAGACAATGAAAACGTGTTGGCTCCGAGACACCACTCTTGATAGAAAAAAAAAAAAAATTTTTTTAAATCAGAGCAAAGAAAGAGACGAGAATGTACATTCCACATGGATCTTTTAAATTCATTTTACTGTGTAATTTTGTACAAAATAACTTCATAGAGTTTCTTTTTTTCCTATTTGATATTAGATCATGGCAAAATAGCATTATTTTTATGTTACTTTACAAATTGTAGTCCTGGAAAAATAAAATGAAAGTAGCATCCCTTTACAAAATGGAATGGTTTGGTGATAAAATGTAATTTCTATGTGTATGTTTGAGAAATAGTTATTTTTTTTCTTCTCAAATTACAGCCATCTGTAGCTACTATCTGACTCATGAAGCAAAGAATAAATATCAATTAAGATACCAGATTTTTATATTAATAAGATGAAAAATGGTGTTGCTCATACGTACTGAAATTATCTGTGAATGCAGGTTGCTTAGTTTTATTATCATGTTTGTGGAGGGAGGGGTTTCCTTTTTGAAAATCTGTTTATGGAGAGCTAAGATAATTTCCTTTTCTCAAGAAAAATAATAAGAATAATGTCTTTGTTTATATTTAATAAAGAGCTCATGGATCTCGCCCCCCCCCATGGAATGGAAAGAATGACTATAAAAAATGAAGCCACGTGTCAATTCAGGTTATTCTCTCTTTTATGTATTTGTATCTGGGTACACTAATCATATCAAAGAATCTTAGGTATCACTGACTAATTGCCTTCTAGACCCAGAGGGCTGGAGTTACTGTCTTTCCTTGAAGTCTATGAGGAGACACAAAATAAGCGAGCATAGGATTTGCTAGAAATAATCAATGGATAATTGCATGCTCACCCAATAGCCCCTGGATTGCTTGCCACCTGTGTTGTGACTAAGAAAAAATATCAATACTTAATTAGGAGAGTTAGGAGATTGGTATCCCAGTCTCTTAAAGCTGCCAAACCCTTACTAAAGTGTGAAAGTAGCTCCACATACATAAGAATTTTTTTTTTCTGGTGGAGGAAGAATACGTAGTTGAAAGGAAGACTTTGATAATCTGCTAACACTGAGAGGTGGCCACTCATGGGGCAGTTCTCAGATAACAGCAGATGGTCACAAAGATGGATGGGAGCCCCTGGGTGGTGAAAAGGGATGAGCAGCTCGGCTGTTAACCAAAAGGTTAGAAGTTCGAGTCCACCCAGAGGCACCTTGGAAGAAAAGTCTGGAGATCTACTTGCAAAAAATCAGCCACTGAATACCATACGCAGCACAGTTCTACTCTGACACACGTGGAGTCACCATGAGTCAGAGGCGACTGAATGAAAACTGGAAGAAGGTTGAGTCCGTGTGACTGTCTGCTGGGTGAGCATGAGGTACAAATGTTTGGGATGAGAACTAAACTTCCAAGGCTTTAGAGGAGTTTGTTTTAACATACATACAAGGAATTTCACGACAAAGACAGCGAGAAGTGGTGTGAGCTCAGAAAAACAGTTACTGAAACATTAACTTCATGTGATTAAGCATCCACTGTGTCTAAAAAAAAAATACAGTTGCCACTGAGTTGATTCTCATAGCGACCCCATGGGTTCAGAGCAGAGCTGCACCCAGAGTTTTTAGTGGTTGTGATCTTTCCTCAGTGGCAGTGGGCTTCCATAAAGATTTACACCCTTGGAGACACTATGGGGCAGTTCTTCTCTGTCCTATAGGATCCTATGAGGTGGAATCAACTGGTCCGCAGTGGATTTCGTTTGGAGGTTTTGGTGAGCTTCTGGAAGTAGATCACCAGACTTTTCTTCTGAGGTGCCTCTAGGTGGATTCCAGTGACGAACATTTTTGTTAGTAGCCCAGCGCTTAACCACTGGTGCCAACCACAGACTCCACTGTGTTCTTCGTTCCCTCATTTTATTCCCTACTAATGCCACGGACTCCACCGTGTTCTTCGTTCCCTCGTTTTATTCCCTACTAATGCAAAGGTTTTTTTTTATCTTTTCTCTGTTTTTGTTTTGCCTGTTTTTCTACAAAGTTTGTTGACTGCTTCACTTTCTGCTATAGTAACTAAATTAGCTTATTTTCTTTCTATTTACTAAACTTGAGGCCTTTCCTGCCTCCTATCAAATAGAGTCCCGCTCTGATTTCCTCCTTTAATCAGTACTTACCACTCAGTTAAAAACAAGCAAACATTGCTCGAGTGGATTCCGACTCATAGTGACCCTCTAGGACAGAGTAGAACTGCCCCATAGGGTTTCCAAAGCTGTAAATCTTTATGGAAGCAGACTGCTACATCTTTCTCCTGCAGAGGACGCTAGTGGGTCCCAAGCACTGATCTTTCAGGTTATCAGCGAAGCGCTTAACTAACTGCGCCATCAGGCTCCTTCCCACTCAATAGCTTTAAAAAAGGAAATAAACATTTATTTTAATTGAGTAAAAGGAAAACTATCATTTGCAACCAGGGGCATTTCTCAACCACACTGTCAATTCTTTGGGCTATATAGACTAGGCTTTGCATGTTGTAGGTGGTTACCACAGAGTCGATTCCAACTCATAGCGCCCCCATGTGTTACAGAGTAGAACTGTGCTGTAGGGTTTTTCAGGGCTGTGCCCTTTTGGAAGCAGATCACCAGGCCTGTCTTTCATAGTGCTTCTGGGTGTTTTCGAACCACCAACCTTTCTGCTAATAGTGGAGCCCTTAACCATTTTCGCCACATAGGAATCCTTTGCATACAATAACTTAATTGAGAAAATAACAGAAAAGTTGGATGATTTCAACAAACCTACCAAGTTCTCACCTATATCCAGCCCTTCCCCAAGAGGAGCCAGGATGAGAGCTGAAGGGCGAGATCTACTTTGCTTCATGTCCCTTTATCCGTACTAAGGTTTCATCATAAAAGATGTCACAGTCCGCTTCTGTAAAGACGTACAGCCTTGGAAAACTATGGGGCAGTTCTACTCTGTCCTATAGGGTCCCGTGAGTCGGAATGGCCTTGACCGCAACAGGTTTGGGGTTTAGGTAAGACGCCATCACAAAAGCATCTACTTTTGCTTTGTCAGTCCTTTTACTTCTATTTTCCTTTTCAGCTCCAGTTTCATTTTTTTCTAATTTTCTAATTATTATCAACTTTATGAAACAGCTTAATTTTTTCAAAGACAAACCAGAGGCGGAGTGAGGGGGGTGGGGGTGGGGGGGTCACTTGTTCCCAACACGAGTCCAGGGGAGTGCCAGAGGAGGCGCGGAATGAAATTCTGAGGCACCACATATATGAAAGGTGCCTGACTAAGGCAGCGGGGCAAAAGTGAGAAAAGCCTTTCTGTTAACTCTCACCGGCGATCAACGTATTCATCTCGAAACTGGGGGCAGGGCCGCAATTTAGAAACTGTCCTTGTGCGCTGGTTACCTCCCTAGTCTTTGAAGCAATCTTATAACATTTTGCATGTTTCAAAACGTCTTCCAAACCCCAATTCAAGTAGAGATTATAGAAATCAAAATTACAGTATTCTACTTAAGAATCATGTCAACTGCAAATATCCTCAATTTGTAACCAGTTGAAAACGGCATTTTTGAGACACCGGAAGCTTGTCTTTACAGAACTGTTGATTGTTAATGTTGACTGTGATAATGTTATAGTAGGCATATGGTTAAAAATTCCTTATCTCATAGACATATTTATTGAAGTATTAGTGAGTAAAATAATATGATGCCTGCAATTTACTTTAAATACCCTAGCAAATAAATAAATTTTAAATTTTTCTTATTTTTTTGGCTCAGGATAAAACCTCTATTTTGAAAAAAAGACCAGATTTACTGGCCTGACAGAGACTGGAGAAACCTCGAGAGTATGGCTCCCGGACACTCTTTTATCTCAGTACTGAAGTCACTCCTGAGGTTTACCCTTCAGCCAACGATTAGACAGGCCCATAAAACAAAATGAGATTAAATGGACACACCAGTGCAGGGCCAAGGATGAGAGGCAGGAGGGGACAGGAAAGCTGATAATGGGGAACCCAAGGTCAAGAAGGGGAGAGTGTTGACTTGTCATGGGGTTGGCAACCAATGCCACAAAACAATAAGTGTGTTAATAGTGTAATAAGAAACTATTTTGCTGTGTAAACCTTCATCTAAAGCACAACTTAAAAAAAAAAAAAAGGAAAAAACCTCTCTATGTTGAATTTGGACTAAATTTGAATGTATACTGCTGTCCCTCTTGCTGACTCTAATCCTAGCTCATGACTCTGCTTTACGGGAGCAGTGAAATTTAATAAACAATATCTTACCTTTTGCTTGGAATACATCTTATTGCAAGATCTTTCAGAGATTAACCCAGCATATACCAAAATTCAGAGCCCTAGTGGCACAGTGGTTAAGAGCTTGCCTGCTTACAAAAAAGTCAGTAGTTTCAATCCACCAGCTACTCCTTGGAAACTCTGTGAGACAGTTCTACTCTGTTGTATAGGGTCACTATGAGTTGGAATTGACTTGACGGCAAGGGTTTTTTTTTTTTTGGATTTTTTTTGATATACCAAAATTTAGTCACTCATATACAGACTTTCTCATTTTTGATATATCTGAAAAAACATTCTGACTAATTTTTACTTTATGTATTTTTAAATTAACTCAGTTTCAAACCTAAATATATTTTAAAAGGAAACTTTCTATAATATCATCAATGGAAAACTGGTATATTTTCAATTCCACTTTAAAACAAACAACTGGCTATAAAACAAAAATATTCCACGTACCCTCTAAAATATTTCAAGTGCCATTTGTAATAAGCATAACACACTTTAAAAAACTCATTAAATTATGCTTGGGAATACACCATAGCATAGGACTAAAAGAAAAAAAAAATCTTAAACAATTTTTGATCTGCAGGAATAAAGATCCCAACAAAAAGTAACCGTATGAAAAGTTGCTCCAATGTACTCAATTTAATTAAATAAATGCAAATCAAAACAATAGATTGGCAGCAATATTAAAATTGGCTAATATCCCATGTTGTCAAGGATGTGGGCAACAAGCACTTCTATACATTCCCATTGGAAGTGTAAATTAGTACAATCTTTATAGAAGACCAGTTTGGCTATATCTATAAAATATTTTAATGCATATTCATGTGGATTCAGCATTTTCTAGACACAGAAATTAATTCTATACCCTTATAGGAAGGCAAGAGTGCCTATAAAAAACGTTCATAGCAACAGTGCTCATAATAGCAAAACCCGGCAACAATGAAAATATGTATCAACAGGGAACAGATTGAATAAATCATGGTACATATGTATAATAAACTTTGTAGCCATTACAAACAATCCGGTGATGTAAAAAGAATGCCAATGAATATATAATTTTATTTTTTTAAAGGAAGAATATACAGTAACAGTATGGTGTATACATTTTTAAAGAATATACATATGCCATGATATTTTTTTTTCATTTATTGGTGATATGTTTACCTCTCTGGAGAGTGTGACGAAGGCACAGGATGTAGGTGAGCAAGAGAAATATTCGTCAATATTTGCTTTCGTGAGCTCTTAATTCTTTTAAGGAAGTTATGCATGTTGTCTTAGTCATCTAGTGCCGCCAGTAACAGAAATACCACAAGTGGATGGCTTTAACAAAGAGAAATTTATTTTCTCACAGTCTAGTAGGCTAGAAGTCCAAATTCACGGTGTCGGCTCCAGGGGAAAGCTTTCTCTCTCTGTTGGCTCTGGGGGAAGTTCCTCGTAGTCATCAATCTTCCCCCAGACTAAGAGCTCCTCTGAGCAGAAACTTCAGGTCCAAAGGATGCCCTCTGCTCCAGGCACTGCTTTCTTGGTGGTATGAGGTCCCAAACTCTCTGCTTGCTTCCTTTCCTTTTATCTCTTGTAAGATAAAAGGTGGTGCAGGCCACGCCTACGAAAACTCCCTTTATATTTGATCAAGGATGTGACCTTAGTAAGGGTGTTACAATCCCACCTTAATCCTCTTTAACATAAAATTACAGTCACAAAATGGAGGACAACCACACAATACTGGGAACCATGGCCCAGCCAAATTGATACACACATTTTTGGGGGAACATAATTCAATCCATGACACCTGTATAATTTTTTTTTCTAACTATGTTAACAGAGATTCCCTGGGGGGCAATAATGAGCACTTTTTGTCCGGATTGTTTTCTCCTTTAGGGTTTTCTGTTTTTAAACAAATATTATTCTAGCAATTTTTTTAAAAAGACTAAACCACATTGCTTTTATTTATTAATATATCCTTGAATGGAAACATAGGGGAACCAAGACTGAATTGTGCAGTATATTATTTTCCAATGGATTACTGCATTTCAAGGGTCAGTACTATCCACCTAAGAACAAGTATTTCTCATCTCAAAAGTCATAGAACATATTCCAGGAAAGAGTTTCTACCTAATTCCCCGTTTATCCCTGTAAAGTGTGATGGCATGACTCTCTCCAGCATGAGATTGTTGAGATAGAGAAAAGAAACCAAAAAGGTAAAATAATTGGTTTGAAAGAAGATTATAAAGTGTAAAGGAGATTTAGGAGTAGGGAGATTAATTTGGGAATTCTCTCTGTGATGGTGAAGCTCGGCTTAATAAAATGTTGCTGCATAGATGGTACTGTCTGACTTCACTCCCAAAGAGCTGACTGTTTGGAAGGAAAAGCTGGGTGGTTACCTGGCAAAATAAATCTAGCACTTTGAGAACTTGGATTGTATTTCTAATGGAGGCACTGAGGACTTTTTAAGAAACGTCCTCACTTCAATTCTCCTTGGAAAGGAAAAAAAAAGTCTCCTGGTGGTTTTCATTGTAAAAGCGTGTTGTGAATATCAAAGCCCCCTTCTCACGGTTATGCTCTGGAGAGGTGGAAATACTTGGGATTTTTAGAACATTGGTTTCTCCCCCTTGGTCTTGGGACTTTCTGCATGTTCTTCTTTGCATAGACTCCTTTTCTCTGACTTATTTGCTTAGAAAATGCCTGTAATCTTTTTTTATTCATCTGAAAATCTACCTCCTCTATAAAGCCTTCCCTGGTCCCATTGAGCAGATTTAGAGATTACTTTTCCTATGGCATTTTATGTATCTCCACATTATAGCAATTATTTTATTGTACTCTTCTTTCAATAAAACCACATAAAGGTACCTGCAGATAAAGAAAGGAATAATCCAAGGAACAAATAAATTACGTGCAAGAGATGTTTCATTCTTCCAGATCAGGGTATTATTACCATTTGTTTACACATTCATTCAAAAATATTTATGGAGGGCCTTCTGTGCATCAGGCACTGTGCCAAGTGCTATGAACGTGCCATGCACAAGGCAGAAAATGTTTGGCCCTTTTGGAGGTTACAGTCTTATAGGGAATTAAGATAAAAATAAGCATTAATAAGTGAAAACCTTTGAATGTTGGTGGCCTGCCAACACCAACCTTAGTCTGATAGATGACAGGAAAGTTCTCCCTGAAGAAGTGATGTGTAATTGGAGACAGACATGGTGTTAGGAGAAAAATGGGAAAATGAAGAAGGTATTTCGGGGCTAGTAGCAAGAGAAGCATGGGTTTGATTAGAGGGTGAAGAGCAAGGGATAGAGTAGTAAAGGTAGTCAAAACTTGAAAAACCACCTTAAAATTTTTGTTACTTTATCCTAAGTACAGTAGGAAGACATTAGAGGTTTTCAAGTAAAGAAGACACTTGACTGGATATTTTTAAAAGCTCCATCCAGCTGCAGTATGAAGAATGGATCCGAGAAAGGTAGAGGCAGAGAGAAGTTAGGAGGCTCTTGTGGTCATCCAGGAGACAGAGGGTAACCACTGGGACTGAGATGAGGATAACAACTTGGACTGAGAGGACTGGAAGTCTTTTACAGAGTTGAATTTGGAGCATTTACGATTGGCTGGCTGTGGAGTTGAAGGTGAAGAGAGAGTCAAAGATAACTTCTGGGTTTTTCTAGAAAGAATAAAACACCCACAGAAGGACAACATAATTGTTATTTGAATAACAACAGATTTGTATGGCCTTGGGTGTAGTATTACTCAAATCGTGTTTTCTAGAACATTAGTAATATTAAGGAGTGTCTGACAACTTTTTTTTTAATGTTCTCTATTATTTTTATAATGTTATTATCCGATGTAATTGAAACATTCAGGATGTTTTTAAAATGGAAGAGTTAAACTAGATAACCTTAAAATCCATCCCCCCCTCAAAAAAAATCCATTGTAGGATTAAATTATTATTGTTTTCTTCTAAATCATTAATGTAGTGTTTCCTTTCCAGCTTTAAAAATCATGGGTTAAGTTTTAAAAAAAGTATTTTTGCATAAATAGCTACTTTCCTTATTATCATTCTATTATATACATTTATAAAGGTATTATGTATATATTTATACATGTATAATGTATATGTGTGTGTGTGTGTGTGTGTGTGTGAATTTCTAGTTCTGTGGGAAGAATTAGTTGACACACTCTGTGATACTTAGATTCCTCATTTCTATGATTATATCTCTCTCAGGTGAGGCTAAAAGAGGGTAAAATAATGGCAATATTTAAACCAGTAGGGGTCAGTATAGACGGCTGCTCCATAGAGCAAATGCTGAAGGCAATTTTCTAGATAACATTTCTTCCTCTCTTTTATTTCTGATCATATTGTACATTCTACAAAAATTGTCTGGAATATCTCACACTCATCTTTATTTCTTTCTTTATGTTTTAAAATATATCTTCCTAATTTTTGTTTTTGATGAGGAGAAACTGAAAACTTTGGGGAGAACTCAGTTATCTTAAAATGTATAGGTTTGAGTAATTGTCAAGTTAAAAATGAATCTTAGAAATACTTCTGCATGGCAACAGTTCAGTTTTCTGGGAACAAAAGCTAGACAAAGTATTATTCTTTTAGAAGAAGTTTGTTATTTGGGGATATGTAGAGTCCCTGGGTAGTGGAAAATGTTAAATGCATCTGGCTGCTAACCAAAAGGTTGACAGTTTGGCCCAGCCAGAGGTGGACTCTGAAGTAAATAAATAAATTTATATCTGGAGTTAAAGAAATGGACTGAGAGCAAAACAAAATATTTATTGTTAAATAACTGGGTGGCTCAAATGATTACGTGCTCAGCTACTAACCAGAAGTTGGTGGTTACAATTCACCCAGGGGTGCCTTGGAAGAAAGGCCTGGTGATCTACTTCTGAAAAATCAGCCACTGAAAACCCTATGGAGTGCAGTTCTAGTCTGCACATATGGGGTTGCCAAGAATTGGAACTGACTCAATGGCATTTTTTTTTTTTTTTTTTAGTTTACTGTCACTTCATCTATGGTGTATTCTAATAAGAAACAAACTTCACTCCTTCAATCC
This sequence comes from Dugong dugon, assembly GCA_030035585.1. Lineage (NCBI taxonomy): Eukaryota > Metazoa > Chordata > Mammalia > Sirenia > Dugongidae > Dugong > Dugong dugon. Next base: position 25,280,102 of record CM057466.1, read on the forward strand.
TTCAGATTTAAATTATGCATTACTAAAAATACAAGGCATAGAGGAAAAAAGCTAAATAGAACCACCAGACAAATCCAGAAGGTGGGAAAAACTTAAAAAAAAAAAAAAATTTTTTTTTAACAAGTTAGGTCAGTGAAAAAAAAAAAAAACTTGATTAAAAAAGACTTAAAGGGCATAACAACCACAGGAAATGCAGGTCCTGCAGATCCTGGTTTGGACAAACCAGCTCTCCAGGGAATTTTGGGATACTTGGGAAATTTAAATATGGACTAGATATTAAATAAGATGAAAATTTATTATGAAGCAAAGGCAGAGATTGCTAACTAAAAAAGAAAAGTAAGTCACAAAGCAACACGGACGGAATTATCTCTGTCAAAAAGAAATACATGTATACGTATATATATGTATATGAGCATGTGTGTGTATGTACGTGTATGTATAAACAAGGACGTATGGAAAGATATGAAGATAGGCAATGAGGTGTTACCCATACTCATCGAGTCGATTCTGACTCATAGCGACCCTATAGGACAGACTAGAACTGCCCCAGAGAGTTTCCAAGGAGCGCCTGGTGGATTCCAACTGCTTACCTTTTGATTAGCAGCCATAGCTCTTAACCACCACGCCACCAGGGTTTCCAGTGAGGTGTTAGGAGTAGTAACATTTTAGGTGGAGGGAATATGGTGTCTTGGTGTTTAAATAAGATACATATTTTGGGTTGCTTGTGTTTTCTAACTTTCTACAATGCACACATACACAACTTTCATAATAACAGAAAGCTAATTCCAAATATGGCGTGATAATAGAACATAAGTAGTACAGGGATAAGTAAAAAATATATATATAAATAAAATTTATAAATTTTCTTTTGTATTTTGTTGACATTAACATGACATGACTAAATTTATAATGCTCAGAATTTAGTGGGCTAGTTTCATGTTTCAACCTAACAGTCTCATATGTGTGCACTTTGACTTATAATTCTATTTTACTCTTGGCCTATTCAGTCACCCCCATGTCAATTATTACTTCTTCACCATTTAATTTGTGTGTGTTCACTAGATGCTGTGCAAAATGATTTTCTTTTTGCTTCATTTTGTGATGCTTCATTAAATCAAAATGTATTATAAATAAATATTCCCAGGGAAATTGAAAAAAAAAATACTAACATTCTTCTCAGGATATACAAAAAGTTTTAATTAAGAACAAATTCAAAACAGTCATGTATTTCAATTATCACAACAATCCTCTGAAATATTCCCTCATACAAAAATCTTCAAAAGGGACTAATTTACATCTTTAAAATCTGATGAACCTTTTTAATTAATTTTTACCCCAGAAAAATTTCAAGAGACTTATAGAATACATAAAACATGACGATATATTATTAAGTAAAAGGAGGAATACAAATAAAGATACAACATAACCAAGGGTGAGAAAAAAAGTAGAATACAAAATAAGTTTTAAAATGCATAGAATCATACCTGTATAACTAGTAAAAAGGTCCCTAGGTGGCACAAACAGTTTGCGCTTGATTGCTAATCTAAAAGTTGGTGGCTCGAGCCCACCCACCCATTGGTACCACAGAAGATAGGACTGGCAATCTGCTTCCGTTAAGATTATAGCCAAGAAAACCTTATGGAGAAGTTCTAGTCTGTAACACACAGGGCCACCATGAGTCAGAATTGACTCAACAGCAACACTAACAACAACAACATAACGTACATACAACCCACCAAGAAAAAAAAAATTGATAGTTAATGATATCAGTGAGACAAAAGTGAATCAATTGCTCTTGCTTCAAAGATAAGATTGGAATTGCTCCTGAGAATACTAGTAAAGAGTGCAGATTCTTTGCAGAATCATGAACGGTATCCTCAACAATATTAATATATGTAGTAGATTTCATCACGTCTCATTTTCCCATTACTATTGGCTTTTTATATTTGAAACGCTTCTTCTGAGGTCTTCAGAGATTCACAACTTCATTTCCATTTCTCCAAAGAACTAATTTCTAGTTCAGCTGTTATTCTTTATAAGGTACTGCAAAGGTATTAAAGTTATTCATGTGAATTGCAAGGAATCAGAAAACTTGAGATTAAACTCCATAACCTTTTTAAAAAAACTTTGCATTTTAAAAACTGAAGATGATTACATTATGAATATGAATGAAATCCCATTAGCAATCATTCACTAACTTCTCTAAGCATGTATGTAATTCCTTTTTTCAAAAAGCACATCTTTTATTTAAAAAAATTTAGGAGAGAGTTGTGAACATTTGTTTTATTTCTTTAATTGGATAAATATTTGTATAAATTATATCCTATGACAGTTATTTTGCTGGGTTCTAAGAATGATGAGTGAAATGGTGAATTCTAGTACCGGGCAATCATGAAACATATTTGGACATTCAATTAAGAAATGAGTGAACTTCCTGGTTTAGCTATTACTGTTGTAGGTCTAATAATTTGGCAATATGTAGGCAAACTACATGTTGTTAGGTGCCATCAAGTCAGTTCTGACTCATAGCAAACCTATGTACAACAGAATGAAACACTACGCCATCCTGCGCCATCCTCACAACTGTTGTTGTGCTTGAGCCCATTGTTGCTGCCACTGTGTCCATCTGTCTCATTGAGGGTCTTCCTCTTTCTCATTGACGGTCTACTTTACCAAGCATGATGTCCTTCTCCAGGGGCTGGTCCCTCCTGATAACATGATAAATTTAGAGTAGCAGTGAAATAATACACAAATCCCTTATGTTGTTAATGAGGTAGAAAGTCACCACTGACTCCAACATTAATTTAACATTTGCCTTTGACATTTAGAGTGTGGAGGGGGAACTTCTTGTCTTTAATTCCCACCAGTGGCTGGCATATGGAGCTGTTTTTTTCTTTTTCTATTCTAAAGGAATCAGAGCAATCTTAGGCGTTATATATAATAGTTTGACTTTGCAAGATCCATTTTCTTCAGAGTTATCAAATATTTCTCTGAATTGAGAATACAAAAAGTGAACCAAAGCTAGGGAGACAGCTAAGAGCTTGTCAGCCCTTTCAAAGAGTATAATCTCTGGCCTCTTTTGAAAGTTGCTATTATTAAAGTATCATTTTATTTAATATCTCCATGTCACAATCTCTAATAGTAATACACAAATCACAAACAAACATGTCTAGGTCCTAGCAATCTTATCTTAAAAAGTCTGTGTGAGGGAGAGAGAGAGAAAGAGAGAGAGGGAGAGACTGTGTGTGTGTGTGTGTGTGTGTGTGAGTGAAGAGAAAAAGAATGAGGGAGGATATAAGAATAACAGAAAGGAGAGGTGATAGGTGAATGAAACTTTTTGATTAAATTGAGCAATTAAATTAATTGACATAAAGTCTAAATAATTGTTGTTCCTGGATTGACATGTTATTGTATTAACTTGAAGATATTAATTGATTAATTAATACATAAACACATGGCACTTTACACCCGTGTGTCTACAGCATACATTTTGGCAGTCTCTGTCTGAGGGGCTAGGTATGACTTGACCACGGAGACACCCGCAGTTGAATGAGCCTTTCTCATGGAGTAAGGGTAATTCTTCTCAGGTCCGATACCTGTTTGAAAGAGATTAATGCAGCTATATAAACATAAGTATTGCTCAGTAAACGGGAACAAAAGTTCCATTTTATATGTTCTCTCAAAAAAGGGGCAAGAATATAAATATTCTTTCTAAGTAGGAATCATCTAAGAAGAACCCAGGACTTTCATCCTGAAAGCTATTTTAGATTTAAAATTTAGCCAAAAACTTCAATTTTTCTCTGATGAAGATAGGGATTTACTTATTTTTTTTAAGAGAGGTTTTTAGAAACCCAATAGTAACACATTAAACTCTTTAACAACAAATAATTGACTTTATTCTCAGCCCATTTCTTTCTTTAACTCCAAATATAAATTCAGTAATTTGGATGAAGTGAGATACAGAAGATGATAATCCATCTGAAGAACCATTATGTATTTGAATATCAGACAGAGTTTTAGCTGTAGGTTTTCTTTTTCAAGAAATATACCACTGATTGGGTAATGAGGTTCAACTATTGTAACTCAGTTGTTCTTGAACGATGGCAGTTTTTCAGGCAATAGGTAGGAATTAAATGAGTGGCATTATTTTGTGCCGGTGAGATGTGTTTCCATTGGGTTGGGAAGTATGATCGTGGAAATGAACGTACGCGATTTGTTTTGTTCTTACCTTTAAAGATGTATAAGCAGCAGGTAAGAACAGCACCAGCCAAAAAACAACCAAGAGATCCAGCCATTGCAAGCCAACAGGACCAACCAAATTTATATTGGATGCCAAGAAATATATTGTGCAAAATCAGAGAAGAACGTTCCACATAAACGTCAACAGCATACCACACGGAGCCAATGATCCCTGGAGCACCTGAAAGAAAGGAAATATGCCTGGAGTTTTCCAAATGTAGATCCAAGACATCTGCCTACTATCCAAAATGTCTGGTGTGATTCAGAGGGGTAATAAGGATGCTGTGAATTCATGGGCAACTCAAATTTTGGACACTTCTCCTCTATCTCTTTCTTTGGCTTTCTATCTTGTGTCTCTTCCAAATTATATCTTAGTATATACATGTAGGGAAATACAAATATGAAAGAGCAATACTCATCGGTTTTTCTGAACCTGAAATGGTCACTATGGGTTTCTTTAATTTTCCTATCTTTTTTCAAAATCATTTTAGTGTTGCAGAAAGGAAAATATTAAAAATGAAAGAATACACAGTTCAAGACAAATACTATAGAGCATATGTTCATTCTTTATTGAGTGTTTTAAGTTGAAAATACATATATCATTAAAAGAGGCCCGTTGTTCCCCTGCCCCAACTCCCCAGACCCATAATTGAAACTCTGCCAGCTACACAGTCAGCATCTTTACGGAAGCTGTGTTTTTAAAGTCATTCATTTTAATGTTTTGGGGTTAAAAACAAGTAAGAAAATTAAAAATAATCTTTATTTTAAAATAAACCCTCACCCCCCCCCCCCGACACCATATAAGAATGGACTAAAAAATGTTACTCCTTCACGGTCAAATATAATCCCAATAGATTAGCCAATCTGACAACTGACTGACTTGATACGGTGACATCAGTGTCCTATCACCTTAAAGGTATAAATTTCATGTCAAGGCTTAGATATAAGAAATAGAGCCACGAGCTGGGAGTGGGGACAAAAGGCTATGGGAAAAGGTTATTTGTACCCTCCAAAAAAGCTTTCATGTTTTTTTCACCCCCCTGGGGAACCAGTGATGTCTAAGCAAACAACCATTTTTTTACGTTCTTATCCTAATTGTTTAATGCAATAACTTTAAGAATGATTAGATCATGAACACATAACCTTTAGAAAACAGAATATAAATTGCCACAACTTTTCTATAATTCTGTCATCCACAGGTTTGGGGGTAGGTTCCTTTTTTGTAACTTAGGAAGATTATGAACTTTATTTTATCTAGAACACTAATTCTGAGTGATGTTTCCATGCCTTTAGCCACCCTCAGATATTTAATTAAGTCATTTCTTTAGCCTTTCCTGTGGGAAATTTTTTTTTCAGCTTCTGCATTTCCTTGAAATTTTGTTTGTTTTATTGTTTTATAAAAAATGGGGTATCTAGTGATTTCCCAGAAAGTATTCTGGAGAAAAATTGTATGAAAAACTATACGGTTTTAAAATCTGCTAAATAATAAAACAGATTGTTGCATACAAAGCCTTTATATTATCACTAGGCTGACTGTGGGGATGTTGTTGTTAGTTGCTGTCCAGTCAACTCCAACTCATGGTGACCCCATGTACACTAGAACAAAATGCTGCCTGGTCTGCGCCAACCTCATGGTAGTTCCCATGCTGGAGTCCATTATTGTCTTCCAACCTTCATCTTCCAGCACTGTATCAGACAGTATTCTGCTGTGATCCATAGAGTTTTAATCGGCTAATTTTCAGAAGTAGATCACCAGGTCTTTTTCCTAGTCTGTCTTAGTCTTGAAGCTCCACTGAAACCTGTCCACCATGGGTTAACCTGCTGGTATTTGAAATACCAGTGGCATAGCTTACAATATCATAGCAATACACAAGCCACCATGGTATGACAAACTGATAGATGGATGGTGGGTACACAGGGACAGATATCTTAAATAGGAAGGATTACTCCGGATGAGAAGAGACCAATAGTTCTATCTTAGATGGCTGCCCTCAACCTTTTAAGACCCCAGTCACTGCTCACCAAGGTAGGAAGTACAACATTGTCTTTATGGACATGTTATGCCAATTGACCTAGATGTCCCTCGAGACTATGATCCTAAGCCCTTAAGCCCAGTGACTGTGTTCCTTGAGGTGTTTAGTTATGGTTAGGAAGTTTTCATAACTGTGCTCCCTGTGTGCTCTATTATATACATGGATATATCCGCAACACATACAAATGGGTATGTAGAAATATCCTCTGCCCAATTTGTACATGTTCGTGGGTGTACTCCCATATGCCATCCCACACCTGTTTAGCTTACATATCTACCTATGTACCCACTCATATTTTATTGTTTGTTATTACTGTTATTGCAGGGAAGTGTATGCAATAGTATTTATAGTTGTCGTCTTTTATTCTTGTCTACCTCTCACTGTCTTCCTTTGCATTGGTCATGTTTGTGCTGACTTCCCCCATATTGTGTGTTGTCTTTCCCTTCATCCAAGTTAATATGTGTCTACTACCTAGTTAGTGATTTCCTCTCCCTCTCCCTCTCATCCCTGGTAACCATCAAAGAATGTTTCTGAGACCAGAAGAACTAGATGGTGTCCAGCTACCAATACTGACTGCTCTGATTGAGATCACAGTAGAAGGTCCTGGACAGAGAGGGAGAAACATGTAGAACAAAATTCAAATTCATAGACATGACCAGACTTACTGGTCTGATAGAGACTGGTAGACCCCCTGAGACTCTGCCCCTTAGATACCTTTCAAACCTGAAACTGAAACCACTCCTGGAGAGCACCTTTCAGCCGAACAATAGACGGGCTTATAAAGTGAATAATAACATCTGTGGGGAATGTGCTCCTCAGAACAATCAACCATAAGACACCAAAAGGGCAGCATTTGCCCAGAAACAAAGTTCAGAAGGCAGGAAGGGGCAGGAAAGATGGGCTAATGGAAACAGGGAACTCGGGGAAAGTAGATAGAGTACTGTTACATTGAGGGGATTGCAACTAATGTCATGACACAAAATGTGTATAAATTTTTGATTGGGAAACTAATTTCCTCTCTACACTTTCACCCAAACCACAGTAAAATGGTTTTTAAAAAAGTAATTAATTAAAAAACAAAAGGGAAAGATTACTAAATCCTTGTAACTTTTTAGTAAAGCCTAAGATTTATCAAAGGAACCCTGGTCGCACAACAGTTAAGCGTTTGGCTGCTAACCCAAAGGCTGGCAGTTCAAACCCACTAGCCACTCTGTGGGAGAAAAGATCTGGCAATCTGCTCCCCTAAAGATTACGGCATAAGAAATCCCATGGGGCAGTTCTACTCTGTCCTATAGGATTACTATGAGTGGGAATCGACTTGACCGCACACAACAACAACAACAGCAACAAGGCTTATTAGGGTCTTGACTCAATTTCTGCGTGACAGAATCAGGAAGACTTTAGTTCGTAGTGGGTTAAAGTCTCTGCTATGAGCTGGCTCTGCCCACGTGGACTCTTCACAGTGGGAATTCAGGGTAGATGCTATTGCTCCTGCTTCACCCAGTTTTTCAGATTAGGAAATAGAAACAAACGTAGGTTAAGTAACTCGCCTAAGTCACATGCCATCCATGTGTCTTCAAGTATTTTAGTTCCAAAGTCTGTATCCATTCATTACCCCACACTGACGGATTATGTCTCCACTTTGGTTTGATTTGCTAACTCTTTGCTGCTACCATATAGTTTCTGCTCTGGAGGCTATGTCCCTTGGTTTACAACCTTCTCACACTTTGATTTCTTCAACAATGTACTTCCTCTCGATTTACGTTACCATCCAAAGGGGACATCAGGTTGTGATGGAGGAAGACCAAGCTTTGAAGTTAAAGACAGACTGGGTAAAAAAATCAGCTTTCCATTTTGCTAAAAAACATCAGGCAGAGTGCTTCTTGTCTTCCTGTTTATTAGTCGTGCTTGATGTATTAGTCTTCAGCACTCCACTTATTCATCTGCTTCTTAAGTGGGAATAATATAATCTGTTTGTCCTTACCTTTGTGATTAACTGGGTTGACGCATGGGGAAAGTCTACCATAGGACTTGACCCAATGTAGCTTGTTGCTATAAAGAATTGGTGGGAGGATGGGGTGCAGTGTATGGGTAAGAAAGTAGGTGTGGAGGCTTATTTTAGAATTTAAATTCAAGAATACCAATAAAAATTTATTTTAAAAATGTGAAGCAGCATATAAATTTTTTAACGATTTAAAAAAAAATAGCTCCAGGACTTCAGTAAACCTTGATCTGTGACATTAACAAAATATTAATTACCTGATTCCAGAGCCAAAGAAAGCAAAGTGGGTAAAATGTGTTCTTTGCTTCTTCAGTCTGGATCAGTAAGCCATAGATGATCCTAAAATGAATTTCTGTTTCTGAACAGCATCTTTCTCCCTTAACTTAAATACTTCAGTAAGGATCTCTCTCTACCTCCATTACTAGTCTAGACCAGTACCTGCTATAAGTAATGTGGTTCCAGCAACAAAGCAGATGCGGACTTTGATGTAGGGCTCATCAGGGAGGAATTTCACACAGTCAAGGCCAAGAAGCAGAGTGATGAACCCAAACCCAGCCAGAATATCTGCAGTAATCATTAATGCCCGCGTTGCCACCAGCTTCACTGGATGATCAGGACACGTGGTTATGACATAAAGGAAGAAAAGATATTAATTCACAGAGATACATAAACAGACAACCAAGTACATTAACACAGGTCCATTCCTAGAAGACAGACTTTAAATTTGCATGAATATAGAAATGAGTTTTTTGTAAAACTTAAAAAATATTATGAGAATCTTGACGGTACTATTTGTTTAAACCAAAAACCCAAACCTGTTGTTGCTGAGTCGATGCCGACTTAGAGAGACACTATAGGACAGGGTAGAACTGCCCCATAGGGTTTCCGGTCAGCGGCTGCTGGATTCGAACTGGCCGACTTTTGGTTAGCAGCTATAGCTCTTAACCACTGCACCACCAGGGCTCCAACTATTTGTTTAAGTTCCCTTTATTACTTAATCTTTTTGCCATCTTAGGAGAGAGCCTGGCACATAGTGGGAACTAAATAAATGTTTTCCTTTTTGCCTCTTGCTCTGCAATGAGTCTTGCTCCCAAGTATCATAGCTGAATGCTGAGTTGAAGGTAGAGTAACTCTTCTGCAGAACTTACTAATAAATACTGAACAAATAAATGGGTAAATGGTCACTACACTTATTTGAAGTTTTATTGAAGAAACAAAACTTTTTTTTTAAAACTCATCAAAATTTGGTATGGAGGAGCAGGAGAAAATATTTCAAGACCTCTTGCCAATTCACTCTGGTGGTATCCATTAGCATATCTTTAAAGGAGGGGAAAAATATTCTACTATGGAGCAGGAAACTATTTCTGGAAGCCAGATCATGTTCTCTTTCAGCCCTTCCGATCAGTACCTTTCTTGGCCGAGACTTCATACTAACACATCAACCTTCTGTGGGTAAACGAGCATATTTTAAAGCTACAGCCAAGAAGAATATGTGGTAAGATCAGGTAAATAGAAGTGGAATAGTATGAGTTGTCTTCTGCAATAGAAGCCACAACTTCAACTCTAAAAGTCTCCTGACCTATGCGTCACACGTAGGTAAGTTAAAAATGCAGAAATTATATCTAGAACAGAGGGTTAATTAACTCAAGTCAGAATCATCGGATGTTAGAGAAGTAATACAATGTATGCTTTGATGGTACAACATTGAATTATGTTTTATTTTCTTAGTGATTTGGGGCTTCCTTGCATTTTAAATCATTTTTTCCCTCAATGAGTGACCTTAGAATCTATTCAGCAATAGGTTGCTTGCAAAGATGTGGCCAATTTTCTGTATTTAAAATAAAAATACTTTTATGCTGCATCTAAGACAGAGGAAATTAAAGTATAAAATCAGTTTTTACCTTATTTATGGGTAATATAATACAAATTATGTTATTAATATATAAAACCAAAAAACCCACTGCCATCGAGTCAATTCTAACTCATAGTGACCCTATAGGACAGCGTAGAACTGCCCCTTAGGGTTTCCAAGGAGTGGCCGACCTTTTGGTTAGCACGCACTGGAACACATTTTCATCTCTGTGGCCTTTAGCTTACAAACGATTTGTAAAAGAGAAGTGAAGTAATGGGGCTTTAGTATATTATTTGGAATTAATAGTTAGGAACATATCAAAAGAAAAAATATGAAATAGTATAAACAACAGACGAAAAAGGAACTTAGTAAAATGCAAATAGTGCTCTTCTCTGCCTAGTAGGCTTATGGGTGATTTTATTTTCTTCCTACTCAAATGTCCGTAACATTATTTAAAGGTTTAAAATGTTTATTCTTTCTTTTTTTCTTCTCAGGTCTAACCACACCACTGCATTTCTGGAATGGGCCCAATACTCACACCAGTTTCCACTCTTATTGACCAAATCATACATCTTAGTAGGTAGAGCTAGGTTAGCACCGGGTCAGGGAGGGAGGGGAGGGAAAGATTTAGGGGCCCTTTCAAAAAAATGAAATAAAGACCTTATGAATTATGTTAAAAAACGTTTCAGGCATCCAGCTCCTAAATGGCAGGCGAGGTTATTTTAAAGCCCTGCTTCTTTGAAGTGCTTTTTCCCTGGACTGAAATAGCCCATTTGAAACAGGGGATAAGTCACATTCCAAGGGTTTACTGTTCATTTCTCTTCAGAAAAGTGGTTGTCATGGGGTGCCATCACCCATCACTTTCTTTGAAAGAAACTAAAACCCCTTTGCTTTAACGACAAGACTGCTATTTCTTGGCATCGCTTTTTTTTTTTTTTTAAACTATGAAGAAGGATTGAGAGACTCAACAATAAGATTTTTTAATCTAAGAGGGTCTCTTTATTGATAAAAACACAGGCATTGGTACCAGCTAATCATAATTTAAAGCTAAACATAAGAGAAATGGTGGAGATGGTTTTAATAGTTCTGCTAATAATGTGTCGCCTATGCTGATTTTTTTTTTTTTTCCATTCACTGGTCCCCATAGTCTGGGTGTCTCTCTTTGGCTGTCTGTCTGCCTGTCAGTTTTTCTGTCTCTTTCTGTCTCTGTACCTCTATCTCCACCTTTCTCTTTCTTAGCAAACCTTCAACTGAAATCACTGTAAGCCTTCTGTTTGAACTAAGTCATAGCTGAAAGACAGCTCTAAAATGCTTTTCGTTGAAACTGTCACTTCTCATCATAAAACCATAGCACCCTAAAGAATTTCTTTCAATTCAAAAAGCACTTACTATAAGCCTACTGTGTACAGCAAGACCTTTTGTGGATAACAGAGATGGGTAAGACAGAATTTCAACCCTCAAGGAATTTATCAACACATGGGAAAAGACAAATATGCTAAACAACCAAGGTTCAATTCACTTTTCAGAAATGAATTCCATTTCCAACTGAAACATTTAAAACTGGACAGAGGCTGTTTACAAGTCTGTAGAAAACAAAAAACACACCATGAAAACCGAGCTGAGTTTTCTGTGGCCCTCCCTCCCTGCTTAGCTGTATCCTCACACCCTCGTCCCTGGCAGCAGAGGGCTAAGGCATACATACAGGAGTGTTCCGCAAATATAGAATCGTAGTCCTCACAGGTGCGAATCCCATCAAAAGCATTCGTGACACACTCCCACCAGAGGCCGCGGCATTTTGTACTCACCTGGGGGTGGAGAAGACACGGAGTGAAGCAATTCCTTCAGACGCCTTTCAGTTCCCCTTGATCAAAGGGAGAACGCGGTCGTTGGGGTTTGATAGCAAAGTACAGTGGTTACAAGCGTGATCAGAATTTCATTTACAACCAACAATGCATTTATGGTATTTCCCCTTAGGCATGAACGACTGAAAGCTTTCCCCACCAGGAAATGGGTCCACTTCCTGATTTGGGGGGCAGAAATGAGTCATGGCTAAGGTGGGTAACCTCAACACTAAATATATTCAGATGCCAATGACAGGTGCCATCATGGTGTTATAGTTCAGCATGGAGACGGTCCATTTCATTTCTCTGGGCTGACATTTACTCATCAAAAAAATCAATATAGCAATACATGATAAGTGTTGACATCCTAGTTCTATTAGGAATTTATATTAACTTTTTTTCTTCGTCATGAACACTGAGTTCCAGAAAGAAAGATGTTATTTTATATAATTCATAAACTTAAATGCAAAAAAAGCTACGCATGAAGTCAACTATAAATGAAATATTAATGCCCCAAGACTTCCTACCCTATTGACAGATTACAAAGTCGTAAGATAACATAGAGGTAAACAAGCTGAGCATTAATTTCATCCAGTCTGACAGCTGTAAACCACTTTTACTTGGAAATGTTGTACAGATGACTTTCAGTGTCCACTTAGAGCTAAAAGGTGCCAGTGCCCTGAGCCTTCCTGTACTTTACCTATAAACTATACATCACGGTGGATTTCTCAGAATTGTAAATGTGCCAACAGAAAATAGTTTCTTGTATTCTTGACAGAACTCGTGTGTATGGAACAGGACTAATATGACTGTTTGTCTACCTCAGTTATGAATCCACATTATCTTGGAAATCTGAGAATAGTAAGGTTTACTCAAGAATTATCTTGGAAAATATTTTTTTTCCCCAGAAGAAATAATAAATAACAGAGGAGGGTGGGAAGAGAAATATGAAGGTCCAAACCCATTGCCATCAAGTTGATTCTGACTCATGGTGACCCCGTGTCTTACAAGTAGAAATTCTTCTTGAGTTTTTTTTTTTTTTTTGGCTGTAATCCTTATGGAAGCAAATTGCCAGGCCTTTCTTCCACATCGCTACTGGGTGGGTTTGAACTGCCAACCTTTGGATTAGTAATGGGGCACAAACTGTTTCTGCCACCCATGGACCTAATATGAAGGCTGTTGTTGTGTGTCATCAAGTCCATTCAGACTCCAAGCAACCCAATAGGACAGAGCAGAACTGCCCCACAGAGTTAACTAGGCTGTAATCTTTACAGGAGTAGATCGCCAGGTCTTTTTTCCCACGGATCGGCTGGTGGGTTTGAGCCTTGACCTTTCAGTTAGCAGTCAAGTGCTTAACCATTACACCACCAAATCAACAAAATCCATTACCATTGAGTGGATTCCAACTCACAGCGACCCTATGGGGGAGAGCAAAACTTCCTCATAAGGTTTCCAAGGAGCAGCTGGTGGATTTGAACTGCCAACTTTTTGGTTAGCAGCCAAGCTCTTAACCACTATACCATCAGGGCTCCATTATACCATCAGGGAGGTTTTAACTGGTATGGGGACGAAAGGAAAGTACATAAAAACATTTTGCTTTGCAAAAAAAAAAAAAAAATCATATCAGAGAATACATGCAGCATGAAACTCTCTGCCCCATGTTGTGCTTTGAAGCTGTGTGCCAAACACTCTAATGCTTGTAACTCCATCACAATTTTGAACGCAATACCTCTATTATTACTTGATACATAAAATACTTATTGGTAATAATTAATAATATTAAATTTAGTATATACGGTTAATCAGGTGGAAACCCTGCTGGCATAGTGATTAGGAGCTAAGACTACGAACCAAAAGGTCAGCAGTTCGAATCCACCAGGCGCTTCTTGGAAACTCTATGGGGCAGTTCTACTCTGCTAAGAGCTGGAATCGACTCAATGGCAACAGGTTTGGTTTTTTGGTTTTTATTAATTAAGTATGATTTAAGCATATTATTTTCTCATTATTCCTTACAAAGACCCTATGAGATAGATATCACTATTATTATCCTCCATTTACAGATAAGGAAACACAAGAAAGTGTGACATCTCCAAGAAAAATAGTTCATCACTGGTGGAGATGGGATTCAAACACACCAGTCTAAATGTATGCTCTTAAAACTCATTTAAAACATTCCAAATCCATTTCAGGTTAAAGTGCTCTAGAACTGGACATGAGAAGATAATGTTAGGTAAAGTAAGCCTTCATCTGAACTGGATTCCAAAGTCATTACTCTATAAAACCTCACTTTGGCTTCTTCTTCCTAAGGTTAAATCTGTAAGTGATGTTCTAGACTTAATGGAAAATTATTGGACCCAGAGAACCACGGAGACCAAAAATCTAATGAAGAAAATGTGACTTGTATAATTTTAAATGCATATATGCATGAAACTTAAGCTGTTGTGGAAAAAACACAGACTTTCAACGTAAATTGACATAAATATAAATTGTCCCTTATTAGTAGTGCTGTAATATTGGGAAAGGTCTTATCTTTTTTGAGCCTCAAGTTCCTTATCTGTATAAAGGTGATAACGATAGGGTGGTTTTAAGGATTAAAAATTACATACGACTAGATAGTGCCTGGCTACCACCACTGACTGCTCTGACAGGGATCACAATAGAGGGTCCCAGACAGAGCTGGACAAAAATGTAGAACAAAATTCTAACTCACAAAAAAAGACCAGACTTACTGGCCTGACAGAGACTGAAGAAACCCCCAGAGTATGGTGCCCAGACACACTTTTAGCTCAGTAATGAAGTCACTCCTGAGGTTCACCCTTCAGCCAAAGATTAGACAGACCTATAAAACAAAACAAGACTAATGGGGCACACCTGCCCAGGGGGAAAGGACTAGAAAGCAGGAGGGGACAGGAAAGCTGGTAATAGGGAATCCAAGGTTGAGAAAGGAGAGTGTTGACATGTCGTGGGGTTGTTAACCAATGCTGTAAAACAATATGTGTATTAACTTTTCAATGAGAAACTAGTTTGTTCTGTAAACCTTCATCTAAAGTTCAACAAAAACATAAAAAATTTAAAAGAAAAAAAGAATTAAAAATCACACACACACTATGTAAATGATTTGCCCAATAAATGACAATACTCTTAAAGTGCTTAAACATCCTGATAACCTGAGTAGTGGCTGTGTGCAGATTTAGTGATCATAACTAAAACAGGAAAAGTTAGACATAGTAGGCTGAATGGTGGCCTCCCAGAAGTTGTGTTCACATCCTAATCCCTGGAACCCATGAGTGTTACCTGATTTGGCAAATGGTTCTTTGTAGACCATAATTAAGTTAAAGACCTCAGGATACAGAGGTCATCTTGGATCATCAGGATCAGCCCTAAATCAAACAATAAGTGTCTTTACAAGAGATACACAGAGGAGACACAGACACAAGAGGAGGCAATGTGACCACAGAGGCAGATTGGAATGATGTGGCCACAAGTCATGCCCACAACCACTAGAAGCTGACAGAAATAAAGAATGGAGTCTCCTCTAGAGCTTTCAGAGGGTGAATCGCCTCGCTGATACTTTGATTTCAGACTTCTGGTCTCCAGGTCTGTGAGAGAATAAATTTCAGCTGTGGTAATTTGCTATGGCAGCTCTAAGAACGTAACGCAATAGAGATGGTTTGTACCGAACTGTTATACCATAACAGAACACAAGCCTTCTCATAGACCATTGCCTTTCAGTCTCTCACTTCACAGAAACACACTGGATCCAGTTTATTCCAACTTGAGCTAGGTGATGTGGACTTGAGGTCTCTGCTCGATAACCAGCAACTGTCTACAGTTTCCTGCTGTCAGATTCAGCCACGACAACAAGCTAACAAGCCTACTACAGTCACGTTATGAAGGAGGTTATTTCAAAAGCTTGTCTGAGATGCATTATGTGAATATTCTTATTTTACACTAAAAGGGTATTTCCATCTTGCCAAAATAATCCAGTAGTGGTGTCATTTTCAAGGCCATTGATCATTTACCTGCAATGACGATATTTAGCAAAGCAATGAAATCATTAGAGGAAACAAGGAATCCAGTTTCATTAGGTATTAATGCTTAGGGGCATACCATTAGATTGCTTGGTATTCACACTCAGTTAAGGGACGTGAGAATAGTGGCTGTAAGGAACTAAACTTCTGTGTTAATACAGCACTTACTGGAGACACCCTTAAAGGTGCCTTTGTGCATAAAAGAACAAGGTTAAAAGACTTTATGTTATTTATTATATTTAGGAAAACTCTCCCTGTCTATGACATAGAGTCTTCATTTACTACCCCTCTGTTGTAAGATGACTTGCTAGGAACTCTCTAAAAGGATGAGCAAATCTAAGCTCTTAAAGAGTATTAGGACAAGGTTCTTACAAAGCCGATCAGTGTTTAAAATATCATGGCTAACCTTTCTTAAAGGGCAAGAAATCCAAAAGTTAACAAACAAGTTTAATCTCGCAGGATCGTTTAATACGGAAGACTGCAAGTTTAAGCTTTCTTCTTTCAGCCTGTGACTTATATATTAATAAATCACGTGGGAAAAAAATACTAGAGTAATTATACATTATTTCAAAGAATACCTGTTGATCCTGAAATGCGGAGTGGATTGTCTTCTAAACAGAGAGAAATCCGTTTAATTAAGGTGGTTAACAGTAGAGTAGGTCACTGCTCTATAACCAGCATCTGTCCAGTTTCCTGCTGTCAAACTCATCCACTACAACAAAGTAACAAACCTACTACAGTCAACGTTATATAGAGTAGAAGTCACAAACGTGATGCCCACATGAATATCTTAATGTTAATTAGCTCCCAATAGATACAATGCAGAGATTCTGTGGAACACTCTAGATTTCTGGCTTCTCATGGAACTTGGCCCATCTGGCCACCTGGGCTCCCCAGACTCACACATCAGCAATTAGCAAGACTGGAGAGGCAGCTCTCTCCCTTTTGGATGGGGCTTGTGCTTGCCAGCTTCCCCATAGTTCCTAATAAGCCTCCCTCTCTCAGGTACTTTGGCTACCTGGGTCCTGAAGGCACCATGGATGAGCAGATCAGCGCTTAAAATATTATGGTGAACTTTCTTCAAGAGCAAGAAATGCAAAAGTTAACTAATAATTTTTATCTCACAGGATCATTTAAAACAGAAGATTCCAAATTTAATCTTTCCTCTTTTAACGTGTGGTAAATGTATTAATAAATAACATGGAAACAATTTCAGGAGACCATATTGATAATGACTCT
The DNA here is from genome assembly GCA_030035585.1 of Dugong dugon. Taxonomy (NCBI): domain Eukaryota; kingdom Metazoa; phylum Chordata; class Mammalia; order Sirenia; family Dugongidae; genus Dugong; species Dugong dugon. Next base: position 25,297,339 of record CM057466.1, read on the forward strand.
TCCCAGTTGGGTTTACAGTGGCTTAAATTGGTTCCTTAATCCTGGGATTTCTTATTCTGAATTCTGTAGCAGTTTCCCATTAGGGCTTCTCCATCCTCATCCTTGCAAATTTCTCTTTTCTTATCACCCCTATAATATTTACAAGCACAGCACACAATTTTGCCTGCCTTGCCTGTCTTGTTTACTGTAGTTTTGGGTGTGTTTGTCTTGCTTCCACATATTTTATCTATTATTTAAGAATTGAAAACCAAACCTGTTGTCAGGGAGTCAATTCTGACTCATGGAAACCCTATGTGTTGCAGGGTAGAACTGCTCCATAGGATTTTCAAGGCTGTGACCTTTTGGAAGCAGATGCTCGGACCATTCCTGAGAAGTGCCTCGCTGTGGGTTTGAACCACCAATCTTTGGGATAGTAGTCGAGCACTTAACCGTTTGTGCCACACAGGAGACACTCAAAAATATTCGATTAATCAGCACTTATTTCTTCTCCAGCTACATAGGAGACTGTATATATATACACAGTGGACTTGCAAATATTCACTATTGGTGACCACTATTAAAAAAACTTGGTTTTCTTCAATATGCATTAAGTTATAAATGTATATACACTGAGATGTGTATGTAAATATAATATATACGGAAAGTAAAAAGCATAAGTCAAAAGAAAAAGGATAAGCCATTAACATCGATTATTATTTGAAAGCCCACCTAGCACACACATAAGAATATATAATTTTCATACCACTTTACCACTTTGTGCTAATATACTTTTACACTGATGGTGCAGCTTACCTGCATCCAGTATTTTCTTAGATGTATTTACTAAGATGACAAAGTTTTAATAATACTATAATAGATAACATGTTTTATCACCAAAACTTGAAATATTTTTCATTTTAACGAAAAAGGTATTTGGATGTTTTAAACTAGGATTCTGAGTTTTTAAATTTTTATATATTTTTTAATATTTCTTACTGGTCCAAGGTCTAAGAGAACTTAAAACAGGCCTTAATGTGGACAAGGGACCAAACCTAGCAAACATAATATATGCTGCCTGCATTTCTACTTTATTTACGTTTGAAATTTGTATGATATGAAAGAAAACTGTGAGTTTATTTGAAAAAGTATTTTGGGTTGAGCTCTTCCTGGTTATTTGCAGAGCACTGGCTAAAGGTATAAACAGCAAAAAATGGGATAATGTAAACTTGTTAGGCAAAGTCAAGTAGTTTCCTACTCATAGCAACTCTATGTACCATAAAACGAAACACTGCCCGATCCTGCGCCATCCTCACGACCACCGCTATGTTTGAGCCCATTGTTACAGTTACTGTGTCAGTCCATCTCATTGAGGGTCTTCCGTTTTCTCGCTGACCCTCTGCTTTACCGAGCATGATGTGCTTCTCCAGTAACTGGTCCCTCCCATTAACATATCCAAAGTACTTGAGATGAAGTCTCACCATCCTCGCTTCTAAGCAGCATACTGGCTGTACTTCTTCCAAGACATTTATTTGTTCTTCTGACAGTCTATGGTATATTCAATATTCTTCACCAACACCATAATTCAAAGGCATCGGTTCTTCAGTCCACCTTATTCATTGTCCAGCTTTCACATGCATATGGGACGATTGAAAACACCACGACTTGGGTAAGGTACACCTTAGTCGTCAAAGTGACATCTTTGTTTTTGAACACTTTAAAGAAGTCTTGAGCAGCAGATTTGCCCAATGCAATAGGCTTTTCATTTCTTGACTGCTGTTTTCATAGATGTTGATTATGAATCCAAGTAAAGTGAAATCCTTGGCAACTTCAATATTTTCTCCTTTTATTATGATGTTGCTTATTGGTCCAGCTGTGAAGATTTTTGTTTTATGTTGAGGTAAAATCCATATGGAAGGCTGGAGTCTTTGATCTTCATCATTAAGTGCTTCAAGTCCTCTTCACTTTCAGCAAGCAAGGCTGTGTGATCTACATATCACAGGTTCTTAATGAGTCTTCCTCCAATGTTCATGTAGCGTTCTTCTTCATGTAGTCCAACTTCTGGGATTTTTGCTCAGCATACAGATTGAATAAGTATGGTAAAAGGATACAACTCTCATGCACACTTTTCGTGATTTTATATCACACGGTATCCCTTTGTTCTGTTCGAATGACTGCCTCTTGGTCTATGTACAGGTTCCTCCTGAGCATAATTAAGTGTTCTGGAATTCCCATTCTTCTCAATGTTATCCATAATATGTTATGATCCACAGTTGAATGCCTTCACATAATCAATAAAACACAGGTAACCATTTTTCTTATATTCTCTGCTTTCAGCCAAGATCCATCGGATATCAGCAATGATATCCCTTGTTGCACATTCTCTGCTGAATCCAGCTTGAATTTCTGGCAGTTCTCTGTCAATGTACTGCAGCAACCGTTAACTTAGTATGTAATATATAATTTTTGCAGTCATCGCTGTTATATGGGAAACCTAGGTGGCATAGTGGTTAAGAGCTACGGCTGCTTACCAAAAGGTCGACAGTTCAAATCCACCAGGCCCTCCTTGGAAACCCTGTAGGGCCATTCTATTCTGTCCTGTAGGGTTGCTATTAGTCGGCATCGACTTGAAGGCAGCAGGTTAAGTTTGGTTTACTGTTATATGACATGACTTACATATAGGAACTATCTAAATATTTCAGTTTTAACAATTATTACATCATTCATCAATGTCACATATTCAATTGTTTTAGAATGCTTTCTTTATGAAAGTATGGTGTCACAGCTTTGCAATGATTACTGCCTAACAGAGATCACAATTTAGATGGAGTGACTGGCTGCAAAGTAATAATTTCCTTTTCTCTCTCTTTTTCCTCCTTTCTTTCTCAGATTTGAAGCACCCAGTGGAAAAAACTATATCATCCAGACAAGAATGTACTCTTCATCAACCTTCTTAGACATCCCAGGGGATTAGATCTTTATGTCTATCTTATTAAAAAGAAGAACCGAATCCATTTCCTGAAAATTATTAAAATTGCAGCAAGATAAAAAATCTTGCTTTTAAAGTGAGGGAAAAAATAAAAGGTGGTGGTCCCATACAGAGACACTTCTTGGCTTAAATGTGAGATTTCCTAAGATCACCTCACATTTTATTTCATTCATTTATTCATTCTTTCAATAAGTATGCCAAGAATCTTAATAGGTACTCCATCAATTCATGTTAACAAATGCATCAGGAATTCCTATCATGTGTAAGTTGGTACAAGGTGCTGTAGACATCTGCCAAAGAAGTTTGAGATCTATTGAGAAGTAAAACTAGTAAATAAATAATCAGAATGCATCCTAGATATAATAATTTTAATATTTAATTTTATGTCTGAAAGAATTGTAAAATCATTAATGCAAATATAAATCCCAGAGGAGAACCTGATTATGGGGATAAAATAAATGAGGATTTGGGCAACTTTCATTAGAGGTAGAAAATTGTAATCATAACAGTGCTTAGTAGATAGCAGGTTCTCAGTAAACGCTTAACAAAAGATTAACTGAAAATGGGATAATCTTGTGAGAACATTTTCCTCTTTCTTATAATTGAGAGATTAGGAAATTTGGGAAGAAAATATTTTTATATTTCAGTGCAAGTAATTAAGAATTACATGTATTATAATATAGTTCCCATATTAATGATGGTATTAATTCATAATTTATTTTCTTTCTTAAATGTGAGTATTCAGTATATAACTTCTGCTATTATGTCTCTATTTCTGCCTTTTTTCCCTGGTGAAAAACAAAGGGAACAGTCATAAGCATAAAAATGAGAAAACTACAGCTCAGAGGAGTAAAGAAAGTTTCTTCAAAAGAATCAATAACAAAGATAGGAATAGAACTTTAATCTCGTATCTCTTCAGCAAATATTATGCAAAATGTCATCACCTCCTCTAAAACAAAAACAAAACAATGAACTATGAAGAGACAGTAATACATCTAACATTTATTGACTGATTTGTGTTTGACTGGTATTGTGGTAATTGCTCAGATACACAAGCGTATTTAATCCTCACAAGAAACTAATGATGTATGTATTATTATTCTTCCTTTTCAGAAAAGAAAATGTGGTTTGTAACAGTTTAAGTCTGTCTAAATTCACACAGCTCCTACCTGGTAAGGGGGGATTTAATCTCAGGTCCCTCTAGCACCAAGTCCAACCTGTGAACTTTCCCACTATAAACCACTGTATTCCCACCCCACTCAAGGTGGTGTGTAAAAGCTAAACCAGGAAATAAAAATTGTGAGATGGCCCAAGGACACTGCAGTATGATGAGTCCTGCATAGTGGCTAAATATCCTCCATTTAAACTCTAGGTGACTCCACCCCCCAACCAATTGCCCCAAAACAGTAAGGTGGATTTCAACCTTGACTTCTCCCCCTCCATCATCCTCTTTCCCTACATGCTGTCAATTGTCAAATCCACCAGTTGGAGTTCTTTAGAGTTTCCCAAATCTTTACATGTCTATCCATGCTTGCCACCATGATGTCCCTCCTGGTCTATGGCAAAAGCCAACTAATTGTTCTCCCTAGCCCTGATAGTGCAGTGGTTAAGCAGTTGGCTGCTAACCAAAAGGCTGGCAGTTTGAATCCACCAGCTGCTCCTTGGAAACTCCATGGGGCAGTTCTTCTTTGTCCTCTAGGGTCACTTTGAGTTGGAATTGACTCGACGGCAACAGGTTTTTTATTATATCTCATTTTGGAGCCCTGGTGGTGTAGTGGTTAAGAGCTATGGCTGCTAACCAAAAGGTCGGCAGTTCAAATCCACCATTCGCTCCTTGGAAACCACGTGGAGCAGTTCTACTCTGTCCTATAGGGGCGCTATGAGTCAGAATCAACTCGAGGGCAACAGGTTTGGTTTTTTGGTTTGGGTTTATACCTCATTTTACTCCTCATTCCAACCATTTCCCATGAGTAGCCAGAATGATTGATCTTTCTAAAATGCACATACATCTTTGCTTACAACCCTCTAATGAGGCACTCTTGCCTGTGGTTTAAGATCTGTATTTTATACAATGCATAAAGCCTGTGAGGTCCCAGCTCCTATATTCTCTTCCCCACCTTGGAAACTCTTTCAATACTGAAATATGAACAATTCCACAAACAGACTGCTCTCATACTTGAATCTCTGCACACGCCATTTCCTGTGCTTAGAGTACTGCCCACCTCTCCTGCCTCACTCATACCTGTCCTTCATGTCATAGTTTAGATATCACTTCTTCTGAGTAGTCTGATTATCCAAGATTGGGTGACCTGCCTCCTCAAGGTTATTCCTTATCATAGCACATACTACATCATATAAAACTATCAGTTCACCTGTCAGCCTCTCCTAGTACACTGGGAGCAACCTAAGGCAGCTCCAGGTCTCCATCCCCTTCATAACCCTGCTCTTACCACAGTGCCAGGCACAGAAGATGTGTCAAGGAATATTTGTGAAATGGGGGAAAATAAAAAAGAACAATTGGAGAGAGAAAGGGAGGGAGAAAATGCAGAAAAGAAATAGAAGGAGAAAGAAGAGGAAGAGCAAGAAGAATAGAAAAGGGGAGAAAAGGAGAACGGGAGGGAGGGAGGAAGGCAGAGGAGAGAAAGAAGAAAGAAGGAAGGGAAGAAGGAATGAAGGCAGGAAAAAAAAGGAACAAAGGAAGTGGGGAGAGTTACGAAGTTACACTAAAACAATGAAGATTCACAATAAACTCCTAGTGGACATTTCTGGAATGGTTCTAGGGACCTTTGGTCCTTCGGTGATTGCCATCTCTCTAATTTTATGTGGGATTTCAGACATAGTCAGGAAGTCATGATGTTAAAGAATATAAAGACTAAAAAGAACCTTAGAGATGACTGAGCTCAACTCATAGTTGAGGAAACTGAGTCTAAGACAAGGGCTGTGATGTGCTCAACAGAACGCAGTTTATATGGGTTAGGATGTAAACAAAGCCTCGAATAATCTCAAACTCAAGCGTTTTTTCACCATATCAGTCTTCCCAGAGGCACAAGTGAATCAGAAAGGGCAGGAGCAGGATGGTAGGTGGGGGCTCCAGCCCGATCTAGGGATGTGCACGCTTCGGTTCCATGTGCCATTCCTTTTTACTCAACAGTTTTACTTCATACAAAGAGCTTCACTCGTCGAGGCAGCTATATTCTAGTAAAAGAAGAGAATACAGGTAGTGCCCGATTTAGACATAGTCCAGTTATGACAAACTGTGCTTACAACCATTTTTTGTACATCTTATTGTTAGTGATATGTACCAGATACAATGTTGCAGAGTGTAATTTGCTGATGTTATCATTCCCAGATGTTCACTCACAGATGTTCAAAGATCGGATTTATAAAGATACTGATAATAAAAGGCAACAATAGTGAAAGCTAAAAATAAAAAAAGATATTCGACTTACATCAGAACTGACTTGTGATGGAGCCGTAGGAACGGAACTCCGTCGGACTACCTGTGTATGAATTCTTTTTCCCTTGTACATCTGCTACTCAACATAATCCTCTAACAAGCCCTGAGCTTTTCCTCACTGGGCACTTTTGCCGTATTGTCTTTCCATCTGGAAGACCCCCACTGCCATTTCTGCTTTTTTGCAGCTTTTGGAGAATCCTTTGCATCCTTTCAAGAGTGCCTTTTTCAAATGCCCTGTCCTCCAAGAGGCCTGCTCACATATCCCTGACAAGAAATAATTATTTTGTCCTCTCTGCTCCCATGGCACTTTGTTTCTTTCTCAAAATATGAATTGAAACAATATTTTTTAGTTATAGCTGCATGTATATACTTTTTTCCTGACTAAATACACACATGGAAGGCAGGGCCCATTCTTGCTTTGTCTTTGCCTCTCCTAAGAAGAGAGATTAGCATAGTACCTTTTATACGTTGTATATTTCATATTTTGTTACATTGAATGATCAGTAGAACCCATCTTCCAACCTCATGCTATATCATTCTAAAATATTACCAAAGCTAGAAATTCATCATACACTTCGTGTTTAATTTTTCCATTGGTAGACTATTTTTTTTTTAACAGACTTCTGTTGTGTCCATTTTTTGTTCAACAGTTGTTTAAAGTGAGTGGTTAATATGAATCATAGGTGATATATAAATGGGGATGGGGTAGTAAAGGGGGAGAACGATGTAACTGAGCCAGTGAATACTAGAACCTACAATAGGTTCTAATATAATTGTATGAATTTATATTCTGGCCAATTGCAGGAACAATTATTATGAGAGAATCCTATCCTTTTACATATAGTAAAAATTATTAGAGATTATTATTAGAGATTACTGGAGGATAAAGGAGACTTCTTACAGGGTTCTTCTTTTGATGTGGAGGCTTCTTAGGAAATACTTATTTTAATACATTTCAAGTATGAGAAATAAGGAAGAAGCTTAGAAATACTAACTCTTGTCTAAGGTCAGCAAGAATTTACTTGAGGTGAGTAACCTGGATTGTTCTCATTCATTTTAACCAAAAGCACTCTTCCATAGAGCAGACGGAAAATTGGTTGGATGTACTTAATAAAACTAAGGAGGCAGTTTAACTATCAGAGCATCCAACCTCTTCCTTGGCAAGTGTTGACCCTTTCTAAAACTCTATTTCATATCAGATGAACTGAGCAATTCATTCAGCTTAAGCAGAACAATTTCCGAGATGCTTTACGAAATATTTTACCGACGTCTTTATATGGGATTTTGCATATTTTTTAACGTTTTAAAAACACAATTTTAATTATTCTCAAGTCCCATATATTTGTGCTATTAATCACCATCTACTGGCAGTTCGGGAAATGGTAAGCTCATAGCAGCAGAAAGCTTTTATCTGCACTTCTCTCTGAGCTCTGTTCCTAGGACTTTTTTTAAATTGGTTGTTTATATGCTTGCCAGATAATACATGTGACTAGATTCATTCATAGAAGACATCCTTTACAGTATTTCAATGTTATCAAGATTTTTAGAAATCTAATTTTGTAGCACTAAAGAAGTATTTATAATTCAATTGGTTTTGAAATGCCATGTGGAAATCAGAAGAAAGTTGAAAGCAAGGAAAAATAAGGAGAAAAATAGCGCACAGCAAAATAGAAAGATTGTTACTTCCCATTTCTAACTCTAACTTCAGAGTCTGGTACATAAAACTAGGAGAAAAAAAATATATATAAACTTAACTCTTGAGTATCTTTCCTAAACGTCCTAGCTGTGATTTTATAATGTTTGTGTGGGTAAATTGTTACCTTCAGGATGTACATAAAAGAGCAAATTGCATTGCTATATGCTCTTTTATTGAGTTATAATATATTGTTCTTTTTCTTACCTACAATCTCCTAAACCTTACTGTAGAATAGCAGCAGATTCTGAAGATTTGATTTTTACTCAGGGCTACTTCTCTCAGACTCCTATGGCCAGAAGAAATACTTTTGGACTTCAAAAGTGCTTCTTTCTGAGCTTTTTGAGTAAGAAAGATAAAATCCTCAAATGTGAACCCATTCCTTGCCTAGTACTCAATTCCCAAGAGCAATTCCTTTTTAAGAGAGAATTTCTGAGATCCAGATATGCCCCTTATTCCGTGGGGTACACTGGAAATAGATTTTTCTCCCTTGGAATCTTTTGTCCTACTATGGAAATTCCTTAAAATATAATTATTCTAGTACATATTAATGGGTACATTTTATATGTCTTGAGTCCCATTACTCAATGTCTTAAACTCTGATCACTCCTTGAAAAAGTCCATCACCCTGTTCTTAACGCTGTAACTAAGATTAGCAAATTCATCTTTGATGGAAGGGGTATTACTGCTACAATTCAGTATATGCAGAGAGGGAGGACTCAATGGCAGGGAGTATGCAATTATCCTCCAATGAATTTCCATTTATTAAAAAAAAAAGGGATTATTCAGTAACTTCATCTGTAAAATGGGGATAACACCAATAACTACCCCATAGATTTACTGTGAGACTTAATTGGGTTAATAGTATACAGACTCAGTAAGTAGGAAGGAATGAACTAGTAAGTGTAGTGAATGAGTCCATGTTGGCTATTATTTCTATTATTGCTAGTCCTAGTAAATGTACCCAGTGGCAATGGCGCTTAGAGAAGATTTGGGTGGGCTGGGGTCCGAAAGAGAAGCGGTTGACTTCTTACCTCCAGAGAGTCATCAGCATTCACCATCCAACAGTCTGTCCATGTGGCCACAATCAAAAACCCGACAGAGAAGAAGGCAAAGACACAGGCGGCGTACTGGAGAAGAATCCTCATCTTGGCAAGCATCCTCTCCGGGAGGGACACATGGGCAGACGCCGGCCCTGGGACCATTCAGGTGGCTGGAACCTGTCAGCGTCTTCAGTGTTTCTGGCACCTGGGGATGTGAGAATACCCGTCTTTTACTTTTCCTCACACCCCACTGCAGACGTCTTAAGTTGCAGTAAGAATAATAGGAACAGGCTATAATTAACAGAGGGGTCCTACAGGTCATTATCCAAAGCCACCAGCCTCCAATCAGAAGCCAGGTCGATGAAAGGACCGATTATGTTTTGGGTGGAGGACAAAAGGAGCCCTGGTCAAGGTTTCTGCCCAGACTCTGGGCTATCGCAAGATGATGGTCAGCAGAGGCGTGACCAAATGCAAAGATGAGGGAAGAAGGGTCACACCTCATGACCGTGCAGGTAAACTGCACTTTCTCAGGCCCTCCAGGGAAAGTGAGCTATTCTCCTCCCCCTCAGTAAGAAAGCTACATGGTTGACTGAGTGCTACTTTATGATTAGGACCATTTTAATATTCGCTGACTGCCTTAGACAGACAGGCCACTGGTGAAACTATGCTAAAGGAGTGTTTGCTTGAAGGGAGTTTGCATTCCAAAGTGTTGGGCAGAGCAGCCCCGGGAAGGATTTCCAGCACCTGGGAAGCAGGTAGAGCCTGGCTTCTAACGTTTTGACATGTCAGAGTGGGAATGAGTGTGCATTTTAATCCAGATAGCTCTGGGTGTAAACCCTTGCTTGGAAGCTTAGAGGCTAAGGGCAGTTGGGCTGCAGTTTCTATAAAATGCGGGTATCATACCTCATCATGAGGTGTTCATGAGGATTAAATGATATTGGAGCTATAAGTCATTTAGAAAAGTGTCTGACCATAATATCTAAATGGTGAATATTAACATGACTAAGAATTCCTTACATTATTACTTTCCCCCATGGACTGATATTTCAAAATGTGTCTAGTGGAAAAAAAAAAAATAAACTTTTTATATTAGATAAAAATACTGCTTAAAAAGGAGCTTTTGATATAGCAGGAACAACTGGAGTTTTACCTGTTCCTGATTGGGCAGCCTTATTGGGTATCAATGATCCATAACCATTTGTTTAAAAAGGCTACTTAAAAGACTAGACATACTCTTATTTTACCACCATCAGATCAACTTCTGTATATTAAAATAATTTTAAATAATAGAGTAGAACTGCCCAATAGGATTTCCAAGGAGCAGCTGGTGGATTTGCACTGCCAACCTTTTAGTTAGCAGCTGAGCTCTTAACCCGTGTGCTACCAGGGCACCAAAAATATTTAACGTGGATCTTAATGGAAGAGAGAAAGAGAGAGATGAAGAGAGAGAGAAGCAGGGAAAATGATTACAAATAAGTCATTATTTTTGGGAAGAATCAGTGAGTAAGATAGTTATTTTAATAATATCTCATCAAGGCCATTACTTTGCCCCCTCTAATAATGAACTTGTAGTAGTATTTAAGGTAGAAGGCCAAAAGAAATTATTGATAAAACATCCTTCAAGAATATATTAAAATAATAACTTTTGGTAACTAAAATTTGTTATCTAAATTTAATTTGTTTTTATTCATATATAGTAGATGTCAAGTTAAATGTAAAAGCTAAATGTTAAAATTGTATGTGAAATATAAACCTAAGCTTGACTACTAGCTGAAATGTTGGCAGTTAGAACCCATCCAGAGGTGCCTTGGAATACAGGTCTGGCGATCTGCTTCCAAGAGGTCATAACCTTGAAAACCCTACAGAGCAGTTCTAATGTGCACACACAGGGCATCTTAGTCACCTAGTGCATTATAACAGAAATGTCATAAGTGGATGGCTTTAACAAAGAGACATTTATTCTCTCACAGTCAAGTAGGCCACAAGTCCAAATTCAAGGCATCAGATCCAGGGGAAGGCTTTCTCTGTCGGCCCTGGAGGAAGGCCCTTGTTATCAATCTTCCTCTGGACTAGGAGCTTCTCAGCTCAGGAACCTCGGGTCCAAAGGATGTGGTCTGCTCCTGGCATTGCTTTCTTGGTGGTATGAGGTCCTCCCCTCTCTGATTACTTCCCTTTCCTTTTATCTCTTGTAAGATAAAAGATGGTGCAGGCCACGCCCCAGGGAAACTCCCTTTACATTGGATCAGGGACGTGACTTGAGCAAAGGTGTTACATCCCACCCTAATCCTCTTCAACATACTCCAGTCTTGCCTCATTAACCACAGGCAGAGATTAGGATTTACAACACAGGAAAATCACAGTCACAAAATGGAGGACAACCACACAATACTGGGAATCATGTCCTAACCAAGCTGACACATATTTTGGGGGGACACAATCCAATCCATGACATGGGGTCATCGTGAGTTGGAATTGACTCAATGGCAACTAACAGTAATGACAACGTTGTCATGAATAAGGCTATATATGTTAATGGTACTTGTCACTGATGTATGAGTTGCATTAAAATGACATTCTTTTAAATTTTAGGTTAGTTATTTTTCTTAACAACTGGGAAAAATAATAAACGGTTTTCTGTTTTTTTTTTTTTTTTAAGTGTTCATTCAAGGAATGCAATTACCTGTGGGGTAAGGCAACTACAACAAGCACATGCCACTTTGGTGATTCACAAGTGAATCTTTCCCTAGGTCCAAAACTCTGAAATGCTCACGCTCTATTGATCTGGGAGGGGAAACCAATTCCAAAAGCAAATGCCTATTACAGGAAAAGTTCTGGACTTAGCTGCTAGCTTCCCATCCAGGGAATTTTCACAATGTACTTTTCCTGCTAACAGTGCAACCCAGGGCAGCGATTCTCAAACTTGAGTGCACCCTGGAATCTCCAAGGACACTTGATATAAAAGTAGACCCCAGAGCTTCACCCCCTGAGATTCAAATTCAGGATGCTGATCGTGGAGGCCAGGAGTTCACATTTTATACATGTATAAAATTCTGATTGATACAGATGAGCATGCTTTCAGACACTAGTTCAGAAGAAGTGAAGAAAAACCAGCATACTAATTTTCAGAGTTGCAGTCCACAGACACTGACAAATCTGTGGGAAAAGGGAATATCAGAATTAATCTTTGGTACCATCTCTTCCCTAACTAGTACCAATAACAGCTCCCAAACCCAAATATCAAAACTTAATGGGGAGTTCCGGCAAAATGGCACTCTAGGCAGAAGCACCACGGCGTCCCTCCACAGCAAAGATCTGAAAAACAAAGCCAAACAGAGAATACAACAATCCGGAAACCCTAAAACATCAAATGAAGAGATAAAGAACTCAGCCAAGCACCAAATGGAGTGAGAAAACTGGCAGAGAACGGAGAGCGAGGAGAGATTCATGCAGAGGTCCCCTACCAGCTAACGCAGCACAGATCCGCCATCTTGGACTCCTATCGGCGACCAGCAAACAGGGGATACGAGAAAGCAGCCTCACGGAGGGTCCAGCAGGAGACAAAACGACCGGTAATTTGCAATATATGCTTTCCCACCCCTCACCCCTCTTCACTCCGACTCAGCCTCCTCTGCTTCCCACGGCCACAATCTCTTGACTGGGAAACACCGGCTGCTTGGATTCCACACACCCAAGCGGGTGGCTCTCTGAGTGCCATTTGTTGGCTGCTGGTGTTGCTTTTTTCTGCTGCTTTGGATTTCTTCCTTACCTCTCGCCACCTCCCCCTCATTTCGCTCGAGTACCTTGCCCCATGCACCATCTTTGCTTCTTCCTGAGGGGCTGCAGAGCTCCGGTAATTTGTGATATACGCTTTCCCACTCTCTACCCTTCTTCACCCACACTCGGCCCCCTCTGCTTCCTGAGAACACAGTCTCTTGTCCAGAAACACCAGTCTGCACTAGCTGGCTCTCTGAGTGCCGTTTGTTGGATGCTAGTGTTGCTTTTTCTTTTCCTGCTCCTTTTGATTTCTTGCTTGCCTCTCGCTGCCTCCCCCTCCTTTTGCTCGAGTGCCTGGCTCCATGCTCCATCTTTGCTCCTTCCTGACGGGCTGCAGAGATCCATTAGAGTGTGGAGCTGCTCCTCGGTCTGGGCTGCCATGCTGGTGGGATAACGGGGCTTTTGCTCATTTGTTTGTTTTGAACTGTTTGTTTTCTTTTCCTTTTCTTGAGTTGGGAGCCCTTTCTGGCCAGGTGGAGCTGCATGGCAAGGAGATTCCCCCTTGGCTTCCACAGACGTGCAGAGGGATCCCTGAGGACATTTCTTTTTTTGTTGTTTTTTTTTTTTTTCTGTTTTCTTGTTCTTTTTTTTTTTAATTTGTTTTGTTTTCTTTTCCCTCTTTTTCCTTTTTTGTTTTTGTTCATTGCTCAGTTTCTCATCCCTCTATATCTTCCTTCTCTTTCTGTTCCCTGAATACCTGGTGTTGTATACCTCTACGCCTTCTAACCAGGCTGTACTGCAACACCTGAGAGCAACTTCCCCAGATCTCATAGCTGCACCAGTGGGATCCCTGGGAACTTTGAGGTTCTTTAACCTTTCTGATTTTTATTTATTCATTATTTTCGTTTCTTCCTCTTTCCCTTTCTGTTTTTCTCCATTTCATAGTCTCTCATCTCTCCACTCCAACGGCAAGCTCCCCTAGCATTCTTTTTTGTTTGTTTGTATGTTTTTGGCTCCTGTTCCTCTCTCCTCTCTCCCATATCCATCTTAGCTCCACACATAACAATCTCCCTGCTACATCCTGCCTACCTGCACCGTGTGCTTGACATCACACCACCAAACAGCACAGGCACGGCCTACTGGAACCTGCCAGGCACTGAATACCGACCCACTCTGGTGGCTGTAGTAAGTGCCACAAACAACCTGTCCCAGTGACTCCTCCTCAGCTAGACCTGCCCTGCCGTACCATATCTGAGTGACTGACCCTGCCAGTTGGAGAAGGAGGCAAAAAGCATTGTGCCCACAGATGAGCAAACAACAAAGAACACACAGTCTGCCTGCTCAGACATACTCAAATTTTTTTTAAAAAAAGGGATGAAACAAACATATCTACAATCAATAAATGAGAAAAATAACTACTGAATGCCCCAAAGACAACAGACAATATCAAAACATTTACAAAAACAGGACAGGATAGTTCTAGTAGGCATCCAAAATAAAACAGCAGATGACTCTCCTGTGGAAGAAAATGCACTAGAACTACCTGCTAGGGAATTCAAATCTCTAATACTCAGAATTCTCCAAGAACTGAGGCAAAAAGCTGACAAACATGAGGGAAAAATAGACAAATTCATGGAAAATACAGACAAAAAATTGGAAGATTTCAGGAAAATAATGCAGGAACCAAATGCTAAAATAAATTCACAACTAGAAATTATACAAAGACAACAATTAGAAATCAAAAAGATAAACAACAAGATTTCAGAAATGGACAGTGTCATGGAAGGGCTGAGAAGCAGATTTGAAATGGTGGAAGACAGGATCAGTGGAATTGAAGACAAACACTTGGATACAACTCTGTTTCAGGAAAACTCAGAAAAAAGAACAAACAAAAATGAAGAGACACTGAGAGTTATGTGGGACACAATCAAAAGCAAATTTTTCGAGTGATTGGAGTTCCAGAAAAGGGGGAGAAAACAGAAAACACAGAGAGGGTCATTGAGGAACTGCTGACAGAAAACTTCCCCAATATCATGAAAGATGAAAAGCTGGCCATCCAAGAAGCTCAACGAACCCCATATAGAAGAGACCCCAAAAGAAAATCACCAAGGCATATCATATTCACACTCACCAAAACCAAAGGCAAACAAAGAATCCTGAGAGCAGCTCGTGAAAAACAAGAAGTCACATACAGAGGAGAAACAATAAGACTAAGCTCAGATTATTCGGCAGAAACCATGCAGGCAAGAAGGCAATGGGATAACATATACAAAATCTTAAAAGAAAAAAATTGCCAGCCAAGAATAATATATCCTGCAAAACTCTCATTCACATTTGATGGTGAAATTAGGTCATTTCCAGATAAACAGAAATTAAGGGAATATGTAAAAGTCAAACTAAACCTACAAGAATTATTAAAGGGAGTTCTTCGATCTGAGGACAAACAGCTTCAGCTCACAGGCAGAACCTAGGACTCAGGATCATACCAGCCGGGTACCAGTCTAGGAAATGAACTCTCGAGGACTATCCAAAAGCAAAAAAAATACAACAGAGAATCAGAGCAGTTAATCAGTAAATGACAACAACATCAAAACAATAAAAGAGGGAATAAACGGCATAGGTATAGAACCTTCTAATGGAGAGGAAAGCAAGGCGATACCAAGTAATGGTAGACTGCTTCAAACTAAGAAAGATAAGGGTAAAATTAATGGTAACCACAAAGAAAGTTAACAAACATACTCATAAAAGAAGAGGAAAAACATAAAGTCTCAGCAAAAACAAAACCTACAAAAACAAAAGAAATGAAAAAAAAAATCGACAAACAAAAGTAACTCAGCACAAGAGAGTAAGAAGAATAAACAAAACGTCAGCACCACAAAAAAAAGCACTACAAAATGACAGCAACAAACTCACATCTATCAATAATTACACTAAATCTAAATGGACTCAATGCACCCATAAAGAGACGGAGAGTGACAGAATGGATAAGAAAACAGGATCCATCAATATGCTGTCTACAAGAGACACACCTTAGAAACAAAGATGTGAATTTATTAAAAGTCAAAGGTTGGAAAAAAAATATATCAAGCTAACAACTACCAAAAAAAAAGGAGGAGTGGCAATTCTAATCTCAGATACAGTTGATTTTAAAACGAAATCTACCATAAAAGACAAAGAAGGACACTATATAATGATTAAGGGGACGATCCATCATGAAGACATAACCATAATAAACACCTATGCACCCAATGACAAGGCTCCAAAATACATAAAACAAACTCTAACAGCACTGAAAAGAGAAATGGACAGTTCCACAGTAATAGTAGGAGACTTCAGCACACCACTCTCAGTAACGGACAGAACAACTAAGAAGAAACTCAGCAAAGATACAGAAGACCTAAAGGGCACAATCAGCCAACTTGACCTCATGGACATATGTAGAACACTCCATCCAACCGCTGCAAAGTACACATTCTTTTCCAATGCACATGGAATGTTCTTCAAAATAAACTACATCTTAGACCACAGAGAAATCCTCAACAAGATCCAAAACGTTGAGATAATTCACAGTATCTTCTCTGACCACAATGCCATCAAGGTAGAAATTAACAACAGAAAGAGCAAGGAAAAAAAAATCAACTACATGGAAACTGAACGATACCCTGCTTACACATCACTGGTAATAGAAGAAATCAGAGATGGAATCAAAAAATTCCTAGAATCAAATGAGAATGAAAGCACATCATACCAAAACCTTTGGGACACAGCAAAGGCAGTCCTCAAAGGACAATTTATAGCAAGAGATGCACATATCAAAAAAGAAGAAAGGGAGAAAATCAAAACATTAACTACAGAACTCAAACAAATAGAGAACAGCAAAAAAAGCCCACAACCACTGGAAGAAAGGAAACAGTAAAGATCAGAGCAGAAATCAATGAACTAGAGAACAGAAAAACAATAGAAAGAATCAACAAAACCAAAAGTTGGTTCTTGGAAAGAATCAACAAAATCGACAAACCACTGGCCAGACTGACAAAAGGAAAACAGGAGAGGACAAAAATAACCCAAATAAGAAATGAAATGGGCGACATTATAACAGACCCAACTGAAATAAAAAGGATTAGAACAGAATATTATGAAAAACTATACTCCAACAAATTTGAAAACCTAGAGGAAATGGATAAATTTCTAGAAACACACGGCCTACCCAAACTACAACAAAGTGATGTTGAAAATCTGAACAGACACCTAACAAGAGATTTAAAAGGTAATAAAAAAACTCCCAACCAAAAAAAGCCCTGGCCCAGATGGCTTCACTGGAGAATTCTACAAAACTTTTACAGAAGAGCTTGTACCAGTACTACTCAAGCTATTTCAAAGCATAGAAGAGGAAGCAACACTTCCAAATTCATTCTATGAAGTCAGCATAATGCGCATAGCAAAACCAGGCAAAGACATCACAAAAAAAAAAGAAAATTACAGACCAGTATCTCTCATGAATATACAGGTAAGAATTCTCAACAAAATTCTAGCCAATAGAATTCAGCATCATATCAAAAAAATAATACACCACGACCAAGTAGGATTCATACCAGGTATGCAAAGATGGTTCAACATTAGAAAATCCATCAACGTAATCCACCACATAAATAAAAGGAAAGAAAAAAATCACATGATCATCTCAATTGACACAGAAAAGGCATTTGACAAAGTCCAACACCCATTCCTGATAAAAACTCACAATAAAATAGGTATAAAAGGGAAATTTCTCAACATAATAAAGGGCATCTATGCAAAACCAACAGCCAACATCCTTCTTCATGGAGAGAGGCTGAAAACATTCCCCTTGAAAAGAAGAACAAGACAAGGATCCCCTTTATCACCACTCCTGTTTAACATTGTGCTGGAAGTTCTAGCTAGAGCAATAAGGCAAGAAAAAGAAATAAAGGGCATCCAAATTGGTAATGAAGAAGTTAAACTGTCCCTGTTTGCAGATGATATGATACTATACATAGAAGACCCTAAAGACTCCACGAGAAATCTACTGCAACTAATAGAAAGATTCAGCAGAGTAGCAGGATACAAGATAAACATTTAAAAATCAGTTTGATTCCTATACACCAATAAGGAGAACGATGAAAAGGCAATCAAGAAAACAATACCATTTATAATAGCCCCTAAAAAGATAAAATACTTAGGAATAAATCTGACCAGGGATGTATACGACCTATGCAAAGAAAACTACAAAACTCTACTGCATGAAAGCCAAAGGGATCTACATAAATGGAAAAACATACCATGCTCATGGATAGGCAGACTCAACATTATGAAAATGACAATTCTACCCAAAGCAATTTACAAATATAACGCAATCCTGATCCAAATAGCAACAACATTCTTCAAAGAGATGGAAAAACTAATCATTAACTTTATATGGAAAGGGAAGAAGCTCCGAATAAGTAAAGCACTACTGAAGAAGAAGAATAAAGTTGGAGGACTCACACTACCTGACTTCCGAACCTACTATACAGCTACAGTAGTCAAAATAGCCTGGTACTGGTACAACGACAGATACATTGACCAATGGAACAGAATTGAGAACCCAGATGTAAACCCATCCACCTATGGTCACCTGATCTTCATCAAGGCCCCAAAGTCCATCAAATGGGGAAAAGGCAGCCTTTTTAACAAATGGTGCTGGCAAAACTGGATATCCATCTGCAAAAAAATGAAACAGGACCCATACCTCACACCATATACAAAAACTACTTCAAAATGGATCAAAGACCTGAATATAAAGCCTAAAACTATAAATTTCACAGAAGAAAAAAATAGGACCAACACTTCAGGCCTTAATACATGGCATTAACAGGATACAAACCATAACCATCAACGCACAAACCCCAATAGATAAGCTAGATAACTGGGATCATCTAAAATCGTCTATGCTCTTCAAAAGACCTCACCAAAAGAGTAAAAAGAGAACCTACAGACTGGGAAAAAATTTTTGGACAGTATAAATCAGACAAAGGTCTAATCTCCATAATCTACAAGAAAATCCAACACCTCTACAATAAAAAGACAAATAATCCTATTAAAAAATAGGCAAAGGAAATGAACAGACACTTCTGTTTGCAGAAGACATTCAAATGGCCAGCAGACACGTGAGAAAATGCTCTTGATCACTAGCTATTAAAGAAATGCAAATTAAAACCACAATGAGATACCATCTCACCCCGGCATTACTGGCACTAATCAAAAACACTGGAAATAACAAATGTTGGAGGGGCAGTGGGGGGATTGGAACTCTTATGCACTGCTGGTGGGAATGCAAAATGATACAACCATTATGGAAAATGATATGGCACTTCCTCAGAAAGCTAGAAATAGACATACCATTCGATCCAGCAATCCCACTCCTAGGAATATATCCTAGAGAAAGAAGAGTCATCCCTCGAAGAGACATATGCACACCTATGTTCATGGCAGCATTGTTCACAATAGCAAAACAATGGAATCAACCTAGATGCCCATCGACAGATGAATGGATAAACAAACTATGGTATATACACACAATGGAGTACTATGCAACAAGAAAGAACAACAATGAATCTGTGAAGCATCTCATCACATGGATGAAACTGGAGGACATGCTGAGTGAAATAAGTCAATCACAAAAGGACAAATATTGTATGAGACCTCTACTGTAAAAACACATGAAAAAGTTCACACACAAAATGTAACAATCTTTGTTGGTTACCAGGGATGGGAGGGGTGGGGGGAAATACTAAATAGGCAATAGATAAGTGGTATCTTGGGTGAAGGGTGAGACAGTACACAATACAGGGGAAACTAGCACAACTTGTACAAGAAAAGGTCATAGAAGCCCCGTAGACACATCCAAACTCCCTGAGGGACTGAATTGCTGGGCGGAGGGCTGTGGGGACCATGGTCTCGGGGAACATCTAGCTCAATTGGCATGACACAGCTTATAAAGACAATGCTTTACATTCTACCTTGGTGAGTAGTGTCTGGGGTCTTAAAAGCCTGTGAGCAGTCATCTAAGATACTCCACTGGTCTCATCCCTTCGGGAGCAAGGGAGAATGAATAGAACAGGATACAAGAAAAAGATTAGTCCAAAGGACTAATGGACCACAGCTACCAAGGCCTCCACTAGACTGAGTCCAGTACAGCTAGATGGTGCCTGGCTACCACCTCTGACTGCTCTGACCAGGATCACAACAGAAGGTTCTGGACAGAGCTGGAGAAGGATGTAGTGCATAATTCTAACTCACTAAAAAAAGACCAGATTTACTGGCCTAAAGGAGACTGGAGAAACCCCGAGAGTATGGCCCCCAGACACCCTTTAAGCTCAGTGGTGAAGTTTCCTCTGAGGTTCACTGTTCAGCCTGGGAGTGGACATCCCCGTAAAACCGAATGAGACTAACAAGGTACAGGAGTCCAGTGACAGGGGCCAGAAGGCAGAAGGGGACAAGGAAGCTGGTGATAGGGAACCCAAGGTTGAGTAAGGATATTGTTGATGTGTTGTGAGATTGTTAACCACTGTCATAGGGCAACCTTTGTAGTAACTATTAAATGAGAAACTATTTTGTTCTGTAAGCCTTCATCTTAAGTGAGAATAACAGCACAATTGGAAGAGCATAGTCAATGCCACTGAACTGTGCATGTAGAAATTTTTTGAAATGGTGTATCTTTGGCTATGTGTATTTTCACCAAAAAAAAAGGTTGAGAAGTTACAGGGTTGATATGTTGTGGGGGTGTTAACCAATGTCATAAAACAACGTGTGTACTACTGTTTCATGAGAAACTATTTGTTCTGTAAGCCTTCACCTAAAGTACAATAATAAAAAAAAAGAAACCTGATGGAAAGAAAACTTAAGCAAGGAAATAATACTGAGCACATGTTTGCATGCCCAAACACAAGCACACACATGCACACAAATATCTCTGGAAATCAGAGATTCTTCCCCAAGGAAGATCTAGAATGTAACTTATTTTGCTCCCAATACTGTACTGAACATTGTGTGAGCTTAGAGCAGGAAAGAGATTATTCAGGTAACTATAAAACTGTTCCTGAATTTAATAAGTTTGAAATTTTTAGAGAATAACCCATTGCCGTTGAGTGAATTCTGACTCATAGCGACCCTATAGGATAGGGTAGAACTGGCCCACAGGGTTTCCAAGGCTGAAATCTTTATGGGAACAGATTGCCACGTCTTTCTCCAATGGACGGGATGGTAGGTTTGAACAGTCAACCTTTCAGTTAGCAGCCAAGTGCTTAACCACTGCACCACCACTGCTCCTTTTTAGAGAATAACGTAAGACAATTATGCTTAATGTTAATTTCTGTGGATGAAGTCTAGGAAATCAGAGGAAAGAGAATCGTGGAGATTAAAACAGTAGGAAGGACTGTACAGGTGAGACTTGAGCACACTTCCAAACCAAAAAAAAAAAAAAAAAAAAAAGCATTGCTATTGAGTTGATTCCAACTCATAGTGACCCTATAGGACAGAGTAGAACTGCCCCATAGGGTTTCCTAGGAGCAGCTGGTGGATTTGAACTGCCAACCTTTTGGTTAGCAGGAGAACTCTTAACCACTACACCACCAGGGCTCCAAGGAAGGGATAAGTGTGCAGGGAAATGTAAATCGGGAGGATGGTATGCAGAATACATCACTCATGAGGCCATATAGACAGATTTGTTCTGCTTTCTGCCCATGTGCTAGACTCCAATATATCAACTTGATTCCAGTTTCATTCCATGCAATTCAGCATACATTGTTGCAGAGGCTTCTCTGAATCCACCACTAAGCTGTGACCCCTGGGGATACACAGAAAAATAAAACAGGGAAGACATGGCCTCTCTCCTTGAGAAGTCTCCTCTGCAGGGAGTGGACCTGAGCGGGGCACCTGAGAAGTGACGAGCTTCGTTCAGGAAACTGAATAAACCCTTAAGTTGCAGTACCACTACAAATAATAGTCCATAGCCACATTAGTTAGAAATATGAAAAGTTTCCCAATTTTTAAGAACATGAAGGACAATTATCACTATGTGTATGGCTTACTCGTTGCTATTGAGTTGATTCCGACTCATAGTGACCCTACAGGACAGAGTAGAACCACCCCATAGAGTTTCCAAGGAGCAGCTGGTGGATTAGAACTGCCGACCTTTTGGTTAGCAGCTGAATGCTTAACCACTGCACCACCAGGGCTCCATGTGTATGGCTTAGTAGAGTTTATAAAGCATTTTCCAATGCATTACCTCATCTAAGCTCCACGAGGGCAGACATCTTTGTTTTGTTCACCAACGTATCCCAAGTGCTGAAAATTCTTCCTGGCATACAGTAGACACTCAGCAAATATATATTGAATTTAACTTAATGCTCACAGATCCCACATTTTACAGAAGAGGATGTAATATCGGGCTTTTTCTGAACACCCAGGGTCTCTTAGGTGGATACAAGGCTAACAGAAATGGCCCAATAATCTTTGCAGTGGCAGAGCTGTTTGTTCGGCAGGATCCCTAAGACAAACATCGTGGTCAATGCATTCTACAGTGTTCCCACTCGCCCAGTACTTGCACTACTCCTGGCTGAGGCTTTACAGCCACCTGGTGATGGGTGAGTGGCACCCTCGGTCTACCACCCTGGCAGCTGTCAATGGAAGGAGGTAAGCGTGGAACTGGAAAGACTGCAGTTGTCACCTTGGCCTGCAGGTGGAAGCAGCACTGCATTTTCAGTTGAGCAGAATAAGGTTTCTTTGGGTTAATTCTGTTGTTTCTGCTACTGTTACAAAATGTCTTCCCATATTCGTAATGATAATATAAGTCCTTGCAAAGAATAGGCTGAATTATATCATGTCTTATGATAACATTCTCACTCCTTTTTTTTAATGCCGAGCGCTCATTGGAAGAAACGTACCCAGTGGAAGGTTGCTGTTGAGTGGATTCCGGCTCATGGCAACCCCGTGTGTGTCAGAGTAGAACTCTGACGCATAGGCTTTCCAATGGCCGATTTTTTAGAAGTAGATCACCAGGCCTTTCTTCCAGGGCACCTCTGGGTAGACTCAGACCTCCAACCTTTGTTCAGTAGCTGAATGCTTTAACCATTTGCGCCAAATTGGTGATTAAAAGCTTGCATTTTAGAGTTAGGCAGACCCGAGTTCAAAGGCAGGTTAAGCCACTTAATAGCTGTGAGAGCTTGAGCCAGCAACTTGATGTTTCTGAGGCTGTTCCCTTGTCAACAAAATAAGAATTATGAATTCTGTCTCATAAGATAGCTATGAAAAAGAAATAAGGTAACATTTGTCAATGTTTTAGTATAGTGCCTGGCAGATAAGAAACAATCAGTAAATTATTGCTATTATGATTTTTATATCACAATCTTCCTCCTCTATATACATATGTGGCCGAGTGTATACATATATATGTATGTGTGTGTATGTATAGCAACTTTTTAAAAATTGGACATACAGAAAACAAAAATAAAGCAACTTTATTAACCAAAAGGTCAGCAGTTCGAATCCACCAGCCACTCCTTGGGAACCTTATGAGGCAGTTGTACTCTGTCCTGTAAGGTCACTATGAGTTGGAATTGACTCTACAACAATGGGTTTGGTTTTTGCTTTTTTTATAGTCCTTTCAAATCCATTTTTTTGAGCCAATTCTTTCCCTGCCCCTTGGATAAAATCTAGGACACGTACCATTACAGTTCTGTCAGTCTTTAAAAAAAAAAAAAAAATTGCCATGGAGTCAATTCTGATTTATGGCAACTCCATGTGTTGCAGAGTAGAACTGTGCTCCATAGGATTTTTAAGGCAGTGACTTTTTGGAAGCAGATCACCAGGCCTTTCTTCCAAGGTGCCTCTAGGTGGGTTCCAACTGCTAACCTTTTGGTTATTTAGTTGAGTGCTTAACTGTTTCTGCCTCCCAGGGACTGCTCTGTCATTCCTCGGTAACATAAATGTTTCCAGTCGTTCAAAGGCACAGAGGTACAGCCTTGTTCCAATGATGAGAGTATCTGTAGTCCTGTATTTAAGCCAGTCCTTTTACAGCCACTCCTCAATCACAGGGGCATCAGAGAAGTGTCCCTGCCACAAACGCTGCCGTATAGGCTATAGTCAGACAGCAGTCCATTCTGTCCCCAGACCCAGGGAACAGAGACCAAGCTCTCAGAGTAAATGAGTTCAAACCCCTTTCTCTAGGCTCAGAGAGGGGCAACACAGGTGGAGGGAAAGGAAGAGTGTGGAAGTGGGACTCAATACATTACCAATAGCTCTCTCCAAAAAATTCCTCCTAATCTTTCACTTCTTTCTTAGCCTCTCCAACCTCATTTACGGGAGCAGGGATAAGGGAAAGCAGGGGTGGGAGAGTAGCTAGTTCACTAAGGGTTCTGGAAGCTTGTTCTCAGCTACTTCTTTTGCAACTTCTGACCAGGGGTCTCTCATCTTATTTTGGAATGTGGTATCTACTGTCTAGGAGCCCTGGTGGTACAGAGGTTAAAGCTCTCATCTGCTAACTGAAAGATTGACAGTTAGAACTCACCAGCCGCTCAGAGGGAGAAAGATGAGGCAGTCTGCCTCCATGAAGATTACAGCCTTGGAAACCCTCTGAGGCAGTTCTACCCTGCCGTAGAGGGTCACTATGAGTTGGAGTTGACTTGACGGCAATGAGATCTATTGTCTAGTGGCCCCAGTAGAAACTGGGACTAAAATGGTTCCAATTTAAAAGTGTATTACATGGGCTTCTATGGTGTTAGACTAAATTATTGGAACACTGGGCATCTAGTGTTCATCCTAGACAGCCCATACCTGGATTTGTTGGGTTTACCACCATTCAAGAGGAATGTAGATAAACTGGAGGCCATCTAGAGGAGAGGTTCCAGCTAGTGAGGTTAGTGAGGCCATTGGCAACCATCTTATAGAGTTAAGTTGGGAACAAGAGGATATTTTAAGACTAAGCAAGGAGACGGAGTAAACGTGACAGCTGATTTTAAATAATAGGAGAGTTGCCATATGGGAAAGGAATTATGATCTTTCTAGGAGACTTCAGATAAAATAGCTAGAAAATATTGTAAAAGCACAGCGAGACAGAGTGTACTCAACTACAGAAGAACTTTCCAACAGTCAGAAAGGGAAGTAGTCTGGTTTGGTGGGTTTCCTGACATTGGAGATGTTCAGAAAGAGACTGGATCAGCATGGGTACTGTTGTTACCTAGAGGATTCAAGAATAAATTCATGATGGGAATAATTGACCTCTCCGATTTGGAGAATGCTTGGGAGAGCAAGGGGCCTTGGAAAATTTACACTATTAACTTATGTCTTTCCTTAGATGGAATTTGTGTCTTACTGAAGCAAAACTCAGAAATGACTCAGTGAATCATTCCTCAAAATTCACACCTCAAAATCAGCAGCAATGAAAATGTCATTACTTCATTCTGCAACTGATTTCACCTGGAAAAACAAGATGTTCATCATGGTACAGTATGACTGAGCCATCAAGGGTGATTTAGTGAGCCATGAAGAAAGAAATCTAGTGTCAAGGGTTAACATTTTATTCCCTTGGATCAAAGATCTAAATTTAAAACCTAAAACAATAAAGATAATGGAAGAAAAAATAGAGACAATGCCAGGGGCCCTGAAACATGGCATAAATACAATACAAACCATAACTAACACCACACAAACACCAGAAGATAAACCGGATTATTGGGAGCTCCTAAAAAATCAAACACTTATGCTCATCCAAAGACTTCACCAAAAGAGTCAAAAGAGAACCTACGGACTGGGAAAAAATTTTTGGCTACAATATATCCTCTAAGAGCCTAATCTCTAAAATCTATAGAATACTTCAACACTTCAATAACAAAAAGACAAATAATTCAATTAAAAAATGGGCAAAGGATATGAACAGACACTTCACCAAAGAACGCATTCAGGCAGCTAACAGACACATGAGGAAATGCTCTTGATCATTAGCCATTAGACAAATGCAAATCAAAACTCCAATGAGATACCCTCTCACCCCGATATTACTGGCACACATAAAAAAAAGCAAATGTTGGAGAGGTTGTGGAGAGACTGGAACTCTTATGCATTGCTGGTGAGAATGCAAAATGATATAACCATTTTGGAAAACAATATGGCAATTCCTTAAAAAGCTAGAAATAGAAATACCACATGATCCAGCAATCCTACTGCTGAAAATACATCCTAGAGAATTAAGAGCCATCACAAGAACAGACACATGCACGCCCATGTTCATTGCAACATTATTCACAGTAGCAGAAAGATGGAAACAACCTAAGTCCCCGTCAACAGATGAATGGATAAACAAATTACGGTACATACACACAATGGAATACTAAGGAATAAGAAGAACAATGATGAATCCACAAAACATCTCACAACATGGGTGAATCTGGAAGGCATTATGCTGAGTGAAATAAGTCAATCCCAAAAGGATAAATGTTGTATGAGATCACTATTATAAAAACCCAAGAAAAGGTTTACACACAGAAAAAAAAAAATCTCTGATGGTTAGGAAGGAGAGGAGGAGTGGTGAGGAAAAAGTCACTACCTAGACAGAAGACAAATGTTAACTTTGTGAAGGGAAAGACAGCGCATAATATAGAGGAAGTCAGCACAACCTGACTAAGGCAAAGCCACAGAAGCTTCCTAGACATATCCAAATACCTTGAGGGACCAAGCTACCGGGGCCAAGCGCTGGGGATGATGGTCTCAGGGGACATCTAGGTCAATTGGCAGAATACAGTTCATAAAGAAAATGTTCTACATCCTACTTTGGGGTCTTAAAAGCTTGCGAATGGCTATCTAAAATACATCTACTACTGGTCCCATCATGTAAGGAGCAAAGGAGAATGAAGAAAAAGCAAAGACACAAGGAAAATATTAGTCCAAAGGACTAATTGACCACATGAACTACAGCCTCCCCCAGTGTGAGCCCAGAAGAACTAAATGGTGCCTGGCTACCACCACCTACCATCACAATAGAGGGTCCCAGACAGAGCGGGAGAAAAATGTAGAACAAAATTTATATTCACAAAAAAGACCAGAGTTACTGGCCTGACAGGGACTGAAGAAACTCCCAAGGCTAAGACCCCTGGACACCCTACTAACTCAGAACTGAAGCCACTCTCAAAGTCTGCCTTTCAGCCGGAGATTAGACAGGCCTATGTAACAAATGTTAACACGTGAGGAACGTGCTTCTTAGTTCAGTCAAGTATAGGAGACCAAATGGGCAATACTTGCCCAGAAGCAAAGACGAGAAGGCAGGAAGGAACAGGAAACCTGGATGAGTGGACACGGGGAACCCAGGGTGGAAGTGGAAAAGGGGAGGAGAGTGCTGACACATTGTGGGGACTGCAACCAATGTCACAAAACAATTTGTATACATTTTTGAATGAGAAACTAACTTGCGCTGTAAACTTTCACCTAAAACGCAATAAAGTTAAAAAAAATACATCCTAGGCAATTAATTATAGTTTAAGAAATGACCTTGGGCCCTCTCCCTTCATTCTTTCCTGTACTCTTTGAACCACATCGTTCCACACCACCACCTCCAGCCTTTCAGTGGCTTCCTGGATTCGGGGCCTTTAGAGTTTATTGCCATTTAATTCTCAGTGCTGACACCTTGAACTTGAAAATTGACTTTTGATTCCATAGCTTTTACCATTGGTTCTCCGCAAGGAACAGCTTGTACCACCTCCTGGCCAGTTGGAATAACCTCTGTCCCATCCTACTCAGCTCTGGTCCCTGGGAACCTCCCCTGTATCTGTTCATTTGACAAGACATCAAACCCGTTTCCTTCTGCCCACCAAAGGGAAGCCGCTCCAGGCCTTGACTGTCCCTCTGATTTCTTGGCACGTGGCCCAAAAATCTACTAATTTAGAAATAAATCCATCAGCCTAATTTTTTTAAGCTTTGTAATTTTTCCACCCCTTATACATCTAGCAATATTTTTAAGGTCACCCTTGAACTGGAAAAGCAGGAGGGAGCAAGAGGAGAACAGAAATTCCAAGGATTTCATTGTGAGGGGGAAGGGAGGTTTGGGGAGGACGTCTTAACACCCCCGCTCTCCCATACACTGTGCTGCAGTCCATAGAGGTGGCCATTTCTGGAACCAGAAACACCCTGGCCTTTCCTGACTTACACCTTTGCTTATGTTGCTTTTACAGCAGGAACGAATCCCACTAAAACCTCAGACCACTTGTCCAAACCTCCTTATCCTCCAAGGATGGGCTGAACTCTGCCTTTTTCAGAAACTGTTCTATTTATAACCCCGGAGGAAATTAATATTTCATAATAATTTCCCTATACATCTCTTGGACATTTATATACCCACCCTCCTTTTTGCTTACCCAGTTCTTCTCAACTAGAAGCCTCCTTTCCAGTCATTACTCAATTTCTTTCTTAACCCCTGATTATTTCTATCTCTGAAATTGTTTCTGCCCTTTTCTCTGCCTGGAATGTTCTTTATTTTTCTTGCCATTTATTGCAACACTAACCATCCATTACAGATCATCTCCTTCATGAGGCCTGACTGGATGTCTTCAGCTCATTTCCTCTCAGTCTGTTGGGTTGTAATCACTATATAGTTTATCATATCACAGTTTTCAAGTTTTACACACACACACAGTATTTTATGCAAATAATGGGTACCTTCTACATTTGTTGGTCAATCACTCCCTCCCTCCTAGAGGTATTTTGTAAATGCGCTATGCTAATTTTTTTACAGCAAATATGTAAAAAAAAAATTGACATAGTAGTGCTTATGAAAATACTGTATATATATATTTATATATATACACACACATAAATGTATACATATATGGAGCCCTGGTGGCACAATGGTTAAGAGCTCAGCTGCTAACTAAAAGGTTGGCAGTTTGAATCCACCAGCTACTCTTTTAAAACCCTATGGGGCAGTTCTACTCTGTCCTATAGGGTCTCTATGAGTTGGAATCGACTCATGGCAACGGGTTTGGTTTTTGTTTGTATACATATATACATACGTACATACATATATATGTATATATACACATATACACACACGTACACACACATATACTAGTTTGGCATAACCAGTTGACATTTATTAGTCTATAACAACAACACCAAAAAATCATCAAATAGAAAGTATGTTTCAGACTCAGGATTAGATAGTTAAGATCCAAAGATCAATAAAACACCATTCATGAAGTTTTCAGTCAAACGGGAGAACAGATGTACATATATCTTGCATTGAAATATATGTTTCTGAAAATTTTTTAAGAGCATATGAGGGGGTAATTACGATTTCTGGGCAAACATTATAAAAGGCTTCATGGAAGATATGATGGTTGATTTGGCTCTTAAACAATAAGTAAGAATTCATTAAACAAAAAAGAAGGAAAAGAGTGTTCCAGACAAGGGAAGCAGCTTTAGAAAAGGAAAAGGCATTAGGAGAGTACATTGCGTTATTGAGCATAAGGTTCTGACAAGCATCTTATAAACAACTTGGGAGCAGGGGTCAGCTTTTTTTCCTATTCTTGTAAACGCCCAGAACACAAAGTACTGTGATTACATCATTGTCATTGTAGTGGTCCTTATGCTAGGATTTTTTTCTTTCTTTGTTTTTTCTTTGTTTTTAAGAATTTGAGCTCCACAAAAATAGGGACTGTATGGCTTATGGCTAACTTTATTGAATGCTAGGGTTCAATAATTATTTGTTGAGTGAATGAATAAATAAACACATGAATAATGAATGGAGAAATTCTATGTGCCAGGAATTGTGCTAGGCAATAAAAATTTATCAGTGAGCAAGATAGTCTAATGGGTGAAAAGGTATTCAAGAAATATTTAGGCTTTCTATGTTTCCTGTCTCTATGACAGATCAAGATGTATGTTTACTGTGAGCATTCTAAAGGGGTCCTTCTGAGGTGGTCCAGTACTAGTACTGTTTGTTTGGAATATATTCTACACTCAAGAGATGTTGTTGTTAATGCTGCCAAGTTGGTTCCAACTCATAGTGACCCTGTGTAGGACAGAACCAAACATTCAAGAGATAGGACATTTTAATAGAAAATACTAGACTGGAATTCTAGAAAACTGGTTACAGACCAAGGTACACCTCAGATTTTCTTAGCTTGTACGTACTATATGGAAAAAAAGAGGGTAAAACTTGAACATCTGTCCAGTAAACTTGATGGTTGTAGAAAGACAATCTATATAACAAGCACAAAAACAAAGAATTCAAGTAGATTTCTTTACCTGTGCATCAAATAAGTAACAGGTCTATGTATAAGATTTTAAAGAATTAATGGACAAAGCTCTTTCCCACATTCCTCATTTTACTGATACTTAATTAGAATTGATAAACATTTTCATTTATATGACTTCATTGTTACTAAAAGGCATAATTGCAAGGGCATATCATCAATTTACAGATGAGGAAACTTAGGGTCATATGTTAAATGACGTATTCAACATGACAGAGCTAGAAAGTGGAAGAATCAGGGTTTGGATCCAAAACAATCAAAGTGAAACACAGACAAGCATCCAGTGGAAACTCTGAAAGCCCATGCAGATGAGTCAGGGAAATGGAAGTCCTCCCGAGGAGAAAACTGGCAAATGTTCAGGGACAGACTGCCACTCCACCTGTTGCCTGTCCAAAATCCTGACTCATTACTATCCTAAAGTGGGATTGAGTTGTAACATCCTCATCCACCACTGAATAGGATAGACTCAGAGCCTGACCCTCAGGGTACCTGGATTATCATCTCAGTTCTACGAAAGCTCTCTGCTGAAACCATGAAGCAAGTCTCTCTACTCCTTGGAATTTATCAGTGAAACAGTTTCAACTGATTTGCCTTCAGAGAGGCAGTAAAATTGAATGACATCACACATGAAAGGCGGAAGGCTCTATTGCATTTTTCATCCTATTGTATTTATATGTGGAAACTTTGTGTATGTTCTATCCTCCTTTAGGAAGACCTCCTCCCACTCTTGTCTCTTCTCTCTCTTGTCTGCTGGTCCTACCTGCTGACATGGTCTTCCACCTTCAAGGATCCTTTCAAATACTATCTTCTTAATGAGGCTCATTGTGATTTTCCAATTTGTATGTAATCTCTCCTTTGGATTAACATTAATTCTTTGCTTATAGTAATATCATACTCATACTAACAAACTTGTACTGAGAACTTATTATAAACCATGGACTGTGCTAATTATTTTTTAAGTAGTATCTCCTTTCGTACTTCTAACAATCGTAAGAAT
Source organism: Dugong dugon (assembly GCA_030035585.1). NCBI lineage: Eukaryota > Metazoa > Chordata > Mammalia > Sirenia > Dugongidae > Dugong > Dugong dugon. The sequence goes on from CM057466.1 coordinate 25,328,505, forward strand.
TGGCTATTAAAATGTATTGACATACATTTTATGCACAAGGCACAGGTGATTAGAGGGTAATTTAACCTATCCTCTCTTAGTGAGTAATGGAGCCGGGATGCAAACCCAGATTCATCTGATTCCAGAGGACATTATTCTAATATCATTATGCAATATAGATGTCTACCTTGCATTCCCATAATAGCTTTCCCTGCTAGATCACTGGAAACACATGGATAAAACTGGAAGGGACTTTGAGATAATCTTGTTCAGCCTTCTCATTTTATAGATGAAGAAACTGAGGATCCACAAGGGAAGTCTCTTTCCCAAGGTGACACAGCTATTAATGAGAGAGACAAGACCCAAACCCTTCAACTGGGCATGTTCCATACTGCTTGCATGATTCATAAGGGCAGGGAAGGCACCTGCCTCATACTCTTATTACACATTCTGCTTATAGCAAGCACTTATTCAATTTCATCGGAACTTTTGGGAACAGAGATGACTAATTAGAACACACAGAGATATCAAACAATGTCTTGGTTATTAATAACATAAACAAAAAAAACAAACCTGTTGCCGGTGAGTCGATTCTGACTCCTAGCGACCCTATAGGACAGACTAGAACTGTCCCATTGGGCTTCCAAGGCTCTAGTATTTATTCTGACAGTGATGGAAATCTTGTGAAGAGTAGTAAAGAGGACTATGGTAAAAAGAGGTGCCCAGGAAATGCTGCTGGTGAATTGAACCACAAAGATTTCTTTTCACTGATGTTTGAACTCTATGGTTGGAATATGTCACTAAAATGGAGGTGGGGCCATATGGCTAGTCTCCTTCTACCGTAAGAGTTTGCAATCTTAGGGTCCATTTTCAGCTTTGTCTCTTTTAGTTAGTTTCGTCTCTGTAAATCAGTTTCGCTTATTGAAACTTTGTTGGTCCCTGGTAAAAAGACAACGCTTTGAGATCCTCTGTTTAAAGTCTCCTTAAATATGCAAGCAATTTAATTACTCGTTTATACACTAAAGGGAGCCCTCGTGGCGCAGTGGCTGAGCACTTGGCCGCCTAACTGAAAGGTTGGCAGTTCGAACCCACCAGCTGCTCCGCGGGAGAAAGATGACAATGAATCTCTCTCTGGCCTCTGAACAAAAGCTCTTCCCTCTGCCTGGAAGATCTTGCCCTTCCCCTCCCCTCATCCTTCGCTACTAAGCTAATTTCCCTGCCTTCTACGCTGATTTCATCGCCTTGTAGATGATCGATTCTAAGACCTGCTCCATCATCAGAGTCACCTGGGGACTTATGAAACTACAGAGATACTCATAGAGACACTGTAATTTTTTTAAAAATTGCAGGGGATTGTGGTAAATCATTCCCTTAGATAACTAAATAACTCCTCTGAGCCTCCTCTTCCTTATGACATCAACTGTCAGACTACAGAAACGCTGGTGATATAGTGGTTCAGTGTTATGGCTGCCAATCAAAAGATTCGCAGTTTGAATCCACCAGGCACTCCTTGGAAACTCTATGGGGCGTTCTAATCTGTCCTATGGGTCGCTATGAGTCAGAATCGACTGGAAGGCAATGGGTTTGGTTTGGTTTGGTTTCAGACTACAATTCTCTGTCCCTCTCCCTACCAGACTGGGAGCTGCTTATGGTCAGAGATGTGCCTTGCATTTCTTTCTAGCCCCAGCATTGCATAGTAATGAAGGTTGGGTGATTGAATGAAGAACTGAAGTTGGCAAATCATTAGCTTCTTTGCTCAAACTCTTTCCTCTGTCTACGCTATGATCATATCTACCCCTTTAATTTTTTATTACTTTTTCCGATCTTTCTGGTTAAAGTTGATCTCTCTGTCCTGGACATTCCCAGGGAAGATTTTTGCTGTTGTCACAGTTGTTTATTTCTCTCTTATAACACTTAACAGTCTGACTGATATTTATGTATTTGTGTATCTCACACCATGGGACCTGGGACCTGGGCTCCTGAAGTAAGAGACAAGTCTTTTTCAATTTTGTGATTCCTTCAGCAATCAGCATACCTCATCCATGCTTGTTGAATTAACCCAAAGTTTTATATTTCTTTAATTTTCTAATCTCCCATACTACTGAGATTTCCTGAGCAAAATCCCTAAGAAGACATACATTCCACAGATTTATAGATTTTAAATAATATTGAATTGATCTTATATGTAAATGCTTTTAATTCTCAAGTAAAAATTTAGGAACACATACACACACACATATATATGTGTATGTATGTGTGTGTATATGTATATAGAAACATAACCACCAACAGGAAGAGAAGTGGTTTCAAACTTTGGGGGCAGGCTATATCAGTAGAAGGAGAAGGCACCTGGTTGTCCTGTACAAATGCTGGGGAAAATCTTACAGGCTCAAACTGGGTGCAAGAGTCTTAATAACAAATAAATTTCTAATTGATAGCTTCAGCTCAGTTTATTCTGAAGGCAGTGATGTGGATTAGCTCGAGAGTTCTGCCTCAACCACCCAATCCTGATGTTCCTTACATGCCAAGCTATGCCAATGAGAACCACCAGTGAGGGCAATACACAAGAATGGCTGGGAAACTTGGCAAAATGGGGGAGGTAGTTACTGGAATTATTGTTCCAGATGTAAAGATCTGAGATCAAGATGGTGTGACAACAGAAATAAAAGTTGGGAGCTAGGGAGCTGATCAGAGGTCAAAAATGAAAGAGAAACTCTGAGGCAGTGGTGAAGAAATGTGTAAGGATTTATGAAGGAAAAGTGGCCATAGGAAAGCAAAGTTTGAATTGGAGAAGCTGAATCCTCTAAAAATGGAAAATCTATGGGACACTCACTTTTCATTGACTCATATACCTTGCTAGGTAGAGGGAAGACTCTTGAGAGAATAGATAGGGGTCAACTGTAAATGCTGAATAAATAGACAACTGATGTATGAATAAATGTGTGAATGAACAGCCAGTTCAAGTTATGTCCATAATGTCAAGTAGTACCATCTTCCTGGCATTCTCTTTGCTCGTAAATGATTAAATCCCTTACCTGTGCCTGGTCTCAAGCACAAAACAAACCTGTTTCCTCCTTCATTGGCTCATGTATGAGCCATTTCCCCTTACTCCTACCTGTATGAGATCACATGCCTTGCCTTCTGTTGAGTTCCTGCAATGGCCAATGGCCTTCTCTGGCATGACCCAACTCAGATCTATAAGGAGGTTACACGCTTAAGACTGGCATTGCAAACAGCCCAGAGGTTGAAGCAAAATTAAATGCCAAGTCTGCAAAACAAAATTAAACAGCCTAAATCCGCTCGGTCAGTTAACATTTGCCAAAAAGCTGCCAGTAAGTTATTAAGGAAACATTACTTCTTTGACATTCAAAAATCATATGTGAAAGGAAAGGGTAGGGCTGCTTACCATTCATCCTAACGTGCATATCACTAACTGGAACTTAAACATCTTTTCTGGATAAACAAAAATGACAAAGGTGCTAGACGGAGAGAAACAGGAAGTACTTCACAATAACCCACATTGGACCTTGGAAAGTTCTGTAAGCATATGCCCCTTTGTATCATGAAATAGAGTATAGATATAAATCCAAAAGATTTGTAAATCTAGTTCTCTTTAAACTTACTTAAAATTTCCCTACTCTACTTCCTTTGTTTTAAAGATGTCAAACTCAGTGACAGACCTAACTTCTCTTTGCTTATGTTCTTATTAATAATGCTGAAAATTAGAACAAATACTGTCGGCATACCAAAACCACAAACCAAACCCATTGCAGTTGAGTTGATTCTGACTTATAGTGACCCTATGGGTCAGAGTGGAACTGCATCGTAGGGTTCCCAAGGAGCAGCTGGTAGACTCGCACGCTGACCTTTTGGTTAGTGGCTGAGTTCTTAACCACTGCCCCCGCAGGGCTCTGCTGAGCATACACTTCTTGTAGAATTTTTTACATCTCCTTTTAGATATTGTAGTCTTCAGTCTTTTTTTATTTTAACAAACTTTTCTGTTTATTTTAGCAAACCGGTATTGTCTTCTTCAAAAAAAAAATAAGCGTCAGCTGAAGAATCAAGACTAGTAAGTGGTTTTCCTGGATCTAGCTAGATAAGGTGGCGTCTGGCTGAGGGAAAGAATTCTCGAACCTAACACCTTGAACTCGATGTGCTACATCTATTAGATTCAACCACAAGAGGATTATTTTCCAAACAGCTGGCCAGCAGCAAGTCCCGTCCTGCAGAGTGATAAGGAACGGAGTGTTTCAAGGTGGTAGAAAGGGCAGGAGGGGAGGGAAGTAAATAACCAGCCTGCCACTCCTTTTGATGGCATCTTTCATAAGTTGTGAACTTGTTTCTGGTCTTAAGCTGTTTTCGTGGATAACTTACCCACTTGGCCCTGTACACAGCAAGGAACTCTGATTCTGCCTCAGGGGAAACCACTGAAAAGTGAAGCTATTCTTCATGTTGGAGGAAAAATAGAGAAACCAAACATTGACCCCAGTGCTGTGGGAGGTGCAAACAGTTAATATAGTCGGTGACTGCCAGCCAAAAGTTTGGAGGTTGGAGTCCAACCAGAGGCACCATGGAAGAAAGATCTGGTGAACTACTTCCAAAAAATCAGCCATTAAAAGCCCTATGGAGTACAGTTGTTCTACTATGACACATGTGGGGTTGCCATGAGTTGGAATCAACATGACAGCAAATGGTAAAAAGTTTGCCCCCACAGATTGGTCACAAGGTAGACCAATTGGGATTCTTGGGATCTGGAGTTTTTATCTTCTTTTTGATCTCTCAAAACCCTTTCTGTATCTGAGTCCTATGATTATATGAAACATAACCTAACAAGTTTGAACTCTGCCACCTAAAATCCCAATTCTTACTCTTAGCACGCATGATGGAAGTTAAGCATCTGAGACTCGAATTCAGCTCCTGGAAAGTTTCTTTGTTATAAAAGAGAAAGGAAAGGGGCAGGCAGAGTTTCCTAATTAGTGGGATGAGTTTTTTAATTGCAGGGGGAAAACGTAAGGATGTCCCAGGTCCTTTGAGAGACTACCAAAGCAATATTATTGTTTTATATTTTTAAAATATGGGTGCATTCTAGATAATTTAAAACACATATTGCTGTCATACTTTCTGTGTCGACTGATTTTGATGAATTCATTCATAATGAAAAAATATTTCCTGAGCATTGTAATAAATACTGGAGAATCAAAGATGACTAAGAGTTCTGTTCTCTAGGGGATCACAGTCTGTCCTGAGCACAACAGCATTATTTAGGGCAATATATTTGTACTTTTGAGTCGGTTCTGGCTCATAGCGACCTTACGTACAACAGAACGAAACACGGCCTGATTCTGTGCCATCCTCACAAGTGTTGCTATGCTTGAGCCCATTGTCGCAGCCACTGTGTCAATCCATCTCTTGAGGATCTTCCTCTTTTTCACTGACCCTCTACTTTACCAAGCGTAGTGTCCTTCTCCAGGCACTGATCCCTCCTGATAACATGTCGTAAGTATGTGAGACATAGTCTTGCCATCCTCACTTCTAAGGAGCATTCTGGCTGTACTCCTTCCAAGACAGATTTGTTGTTCTTCTGGCAGTTCATGGTATTTTCAACAATCTTTGCTAACACCATAATTCAGAGATATCAGTTCTTCTTCAGTCTTCCTTACTCATTGTCCAGCTTTCACATGCATATGAGGAGATTGAAAATACCATGGCTTGGGTCTGGCACATCTTAGTCCTCAAAGTGACGTCTTTGCGTTTGAACACTTTTTAGAGGTCTTTTGCAGCAGATCTGCCCAATGCAACATGTGGTTCGATTTCTTGACTGTTCCTTCAGTGGGCATTGCTTGTGGACCCAAGTTAAATGAAAATACAGTGGAGGACAACCATATTTGAGGCATACCTACTCATACTTTGCAAGTTCAGAAAAAGAGAGTTTCAGAAATTTTATGTTAAAATACAGAATTAAGTCAGAATTTCTCTTCTTAAGCTTGTCAAGCAGACTAGATTCTCGGGAGTCAGGGGACACGTTTCCTTTTCATGAATGAGTCACTTATAAAGGATAACATGGTTTTGACCTGTATGATAAACCAAACTATCTGTACAATACTTCTATTGTGACAGGTGTTAGCTAATAAACTCAACACCGTGCAGATGGCAGTGTGTGGGGGGAAGGGTGGGTGAACCAATGGCCTAAGGCTCTGAAAGGCCCAGGCTTCAGCCCTAAATGAGACATGTATTCATTATTTAAGAACAAAACTTGACTGCTCTGTGCCTCATTTTCTGTAAAAATGAAGAGAAGGGAGTTTTCAGCTCCTTAAAAGTCTTATTCTAAATTGTATTTCTTAAACCTTACGTGTATCACACAAAGGAGATTTGAGCAATGGAAATAATTGACTGGCTATGCCAGGGATTGGAAGGCGAAAGAAACAAAGGGGCTGCATTTTGACAGGTCAGGCAGAGGCTGGCATTTAGAGTAAAGATGAAGATGCAGCAGAAATGCCAGAACAGAGGGGAGAGAAAGGTGGGGGTCAAAGGCTGAGGCAAAGTCAGGGAGGTCAAAGTCAGGGAACAGGAGCTGGACAAGATGGAGTGAAGGGGCAGGCCCAGGCAGGCAGACTGGATAGAAGCCATCTGCATTAGGAAGACCTTAAATCCTAAGGTAGACCTTTGCCAAATTGTAGCTTCTAAGTTTCCCCTTAAGGAAAGGAATGAAGAAATGCTAGTTTGGAAATAGTTGCTAGGTGCCAGGGCTATTTTATACATGTCCACAAATGTTAGATTATTTAACTCCATTTTGCTTTTGAGGAAACTGAGTTCTGGAGAATGTTAGCAACTTGCCCAAGGTTCAGAGGACATGGAGGAGCTAGGTGTTCATCCTGAGGGAATCTGGTGATGAGCCCTTTGGCTGGCAATGAGGCCTGCCTCTTTTTGCAAAGCTTTTCAATCCTTTGAAGTAGGAAAAAACAAACAAACAAACAAAAAAAAACCTTTCTTAATGCTACCCAAATGAATGATCCATTGTTAATGAGGCTTCTAGTGTAGTAGGTCCTGTCAGGATGTGAGCTAAGTGGGAACTGAGGAAGAATGGGGGAAGACTATGAGTTGCAGCCTTGGGACCTAGAGATGAGGCACATTACACACCGGAACAAGCGCTCAGAAGCAGACTTAGACCTCTGAGATGCAAGGGCAAACGGCTCAGGAGATAGAGCGCAGAAACAAAAAATATGGTGGCCATGGACAGTCAGCCGCCCAGTCAGGAAAATGTTAAAACACGTGGGACAGTAGACATGTAAGCTCCAGTGTCAGGAAGCCTGGGGGCTGGCAATACACAGAGCCAAGGAGAATGGCAAGAGACTTAATGGCAGGTGTCTGGGCACCTCACTTAGGGCTATGGTTCAGGATTGGACAAAATCTCAGCTGCCCGTTGAACTGAAGAGAAGAGTACAGTATCCTATTTATTCATTATGTTTTCAACAAATATTTATTGAGTATCTTTGTTCTAGCCTGAGATTATATCAGTGAAGAAACAGATAAAAATTTCTACCTTCATAGACTTTACTTTCTACTGGAAGAAAGAAACCAGGAAATAATTCAGGTACCAAGGAACAAGGCAAAAACAGAATTTTAAGAGCAGATATTAGTGGGCAAATTGAGAACATCAGAACATTTGACTCTATTCTCTTCGCCTCAACTACTAGCCTCTGACTTATTAAATTCCTTATTAATGAGGACATACTTGGTCTCAAAGCCTGGAGTGGTCTGGAACCTACAAAATGTAAAGTTTGGAGGGATGAGAAAACAAGAAATTCACTACTGGCATCCAAGGATATATGGACAAATATAGAGCCCTCACAGATACATGATTTATTTATATCTATGTCATTGCCTATTTGAGATGTTCAGCCATCATGGAGATTCACAGTTACAACATACAATTGTACAGGTTGCACACTATGTGAGTCTAGTTCATCATTTAGATCCATATGAAGTTTGTTGTCAAGTTGTTGGCTGGGGCTGTGGTCTTCTCTGAAGGCACAAGTGGGGAAGGTCTTCCAAGCTCAAGCTATTGTTATTCAAAGCCTCCAGTTCCTTGTAGGTTATCAGCTGATGACTTCAGAGACTCATTATGTGGACCTCTTCATATGTTGCCAGAGTAGCCTCATTACATGACATCTGGCTTCCCACAGAGTGAGTGGTCAGAGAGACAGAATGACCCCCAAGTTGTAAGCAAAAATCTTCTTATAACCTAATCTCATACGTAACATACCATCAATTCTGCTATATTCTATTGATCACTCAGACCAACCCCAGTCCAGTGTGGGAGGGGATTACACCAGGAGAAGAGGGCTCATTGAGGGCTCCCTTGGAGGCTGGTTACCTTTGTCACGTACAGTACTCCACAGCTAGGAGCACTATTAGCTTCCCTGACCCACATGGGTTCCAATATAAATTAGGTCCTACTGAAATTTTGGGGAAGAAGAAAAGGAAAAATGATTCTGGGAATGTAGCCAACAGGTCTCCACTGTAGCCCCCTACTTTTTATTTCCCATTAGTTAATACAGTTGTTTCTGGGCCTAACTACAGTCACGAAAGATTTCCAAGAATGAATTGGAGCCAGAAATTTATAAAGTGTATTGCATGAAAAATGAATTTTAATGAACTGCAGGAGTTATAAGGAGTTCCACAAAATAGTTGGCTCTGTGGCCAGAAAAGTCTAGAAAACAAAACAATCCTAATAGATTTCTTTCTGCATAATAAAACCCTTCCAAAACAAAGCATTTTGCAAGCCCTGTTCTCTATGGAACACTCTTTGGAAAATAATGAAGTGGACATTTGGACAAAATTTTCACCTTAAACCCTCTCTAATCCTAATGTATTACAAACTCATCGTTTATTCGAAAAGCATGTATTAAATGAATGCCACACTGGAGTAGTAGTTCACAGGCTGCCTTTAGCTATTTTTGGGTTTCTTCTGGTTTGTGGATAATTTCCTGAGAAAAGATAATTTCACCTATATTCAAGTCTTAAGCATTATTCTCTAAAAGGTCACAGGAAAGAAAGATTGTTCTATGAAAGTAATAATGCTTTGTATTATCTTGCATCCTATCACATTCTACAGTTTCACTGTGCACTTTTATATCCATTATCAAATACAAACCTTTGTAGTTAGCAGGGCAAATGGAATTATCCTATGATAAAATAAAGACGAAAAAAGGATTTTCAGCATGACAAATGAATCTCCCTCTTCAAAAAGAAGCAAGAGATGAAAGATGACTTCAGCAAAGATAAGAGGGATTTCAAAATAACCCATGGTTTCAAATTTGGTGTTGAAATGAAACCTCGAATGTTTGTGTTCGTCTTGTTTTCTGAACACTCCCACATCATGCCCTGGAGCAGTAAGGCCTTTGTAATTCTCAGGCATTTCTGGAGGCTCCAGCCCACATCATATCAAATATAGTGGAAGCGCTGGTATGTTGCCCAAAACCCCCTACAGGAATAAAGCACTCACTCCCCTGACTGCTGGGTGAGTTTGATGCTGATGGCACACAGCTGAGTCCTAAGTATTGTTCTTGCTTCTAGGGAGCCTCTTATCCAAGAATACACTCCCTCCTAGGAAGCAGCCCACATCTCCGGATATGGGGGAAGAAGTCATGGCTTCCTTCCTCAATTTAGGACAGCTCTAAAGGGTCATCCCAGATTCAGAGCCCTGGAGGGGATCAGCTAAGACCTTGTTGCAATTGCATTACAGTTCAATTTCTCCCTCTGTCCAAACACCCTCTTATAGGTGTGTTCCTATAAGCACTCTCCAGTAAATCTCTTATTTCTAAGTCTCCATCTCAGAGTCTTTTTTTTCTTTTTTTCAAGGAACTTTACCTAACACTTTTCATATCAGGAGTGGGCCTAAGAAATGGACTCTAAAATGAGATTTTTAAGGCTGGATCACCTGCTGGCTGGCTGGCAATGAGGCCCAAATCACGGGTGGTAGGTGGAGTATGCGTAACCATTGGCATGCTGTATTATTGAAATTGCTAAAACTTTCACTGGTGGTGAACTTGGAAGGCATGATGTTGGAAGACAAGACCCTGATGGCACGATATGTTAGACATTGAAGAAAGACAATGACGAGCTGAAGGTGATAACTAACTAACTTAAGGTAAAAGTCAAGGGTACCATAGCTGGAGGACCAAAAAGAGCAGTCCCACAGTTAAAAGCTCCTGAGAGTACTGATCTGATGTATGGAAAGTCTGTATGCCAAGATCCTGACCAGGAAGGAGTAGGATCCTTAGACTTGGGATAGGAATGCTGGGTCAATGCACCTAAAAACTTGACTCCCCAACCTGACTCCTCTGGGACTGTAAGAGTGGCCCACTCCTCCAAGTTAAATACTAGAGGTTTCTGGAGTAGGAAAAGATGTTGTCTGGAGTTTATGGTAGCCTCCAATAGGATAATCACAATATAAATCCCTAGTGTTCTAAAGCAAGGTCGTACATGTCATCTTCAATAGAGAACTAAACGTCATTTGAAAAACATCCCCTAGCATGTTATTGGGCCTTGGTAGACATGGAGTGCCTGTCCACGGGACAACAGGGGACCATTTGACCAGAGTGACCCATCATGATCTGTGTCTATCAGAACTACAACGTCAAAAGATCAGAGAGCACAACAGCAATTTATTGTTAGAAAGAAACCGTACATCAGAATGGCATGAACAGATCCAGAGCTATGGGAATAGGTGACCCAGACTCCCAAGCCATCCACCACTATAATACTGTACTTCTCCTTCAGTTCAAAACTATGTTCACATAGGGGCTTTCTTATAGCTGGCTGAAGCAGGAGGAAAAAAGACAAGCTTGGTTCACAGATGGTTCAGCTTAGTATGTGCTCACTATGTGGTGCACTACAGCCTCACTTGGTATAGCACTAGAAGATAGCAGGGAGGAGAAATTCCCCTATTAGTTGTAATTGATCATTTACCTTGTGTCATAAGTTAAATAGCTCTTAATAAAATATACACAGACTCAAAGACGGTGGAAAATGACTTGTTAGTCAGGAGTCTAAAAGAAAAATGAGAAGATTTAGGACAAAGCGGTCTAGGAAAGAGACACGTGGACGGACTTAGGGGGTTAGGCATGAAATGTGGTCTTTGGATCATATACTAATGCTCAGAAGAGAGCATCCACTATGGAAGAGGCACTAAACAACCAAATAGGCAGTTGATGTCAAAGAGCCTCCGTAACAGCCAAGAATGGAGTAGCCATGGAGCAGAGTTAGAGGTTATATATGGACCCAAAAGAATGAATCCAACCATATGGGCTCCTGCTTATCAAGGCTATTCTAGCTTCTGCTTGAGGAAACCACCAGTCACTTAGTGACAAATTGATTACCTTGGGCTCTTTTACTCTGGAAAAAGCAGCAATTCATTTTGACTGGAATCAAACACACATTCTGAGCCTGAGTTCTCCTTCCTGCCTCTGAGGTCTCTGCTAGCACTACTTCTCAAAAGCTTGCGTAGTATTTGTTATATTGGCAAGAGATTTCATGCAATATCAGCTTAGATCAAAGAACTCACTTTATGATAAAGGAAGTGCAGCGATGGGCACATGACCATTGGTCCCATCATGTACTAGATCACCCATAACCTGCTGACCTGATACAGCAAAAGAACAGCCTCCTGAGGGTACAGCTGAGGTGCCAGATTACTGATAATACTCTACAAGGATGGGTTGCCACCCTCCAAGATGCGGTATACACCTTAAGTCATTATATAGTTCTGTGTGCCCAAGAGGTAGAATATGTGATTTTGTGAACAAACGGGTATTTTCACCAAGTGATAGTTGAGTGAACATTATGTCACAATCTACAATAAGAAACTGTTATTAAAGAGAAACAACCCTAGAATTGTAATGAAGTCGCATTGGACTCCACTCATTTAATTCAACCAAGCTTATTAACCACCTACATAGAGCTATAGCTGAGAGCATAAGGAAGGAAATGATGGGTGATAATACTGACTAGACAAGGAGGGAGTCAAATTTGGAAGTCCTCCATGGAAGGAATGTGAAGTCTTAATTTAAGTTTTAGGGACATTTGTTTAGAAACAAAATTAACTATAGTAGAAACGAGATTGTAGGAAATGCTTAAAACACTTTAAAGATGAAATTCTAGAACAGCACAAATATTCACTTATATAAAGAAAAATAATATCCTGATTATAAATCACATTTACTGTACTACAAGAAAAGTTCCAAAAGGCTTCTATTCAGCAAGAGTTCATTAGTTAATTTGGGTAAATATATGCAACAAAACAACAGAATATCAGAAAGTTAGTCCACAATGAGACCATCTACAATTTGTAAAATTGCATTCTTTAAAAATAATAATAACAGAGAAGCGGCAGCAAGATGGTGCTCTAGGCAGAAGCACCACGCCGTCCCTCCACAGCAAAGATCCGAAAAACTAAGCCAAACAGAGAATCAACAATCCTGAAACCCTAGAACATCAAATGAAGAGATAAAGAACTCAGCCAAACACCAAACGGAGTGAGAATACTGAAAGAGAATGGAGAGCGAGGAGAGACTCTTGCAGAGATCCCCTACCAGCTAACCCAGCGTGGATCCACCATCTTGGACTCCTATTGGAGACCAGCAAATGAGAGAATGGGAGAGCAGCCTCATGGAGCATCCAGTGGGAGACGGAACGACCGTTTAGCTTCACACATAACCATCTCCCCACTGCATCCTGCCTACCTGCACCGTGCACTTGACATCACACCACCAAGCTGTGCAGACACGCCCTATTGGAACCTACCCAGCACTGACTACCGACCTTCCTGGTGGCTGCGGTGAGTGCCACAAACAACCCGTCCCAGTGGCTCCTCTTCAGCTAGACCTGCCCAGCTGTACCACAAGGATGAAACAAAAAGAATCTACAATCAATAAACGAGAGAAATATCTACTGAATGCCCCCAAAACAGCAAACAATATCAAAACATTTACAAAAACAAGACAAGATGGCTCCAATAGGCGTACAAATTAAAACACCAGATAACTCTCCTGTGGAAGAAAATGCACTAGAAGTACCTGATGGGGAACTCAAATCACTAATACTCGGAATTTTCCAAGAACTGAGGCAAAAAGCTGACAAACATGAGGAAAAAATAGACAAATTTATGAAAATACAGACAAAAATTGGAAGAATTCAGGAAGATGATGCAGGAACAAAATGCCAAAATAAATTCACAACTTGAAATTATACAAAAACAACAATTAGAAATCCAAAAGATAAACAACAAGATTTCAGAAATGGACGGTGTCATAGAAGGGCTGAGAAGTAGATTTGAAACCGTGGAAGACAGGATCAGTGGAATTGAAGACAAACACTTGGACACAACTCTGTTTCAGGAAAACTCAGAAAAAAGAACAAACAAAAATGAAGAGACACTGAGAGTTATATGGGACACAATTAAAAGCAAAAACTTATGAGTGATTGGCATCCCAGAACAGGGGGAGAAAACAGAAAACACAGAGAGGATCATTGAGGAACTGCTAACAGAAAACTTTCCCAATATCATGAAAGATGAAAAGATGGCCATCCAAGAAGCTCAATGAACCCCATATAGAAGAGACCCCAAAAGAAAATCACCAAGACATATCATATTCACACTCACCAAAACTAAAGACATACAAAGAATCCTGAGAGCAGCTCGTGAAAAACAAGAAGTCACATACAGAGGCGAAACAATAAGACTAAGCTCAGATTATTCAGCAGAAACCATGCAGGTAAGAAGGCAGTGGGATGACATATATAGAATCTTGAAAGAAAAAAAAATTGTCAGCCAAGAATAATACATCCTGCAAAACTCTCGTTCAAATTTGATGGTGAAATTAGGTCATTTCCAGATAAACAGAAACTAAGGGAATATGCAAAAGTCAAACCAAACTTACAAGAATTATTAAAGGGAGTTCTTCGATCTGAGGACAAACAGCTTCAGCCCTCAGGCAGGACCTAGGACGCACGTTCATACGAACCAGATACCATTCTAGGAAATGAACTATCGAGGACTATCCAAAACCAAAAGAAATACAACAGGGAATCAGAGCAATCAATCAAAGGATGACAACAACATCAAAACAATGAAAGAGGGAACAAACGGCATAGGTATAGAACCTTCTAACGGAGAGGAAGGCAAGGCAATACCAAGTAAGGGTAGACTGCTTCAAACTTATAAAGATAAGGGTAAAATTCATGGTAACCACAAAGAAAGTTAACAAACCAACTCATAAAAATAAAGACGAAAAACATAAAGTCTCAGCAAAAACAAAACCTACAAAAATAAAAGAAATGAACACAAAATCCACAAACAAAAGTAACTCAGCACAAGAGAGTAAGGAGAACAAAGAAAACTTCAGCACCACAAAAAAAAAATCACTACAAAATAACAGCAACAAACTTCCATCTATCAATAATTATGCTGAATGTAATGGACTCAATGCACCCATAAAGAGACGGAGAGTGGCAGAATGGATAAGAAAACAGGAGCCATCAACATGCTGTCTACAAGAGACACACCTTAGAAACAAAGATGTGAATTTATTAAAAATCAAAGGTTGGAAAAAAATATATCAAGCTAACAACTATCAAAAAAGAGCAGGAGTGGCAATTCTAATCTCAGATAAAATAGACTTTAAAACAAAATCTACCATAAAAGACAAAGAAGGACACTATATAATGATTAAGGGGAGGATCCATCATGAAGACATAACCATAATAAACATCTCTGCACCCAATGACAGGGCTCCAAAATACATAAAACAAACTCTAACAGCACTGAAAAGAGAAATTGACAGCTCCACAATAATAGTAGGAGACTTCAACACACCACTTTCAGTAAAGGACAGAACAACTAAACAGAAACTCAGCAAAGATACAGAAGACCTAAAGGACACAATCAGCCAACTTGACCTCATAGACATATATAGAACACTCCATCCAACCGCTGCAAAGTACACATTCTTTTCCAATGCACATGGAACGTTCTCCAGAATAGAACACATCTTAGGCCACAGAGCAATCCTCAACAAGATCCAAAACGTTGAGATAATTCACAGTATCTTCTCTGACCACAATGCCATCAAGGTAGAAATTAACAACAGAAAGAGCAAGGAAAAAAAATCAACTACATGGAAACGGAACGATAGCCTGCTTACACATCACTGGTAATAGAAGAAATCAGAGATGGAATCAAAAAATTCCTAGAATCATAAAAGAATGAAAACACATCATACCAAAACCTTTGGGACACAGCAAAGGCAGTCCTCAGAGGACAATTTATAGCAAGAGATGCACATATCAAAAAAGAAGAAAGGGACAAAATCAAAACATTAACTAAAGAACTCAAACAAATAGAAAGAGAACAGCAAAAAAAGCCTACAACCACCGGAAGAAAGGAAATAGTAAAGATCAGAGCAGAAATCAATGAAATAGAGAACAGAAAAACAATAGAAAGAATCAACAAAACCAAAAGTTGGTTCTTTGAAAGAATCCACAAAATCGACAAACCACTGGCCAGACTGACAAAAGAAAAACAGCAGAGGGCACAAATAACCCAAATAAGAAATGAAATGGGGGACATTACAACAGACCCAACCGAAATAAAAAGGATTATAACAGAATATTATGAAAAACTATATTCCAACAAATTTGAAAACCTAAAGGAAATGGATAAATTTCTGGAAACACACGGCATTCCCAAACTACAACAAAGTGATATTGAAAATCTGAACAGACCCATAACAGGAGAAGAGATTGAAAAGGTAATAAAAAAACTCCCAACCAAAAACAGCCCTGGCCCAGATGGCTTCACTGGAGAATACTACAAAACATTTACAGAAGAGCTTGTACCAGTTCTACTCAAGCTATTTCAGAGCATAGAAGAGGAAGAAACACTTCCAAATTCATTCTATGAAGCCAGCATAACGCTGATACCAAAACCAGGCAAAGACATCACAAAAAAAGAAAATTACAGACCAATATCTCTCATGAATATAGATGCAAAAATTCTCAACAAAATTCTAGCCAATAGAATTCAGTATCATATCAAAAAAATAATACACCACGACCAAGTAGGATTCATACCAGGTATGCAAGGATGGTTTAACATTAGAAAATCCATCAACGTAATTCACCACATAAATAAAAGGAAAGAAAAAAATCACATGATCATCTCAATTGACACAGAAAAGGCATCTGACAAAGTCCAACACCCATTCCTGATAAAATCTCTCAATAAAATAGGTATACAAGGGAAATTTCTCAACATAATAAAAGGCATCTATGCAAAACCAACAGCCAACATCATTCTTAATGGAGAGAGGTGGAAAACATTCCCCTTGAAAACAGGAACAAGACAAGGATGCCCTTTATCACCACTCCTATTTAACATTGTGTTGGAAGTTCTAGCTAGAGCAATAAGGCAAGAGAAAGAAATCAAGGGCATCCAAATTGGTAATGAAGAAGTTAAACTCTCCCTGTTTGCAGATGATATGGTACTATACACAGAAACCCCTAAAGGCTCCACGAGAAATCTACTGCAACTAATAGAAAGATTCAGCAGAGTAGCAGGATACAAGATAAACATTCAAAAATCAGTTGGATTCCTATACACCAAGAAGAACGATGAAAAGGAAATCAGGAAATCAATACCATTTTCAATAGCCCCTAAAAAGATAAAATACTTAGGAATAAATCTGACCAGGGATGTAAAAGACCTATACAAAGAAAACTACAAAACACTACTGCATGAAACCCAAAGGGATCTACATAAATGGAAAAACATACCATGCTCACGGATAGGCTGACTCAACATTGTGAAAATGGCAATTCTACCCAAAGCAATTTACAAATACAACACAATCCCAATCCAAATACCAACAACATTCTTCAAAGAGATGGAAAAGCTAATCATTAACTTTATATGGAACGGGAAGAAGCCCCGGATAAATAAACCACTACTGAAGAAGAAGAATAAAATTGGAGGACTCACAATACCTGACTTGAGAACCTACTATACAGTTACAGTAGTCAAAACAGCCTGGTACTGGTACAACAACAGAGACTTTGACCAATGGAACGGAATTGAGAACCCAGATATAAATCCATCCACCTACAGTCACCTGATTTTCGACAAGGGCCCAAAGTCCATCAAATGGGGAAAAGACAGTCTTTTTAACAAATGGTGCTGGCAAAACTGGTTATCCATCTGCAGAAAAATGAAACAGGACCCATACCTCACACCGTATACAAAAACTACTTCAAAATGGATCAAAGACCTGAATATAAAGCCTAAAACTATAAAGTTCATAGAAGAAAAAATAGGACCAACACTTCAGGCCTTAATACATGGCATTAACAGGATACAAACCATAAACATCAACACACAAAACCCAACAGATAAACTAGATAACTGGGATCTTCTAAAAATCAAACATCTATGCTCTTCAAAAGACTTCACCAAAAGAGTCAAAAGAGAACCTACAGACTGGGAAACAATTTTTGGACAGTACAAGTCAGACAAAGGTCTAATCTAGACAATCTACAAGAAAATCCATCACCTCTACAACAAAAAGACAAACAATCCTATCAAAAAATGGGCAAAGGAAATGAACTGACACTTCACCAGAGAAGACATTCAAATGGTCAACAGACACATGAGGAAATGCTCGCGTTCACTAGCCATTAGAGAAATGCAAATTAAAACCACAATGAGATACCATCTCACCCTGGCATTACTGGCACGAATCAAAAATACTGGAAATAACAAATGTTGGAAGGGCTGCGGGGAGATGGGAACTCTTATACACTGCTTGTGGGAATGCAAAATGATACAACCATTTTGGAAAATGATATGGCGTTTCCTCAGAAAACTAGAAATAGACATACCATTCAATCCAGCAATCCCACTGCTAGGAATATATCCTAGACAAGTAAGAGTCGTCACTCGAATAGACATATGTACCCCTATGTTCATGGCAGCATTGTTCACAATAGCAAAATGATGGAAACAACGTAGGTGCCCATCAACAGATGAATGGATAAACAAACTAAGGTACATACACACAATGGAGTACTGTGCAACGGGAAAGAACAACAACGAATCTGTGAAGCATCTCATCACATGGATGAAACTGGAGGACATTATGCTGAGTGAAATAAGTCAATCACAAAAAGACAAATATTGTATGAGACCTCTATTGTAAAAACCCATGAAAAAGTTCACACACAAAATGTAACGATCTTTGTTGGTTACCAGGGATAGGCGGGGTGGGGGGAGATACTAAATAGGCAATAGGTAAGTGGTATCTTGGGTGAAGGGTGAGACAGTACACAATACAGGGGAAACTAGCACTACCTGTACAAGGAAAGGTCATGGAAGCCCCATAGACACATCCAAACTCCCTGAGGCACTGAATTGCTGGGTGGAGGGCTCTGGGGACCATGGTCTCAGGGAACATCTAGCTCAATTGGCATGACACAGCTTATAAAGACAATGCTCTACATTCTACCTTGGTGAGTAGTGTCTGGGGTCTTAAAAGCCTGTGAGCGGCCATCTAAGATACTCCACTGGTCTCATCCCTTTGGGAGCAAGGGAGAATGAAGAGAACAGGATACAAGGAAAAGATTAGTCCGAAGGACTAATTGTCCACAGCTACCAAGGCCTCCACCGGACTGAGTCCAGTACAGCTAGATGGTGCCCGGCCACCACCACTGACTGCTCTGACCAGGATCACAACAGAGGTTGTGGACAGAGCTGGAGAAGGATGTAGAGCATAATTCTAACCCACAAAAAAAAGACCAGATTTACTGGCCTAAAGGAGACTGGAGAAACCCCGAGAGTATGGCCCCCAGACACCCTTTTAGCTCAGTGGTGAAGTTACCTCCGAGGTTCACTGTTCAGCCTGGGAATGGACATCCCCGTAAAACCAAATGAGACTAATGAGGTACAGGAGTCCAGTGACAAGGTCCAGAAAGCAGAAGGGGACAAGGAAGCTGGTGATAGGGAACCCAAGGTTTAGTAAGGATATTGTTGATGTGTTGTGAGATTGTTAACCATTGTCATAGGGCAACATTTGTAGCACCTGTTAAATGAGAATCTATTTTGTTCTGTAAGCCTTCATCTTAAGTGAGAATAACAACACAATTCAAACAGCGTAGTCAATGTCATTGAACTGTGTATGTAGAAGTTTTTGAAATGGTGTATCTTTGGCTAGGTGTATTTTCACCAAAAAAAAAAAAAAAAAAGGTTGAGAAGTTAGAGGGCTGATATGTTGTGGGGTTGTTAACCAACATCATAAAACAACATGTGTACTTCTGTTTCACGAGAAACTATTTGTTCTGTAAGCCTTCACCTGAAGTACAATAAAAAAAAAAAAAACTACTCCCAACCCAGAAGAACTTTTTATGAGAGTATGGCCCCCAGACACCCTTTCAGCTCAGAGGTGAAGTTACCTTTGAGGTTCACTGTTCAGCCTGGGAGTGGACAGCCCAGTAAAACTAAATGAGACTAACGAGGTACAGGAGTCCAGTGACAAGGGCCAGAAGGCAGAGGGGGAGTAGGAAGCTGATGATAAGGAACACAAGGTGAGTAAGGATACTGTTGATGTGTTGTGAGATTGTTAACCATTGTTATAGGGCAACATTTGTAGTAACTGTTAAATGGGAGGCTATTTTGTCCTGTAAGCCTTCATCTTGGGTGAGAATGGCAGCACAATTGAAAGAGCATAGTCAATGTCACTTGAATGTGTACGTAAAAAGTTTTGAAATGGTGTATCTTTGGCTATGTGTATTTTCACCCAAAAAAAAAAAAAAAAAAGCTGAGAATTCAGAGGGTTAAAATGTTGTGGGGTTGTTAACCAAAGTCATAAAAACAGCATGTGTACTACTGTTACATGAGAAACTGTTTGTTCTGTAAGCCTTCACCTGAAGTACAATAAAATATTTAAAAAAAAAAAAACTTACAAAATAAAAGATACAAATATAAATAAATTAATAATAATAATAACAATAAATTAAGCTTCACTAATGTTACGGATTAGGGATATTTTCCAAAGGAAAGAGCCACAAGGTCTTTGATGTAGATAAATTAACTTGTTAATTTGTACAATAAATTTCAATAACTACTAAAATCCTTCCAAGAATGACAACTGGAAGAAAGACACTCTCTCTGCTGCAGAATTAGGTTTCATTAAAAACTATGTTCACTGAATTTCAATTTTTGTAGGTCAATATGATGGGTCACGTTGTCTCCTGTTTTCTAACACCATCTTGGCTTCTTGAAGTGTCAAGCAATGGACTCATGTTTGAATTTTCCAGGAAAAGCTCAGTGCAGAGACTAATTATGACATCCTGGGAATAAGCAGCTAGCTCTCATCACAAAACCCCACACAACTTGCAAACCATACTACAATTGCTGAAGTCCCTGGAGATGCTTTTACTTTCCAGTCAACTGTGTGTGGTAAAGAGTCTATAAAGTGAGTTTCTCTGGTTGACGACTCCATTATTTATACTCGGAAGAAATTAGCCAGGTTTTTATTCTGCTTTTAAGAATTCAGTATGATGTGACATTTCTACGTTGAAAACTGCTGATTTGGGGAAATGAGTACATTAAGGGTAGATATCCTTTTTCATTGTGAGAGAAAACATGCTTTATAAATCAAGCTTTATTTCTGGGTTATCTTTCTAGCACCTCTCAGTGGCCCTTATTATAATATGAAATTCACAGAGTCGCAATGTGGGCTTTACAAAACAGAGACTTGAGGCAGGAAGAAAATAAAATAAAACCACAAAGGAAGTTATGTTCAGTCTCATTTGTAGAAAAAATGTAAAGGAGAGAGAACCCAAGTCAGCAGGGTTTGAGATGTCAAGACCCACGTATTTGATAGTACTTATTATGCCTCAAAATGTATATTTTATGGTTAGAATTCTAGCATACAAATATGTTTTGAACAACTACCCCTTACAGATTTCTGTGTTAGTCCCTATGACCCAAGGAAGGTTCAAACATAAAAGCAAAATAAACATTCCTTCTCCTCGGTGAATTTACAAATAGTGGCAGAGAGCCCAGTTAATGCTAATATGAATTAAAGTCTAATACAGACTATGAGACAGATTGTTATGGATTGAATTGTGTCTCCCAGAAATATATGTTGATATTCTAACCCATGTATCTGTAAATATGACGCTGTTTGGAAATAAAGGAGTTCCCTGGTGGCGCAGTGGTTAAGAGCTCAGCTGCTAACCAAAAGGTCGGCAGTTCAAGTCCACCAGCTGCTCCTTGGAAACCCTATGGGGCAGTTCTACTCTGCCCTAAATGTTCCCTATGAGTCTGAATCAACTCAACAGCAACGGGGTTATGGGTAGTGCAAATGGTTAACATGCTGTGCTGCTAACCATAAGGTTAGAGGTTTGAGTTCACACAGAAGCACCAGAGAAGAAAGACCAGGTATTCTAGTTTAGAAAAATCAGCCACTGAAAACCCTATGGAGCACACAGTTCTACTCTGACACACGTGGGATAGCCATGTGTTGGAATCCACTTGAAGGCAACTGGTTTTGGAAATAAGAGTTTTCTTTTGTTCTGTGAATGAGGCCATATCAATCAGAACAGGGTGGATCTGAAATGCAATTACTTCTGAGTTATAAAAAGAACAGAACAGACACAGGCGCGAACACACACACACACACACACACACACACTCATAGCGGAAGACCGATACCAAATGATTGCCAATGAGCCAGGGAATCTCTAGGCTGCTAACAAAGAGGGAATTGACATGGCTAAGATACTGATTTGAACTTTTAGCTTTCAAAACTGTAAAAAAAAAAAAAATTTCAGTTCTTTAAAATCACCCACTTGTGGTATTTCTGTTACAGCAGAACTAGGTAACTAAGATGCAGGTACTAGAAGCTGTGGGATAATAATAAAGAAAAAACAGTTGCTGTGGAGGCAATTCTGACTCATAGCAACCCTACAGGACAGAGTTGAACTGCCCCATAGTGTTTCTAAGGAGTGGCTAGTGGATTCGAACTGCCCACCTTTTGGTTAGCAGCTGAGCTCCTAACCACTGCGCCACCACGGCCCTGTGGGATAAAAACCAAAAACCAAACCTGTTGCTGTCGAGTTGATTCCCATTCCTAGCAACCCAATAGCTCAGAGTATAACTGCCCCAGAGTTTCCGAGGAGCGCCTGGTAGATTCAAACTGCAGACCTTTATGGTTGGTAGCCATAGTACTTAACCACTACACCACCAAGGTTTCCAGTGGGGTAAAGAAGGAAATAATAGAGAAACTCAAAGGTGGCTTCTAGCTGTGGTGTCTGAGCTGCATTTTAAAGAAAAAGAAGGATTTACAAATAGTAAGAAAGATACCCGTAATCTGGCCTGACGGAAAACCGTAAATGTCAATGCGCGACAGTGAAAATAGTAGTCCCGCCTACTGAGAGTGCCGGATGTGGTGCAAGTCAGAAGTCAGAAAGGTAAGAGGTAATGTATGTGAAGGACCTTGAGTGTTGTGCTAAGGAACTGGGCTTTAGTTTCTGGGGAACTGGAGACTCTTAAAGCTCGTGTTTAGAATTGAGAAAGATCTCTCTAGAACAGAAGTAAAGTGAGGAAGAGGAACTGAAATGAGGGAAGAACAAATGAAGGCAAGGAAGAGATTTAAGGAGTTGCTGTTTTAGTCCAGACAAAATGTTGGCTGGGAGGATAGGGAGGAGGCAACGGATGTGAGACAAAATTCAATATTTTCAGCTAGGAAAGAGTATAACTTAATGATTAAGTAGACTCAAGATTATCTTGGTTCTAACCCCAGCTCCAGTGGTGCAGTCGGTTAGTGTGCGGTGCTTATACAGCAGCATATGTGTGGGGGATGCTGAGGTTGTGAGTTTGAGCCTCACCTGGAGTATGTTTTCCTCCCTTTATTATTGAAACCTTGGTGGCATAATGGTTAAGTGCTATAACTGCTAACCAAAAGGTCGGCAGTTCAAATCCACCAGGTACTCCTTGGAAACTCTATGGGGCAGTTCTGTGCTCTCCTATAGGGTTACTATGAGTCGGAATTGACTCCACGAGTGTGGGTATTTTGTTTTTGTTTTTTTTTTTATCCCAGCTCTGCCATTTACTTGCTGCATAATCTTGGAGAACTTTCATGTCTTAGAATCACATCGCCAGGTTCTGTCAGAATTTGGTATTAGTACACACTCCACGTGAGGATATTCACTCCATATGAACATTCTTTGTAAAGATGGTGGCAACTCTTTTTAGTACTAACAAAAATGAAGATTATTATTAAGTTGAATCCCTTTAAAGTGGGTATGTTGACAAGGACTTTGCATATATCAGATAAAAATCAGTTGGCATTTTTATAATGTAAAGCATTAATTTTTATCTTTTGAGAAACTAAATGGCAAGACTATAATCTAGCATAGAAAATCATTTACCGACTATACTAATATCCTTGCATATTAGTTCACACAGGATAATTTCTTAATTTGAATGAAATACTCTATAATATGTATAACTGAATGAAAAAATATTTTCAACCTGAAGGATGAATATGGCATCTGTCATCATGAAAATACAAAATTATATAAATGATTCATGGTTGTAATGATAATTCATACTTTCATTTTTAGCGCTGAATGTTTACTTCAGCAACTCTGTATGGTGTGAGGGAAAGATAAAAGTTTATTTTCTTCAAAATAGAGATATGCTAACACCACTTACTGAATATCATATCCCTACTGTTTAAAATGCCACTTTTATTAAAAACTTCATTGTTTTGTATGTAAGAGTATGCATAACACTGGGTTTTAAATGAGACTGGGAAAGGGCTATCTAATTGCTTTGGATAAACATGCCTTTGGTTTGCCACAAATAGGTAACTTACTACAGCATTATCTGTGTCTGACAGCTCAAAAAATTTTCATCAACAGGCACATTAATCTGAAAATCTGCAGGTTCATTGAGAAGTGAGGTATTTATGCTCTGTGCATATACACATTTTGTAACAAAACAAGAACCATCTAAATTTGGAAGCCATTATAGCTTTAAGATCAAATGCTTACTTTAGCAGTATTTCATCAGTAATTAAAGCAGGACAGTTTGAAAGGAGACATATTCCAACCTGTTGTTTATTAACTTAGCAAAAAGCAATCTTAAAAATAACCTAAAGATCTAATTATTAATGCATTATTTATGCTTGTTTGGTATAACCTGAAAGAAAAAAAGATTTTACATAAATAGTTTATCAAAATGGTGACATTTATTTTTTTCTGTAAAAGTGATATTGGCTTTCACTTTGATGTCTTTCAGGCTCAGTTCAATTTTTACTGACCCTGAATCTCTTTATGTAAGAGACGTTAAAAGGTACAAATGGAGGACTTCAGATGCCCCACAAATAGCTAAAAAAAAAAAAAAAGCAAAATTAAAAAACAAACAATAAAACACAAATTAGAAATCTAAGTATGGACCTAAGAATTGCTCTCTTCTTTTGTCCGTTCCTCAGCTACAGCAGTAAGTAGTTGTATTGCAATTTTCCTTGGATGTGCGTGATCTCCTGCATGGACTACATGCATGCTACTGGAATGTTCATGACTGTGAATATTCCATTAAATGTCCTCTATCCGTTCTCATAGGAGAATCAGGAGAACTTTCTTTTAAAAGTATATTGTAGCAACAACATAAATATCTGTTACTAGAATTATTTTATAAAGTCCACAAATTCTATTTTTCTAATAATCTGAGAGTTAACGTTTTCTCTTTTAAAGTCTTAGAAACTTTAAACCACCCTAGAGAAAAGGCAGCGCTATTCACAAGATTATTTCTCAAGCAGATATTTTTTACAAAGTTTTCAAAAGCAAAAACAGAAGTCCATACCAATATTGACTTTGTAGCCCCAAAACAAAAATTTAAAGAGGAAGGATTAGGAAGAGGGGATTTTCAACAAGTCTGTTAATTCTCATTTAAATATTTGGCTAAAGAAGAATCGCAGAAATCATGATTTTGTTAGAAATGGAAATATAAAAATAGCAAACTTAAAAGTGACAACAACTAAAAAGCAAATCATTCTAAGTCTAGCCATGCCAAACCCTGTTTATCACAGACATCTTAATTACTTCTGAAATCATGTAACGATGGTGTGAGAAAGAGAAGTCAAATTACCAGGAGGGTTTGCTGTGTGTAAGACAAAGGCTTAACACAAAGGCGTTTTAAAAATAACTTTTAAATGTTTTACATAAGTTTGAGATTCTGTTGGTTTCTTTTCTTCAGCTAGATATAATAATGCCAAAAAAAAAAGAAAGTCTTTTACAATAAATATGCTGATTTACTGAACAACTACTGTAAACACCTTCTGTGAGCCAGTCTTTTTGTGAGGTGCTCTGGTTATGTTAGGCAGAGCTCTTTAAGGTGTACAGAAACCCATCAGGATTACCTTAAGCAAAAGAGAAGATTTTATGAGCTCACATAACAAGTCAGGACTAGCAGAAAGGCAGGGATAAATCTAGTCTCCCATTAAACCCATTGCCATTGAGTCGATTTCGACTCATAGCGACCCTAGAGGACAGAGTAGAACTGCCCCATAGGGTCTACTGCGCCACCAGGGCTCCACGTGTATGGCTTAGTAGAGTTTATAAAGTATTTTCCAATGCATTACCTCATCTAAGTGCCACAGGGGCAGACATCTTTGTTTTGTTCACCAACGTATCCCAAGTGCTAAAAATTCTTCCTGGCATACAGTAGGTACTCAGCAAATATATATTAAATTTAACTTGTTGCTCACAGACCCAACATTTTATTGAAGATGATGTAATACCAGGCTTTTTCTGAAACACCCAGGCTGGTGGATTTGAACTGCTGACCTTTTGGAGCTCTTAACCACTGTGCCATGAGGGCCCCAAGTCTAGTCTCAGGGACTTCCAAATCCAGGTTAGAAAATACTTTAGAATTCCCCATTGCTTCTCTCTCTCCTTCTTCCTATCTGTTGGCTTCATCCTTTAATGATAGAAACTCCGTAAGGCTGGACTCACGGTTTCAAGCAAACCTGGGCTTACCTTCCCCACAATCTCACAACCAAAAAGGACAGAATTCTTCCCCAGTTGGCATCACTATTAAACAGTAGAAAGAACTCTTATTAGCCCCAATTTGGGTCATGTATCAGCCCTGGACCCTGAAGGTCCTTGAATGTCCTGCTAAGAACTTCAGGTATTCCCAGACTACTGGTCTTCCAATTGCAGTGTTCACAGTTCAGTATAAGATGATCCAATGAGAAGCAGAAGGAAACATAAGAAGTTATGTTTATATTTTAATCTAAAAGTAAGATGAAGTAAACTTTAATAAAATAGACTACTCTGGCCTTCCAACAATGAGTCATATATTAAGCCCATATTAAGCAATGTATCCTGAGATAGATAACTGGGAGGCCCACAAGGCTGAAGAACAGACTGTGACACGTTTGCTCATTTATTCACATTCAGAGTATAGCCACATATTGCAGCTGACGTGTATACAAATTAGTGGATTTGCCTAGGCTTAGCTAAAAAAATCTCCCAAATGAGTAAATGGCTTTGCACTGCTGTTTCTATTACTATTTTCTGTTGCTGCCTAACAATTTATCACAAACTAAGTAATTTAAAACAATACCTGATCATATCTCACAGTTTCCATGGATCAGGAGTTCGTGCACATGCTAGCTGGATCCTCTACTCAGGTCTCACGTGGCTCCAATCAAGGGGTTGGCTGGCGCTTTGGTTCTGAGACCTGTGGCCCTCTTCCAAACTCATTCAGGTTGTTGGAAGAATTCAGTTCCTTTTAGCTGTAGAACTCATGGACACTTTATCTTATCTTCTTTAAGGCCAGCAAAAGAAAAATCTCTCTGGTGTTTTCAATCTCTTCTTTTGTAAAGGACCCCACCTGATTAAGTCAGGCCCACCCAGATAACTTAAAATCAACTTCTTTGGGACCTTAATTGCATCTGCAAAATCTATTTTACCATATATATGTAATCCATGTATCGTAATGTAACTAGGGCACTGAAATCTATCAGGTCATAGTTCTGCTCACAATCTAGGGGGTGGGAATTGTACAAGGCATGCACACCAGGGAGTGGGAATTCTGGGAGTCATCTCAGAATCCTGCCTACTATAAAACCAAAAACCCATTGCCATCGAGTCAATTCTGACTCATAGCGACCCTACAGGACAGAGTAGAACTGCCCGTAGAGTTTCCAAAGAGCGGCTGGTAGATTCGAACTGCTGACATTTGGTTAGCAGACTAACACTTAACCACTGCACCACCAGAGCTCCCTGCCTACTATAGGCTTGTTAAATATTCCTGCAAGGAAACTGTGGATGGCTGAGTAATGACTTCCCAAAAGTTATCTGCATTCTAATCCTGGTGATTAGGAGCCTACAGATGTTACCTTATATGGCGAAAAATAAAAATAAAAAAAATAAAAGACTTTTCACATGTAATGAAGGATCTTGAGATAGAGAGATTTCCTAAATTATCTGGGTGGGTCCGAAATGCAGTCGTGTGTATCCTTATAAGACGGAGCCAAGGGAGATTTGACACAGAAGAGGAGAGGGCAATGTGACCACAAAGAGAGAGATTGGAGTGATGTGGCCACAAGCCAAGGAATCCCAGAAGCTGTAAGAGAACGGGAGTTTTCCCCTGGAGTCTCTGGAGGGAGCCCAGCCCTGCTGATACCATGGTTCAGCACAGTGAAACTGATTTCTGCTTACTACTGGCCTCCAGAACCGTAAGATAGTCAGTTCCTCTTATTTTAAGTCACTGAGTTTGGTATAATTTGTTACAGCATCTTTAGAAAACTAATATAGAAACCAGTGGTTGAGGATAAGACTAGCAATGTAAGAACAGGCAAATTCCAGGAGAAAAGGAGGGATGTCCATTCTGCAACTATAGCCAACTCTTTGGCAGCAACTTTATGAGCAAAATAAAGATGGTACAAGCAGATCTGATAATCCATCAAAAAAAAAAAAGAATGACAAATATCAAGAGGACTATTTCAATAAGATTTATATTTCACTTGTTAAAAAATGAACTTTATCCTAAGTATGTGTTGTGCCTTGAATATTAAAATAGAGCCACCATGTTTAGCAAAACTTTTTACAATTGTGTTATTTCATCTCAATCACAACCATTTTTAAGGTTTTTATTAGGTGTTTATAACTTAAATAATATAATCATTCAGTGGTCTATGGATAATTAGTAAATAATGAAATATGGATATTTGGGGGGTGCATGCTTTATATTTTTGCTAGTAGGAATGTGTGACCAAAAAAGTTTGAAGGCCACAGCCATTAAAAACGGAAGTGGTAGAGGCTTCGAGTCATAGGCTTATATGATTAGATGTATGTATGTTTTAGAATAACAACTTTGGTAATACTGTAGAAAGTAGGTTGGAGAGAAGGGACTTAAAGCAGAGAGAGTAGTTAATTACTTCTTGGAGTTGATTCACACTAGGTGAATTTTGGATGAAGGTAGCACAGTCGAACAGTTAACATTGATAATAATGTAATCATGATAAACAACATACAGGATTACCAAATGTGTGCCAGGCTTTATGACTTTGCATTAGTCTTCATAAATGTCTTTGAGGTAGGTACTATGTTTATCCCCATTTTACAAAGCCATGTATTTGCCACATCTTACTGAGCATTTACTATGGATTTAATACTATATTAGGAGCTAAGGAAGAAATTAACGTTAAAACCAATATTGGGGCCTCTTATGAAAATTAAGATTCAGTTGGGTTTTTTTCCAAGCCATAGAACTTCTAAATACCAAGCCAATACCACATTAAGATCTGTCTGACATCTGTGCTCTTAATACAGAAAATAGGGCAGAAGAAAAGAAGAGCAGAACACGAAATAACTTAACACTATCTTAATTGCTTAAAACCAGTGATTTACCCATTGCTTGGAGGCAATTGAAATGAGAAAAGTGTTTTTCTGAGAAAGCAACAAGCTATAAGGGATGTTCACTTAGACGCTTCCAATTACCTGAAAGCGACGACAGTTTTTCAAGGCCCTTTAGATGTCTTGGCGTTGTAGCTTTGCTTATACTAATGAGCCCCTGAGAAAAAGAAAGCCATCACATCCAAATGCAGCAAACACTTTTCTGTGCAACTTTTCTCAACCATAGCTAATTTGATTTCTAAGTACATGATTAGAACCTAACCTGACTCATTCTGTCTGGGGTAAGTGATTCAAACAACACTTTGTTACAGAAAGTGGGATTTACTGTTAGATTAACATTCCAGAATTGTGTTGTAAATATTCCTAAAGCAGGAAATGACCTTGAGTGTTCACCTTGATCACTTTTCTAGTTTAGAGAAGATTTACATAAAGATGATTCCAAGCACTAGTTCTGTTTGTAAAGTAACCCAATATAATTCCATACAACAAATGTTTATTGAGAATTTCTGTGCCAGGTACAATGTCTGGGAAAAGAGAAACTACATTCTCTTGGTAATCCTTTCTTTTTCTTTAAAAAATTGAGTCATGATGTTTGAAGTTAGAAAGAAACAATTCTAAGCTTCCCTCCTCTTTTATTAAGCTTTATTCTTCTGTTTTTTTCTTTTATAAAAAATAAACTCATTCCTTTAGTGGGCCTTTAGTTTCAGTTGCAGACACACAATGTTAAGAAAAGCACAATCCTAAAATTGTAATCACTATCAAATTAAGACCAGTAATTACCTGTGGGCTCCCAACCTAAGCAGAATGGAAAATAGATGGAGCTACTAGGATAGTTCAAGCCAAGAAAAACATTTTGCTGCACTTCACAGAGCTTACCCTGACATTTGGACTCATGTTTGGGAGATGGCCTAGTTTAAGCTGAATGCTCCTGAATTTTTCCACAATCAAATGAAAAATTAATACCAAGGCCATGTTACTTCATCTTGGGGTCTAGTATCACCCTTCACTTGAGATGACTAATAGGTAAAATAACCTTAGGTCTTTGTAGAGTTTTTTTTTTTACTATAATATTTGCATTAATTTTTATATAGTTTTTTTCTTGGTTATTATTTTGTTTTTCAACAACAAATGATCCTCAACCCAGGGTCTGTTAATGCAGTGCCTATTTTTGACTTAAAAAAAAAAAAAAAACTTATATAACAGCAATAATATAATAGGAATTTCCATTAATTAATGAACTCAACCCTTACTGCCAGTTACTGTACAATTTGTTTTAAATTCGCTGCTTCCTTTACACCTTCTTACAATCCTCTGGAGTAGATTCTATTTTACATACAAGGAAACTGAGACTCAGAGAGGTTAGGTTGTTAGTTTGAATTCTCAAGAAGCAGTTGCCAAGAGGGGATTAAGTGGTCAAACATTTTAGGAGGGAAAATGCGTTTGTGAAAGGAAATAGGAAGGAGTCGGAGGAGGCTGGGGGGACCACCAGACACCAATGAAAGTCTAACCCTCAGTGAAGCAGAGAGGGAGAGAAGATTGAGTAGAAGCATCCTAGACTACCTGAAGTCAAAGGATGTTTTGGCAAAGTTGTTGGGAGTCCTTGAGCCAAAGGCATTCTCAGAGGAGCATGTCTTCTAGGAATGGTTGGCCTTAGATATCAGTCATTGGTGAGATCAGCCCACGGAAGGTGTGGTCTCATCCCAAATGCAGGGATGGATTTCAAAGCCAGCAGCCACAAAACCATTAGAAAATTATCTTCCCCTTAAGGGAGAATGAAGAAAACAGGATACAAGGAAAAGATTAGTCCAAAGGACTAATGGACCACAACTACCACGACCTCCACCAGACTGAGTCCAGTACGACTAGATGGTGCCCAGCTACCACCATTGACTGCTCTGACGGGGATCACCACAGAGGGCTCCAGACAGAGCTGGAGAAAAATGTAGAACAAAAATTCTAACTCACAAAAATAGACCAGACTTACTGGCCTGACGGAAACTGGAGAAACCTCACAAGTATGGCCCCTGGACACCATTTTAGCTCAGTAATAAAGTCACTCCTGAGGTTCACTGTTCAGCCAAAGATTAGACGACCCCATAAAACAAAACGAGACTAATGGGGCACAACAGTCCAGGGACAAGGACTAGAAGGTAACAGGGGACAAGAAAGCTGGTAATAGGGAACCCGAGGTTGAAAAGGGACAGTGTTGACATGTCGTGGGGTTGTTAACCATTGTCATAAAACAATATGTGTACTAGCTGTTTAATGAGAAACTATTTGTTCTGTAAACCTTCATCTAAAGTACAATTTAAAAAAAAAAAGAAAGAAAAGAAAAAGAAAATTATCCTTCCCTTAGTTCCAGGAGGTGCATTCTCATGGCTGCTGTGGCTAGTTAAGTGGTAAAGCTGAAATTCAACTCCATATTGCCCTGACTCCAGAGCCCATTCTCTTTACCATTAACCTAATTATATTTTTCATGACCTTTGCATGTTCTCTTGGTTTGGGTATTTTCTCAACCTTTTAAAATCAGACTTTAAAATGTGCTTTGACATTTTTTAATTGAGTCAATAATTTTAATATTGTTATGATAGTAAATAATTGAACAATGCAATTCAACGTCTATAATGTTTGCATGTACATCCATAAATTAGGGATTTCTAAACCCCAACCATTGCTCTCATATAAAAAAGCTTTTTAATTTCACCCCAAACTCTAGGGTCAGTGTAGTGGGCTTTATATACTCACTGCCATCGAGTCGATTCTGACTCATAGCAACCCTATAGGACAGAGTAGAACTGTTCCATAGGGTTTCCGAGGAGCACCTGGTGGATTTGAACTGCCAATCTTTTGGTTAGCAGCTATAGCTCCTAACCACTATGCCACCAGGGTTTCCAGCTGTATATCGTGAATAAAATTATTCACATGTCAACAACCTGTTTCTTTGTAAACTAAACCTTCTAATGTATCTACTGGACTATCAGAACCTTCATGAAATATCAGCGTGTAGTCACATGTGGGAGCTGACTGTCTTCTTTCTCTCATGTCCTGCCCTGACCACATCAAGTCCTCATTACCTTAGAGCCCACTCAGCCAGGTCAACCCCTTAAAAAATTGGTGAACTGGTTAGCTATCGCTGTGTAACAAACCCACAAAAACTAAGTGGCTTTAACAACAATCCTTCATTAGTCCATGTATGTAAGTTGACCCAGCGGATGTAGGCTGTTCTTGGTTGGACCCTTATACGTCTGCAGCTGAGCTGGGGGCTCTGCTCTAGGCTGGACTTGGCTGAGGCAGCTTAGCTGGGGCAGTTGCATTCCACACGTCTCTTATCATCCTCCTGGGTGCCGAGGCTAGACCAAGTATGTCCTTCACATAGTATGGCAGAAGCACAAGTGTACGAGAGGAAACATGTATGGCTTCTTGAGGTCTGGACTCAGAACTGTCACTTCCACCTCATGCTACTGTCCAAGGCAAGTCATATGGTAAAACCTTATGCAAATCAAGGGCCGAGGAACTGGACAATGCCCCTTCTATGGAGGAAAGACAAAACAAAACAAAAAACAGTAAAGTCACGTAGAAAAGGGTGTGGATTCAGGGAAAAAAAAAAAAAAATTAGTCCTATTGATGATATGCTGCCTGTTTGAATGCCTGTTTGAAATGAATGCATTAAATATTTATCGACACTATTTTGTGCAAGACACTTTGCTTGACAAAAGCTTTACAATTTAGTGGGGAAACAGACATGGGTGAATATCACACCCACTCCTCATTTACTGACATGGTGAGGTTCCAAAGACCACGTTGTTATGTGAAAATGGACATTAAGTGAAAATGAAGATGACCACATCAGATCACAAAATGGAGGATGACTACATCATAACATAACTGCCAAATTATATCATTACATAAGTGTCAAACCACTGAGAATCATGGCCCAGCCAAGTTGACACATAACCTTAACCATCACAGCCAGCATTACTTTCACCTTGCACCTCGGCATTTGTTACTGCCAGACGTACATCATTAATGCACAAAATAGTCAGATGGTAGATTTTTTACTATTGTTGTAAATGTGAAATATTGGATAATGAGATAGTCGGTAAGTGAAGAGTAGGTGTATTTTTTTTCTTCTGTTCTGACCATCTCTTCTCCATAAGACTTAAGTCTCTATGAGATTGTGTCCAGGCTTGTGTCCCAGGTTTTTGTTTTTCCTCACCCTGTTCTCTCTCCTTGGGTGATATCTTCCATCCCCATGACTTTAAATAAAACAAACCTCAAATTATGTGTTCAAACACACACCTCAATACTTCCCACTTACCTTGGCATTCCAATCCCAACCCTTACTATCTTCCTCTCCTCTCTAAATTACCTATGCTTCAGCCACACTGGCCTTTTTTCTGTTCCTCACAAACCACAGGGACATTCCTGCCTCTGGGCTTTTATACACTGATCTCCGTGATATCAGCTTCTTCATACGTAGGTCTCAGTTCAAATGTCACCTCCTCAGAGAAATCTGCGCCGACCATCCAAGCTGAAGAAGATTCTCTCTGCCATGGTTTACTTTTATATCACTTTTTTGGTCTACACAGCACTTACCTGTATTTGAAATTGTCCTTTGTCTTTTCTTTTTGTTTCTTGTTTGTCTCCCCCAAGAAAAATGACATCTCCATGAGAATAGGAACTTTGCCTATCTTGTTCACGGCTGTGTCCTTGGTGCTTATAACAATGACTTACTCAGGGTAGGCATGCATAAATACAGCGGCATCACTGGGGTCGTTATCACCCAGTGCGGTAACTCATGGTGTCACCCCCCACCATGGACCACCTCCCGTACCAGACCACACAGAACCGTTAGTAATGTTTTTTGTACTAATGTTACTCGTAAATCATAATTCCTGTATATCACTCCTTCTTTTCCTTTAATTACTGCTTCTGCTCCTTTCATCACCTTTGTGTGGTTTCTTTGTATTCCAGGTTTCACTGTGAGCTCCAAAAAGACTGGCCATGACTATCCTTTTCCTCACTCTTAGCCCAGTACTTGCCATACGTCAGCATGAGCTCAATAAATATTTATCACATAAATAAATAAGACGATCAAATACAATGTAATAAATATGAAAATAAACATACAATCATGACCTCATGGGAGAACAGATAAATAGGCTGGCGGGTCTTCTAGGACAAACTAAGAATCATAGATGTGTATAGATGGGTAGGAAAACCCCTAAAGTGCATGTATTTCAGCCCCTTCCCACATTTTATGAACTAGTAACCTGAAGCTCAGTAAAGTAACACATTTGTCTAAAACCATAGAGCTATCAATGACCAATTAGGACCAGAATTCCATTTCCTCACCAAAGAGGTAGGCTTTATATCTAGGGAATAAAATTATTCCTGGGCCAAAAATAGCATTAGGCTGCTGACACTCAAAAGAGATAGAGTCAGGACCATTAAAAAATAAGTGAATATGAGATAAAACAACTGAAGCCATGGATCCGGGACTCATTTACAGAGTACAAGAGATGAGATGAGAGTATGCTCAAATAATTCCAGGATTGCCACAGAGAGTGATTCAAAACTGATAGAATGTAACTCAAATTCCTTAAGTGCAGTGAGAGAATGTGTAACTAAGGGGGGAGAAATCAAATTCCTTAAGTGCATTGAGTGTGTGTTCTGGGAAGGGGAGGTGGGGAGGAGAAGAGAAATTTCCTAAATTGAGATAAACCACAGAAGGAACACAGGGTTTATGAAGGAACTGTTCTCTAGTATATCTACCCAAAGCCCAAATCCTGCCCACCTACCTGACCTAGAAATGCTC
The DNA here is from genome assembly GCA_030035585.1 of Dugong dugon. Classification (NCBI taxonomy): domain Eukaryota; kingdom Metazoa; phylum Chordata; class Mammalia; order Sirenia; family Dugongidae; genus Dugong; species Dugong dugon. The sequence goes on from CM057466.1 coordinate 25,363,285, forward strand.
CCCGCCTCTCTTTCTTCCTAGTTATCATCAGAATAAAACAGTAACAATCAGGAACTAAAAATGCCACTTAACACAGGTAAGAGTAGGAGCACTATGTGTGTGTCAGTGTGGAACAGAGGTGCCTTTAATTAGGTTTCTTGATCTTCAAAATCCACAAATTCCAGTGTTAACACTGGCTGTTTGGTAAACTCTTCCTCTGTCCCTGAATTCTGCCTATTTTTTCTATACTACTTTCTGAATAAAAGGTCAGTCTTCTTATTCCTTCCACCTACACTCCTGGATCTCGTCAAATGGATACAAAGAAATCAAATCGACTACATCTGTGGAAAGAGACAATGGAGAAGCTCAATATCATCAGTCAGAACAAGGCCAGGGGCCAACTGCGGAACAGACCATCAAGTGTTCGTATGCAATTTCAGGTTAAAGCTGAAGAAAATTAAAACAAGTTCATGAGAGCCAAAGTACGACCTTTAGTATATCCCACCTAAATTCAGAGACCATCTCAAGAATAGATTTGATTCTTTGAACATTAATGACTGAAGACCAAATGAGTTGTGGGATAACATCAAGGACATCATACATGAAGAAAGCAAAAGATCATTAAAAAGAGAGGAAAGAAAGAAAACACCAAAATGGTTGTCAGAAGAGACTCTGAAACTTGCTCTGGAACACAGAATAGCTAAAGAGAATGGAAGAAATGATAAAGTAAGAGTTGAGCAGAAGATTTCAAAGGGCAGCTCGAAAGAAAAAGTATTATAATAAAATGTGAAAAGACTTGGAGTTAGAAAACCAAAAGGGAAGAACACCTCAGTATTTCTCAAGCTGAAACAACTGAAGGAAAAATTCAAGCCTTGAGTTGCAAAATTTAAGAATTTTATGGGCAAGATATTAAGTAAAGCTGGAAAGCATCAAAAGAAGGTGAAAGGAATACACAGAGTCACTGTACCAAAAAGAATCGTTCACTATTCAGTTATTTCAGGAGGTGGCATGTGATCAAGAACCAATGATATTGAAGGAAGAAGTCTAAGTTGCATTGAAGGCATTGGCAAAAAACAAACCAGTTGCCGTTGAGTCCATTCCAACTCATAGCCCCCTGCAGGGCAGAGAAGAACTGCCCCCTAGGGTTTCCAAGGAGTAGCTGGTGGATTCGAACTGTTGACATTTTGGTTAGCAACCAAGCTCTTAACCACTGTGCCACCAGGGTTCCTGCCAAAAAAAAAGGCTCCAGGAACTGACAAACTAGCAAAAGAGATGTTTCAACAAAAAGATGCAATGCTGGAAGTGCTCACTTGTCTATGCCAAGAAATTTGGGAGACAGTTACCTGGCCAACGGACTGGAAGAGATCCATATATGTGTCCATTCCAAAGAAAGATGATCCAACAGAAGGCAGAAATTATCAAACATCATTAGTATCACAAGCAAGTAAAATTTTGCCGAAGATCATTCCAAAGTCGTTGCAGCAGTAGACCAAGAGGGAACTGCCAGAAATTCAAGCTGGATTCAGAAGAGGATGTGGAGCAAGAGATATCATTGCTGACGTCAGATGGATCCTGGCTGAAAGCAGAGAATGCCATAAAGATGTTTACCTGTGTTTTATTGACTACACAAAGGCATCCAATTGTGTGGATCATAACAATTACGGATACCATTGTTAAGAATGGAAATTCCACAACACTTAATTTGTGCTCATGCCGAACATATACATAGACCAAGAGGCATTTGTTCAAACAGAACAAAGGGATACTGCATGGTTTAAAATCAGGGAAGGTAGTGTCAGAGTTGTATCCCATCATTGTACTTATTCAATCTGTATCCTGAGGAAATAATCTGAGAAGCTGGACTATATGAAGAAGAACATGGCAACAGAATTGGAGGAAGACTCCTTAACGATCAACATCCGTGGAAGCAGCAGTCAAGAAGTCAAACGATGTACTGTGTTGGACAAATCTTTTGCAAAAGACTTCTTTAAAGTGTTAAAAAGCAAAGATGTCACTTTGAAGACGAAAGTGCACTTGATCCAAGCCATGGTACTTTCAATCACCTCATATGTATGGGAAAGCTGGACAATGAATAAGGAAGACTGAAGAAGAATTGATGCATATGGATTATGGTGTTGGCGAAGAATATTGAATATACCATGGACTACCAGAAGTCGGTCTTGGAAGAAGTATAGCCAGAATCTTCCTTAGAAGCAAGGACGGTAGGACTTCGTCTCACATACTTTGCACATGTTATCAGGAGGGACCAGTACCTGGAGAAAGACGTCATGCTTGGTAAAGTAGAGGGTTATCAAAAAAGAGGAAAACCCCCAACGAGATGGATTGGCACAGTGGCTGCAACAATAGGCTCAAACATAGCAATGGTTGTGAGGATGACGCAGGACAGAGCAGCATTTCCCTCTGTTGTACATAAGGTTGCTAGAAGTCAGAACCAACTCAATGACACCTAACAACAACAAAAATTTTCTGAATCAAAGGTTAAACTTATTCTTTCCACCTATACTTCTGGGTAAGTAGCATTATATCCACTCAGTCAACCAATCTTGATAACTTACCGTTTTCCAGGACTCATCCTCATGGCTTGCCAGATTCACCTTCTGACAGTTTTCAACCAATTCATAAATCTCAACCATAGCCTAGAAGATCTTTCATAGAGTAGCCTCAGCTAACTTTTACAACCCTCTCTCCAGATATTTATTCTTATGTATACACTTTAGCCACACTGTTCTCTAAAATCATGAGGTGCTTTTAATATTTTCACACCTTTGCTTATGTTACTTACTTACATAGGAACAATGGATAATTTAATCATTTAATTTTGAACGTTTTGCCAAAATAAAAGTTAATTTAATTACATCTATATATATCTATATATCTATATCTATATATATATAGATATATATATACATGTTGCTGTTGTTATGTGCTGTCGCGTCAATTCCAAATCCTAGAGACCCTATATGACTGAGTAGAACTGCCCCATAACGTTTTCTAGGGTGTCATCTTTAAGGGAGCAGATCCCCAGGTCTTTTCTCCTGCAGAGTAGCTGGTGGTTTTGAACGGCCGACTTTTAGGTTATCACCCATGTGCTTAACCACTGAGAAACCAGGGCTTCTAATATATATAATTTTAATATTTCATTTTAATATATTTTCACATATATAGATATACCCATATGGAATACATAATATATAATCTACCACATTTATAATTATGAAGTCTTATCTACATAACATACATGTTATTCATTACTCTTCTATACTTACATAAAAATTGAAGAGTTAGCAATTTATAGGCACATTAAATCTATTATATGCTATTGGCTATTAATATAAAATTGAATAGCAAATGCTTTGTAATTCTTTTAAAAGCATTAATGAATATGATCAAGATCATTAAATATAGTCCCTGAGAAACACATGACTAACAATCCATAATGGCCTTCTGGGAATTTTAAGAAGTTACAATTTCTTTGAAGGCATATGACAGAAATTAAGCAATTCTGTACTATATAACATTAGAGTGACAGCTCTTCTATTTTATGTCATTTCACAGTGTTTTGCTTCAAACTCTAACATTTATTTTGTTTTGCCTTTTATAATAACTGTAAAAATAGGCATGACTTCCCACTAAAACTACAAGCTCCTGGAGGGTAAGAGTAAATTTTGTTTACATTTGTAGGAAAGTAATTATTTTTTAATGAATTCATAAAGCAACATATGTGGTTTCAGTTCTCTTAGAAAGTTAAAACCAGTTGCCATCGGTAGATTCCAACTCAAGGCCACCGCTTGTGTGTCAGGGTAGAACTGTGCTCGTAACGTTTTCAATGGCTGATTTTTTGGAGGTAGATTGCCTGATCTTTTTTTACAACCTCTAACCGTTCGGTGAGTAGTTGAGCATTTGACTGTTGGTGGATCCTTAAGAAGTTACAAAGTTTTAATCCTTAAATTAATTTTACTGCCTATTTCTCAAATATACCCCAACTTGATATCTCCGTGGATTTTGAAATTTAGGCTTTTTCAATTAGTTTCTGGATTATTACAACAGCCTACTAAATAATATCTTTGCAGCTAAATTTGCCTTATTTCCATGCTCTCATCTACACTGCGGCCAGAGAAAGCTTTTGAAATGTAAATCTGATCGTTATCACTTCCTGCGTTTCTGACAGGATACCAACGTCACACTCAAATGTGGAAATGAGAAGAGCCATAGACACAGGAAGTGACCAACAGATAGGAAGTGTGGTGATCAGTAGAGGAACACAGCCATTGCCGCACCCAATCGATTCAGGTCAGGTAACGTGAAGCAGGGGAGTCTCTGGGTGGTGCAAAGGGTTACCACACTTGACTGCTAACCAAAAAGTTAGAAGTTTGAGTTCATCTAGAGACACCTCAGAAGAAAGGACTGGTAATCTACTTCCAAAAAGTTAGCCACTGAAAACCCTACGGAGCACAGTTCTACTCTGACTCAACGCAACTGTGTAGAACTAGAAGCGGAGCAGGAGACAGGAAATCTTATGCAGGTGATTTACTGAGGGGGTGCTCTTAACTGAAATCCTGAAATTTCCAAGGGAATAGGAGGAGGAGTAAAGGAAAAGGAGGGAGTTAGGCAAAGGTGTGATTTCAGGAGAGGTTTAGGCTTAGCCTGATCCTATAGGGGGCTCTAGAGCATGGATTGTAATCAGGGGTTTTGCTGCCCAGAAAAACAGAAGGTTGCTCTGTCATATCCCTACATTAGTCAGCCACTGGCTTCTAATGGGGAGGGAGAGAGTTTAATCTCCCAGGCATCTCTGGATAAGGCAGTTCATATCAGCCTAGAGCAATTCTCCAGAGAAAAGTATAGACTTTAGCAGTTGTCAGCCAAGACCTGCGGCAACTCAGGGATGGGCACGCCAGCCCATCAAAGGGGATCTGGAGAGGAACCAATAGCTTCTGCCACAGTCCACCATTTGCACTTCTCAGATCCATTTTTTTTTCGCTCACAATAAGCTTTTCTTATATGGTCTCAGCTTCTCCGGAATTTGGGTTGGTCTCAATTTCTGGGAAGACTTATAAGAGGAGAGTTAGTGAAATGAATTACAATCTTCTCTACTGATGATTTAGGATCCCTTTTTTATGTGCCTACCACAATATCTCCTTTGCCATAAATGGGGTCTCCTGGTCTGAGGCAATGTTATGTAGAATGCTATGCCGATAGACCACTGTATGAGTTATTTAGTGGTGATGCCAACTAAGACACTGCAGACACAATTGGCAAAAACATGCTTTGAATATTGCTCACTGTTGTTCAGAATGGATTATTGTCCTTGCCAGGATTATACGGATCTAGTGTTATCAACTTGCCACCAAGTGTCAGGTTGGTTTCCTCAAAGGATAGTATCATATAAGGGACTAAACACTGGACTTTGTGTCTGTATAGGTTGAACATTCAGCAGTGGCATTAGCTGGATCAACTTCAGTGAAACGGAGCCCATGTTGTTGAGTCCATACATAGCCTCATCTCTGCCATCATGTCTACTCCATTCATAAGCCCATGGAGCAAGCACAGAGGCTGGTTTATAACCTATTGGACCAGTCAGCCCACCGGGTTGTTTAGTGCCTCTTCGACAGTGGATATTCTCTAATTGTGTTAACATATGATAGCAAGTTCCTCTTACTTTATGCCCCTTCTTATACATTTGTCAACATTCTTCTTGCTTGGGTCTCCCTGTCCTTGATCTGCCAGTTTTGCTCCTTCCGGGCCTCTGACCTATGAGCCAAACTGTTCACCACTGTCCATGCATTTGTGTATATTCTTATTTTGAGCCAATTTTCTGTCCCCAAAAATTTGATGATGAGTTATATCAACTAAATTCCTGCCTGCTATTTGGCTTTTCCCTTCACCGCTGTCTTTCACAGCTGCCCCTGAGTGGAGCTGTATTATAACCGTAGACTGTTTTGGCCTACACCAACGTACCGAGATGAACCATTCACGAGCAAAGCCTGGATTGTTTTCCTTCTGTATCAGCTGGTCATAAAGAATCTCCCATAAGGCCACAAGTGTGAGCTGAGAGGTGTCCTATGAGGCTGTTCTGGGTGACATTGGGGTCAGGGATATTTATTCATGCAGTTTACTTACGTCCTCTGGACTTGCTTAAGCCTGATCCAAGATCTATCACTTCCATTTTACAAATAATTGCTGCTGGGGTTGCTCAAGCTTATGACTTGGTGGGTCTGACAGCCTTCATCTCTTGATGGATATCCCTGGTTTCATGATTACTTGATGTTCCCGGGTCAGATATTTCCTCTCCATGCCCAATAGCATTCTAGCAACTGCAAAGAACAAAAACCTGATGGCACCAAGAGAAAACATATAGTGACCAGGAACAGATACAAAGTGTGGTCAGGTGTCAGATGGTGGCCGCACATGTGATGCTTCTCAGTCAAATGTGACCTTCCTTTTCTTGGACCTTGAAAAGCACATCACTGTACTTCTCAGAGGCCTGGTGATCGGCCTCCGTAAAGATTACAGCCAAGAAAACCCTATGGAGATATACAATGATGAACATGTTTTGCACTTGAAACATGGAAGTCACTTACAATCCTTTGGGTATTGTCTACTCTCCTTGGCAAGAGAAATGGGGCAGTAACTGGAAAGAGATTTGCCCCACAGAACTGCTAGCATAGAGTGGGGAGAACACTGGGCCTTGAGTCAATCCTCGGGGAAGCCACTGAAAACTCTTATGGAGCACAGTTCTACTCCATAGAGTTTGAACGGTGTTCTTTGTCGCAGATAGCATGTGCTTGTTCCAGAATCTTAGGGACCTGCTTTAAAACTCTTCTGTTCGGGGCTTGCCAAAGACCTTTATCTTCTACAGGTAAGCCTTGCACCACCATGAGATCTGATAGGTCTCATGACCCAAGTGGTAGGATGACTTATCGTGCTCTACCTGGAACTGCCCTTCCTTACTCAGGGCCTCACAGAAAACTGGTAGTTTCCCACATCACTTGATAAATGGTTCAGCACAATAAGTCCAGGTGTGGTATTTTCTGCACTTTGTTTCTTTTTTAGTGGTAAGAAGCACAAGGTACAATAACATCCTTTATCCTGGAAGCGGTGTCCCAGAATGCCCCAAACCACTGAATCCCCAAAAGCTTCACAGATGTGGCAAAACCCTGGCTCTTTGTATGTCTTATCTCTCACCCTCTGAAGTTCATGTCTTTTATCATAGCATCCAGTGGCTTACCTAGGCTGTGAATTTAGTCTTCTCTTAATTTCTGATATTCTTGTAATTAAGTCTTATACCTAGTCTTCAGCTCAGTCTGCCCTCCAGATACAGGTGATAAGGATCTCTTAATACACTACCAAAGAGGAACTCTGACATTCCCACTTCCCTTATAAGTTGGTAATTAGTCGTCCACCACCCCCATCCATCAAAAGGCATGCACCACAAGCCACCCAATTCCACATTCCTTGATCTTATTATTTTCTCTGTATCTCTCAAATGCCAAAGACATTGCAAAAAACTAATGCATCCACTTGAATCCCATTACAGATCACTTACTTGTATTGCTAAACACCCAAGGAACTATGGATACTCCACTTACCTCTAGGGATGTGATGATCTTCATTGTCATCCAGCTGGTTATGATCCAATTCCTGAATCAAACCTTTAGAATTTGCTTTATAGGACGATTTCTGGCACCAGAGATTTTAAATTGGGTTTCTTAGAAGCAAAGCTTGAGGCAGAGAGTCTTATGCAGGTGATATAGTGAAGCAATGCTCCCATGATAGATCTTTAGAGGGGTGAGGAAAGTAAGACAGGGCAAGAGAAAAGCTAGACAAAGAGGAGGTTTCAGAAGAAATTAATCCTCAGCCTGAACTCATGAAAAGTTCTGGAGTATAAATGCTTTACAGAGGTTGCACTGCCTGGAAGCAAGGGGGCTGGGCTGTTTACCCTTGCATTGATCACCATTAGTTACCAGCTGTGTACCTTTCCAGGCATCTCTTGGTAAGATGACCTCTGTTAGCCAAGAACTCTCCTCCTTGTTATTGACACTATGAGCTGTTATCAGCCAACACCTATAACACCTGGGGGATGGGTGTGCCAACCTAGCACAGTCTACCACAGTAATCTCACTCTTTTCCTGTCCTCTGATTTCCTAATGGTGTTTCTCATTGGCCAAAGCCAGAAGGCAAGAAAGCCCACCATTAACCACAAAGGTTAGCCCCTTGGAGCACAAAGCAGAGTGGAGAAGGTTGTGGAATGAATGTAGAGGAGCACACAGAAAATATCCAGTGCTTCTATGTAACATTATTCAGGGATTTGACATCACCTAAGGGATGAAGCCCAAAGTCCTCAACATGGCAGGCTCTTCACAGTCTATTCCTTGGCTGCTTCTTAGACCTCACTCTAATGGCTTCCTACCAGCTAGCCAAAGTTTCTCAGACTCCATTTCTGAAATACTAATCTTCTCGCCTAGTACCCAATCTTAGTATATCCTCCTTCCACCCAGCCATAACTTCACGCCACTGTGCCAAACACACACACACACACAGACACAGTTTTATCATAACAACCATCACTTTGTACTCTGATTCGTTAAAAATCTACTTCTCAAATGAACTTTGAAATATTTGAGGGCATGGATGGTTTTGTTTTTGCATTGCTTTGGCACAGAGTAGCGATGACTAAATAAATGGAAGAAAGATGATATACAAGATTAAGTTTTAAACAACTGTTTTTTTTTTTTTTAATGTCAACTCTGGCTTCTCCTCCCTGCCTCAAATTTTAGGTGCCCCTCCCCACCATTCCCCTAATATCCTTTACCTATATTTTTTTATAAAACTTACCATACAGTATTGCAATGGTTTTCTCAGGTCCTGTCTTCTCCACTGGAATGTGAACCGTTCATCACTGTATTTCCAGTGCCTGGCAAATAACAGGTCCTTGAAGAATATAAAAGATGAATAAATAAATGAATGTAGTGGACAGTGAGAAAAACCATTCAATTGCCAGAGGAGGGAACATATTTTCCTTTTTCAGAATTAGTGGAAGAAATATAAATAATACTGGCATTTGAATAATTAGGACATGCTCATTGGGCTGTACAATCTTAGGCAGAATATCCTAGATATGGGGATAAATAGATATGTAGATTTTATGGGTATAAATATTACAGTTTTATCTAGTTAGTTCTTAATTCCTATAAGGAAAAATTATCAGTTGACAGCATTTGTAATTCTACTGACAGTTCTTAAGTAAGGATACAGTTAAGATTAAGTATTTTAAGACCCAAAGATTTCTAAGAGTCTGATTAATCTCTAGTATAACACTTTATGGAGGAAATAAACTGCTTTAGAACACCTTCATCTGAAAATTGACTCTTCAAAATTCTCAATCCCAAGGTTTATTTCATCCAAAAAAAACTTCTTGCCTAATTTTATGGAGAAAAAGCCTTTATCTCATTCTTTGGTGGGACCTTTCAGAGAGCTCTGGCAAAAGACGCAGAAAGTCACAGTCAGTTGTGGACTGTGTTGGGTGCAGAGGTTTAATTGCATAAACTCTAATAACTTTTGACAGGATTGTAGCTCTTTTACTGGCCATAATATTCATATGTTTTGTTATACCCTTGACTAAAATCAGCAGGGAAATGAAATGTTGCTTAACCATGTTTAGAATTAATACTTCATGTCAGCCTAACCCAACTGGAAATACAATATTCTCTTGCTGGCTCTCCTTCTAATCTTGATTTTTAATAAAGCAGGTTGTCTGCAATCACTCTCTCTGGTCTCAGTTTGACTATTTTTACACAGTTTCTTTACCTCTTTGGCCACAGCACATCTTCACTTGTAAAAAACACAAACACGCTCTGCTAATCCTGATGAAATCATTTCTATTTAGTCTTAAACTGTACCTGCTGACTGTTTTGTTTCATTTTGAAGGAAGACAAATTCTGTATTGCTCAATATCATTTTTTCATCATCTTATCTTTTCTACATTAATTCATAAAGAAAAAATTTAAGAGTTAGAAGATCATTTTTAAATCAGAGAAATTACAGAGGTGAGTAAGTGGCAATACCAGGAAAAGAATGTCGCTTTCCTGATTAATATTCCATTTTTCCCACTCTGCTACTTAAGATGCTATTAATGTTTCTATTCACTCATTCATTCATGAGTCCATACATGTAAGCTCTTAGAATCTAAAACCCTTAATGACTGCTACAGATTGTCTAAGCTATTAATATATTAATTTTGTAGTTAATTAATTTAAATGATTTCATTTTATGTAACCAGAATTTCAGTTAAATCAGAAACATATGAATAATTATCTGTTATATATTTGCATGGCCTCTCTCTTCAAGAAAAATTATTGCACTTTATACGAAGTTTACACTCATGGTAGGTATCCACATCCTAACCTCTGAAATATGGGTATATGTTATCATTATATGGAACCCTGGTTGTGCAGTGGTTAAGAGCTACGGCTGCTAATCAAAAGGTCAGCAGTTCGAATGCACCAGCCACTCCTTGGAAACCCTATGGGCAATTCTACTCTTTCCTAAAGGATCTCTGTGAGTGAGAATGATAGCAATGGGTTTGGTCAATGGGTTTTTTTGTTACGTTACATGGCCAAAAGGGGATAAATTGCAGATGGAATTAAGGTGGCTAATCAACTGACCTTGAGATAGGGAGATTATTCTGGATTATCTTGGGTGGGCCCAATGTAACCATAAAGGTCCTGGTAAGTGTGAGAGGGAGGCAGTAGTAAGAGAGCCAGAGAAATGGCAGCATGAAAGGACCTGACTCAGTGTTGAACTTGACTTCAATGACCTTGAAGAAGGAGGAAGAAGGCCCTGGGCCAAGGACTAGAATCTGAAAGGGGCAAGAACCAGATTGTCTTTCAGAGCCTGCAGAAGAAACACAGTCCTGATGACTCCTTGATTTTACTCCCGGGAGACCCAGTTCAGTCTTTTGAACTCCAGAACTATAAGGTATTAAATTTGTGTTATTTTAAGCCAGTCTTTGTGGTAATTTGTTACAGTTACTGTAGAAAATGAATACACTCATTTGTAGAGGGATATAAAAAGAAAATTTCACTAGATAGGAGACCTGTGTACTTGGTCAAATCAATTGAGGAACTGTGACCAGGGCCTTCTAGGACAGTGCTGAACAATGTAACTATTTTGAGATGATGGAAATGCTTTCTATCTGCATTGCCCAGTAGGTAACCACTAGCTACATGTGGCTGTTGAGGCCTTGACATGTGTCAAGTCCACCAGATGACCTTATTTTTTTTAATTGTAATTAATTTCAACAGCTACGTACGATTTGTTGTTGATGCCAGTTGCCTTCGAGTCAATTCTGATTCCTGGCAATCCCTGTTGTGCCGAGTAGAAATGCTCCATAGGGTTTTCATGGCTCTGACCTTTCAGAAGCAGATCAGCAGGCCTGTCTTCCGAGATGCCTCTGGCTGGGTTTGAACCGGCAACCTTTAGTGGCTACCATATTGGCGAGTATAGTTAGTACCTGGATTATGATTAAGTGTTTCTCCCTACATCTTGCCAAGTGATTGAAAGACAATTTTTATAAAATAATAGTTTAGTATACTAAAAGCAAGTCCCTGTAAGTACTGAACTGTATTTAGTAAACTATGCACTTGGTAAATTTTTAATGAGTCTCATGGAAGAATGGTGACTGCCACCGTTGATATCAAGGAGGTAGAGGAAAACAGCTACTGGCGAGAAGATATCAAATGTTTATAACTAAATTCCAGCCATCTGGGCCTCTGCAGCAGTCAGGGTGGTGACTTTAGCCAGCAAATTGCTCTCATATACCGGCACTGATCTACAATGTGTGACATGCTAGGGCAGAGTAACAGACAATCAGCTTAAAATTCCCTCCTAACCGTGGGTCTTTTGCAACGCTGCACTCTTTGTTCTCTTTCTATTTCTCATGTTTGTTCATTGATTTTGGTTCCACCTACTTTGACCTCTACCTTTCGCAACTTTCACAGAATAAGTAGTTTTTTCTAAGGTGGGAGAACAGGGGGTGGGTGTGGAGAGGACCAGAAGGGTAGTAGATTTTCATTTAGGAGTTTAGTTTTTTGTTTTTGTCTTTTTGTAGATGACAAGTACACACACACATGTTTGCTTTTGAGAAATGAATTATAAATTAATTTTGATTAATTTTCTATGGTTCATGGGATTTTTTTTTAAATTATTGTGCTCTTATATTTAGGTCATTCTTATATTTGGGTTATTGATCCAAGATCATGAATTTTTCAATTATTTATTCGTACTTCACCTTATGCCACAATAAGGCAACTTTTCCCATAGCTGAGTCTCTCACCTTCATCCCTGTCTCCGTCATCACTGTTACGCAGTGACCAAATCCTCAACATCGTCCTTCTACACCAATTATGAAAGTTTGTGGTACTTTGTTACAGCCATCTTAGGAAATAAATACACTGATACTGTAAAATACTAGAGTTAATTCAATAATTGCATTGCTACTTAGTTTATTCATGAATAAACATTTGAGAATGAAATATTACTTTTTCAGTAAAATAGAGGGAATTCAAGTTTGTGCCTCTAAAAAGTCTTATAGAGGCAGAGCACCAAAAATATGAACCAGACAGTTAGAACTCAATCAATACTAGGTGTTATTGTATTTTTAAATTGGGAAACATTTGTGACTGTGCAAACAGAATTATACACAATCTTACGTTCTGCTATGTATACTATTAACTGAAGGGAAAAGATTGAGATCTCTGTCCCATAATATTGCAATAGTCTCTTAGACAGCTACTAGGTCTCCAGCATGCCAGTGATCTAATCCCATCATGCTTTACTGGTTTTGCTCGTTTTTGTACTTAGCATCTATCATAATCCAGTCTGACCTCATCTTAACTCGTTATACCTGCAAAGACCCTGTTTCCAAATAAGGTCATATTCTGAGGTTCTAGGTGGACATGGATTTTGGGGGACACTATTTAGCCCACTATATTAGGCTTTTAGCAGTCCTGGTTGCACAGTGGTTAAAGCATGCGACTGCTAATGAAGGGTCAGTGGCTCTTAACTACCAGTGGCCCCATGGGATAAAGTTGTGACCCCTATGGGGTTGCTATGAGTTGGAATTGACTCGATGGCAGGGGGTTTGGGTTTAGAGGTACACCAGGTTTTTAGAAAAAAATTTTTTTAACTTTTCAAAGTTACAAGCTAACTTAGTTTTTAGAAAATTACTGGGCAGTTCCAACAAAATGCATAGGGACACTCACCTGGGTTCTCACAGTACAGTTGTCATTTATCAAACGCTTTCCATGTGCTGGGTACAGTGCTCAGCATTTTACAGGCATTATCTCAGTCAGTTTTGTTTACTTTTCACAATATTAGGCATTACATATACTTATTTTATTATGCAGTTGGAGAAAACAAGCCACAGAAGATTAACTAGCCTGTCTACAGTCATACCTAGTGCAGGGAGAAACAGCGTTATGTTCCAGATTCTGTATTATCTCAAACAAAGATCAAGGTATTAAAAAAATATAACCTGTATCATCTTGCTACTCTTCTTCTTCTTCTTGTTTTTTTTAGGACAGTTTTCAATATCACTAAAATAAATCAACCTGTTTTCCCCTGTTTTTAGTCCATGATGATGCTCAAGAGATGTTTTAATATGTCTCTTAATAACCCTAGGGTTTGTCAATAAACGTTGCTACTTCTTTTGTTTTGATTGTTTTCTCCCACAAAACCATGATCTCCTTGAAGGTCAGGATTGTTTTTACTCATTCCTCTGTTCCTAGGGTCTCAGATTCCTCATCATGAGGATTAGACACGCTTCCAGCCAATAGTCATCCATCTATTCACTGAGTTACCCAACACGTGGTGAACACCTACTATTTGCTCTGATATGGCTCTGATTTGGGGATTTGCCGAGAATCCAGTTTTTGGAGGGGCCCTGGTGGTGCATTGGTTAAGAGCTAGGGCTGCTAACCAAAAGGTCAGCAGTTCGAATCCACCGGCTGCTTCTTGGAAACCCTATGGGCAGTTCATGGATATCACAGCGCTGGGAATCTTGCTCAGTCACAAAGGAGGCAGAAGATAAACATTTGCTTCAGGTGTTGTATGGTGCAATGCTTAAATTCTGTGACTCTGGGCCCAGATTGCCTGGGTTTGGATCCCATCTCTGCCCTTTAATGGCTGTGTAACATAGAGAAAATTATTATCTGAGCCTCAGTTTCCTCATCTGTAGAAAGGGGAGTGTAATGATAGTTACTTTACTCACGGATTTTTTCTGGAGTAAATGAATTCATATTCTTTAAAATGCAAATGACCAGTAAGTATTAGCTAGTGCTATACTAAGGAGATCAGCAGAAGAATATCATTACTAATTTGAACTTGATGTTTGATGACCAAATTAGTTTTGTGTTTCCAGGATCTCTAATAATTAAAAGGAAGCCTTTCCCCAAAGAGAACGTAAGCAAAGGGATAAAGTAAGGAAATAGCCCATCACCCATTGCTGCAAAGTACAAGTTGATGATTTATATGGTAGATTTTATGGCTGGAATTCCATCTCTTTTACTTTTCTCTCCTTTCTAAAGCGAGATCTGCCAGGTTAAGAGCTGAGGGGAAGATCTAAAGGGAGCTTAGGTCCTTAGGATAACAAGGCAGAGACTTGATGAAACCTTTACTTAAGGATTGTATTTCCCCTGACCCAACGAAGAGCCTCACTTATCAGCCAGAGAGACTCATTTGGCACTACACTCCCATTCTCCCTCTCTCTGACCACCCCCTTCACAGAAAGAGCCCCACAGCCTGTCGTCCTAGACAGGAAAATCTCCCAGCACTGAGAGGGGAAACCTGTACAGAACCTACAGAAGGGAACCTAGAAATCTCATTTAAAGCCCACTTAAAGCTGCCTTTTTGATTTCTGAACTCAGAATTTTATCTTCTGCTTGAGATACTATATCTTGGCACCATGATTTAACTAAGAGGAAAAGCAAAAAAAAGATCCTTCTGAACAAGCGTGAGGATCATTTATAAATGGCAGAATTAGCCAATCAAATCTGCTGTTGTTAGTTGTCATCAAGTCAATTCCAACTCATGGTGACCCCTGTGTGCAGAGCAGAACTGTAATCCACCGGGCTTTCAAAGGCCGTGATCTTTCAGAAGCAAATTGCCAGGTCTTTTCTTCTGAAAATATATCTAGTCGGCTTGAAATAATAATAAATAAATACCATTTCTTGTATTTTGCTAGGTGCTGATGACTGTGCTAAGGACCGTGCAAGTATTAACTTGTTTAATGCTCACAACATCATGAAGTGGAGTTTATTCTTTTGACAGAGGAAAAAAATCAAAGGCGTAAGGATGTTGCACAAGTTTTTTAAGGTTACTAGTAAAGAGTGTGTGTTTTTAACTACGACCCCTCATGACCTCTCAAACACTCTAGAGAGTATCAAAGGGCTGTTTGAAGTAGTTATGCCACGCTTGCGCCACATTTTCTTGGTTTCTCGTATTAGTGATCTGCAAGTTCTAATACGAAATTCCTGTAAAATCTTCACAATCTCTTTGTACTTAGGTCCTCCCTGAGACCCTAAATAATAGCACAGGAGATTGCTTGCTTACAAATGTGTCCTTCCATTCGGCTTTGACCACCTGAGAAGCCCTGAAAAGCCAATATTAATGTGCATTATCACTAAGTGAAAAATTTGCATCCCAAAGGGTTTCTTACTGTCGCCATTAGCAATTTCTGAGACGCTACCATTCTGCCTTTTGTCAGTTTGTTTCTTTCTCTCCACTCTCTCCCACCACCCTTAGTCTCAACTTGATTTCAATCCCTCTGTGTATATCTTCTACTTATTCCTTATTCTCAGGCAGGACCATGTTGGAGCCCAAGAATCAATCCCATATGGACAGACATAGAGTAAACCAATGGACTTTGTGTGGTCTTCACCCATCTCTTCCTCTTCATCAGCAAGACCTTCCCACCACATGATTCTGGATCTCCAAGATGTAGAACCTCAGTGAGCAACAACAGAGTTTGAGAGGGTCAGAAAGGAGCAAAGAGGGCAGTCAAACGGTAGAATGGCTTACCCCTGCCTGCAGCTAGAAACAGATATGGATGTCTAAACCTTCCAAAAAGCCAACTGTCTTCAATTAATTTGGTTCACAAAGAGAGATATTACAGGATAATTGTGTAAAGGCATGGACTCCACGGTCAAGATGTGTAGGCTGGACGCCGAATGCTGCCATTTACCAAACACAACCCTGGGTAACTGACTTGACCTCTCTGTCTCCCCATGGGAGGTACTGGGTATAAAGCCCTGGTGACAGTTATTATTACTGAGCCCTAAAGCTTTAGAGCTGGTTGACCTTTCAGAAGTCAAACCCTGACTTTTACTGATGGGGAGACTGAGAAAAAGGAAGTAATTAGAGGATTCATAGCAGATTTCCTACTCAAGGGGTCAGAGCATTTGCTACCCCACCGCCGGTCTTTCTAGAAGCTGTTGGTCACAACGCCCCCTTTACTGATCCTGCTTCATGTGAAGGGCCAGCGTATATAAGTTGTTTTTCCTCTTGAGTCAATGGATTTATACCGAGCCATGACCTCATCTGTTAGCTCTGCTCTGAGGCTAAGGACAGAAAATGAGACAGGATTAGGGATGCCAGAGGTGCTCATGGATCACAGTGACACAAATAGCCTCCAACTCAGCCTCACAAACAGGGCTGTGGGCAATGACACAATGAGCCTCACCCAGATGTGGAAGAAAACAGAAACACAAGGCTGTATTGCCCACAGAATTCGTCCCTCTGCTTCCCTGACCAAAGGAGAAGAAGGAACAGCGTAGAGGATAGAAACAGGTCCTAACACAGAGTAAGAGTTCCTACACAAGTCTACAGCCCTGATGGCACGGTGGTTAAGAGCTATGGCTGCTAACCAAAAGGTCCACAGTTCCAATCCAGAAGCTGTTCCTTGGAAACCCTACGGGACAGTTCTACTCCGTCCTATAGGGTTGCTCGATGAGCCCTGGTGGCGCAGCAATTGACTGCTAACAGAAAGGCTGAAACCACCAGCTGCTTCACAGGAGAAGGTTGTGGCAGTCGGCTTCCGAAGAGATTTACAGCCCTGGAAACCTTATGAGGTAACTATGAGCCCAATCGACTCGATGGTGGTGGGGTTATTTTTTTTTTTTTTTTTTTTGGTACACAAGTATATCAGTTGAACTCAAATCTTATTTTAATTAGTCCAATCTGAACAACAAGAAAAAAAATCATTTAAAATAGTTTTAATTCTGAATTGACTGGAACAAACAGATCAGATCATACGATGCACATGGAACTGGCCTAGCGCAGAGAGCAAAGAGCAAATACCGACTAAACCCATTTGTGTCCAGTTGGAAAGAATAGAACTGTCTTACAGAGTTTCCAAGGAGTGGCTGCTGGATTCAAACTGCTGACCTTTTGGTTAGCAGCTGAGCTCTTAACCACTGTGCCACCAGGGCTCCACTGAGTTAAGGGACCCTGGTAAATAAATAAGGTGAATGTGATTGACACCTCTACATCCAACCCCACAGGTCCCCACAGAACATCTGTCTGGACCTAGAAAGAAATATTGAACGTGAACCTGGGCCCTGGGGACCCAACACAGATACGTGTGCTCCTGTCCTACAGAGCTTACAGCCTTCTGGGGCCCGGGGCCTGGCAGGAAAAGCACAGCACACACTTGTAATCTTGCTTCAAAAACCAAAAAAACAAACCCGTTGCCATGGACTCGATTCCGACTCATAGCTCCAAGTTCAATCTCAACATTTATCTCTTGCGTTACCCTGTTCGTTGCTAGCCTCACCCCCAAATCTCTGCGCAGACTAGATCTTAGACCATCAACCTTCACCATAGGTTTCGGGAGAGAGCCAGGTGAAGGTGAGGGTCCCAGGGCTTGTTCATTTCTCCCACTGCACTCTGAACTTTTTACCGTTCCCCTCCCCCCTTGTCACAAACTGGCGGCGCTCATAGTAGTTATTAGGGGCTAGTCTGTCTTGTTTTCTCCTTAGGATGTTTATTTCTGCCTCTGAGGTGCCCTGGAGCCCTGGTGGTGCAGTGGTTAAATGCTTGGCTGCTTATCAAAAGGTGAGCAGTTGGAATCCCCTAGCAGCTCCTTGGAAACCCTATGCGAAATCGAGTCGAAGGCAATGGATGTGATTTTGGTAAGATGCTTCTGTTTTTACTAAAACCAGAGATATTTCTCTTCCCACCGTGCTCACACCACATACAAAAAGCAGTGGCAAAAACATTTTAATTATTCCCACGCAACACGACTTCTGAGTAACTACAAAGAAGGAAGCTTCAGAGACCCACACGGGGAAGCTAGAGGCTCAACGAGACCAAAACAGGAGGTGGGGGCGGAGGGGCATAGCCAGCTACTGCAGAAACCCAAGCCAGAACCCAGACCTCCTAAATCCCAGCCCAGACCTTGTTGTTCCGGGGAAAAGATTTGTTAGATAACCTCACCTTTTATGAATTCTGTCTGATAATTCATTAATAAATTCTCCTTTGGGTGGAGGTCAGTGACCAGGCTCGTATGATAATGAAGTTCTGCTCTAAGCCAAACTGCTTTGGGGAAAAGGCTTTGAGTGAGAAGAGGAGGGACATATTTTCATAAGCACCATAATGGATTAAAGGGCATATGTTCTGGTCAACTTGAGATGTGGTGGAAAGCAGACACCGGAGGGGATTCAAATATTGGATATGCTGCTAACGTGCTGTGTCATCTTACGAAAATCTGGTTTCCTCTCTGATCTCATTTTCCTAATCTATAAAATACTAATACTTCGTATGATTCGTGCAGAGATCTGGGATTCTAGGAGAAATCACCAAGGAAAGAAGAGGAGAGAGGAAGGGGGGCGGAGGAAGCTGAACAAAGAGATAGAGGTGGGGGAGGGGAGGAAGCGCAGTTAGATAGAAAAGGTGTTTTTAATAAGACACGGAAAAGAAGTTATCAAATGTGCCGCTCTTGAGGTCTGTTTTTCATCTTTATGCATTTTTAGAGTTTACACGTCCAGGGTTAAGTTTCTGATAAGTGGGGATTGACTGAGTGAATGAATGAATTAAATGAATGGATGAATGAATGAAACGCTGGAGAAGCATGCCAATAGGAAAGAAAGGACAGGAAGAGCAGAGAGCGCGGGAGCCCTCCGTGTCTAGTCCGGGGAAGCGTTGTTCCTTCACCGCGGGCAGAAGGACCCGCCAAGGGCCCAGTGGCCTCACCCCTTCCGCTAGCCGCCCGGACCCCGCCAGGGGGCGCTGCGCGGCGGCCGGGCCGGGCCGGGGGCGTGGCTGCTTTAAATTGCGGAACCCGCACTTGGGCGTCTCAGTCCCGGAGTCTACAGCAGGAGCATCCCGACTCCAGCGCCCACGCGGACCTCGGCCCGACCCAGACGGGAGCCTCCCCAGCGGCGGGGCGGAAAGCAGGGATCTGCGTAATAGCTGCTCCCCGGCGCGGTCCCGCCACCGTCGGAGCCCGGGTGCACACCTGCAAACTCGCCGCCTTCTGCACCTGCCTCCTGCGCCAGCGCGGGCGCCGAGCGAGCCATGGCCAACGCGGGGCTGCAGCTGCTGGGCTTCATCCTGGCCTTCCTGGGCTGGATTGGCGCCATCGTCAGCACCGCGCTGCCCCAGTGGAAGATTTACTCCTACGCCGGCGACAACATCGTGACCGCTCAGGCCATCTACGAGGGGCTGTGGATGTCCTGCGTGTCGCAGAGCACTGGGCAGATCCAGTGCAAAGTCTTTGACTCTTTGCTCAACCTGCCCAGTAAGTGCCTTCCCCACCCCACTCACCGCGCGGCCCGAAGACCCCAAGCCCCGTGGCCCCGTTCCGTCCTAGTGGCTGATTCTGCTGTGTGATTATGTGATTATCAGTTGTCAGTTGATCAGGTAGTCTGACCATGTGCCTTGTGAGGAAGTGGACAGGACCGTGGTTTGGGAGAAGGGCGGCTCAGGCCTGAACTCTAGTTCCGTTTTCCCGCTCTAAGTGCGGTTGCGTCTTAAATGCCCATAAGGGTGGGGCCAGGGATCGAGAGAATGGAGGACGAACTTCAGTTTAAGCTCTTCGCTTAATTAAATTCAGTTTACATGCATTCTAACATGGTGTATAAATTGAAGAGTGGTAGGGTTGGAATTTAAAAAAAAGGATGCCTTGAAAAGTTTGGACGCTCAAGTTTGTAAAATTAAATAGATAATCCCAAAGTCTTAGATGAGGGTTTTTTTTTTTTATGTTTACTATGACTTTTCATAGTAAAAGTCACATTCTGCTTGGAATGTCCCATCTTAGTGTCTTCTCCTTCCACTTGTGATTTATTATTTTGATCCTTCTTCTGATTTCTAAGATCCAGTAAGGCTGAGGAGGTCCCTTTGCATCCTCTCCCAAGACTTTGTTCCTTGAAGAAGCCTCTGGAGATTCCCCCAAAGGGCTGAGCTTTCAAGCTGGGCATTTTCAGAAGAGGCAGGCTGGGTTGTTATTTTAGAAAGGGACGATTGGTAGCAGGTGGAAAAGTAGACAAGAAAGAAAGGTTCTAAATACCCTCCCAGTCAGAAGATGAAAGGATCGATGAAGGTGTTGAAGACAAATACGGCGAAGTAGACAGAAGTGATGAAGTCAGAGGTCAGCTGGGGGAGGGGAGGAAGGTCGTCAGAGGTGAGGACAGGCATGCTTCTCCAAGCTTCTGTCCTCCATGGAGGACTTTCTCTGGGATGGATGTCCTCTTCTTGCCTCTGTCAAGTTGGAAAGGATGAAGTAGACTGTCATATATCTAAGGATGGGGTAGACAAGGACCATAGTATCCCCCCCCACACACCTTTTTTTAAATAAAATTTTTGAGTGCCATGTCAAGAAAGTCATTGAATTCCCACTTAATTAGGTATGACTATGGCTGGAGTATCTTAAGAAATCACATCAGTCGTCAGGCACTGGATGTCTGTTGTGCTCTTTTAACTGACTTAAACAGTTCCCTCGGTCTTTGCCCATATACACAAGCAACACACCCTCCTGCCCCTGCCAGCCCAGCAGCCCCCTTTGGTGCTAAAGGTGATGGGAGCCGTTAAACTGGTCCAAAAAGTGAAACGACATTGTGATTGCTCAAGGTTCCGTTGGTGGCTTTGTCCACCTCCTGCTGAGGAGCACATTTTAATAGTACATGTGGTTTTGCAAAAAGCCCTATAGTTTCCAGATACATAATACATATGTTCTGAATCTGTCTAAACACCTGTGGAGTTGGATCACTCCGTATGTGAGGACTGAGTGCTGTCACTTCAGCTTTTCAAAGTTTCCATACTAGGACTCCTTTATACCAAAAACTAACCTATAATTTTAGTAATTATCGCCCTTCTGTGTTATATTTACTCTCCTAACATGAACGATTGGGAACTATTCATTGAATTTCCCCATGGATGGTGTCAGAGACTATGTACATTTTGGGTACTATGTTGAGGGATTGGCAGATGGAGAAGTTTCTAAGGGAATTCTGGAGAAGTCTCATGATCAATTTTATTTCTTTGAGCAAAACTGTTTACTTTCAACATGTTTAGATGAGTTTTCCTTTAGCTTCCTTTAATGACTCAACGGAATCTGATTTATCTGTGTTGTAAATGCTCAAACACGTCTTCCCTCCACACGATGTTTTATTTTCATTTTTTCCTAATTATACAGTTATTACAGTTTTTAAAGTGACAGTAGAAGAGCTATAGTTTCCCTACCCCTCCCCACACATATATACCTGTTTGGAGACTTCTTGCTGATGGGTTTGATTTTTTTTTTTTCCCCCATTTTCTCCAGATCAGATTCCTCTTTTTGTTTTGGTTAAGCCAGAGTTTATCCCAGGTGGGTCTGAGGCCTTTCTCTCAAAACTGATTCCCAGAAGAGGGAGCTTTGAGTCACGAGTTCTCTCCCCTAACGTGCCATTGACTCGGGGGGCCTTTGGATGGACCCCAGAGAACCTGTCTCCGTTCCCTCACCTGGGCAGTGGTTCTCACACCCACCTGATGTAGACACCAGGGGTGGGGCTTTATTGGCTGGTTTTGGTATAATTCTGTGACATCTAGACATGGCAAGGGCTGTCTGTAAATATATGTAGTGTTCCTTGTAAAAGGTTGCATTTCAAGAAGTGCTTTTAGGTGAAAATCTTGGCCTCAAATTTCCTGAAGTTGTGTCTTGCTCTCTTTGCCACTGGAGCCCACTTGGTGTCTTGGAATCCAGATACAGGGACTTGTCAAGCCTTTATAACGGACAGATTACAAATCCCTCATTCCCCTGTTCTAGCGAGTATCAGCTGTAAAAAGCACATAACCTTCACAAAGTATCTAAAGGGATATGGTATGCTGAAGCAGTATGGGAATAAGATGCAGTGAGACTTTAGATGATTCTTGCAAAACAGTTTATGAAAAAGTAACTGAGAAACTTCTTGGGAAAACAAATATTACACTGCGTCTGTGGCCGCAGTTCTGTTCCATCTGAAGTATGTGATGTTTACTGAGCGTTGATGTTCTTACCATTGAAAGTCAGAACATATGCAGTGGAAGCTGCCAGATTCAGTTGCGGCAGACTCTTCCTGATTAGCACATGCATCTTGCTTTGTTTTGATCCAGTTCTCCATTTTTTGAGAAGTTAACGCCTACTTTGTGTGCTTGGTTAACTGCTTCTTGTTGCTTGAGTTTCGTAGCCATGGCTGTCCAAAGATTGGACTGCCCTCAGAGCCTGCACGGTGGGAGTTATTCAAGCAGGGAATGAGTAACCATTTTGTAGGAATGTTGTGTGGAAGATCCAAGCACCAGACAAATGGGAGGTTAGGCTAGACTCTCCAAGTCTCACCTAACCCTGAGATTCTGGAATTTGTTTATAAGCTCCTCTAGCCTGTTCAACTTGCTCTGCATGCATCCACATGTGTGTAGGTGTGCTTAATGAGTATTGGTTGTCAGTGAGGTTTCCCAGCACTCACCGTGATGTCAGGCACAATCAGGGAGGCAAAATCACTGGCTTGGACAATCATAAGCACGCAGAGAGAAGGACACCCACTTACGGTGCCCCAGACTGCACTACTCCTGCTGAACTGAGGGTTCTCAAATGGCCTTTGGTTCATTCTGACTCTCGGAAGAATAGAAGTTGAAACAAAAACGGAGGGTTGAGATCAGATCTCAGTCCTTAACCTGGTTTGGCACTAACTAGCTGTGTGTATAGAGATACGATCTATCTGGGCTGTAATTTCCCCACTTATAAAGTAGGGCAGAGTGGGAGGAATGGAGAGGTGAATCCATGATTCATTCATCCGTTCAACAAACGTGAGCCTAGCCCTAGTCTTGGTCCTAGGATGCAGCACAGATGATTTCTAAGGCCACTTCCAGGAGTGGCATTCTTTGTTACCAACTGCAGTGATAGTAGAAGAAAGGACAATTGGCGGAACTTAGGTTTCTTTACTTAGATGACCAGATGAGATGGAGGCAATACAGAGATGTAAATTTAATCATTTGCTCTAAGAAACAAACAAACAGAAAAAGGTAGGTAGTGAAACTGTTTCAGGGTATCTTCAAAAGTGGCCCCCTATCCCAGACTACTTCAATTACTGACCGTACTTGCGTTCTGAGGTCACACCCAATGGCCACCAGTTAATGCACTAATAAAATGGGAAACGCTAACAGTGAGGACTGTTGAGAAATGTTGAACTTTGGTAAAAGTGAAAGATTTAATAAGTGTAGTTATGGAGGTGTAGTTCTGTGACAGTGTGTGGTAAGCTCATTTAATTGTGGGGGAGAAGAGAGCTTTCTGTCCTAGTCACCCAATAGTCAGTTCATTTATTCACCTAATATTTATTACATAACTGAGGCAAAGAGTTTCTATGTGAAGATACAGATATAATTGAAATCTGTTTTGTTTATGGTATGCAGTATATAGAGTTATAATATGGTCAGTGAAAAGTGTCGACAATGACAGATGTTTACAAGATACTCTACTGCTTGAGTGGAGCCCTGGTGGTGCCCTGGGTAACAGCTACGGCTGCTGGACTGCTAACCAAAAGGCCTGCAGTTCTTCAGCTGCTCCTTGGAAACCCAGTGGAGCCGTTCTGTTCTGTCCTGTTAATTCGCTGTGAGTCGAAATCAACTCGACAGCAAAGGGCTTGGCTTAGCTTGGGCTACTGGCTTGAGCGGTAAGACTTTAAAGCTTCAGGGAAAAAAAAAAAGTCCCATATACTTGTCTCTGCTTGTCTTTCTACGCTAATGTTGATGAACCTCACTGTAATAGATCAGTAACTTCTAACTCATGTCTTGTTTTATAAGTAAAGATCTTTGTAAGTATTTTTTTAATTATACTTTTAGTTGGAAAGTGGCGAGAACTCCTCAGGGGGTCTTTAATCTCAAGATTATCAGTCTAGCTAAGTGTAATTAAAAGACTGCCTTCTCTGTTTACTGCTGAATAATGATGAAAAACAATAGTGTAACATTCAGACTGTTTGCTAGCCAGATTCTCTGTAGACAACTTTAGTTGTAGGGATAGCTGTCTGTTGGAGAGAGATCTACAAATTGAAGGTCCCTAGGAGCTTCAGTGAAAGGGACGTCTTTACTCCTAAATTAGATCCAATCAGACCAGCTCAGCATTAATAACGCAAAGTTATACTGTAGCCTGCTGGTCCAAAATACTGTTTTATATCTTTCAAACAACTCTCAACTCCTCCCCGCTGCTGCCCATCACTCGACTTGAGGAAAACTTCATCCCAGGGGCTCATTGGGTACATAATTTAAAAAATAGATCGAGTTAAGCGAAAAGTACAAATTTTTCCTGCCAGCATGAGTTTTTGACTTTTAGTGATCTAAACTAAATCTGGAGCCCTGATGGTGCGTGGTTAAGACTACAGCTGCCAACCAAAAGGTCAGCAGTTCGAATCCATCAGCTGCTCCTTGGAAACCCTCGGGGGCAGTTCTACTGTGTCTTACAAAGTCTCTATAAGTTGGAATCCACTCAACGGCAGTGAGTTTTGTTTGGTTTGGTTTGGTTTTAAGGTAAGCCTGGCTTTCTGTAGCAAGATTTTAGCATTCACAGAATATTTAGTGGCTTACCCAAGATACCATGGTTTGTTACAATGTAATTAATATTTATATATGCAAAAACTCTCCAGCAAGGAGTTTCTCAGTAGTGTATCAATGATGCAGATAAACACAGGGGAGCAAGTATCTTTACCTGTTATATTAGTACAATTTTTAAAGGATAAATGTTTTAATTCAAATTCATTGAACACAGACTCGTTGGATCCATGTGACTTGCCAGGTACTGTGCTGAGTGCTTTGCATGGAAATATGAACCCATATCTGGCCCATGCCATCGAGGAGCTCACGCTTACATATTTTAAACCTCTGACTTTAACGGCTTCTAAAAGACTTGCATTTGAAGGATTCATCTGATTCCAGCTAAAAACTGCGGTTTAGATTCTATCTGCACAAAAAACTCTTGGAGCTTATAATGTTAACACTTGCTTATTTTGACTTGTAATCCATCATCATGTGTGCCTGGCTAATGAGTTTTCATACTGTTAGGAATCTCAGCCTTTTTTTTCTTACATTTTTTCCCACAAATCAGTATAGTTAAGGGTTGGTTCACGTCTCCAATGAAATGAAGTGAGATTTTGCATTTGTCAATCTAGTATTGTGAAGCACAAGGACATTTTGTAAATTAATGGTGCTCTCCCCTTGCTCTGTATGGTTTATATGAGTCCCAAGTTTCTTCCCTTCTCCTTTTTTTTTTTTTTTTTTTTTTGCATTGTACAAACAATACATTGTTTTATAAAGCAAAGAACCAAGGTAGCGTAATTAGCAAATATGTAACAAAATATCGGCTCCCTCCCCACTTGGAGAAACTTTGTTTGCCAGAGAAGTGGGAAGAGTAAAATGGGCGTAGCACGAATCACACGTTTTCTTTGAGCATTTAAGGGACAAATACTTAGAGATGAAGAATGTGAATATCAAATAATTCCCAGTGGGTACAGTAGAGGCCTGGAGTAGTTGATACATGCGTGCTCCTTGCCTGGTGGGTTGGTGGTTTTGGACAAGCCTGACTCATGAGACGCTTGCACAGGAGACTCCTTGTGAAGAGCGCGCTTGGATCCAAGTGCTCAGACCTGCTGCGCTGGTGGCTTGCTGTTTCCACTGAAGTAAAGATCATGATGATTACTAAATAAGCCAGGTTCAACTCAAGCAAGGTGGAAAACTTGGAGAGAGATGAGAAGAAAGCAACACAAGTGTATAATAAAGAGTTGGAAAAGTAGATATTTATGAGAAAACAGAATGGAGGTGGCTGAGTGGTGTAAGAGGCTGTTGAGATTTGAAGGGCTATTATAGGAAAAATACTCTGTACGTTGTTGTTGTTAGGTGCCATTGAGTCGATCGCTACTCACAGTGACCCCATGGGGCAGAGGAGAACCACCTCATAGGGTTTTTTTGGCTGTAATCTTTATAGCAGCAGATTGCCATGTCTTTCACCAAGTCTTTCTCTCATGGAGCCACTGGGTGAGTTCCAACCACCAACCTTTCAGTTAGCAGCTGTGTGCTTCACTGTTTGCACCACCAAGGCTCCCTGGGCTCTATATATACTGAGGCTAAAAATTATGTCACCTCTTCCTGAAGACCTTTAATGACTTCTGATTACCCTTAGAATAATGGCCAAACCCCTTACCCTAGTTTGCAAAGGCCTGCATGATGTATGCCTTCTGCTCATCTCACTAAACCCACCTCCTTTTACTTTCCACATTCCGTCATCTTCCAGAAGGATAACCAACCATCCCAGTTTGCCCAGGATTGAGGGGTTTTCTCGGATGCAGGACTTTCAGGTTTAAAGCCAGGACAATCCCATGCAAATTGGTAGGGTTGATCGCCCTATCTTCCAGGCCCAGGGGTCAATTCTTCTGCCTATTTTCCTTCTGAGTGAAATCTTAGGACCCAATTGGAAATCTGTGTTACGTATAGGGGCTTTAGGGTTTTTTTTTTTTTTTTCCATTTTCCTTGTAAGTAATAATTGTCTTTGCAAAAGCTACTGAAAAATCAAAAATCGGGATTGCTTCACAATGGAGTCCTTAGTACTTACCTCTTCTTGCCACACTATGGTTTGTGATTCCAAGAAGAAGTTTTGTAATACTCTTATAAGCATCTTCAGTTCCCCGTAAACTCATGGTTTATTATCTCAGGAAGTCTCTACCACCTTGACTTCCTGAGATAAGCGTGTGCTTGGTGTGTCTGTGCCCTAGCACACTTAGGAAGAGTTTTGATGGCTAATGAGTTTCAGAGCTAATGGATATTGTCAGGGGAGGGTCTCTATTTTGTTTTTTAATTAAATCAAGTAAAAATTTATCTTGGCTTACAAAATATCTCTAAATTGCTATAAAAATGCCTTTGATACTTTTTAGAAAGAGGCTACTGTAATTTTGTCGTACATGGTCTGGTTATGACAAGGATGGAAATATCAGAAAATTAAAATTTCATGATGCTTTAGCAATCTTTAGTTTCCATTGGTTGGCAACCTAGGTTCTCAACCCTGCAGATTCTAAGACTGAGCATCAATTTAAATTAGAAATTGGGATATAAAACCTGTCCGTCGCCTCAGCCACTTTTGAAGACCATCCAGGAGTCAATTGTTCCAAGTCCCTGGTTCAAGATAGCATCACTCTCATTTTCAATTTTTGCATAACAGAACCTTGATCTCAGAGAATATTTAGTGACTTACCCAAGACACCATGGTTTGTTACAATGTAATTGATATTTATGTATGCAAAAATGCTTGTCTCATGTTAGCACTGTCATTGAGATAACGACCTTTATTTAAAAGGAATAAATCTAGAATTAAAAAAAAAAACAACTCTTCTCTCCAATATTAAACCATGATAAAGTTTAGCTTCACCTCCTTTGTTCCTAGTCTGTACACCTATGCCACAATTATGTTGTCACATTTTTACTCTATAAAAAACATTCTGATTTAATCTCTCAGATTAGACCCTGTCTATTGATCATACAAAAGACATTAAGAGAAAACTGGAAAATTAGTGGGTTCCTGGGAAGTACTACCTTGAATTATATTATCAGCAATTTTACAATAAGATAGTTTAAAAAACTCTTGATGTCTCTCAATAAGAACCTACTACCATGTTCCCAAGTAATATCTCAAAGGTGTTTTTCTTTTTTTTATAAAATGGTTTTCATATTTCCCTCTATTCACTGGAGAGACAAATGATGTTTATCCAGCAATGAGAATCTATGAAAAATCCATTTCTAAATTCACCCAGTTTTTCAGAAACTTGATGAATGGGGTATAGAGCTGCTGACTGACACCAAAATACATTACAAACCATTTTAATGATAAATGATTTAACATTAGGATAATACATATGATTGTTATTTCTGAATTAGAATACCTTATTAGTAAGGATTAAAGAGGTATTAGTTCAGCTAAACCTATTCAACTAGAACATTAATTACTTTTCTGGTCGATTTTGAATTTAGGTTGAAAGCAAAATGTTAGAGCTGGAGAGCCTCTTATTCATTATCCACCCCAGGCTTTTGTTTTTCTAGAAGAAACTATGTTTTGATGGATTTAAGTCACTTGATTGGCCTAGGTCTCCATGTGAGTTACAGACAGAAATGTGATTAGAACTGGGGTCTCCCGGATCCTAGTTCAGTTTTCTTTCATCCACGCAACATTGGAATATATTTCATTGGCTACTTCTACTGCTCTTCTCTTGTCTATCTAGGCATGATGGTTTTTAAATGTTCTAAAATGTTTTTTGTCAGGCACTTTGCAAGCAACCCGGGCCTTGATGGTGATTGGCATCCTGCTAGGACTGATAGCAATCTTCGTGGCCACCATGGGCATGAAGTGTATGAAGTGCATGGAAGACGATGAGGTGCAGAAGATGAGGATGGCTGTCATTGGGGGCGTGATATTTCTTATTGCAGGTAAGACAGGACCTGTCCCCTTTCACCTATTACTCGGCCCTGGCATGCTTTGAGATCTAGCTTTCGGTTTCCTTAGATTATTTTGGATGTTTTTGCACTTGAGTTGATTTATTTCAATCCCTTTAATATCCGAATACATGGACCTTAAGTCAAATTGGCTTTTAATTTCTCAAACGAAGGAGCCAATGAAAATTTGAGATCTGTGCCCACAATAGGTAGGCTGATTCACTGAGGTTTCAGGTGCCAACTGGTTTGTTGGAACCAGCCTCCCAAGTGAAAAGAGATGATTTCTAGCTAGCAAACACTAAGGAACTATTCTATGTAATTCAGAATTTAGTATCAATTTCTGTGGTACGGACTCACTTGAGAGAAGAGAAGATGGGGCATACTGAGAGAAAACATAAAGAATGTGTAAATCACAGATATCCGTGAGGAAAGTATGGGATTGGGATTATTGGAGAAAAATGAGGACAACATCCAGGTGGGCAGAACTGATTCCAGAATAAACATGAGGGCCTCATAGATGTGTGAAGGAACAGGTCAGTCAGCATGGAGGTGGAATGTTGAAATTGTAGGAAGGCAGGTCCAATGAGTTTAGGAAGGAAAGTAACAGACAGGCCTTGAAAAAAGAATGAGGTTATATTTACCACAGAAAACATAAATTTGTTCCTTTATTCAAGTCTTGAATGATGAGTCTGATAAGAGTCAGAAGACATGGACAGCTCCATTTTAAAGCCTTAGAATAAGGCTTATGTTAAATAGGACACCCTGTAATAGTCTAGGAGCCCTGGTGGGCAGTGGTTAAACATTCATCTGCTAATCAAAAGGTTGGCAGTTCGAATCCACCAGTCGCTCCTTAGAAACCCTATGGGGCAGTTTTATAGGTACTGTAGGGTCACTATGAGTCAGAATCGACTCGACGGCAATAAGATGACATGAAGGATGTAAACTCCGCCTAACTCGGACCTAATATTTTTGTCTGTCTTACCAGAAGACTTGGACTAAGTCATGTCTGAACCTCCATTCTCTCTAATATTAGAATAAAATTCCAGAGCTACTGATGAAATTTAATTCTTACCACTTTCAGGCTTAATGGACTGTATATTTTTGTTCAGTGTTCCATAGTAATTAAGTCTTTTGTTTTGAATTTCTGTAGGTCTGGCTGTTTTAATTGCCACGGCATGGTACGGCAATAGAATTGTTCAAGAATTCTATAACCCAATGACCCCAGTCAACGCCAGGTAATGCTATTCACACGTAAAATTGTTTATTCTTTGAGAAAATATCCCTTTTATATCCTGCAAAGTCCAGCTGGTGCTGTGGCTTTCCAGATTTGCTTTCAAGAATTGTATGGCATTTTATGTCAAACTTGCAAACAATTTGACTGGCCTGTGACTCATGTTAAAATGAGTTTGATAATTGCTTTAACACCCTGTATTGATAACAAACTACTTCAAAGTAGAAAGTTCCAAGCACCATACTTTCCAATTCTATGCTGAGCCTTTTTTTTCTTTTTAAAAATATTAATAAAGATGTTATTGTGTTTGAACTTTCCTCCTTAAAGAGTATTCTGATGCTTATAATAACTAACTATGATTATTTACAACTAACACATAGCTTCTGACTAATTGAAAAAATAGTACCACTGTTGTACAGCCCATTGCCATTGAGTTGATTCTGTCTCATAGTGACCCTATAGGACAAAGTAGAACTGCCCCATAGGGTTTCCAAGGAGTGGCTGGTGGATTTGAACTGCTAACCTTTTGGTTACCAGCCAAACATTTAACCACTGAGCCACCAGGGCTCCTGCTGTAGAGGTTAGTGAATAATACTTCATTCCCAAAAGTTTAATTTTACATCTAAGACTACAGTATAATTTTAGTAAGTGGAGATGTTATTGTTAGGTGCCGTCAAGTTGGTTCCAACTCATAGCAACCCCAGGTACAACAGAGAAAAACACTCCACGGTCCTGTGCCATCCTCCCAATTGTTATTATGCTTGAGTCTATTGTTGCAGCCACTGTATCAATCCATCTTGTAGAGAGTCTTCCTCTATTTCGCTGACCCTTTACTTTACCAAGCATGATGTCCTTCTCCAGGGACTGATCCCTCCTGATAACATGTCCAAAGTACATGAGAGGAAGTCTTGCCATTCTTACTTCTAATGAGCATTCTGGCTGTACTTCTCCCAAGACAGATTTGTTCTTTTTTCTGGCAGTCCATGGTATATTCAGTATTCTTCATTAACACTGTAATTCAAAGGCATCAACTCTTTCAGCTTCCATATTCATTGTCCAGCTTTCACATGCATATGAGGCAATTGAAAACACCATGGCTTGGGTCAGGCACACCTTAGTCCTTAAAGGACATCTTTGCTTTTTAACACTTAAAAGAGAATGGGGATACTACTTTGAAATGTTATGTTCCATCATAGCTATAAAATTGACTTTCCAAAGGCCACCTTTCTTAATAGTACAAGTTGTGGAAGTTGAAGACCTGATTCTTGACTAACAGGTAACCACACTCTTTGACCAGGAGTGAGGATCTTTATCCCATTGTCTTCACATCTTTAAAAACTAATAAGCTACATTTAGAGTCAGAACTTTAAGATGTAATTATGGTGTATTAAGTGCTAGGATGAATGGATGGAAAATCCCAGTGCTTGGAGAGATAAGTTGTGTTGCTTTTTATGTAATATAATCACCCACATAGAGAAGAACACATACTGCAATGCTTGTGTTGGAGCCCATCCCAGAAGACATAGAACCTAGAGACAGAAAGTGCTGGAGGTCAATGGGCTAAAATTTTACTGGAGTAATAATACCAGTAATGCATGTGAAAGCACTTTATAAATTGCTAGGCATTGTACAATTATTATTTACATTGTCTCATGGGATCCTGAAAGCAGTCCATTGAGGCAAATGGAATTATCTTGCTATGACAGAAGAACAAACTGAGGTTGAGTAGTGAAGTTACCAGCAGCAACAGCAGCAGGTGAATTTTGCACTGGAATCTAGACCTTCTACTTTAGATCCAGTCCTTCTCCAGCTTTATTGTCCACAATCACTCCTGGATAACTCACCCCCAAAAGTCTAGGTGAATACATTCACCTAGATCAGATTAATCCAGAACAGTTCATGGACTGCTTAGAAGTCTTTTTGACAAAACAGTAATTTGGGATTTGAGTTTATATGGCTACTTGTGATCAACTATTAAAAACTCTAATAACCACTTTTGCGATTTGTGGCAATTTCTTTTAGACTGTGGTTGCTACTTGGTGGTAGTATAAAGTGCTAAGCTTTAGACTAGGAACCATGGTCCAAATTCATCTTCCAAAATATCTAAACTTACTTTACAAGTCACATGGAAAAGTCTTTGGAAATACTTGCATTATTAACCTGGTATTGCACGTCATATTGTATGATCTACTAAAGTGTCAACAATTACAGTGTAAACATTCTTGTGTACGTGTGTTAAAGTACTTTCAAGGGACGATGGGAGTTATTTCCCAAGGAAAAAGTACAAGTATGATATTGATTTCCTTCCTTAATTGTGTTAGAAGAACTGCCAGTAATTCATTGATTAAACAAATGTGTTGCCTTTTCTTTTTAGGTATGAATTTGGTCAGGCTCTCTTCACTGGCTGGGCTGCGGCTTCCCTCTGCCTTCTGGGAGGTGCCCTACTCTGCTGCTCCTGTCCCCAAAAAAAAGCCTCTTACCCAACACCACGTCCCTATCCAAAACCTACACCCTCCAGTGGGAAAGACTATGTGTGACACAGAAAAGGAAAGAGTCCTGTTGGAACAAACAGAAAATGGACACTGAAGTCTGATCATCAGCCTTAAGACCTTAGACTTTTGACTATTGTAGTCTGAACTTTGGTATTACAAAAACAAACAAACAAAAAATAATAATCCAAAAAAAGTATTTTTTTCAATACCCATTGCTAAAAATGGTTTAGTTTTATTTTATCTTCTTGCCTCAACACAGAAGGGAAGGCCTTTCCATTTTTATGACTGGGTCCCACTGAGTAATACTACTCGAATAGGGGGAGAGGATGCTCCTTAAATATATATAGATATGTAAATATACATGTTTTTCTAGAAAAAAATTTAGGTGGTGAAAAACTTCCTCTCATTATGTTTGCACCAGCATACTTAAAATTCTGCTAAAAAAGAAAAAAATGTATATTTAATTCCATACTGATCAGATAAGAGTTAATTTTTGTATTTTTCTTCTTTTCGTATGTCTACATCTATAATCTAATGGGCCAAATATCATTTACCCTCCCTCATCAGCCTTTAGTGTCATCTACATAAGACCTAATCTCCTCTACCAAGTATGAATTCCTTACATTTTTCGTGTGTGCCCTTTTCATCTGTTTTTTTTGGCCATGAACTTGTAGCATTTGCTTCTTCTTTAGTAGGTCATTCTCCAGGCCCTTATTTGCTTCTTTAGTAGATTGGCCTCTAAGCCCCAAATCTGAGAGCACATTTTATAAAGCCTGTATTTTAATTCCTAAGGTCAAAAAGAACCTTAGAAATTAGCGCTTTGGGGGCATATCTTTCACATCTTTCTGCATGACCAGAGTGAAATATTTCTGTTGACTTTCCCACATGATCCCTGTACTCTGACCTTTAACACTCTTGTTTGCTTTGAAAATATTTGTCCCATTGAGTAGCTTTGCTCTGCTTTCTCCAGTGTTGTAACACACAATTTTACAGGTTAAATTTTTAAGCTACTTATTTGCTGTTGTATATTCCCATAAAGGACCTTGTTCTTCCTCTCTCCTCAACTGTATTGGAGTTTCCAAATGTAGTTATTATATAGTTTACCTCTGCTCCCAGAGAGGTGTGGTCTGTTTGTCTGAATGAAGTGGTAGACTTTCTGGAGAGATAACCTGGTGACAAATATTCTCTCTATAGCTGTAAACAAGTCATTTAATCTTCTACCTCTTTTCTCATCTGTCAGTTGGAGATAATAATACTTAATCAGCAGGTAGAGGTGATGTGAGTATTAATTATTTGATATTACTGTCATTCTTTGAACGTGAAATATGCCTAATTAGTGTTTTATTTGCTCAATTGGCTTTTTAAAAGTCAATGAACATAACCTACACAAATGTCTTCACAGCACTGACCATTTTCCTTTCTAGAAGAGTCCATTTTCTTTATTTCAGCTGTGACTGGCATGTGTTGATCTGTTCAATTTTAATACTTGTTCTGAATTTTATAGTCTGTGGAAAATGCTACTTCACTTGAGCAAGATGACATAATGAAAAGGGTGTTGGCTTTGGTGTCTAGAGACCTGGATTTGGGTTTTGGTGCTATCAATTACTGTCTGAGTATGGGCAAGACAGCTGGCTGCCCTAAATCTGTTGCTTCATTAATCTTAAAAAAAAAAAAAAAAAAAAGGGCTGCTGATTCCTGCCCTGCCTGCCTCACAGGGCTGTTGTGAGAATCCGGAGAGATGGAATATATTAAATATGGTTTTGTAAGGTGAAAAGTACTAGACTAGGTAAACACTGAGGAATTCAAGTACACAGATTTTAAAGTTACTTTTCAAATGACTGAAGAAAGAGATTTTAGGAAATAAGTTTCTTGTCTTAACCATAATATTAATATGCAGATTGAATGGGTAAAACAAAAACATAAATGTTGGCAATGCCAACATGATTGAATTGTAATTACTTCCAAGGATATTTAAGGTCCTGTCTGCTAAGTGGTGCCCTCAGAGCTGCTGCTATTAGCTGGTTAGGATAGTTAGTTTGGGAACAGTACTTTATAGTCAAACCCCCTTGGGAAAATTATCCAAAGATCTGTATCACATGAGGTCTTGAACCTAGCAAATCATAGTGTGTCTTCTAAAACTAAGAGTCTATGCTACTAACCCAAAACCAAACCCGTTGCCTTCAAGTCAATCCTGACTCATAGTGACCCTGTAGGAAAGAGTAGAACTGCCCTGTAGCGTTTCCAAGGAGCACCTGGTGGATTCAAACTGCCAACCCTTTGGTTAGCAGCCATAGCACTTAACCACTACGCCACCAGGGTTTCCCTGTGCTACTAGAAGATACAATTCAGAGTTGTTGCCATGTAATTAGATCCTGATGATGAGTGAATGCTAATGCACATGGGAGCCAGTTGCTAAAATCTACAGCAAAATCTAGAGTCTAGAATGACCAACAGAGTTGTTACACCAGAATTTATTAAATTTTGTTATTTTGATACTCTGCTAACCAAGTAGTTGCTGTCAAGTCAATTCCGACTCATGGTGATGCCATGTGCGTCAGAGTAGAACTGCTCCATAGGATTTTCAATGGCTAATGTTTTGGAAGTAGATTACTAAGTCTTTCTTTTGAAGTGCCTCTGGGTAGACTTGAACCACTAACCTTTTGGTTAGCAGCCAAGCACATTAACCGTAGCACCCTCCAGGGACCTTTATACTCCACTACACACCTGGAAACAGACCAAAAGATAATTTTGTTTTTGTTTTTGTAATGGGAATTTGTATAAAGCATTGTTCTTTTTCAATAAATTTTTGTTAATAAAAAAAGTTTTTAGCTTGTTTTCGATCATTTATTTCTAGATTGTCATGCTTGGAATAGGAGGTGGCTTGGGATAGAATCTGACTCACTGTGTGTTCCTGGGAAAGAGCTGTTGTTGCCTCTAGGCCATCTATCAAGTATTTGGAAGGCTCTGCCCATTAGAATGTTCTGTTTCTGTCAGTCTGAACACCTCATCAAAGCCTGTGATGGAGGAGGATGCCAGGAGAAGTTACTTTTCTTATCCATGAAAAGGGAACGTGACACAATGAGTGACAAAGATAAAATAGGACAGAAAGTATTCTGTTACCTGTAAGTCACTGTGCAAACTTAAGGTAGCTATGTTGCCCACAGGGTAGAAAAGAGCAGGTTAGAAATCCATTAGTGTTTTGCAATACTTATTATCAAAACTAGCTCTTAAAGTGGCCATCTAAGATGCATCAATTGGTCCCAACCCACCTGGAGTAAAGGAGAATGAAGAACACCAAAGACACAAGGAAAGTATTAGCCCAAGAGACAGAAAGGGCCACATAAACCTGAGACTTCATCAGCCTGAGACCAGAAGAACTAGATGGTGGCCGGCTACCACCAGGACCACCCTGACCCTTACGGAACACAACAGAGAGTTCCTGATGGAGCAGGAGAAAAGTGGGGTACACAGTTCAGATTCTAGTAAAAAGACCAGACTTAATGGTTTGACTGAGACTGGAGGGACCTGGAAGACGTGGCCCCTGGGCTCTCTGTTAGCCCGAAACTAAAACCATTCCCGAGGCCAACTCTTCAGACAAAGATTAGACTGGACTATGGGACATAAAATGATATTTGTGAAAAGTGTGCTTCTTAGCTCAAGTAGATACATGAGACTAAATGGGCAGCTCCTGTCTGGAGGTGAGATGAGAAGGCAGAGAGGATGAGGAGCTGGTTGAATGGACAAAGGAAATCCGGGATGGAAAGGAGGAGTGCACTGTCACAGTATGGGGAGAGCAAATAGGGTCACAAAACAGTGTATGTGTAAATTTTTGTATGAGAGACTAACTTGAATTGTAAACTTTCACTTAAAGCACAATTAAAAAAAAAAAAACCTAGCTCTTAAGAAAGTAAGAAGTGATGAAACTCATTCACTTGTTATCTTTAGTTATCAATAATTGATAAATCCTTAAGTGTGACCTCTCCCTGGGCAATGTTCCTATTGACAGCCCATGATAGTAAATAAAGGATGCAGCTGTAATGATGGAGACTCAGGCATTAGCATGATGGGTGAGGGACAAATATTGCAGTTTGATTTAAAATCCCCTTACATTAAGCAGATGTATCAGAGTCCCTACTCTGTTCCTACAGAATTTAGGTTTCTATGGGTAGAGCCCAGGCCCAAGAAGTGTTAAAAACCTAGTGCAGTGGAGTAGATTCTGATTCATAGCGACCCTACAGGACAGAGTAGAACTGCCCCATAGTGTTTCCAAGGAGTGGCTGGTGGATTTGAACTGCCAACCTTTTGGTTAGCAGCCATAGCTCTCAACCACTGCACCACCAGGCTTCTGACAGGCTATATACAAAAAAAAAAAAAAAAAAAAAAACAAACCCGTTGCCGTCGAGTCGATTCTGACTCACAGCTACTTTATAGACTAAAGGAATTATGAAATAAGAAAGACCCTGCCCTGGGTCCAAGCCCTGTGAAAACTGTTCAGTGGAGAGAGAAACCAAACTTCGTATCTAGTACAGGTCCTGGCGTTCTGTCCCTGATCAGCCACGTGAGCTGTGGACACCTCAGCCCGCTGTAAAACGAAAGGCTTGGACCAGCCCAGTGTTATTCTTAGCAGCGTGTTAGAATCACTTGGGGGAGATTTTGAATCATCTGATTCCGGGGCTCTACCCGAGATCAGGGGAATCAGAATCTCTGAGTGGAGTGCCCCAGGCTTAAGCATTCAAAATGATTCCAGTGCACAGTCTAAGTTGCAAACCAGTGGGCTGTGTCTTCTCTCAGGACCAATCCTATTCTAAAAATTTTCCAGTAGACACACATCCAGGCCTTTAATAGACAGATTACATTGCTGTCTACTTACCCTGTATCCAATGTTATGGTTTTATCTTGGGATTCTGGACTTTTCCCCTTTGGTAGGGTGGGGAGGGAGCTTAAGGAAAGGTAGTCAGCAGATGATTTTCTCGTTATTTCCTTGGTAAATGACCCCTTTCTTGTCATTCTCTTTTAGTTTTAAATTACCCCCAACAATAGTCATTAATACAAAACAAATTCTGTTTTAAAGAACAGCCTTCTATTTAACAAGGAATAGTAGCTCAAGAGGGTAAGTGCTTCTAAAGTGAAGCCTTGGTTGTATTTCTTTGTTATGGGAAATTCTGGAGAGAGTTCTTAGCTAAACCTTAACCTTGCTTCATTTGCTTTTAAATGAAAAATATTTCAGTGGTTTTATGTCATTAAATATTTGTTTGCATTGATTTCCCTGCCACCACCAAAAAGAGAGTGTGTGCAAACACACACCCACACATAAACACACCTATTAGGAAAAGCTAAAGTTTTTGAAAACTCGACAAGTATTTTTTAACTAAATTGACCTGGACCAGGGCATGTTGTTTTCTCAAAGGAGCCTTTTTCTTTTTTTATCATTTTTGTTAGTTAGTTTCCCGTTTGCATGAATGCTGGGCTTTCCCTCAAGTACCTATCACTGCTGCTTGACAGTACAGAAAATCCAACAGCTTGTAAGTGATCTGAGACAAACTGACATCGGGGTCAAGAGTACGGGGTAGCAGAGAGTATTATCTGGGAGATACGAGTGGATTACAAGCTTTTTAAGTAAGCTCAAAAACAGCAAGGACAGAAG
Organism: Dugong dugon; assembly: GCA_030035585.1. Lineage (NCBI taxonomy): Eukaryota > Metazoa > Chordata > Mammalia > Sirenia > Dugongidae > Dugong > Dugong dugon. The sequence goes on from CM057466.1 coordinate 25,401,617, forward strand.
ACTTTCTTTTTTTGAGGCCTATTTTTGACTGCAATATTTTTTACTCATTATAAAATTAAAATTTATTACTTGAGAAAGAAAAACAGAAAGTAGAAATAATAATTTAAAGAAATATGAGTCTTACTACCCAAAAGCAAAAACTTTTAGTAATTTGATATGCTCTTCTCCAGTCTTTTTTTCTCTCCCAGAGAAAGAGTCAGACGTTTGTTTTTTGTTTGTTTGTTTTGTCTTTTGGTTTTTCTTTCTTCTTTTTTTAAGAGAGTAGCGTATTGTACAAATACTTTTTATTTCTGTTTTGATCTCCATCTACGTATACAATAATTAATGTACTATATTACTCCACAGGCTAGACAACAGTTTTTCATTCATTCTGATAATAGCTTTAAGAATCTAAGGCTTTTCCCTGAGGTCACGTTTTAACAAAATAACAGATTGGCACACAAAATAAAAGATATCACCCGTGAGTACGGGGCTTCATTTCAAAAACCATCTATATGAGACCCAAAGGTCAACAAGTACTCCAAAGCAAACATAAGACCACAAGGGGGAGGGAGGTGCAGGGAAACTAGAGTATTGGAAACAGAACAACCAGAATGCAATTAATGAGAATGTTGACACATTGTGAAATATATAACTAACGTCACTGAACAACTTGTGTAGGTATTGTCAAATGTGAACCTAATTTGCCGTGTAAACTTTCAACTAAAATACAATAAAGTATTATATAAAAAATAATACATAAAAAGGAATCTAAGACTGGTCAAGTATTTTCTGCGATCATGTGAACTGTGCCCCTGGAATTGTGCGGGAAAACAGCCATGAATAAAACAGACAAAAATCCACTAACCCATTAATGGTAATCCACTAACTACCTTTCTAGATGGAGACTACAGACAATAAACAAAATAAATGTGCTAAATATATAAATATATTAAATGGAGATAAGCCCTATAGATAAAATCTAAAGCAGAGAGGGAATATTGGAAGGGTTGGGGAAAGGGAGGGTAACAGTTTCAAGTAATGTGGTTATGGAAGTTCTCAATAAGATGGTGACACTTGGGAAACAATTTAAAGGAAATGAAAAAGCAAATCAAATGGTTGTCTGGGGGAAAGAACATTCCAGAAAAAGTAAGTGCAAATGCCCTAAGTTGGAATCGTGCATAAATGTTTAAGAAAGAGCAAAGAGGCCAGTGTAGCTGCAATGGATTAAGTTAGGAGGAGAGTAATAGGAGGTGAAGACATAAAGGGAAAGGGAATTTAGTGGACCATTGTAATGACTTCAGCTTTTACTTTGAGTCAAAGAGAAGGACAGCATTAGGTTTTATGTAGAGGAGACACCAAATTAAATTAAGATATAACAGAATCTTCCTCCCAGTTGTACTGACTATAAGAGGGCAAGTGGTGTGACCATCTAAGATACAACTATTGGTCTGTATTTGTCTGGAGCAAAAGAGGAAAAAGGAAACCAAAGACTCAAAGAAGAAACTAGCCTACAGGACGAACAGCCCATGTGAACCACAGCTTCATCTATCCTGAGACCAGAAGAACTAGATGGTGCCCAGCTACCACTATCAACTGTTCTAATGAAGGATACGATAGACGGTCAGGGATAGGATGGGGAGAAAAATGTAGAACAAACCTCAAATTCCTAAAAAAAGGCCAGACTCATTGGACAGATAGACTAAATAATCCCTGGAGACTATTGCCCTGAGATACCCTTTAAACTTGGAAATGAAGCCACTACCAGAGGTCAGCTTTCAGCCAAATAATAGATTCACTCATAAAATAAACAGTATCACCCATGAGTACTGTGCACCTTTAAATAATAATGTATATGAGACCATATGACAGTGCCCTGGTGGCACAGTGGTTAAGTGCTCAGCTGCTAACCAAAAGATTGGCAGATTAGCAGTTCGAATCCAACAGCAGCTTTACAGGGAAAGCTGTGGCAGTCCGCTTCCCTAAATATTTACAGCCTTGGAAATCCTAAGGGGCAGTTCTACTCTGTCCTGTGGGGTTGCTATGACTTGACAGTAGTAGGTTTGGATTTTTTTTTTTTTCTTTTTTGGTTTTATGAGACCAAATGGTCAATATTTACCCTAAAGCAATGACAAGAAGGTAAGGGGGGACAGGGAAGCTAGATTAATGGAAACAGAACAACCAGAATGGATGAGAATGCTGACACATTGTGAAGAGTGTAACCAATGTCACCAAACAATATCTGTAGAAATTGTTAAATGGGAACCTAATTTGCTGTGTCAACTTTCACCAAAAATACAATATAATAAAGAAGAAGAAAAAAAAAGAGGGCAAGGAGTGAAGCACCAAGATCAGGTAGAATTCTACTGCAATACTCTTGGCAAGTGATGTCTTGATAATAGAAATAGGTAGTAGGAAGAAGAGATTAGAAACCAGATATCATTTTAAAGTTCAGCCAAAAGAATTTGCTAATCTGATTGGATGTGGGATATTGTCTTAGGCTGGGTTCTCTAGCAAAGCAAAACCAGTAAAGCGTATAAATATTTATATAGAGAGATTTATATCAAGGAAACAGCTCATGTGATTATAGAGGCTAGAATGTACCAAGTCTGTGGATCAGGGTAGAGGCGTCTCCCAATTCACGCAGCCACAGAAGCTGGCGAACCAAAGATTGGCAGGTTGGAGAGCAGGACTCCTGCTCACAGGCTGTGAAGGTTGATGAATTCCAAGATCCACACGCAAGACTGCAAGGTTTCTCCTGATTCACGTAGCTGCAGGGAATGTCAAACAAAAGATCAACAGGTTGGAGAGCAGGACTCTTGCTCGCAGGCTGTGAAGATCGATGAATCCCAAGATCAACCGGTAAGCTGCTAACTCAAGTCTGAAGAAATGGAGGTGAGACAACAAGAGGCAGCTGCTGCATCCAGAACAAGCCAAAAAACCTTGGCAAGGCAAGCAGGAAGGAAGTAGCTGGTGGAAGGCAGAGAGATGAAGGCTGAGGTGGTGGTGAGATGCCACAGGTCCCTCCTCTACTGGTATCCCTCAGCAGATTCCATCATGGGGTTGATCACATATCAAATTTCAAAAAGGAATTAATCACATTATACAACTGCCAAAACACTGAGAATCATGGCCTAGCCAAGACGACATACAATCTTAACCATCACAGATGTGAAATTAAAAGAAGAGTTAAGATGATGCCAAGATTTTTTTTTTAATTTATGTTTTATTTTACTTCCGGTGAAGGCTTACACAAAAAATAGTTTCTCATGAAACAGTAGTACACGTATTGTTTTATGACATTGGTTAACAACCCCACAACATGTCAACCCTCTCCCTTCTAGGCCTTTTTTTTTTTGGTGAAAATATACATAGCCAAAGATACACCATTTCAAAAATTTCTAGATGGACAGTTCAGTGACATCGACTACGCTCTTCCAATTGTGCTACTATTCTCACTTGAGATGAAGGCTTACAGAACGAAATAGTTTCTCATTTAACAGTTAGTACACATGTTACCCTATGACAATGGTTAACAACCTCACAACACATCAACACTATCCATACTCAACCTTGGGTTCCCTATCACCAGCTTTCCTGTTCCCTTTTGCCTTCAGGCCCTTGTCTCTGGACTGCTGTACCTCATTAGTCCCATTTGGTTTTATGGGGCTGTCCACTCCCCGCTGAATGGTGAAACTTGGAAATGACTTCACCACTGAGTTAAAAGGGCATCTGGGGGCATTACTCTTGGGGTTTCTCCAGTTTCCTTTAGGCCAGTAAATCTGGTCTTTTTTTTGTGAGTTAGAATTTTGTTCTACATCCCTTCTCCAGCTCTGTCCAGAACCATATGTTGTGATCCTGGTCAGAGCAGTCAGTGGTGGTAGCTGGCCACCATATAGCTGTACTGGACTCAGTGTGGTGGAGGCCTTGGTGGCTGTGGACAATTAGTCCTTCGGACTAATCTTTTTTTTGTATCCTGTTCTCTTCATTCTCCCTTGATCCTGAAGGGATGATACCAGTGGAGTATCTTAGATGGCTGCTCAGAGGCTTTTAAGACCCCAGACGCTACTCACCAAGGTAGAATGTAGAACATTGCCTTCATAAACTGTGCTATGCCAATTGAGCTAGATGTTCCCCGAGACCATGGTCCCCACAGCCCTCCACCCAGCAATTCAGTCCCTCAGGGAGTTTGGATGTGTCTATGGAGCTTCCATGACCTTTCCTTGTACAAGCTGTGCTGGTTTCCCCTGTATTGTGTACTGTCTCACCCGTCACCCAAGATACCACTTATCTATTGCCTATTTAGTATTCCCCCCCGCACACATCCCCAGTAACCAACAAAGATTATTACGTTTTGTGTGTGAACTTTTTCATGGGTTTTTACAATAGAGGTCTCATACAATATTTGTCCTTTTGTGATTGACTTATTTCACTCAGCACAATGTCCTCCAATTTCATCCATGTTATGAGATGCTTCACAGATTCATCGTTGTTCTTTTTCATTGCATAGTACTCCATTATGTGTATGTACCATAGTTTATCCATTCATCTGTTGATGGGCATCTAGGTTGTTTCCATCATTTTGCTATTGTGAACAATGCTGCCATGAACATAGGTGTGCATATGTCTATTCGAGTGACGACTCTTATTTCTCTACGATATATTCCTAGAAGTGGGATTGCTGGATCGAATGGTATGTCTGTTTCTAGCTTTCTGAGGAAGTGCGATATCATTATCCAGAATAGTTGTATCATTTTGCAGTCCTACCAGCAGTGCATAAGTGTTCTGATCTCCCCGCAGCCCCTCCAACATTTCTTATTTCCAGCGTTTTTGATTCATGCCAGTAATGTCAGGGTGAGATGGTATCTCGTTGTGGTTTTAACCTGCATTTCTCTAATGGCTAGTGATTGCGAGCATTTCCTCAGGTTTCTGTTGGCTATTTGAATGTCTTCTTTGGTGAAGTGTCAGTTCATTCCCTTTGCCCATTTTTTAATAGGATTATTTGTCTTTCTGTTGTAGAGGTGTTGGATTTTCTTGTAGATTATGGAGATTTGACCTTTGTCTGACTTATACTGTCCAAAAATTTTTTCCCAATCTGTAGGTTCTCATTTTACCCTTCTGGTGAAGTCTTTTGAAGAGCATAAGTGTTTGATTTTTAGAAGATCCCAGTTACCAATCTTATCTTTTGGGGTTTGTGCGTTGATGGTTATGGTTTGTATCCTGTTAATGCCATGTATTAAGGCCTGAAGTGTTGGTCCTATTTTTTCTTCTAGGAACTTTATAGTTTTAGGCTTTATATTCAGGTCTTTGATCCATTTTGAAGTAGTTTTTGTATACGGTGTGAGGTATGGGTCCTGTTTCAATTTTTTGCAGATGGATATCGAGTTTTCCCAGCACCATTTGTTAAAAAGACTGTCTTTTCCCCATTTGATGGACTTTGGGTCCTTGCCAAAAATCAGGTGACCGTAGGTGGATGGATTTACATCTGGGTTCTCAATTCTGTTCCATTGGTCAGCGTATCTGTCGTTGTACAAGTACCAGGCTGTTTTGACTACTGTAGCTGTATAGTAGGTTCTGAAGTCAGGTAGTGTGAGTCCTCCAACTTTATTCTTCTTCAGTAGTGCTTTACTTATTCGGGGCTTCTTCCCTTTCCATATAAAGTTAAGGATTAGTTTTTCCATCTGTTTGAAGAATGCTGTTGGTATTTGGATCAGGATTGTGTTGTATTTGTAAATCGCTTTGGGTAGAATTGTCATTTTCACAATGTTGAGTCTACCTATCCATGAGCATAGTATGTTTTTCCATTTATCTAGATCTCTTTGGGTTTCTTGCAGTATTGTTTTGTAGTTTTCTTTGTATGGGTCTTTTACATCCCCAGTTAGATTTATTCCTACGTATTTTATCTTTTTAGGAGCTATTATAAATGGTATTGTTTTCTTGATTGCCTTTTCATCGTTCTCCTTATTGGTGTATAGGAATCCAACTGATTTTTGAATGTTTATCTTGTATCCTGCTACTCTGCTGAATCTTTCTATTAGTTGCAGTAGATTTCTCATGGAGTCTTTTGGGTTTTCTATGTATAAAATCATATCATCTGCAAACGGACACTTTAACTTCTTCGTTACCAATTTGGATGCCCTTGATTTCTTTTTCTTGCTTTATTGCTCTAGCTAGAACTTCCAGCACGATGTTAAATAGGAGTGGTGATAAAGGGCATCCTTGTCTTGTTCCTGTTTTCAAGGGGAATGTTTTCAGCCTCTCTCCATTAAGAATGATGTTGGCTGTTGGTTTTGCATAGATGCCCTTTATTATGTTGAGAAATTTCCCTTCTATACCTATTTTATTGAGAGTTTTTATCAGGAATGGGTGTTGGACTTTGTCAAATGCCTTTTCTGTGTCAATTGAGATGATCATGTGATTTTTTTCTTTCCTTTTATTTATGTGGTGGATTACGTTGATGGATTTTCTAATGTTAAACCATCCTTGCATACCTGGTATGAATCCTACTTGGTCGTGGTGTATTATTTTTTTGATATGATACTGAATTCTATTGGCTAGAATTTTGTTCAGAATTTTTGCATCTATATTCATGAGAGATATTGGTCTGTAATTTTCTTTTTTTGTGATGTCTTTGCCTGGTTTTGGTATCAGTGTTATGCTGGCTTCATAGAATGAATTTGGAAGTGTTGCTTCCTCTTCTATGCTCTGAAATAGCTTGAGTAGAACTGGTACAAGCTCTTCTGAAAATGTTTTGTAGAATTCTCCAGTGAAGCCATCTGGTTCAGGGCTTTTTTTGGTTGGGAGTTTTTTTATTACCTTTTCAATCTCTTCTCCTGTTATGGGTCTGTTCAGATTTTCAATATCACTTTGTTGTAGTTTGGGTAGGCCGTATGTTTCTAGAAATTTATCCATCTCCTATAGGTTTTCAAATTTGTTGGAGTATAGTTTTTCATAATATTCTGTTATAATCCTTTTTATTTTGGTTGGGTCTGTTGTAATGTCCCCCATTTCATTTCTTATTTGGGTTATTTGTGCCCCCTGCTGTTTTTCTTTTGTCAGTCTGGCCAGTGGTTTGTCGATTTTGTGGATTCTTTCAAAGAACCAACTTTTGGTTTTGTTGATTCTTTCTATTGTTTTTCTGTTCTGTATTTCATTTATTTCTGCTCTGATCTTTACTATTTCCTTTCTTCAGATGGTTGTAGAATTTTTTGGTTGTTCTCTTTCTATTTGTTTGAGTTCTGTAGTTAATGTTTTGATTTTGTCCCTTTCTTCTTTTTTGATATGTGCATCTCTTGCTATAAATTGTCCTCTGAGAACTGTCTTTGCTGTGTCCCAAATGTTTTGGTATGATGTGTTTTCATTCTCATTTGATTCTAGGAATTTTTTAATTCCATCTCTGATTTCTTCTATTATCCATTGATGTGTAAGCAGATTATTATTCAGTTTCCATGTGTTTGATTTTTTTTCCTTGCTCTTTCTACTGTTAATTTCTACCTTGATGGCATTGTGGTCAGAGAAGATGCTGTGAATTATCTCAGCATTTTGGATCTTGTTGAGGATTGCTCTGTGGCCTAAGATGTGGTCTATTCTGGAGAACGTTCCACGTGCATTGGAAAAGAATGTGTACTTTGCAGCGGTTGGATGGATTGTCATATATATGTCTATGAGGTCCAGTTGGCTGATTGTGTCCTTTAGGTCTTCTGTATCTTTGCTGAGTTTCTTCTTAGTTGTTCTGTCCTTTACTGAGAGTGGTGTGTTGAAGTCTCCTACTATTATTGTGGAACTGTCAATTTCTCTTTTCAGTGCTGTTAGAGTTTTTTTTATGTATTTTGGAGCCCTGTCATTGGGTGCATAGATATTTATTATGGTTATGTCTTCATGATGGATCATCCCCTTAATCATTATATAGTGTCCTTCTTTGTCTTTTATGGTAGATTTTGTTTTAAAGTCTATTTTATCTGAGATTAGAATTGCCACTCCTGCTCTTTTTTGATAGTTGTTAGCTTGATATAATTTTTTCCAACCTTTGATTTTTAATAAATTCACATCTTTGTTTCTAAGGTGTGTCTCTTGTAGACAGCAAATTGATGGATCCTGTTTTCTTATCCATTCTGCCACTCTCCGTCTCTTAATGGGTGCATTGAGTCCATTTACGTTCAGTGTAATTATTGATAGGTGGAAGTTTGTTGCTGTCATTTTGTAGTGCTTTTTTTTGTGGTGCTGAAGTTTTCTTTGTTCTTCTTACTCTCTTGTGCTGAGTTACTTTTGTTTGTGGATTTTGTGTTCATTTCTTTTGTTTTTGTAGGTTTAGTTTTTGTTGAGACTTTATGTTTTTCATCTTTATTTTTATGAGCTGGTTTGTTAAGTTTATTTGTGGTTACCATGAATTTTACCCTTATCTTTATAATTTTGAAGCAGTCTACCCTTACTTGGTATCGCCTTGCCTTCTTCTCCTTTAGAAGGTTCTATACCTATGCCGTTTGTTCCCTCTTTCATTGTTTTGATGTTGTTGTCATCCTTTGATTGATTTCTCTGATTCCCTGTTGTATTTCTTTTGTTTTTGGAAAGTCCTTTGTAGTTCACTTCCTAGAATGGTATCTGGTTCATATGAACCTGCGTCCTAGGTCCTAGGTCCTGCCTGAGGGCTGAAGCTGTTTGTCCTCAGATTGAAGAACTCCCTTTAATAATTCTTGTAAGTTTGGTTTGACTTTTGCATATTCCTTTAGTTTCTGTTTATCTGGAAATGACCTAATTTCACCATCAAATTTGAATGAGAGTTTTGTAGGATATATTATTCTTGGCTGGCAATTTTTTTCTTTCAATATTTTATATATGTCATCCCATTGCCTTCTTGCCTGCATGGTTTCTGCCAAATAATCTGAGCTTAGTCTTATTGTTTCTCCTCTGTATGTGACTTCTTGTTTTTCATGAGCTGCTCTCAGGATTCTTTGTTTGTCTTTGGTTTTGGTGATTGTGATTATGATATGCCTTGGTGATTTTCTTTTGGGGTCTCTTCTATACGGGGTTCATTGACCTTCTTGGATGGCCAGCTTTTCATCTTTCATGATATTGGGGAAGTTTTCTGTCAGCAGTTCGTCAATGATCCTCTCTGTGTTTTCTGTTTTCTCTCCCTGTTCTGGTATGCCAATCACTTGCAGATTTTTGCTTTTGATTGTGTCCCACATAACTCTCAAGGCCTCTTCATTTTTCTTTGTTCTTTTTTCTGAGTTTTCCTGAAACAGAGTTGTATCCAAGTGTTTGTCTTCAGTTCCACTGATCTTGTCTTCCATGGTTTCAAATCTACTTCTCAGCCCTTCTATGACACCGTCCATTTCTGAAATCTTGTTGTTTATCTTTTGGATTTCTAATAGTTGTTTTTGTATAATTTCTAGTTGTGAATTTATTTTGGCATTTTTTCCTGCATCATCTTCCTGAATTCTTCCAATTTTTTGTCTGTATTTTCCATAAATTTGTCTATTTTTTCCTCATGTTTGTCAGCTTTTTGCCTCAGTTCTTGGAAAATTCCGAGTATTAGTGATTTGAGTTCCCTCTCAGGTACTTCTAGTGCATTTTCTTCCACAGGAGAGTGTTTTAATTTGGACGCCAATTAGACCCATCTTGTCTTGTTTTTGTAAATGTTTTGATATTGTTTGCTGTTTTCGGGGCATTCAGTAGATATTTCTCTCATTTATTGATTGTAGATTTTTTTTTTGTTTGTTTCGTCCTTGTGGTACAGCTGGGCAGATCTAGCTGAAGAGGAGCCACTGGGAAGGGTTGTTTGTGGCACTCACCACAGCCACCAGGACGGTTGGTAGTCAGTGCTGGGCAGGTTCCAATAGGGCGTGCCTGCACAGGTTGGTGGTGTGATGTCAAGTGCACGGTGCAGGTAGGTAGGGTGCAGCGGGAAGATGGTTATGTGTGAAGCTAAGCTGGATATGGGAGAGAGGAGAGAGAAGCAGGAGCAAAAAGCATACAAACATAAAAGAATGCTAGGGGAGCATGTCGTTGGAATGTACAGATGAGAGACTATGGGATGGAGGAAACCAGAAGGGGGAAGAGGAAGAAAAGGAAAGAATGAACAAATAAAAGTCAGAAAAGTTAAAGAACTGCAAAGTTCCCAGGGATCCCACCGATGTAGCTATGAGGTCTGGGGGAGTTGGTCTCAGTTTTCACAGCACAGCCTGGCCAGAAGGTACAGATGCATATATCGCCTGGTATTCAGGGATCAGAAAGAGAAGGTAGAGATAGAGAGATGAGAAATTAAGCAATGAAGAAAGACAAAAGGGAAAAAGAGGTAAAAGATGACAAAACTAATCAAAAAAGAAGAAAAATAAAATTTAAAAAAAAAAAAAAAAAGCAACACCAGCAGTCAGCGCCAACAAATGGGACCCAGAGAGCCCCCACTCAGGGGCGCGAATTCCAAGCAGCCGGCAGTCTCAGGATTAAGAGACCGTGGCCACAAGAAGCAGATGGGCCAACGAACAAAGGCCCCGGGATCTCACCAGCGTGGCAGCCCAGACCTGGAAGCAGCCACACGCCCGAACGCAGCCCCACAGCCCTGCAGGAGAGAGCAAAGACGGCGCTCGGAACCAGGCACCCAGGCAAAAGGATGGGCACACGGAATCCAAGCACCGGCGCCCCCCAGCCCAGGGACGCTAGCCACGGAAAGCAGGGGAGCCCCAGCCGAGGCGGAGAGGGGTGGGGGTGGGCAAGCACTCACTGCAGTTTACCGGTCGCTGTGTCTCCCACTGGACGCTCTGCGAGGTTGCTCTCCCGTTCGCTGGTCTCCGATAGGAATCCAAGATGGTGGATCCGCTCTGCATTAGCTGGTAAGGAATCTCTGCATGAGTCTCTCCTCGCTCTCCATTCTCTTTTAGTATTCTCACTCCATTTGGTGTTTGGCTGAGTTCTTTATCTCTTCATTTGGTGTTCTAGGGTTTCAGGATTGTTGATTCTCTGTTAGGCTTAGTTTTTCGGATCTTTGCTGTGGAGGGACAGCGTGGTGCTTCTGCCTACAGCGCCATCTTGCCCCGCCTCCTGAGCCCATTTTTTGCAGCCACAGAGTCAATCCATCTCATTGAGAGCCTTTCTCTTTTTCACTGACTCTCCACTTCACCAAGCATGATGTCCTTTTCCAGAGACTGGTCCCTCTTGATAGCACGTCCAAAGTATGTGATACAAACACTAACTTGAAAGATTGGATAGGAAGCTTGGGGGCAGTGAGTTTATGTTAAGGAGGAGGAACAATCTGGAAAAGGAGAATAAGAATGGTTGCACAGCTTGAAGAACTTGATCAATGTCACTGCGTTGTATGTGTAGAAATTGTTGAATTGGTGTATGTTTTGCTGTATATGTTCTCAACAAAAATAAAAAAGAATAAAAAGAAAATTGGGACTCAAGACTTAAACTTAGGTCTTTGAGTCCAAGTCCTGATGTTTTTTTCACTCTGTTGCTTTCTGGCTGCACAAACAGGTTCAAACACTCCCATGATCCAAAGTCGTTGTACATTTGCAAAACAGCCTAGTATCCTAGCCAGGAACCCTAGGAAATTAAGCTGGTTGAGACGAAGTTCCTTGTGCTATTTGATCTTTCTAAATTTAAACTGCTACCTCAGCATGGGGGAGTACAGCTCAGAAAAAAGAAAAAAAAAGTCACTAAAGAAAATATCAGAGTTAATCCTCTCAGTCTAACTTAAGCTATAGATTTTCTAAGGAAAAAAAATTCCTTTTGTAAAGACTTGTTTTTCCTCAGAAACCTATAAATCCATGCTTCCCTCCTGCCCCACTGTGTTTATTGCAAGTCATAAATCTTTTCATTCCCTGACTCCTGATAAATGTACACAAGCATTGTTTCTGTGTACTGATGTGTAGCTGACAATCCCTTCAAACTCAATCTTTGGATTTTCAGACAATTGTGAGAAAATGTTGAGCTCAGTACTTGGCACATGGTAGGTATCTGATAACATATCCTTTAAATGGAGCCCTGGTAGCATAGTGGTTAAGAGCTCAGCTGCTAACCACAAGGTATACAGTTTGAATCCATTTTCCTCCCTTGGAAACCCTATGGGGCAGTTCTACTCTGTCCTGTGGGGTCGCTATAAGTCAGAATCCACTCAATGGCAACATTTTTTTTAATTCTTTAAATATGAGTAGGAATAAGGAAGTTTTCTTATTTTTATAATGCTCGTGTTCTGAGACTATTGGATTTCTGTCTTCTCAATACACATTAGAAGTGATTAGAATAATGCTAGAAAAGAGTACAGTCTCCATATTGTTCTCATTTGAATAAAGAAAACATGGAATTTTGTGGCATAACTTATGTTTTTATCATATTCATTACTTTATTACTGAGTATTTAAGATACTTAAAAAATCTAAACCAATTTTTATAAGCAAGGTGAGTATGTACACACATATATATAGTTTTACATATTCATCACAATATTATGTGGCTATTAATAAGCTGTAGGATTATAATAAATTAATGGAGTTAACGGGAGGACAGTGAGCCACGGGTGTTTAGTATATGTGCTTTTCTGCATTTTGGGATATTTACAATTTTGGGAGGGGTTGAACATGTAATTTTTTATTTTGAAAAAAACACAGCTTAAAAATTCACTTTACGTTTGAATTAGTAGAATCTGGGCTTTGACTTCCAAATTCAACTTCAAAAATCTAACTAGGCTGACTTCTGGAATCTGGATTAGTGTCACCTTGACCGTATGCCGACACAAAGTGGAAGTTAGTATATAGTTTTAAAGAAAATAATGAATGATCGGGAAGGCTTTTTGGAAGTCTGCTGTAGCCATAAAAATCCACAGAATGGGAAAATCCCATGCAGAACCTGTTGTGTGTTTAATTAAGGATGTTCTCAACACAACAAGAAGCCTCCTTTCCAGAAAATCATGAGCCATAGTATTTAGTATGGCAGGAACAATGTAAGTAAAGCCTGAATCTGTCAAACCAATGACCCAGTTCTTGGGACAATTTAGGTTAAGTGATGTGGTTCTTTAGACTCTCTCTGTTTCTGAAAGAAGAAGTAAATGTTTATTTAGTATACTAATCATGTGTATGAAAATGACTTTTTTTGAACTCTTGAAGAGAAATTAGTTGATCAATCATTTAAACAAAGTGTGTTGAAAATTGTTTTTATTATGAATGGCTTTTTCAATCCTCTTTTTAAAAAAGTAAGTTAAAAGCATGCACTGTACAGAAAATCTTCAAAAGTATTTAATTCACTTACATTCTATATTAAAATGTATTGCACACTTATTCACTTTCCTATTAATACACTGTCCTTTTATACCAATCAGCCTTTCTTTTAGCCAAAATTGTGAATTAAGTGCAAACACCAGTCAACCATATATGGTATCCTCTGAATACTTATCCAATACTACCCATTTAAATTACTTATTTTTCTAATTTAATCGAATGCCTGCTCTGACATGAGTTGGCACTTCTAGGTAACTTAGAGGAGAGGTTTTTTTAGTTAATTAAGCTACTCTAGTTGAAAAATTCCCCAGACTAGGGGAAATCCCAAGAGGAAATAAAATCTCAAAACAATGGGCAGCCTCTTTTTGTTCCCCTTTTCTGGCTTAACATCATTTCCCTGTCAATTAAAACCCATCTAGATGCTGGTAACTCCCAAATTTAAAACTCCAGGCTTGATTTTTCTCCCTGAACTTTGGACTTGATATACAGCTACTGCTAGGATGTCTAACAGGAATCTCAGACTAAATATGCTGTTGTTGTTAGGTGCCATCGAGTCATTTCCAACTCATGGCAACCCTACATACAACAGGATGAAACACTGCCCCATCTGGTGCCATCCTCACAATCATTGCTGTTTCAGCCCATTGTTGCAGCCACTGTGTCAATCCATCTTATCCAGAGCCTTACTCTTTTTCGCTGACCTTCTGCTCTACCAAGCATGATGTCCTTCTCCAGGGACTGGTCCCCCCTGATAACATGTCCAAAGTACATGAGATGAAGTCTCACCATCCTTGCTTCCAAGGAGCATTCCAGTTGTACTTCTTCCAAGACAGATTTCTTTGTTCTTTTGGTGTCCATGGTATATTCAATATTCTTTGCCAACCCTACAATTCAAAGGCGTCAATTCTTCTTCAGTCTTCCTTATTCATTGTCCAGCTCTCACATGCATATGAGGCGAATGAAAATACCATGGCTTCAGTCAGGCACACTTAATCTAAATATAAACAAAAACAAATTCTTGATACCATTTCTTTTCCCCAACACCCTAAAAAGCAAACAAAATAACCCACACAGTTCTACACTTCCCCATTTTCTCTCTCTTCTCCAGTTAACAGTAACTGTGTCTTCAGCTGCTCAGGGCCAAACTCTTGACAATATCCTTCATTAGCTTATTTCTCTCCTGCACTACATCCAAGCCATTAGCAAATCCTGTCAACTATAGTTCTCTCAAATTTGACCACTCTTACTACCCTAGTCCAAGCCACCTTAGTATCTCACTTGGACTATTGATACCTCATTGGGCTTTTTCATTGGTCACCCTGTTTCAATCATTGCCACTCACAATCTGATTTCCATACACTAACAAGATTATTTTAAACCCAATTAATATGGTGTCACATTTCTGCACAAAACCCTCCAAAGCACTTCCAACTTGTTGTTGTTGTTAGGTGCCCGTCAAGTTGGTTCCAACTCATAGCAACCCTATCCAGAACGAAACACTGCCTGATCCTGCACCATGCTCACAATCGTTGTTATGCTTCAGCCCTTTGTTGTAGCCACTGTGTCAGTCCATCTTGTTGAAGGTCTTCCTCTTTTTGGCTGACCCTGTACTTTACCATGCATGATGTCCTTCTCCAGGGACTGATCCCTTCTGACAACATGTCCAAAGAGTGTAAGATGTAGTCTCGCCATCCTTAACTTACTCAGAATAAAATTTCAATTTCCTACCTTTGACCATGGCCTGCTAGGCCCTCAGTTTTTGCCGACCACAATGATCTCCTTGCTCTTCCTCAAATACAAAAAACATATTTCTACCTCAGGACATTTGTATTTGCTGTAGCGTACGCCTGGATACTCTTCCCCAAGATATTTACATGGTTCATATCCTCATTGCACTTAGATTTTTATTCAAATGCCACCTTATCCAGGAAGTCTTCCCAGATCACCCTATATAAAATATCTCATAACCAGCTCCTCATCATTCTCGAACATCGTATCTATATTTTTCTTCATAAATCTTATCACTAACATATTATACTTATTTATGTGCATATGTTTATTTTCCCTCTGGAATGTGGAGACTTGTTCTGTTTTACCTATCACTGTATTTCAAGTTTCTAGAACTGTGGCTGGTTCTAGAATAAATACTTAAAAATAATTAATTAGTTAATTAGTTTATTAACCCTTCTTTTCCCTTAACATTTTCTTGTGATTTTGTTTCACACATCCCTAACGACCGAGAACTGTAACAATTTTTTATCACTGATCTTCGTACATCTTCTGTTTAAAATGGAAGTAGCGTTACCTCTCTATTTTACTGTACTGATAGTGGAGGATAAAAGATGAAGTGTCCTGCTTAATTATCACTTTTTGGAAATCAAAGGATGAGCTGACTGCCAGGAAGGGAGCTTATGGAAACAAAAACGGTCAGGAGAAAAGGAATGCTTTTTCTATGATCAAAATTCTCTTCTACCTAGAACTGAAAAAGAGCCTAGAGGTTGAATAGCGCAATCTACACTAAGCTAATCTTTTCTCCATCACCCTAAACAAGTGTTCATCCCTTCTACTGCCAAAGACAAGAAACTAACTGAAATATAGTGTAGTCCATAATGTAAGCCAGAAACTTCTCCCATGTAAGCTCTGTCCTCTGGAGTATCTTTTGGCACATTAGCAGATAAGATTTATCACTAGAGGATTTTTTCCTGCCATTTCCCCAAAGAGCTACCTTCCAGATCCTCTGTCAGTCTTCATCTTAATCAAGTGCAAAAATTGTTATAATTTCTGAAGCTCAACTTCACGCCTCCCTCTCCCCTCGAAGCCTCAAGGCCCTGCAGCAAGGTTGCCAGGCTTTCTGTAGCATGACTCATTCACAGATCCCACCCAAGAGACACTCATTTCTGTGAAGCTCCTGAGAGAGACTCTTGTCACGAATCTACACCACGTCTAGACTACACGAGAGACTTGTCAGTACTGCTGAATATAATGCCATTTTACAGTTTTAAGAACGGGGAATCACCTACTTTGACATGAAAAATCTCCACTCTTTCTCTAACCAGTTCTGGAATTCACAATGACACTTGAAGAGCCTCATGGCTAAGTTCTCTTTCACTTACCTGTGTGGCTATGGTGAAGTCTCTAATCCTTCCTAAGCCTCGATTTCCTCACCTGTCCACTATAAGTTTGTCATACTGTGGTGCCTTGTGTGTTGCTGTAATACTGACAGTTATGCCACCAGTGTTTCAAATACCAGCACAGTAACCCATGATGGACAGGTTTCAGTGTAGTTTCCAGAATAAGACTGACTAGGAACAAAGGCCTAGTGATCTATTTCTGAAAATCAGCCATTGAATACCTGTTGGTCATGATGGACTACTATCTGATATAATGCTAGAAGATGAGCCCCCTAGGTTGGAAGGCACTCGAAATACACAGTGGCCACAACAGTGTCCTTGAGCATACCAACTATAGTGAAGATGGCATAGGACCAGGCAACATTTTGTCCTGTTGTACATGGAGTTGCCGTGAGTGAGAGCCAACTTGAGGGCAGCTAACAATATCAACAATCAGAAAATATACAGTACCTGATTCATAAGGTTACTGTTAGTATTAAATCAGTATCTATCTTTCCTGGTCATAGTAGTCAGTCAGCATTACCTACTATTAGTTACTCTTTTCTTGATAATGATTCAGAGGATAATGGGATACAGATTGTATCTTCTAGGACTCTTTGCTACTGAGTTCAGTGAAAGTCCCCACTTAGAAGTAATCTAAAGGCAAGTCTAGTCAGAAATGGTAAAAAATTTTGAATTATTGACCACTTAAAAGAATAGTTTGTAAATTTTATTTTTAAAATACATTGTTCTCGTAAAAAATAATCAGGTACGTTAAGACATTGAACTTAGCAAATAATAATACCATAATCAAAATAAACAATTTTATTCAATTCTTTAGACAATTTGCTCTTTTGTTCTGCATTTTTGGGTATTATTTTCAGCCTTTCCTCTCAATGGTAACACTGGGTCTCTCAGACAGAGTGAACTTGGATTTGTTTGGCAAATGGTAAGGTCTTGTCAATATGATAAAAGAATTCAAAAAATCAAGTCTTTTCTGGTTTTGTGGCACGATCACCCAAATTCAATGGTTTCCATGGTGGGGGGGTGTGCTGTCACTTGTACAGGGTTTTCATGAAATCAAAACTATTTTCATAATACTACTCAGATGTTATGTGCCTTTCCACTGATGGTGCAAAATAACTGGTGGGCAGAATTGCTAGCATCTAAACATAAATCAAGGCAGTGACGCCAGACCATATTAGTCTTCACTGTATTCTTCACTGTCATATTTTTTTCATCTTTTCATTAAAGAATGTACTTAACGTAAACAGTAAAAATTACTAATTTTATTAAATCTCAAGCCTTGACTACATGTTTTTTAGATACTCTCAGTGGCCAAATGGAAAGTACACACGAAGCACTTCTGCCGCTTACCCAACTATGATGGCTCTCTCTAGGAAAAGCTCTTAGATAGCTGTTCGAGTTCCAAGCTGAAACTGCTGCTTTTTTCATGGAATATCAGTCTTTACTTGAAATAACGATTGAACGACGAACTGGCTATTTAAACTTGGATATTAGGAAGTTATCTTCTTAAAAATAAATGAAGTGAGCCTGTCACTTTCTGGAAAACAACTGTTGGCATGTGTTATTAATGGCAAAATTAATTCACTACTTTCAAATGAAAACTAGCCATTTGGGATTCTATATCCACCACCATAAGATTGATGGTTTCCCAATACTTAAAGACTTTTCTGATGAGTTCAGTGATGATATTATAGAATGAAATGTGCCAACATTTGGAAGATCTGCATAAATCAGTGAAACTATATATATATTTTTTAATATTTAAATATATATTAAATATTTAAATACATTATACATATTTTTTTTTCTTTTACAAATGGCCAATGCATGATGTTACAAAATCATGTGTGGGTAAAAGATCCATTCAAAATGTTAGAATGGACTAATAAAGTTTAGTGTAACAGAGTCTGGAAATTTATTAACATAGTTTCAGAATATACATTGCAATGAACCTTGAAGAAACTAGTATTTGTTGTTTTTGGTGTAGTATTGAAGAAGAACATCTACAATAATCTAAAACGGCTATTAAAATACTTCTCCCTTCCCAACTATATGTCTGGGACAGGCTGAATTTTTTTTTCATATACTTCTACCAAAATAACATATTGCAATAGTTTGAATGGAGAAGCAGCTGTGAGAATTCAGGGGTCTTCTATCAAATAGATGTATGACAATCAAAAACAATGCCACCTTTTCTTTAATGATTTTTTATTTTGGAAAATATAGTCATTTTTACAAAGCGGTATTATTTGTGTTAACATTTAAAGAGTTTAATATCATTATTTTTAAATAAATACATATTTTTAAAATTTTTCTTTATTTTATTTTTATATGCAGTAACTATTGAAAGATATAATCCACATAAACAAAAGCTCTTTAGGGTCTTTTTTAAGAGCATAAAGGTACTAGGACACGAATGTTTAAAAACTGAAGCCCTAATTTATGAAGATTAAGGAAAAAGTCTTTTTCACAAGTATGCAGATCTTCTACCCAAGCATTAAGTCCTGTTTCTTTCAACGGGACTCAAATATTCTCCTACAGTGTGAAGGTGAAGGTATGAAAGATTGTAAAGCTATCAGAAGGGCCTGCATATTCTTTAGTGGAAGAAACCGGGAGGCCTGGTCATTAGTAAATACACTGGCAGACAACTAGAAGGAAATATGGACGTAACTACACAGACCCAGGGATTGATCAGGCAGATGTCAGGGAACATCTTTATCCCAATTTGTAATGGGCAGCAGGAACAACGCAAGGGAAAGCCAGGACAGTTAAAGTCAATAAGGGATCCCAGGGACAGATGTAAGATAGAAGGAAGATGGGCTGTAAATGTGACTTTAAAGAACTTAATTAATCTATTAGAATAATATCCAATCTACATACTGTAATTTTGAATATATATGATTTATGTAATGGCCTTGAAAACCATTCATTTAGTAAAATATTAAACAATTTGAATGAAACTTGTTTTTTATCCGAATTGGCCTGATGAATCCCTCCTTTTATATAATTTTCTGTAAAAGTAAATGGAGGGAGGACAGAAGGGGCTGCATCTATTGTTCTACCTAGGATTTATCGACTGCCTGTTTTGAACCAGACACACTAGAGATATAAAGATAAATATACTTCAGCATTTTTACAAAACCACATTAAACCCATTCATTAATTATAGAATGATCAAAATTGAATTAATTTATCCTGAAATTCAGGATTATTAATTCCCTGAATATAGTAAGCACTCAAAAAACGTTTATTGATGTGAAGCAAGATGATAGGAATAACAGACATAAGGTTCACCCTACTCTTTAACTCTATTTTTGGTAAGAATGACTGCTTTTACATGGAAATAACTAAGAAATTTCTTTCAAACGCAATACAGGTATAAGACAAGACCTCTGCTGGAAACAAACTTAGATTTTTATAGTTATATAATATCTAGTCTCTGGAATGATAAGATGGTGGGAGGTTGGAAAAAATTATAAATATTAAAATGGTAATATTAATAAGTAGCATTTCCTGAGTATATTCTATACACCAGGAACTATTCTGACATCTTTACTTGCATTATTTAATTTAAGTCTCCCAATACCTTATGGAGAACAGTTTATAGATGAAGAAACTGAGGCTTAGAAATAATTTTCTCAAGATCATGTAGTTCGTAAGTTACGAACCTAGGAGTAGAGTCTGAGGTCTGTTGATAGCAGGGTCTAAGCCCTTGGTTGCCTGCCTATACTATTGCAGTAGTTTCAGTTGATTAAAATAATGAAAACATTTGTCCTTGCAAAAATCTCAGGTGGAACTCCAATACATACAATCAAAACACCGGAGTTGTGCAGGTTGTGGCCGGGGTGGAACGCTAGCTTCCAGATTTTTCAGCCTCCTCAACACTGCAGAGAGTCCTGAGAGAACCGAAATGAAGACATCTACAAAACAAGTTCCAACCAGCTGACCTCGTTCAACTCTCGTCTAAAGCTTTAAAGGGAGGTGGCCCTCAGACATTTTTCTTATTCTTAAGAATTAACAATTAAGAACATCTTGAGCCCTAAAGGACATCCTACTGCTACCAACATGGAATTGATTTCTGCACCAGTCACAGGCTGAAGAGCTGGCCAACAGCAGGGGTCCTCTGCAGGGGTAGAACCTTTCCCAGGATGCTTACCCATTGGAGAATGCTGGAGCAAAGAAAAAACGTAGCCTGTGACCTGGCCAGCGCCCAGAGAAAAGGTTAGACTCTACATGTGCAATGACCTCTTCCCCAAACTCACCAACCAGATATGCTGTCCCTTCTCCTATAGGTAGGAATGAGAGAGGGACATGGGAAGAAGGTAGACTTGTATTCCCAAACTTCCAAAAGAATAGAAATTCTTCTTTCATGGCTGTTGCAGAAAAGTAAGACAATAGAAAAACAAAAACAAAAACAGCTCTTTATACTAGCTTCCAGTGTCCATCCATGCACAACCCTCCCCATTAGTATAACCAGAGTATACCTTAATTTAATGTACTATATATCTCATTCAAGATTTATTGTATTAACATTTTCTATGATTCTGCTTAGTCTCCATAATTATTATTTTATCACTTAGTTAATAGTCCATTAAATAGACCATTAAATAGATGAGACATGTTTCACTTAAAGGTTCCTTTAAAATTGTATGTTTTAAGGGCACACCAGTCTAAGGGACAAGGACTAGAAGGCAGGAGGGGACAGGAAAGCTCTTAACAGGGAGCTTGAGGTTGAGAAGGGACAGTGTTGACATGTTGCAGGGTTGTTAACCATTGTCATAAAACAATATGTGTTCTAATCATTTAATGAGAAACTAGTTTGTTCTGTAAACCTTCATCTAAAGTACAATAAAAAATGTAAATTAAAAAATTGTACGTTTTAATTGTTTCTTATCTTCAATTTGATGATGATCTTCTTGCATATAGTCTTTTCTTTTAAACTTTTTCTCCGATCCGTTTTCAAAAATGGGGGTACTGAATATTTTTATGACACTTCATATGTTGCACCAAATTCCTATCCCACATATGACGCTGAACTAACGCTGCTGCCTGAGGTGGTTGTGTTTATGGTAATATGACCATTATTGCAGCCTACGATTTTAACTTGGTTTTGTTCATTTAATCAGTTTAAATTCTCCTGTTTCAAAGTTGCAGATTTTCCTATTCATTATCATCATTGTATTTGCCAAACAAAGGTTCCCATGTTTCCCTCTGGAATATACGCATTTCTTAGGAGTTTGACTTTTTGGCCATTCCTAAACTTATGGTAGAAGCCCTGGTGGTGCGGTGATTAAGCAGGTCAGCAGTTCAAATTCACCAGCCACTCCCTGGAAACCCTATGGAACAGTTCTAACTCTATAATATAGGGTCGCTATGAGTAGGAATTGACTTGACAGCAATGAGGTTTCTTTTTGTTTTTCTAATGTAAACTTAGTGATCCCTCCCTTCAGAATTCTGGATTTTCAGTCACTGAGTAGGTGGTACACACAGTCCAAGGTGATAGGCCACATTGTAAGAGGCAGAGAGCTTACAGTCCAGGAAAGTTGAGAAAACGCGCCTAGCACCTATAATGACCACGCGGCCAGTTCTCTCGGTGTAATTAAATTGGTTTTGTTCTGATGCTTTTGGGAGGTCAAGATTCCACTCAGTTATCTGTAACTACAACTTACTTTTGGGCTCAGGAAGCTCTGAAATACTCTTTAAAAGCCATCTTGAACTTAAAGTAAACAGAACCTTAATTACTATTGGGCATTCCAGACTTTGACTTCAACACCAGACAAGTTAGAGGGCTCCCAACTTTGAAAATAATGATCTGTAAAGAGAGTGGTTAAGTACCACTCCCCAGCCTGTACCACCACCTAGTAAACACTCCACACCTTCCCTTCTGCCTTCCTCTTTCTTCCATTGACCAGCTTGCCTAGGCTCCAGAAGAGACTACTTCCCTTGGCAGTTTACGCAGCTGAATACAGCGAGAGATCCCAGATAAAGTCAGCGAACCCTCCAGTGAGGGAGAACATCACAAGAGTCTGTTTGTGCTCAGGGGCCTTGCTACTGCCCTTTTCACTCCTCTGTCTTTCTTTCTTTTTTCTCTTTCACTTCACTCTTTCTTTAGTGCCTAACAAATTCTGAATTGAGGACAAGCTTCTTGTTAGTTTAGGTTGTTGAAACTTCTGATTGTACCCTGAGAATAGGCATGGACTCTCAGGCAAAGATTAGGCCTCTCTGTAAATCTTTCAGCTGACCACCAATGTGACTCCGTTGTTCCTGTATATTTAGAATGCAATTTAGGAGTTAATATCTCCACAAAATCCAAGACCTCAATCTCAATAATTTAGTTAATTTGAACTTCATACGTTTTCTATCAAGACATTTGTATTCTGCTCTTCAGTTTCCTAAATCTGGCAAGTCACCTGGTTGTGTCCTAGTTGATTTTTCAATTATTTTCCTATGTAACACATCTGATTGATTCCTGATTCCTGGCACAGGAATGTATATTCTATAACTTCTTTGTTGATCATCACAAAATGTGTTCAGATTAGGATGGCATCATGCTGGTTTTATGACACTGATCTATTGCTTAATAATTCTTTGTCTATCTCAAAAATCCTCAGTTCTTTCTAGTTTGATAATATCTGCCTTGCATAATATTCTCAAGTACTGTGACCTATATACATATATGTTAATCCTTTCTGATTCATAAAATAAATTGCTTCTCAAGAATTTAGATGGAGGTTTTAGTGGATGTGAGATATGGATATGTATCAGGAAAGTGACTTTGCTTGGAATTCAGTGTTGTTGGAGCTAATAAATTGAGTTACTAAAATAAAAAGTGAAAGGATCTTGTTGGAACCAAGCTGAAATGTGTCCTATATATTGTTGTGGTGCTCCCAGAAACTAACCCAAGTGCATGCATGTAGTAGGCAATTAATTTCTCCTTATTGGGGCCCTGATGGTGCAGTGGTTAAGAGCTCGGCTGCTAACCAAAAGGTCAGCAGTTGGAATCCATCAGTCGCTCCTTGGAAACCATAAGGGGCAGTTCCACTCTGTCCTGTAGGGTTGCTATGAGTCAGAATCAACTCGACGGCAGCGGGTTTGTTTTTTTGCTTGTTTATTGTTTCAGTTGGCCATAGAGGTAGTTTGTCACTATAGAGTTGGATTATTATTCATAAAGTTGTTGATTTTTTATCTTTTGCTTACATTGTTAATAAAGGTGAAACAATTATAATAGTAGTGGAAATATCTTGTGTCAAGGCTCTGACTCAATTTAGCAGGAAACAGCTGTCGCAGACAGATCTCATAACTAATGAACTCTTTTGTCTACTCCACTTCGCCCCCTTTAAATGCAGTGGGAACTGAACTGAGTATGTCTGCAGACACTCGTGTTTCCGCTCATGAATTCCTCTATGCCACACCTTAGTCCCCACCTTTATTCTGACGCCTTGACTTCAAAATCTTATTTTTGGACTGTCTACTTGGCTCTTTGTAGAATTTCTCAAAGTATTTTTCAAGTACTTAACACACACACACACACCAAACTGGTTATTATCTAGCCAATTCATCATTTATTACCATAATTGCTTGAGATAGCATGACGATCCTTCCCATTTCTCTAGTGAGTTGGTCTTTGTAACCACTAAAACAACACTGGTTTTCAGCCCAAAGAGATATCCGGGAGATACAGTACTCCTTAAAGTCTCAGTTCCTTGGTTATATAATTTATTGTTTTCTCCTGTGCCTCCTGGCAACATCAAACAATGGCGCCAAGATGGCAGCCAATTTCCTCCTTTCTCTGCTGCCTGATGTCCAACCAATTACTGACCACCCTTTCTTATTAGTAATTGAAGGAGCGATTTGATTAAACACTCATGGATTGTTTTGAGTGGAAACCTTCTAGTTCTGCAGAAACTAAAAAACTAACTCAAACAAAGAAAATGATAAAATTCATTCACAATTCTTTTTCTCTTAATTCTCACATCATGTGTTTTTTTTTTCTCTTAAATATATCTCAAATTATCTACTTCTTTCCATTTTCTCTGTCATTACCATAGTTTAAGCCACTGAACTATTTTAATTGCCCCCCAAAATGTCCCTCCACTATCCACTCCTGCCCTCTCCACCAGTCCTGGGCCTGTTAGCCCTGAGATCAATCCTTCACTCTTCCCATGCTCTGCTTGACATAATAGGGAGGCTGACCTAACCTGGCTGTGATAACCAGGCTGTGTGTCAGCTGCCTTCCAGTTGGTTCTGTCAATGGAAAATAGTGGTAGGAGATTGGAGGGTGGTAAGAAGGGAGAAGCCAGCTACTTCCCTCTTTCCTTTCTGCCCTTAGCGGCATCTCTGGCTCTGTCTACATCTCTTCTGTGATCTAGCTCTTCTGCGGTTCCAGATTTTATTGGGTGATCCTGGACCCAGGGCACTGGTTTAACCACCTCTTCCCTTCGTCCTGTATGCTACTGACTTTCAGCTGTTGCTAACTCTGGCTTACCTCACTGCCCCCTGGTTGGCTTTTAACCCATTTAATTAACTACATAACTTATTCCCAGAATTAAATTTAATTCCCTGAGTTAAATACTCTGAGTCTTTCCTGTATTCCTGGTTTTCTTCTTCTGTGGTCAATATATTCTCCACTCTATTTTCCTATACTACAACCAAAGAGACCTTTACAAAATAGAAATCTGATCAGGAATTCCCATCTTTAAAAGATTGTGATGCCTACAATTTCTTCTAGGATAAAGACAAATATCCTTAGCATGAACTACATTAGTCCATATTGTGTGGTCCCACCCACCTTTCCAGTATCCTGTGCTTCCGTGATCACCACATTTTTTGGTACTCTGTTTACAATGGCTGTCTTTTATTTTCTGGAATATGTCATACACATCCCTGCCAACAGCTATTTGCACCTGCTGTTCTTTCTGTTTGGAAAGCTTTTCCCTTTATGCCTAATTAATTCCTACATTTCATTTGTATTTTAGCTCCATCACTACTTCTTAAGAAGAGACTTTTCCTTATTGTATGCTCTTAAAGCATCTTATACTTTTTATTTACAGCACTTATTGAAGTTGTAATTTTATATTTTTTGTATGATTTTGATTAATTTTTATCTCTCCCACTAGACTTAAACTCTATGGGGGCAGGGACCTTTTTTTTTTAAATTGTTAAATCCTTAGCACAATTCCTGAGACAATGGCACACTGCTATTTGACTGAATGAATGACTGAGTAAATGAGAGAAAGAAAGAAGAGGAGAAATTAGTAAGGGAAGAAAGAAGGAAAGAAGAAAAAAATGGAAATCAAAAAAGAAGAGAGGGAGGAAATCCAATCAAAGAGTTCAGAATTTCTGTCTTTATAATTTAATTGTTCAAAACCAGAGTCGTTTATGGCATCTCGCTGTCAGACCAGCAGTTCTGAACTTTTCTCTTGGCTGTACTGTGAACATCTTAGGTGAAGTCCCCACGTATCTATGTAGCTGTTGAAAGAATAGGGAGTGTTTTGCAAGATGCTGACATTGCTAAGCCATCCGTGAGCTCAGAACCAGCTTTTATCTAATGCAGTGCACTATTTCTATATTTTAGCTAAGCATAAAAATATTGTTTGGTTTAAATGAAAGGTAGTTTGAATTATTATTTTGGCAAACACGTATAATGAAAAGGAAACTCACATGAACCAGAGTGGCTTGACTAGGGCAGAGTCTAAGAACAGAACAGAAGTAGCCAGGCAAGAGATGGCAGGGGAAACCATTCACTAGATGCTTCCTGTGGGCGTGAGGGTCTGGGTAGCACAAAGAGACACTCTTAGTTCTTGGCTTCACTTCATAGCTGCCCAGGACGTGGAAATCAGTTTTGAACTTATATACCCAGCCCAAGTCTGGATGACTCCTCTCCTGGCATCTTCTTGTTGGTTCTATACACAGAAAAAATAGGTTAGAAGCTAGAAGTCCACCACATCCCTAAATCAAGTAGACTCTTTCCAGACAACTATCACAAAAGGATGTCAGGGTCCAGCACTGCTCATCTATTTTTCAAGAGCAGGACTAACTCCAGTGGTACAAAATAACAAAGCTATCATCAGAGATTAGTTGAGGAGTGTTCTTTGTAAGATCTAAAGCTGCAAGCTCACCACTGAAATTTAACAGAGACACTGTTTAGGAGGAAAACTCAACAACATACAAAAACAAAAAAACCTAAACCTGACTAAGAATTATTTACCACCACTCCTCTGTGCTACATTGACCACTAATGATTGTTTACCGTGTGGATTTTCTCTGGACGTTTAACTCCTTCTTTTTGAGAAAGATGATTGGTAGAAGCATCTGCATTGCACTAGACAGACTAAGCAGGGATACATGCAGAATGCACAAATGGTGTTAGGATGAAAGACTCCAGTAAGGAGGTGTATTTTGTTCCGTTGTTTGTGCAGTTCTGAGCACAGATACCTATGAGCTTTGTCTTTAATTGCCAGGTTTCTCTGCAACGCACATAATTCCTTTTCTGCAGTCTCAGTGGTTTCTCAGTAATGCTGGTGGCCAAAAAGCCCATTTCAGTCCAAACACTTTGGATCACTGTGTAATTATAAATATACTTGCTTTTATATTTGTATGCCATGGAACTTTAAGTAGACTGGTAGTTGAGAATAACAAAGAGGTTGGGACTATTCTGTAGAATGTCTAGAACATCAGGATGAACAATGTACACCTGATTTGATAGGCAATAAGGAGACGTTTAAGGCAGGAAAAGAATGTTTCCCACAGTATTTTTGTCTTGTCATTTATTTTTCTGCCCAGGTTCAAATTCTAGAATGCTTAAGACATAAAATATAACAACACTCAAAAATCTAAGCGTCAGGTCCAGCCAATTCTTCTACCTAAGACGCAGGTATTGGAGTTATTACTTAATGATTTCAGTCACCAGTGCTTTTATGCTTTAAATTCTTTGGGCACTGAAGTAAATATTCTCACACGTGTGTGTTTGTGTATTTTCTCAGTATCAGTACAAGCCATAAGAAATGGCAGGACAGATAATGCAAATCACATTCTCCAACCTACTGGAAAGTAGCCCTCGTGGCACAGTGGTTAAGCTCTCAACTGCTAACTGAAACGTCCGCGGTTCGAACCCACCAGCCTCTCTGTGGGAGAAAAATGTGGCAGTCTGCTTCCTCAAAGATTACGGCCTTGGCAACCCTATGGGGCAGTTCTACTCTGTCCTGTAGGGTTGCTATAAGTTTGAACCGACTCTATGGCAACGGGTTTTGTTAGCCTACTGTAAACATAAGCAGAAATTTAAAGTGTTTTGGTTCAATCTACTTAATGGAGAGTTGGAAAATTCTTATCTGTTGTTGTTTTTAATGGAACTGTAAGGAGGAAAAAAGACTATGCTCTATATTATGTCTTAGAAAACTAAGGGAAGACATATACATATATATATATATATATATATATATATATATGTATATTTTATCAGAGATCAAGGATTTTGTAGGTAGTCTCTTAAGGAGAATCCAGCTGATTTATGCCGGAGGGGACCAGGGACAATAGTACCTTGACTTTGCTTTTCCTGTCCTCCATTCCTCCTTCCTGGTCTCCCAATTAGACAAGCCCAAATGGAAACCAAAAGGCAAAGGAATTCGTTGATGTGCTCCAAACAGATCAGCCTCAACAGGTAGAGAGAAGATGCAGGAAAGACAAAGAGTGGATTTGGAGAAGGCAAGACAAAGATTTCTTGCACAGTGTATATCCACACACGCATATATTTTAATAATCTATCGTGAACATCTATCTCTCACATATGTTGTTTAGAGGGCGATGGATATACATAGCCTAAGGTAGTTATTAATGCTTATGTTTAGTTTAAACTTTTTACTATTGAAAACAAACACTGCAGTGACTACTTTCACAAAAATCTATTCTTCAGGATAGATTTTCAGATATTAAAACAGCCAAGTCAGTGACTGTATACATTTAAAATATTGATAGATACTATTCAATAATCTCTACAGTGGCTATATATACTCCAGTGGATAGTTTATGGTATTTTCTTTTTAGTTACACATTCATGTTAGATATCATCTATCTTTAAAATTGGTATTTACTTTTATTTTATTAGTAAATCTAAATAACTGTTTGTAAATGTGTTTGTAGTCACCTCCTATGATATGCCTGTACATATGAGTTGTAAGTAATTTTTGCAACAATTTGTATTTGTAAATTTTGTCATTTGTCTTTCAACTTTATGGCGACGGCTAGATTTAAATTATTGTATAGTCAAATCTCATATTTTCCCCTATGATTTCTAAGTTTTAAGTTGCACTTAGAAAGGCCTTTGGCATCTGATAGATAAAAATATGTTTCAGTACCCTTCCATTACTTTTATGGTTTTATTTTTTCAATTTAAACTTGTTATCCAGTTGGAATCATTTCTGTGTAAGAAAGTGGGGTACAGTTTTTGTCATTTCTTTCCTCCAAAAAATTGTTCTGGTTATTTTAACATAATTTGAAAATATTTCATCACCTAATTAGAAATCCCTACTTTATTATATATGTTAATTTCCTACATAACTTTGGGACTATTTCTAGGTTTTCTGTCCTGGCCTTCATCTATCTACCTGTTGTTGCTACATGGTATTATTTTAATTATCAATGCAGTTTATAAGGAGTTTTAATATGTGGTATAAAGGACAAATCTACTGTTATTTTACTTTTTCAGAACCTTCCCAGAAATTCCTCTGTGTGTGTATATATGTGTGTGTGCGTGTAATATATATACTTAGGAAATAGTAAGATTTTTTTCCAAGTTCCACCAAATTCAAGGGAATATTACTAGAATTTTGATCACTAATGCATGAAATATAAGTTAGTATAAGGTGAATTATATCATTACAGTAATGAAACTTATATTCAAGGTTGAGGTATACCTGTTGACTTATTCAAGCAGTATTGTATTTCTTTAATCATGATTTTATAGACTTTGTTTTTCATGTAAGTCATGCACATTTCTTATAACTTTATTTCTTCTCATTTCATGCTTTTGGTTGATTTTGTTTAAGTGAAATATTTTTTTCAATATGTACTTTCAAACTGATCTTTAAAGATATGTAAAAAGTTATTGAGTTCTGTTTGGTTAGAAGAAGACACTTTACTAAACTCTTATTGCCTCCAATAACTTTTTGGTTAATACTTGAGTTTTTCAAAGGTACAGTCATATCTTCAAATAACAACTTGCTTTCTCTTTTCCAATATTTAAAACTCTTATTTCTCTTAGTTAACTATATCGATAATTATTTCCAAATAATGGTTATGATGGTAGACAGCCTTGTCTTATTCCCAATGAGAGTGATTTCTTGTTTCTTTTTTAATTGTGTATATAACTATCTTTTCATTTTTCTTCACTCTAGACATATTTATGAAGTTGTTCACATTATTTTGCCGATATCTGCCTTTCATGAAACAGAGCACAAAACCCAAAAAAGCCAGAAACTCTCTGGATATGTCACCATGGGACATTTGATCTTCAAGTGAAAGTGTTTGCAAATGGCTAACAAATTGTTGTATGTGAATTGTTCAGTGATCACCGGTCATTGTTCATTATAATCTCAATATTTATATGTATATTAGTTTTTCAATATGTATAAGGAAAACATTTGCGTCATCTAAACATATTCTTCATAGATCTATGGCTGAGAAGAGAAAACTTTAAAAAAGCCAGTTAGAAGTTCTCTAACTATGACTGAAAGAAGCAAGAAATCAGAATCCTTAAAAACAAAATAGTCACAGTTTTCCAAGATGTAAGCTTTAATGATTTTTGGAATAACTTAACAAGACTGTCGTCTTATATACTATGTTGTTCATTTTCTTCTCTTCATTACAATGAATATGTATAAAAATATTTTCTTATTAAATGGTGCTCAAAATACAAAACATAAAGTGATTTGATTATTTATCTATTCACATCTGTTATAAAGTTAAGAAAACAAGTGTTAGTCTTTTCTTGCAATAATTCTTTCTGTTGAATCATTTTCGTCTATCTACTATATAGTTTATAATTCCCTGTTGGGTTTCTATCAATACATTATAGCCTTAAAAGTATACTTGTGGTCTGAGAAATTATGTGAATACATCTAAAAATATTGGGAGGCATTTAGATATAGGAGAGAAAGGAGAAAAAAAAAAAATTGAAATCAGACAGACCTAGATTTAAATCTTAGTTTTTCTACTTACTAGCCATATGACTGTAGGCAAATTTATTAACTGACTCAAAGGCCTTTATCCTTGCAGGGAACACAAAGATACTACAACTTAAAGCATTTCCAAGGACTCTCAGGATAGGGAGGATCTTCAGATAACTACTCCAATATCCTAATATTTGAATTTTTTTAAATAACATCCACAATTCAAGCTATGCTGCTTGAACTTCCCTAATAGACATTGCCAAACGTCTATCAGATTGGCTAAGTTGTAAAGAGGAGGGAATATTTACAATTGTCAAACAGTGTGGCAAGGGTTTAATACGTTATTAGATTACCCAATTTTCACAAAAATTACATGAAATAGATTTTATTATTATTCCCTGAGGCTTAAGGAAGCTAGATGACCAGACAAAATCACACAAGTTAGTAATGGATAGGATTAGAAATTGTTATATGTATGCAACAATCTACATGTACAAGAATGTTCATTGCAACATAGTTTGCAATAGGCTAACTTCCATTAATAAAAAACCAAACTCATTGCCATTGAGTTGATTCTGACTCATAGCGACCCTATAGAAGATAGAGAAATAAATTGTGATATAGTCACACAATAAAAACCCTTAAGACAACAACAACAAAATGAGCAAAATAACAGCTGTAGTTAACGCTATGGATTAAATTAGTTCCCAAAAAAGTTATGTTGAAATCCTAACCCCTGTACCTGTAAGTATGACCCTGTTTGGAAATAGAAGTTGTCTTTTGCTATGTTAATGAGGTCCTACCAGAATAAGATGGGTCCTAAACCTTATCCCTCTGAGTGGTGTCTTATAAAAAGAACAGAATAGACACAGACATGCACAGATGGGAGAGAAACACCATATGAAGACATAGCTATAAGCAGTAAAAAAAAAAATGCCAAGGATTGCTGGCAGTTATTGGAAACTAGGAAAGAGGCCGCAGAAGGAATCAACCTGGCCGAGAGTTTGATTTGGACTTCCAGCCTCCAGAACTGTGAGAAAATAAATTTCTGTTCATTAAGGCCACCGACTTGTGATATTTTTTGTTACACAACACTAAGTAACTAAGACAGATAATGAGATGGGTACATCTGATTAACATAATTTTGAGCATAAGAGGCAAGGCACAAAAGAATATATGTAATCAATATAAAGTTTAATAATAAGAAAACTAAATTATATTTTTCAGGGCACACATTTACCTGGTAAACTACAAAGAAAAGCAAGAAGATAATCCTCATGCATGTAAGGTAAAAATTACCTTGCAGGGAGCAGAATGTTTGTGTTGATTACAAAGGGGCACACAGGGGGTTTCAGGCATGGCCGCATGTGGTATTTAATAATTTTGTTGAAAGTTACATGGATCTTTCCTGATTCTAAACCCAAACTCCTCAGCTATAATACTTTTCTTTCCCAGAATGAAGGTTATAATTGTTGAAGTTTGAGTCCAAAAGGCATGAGACACTTCCAAGTTCTGTAGGACTGATTCTTTCCTTATGCTGAGGGAAAAAAAATTATCTTCTGGGAGCATGAGCTCTCTCTAAAATCTCTTCCTAAATTCCTGCCATCAGCCAGGTTCGGGCATCTCCTACAGTTACAGCCAGATTTCCCTCTCGACAGCTGCTGGCAAAGAATGACTGCTTAGCAACTTGCTCTGGGACCTCACTGGATTCCCAATGGAATGAATGCCCATGAATGCAACAGCGATGGAGTGAGGAGTAAGCTCCTAGTCCATATCCAGTTCTCTCCCTCCCATCCAGCCTGTCTCTTAACCCACCCCTTTAGGAATCCAGGAATGTTCCAGGATTGTACGTGAATCTTAAAAATACTCTGGAATTATATCATAGAAGTTCAAAAAGGACAGATGACTTCTAGTGGGGGAGTTGTTGAAGATTTCATGAAGAATCACTCTTTACTTGGACCTTGAAGTCATGGCAAGGTTTATTTATTCATTTAATATTCTAACATGTCATATGACCTCTTTTAGATTTTTTTCTTTTTTACTTCTTATGTTGAATTTTAGACTTATAGAAAAGTTGCAATGATATTACAGAGATGTCCTATATACCCTCCACCCAGCTTTGCCTAATGTTAACATCTTGAAAATAAATGTATGTATACTAAGTATAGGTGTACACAAGTACATCTATATTTACATTTCTATAGGAAACCCTGATGGCATAGTGGTTAAAAGCTAAGGCTGCTAACCCAAAGGTCAGCAGTTCGAATCCACCAGGCGCTCCTTGAAAACTCTGTGAGGCAGTTCTTCTCTGTCCTATAGAGTCACTATGAGTTGGAAGTGACTCAAGGGGTTTGGCTTTTTGGTTTTACTTATGTCAAAATCCAGGAGTGGCAACTGATACCTCTGATTCTAATCTGTCACCGTAGAGTACATTCTGGTCTTCCTGAAGAAATGGTAAGATTTTAATGGTAGAGAAGCTCTTCATGTTAGTGTCAACAAAAACACAGAGGTTCAAAAGCCTTGACTCCACTGAAGGGAATAGTCAGGTTTTGCATGGGTTAGGTGGCAAAAGTAGGGTTGAATGGTGAAATGCTGCTAGTAGTTATGGGGAGAAAGAGCTAAGGCTGATGATGATGTAGGGCAGAACTACATGGTTAAACCTATATAAAACGATTTGTTTAATTTATTATCAGGCTTAAGACTGGAACTTACAGCTGCTTTCTAACGACGAAAACTTCTTGCCTTATTAGCAATTTAGCCTCAATCATCAAGAAATTTTCTCCTCCTCACTCATTGGCCTCACCTCCCAACTCTACATTCTCTAAATGCTCAGCAATATACAGTCTTGGTTACCTAAAGTTGGAATTGACAGGGTGAAGAATCCATTTCCTTTCTCATGATCTTGGCAGCATCTTGGATGTTCTCTGCCAAAATTGCAGGCAGTTGTATAAAATCTGGTGGTTGGGAATTAGTAGACAAGTGTATTGGGTGTGTGGGTGCTATTGTTGGTGAAAATTTATAGGTTTCGCTTTTGAGTTTCAGATTTATAAACAGTGTTAATAATAACTTGCTCTGTCCAAGGTTGTAATTTTATTCAATAACGCAGGTACACCCATTTACCACAGCAAAATATTATTATAATTTTACATTGTATACGTCTCTTTCATGATTTATGTCATACTTACACTTAGTAATATTTACTGAGTCTTCTGATTAACTTTAGTCTTCCTGTTTCCTGTTATGTGGGTTAGGTTGTCCTTTTCTGTTAAATCAACACTACTAAATGATCTTTACTTCACAACCTGTCAAGCTGCTACTTATTCTGGTTGGCATAAAGCTCAGTGCAAAGCTGAGTAAAGCACAATACACACATTCCCCTTTCCAGTACTTTCTGCATCTAACTATCTTAGACTAAAGAGGATTAAGAGGACTTCCAGTTTCTGCTCTGACATGGAAAGAGTTTGAAATCATCACGCCTGTGCTTACAAAAAGAAAAAGCAGAACAGCTGAAAATCAATGACTTTTTCTTGGCTCCAACAGAGAACTGAGGTTGCAAGGCAAACTACCACCTCAAAATCTAGAAGAAAGAAGTGAATTCAGAGATCTGATCTGTTTATCTGGAGCAGAAGTCATTGGAGCCATAAACAAATAGGAACACTTAAATGGTAATTTTGACAAACTGCTAGACTAGCACGAGAATGAGAAAATCCTGGGGTGTTCAATCTTAGGGGGAACACCACAACTGTGTTGGTTTATCTCTAGGAACCCACCAGGTTCTTAAGTTGAAGATCTGAGAAAAATCACTTCCTGGCTCTGGCAGGGCAACCTGAAACATATTCATTTGTGAAATATGCAATTATTCTCCATAAGAAAGGAATGTCTACTGTCTAGGGTGAAGAGTTTGTTGTTGTTGGTGTTTGGTGCCAGAGTTAATTTCGACTCATAGCAACCCTGTGTGACAGAGCAGAACTACCTCAGAGAATTTTCTAAGCTTTAATCTTTTATGGGAGCAGATTACCAGGCCTTTCTTCTGAGGAGCTACTGAGTGGATTCAAGCCACCAACCTTTCAGTTAGTAGTAGAGCACGGGGGTGGGGGGGCATTTCTACCTTTCCAGTCCCCTCTAGACTTCCTTTCTCACCTCAGGGGTGTTGTACCACTGGAGAAACACTTATGAAAGTCATAGCCAGAAACACAGACTAACGGAAAGACTGAGATTAAATCATAATATTGTACAATGCTCCCCCTACTCCATACCTTACCACCACACCAACAGGGCTCCAGTGTAATAAGAGTGGATTACAGCTGAAAGAGCTAGAAGGAACGTACTTTCTCTGACGAAGAGTACTTAGGGAAGCCGTAAATTAAGAGTAGGTACAAAAACAAAGACACTAAAGCAAATCAGTGTCTCTGGCATATATTTAAAAACAAAACAAAACAAGAAAACATTGCTGTTGAGTCAGTTCCAACCCATAACGACCCTAGAGGACAGAGTAGAACTTCCCCATAGGGATTCCAAGGAGCAAATGATGAATTCTGTCAACCTATTGGTTATCAGCCGAGCTCTTGACCACTGTGCTACCAGGCTTCTGCTATAGCAAAAGTTAAACACGGTCCGATTTCTAGCCAGAATAACACAAATCCTCACACTAAAGGTGTAGTTACCTCATTCCTATTACCTGATATGTCATAATGGATTTTCAGCAAAATACAACAAGACATTTCAAAGGGCAAAAAAAAAAAACATAGTCTGAAGAGACAAAACCAACATCAGAATCTGATTCAAATATAAAAATTATCTCAGACATAGATGTTGGAATTATCAGATAATTTAAAATAACTGTGATTATTATGTTATGAGTTCTAATGGAATTCATAGACAACATGAAAGAATAGATTAATAATATAAGCAGAGAGAGAAAAATATTAAGAAAGAATTAAGAGAAAATGCTTGAAATAAAAATACTTTAAAAGAAATGAAAAATACCTTCGATAGACTTATCAATAGACTTGACAAGGTTGACAAAAGAGTCAATGAGCTTGAAGATAGGTCAGTAGAAATTTCCCAAACTGAAATGCAAAGAGAAAAAGGAATAAAACAGAAACAGAACAATACAGCCAAGAACCATAGGACAATTTCAAAAGATATAACGTGTGTAACTGGAATACTGAAAGGAGAGGAAAGAGAGAATGGAAGACAGCTATTAAAACTGTGACCTGCAGGGATGGTGTGCATGGTTTATGTCTGGGGAAGTATGTCCAGATTCTCTTTGTGGGCATGGAGGAAGCCAAATGGATAGGGCTTTAATGAAACAGAAACAGAATTTACCATCAGAAATAGGATCAAGATACGTGATCAGATTTGTTCACTTTCAAGCCATTCCATATTCTGAGTTTCCTTGAGCTGGATGGCTGTAGATCTTCCTACAGAAGGAGTCAGAGGCTGTCACCATGTTTTTCAGAGGTTAGCCCATCCAGACTTGCACTACGGCTTGGCAGCTCTTTCGGTGCCACCACCCTGACATCTACAACATTCTCCTACATTCTCCTCAGCTTTTCTCTATCAAACCAACTCCTCCAGAGGCAGAGTTCCAGCTGGGCTGGGTAATAAAGGAAGCTAGGGCTACAAATACCTTGTCTGGCTCTTTCCCTAGTCTCCTTAATATTCTATGTTTGATTTATGACAAAAACCTGAGTCATACAGCCCAGAAGAAAGCAAGCCTGAGGTTATTTTTTCAATATTATCATATCCTATATAAAAATTTCCTTTACCCAAATCCCCATCCTGGCATTCAAAGCCCACCAGGTTAAATATTTTCCACTTTTTCTAGGAAGTTAGCCTAAATAAAAGGCTTTTTAACAACATTGTGGAAAGTGGACTTTACAGAGACAAGAACGAAGGCAGAGTAATCAGGAAATACTGTATAGAAATCATTTACGTGAGGAGAATAAAGGTCCGCACTAAGGCTGGTGGTGACGAGAGGAGGAAGGGTGTATTAGAGAAAAAGAACACGGGATTAAAATAAATGTGATAGAAAGGGACAGAGAAAAACTTCTATTTGAGTATTACGTGAAGCAAATCTATTCCCTAGAGAGGGAGCATTGGTATTCTTGTTTATAGGTAACAAGTCTCCAAAATATATGAGTGGAATAATGGTGACATATATTTGAAGGAGATAGAGCCTATATTTTAAAGAGTCAGAGATAAGTTTGAAAAGTGTGAAGGAGCCAGGTTATGAAAAGCCACACAATTTTGGCATATTTGAACATGATGCTATAGAAGAGAAGGAGCCAATGTAGATTCTTGAACAACACCACGCAGCAGTGTGGAGGATGAGTGGTACAGAGAGAGATTGGACGTGGAGATAAAGAGTCTTTGTAAGATCACAGGCAAAGAGTGAGGAGAAACAGAACCAACTGTGGGGAGAACAGGGAAAATGGACAGGACACCATATTGATTGCAGCCCTGGTGGCACAGTGGTTAAGAGCTCGGCTGCTAACCAAAGGTCAGTTAGTTTGAATCCACCAGCTGCTCCTTGGAAACCCTACAGGGCAGTTCTACTCTATCAGAATCGACTTGATGGCAATGGGTTTGGATTTTTAAACCTCAGTTTCTCATATGTATATATAAAAAGTAGCAATCCTATTGTTACATGATTATTGTAAAGCAGTATAGTATAATGGTTGTGAATATACACTTTAGAGTCAGATTTTGTGGGTTCATGATGATAACTGCTACTAACTAGCTGAATAGACTTGAGCCATTTTCTGAACCTCTTTTGCCTTGATTTTCTCATTTAGAATGGAGCTTAAAACAGTATGTACTTCATAGGCTTGTGTGTGAAAGATATATATTGTGGAAAGATGAATTAACTTTACCCAAAAAAAATTTGCCTTTGCTTCCAGTTCCTGGAAGATAAACTCTAAACCCTTGGAATTTCAGAGTGATTAGAGTGCCTTTGTTATTCATGGAGAGTCCCAGACCATATCTGATGACATATGCTAATTAGATGACTCAAGGTGGGCCCTGCACTTCAATCACAAGGCTAGTGATTCAGTCATGCCTACGTAATGAAACTTCAGTAAAAATTCTGGGCCCCAAAGCTCAGGTGAACTTCCCTGATTTAAAATAGTCATCATACATTGATGTGCTAGGATGAGATGTGTCCTGACTCCTTGGCGAACTTAACGTTTAGCACCCTCCTAGACTTTACCTTGGAGACCTGGTGATGCAGTGGTTAAGAGCTACAGCATGCTATGGCCGCTAACCCAAAGGTTGACAGCTCTAATCCACCGGCCTTTCTTTGCCAAGTTTCCCTGGAAACCCTACGGGGCATTTCTACCTATTGGGTCGCTATGAATCAGGATCGACACCACAGCAGGTTTGGTTTCTTTGGTTTTAGACCTTACCTTGTGCATCTCTCTCTGTGGCTAGTTTGGATTTGTGTCCTTTCCGCTATAATAAAAAATTTATCCTAAGTATAACACTTTCCTGAGTTCTGTGAGTCATTCTGGTGAATTATTGAACCTGAGGCAGCAGTAGGAACCTCCAAATTTGAAGCCAGCTGATCAGTGGTGAGAGTATCCTGTGGACCCCTGAGTTTGCGGTTGGTGTGAGAAGTCTTGGGCAGACTTGGCAGTCTGGAGGACTGTGCCCTTACCATGTGAAGTTTGGCCTCACTCCAGGTAGTTGGGGTCACAACCGACTCTGCACATACACACAAAGAACACTGTTCAGTACACAGTCAGTGCTATGTAATTGTTGGGCATGATTATATATATAAAACGCCTTGCCCAGTACCCAACACAATGCTCAGTAGATAACATAGCTTGTGTTTTTAAAATATAATAGTTGGAAAAAAAGTTATAACAGTTGAATGTGCACTTAAAGGCCTTGCAGTTTAATCTCACCCAAGCCTCAGATGGCTTTTCCTCCCTACAGCATCTTTGCCCTGCAGTTGCCCAGTCTCTGCCTGAACAATTTCAGTGGTAAGTTTTTCACAAAGACGTTTCATGCAATGTGTTAGAAGTCCAGGGAGAGAGTCCCTTCTGCCTCAGCCTCTCTCTGGCCTCTGACAAATAACTGTGAGTCACTGCCCAGTTTATCTCAGGAAGGATCATAAAACCAAGGCAGATAAAGGGGCCCTGCCCTGGCTGCAGTGGTTGCAGCCCTGTTTTCTTGAGTTGCTGGTGTTATGTTGGCTCTGTGACTCTCCTAGAGGCTGAATAAGATATTTTCCATCCTCATCCCTGTACAGATCTCTGCCATGCTGATTTTGACCCTCTACTACCATCATGGAGCCCTGGTGGTACAGTGGTTAAGAGGTGGACTGCAGTTCAAATCCACCAGCAGCTCCTTGGAAACCCGGTGGAGCAGTTCTACTCTGTCCCATAGGGTTGCTGTGAGTGAGAATTGACTCAGTGCCAAGGGGTTTGGTTTTAGGTTTTACTCCCATCACAACCCTTTGACAAGCACAGACTTCCATGTCCTCATCTAGATTAAGCAATTTCCCGCTGCAATAATTAGGGATAATGCATGTTTAAAAGCCTGGAACTTGATGGAGATAATTCAATCTTTATCACACACACATAAGAAATCACCACCATGATAAGAGATGAGACTAGAAATGGATCAAGTAGTAATCTTTCCTTCTAGGATCCAAAATTTACTGGGAAAGACAGCTATATATGAATAAATCAACTTCAAGGTAGATCGTGAAACAAGTTCTAATAATAGGCTATAGACTTTCCCTTCTGAGACTCCAGATCTTCACTTCTCTTAGTCTGTCCCGCAATGGCCATTTAAATCCTGGAAAGACAATGATCACAGAATTTGTTTGAGGATTTGGATACTGGAAAAACCAAAGGGATTTTTAATTTGGGGCATTGGAAATACTACAAAAAGTAATTGAAAATGTATGGTTTCCAAACACATTAAACAATTCATAGGTTTACTTTGGGAGAATCTTTCATCCTGAATTTGAAAGTTATATTGGATTTCTACAGTAATGTCATCCACCACCTAAGTTAACTCATAAGAAAATTGAAACTCAGAGGGGTGGAGAGACCTGCCCAAATTTGCACAGGTGGTATGCGAGAGCAAGAAGAGGTGATGAGCTGATGATGAAGCATCTATGCAAAGATGTTTTGCAAACGTTTGGAAATCTGGAACTAGAGTACAGGTGAGGGCCAGAAATGGAGACTGTGAAGCCAACTCTTAAATGCTCATGTAGTTAAAATTCTGCAAGTAGATTCAATCTGTAAAGGGATAATGGTTTAGGGAGATGAGACGAGAGCTGTCTTAGTCGTCTAGTGCTGCTGTAACAGAAATACCACAAGTGGATGGCTTCAACAAACAGAAGTTTAGTCTTTCACAGTCTAGTAGTCTAGAAGTCCGAATTCAGGGCATCAGCTGCAGGGGAAGGCTTTCTCTGTTGACTCTGGAGCAAGGTGCTTGTCATCAATCTTCCCCTCGTCCAGGAACTTCTCAGGTGCAAGGATCCTGGGTCCAAAGGACATGCTCTGCTCCCAAAGCTGCTTTTCCTCTGCTTGCTTTTCTCTTCTGTATCTCAAAAGAGACTGGTTTAAAACATAATCTAATCTTGTAGATTGAGTCCTGCTTCATTAACATAACTGCCACTAATCCCACCTCATTAACACCATAAAAAAAAAACCCATCGCCTTCGACTCCTAGTGACCCTATAGGACAGAGTAGAACTGCCTCATACAGTTTCCAAGGAGCGCCTGGTGGATTCTAACTGCCGACCTTGTGATTAGCAGCTGTAGCACTTAACCACTACACCACCAGGGTTTCCATTAACATCATAGAGGTAGGATTTACAACACATAGGACAATCACATCAGATGACAAAATGCTGGACAATCACACAATACTGGGAATCACGGCCTAGCCAACTTGACACACATTTTGGAGGGACACAATTCAATCCATAACAAGGGCCTAGGGCTGAATCATATGATAACTAATCATGGCTTGGGGAAAGAAGAAAGAGAAACCTGCAAAGTAAGCAGGGGAAAAAAAATCCACCTGTAAAGCAGAAGAAAACCAGGAGAAAATAGTGTCGTAGAACGAACAGAAGAGCTGCAAGGGTTTCAAACAGCTGACATTTGATCAGCAAATTCCAGTCGCATGGAGATAACAAAGAGATTGTCCACGGTGTATTGGCCAAAGGAATAACATTTAGAAGAGATAGTTTCAGAAGTGTTGACTGCAGAAGCCAGAACTCAAAATGCCAAGGAGGGGCTTGAAGCTTGCCTTTCATAACATGAAGTGCTAGCTATCTTTGGGCAGGTATAACTGGGAAGACTGGAGTGGTTCCCTTGTCCTGCTGCCATCATTTGATGACTGTTCTTTGGCTCAAGGGGAGAACTTCAGCTTTATACAGAGCTGGATTCTGTTCTGAGCTCTGCCTACCAGCTTTCATGATCCTTTTATTTAAAAAAAAAAAAAAAAAAAAAATCCCCGATTATTGAGCCTAAAATTAATTTGTGTTCTTTCTGCTGGAGATTTCCAACGGGATATACATTTTTCTACAACCAACTGGCAGTATTTCCAGGACCTTGAGGTACTTCTTGATCTATGCTACTGTACTCAATAGCCCTATGCAGAGCTCTGTGTTAGACACGATGCCACTAGAGATATACAAGTAAATGGAGTAGCCTAACTGCCTAAGAGTTTGTCAAGAGAAATGCTATTTCCCTCAGCACAGCTCCCAGACCTGAGCACCTTTCCCCTCCTCCTTCCTCTTCCCTACCCACATCAAGCTTAGTTTGTGGGTAGCAAGTGCTGTTCCTCTGCAGGTGGAAAGACATCATTTTTTAACTGTGTTCCTGACTCTCCTCACTTGCTGGCTGATGCTCCATCTGACTCATGGTGCCATAGGTATTGCTCAGCAAGCCAGCTGTGATAGAGCTGGACCATCCAAATCCCACAGCCCTACTGCAGGTTAGAATCTTCAATTAGTAAACAACTCGGCCTGTAATTTCTGTTTGTTTTCTTCTTTGATTGAGCTGTTGCCTGAAAGATGCAGGCTATTTAAAAAGACATGTTTTACTTTAAATTTAGTTCTAGAAAGTGTGCTGGTTTAATGGCAAAATTTGCAATAATTTTCCCTTCTCTGTTTTCTTGAATGTCTGATTAGATGTGACGTTTCTTAGTGTCTTCTAATATGTGCACAGGAGGGATGCTTAAAAATAAGCTACTCATAATCTAGCCTCTTATCTAATTCCTGAATCAGCACTTCATTATTCCTGCCACTTGGGCATCTAGACTTCTGGTCACCCAGCTGTCAGTGGCATGAGACTACATTACGATCAGTCCATAACACTAGGCTTTCTCTATGGAATGGCCAGCTGCCTCCTTTGGGCGTTATCTTTTCTGGCTCTCAGAGACGAGGCTGCATCATACCAATCCTATTATCTCAAGAGTGTTGCACGATTTTCACATTCCTTTCACTTGCATTTCCTCATTTGATTCTTAACTTCTGTGAAGAGGGCAGAAATGGTATTATCACATATCACCAAGAAAACAGCCACCCTGATGTCTACTCCTGGGTTATTTTCACCACTTCATACCATGATGACTCCCAAAATCTCCTTAAAGACTCATGCGTGCCTGTCTCAAGGAATCTTACTGATACTCAATTTACAAAAATACATATTCTTGAAGGACAAAAGCATCATGCATGCAACAACTTTAAAATTAAGGAGCTGTTTTTTGATGTAGCTGTTTGGAAGTAGATGAAATAAAGATTAATAAAAAGTAATAAATGTATTCAACTACTGTGCTTCACCATCAAGAAAAATAATGGCTCTAATTTTTCCACTCAGAAGTAAATTTGTAACCGGCAAGATGTCAAATTTTTCAGAGATGCCAGAGTTTAGGTTTGGGTCATATCAAATAATAGCTACCATAGATGTAGTACCTAGCACACATTATGCCAAGTTCTCTATGTATACAGTCTCCCTTAAATTTCACATTACTCTGAGCTATGTCTCCTTATTTCCATTTTATACTTGAGAAAACTAAGGTTGGAGAAGTTGAACAACTCACCCAATCACAAGTAGCAGAGAACTTCAGGCCCTGGAATTCAAATCTAGATTTTTTTCTTGACTTCAAACTTTGAGTTCTTAGATTCTGTGTTGTGGTGGTTGTTAGGTGCTCTCAAGTCAGTTCTGACTCATAGTGACCCCATGTACAACAGAATGAAACACTGCCTGATCCTGCGCCATCCTCACAATTGTTGCTGTTTGAGCCCATTGTTGCAGCCACTATGTCAATCCATCTCCCTGAGGGTCTTCCTCTTTTTTTCTGACCCTCTATTTTATCA
Organism: Dugong dugon; assembly: GCA_030035585.1. Classification (NCBI taxonomy): domain Eukaryota; kingdom Metazoa; phylum Chordata; class Mammalia; order Sirenia; family Dugongidae; genus Dugong; species Dugong dugon. The sequence goes on from CM057466.1 coordinate 25,444,454, forward strand.
AGCATGGCGTCTTTTTCCAGGGACTGGTCCCTTCTGATAACATGTCCAAATTACGTGAGATAGTCTTCCTATTCTTGCTTCTAAGGAGCATTCTGGCTGTGTACTTCTTCCAGGACAGATTTGTTCATTCTTCTGGCAGTCCATGGTATATTCAGTATTCTTCACCAACATCATAATTCAAAAGCAACAATTCTTCTTTGGTCTTCCTTATTTGTTGTCCAGCTTTTACACGCATTTGAGGTGATAGAAAATACCATGGCTTGGGTCAGGCGTATCTTATTCCTTAAAGTGACATCTTTGCTTTTTAAAGCGGTCTTATGTTGCAGATTTACCCAATGCAATGCATCATTTGATTTTTTGACTGCTGCTTCCATGGACGTTGATAGTGGATCCAAGTAAAATGAAATCCTTGACAACATCAATATTTTTTCCATTTATCATGATGTTGTTTATTGGTCCAGTTTTGAGAATCTGTTTTCTTTATGTTGAGGTGTAATCTGTACTGAAGGCTGAAATCTTTGATCTTCATCAGTAATTGTTTTAATTTTTCTTTGCTTTCAGCAATCAAGGTTGTATCATCTGCATATAGCAGGTTGTTAATGAATCTTCCTCCAATCCTGATGCTGTGTTCTTCTTCATAAAGTCCAGTTTCTCAGATTATTTGTTCAGCATACAGGTTGAGTAAGTATGATGAAAAGATACAACCCTGATGAACACCATTTCTGATTTTAAACCACTGAGTATCCCCTTGTTCTGTTGAAATGACTGCCTCTTGGTCTACGTACAGGCTCCATATGAGGGCAATTAAGTGTTCTGTCTTAGTCTGGAAACTCTCCTGAAACCTGTCCACCATGGGGGACCCTGCTGATATTTGAAATACCGGTGGCATAGCTTCCAGCATGACAACAACACACAAGCCATCACAGTATACGACAAACTGACAGACGCTTAGAACTTCATGAAGTACCCAAGATATATGAGCTACTTAACAGGCATTAGTTTCCTTCCTTTTGTAAAACACAACCTTTATTGTTAACTTGATTTTCCAAAGAATCGCTTCTCTTTCCCTTTGCTATAATCTTTTCTGCCTTCACCTTGTCCTTTAGCTTCTTTTATGACCATTTTGGGGTGCTTACCTCTTCTGCTAGACTATGTTTATGTAGACCCCAAACTGCACATTTCCTAAAAGAGTATCTCAGGAATGAGGACCAGACTAGTAATTTTCAAGATCATCATAGTCCCTCCAACTCTCTTTTGAAAAAGCAGAGGTCGAACGGCTTTGTCATGAAACATCCTACTGTGTTTTAGGGATTCCCTGGCCTGCTAGAACAATACTTGTAAATTGATTAAATTTTTTGCTGTTATTGTTATTGTAAGCTGCCTTCGATAGGACCCCCGACTCTTGACAACCCCGTATGTTATAGAGTAGAACCGCTCCATAGGATTTTCCTGGCTGTAGTCTTTATGGAAGTGGTTGACTAGAACTTTCTTCCAAAGAATTGCTGGGTAAGTTTGAACCACCATCAGGTTAACAGCTGATAGCCAGAAGGAAAAGCTTCTGACAAAATGGCTCAGAGAGGTAACTTCAGAACTTCTTGAGAAAACTTCATAAACATGCCTGAGCATGAGGGGGTGGTTAGAGCAGCAGATGCCAGTTCCCAAAGAAAGAATAGTTCTGATGGAACAAAAGTTCACTGGGGGCAAACAAAGGAAGGGAAAATGCAACAGCATTTTTTCATTTGAAGGGCAAACTAAAACTAACATATCAGAGGTAACTCTGGCTAGTCTTTAGTCACACCTCACTTGAAATGTGGCTGACTTCCACAGCAACCTAGCATATCCTTTGGTGGATAGTAAACATTATTTACAAAGACAATGGTTTGTAAAGTTGAAAAAAGTTCCATAGGTAGCACTTTTCTCCAAAGAGCAGCAGACCACGTGCTATCGATGTTAGAGCCTGGAGACTTAGATTCTAGACCTGTCCCTGATTTGCTGAATGCACCTGACATAAGTCAAACAGCCAGACAGAAGCATGTTATTATAGGTGGAGGAATTGTTCCTTTGCTCTTAGTGTATACAGAGAGCCCCGGGACACAGAGACAGAAGCTGATTCTCGGAGAGAGGCATTCTCAAGATTAGAGACACATGGGAAATGCAAAGTTCCTCACCCTATATCAGGCTGCTGTTTGAGAAAACTGGGTTACTCTGCCGTGAGTTCCTTCTGTAAACCTGAACCTGGGGTCTTGAGATCTGCTTGTCTAGATCTCTGGATGTCTGCGGGTGGGAGTGAGAGTGCTGGAAAGGCAAGAGAAGCTCTTTTAGATGAAGAGATTGAATGGGTGGAGTGGAGAGTGGAGACTAATCTCTTTGCGCAGGTGTGTTTGTGTGTCCTGACCTGGGCTTGGCTAACTCAGCTGTTGTTTTGAAAGGCAAAAACAACAGCTCCTAATTCCCCAGCGCACCATCAGCGAGTGTTCCAGCCCCATGATGGTGGTGGTCTTGGGAATCAGCAGACCACCCACACAGAAAAGAAATGAAAACAACATCCAGCACCTAGCCCCTCAAGCAGATTTTGCAATTATAATCTCAAAACATTCAGAAGCAGGAAATCTTTCACAGCTTATTATCATGAAGTCCTTAGAACAGGCATCAGCATTTTAGAAGAAGCAAAGGCAAGTCAGCATCGGGCCTGATAATATTCATAGTATACAGCAATAACAATGGTAATGTATACATTCCATCCCTCTTGGAAGAACTTTTTTCCCATGGAATCTTCTTGAAGAGGAAAATGCACTTGGTCTGGAGTGACTTAAATTACTGTTTTGAATCTGGCATTAGCTCTATAACTGCGCAACTAACAACCTCTTGAGCCATGTTTTCACATTAGCAAAGCGGAGGAGGATACTGCCTTCGCAGAGCAGCCCTTATGATTGGCTAATCACAGATATAAAAATGTGGTTTGCTAAAAAATTTAAAAAAGTAAAATTGTGTCATTACTATGTTTAATTTGCAAAAGTTATGGAGAGCCGTATAAAAATAGAAGAGTAATAACCCCCTTTGGATTCTACTTTGGAAAACAAGACTCTCCACAGTACGTTTTACCTAAATTGCAACTGAATTTTCATAATCCACGTTAACAAAGCAATCTATTAGGTGTAATTCACTACAGTTCATTTTGGGGGAGTTACAAAGAATTATGGCAGGCAGGCTAGCTGGACAGGCAGGACCCCCGCACAAGCATCAGGCAGGAAGGAGAAGTAATGTGCAAACTCACAGGGGTATTTTAATTATGGAGATTCCTCATGCCTGATATTGGGCTCATTTCTGAACTCTGAAGACCCAGTAGCCTCATATGCCTCTCCCCGTAGATGCCTCCTTTTGTCATTTCAGAGGCTCTTTTGAGGATTCATGGTCTCTACATTGCACTACCTTCCTCATAAATCAAAGTGACGATTTCATCCTGGCATCTCTCTCCTCAATAAACACTTAACTCAGTGGCTCAGCGAGGTCTACTGTCTTTTGGAGAAAGCATAGTGGCAGGAATAGTCAAGGAGGATAGTAATAACGTATCTACAGGAACTTTGAAACAAGGAAGAGAGATGTTACTTTTAAGACTATACAGCCTTTCTACAAAACAGAAAATTCTGAGATTTTAAGTCTTCATTTGTCCTCACTATCTCCGAACATAAAGGAAGAAGATAGCGAAAACAGTCCACTTTCAAATTCTGCCCAAAACTTGGCCCAAGCTATCCCATATAGTGTCAAAATAGCCACGTACCATCCCCTCAATGGCTGTAAGCCCAAATAAACAGTGGCTGTAATTATTACCATGTGGCAGCACCGGTGGCATGCAATGAAGTGCAAGGCTTTACAACACTCTCCCTTCATCTTTATAAAAGTGATTGAGAGGGAGGAAGGCACAATATAGTAGTTTTGAACCCTGAGTGTTCTAAATGAAGAACTTTTTCCAAATGAACTATCTGGGCCCTAGCTCCAAAAATTCTGATTTGGTGGCCTTCGGGAAAAGTCTAGGAAAGGGATATATTGATAAATACCCCAGGTAAATCTAGTACAGGTGGTCAGGACACAACAATTTAACAAATACTAATCACTCATCTGTCAGTTTGTCGTGCTGCGGTGGCTTGCATGTTGCTGAGATGAAGAAGCTATACCGCTCGTATTTCAAATACCAGCAGGGTCACCCATGGTGGACTGGTTTCAGTGGAGATTCCAGACTAAGACAGACTAGGGAGAAGGACCTGAAGACCTACGTCTAAAAAAATTGGCCTGTGAAACCCTTATGAATAGCATCGGAACATTGGCTGATATAGTGCTTGAAGATGAGTCCCTCAGGTTGGAAGGGAACTTCCCAATTGGGTAAGAGCTACCGCCTCAAAATAGAGTCAGCCTTAATGACATGGATGGAGAAAAGCTTTCAGAACCTTCATTTGCTGAGGTGGCATGACTCAAAATGAGAAGAAACTGCTTCAAGCATCCATTGATAATTGGAACATGGAATGTATGAAGTATGAATCTAGGAAAATTGGAAGTCATCAAAAATGAAACGGAACCCACAAAGATCGACATCTGAGGTGTTCGTGAGCTGAAATGGATTGGTACTGGCCATATTGAGTCAGAAAATCATATGGTCTACTATGTCTGAATGACAAATTGAAGAGGAATGACTTCGCATTCATTGTCAAAAAGAACATTGCAAGATCTCTTCTAAATTACAGTGCCATCAGCGACGGGGTAATATCCATACTCCTACAAGGAAGGCCAGTTAACAAGACTATTATTCAAATTTACACACCAACCACTAATGCCAAAGTTGAGGAAATTGAATATTTTTACCAATTTCTGCAGTCTGAAATTGATCAAACATGCACTCAAGATGCCTTGATAATTACTGGTGATTGGAATGCGAAAGTTGGAAACAAAGAAGAATCAGTAGCTGGAAAATATGGCCTTGGTGAAAGAAACAACGCAGCAGTAAGTATATCAACAGCGAACTGCCAGAAGTTCAAGCCAGATTCAGAAGAGGACATGGAATGAGGGATATCATTGCTGATGTCAGTTGGACCATGGCTGAAAGCAGGAAGAAGTTTACCTGTGTTTTATTGACTATGCAAATGAATTCAACTGTGTGGATCATAACAAATATGGATAATGTTGGGAAGAGTGGGAATTCCAGAACACCTAACTGTGTTCATGAGGAATCTGTACATAGACCAAGAGACAGTTATTTGAACAGAACAAGGGGATATTGTGTGGCTTAAAGTCAAGAAAGGTGTGTGTCAGGATTGTATCCTTTCACCATACTTATTCAATCTGTATGATGAGCGAATATTCTGAGAAGTTGAATTGAAGGAAGACTCATTAACAACCTGCCATATACAGATGACACAACCTTGCTTGCTGAAAGTGAAGAGGACTTGAAGCACTTATTGATGATCAAAGATTACAGTCTTCAGTATGAATTGCACCTCCACCTAAAGAAAACAAAAATCCTCCCAACTGCACCAGTAAGCAACATCATGATAAATGGAGAAAAGATTGAAGTTGTCAAGGATTTCATTTTACTTGGATCCATGAACAACACCCATGGAAGCAGCAGCCAAGAAATCAAAGGACGTATTGCACTGGGCAAATCTGTAACAAAAAACCTCTTTAAAGTGTATTAAAAAGCAAAGATGCCACTTTGAGGACTAAGGTGTGCCTGACCCAAGCCATGGTATTTTCAGTCACCTCATGCATGCGAGAGCTGGACAATGAAGAAAGAAGATTAAAGAAGAATTGGTGCCTCTGAATTATGGTGTTGGTGAAGAATATTGAATATACCATGGACCACCAGAAGAACAAACAAATCTGTCTTGGAAGAAGTACAGCCAGAATGCTCTTTAGAAGCAAAGATGGGGAGAATTTGTCTCATGTACTTTGGACATGTTATCAGGAGGGACCAGTCCCTGGAGAAAGACATCATGCTTGGTAAGGTAAAGGGTTCTCAAAAAAGAGGAAGACCCTCAAGGAGATGGATTGACACAGAGCCTGCACCAATGAGCTCAAGCATAACAACCAATGTGAGGATGGCACAGGATCAGGCAGTGTTTCATTCTGTTGTACATGGGGTCGCTATGAGTTGGAACTGTTGGCACCTAACAACAGCAACAACTCCATGAAGCATGCATATAATCTCATCTAATTCTCTTTTTACAAAGCTAAAGCAGATATTGTTATTATCATTTCATAGAAAAGGAAACTAAGGTTCAGAGAGGTGACTCAGACTCACTCATCGCCATTGACTTCGGCTTGAACTCATATCCAGCTGATGCCAAAGTCCAGTGCTTTTTTCTGCTACTCCATTAAAGTTTGTTACTGGAAAACAATATGCCCCCCTTTGAAAAGAACATGATGACTCTGTGGTTTTCAAACATTTTGGCTAGAGATCCCTTTGTTCACCATGAAAAACTTCAATATGTAAAACAGAGAAAGGCAGAGGTGCTCTAGTTGGAACAGGGTTGAGGTCTATTTGTCTCACCTGCTTATCTCCCTTCCCTCATTACAAAGTGATGGTCCCAAGAATCTTCTGAGAAATCTGCACTGCTCTAGAGATCACTGTTTGAAAACCACTGTATATAAAGGGATCTACATTGGCACTAGGAGCCCTGGTGGCACAGTGGTTAAGCTGTTGGTAGCTAAACGAAAGGTCGGCAGTTCAAACCCCCCAGCCCCTTGGTGAGAGAAACATGTGGGTGGTTCTACTCTGTCCTGTAGGGTTGCTATGAGTCAGAATCTACTCAAGGGCAACAGGTTTGGTTTAGATTGGCACTAACAGATCCTGTGTTAGGTATAACACAAGGAAACAGTAAGAGGCCATTATTAAACATTATTAAAGCCGTCACATAAAATCACTTATTATACCCTTCCTGCAGAGTACATGAAGAATGCAAAGCCTTTAAAATGTCTTCTCCACCATTAAGTTTACAGATTATGGTAGAGAAGAAAGAGCACTGGACAGTGAGTAAATGCGCTACTTACTAGCCAGGTGATTCAGGGCAAGTTCTTTCCTCTTTGAATGTTTTCTTATCTTTGAGGTCTAGGTCTTCATATATGCTCTGCCTACCTCCCAGGCTCAGGGGCACTGGTGGTTCTGTGATAGGATTCTTGCAGGAGAGCCAGATTTGATTCCCAACCAATGCACCGCATGCACAGCCACCACCTATCTGTCAGTGGAGACTTGAGTGTTGCTAGGTCAACAGGTTTCAGCCGAGCTTCCGGACTAAGACAGATTTCCGAAAATCAGCCAGTGAAAATCGTATGGATCAAAAATCATATGATCAGTCCAATCAGAAACCGATCATGGGGATGATGCAGGACCCGGCAGCATTTTGTTCTGTTGTGCACGGGGTCGCCATGAGTCGGTGCCAACTCAGTGGAGCTAACAACCACCTTACAAGCTCAGTGAGACAACAAATGAAATAATGGACGTGAAAAGTGCTTCTCAAATCATGGAGCAAAGTGCCATAACGTGATGCGGGCTATTCTCTTGCTGAGTTCCCTATGCATAAATACACAGACACACACACACACACACACACACACACACACACACACAGGAAGAGATTCAGTAAAACATGCTGAAGAATTAGGGAGGAACTTGGGATGAAGGATCCGATTCCCAAGCCAAACCAGTAAAAGACTGAGCACTGTGTCTGGGAGAGTCAGCACACCATGAAATTATGAAGTGTGATCATTAACAGGGCCATTCTGCACAGACCTTCATCTCTGCTGTTAGCGTTCTGTTTGAAGCCCATGACCTTCTATGTGTCACTGAGTTGCTGAGTAACTAGTCTGAACTGAATGGAACATCCCAGCCCACCCTGCTGATGTAATCAGACTAAGCTCCCCCTTCACAGCCAGAGCTCCTCATCAGCATTCGGTCCAGCAATTCAAGTGGAGCCCTTGGGAACTGGTAAAGCATATAAGGCAGGCACTCAGGCGTAAGCTATGTCAGCTTTAGGAATAAGAACAAGTAACCTATGATTCATTTTTGTTCTACTACTGCTATAGGGTTGCTATGTGTCGGAATCAACTTGACTGCAGTGGGTTTAGTTCTTTTGGTTTTTCAGTGCTATTGTAAACTCTTGAAGACTAATTTTTTTCTAATTTACTTAATTTTTTGTTGTTATTGTTGAGAATAGACACAGCAGAACATGCACCAGTTCAACAATTTCTACATATACAGTTTATTTTTAATGGAGAGTCTAATAAATTCTCTGCTAATAATGAGGCAAAAGCAATATTTTGATTTATCCCAAGATTTCATTAGATTCAAAAATGTCAGAGCAAGAAGAGTGGAGGTCACTTGGTCCAACCCTGTTATTTTACAGATGGAGAAACTAGGACACTTAGCAGGATATTGACTCATCAAATTCATTCGATGAGTTAATAGCAGAGCAAATATTAAAATTCAGATCAATTATCTTCTTATTCTTTGCTCTATCTATTCAATGTCAAGAGGATGGACACATTACAGCATTAAAGGGGCGCTGTAGGTTGAGGAGATGGGATCTAACTTTTACTAATGTGTTTTGAGGCCTCAACAACAAGGAAGTATTCATAAAGGGCCTAATTGTGGCCTCTGATCTGAGCATAGGAAATTGAAGGTTGCTTTAGCTGAAGGTACTTGAGAAAGAATGTTTGAAAAATGCATCAGTCAGGTGGGTGCATATGTCAACAAGGTTAAAATGAACTATTAGCCACTTTGATGTCTGTGGATGTATTTCCATCTGTTGCCAGACCTGATGACTTTGTAATTTCCAAACACTGGTAACCCTCACGGGCACAGGCTACATTCTATATGCATTGCATAAAAACACAGCTCCTTATTGGAGTTAATAGCTCTCTATATCCCTGCAAAGGAGCCCTGGTGGCACGACGGTTAAGCACTCAGCTGCTAACCAAAAGGTCAGTGGTCTGAACCCCCCAGGTGCTCTGCAAGAGAAAAGATCTGGCAATATGCTTCTCGGATTACAACCTAGGAAACCCTATGGGGCAGTTCTACTTTGTCATCCAAGGTAGCTATGAGTTGGAATCAACTCAACGGTACTTAAAAAAACAACATATCCCTACAGCACTTTAAAAAAATATATAAAATAAAATTTTGTTTTTTTCTCATATTATTCCCAAACTGAGAAGTGCAATAACTCATTCAGTTCTCCCACTTGCTAGCTGTGTGACCGAGGCCAGATTACTTAGCTAGTCTGTGCCTCAGTTACTTCATCTGTAACATGGGGATAACTAGCGCAGTCAAGAAATCAAACCATGTACAGCATTGGGCAAATCTGCTGCAAAAGATCTCTTTAAAGTGTTGAAAAGCAAAGATGTCACCTAGAAGACTAAGGTACGCCTGACCCCAGCCATGGTGTTTTCAATTGCTTCATATGCATTCAAAAGCTGGACAATGAATAAGGAAGATCGAAAAAGAATTGGTGCCTTTGAATTATGGTGTTGGTGAAGAATATTGAATATACCATGGATTGCCAAAAGGATGAACAAATCTGTCTTGGAAGAAGTACAACCAGAGTGCTCCTTAGAAGCAAGGATGGCAAGATTTCATCTCACACACTTTGGACATGTTATCAGGAGGGCCCAGTCCCTGGAGAAGGACGTCATGCTTAGTAAAGTAGAGAGCCAGCGAAAAAGAGGAAGACCTTCATCAAGATGGATTGACACAGTGGCTGCAACTATGGGCTCAAGCATAACAACGATTGTGAGGCTGGCTCAGGATTGGGCAGGGTTTTGCTCTGTTGTACATGGGGTCCCTATGAGTTGAACCAACTCGATGGCAGCTAACAACAACAACAGTGCTGTCTACCTCATAGGATTGTTGTGTTAAATGAAAACATACGTGCAAAGCATTTATTAGCTCTTTTAATTTCATATCATATCACTTTGTTTTATTATTTCAATTTTTATGGATTGACTTGTAGAAGAGACAGGTAAGTTATTCTATAAAATGTCCACCTTCTGAATTAGTTTAAATGTAAACTGCTATCATTACCAACAGTAAAGTCACACAGATAAGAATTTGTGACGCTGAGACAAGAACCTGAACTTCAACTCTTCCATGCAGCCCTTTAAACTACATTCCACTCAACGGTTTCAAATTATCCTTATTTTGTGAGTATGTCTTTTCTAAAGGAATTGCTTCTCAATATGGGTGCTAGTTCATTTCCATTTCCATATTAATTTTAAATCAGGCAATATTTTAAGGGTAACTTGAGCCTTTACAAATGTCTAAATAATTCAAGTACTTTTTGTTCTCATTGTGCAGTTATGAATAGATATTCTGAATTTGTTTTCTCAGAGGAAGTAAATATTTTACACTTTTACAGCAAATGTCAATACAAGATGCTTTCACATCCAGTGTTTAACCTGATTCTCAAAAGAGAATAGGTACAGGCAATGGTATCTGCATTTTAGGGTTGAGGAACCGAGGTTCAGAAAAATTAAATGACTGCAAAATACCAAACAATCCTAAGTGGAAGACTGGAGACCAGGATCTAGTTCAAGTGTTAGGAACTCAGATTCCTCTATGGACCAGGAAGAAGTAACGCAACAGGGGGTGGTGAAGTCTAGAAAAGTAGAGAGACCCAACCATGTGGAAATGTTGGCACAATATTAGCCAGTTTTTCTGTTTAAGAGAAGCTAGATATATTTTTATATGAAATGTTCTAATTTTAAAACATTTTGAAGAGACAAACAACACATATCCTTGGGCCACCTGTTTGTAAGTTCTGCTCTATACTAATGAATTCCTAGCCACAAATGCTTTTTCTACCGCCCAGGTTGAATTTATTTCAGAAGAAATTATGCCTATCAAAAAGTTTTCTTTTTCCCTCTGCCTAGAATAAATCAGGTTGATGTTTTCTAAACTGTAAACCTATACTCTGATGACTAAAACCCAAGGCAAACTTAACATAGTTAAAATAGGATTATTGACTTCTCCTTAACCTCTCACTACCCCAAAGCTGTTATTGTTGTTAGATGCTGTCCAGTCAGTTGCGACTTATAGCGACCATATGTACAACAGAATGAAACACTGCTTGGTCCTGCACCATCATCACAATCCTTGCTATGTTTGAGCCCATTGTTGCAGACACTGTGTCAATCCATCTCATTGAAGGTCTTCCTCTTTTTTGCTGACCCTGTACTTTAACAAGCATGATGTACTTCTCCAGGGACTGATTCCTCCTAATAACATGTCCAAAGTATGTCAGATGAAGTCTTGCCATCTTCCCTTCTAAGGAGCATTCTGACCGTACTTCTTCCAAGAGAGACTTATTCATTCTTCTGGTGGTCCGTGGTATATTCAATATTCTTCACCATCACCATAATTCAAAGATATCAATTCTTCTTCAATCTGCCTCCTTCATTGTCCAGTCTTTGCATGCATATGAGGTGATTGAAAAAGCCATGAGTTGGGTCAGGTGCACCGTAGCCCTCAAAGTGACATCTTTGCTTTTTAACACTTTAAAGACGTCTTTTGCAGCAGATTTGCCCAGTGTACTACACCATTTAATTTCTTGACTGCTGCTTCCGTGAGCATTGATGGTGGATCCAAATAAAATGAAATCCTTGACAACTTCAATACTGTGTCCATTTATCGTGATGTCACTTATTGGTCCAGTTGTGAGGGATTTTTGTTTACTTTATGTTGATGTGTAATCCATACAGAAGGCTGCAGTCTTTGATCTTCATCAGTAAGTGTCTCAAGTCCTTTTCGCCTTCAGTAAGCAAGGCTGTGTCATCTACATATTGCAGGTTGTTAATGAGTCTTCCTCCAATCCTGATGCCTCATTCTTCATATAGTCCAGCTCCTTGGATTATTTGCTCAGCATACAGACTGAATACGTACGGTGAAAGGATACAGCTCTGAAGTACACCTTTCCTGATTTTAAACTATGCAGTATCCCCCAAATCTGCTTTCCCCTAAGTCCTCCGGTCAATGGAATCCTCCCTGTTGCTCATGTCGACATCCTTGGGGAGTCATACTTGATTCCTTTCTTACCCTCACATCCCGCATTCAACACATCAGAAGTCCTGTTTTTCTCTCTCTCTTTAAATTAATCCCTAATCCAGCTATGTCTCACTATGGCTATGGCAACAACCTTAATTCAAGCTATCAATATTGTTGTTAGATGACTTTGAGTTGGCCCTGACTTTGGAGATGTCATGAACAACGAAACAAAACGTTGCCTGGTCCTGCAACATTCCCAGGATCAGTTGCAGATTGGACTGTTGTGATCCATAGGGTTTTCATTGGTTGGTTTTTGGAAGTCAATTGCCAAGCTTTTCTTCGTAGTCTGCCTTAGTCTGGAAGCTCTGCTGAAACTTGTCCAGCATCATAGCAACACATAAGCCCCCACTGACAGAAAGGTGGTGTCTATTCATGAGATGCATTGGTCAGGAATCAAATGCGGGTCTCCCACATGAAAGGGGAAATTCTACTACTGAACCACAATATCCCATAAGCTGTCATTAGTTCTTGCTTATTTGATTACAGTAGTGTCCTAAATGGTCTCTCTGCCTCACTTTTGCCCCCCTAAAATCCATCCTGTGTACAGAAGTCAGAGTGATCATTTAAAAATGAAAATCAAATAATATCACTCCTTTCTTAAAATTTCTTTAAGGCTTCTGTAGTGGGTTCAATACATGACCCAGAATACATGCTGATATCCCAATCCTTGGAACCCATGAATGTCACCTTATTTGGAGCAAAGGTCTTTGCAGATATAATTAAGTTAAAACAAACAAACAAAATCAATTGCTGTCCAGGCAATTCTGACTCATGGCAACTCTGAGTGCTGCAGAGCAGAACTGTGCTCCATAGTGTTTTTAAGGCTGTGAACTTTCAGAAGCAGATCACAAGACCTTTCTTCTGAGGTGCCTCAGGGTGGGTTCGAACCGCTAACCTTTCAGTTAGTAGTCAACCACTTAACCATTTGGGCCACCCAGAGACTTCTGCAATTAAGTTGAGGATCTTGAAATGAAGAGATCGTCTTGGATTATGTGAGCAAGCCCTAAATCCAGTGACAAAAGTCTTACAAGAAACAGATGGGGGAGATTTAAGAACTAGAAGAGGAAGAAGAAATGTGGCTGCAGAGACTGAATTTGGAGTAATGTAGCCACAAGCCCAGGAACACCTGGAACACAAGAAGCTGGAAGAAGCAAGGAAAGGATTTCCCCACTGACCCTTTAGAAAGTGCATGGGCCTGCAGACACCTTGATTTCAGACTTCTGGCCTCCAGAACCGTGAGAGAATACATTTCTGTTTTTTTTTTAAGCTGATCAGTTTGTGGCAATTTGTTATAGCAGCCACAGGAAGCTGATACAGATTTTTATCATAATCAGAATAACGTCCTGCACAGTCACAGTCCTACATGATCAGACTTTAGCATACCTCTTCTGCCTTCCTTATCCTTCCCTTGGTTAGTACGCCTCAGCCACATGGGCCTTCTTTTTATCTCCCAAACCACATGAAGCTTATTTTCTTGCCAAGACCCTTGCAAATTCTAATTTCTTCTTCCTGAAATATGCTTCTCCCACAGAGTGTGGCCACGCTCTGGAGCTTGGATTCGTAGTTCAAATCCCAGCTCTGTCACACCAAGCAAGTGATTCAACCTCTCCGTGCTTTAGTTTCCTCATCTATAGCCTGACGACACCAGAGTATCTCCTTCATAGGGTGGTAGTGAAGCTTAAACATGTTAATAAAAGTAGGGAGTGCACAGGTCTGGCATACAGAAAGCAGTCAGTATCTTCAAATGTTGTCTGTGTATAGCTAACTGACTCTACTTTATTCTGCCGACTCAGATGTCACCTCTTTAAAGAGGCTTTTACTGAACACCCCTGAAATGGTTCCTCTCAGTCTGTATTATGTGACTAATTATTATTTTTTTAATTTGCACATTCTCTTATTTAATTATTTATCTCCATATTTATTGAATGACTTCTCCCATGTGCTACACAAAGACAGGGATTACATTTTGGTCGTCACCTGAAATATTGAATGTAAAATGCCTCAGCCCTGATCACAGTGTCTGACGCATAGCAGGTACTCAATAAATACTTGTTGTCTGAGTCTTGCTGTTTGGAATGTCTCCCATTCAGGGTTGACATGCAGTAGGTGTGCAGTAAATGTTTGCTCAAAAGAATGGAACTGAATAATTTACAACACACTTTCCTACTTCCAGGGAAGGTTTACACCTTGAGAAATTTATAGATCAGCCAATTCTTGATTCCCTGACAAAGCTGAATGGTCTCATTAAAGTGTTATCCTTCTTTCTATAGTCAAGTCTGGAGTAAAACAAAGTGTTAAGATTTTTAACACTTTAGGCTTGCTCACACTCTGTGTGTTTTCTCATATGAAGAATTTTACATAAGGAATTTGCTTCAGTAGTTGCAACTTTTGGCTATAACACTCTAGTCCTCCCTAAATTTCAAAGAGAAATGGTAAAATATTCCTTATGAAATATTAAAAACCAAAAAACAAAACAAGACCCGTTGCCGTCAAGTCAATTACGACTCGTATTGACCCTATAGAACAGAGTAGAACTGCCCCATAGGGTTTCCAAGGAATGCCTGGTGGATTTGAACTGCAGATCTTTTGGTTAGCAGCTGTAGCTCTTAACCACTATGCCACCAGGGTTTCCTACTGAAATATCAGCAATACTAAATCTTGTAAAAACCCTCCCATCCATCATTGTTACTGCCTAGAGGTGCTTTAAGTCTTATTTTTGGGCATTGTTTCCTTTCAGAAGTGCTAGCTACTTAATGCACCAGATTCTAATAAAATTTTATATGAGGAAAATCATCACCGGTCATTACAGTGGGAAGGATCTTACTTGGTCTAACCTTTCATTTAGATAAAATATCCTAAAGCATATCCACTTTATATTCTTTTTTTTTTTCTTTCTAATAGCTCATTTTTTACTAAGAAAAATTTTAAGTAAATAACAAAAGGAGAGAGAATAGCATAATGAACAGTCACATATTCATAATCTGGATTAAACTATTGTTAATATTTTGCTGTACCTGTATCATCTACTGCTTTTTATAGAATTAAAGTAAATTAAAAATAACATGATATTTTCCCCAATATGCATTTATAAAAAATAAGAGTGTTTCCTTATATAACCACCATACCATTACTATGCCTAACACAATTAAAAAGAATTCCTTAATGTCATCTAATATCTAAACCATGTTCAAAGTCTCCCTAGTGCCATAATAATTTCTCTTACAGGTGCTTTGTTCAACTGAGATCTAACCAACTCCCATAAATTGCCTCAGATTACATGCCTTTTCTATTAAATCTCTTTTAATCTAAAACATTACCTCTTTTAATTTCATATCATATCAGTTTGTTTCATTATTTCAGCTTTTATGGATTGACTTGTAGAAGAGACAGGTAAGTTATTCTATAAAATGTCCACCTTCTGAATTAGTTTAAATCCTTCCTTCAGCCAAAAACAAACAAACAAAAAAAATCTATTGCCTTCGAGTTGATTCTGACTCATTGCGACCCTATAGGACAGAGCAGAACTGCTCCATAGGGTTTCCAAGGAGGTGGATTAGAACTGCCAACCATTTGGTTAGTAGCCAAGCTCCTTATGGGTGCTTAATTTGGACCTTTGTCACCCGTATTTCCTATGAACTGAAAGTTAGACCTAAAACTTGGTAATATTTACATTAATGTGCATCTATGTTTAAAGATAGACATTTGTAGCCATTTCTGTATTATAATTAATTGAATAAAATTCTGAAAATTAGTTGATGTTTCAAGAATTTACAAGGTAAAGTAAGGAGAACCCAGCAGGTAGATTGAGGAGGAGAGACTATCTCAATTACATCACTGAGTTTCAGGATCTGGTATTTAGCTGTGGTCCTCAGAACCACAGTCTGATCAGGACCCCAAGGCATGAATGAATTTAAGGAGACACAAAGAGTATGAAATATAAACCATAATATTAATGTTATAATTTGTAATGAGAAATTCAAGCAGTAAACCAATTGGAATGTAACTATTGGTAAGACTATGCATTTTTCCCCACAGGTGGGTAGATTTCAAGCTTGTTAAAATCATCTGGGACTTTTAAAATGTACCACCCGCAAAGAATTATCTCAGGTGAAGGGAAGGACAGCACACACTACAGGGGAAGTCAGCACAACTGGACTAAACCAAAGCTAAGAAGTTTACTGAATACAATCAAACACTTTGAAGGACAGAATAGCAGGGGTAGGGGTCTGGGGATCATGCTTTCAGGGAACATTTAGGTCAATTGGCCTAACAAAGCTTATTAAGAAAATAGTCTGCATCCTACTTTGGTGAGTGGCATCTGGGGTCTTAAAAGCTGGTAAGCGGCCATCTGAAATGCATCAATTGGTCCCAACCACCTGGCATAAAGGAGAATGAAAAACACCAAAGACACAAGGAAAGTGTTAGCCCAAGAGACAGAAAGGGCCGCATAAACCAGAGACTTCATCAGCCTGAGACCAGAAGAACTAGATGGTGCCTGGCTACCACCAATGACTGCCCTGACAGGACACAACAGAGAGTCCCTGATGGAGCAGGAGAAGGGTGGGGTGCAGAACTCAAATTCTAGTAAGAAGACCAGACTTAATGGTCTGACTTAGACTGGAGGAACCCAGGAAAGCATGGCCTCTGGAATCTCTATCAGCCCAGAACTAAAACAATTTCCAAGACCAACTCTTCAGACAGGGATTGGACTGGACTGTGGGACATAAAGTAATACTCGTGAGGAGTGGGCCTTCTTAGCTCAAGTAGATACAAGAGACTAAACGGGCAGCTTCTGTCTGGAGGTGAGATGGGAAGGCAGAGAGGGTTAGCAGCTGGTTGAATGGACATTGGGAATCTGGTGGAAAGGAGGAATGTGCTGTCACAGTATGTGGAGAGCAATTAGGGTCACAT
The DNA here is from genome assembly GCA_030035585.1 of Dugong dugon. Taxonomy (NCBI): domain Eukaryota; kingdom Metazoa; phylum Chordata; class Mammalia; order Sirenia; family Dugongidae; genus Dugong; species Dugong dugon. The sequence continues at coordinate 25,461,447 of CM057466.1, forward strand.
AACAATGTATGTATAAATTTTTATATAGGAAAAAATAAAAGAATAAAATGTACCGCCCCAAACATTCTGATTTCATTGGTGTTGGGTAAGGACTGGGCATTGGTATTTTCTAAAAGCTCCCTGGGTATTCTGATACGTTGCCAGGGTTGAGAAATACTGCTGTAGTTAGGTCTCAACAGGAAGTTAATTTGTCATCAGGATTTCTGTTTGAAATCAGAACAAGGGATGTTAGGATATGAGTAAAGAAAGTCGAAATAATCTACGCCAGTCAGTAGTGCTCAAACTTCTGTGCGTATAAGAATCCTTGGGGTGTATTTTGTTGTTGTTGTTAGTTGCCGTTGAGTAGATTCCGACTCATGAAGACCCCATGTGTGCAGAGTAGGACTGCCCCATAAAGCTTTCAGGACTGTGACCTTATGAAGAAGATCGCCAGGCCTGACTTTCAAGGTGCTTCTGGGTGGGTTTAAATCTCCAGCTTTTCAGTTAGTAGCCCAGCTCTTAACCATTTGTGCTGTGCAGGGACTCCACCGGGCGTATGTGAACTTCAGTGGGTCCCTGGTTTTACACTCTGCTCTTCTCTTCAGTCTATTCTCACCATCCCTATCCATCCACTCTGAGATTAGGTAGCTCTAGGGTGAGGCCCAGGAATGTATTATATAGAGAGAACCATGGAATCAGCTAAAAGAGTTAAAAATGATTGTTTTGAAGAGTGGGAAATAGGGAGAGACAGGGAATATAGGAGGTCATGTTATCATTACAAGTCTTGTCTCACTGTTGCACTCTATGAAGTAGGTTCATAAATAACTTTGATAACAACCTAAATTACATTAAAATTTAACAGAATGATAAAAAAATTAATTTGAATTCATATTTAATACGCACATTAGCACAGATGTCCTCACTAGTCCTGTAGGTCAGATAGTTGTGTGTCCCATACATCCTGTGTCCCATACATCATTGATAGTGTCTTCAGGGAGGAGCAGGAGTTCCTTAGCCTAGGGAGGAACAGTAGTGCTCAAACTCATTCTTTCACTTTCGGGACGTTGCTGAGTAAACCCAGTTAAGCAGCTCTGTAGATTATATTATCCACTTTTAACTGAACTACCAAACCCAAAAAACAAACCCGTTGTCATCGAGTCGATTCTGACTTACAGCAACCCTACAGGACAGAGTAGAACTGCCCCATGGGATTTCCAAGGACCGTCTGGTGGATTTGAACTGCCTACCTTTTGGTTAGCAACCGAGCTCTTTACCACTGCACCACCAGGACGCCTTTAACTGAACTAACTCTCACAAAATGACAAAGTGGCTTTAGAAGATTCTTATGATGAAATTGGAGCCTTGGTGGTGCAGCGGTTAAGAGCTATGGCTGCAAACCAAAATGTTGGCAGTTCGAATCCACCAGCTGCTCCTTGGAAGCCCTATGGGGCAGTTCTACTCTGTCCTATAGGGTTGCTATGAGTCAGAATCAATTCGACAGCAATGGGTAGTGATGAAATTGAAGAAAATACCATGATTTATTGGCTCTAAGACAAATTTTTCCCACGTTTTAACATCTCTGAAATCAAGATTCATCTTAAAATCAATTGCATTTTATGTTTAATTAACAGCACCGTTCTTTTGCAGCGTATACGAAGTAATGATGTGTTCTGCAATTAATGGCATCTTAAATATGATTAAAAAGTAGAACTAAAAACACAGGTGACAATAGGAGTCTGAGATTTCTACCCTAGCATGAGCTCTTTGTCAATCACCTCATTTTATAAAAATAGTAGTGAGCTTGTCAGAACTCACAAGCAACCAGCCAAAAAATAAAAAAACCCCAATAAGACTACTTGCTATATTAACTTACTTTCACTATCTTTAGTGAGAGACTTTGAGCAAACTGTACAATATGGCTTGAGATGTCAGCTAACAATTGTATGGAGCCATCATGTTTAGGAAGATCTTTAAACAACAAGCATATGGAAAGTGAATACTCATCTGTACACTTTTTCTTTCAGTGATGGTTAAAGGCATTTGACCCTTGATCTGGTGCTTTACAAAATTTAATCCTATTTAATTATAGTGATAGTGATCTCTTTTGATGATTCTTAACATAGTACCACAGAAGCATATTTCAATATTTTTACTGACAGGATGAGAGATCCAAGAAGTTGGAGACTACTGATCTAAATAACCCTGTCACCCTCTTCTATTAAAAGACTTTCTCCAAACGGGCAACAGATTATCAGTTAGGTTTCTGCTTATTGAAACGATAATTGCATTCCCACACTTTCTCCTTATGAAAACATATAGATCATCTACACTAAGGTTTGGAGTGTTGTTGGAATTTTGAGACACACAGTTATACACATGGTTCATCACATCCATTTTCCTAAAGTTATATCTCAAAGGATAGCCTCATTTCTTTGCTGTTATTCTTGTTGTTAGTTGCCTTTGACATGGTGAGCCCGTGTGTGCAGAATAGAACTGCTCCATAGGGTTTTCAAGGCTGTGGGTTTTTATGGAGCTCCTGGGTGGGTTTGAACCACCAGCCCTTTGGCTGATAGTCAAGTGCTTAGCCGTTTGCACCCCCCAGGGACTCCAGCCTCATTTCTACCTTTGGAAAATTCTACGTATCTCCCACAAGTGGCTTCTATCAAGTGTTGCTATTCTGCTCTGACCTCGGGGAACCTTGCATTTGTGCCCACTCCACGTTCATCCCTACGTAGAAAAGTGTTAACCAAGGGGGGTGCCGAGAGGAAAGAGCACCAGCTTGGGAAGCTACAAGCTTGGGAAGCTTGCCTTCAAATCCACATTCTGAAACTCACTACTTGATATATCTCCACTGAGTTTCCCATTTTAAAACAGGAGAAATAGTGTTTAATTTGTAAGTTATGGGTATTAGTAACATTGTACTGAGCCTGACACAAGATAGGTGCTCAAATTTAAAGCTTTAAAAAAGGTAATTTTGCTGCAAAGTACCTTGTTTCTTAATATGCTCATAATGGAGAATTTGGAAAATAGAGAAAGGTAAAAATAAAGAAAAAAATCAACCCATTATATGTTTATATGTAAATGCTATAAACAAATTTGATGTATTATTTTTCTTTCTTTCTATTCAAGTGTACATCATTAAAATCATGTAATATATATTCATATATGTGTATAGCAAGTTTCTTTCTAAAAATAACTTAATAGTATATTTAAGTATTTCAGCATATGTTCTTAATATGGGTAAAAAACTAGCTTAAAACTTAGTGGTTTGTGATAAAGGTAGTATCTCAAGTCACTGGGGCAAAAATGGTCTTTTTAACAAATGACAGTGGAACAACTGGTTAGCCATTTGGGAAGAGATAAATGATAGCCTTTCCTCACACCATACACCCCAAACTCCAAATGGATCAGAAATCTAAATGTCAAAAATAAAATTGTGTTAATAATAGAAGAAAACGCACGTAAACAAATTCTAAGCTCCTTTTGGTAAGTTTGACTATTTTACTGGTATTGGCAAAGCAATCCCGAATCTATTTCAGATGTAAAATAGTACTGAGAAAATGAGTAACTGTGTTTCTGTTGGGAGACCAGTTTCTCACTGTGGAAGAAGGGACAGAAAACTACTCAATAGGAGAAAGCAAAAATAACCTTGTGAAGATGGATTAGAATTGGAGACAGTGTGGACTCATAATTTTAAAAAAAGTAATTGCATGCATACATGCATGTTTACCTGCATATTATGTGTGTGTACATGGACACATGTATGTATGTATACAACAATGGACTCAAACGTACTAACAATTATGAAGATGGCACAGGCCTGGGCAATGCTTCATTCTATTATACATAAGGTCACCGTTAGTCTGAGCCTAACTGAAGACAACGAAGAACAACAACAGCATGTGTGTATATGTGTATATGCTTACATATGTTTCCTAGCTCTGTCCGCTGAAAGGGTCAAGGAACAAAGACAGTTAGTAGCAATAAGCACACCTGGCACCCAGATTTAGATCACTAATACAATTCCCCACTAAAAGCATATCGGGCTTCTCAGAGATATGGTGGATTCCAGGACCGAGGCAGGATAGGTATGAGATGAGCCTATATTATCTTGTTATGCTATTAAAGAAAGGAAGTTCTTAAAAGAAAAAAAAAAGACAAGGCATGTCACAAGGATACAGGAGCCATCTTGAAGGGCTCTCAATGGCCAAACACAAGACAAGTTTAGCACCAAAATAAATTAATAAATATATGGAAATGGAGGCTCTTGCTTATAGCAGAATGCCAAAGACTAAACAGGAAGTGTGTAAGGAGGATTGGAGTCGTGCAATCACATTAAAAAAAAAAGTATGATGACAATTATGTATGCTTGTATAAGAAGAAAAGGAATTCATCAAAATTATGTACAAGATATACATATATATATATATGTATAGATCTATATGGGGTCGATAGATAATTTTTAATTTTTTCCTGTATTCTTTTTACCTTTCTATATTTTCCAAATTTCCCATAATAAGTATAATAAAAGGCAAGAATTTACTACCATCATGGATGAACTGGATCAGATCAGGCAAGATAGGATGAGTCAAGAATCCTCAACAGATGCTGAGTGTAAGGAGGAGTTTTGCTGAGAAATGGATATTTGCATGACATTAAAGTGTTTCCCCACAGACTGCTTATTAGTTACAAGGGAAGAAATAAAAACAATAATCACACAATTATACAGTGGAGAAACTGACCTCATTTTTACTGAAAGGTCAAAACAAACATCACCTAGGAAGGACAATTGAATGTATTGTTCCTCCAACTGTAATGCACTGGGAAGAACACAGCATCGCCTATCTAGTACTGTAGCAGAGAATGGGTAATCTGAGTCTAATCTTGAGAAAGCATAACACAAACACAAAATTAGGAGCATTCTTTAAAGAAAAAGTGAGACAGACAACAACTTCAAAAATGTCAACTGAAATAAAGGCCAAAGAAAGGTTGTGGCAATGTTTTAGATTAAAGAAGCCTAAGAAGACAGGACATAGGGTGACCAGCCATTCTGGTTTCCTTAGGAATGATGGATTTCCTGGAATGTGGACTTGCAGTGCTAAAACCAACATGGTCTCAGACAAACCTGAATGGTAGGTCACCCTATACCTGAAAGGTAGATGCCACATCTAACCCTAGACTAATTCTGAACTGGATGGGGACAAGATGCTATAGAGGACATTACTGGATTGACTGAAAAAAATGAAGAAGGATGGCAGAGTATATAAATGTAAGTGTGTGAAGTTGATAACTGTACTGTTTTTATGTAAGAGAATATCTCTATTCTTGGGAGATACACACTGAAGTACTGAGAAACAGGGAATCATCATACATGCCAAACAAAACCCATTGCTGTCGAGTGGGTTCCGACTCCTAGCGACCCTATAGACGGCATCATAGCTACCCTACACATGCCATTTACCCTCAAATCATTCAGGAAATAATTTTACCCACACACACACGTATAGTGTGAGAGAGAGTAAAAGTAAGAAACAGATAAAGCAAATGAGGTAAAGTGTTAATACACTGAAAACTGTGACAGCCAGAACTTGAGGGCACTGCCTTGTTCTTCCAGGTCCGGCAACTCTTCTGCCTTAGGGTGCAGTCTTACCACTTTTCTGTCACTCCATTTTAGTGGAGAATGTTTGCGTTTTCCTTCTCTGACAGGTTTCTGCCTTACACAGATTCCAGATTTCACAAGCTTCACTGTACATGAATCTGGGTAAAAGGTATATGGGTGTTCCTTGTACTATCATCAGTATTACAACTTTTTGTGAGCTTGAAATCATTTCTAAATAAAAAGTTTAAAAACAAGTGCAATATTACCGTCTAGTCAGAAGCATAGTAACATGGGTCTTATGTGAAATTACATATTAAGCACTGAATACTAACCATAAAGTTTGGTTGTTCAAACCCACCCAGAGGCACCTCAGAAGAAAGGCCTGGCTATCCACTTCCAAAAAGTCACAGCTATGAAGACCCTATGGAGCACAGATGTACTCTGACACACATGGGTTCACCATGAGTCAGAATCAACTCCACAGCAACCGGTTTGGTTTTTGGTTTTATCCTTTCAAGCCATCTTCCTTGTAACAGTCCTAGTCATGGAATAATTACTAGTTTTTCTTCAGAAATGTTTTAATGTTTTTATCTGTCTAACAATATAGGAAAGAACTTAAAACAATTTTTTAGAGAAAAGAATAGGACTTATAATAGTATCTATTCTTCGAATTTCCAATAATTTTTTTCTTATACCATGTATGCCACAAATATTAATTTTTATGTACTATTCTTTTTTAATATAATTTACTCAATTGTAAATGTATATAATTTTAATAATGACCATGTTTAACAACTGGCTCACAAAATCCTTTATTTTTTTTGTGTGTGTCTGCTTTAGGTGTAAGTTTACAGAGCAAATTAATTTTTCATTCAACAATTCGTCTACAAAATGTTTTGTGACATTGGTTGCAATCCCATGCTGACAAATACTAATTTTTGAAGAAAAACATTATTAAAGTCTGGTGTATATATTTATGTTGTGTTACAGCAAGATGTTCGGTTTTATGAAAGAAGAAGGGTGGAACCTTTTTTTGAAGTGAAAAGCCCCTTTCATGGAGGCTGGAGAACAAGTTGTACAGGTTGGATATAGCCCCTGGCCTGCACAGCCTGCCTCAAAGGACCACATGGTTTGAAGGTTATAATCATGACTTGCTTCTTCCAAACTATGGGAGCCAGGCCTGACATTTCTTTCTTAACTTGGCGCGAGATGTTCCCGTTCAAGTGGTGATTTATTATTGCAGCTGTGTGTTTCATAATGAGTAGGAAATAGGTATTATGAGTGCTGGTAAAATCACACGAACAAAACACAATCTCGTAAAACAGACTGATATAGGCACAGTAAGAGAGACTGACAATAACACAGGTAACTCAAAAACAGGCAGAAATCATGCGTGCTCTAGTGGAGACGTAAGTCATGAACTGAAGGAGCGATGATAGAAAACCAAAACCAACCCTGTTGCCAGTAAGTAGATTTCAGCTCATGGTAACCACACATGTTACAGAGTAGAAACACCCCATAGAGTTTTCTTGGCTGTGATCTTTACGGAAGCAGTTTGCTAGGGCTTTCTTCTGCAGAGCCACTGGGTGCATTAGAACTGCCAACGGCTTGCACCACCCAGGAGGTTATACTTGATTTTGGTAATCTGGGGAAGCTTCATAAAGGAGTTACATTGATAAATGCTTGGGACTGGAAAAGGTAGAGTTGTTGAAGAACTTTTCGGGCTCAGAGAACACGATATGCAAAGATCCGTAAGCATTTGGAGATAGGCAGAATAATGGTGCAAGAGTTAAATGCATCTTGTAGTGCTGCTGGGGCTACAATAATAAATAGAAAGACTTAGTGAGAAGTAAAACAACATTTCTCATTGACATGAACTAAACAAACAAATAAAAAATACATCTAGGGATTAGTTCTCATTTTGAGAGCCACTAAGTATATAGTTACATGTTGAGGGCTTCCAATGGCATCTTTACTCAGAGTTCTCTAAACTAATTGATGTCTTCTGTGGTGCATCCTAGGAGTAGACAGGAAGTAGGGGAGATATTACAGGGCTACTCTACACCCTAGAAAGCCAGTTGAGCTCAATCATGAGGATTTTAAGGAACTGGATAAAAGCCCCATTTCTGGAGAAGACCAAGATTAGCTCACTTGATATAACAAGAAACTTGAGAACATAATCTTAGTGACTTTATTATTCCTTTGATTTTTCTTTTTCTCTTTTATTTGCTTCTCTCTCTTTCTTTCTTTCTTTTTTTTTTGCCCATTTATGTATTCAACATTAAGTAGGGTGTGGTTAATCCTACACATCTCAGCTGTAAGAAATCTCTGATGGCGAAACTTTTCAGACCTCTGCCTGTTTACTGCTATCCTAACCATGCTTTCTGTAACAAGGTTGGGGATCTGTTAAGAAAGAGAAAACTGGAGGACATCCAGCAGCGTAATTTGTTATTCAAGCACTTTGAGTAAGCAATTGAGTCTGGCCTCCACCCTACATCTTAATGAAGCAGACTCTATGCTCAGAGTGGCCACCTGGAGGCACATCACAGAGGTCTAGTCAATCACTGGTCTGAGCGATTCCAGTGTTGGTGGCACCCTATGATCGTAGTATTCTGATGACTGGATCAGCAGAGAATGTACTCACAGAAAGCCCTCAGAAAGTCTGAAGTCACTGAAGACCTCAACTAGCCAAGCAAAAGAAGTATGTGAAATGGGAACTTCCCTTGTCATCTCCTTGGCCTGGACCCAAAGTGGCTGAATGTGCAGCAAAAGGAAGCAGTTCTTCCTCTATCTCAGTGTTGTTTCCTGCTACCATGACGTAGGGTTACATGAGTAGGGGTTGTAGATAAATTAGTGGATCTTAGAGTCAGAGAGAATTGCTGGAGGTCAGAGCTGGTTTCAAGGTAGATCTTCATATAAAAAATATGAGACAGCTGGGCGGAGAAGAAGAGGCTTACAGTGGGCGAAGCTAAGGAAGAAGCCTTTGGAATGAGAAAGTCTACCTTTACATCCCTCAACTACCACACCTGGCCATGTCACCCTGGCTTAACTTCCCTGAGTTTCACTGGCAAATGGGGTGTGAAGAAGCCAAGGTATTACTAATACTGTTCTTAACAGATCAGTCATAATAATCAAACGAGATTATGTACCTGGAAGTGTCTCAAAGGCCAGGAGTACCAAACTTTAATTGTGCCCATGAACCACATTATTCATTGAAGTGTTAAAATGCAGATTCTGATTCAGCAGCCCTGCCCTGGGGCCAGAAAATCTGCATTTCTAACAAGCCCCCAGGGGACACCTATGCTATTGGTCCAGAGAGCACATTTTGGATAGTAAGATGGTAGAGAGTAAGGTGTCACACATGAACTTACTGCGATTAGCCTACTATAACAAGTTTTCAGGAGAGAATATTTACTAGTCTTCACTTATTTTTTTCCCTCTTTTACACACTCATACTCTATCCCTTCCCATCAACCCACACACCTTGTGTTAATAATACTATTGCTCACCTAACATAGTGAACCCTCCCTAAAAAAATGAACTACAACCAACAGCTTCACTAAAGAGTAGTCTGGGGGAAAAATGGCTTTGTCATTAGATTTTTGGTACAGTGATTTCCCATTTTTCTCAGTATATGTCAGATATTTGGGAGTTGCAATGAGGAAATAAAAGAACTAAATAAAAGTGGCTTGATAAGTTGCTAGAGGGGATTGGAGGGGATTTTATAAAGAGGATCTCCTGGAAATTGTTACATAATACTTGTATATTGTGTTTATTTGTATGCCTTATCCATTTATGTAATATTTTACCATTTTTGGAGCACTTTCACATATGTCGTCTCATTTATTTTTTATATCAAGGTAGGCTGGCCAGGTATCATTAGCCCGTTTCACACATGACGAAACTGGAATACAGAAATGGAGTGAGTTGCTCAAGGTCACACTCATCCAGTTGCTACAATGCTAGGATAAAATCCAGCTCTTGTGATGTCTGATTCAGTGCTCTTTCCCCTGTCTCTCTGTCCACAGTACTTACCACACTGACTCAAAACAGTCGTGGCTTGGTTTGTTGAATGCTGGTTATGGGTAAGATTCAGAGGAGCAGAACATGATGGGTGGCAGATATCACAGATTTGGTTACTGCAGGGGGTAGAGGGGTACACTGTCTGCAGGGAGCCCATGAACATGGCTATCTCTCATTACAATCAGATGAAGACTACTCCAACCCTGAATTTTCAGATGATTCACTTGTTTGTTTCGTTTCCAGCCAGGAATGCAATGTCCTATTCATTTTGGAATGTTTACAGATGAGAATTGGAACCTGGGGGTGGAGAACAATTTGATTACCACAATCATCCAAAATGGGGTGCCTCATTCTCTACTCTCGAAAAATATTCTTCTTACCTTGCTTTCCACCTCCATGATATGCCCCTAATCACTCCAATTCAGTGACCTCAATCTCTCTTTTTTTCCCTGCTCATATTAACCACCTTTTGAGTTGTCATTATATACTTATTTTTTGCCTTACCTTGTAGCGATGTTTCACTCAAGGGTGTGTGTGTTTGTGTGTGTATGTCAGCTTGCCAGATGCAATCAGGAATGCTTTGAAGGCAGGGACAAACATGTTTCATGCTTTATTATTTATATTTACACTGAATGATGGAAATGAGAAATGGAGCTACAGAGTGAAAATTATATCGCATGTGGAATTAAATGATCTGGATCAACTATTTACTCAGCCATCTGACCCTGAACAAGACACATGAGCTCTGAGATTTTGTTGCCTCATGTACGAAATGAGAACATTAGTACTTACCTCATGGAATTGTCCTAAAAAGTAAAAGAGATTATGTGATTGTACTTTGCAAACTCATAAGAGCTGTACAGATGTAAAGAATGTATTTGTGCTTTCTTTAAGAATAATATACAATAAATGGGAAGAGTCTGCTGGTAACACCAGTGATATACAAGTTTATTTGCTCCTCAAAAATCCAACTTATGTCTCTATGTCCTGCTATGCAAAGAAATATAGTCAAATGGAAATGATATTTGTCAAAGTTGCTTCAGCAAAGTAAGAAAGATAAGAGATCTATGACTCAATGAAAGCTGAAACAATCCATATGCCAAAAAATGTTCATTATAAGACCTGTCAACACTGTAGTTTCATGAAACCCAGACAGAAGGAGTTAAGTTTTTTGGCCTAGGAAATTCCCCTTTAAGTTCCCAGTCTTTGGGCAGAAATACTAAGTGGACTAGCACAACTACCAAAAGGGGGCAGGAATTTACTCACTCTCTAGAATAAGGATCCTAACACAAGCAGAACAAACATACCTACCGGCTGTTCTGGAAGCAATTCTAAGAACATACGCTCAGCCTTCCCTTCCCATGTATCTACTTTCTGTTGGTACTTCATTAAAACACTCCAGGTTTCTGACCTTGACACCATCCCATAGCATCCCTCTTCTCTCTCTTATGTCAGCTAATCCCCATTGCACATATAATGGTAGCTGTCATATATTGAGCACCTACTAAGTGTCAGGAGCTGTATTGACAATCTCTGTTATCTGTTATCTTGAAACAAAACTTGCAAGCTAATTCTGGTTCCCATGTTATAGAAATTAATACTTCAAGAATCTGAGCAAATTGCTTCAAGTCTTTTGGTGGGTCAGGTAGAAAGAATCAAGATTCAAAACGGGTCTCCATGATGTGCTGTCCAAGCCGTCACCAATGGGCATCGTCACCTCTACGTCTAAGGCTCGCCTTTCTTTTCTTTAAAAAAAAAATTACTCTTACTACATGAATTATTTTTAAAAATGTTTAAATCATTTGGATATACCTGTAGAATACTTTCAAATAAAATCATGAAAATACTGAATATCCTCCAGAGAAATCGTTTTTCAATTTAATTGAAAACACCAGAAAACACGTAAACAGCTGTATGAGAAGATACAACCTGATGAATCGAGTAGTAACATTATTCTTGTGCAACGAAAATATTTCCTTTTTAAGGAGAAGGGAGTGGTTTAGTTAAAATAAAGTAAAAGAAAATCACTAAATTATAATGTGAAAGCCCCAAGTTCCACTCGTTGCTCTATAACTACCTCTTCTCCTCTAGACCTCAGGGGAGGAAATGCTATGAAATGCCAGGCACTTACATATGGCCAACTATATTGTGACACTGACTTTTCTAGATTTACTCCCTCCCCCCACCTTTCCAGTCTCCTGTTCCCATCATTTTTCCCTCCCCTTCCAATCAATCCTTACTAGGGAAGCAATTAATATATTCTTCAGTCATGTTTTACATCAATCTCTCAACATTAATTATTTAAATAACCCCTTCAAGACTTTTGGAACCCTGGTGGCACAGTGGTTAAGAGCTACGGCAAGCTACAGCTGCTAACCAAAAGGTCGGCTGTTGGAATTCACCAGCCACCACTTGGAACCCTATGGGGCAGTTCTACTCTGTCTTATCGGATTGCTATGAGTCAGAAGCAACTCAATGGCAGTGAGTTTAGTTTGGTTTTGGTTTTCATGACTTTTGCCACACTACTTTTAAACTAATATTTTTCTCTAAATTGGTTCATTGGTAAAACTTTAGCCTTGTTCTTACTAATAATACCCACGAATTCACAAGTTTAGAAGGCAATTTTTTTTCTAATACATACGAAACTTAATTTATAACTTTAAACAACGTTTATCCATGTATATCTGAGGTATCACCACTTGTAAGCAAATCACACTTTGGGAAACCCAGATTTTCCAAAGAGCTCCAAAAGGAAACCCGACTTCATAATGAAAGGATGCAAACACAGACAAGCTACTGAGACAAAGACCAACTAAGAATGGAGTCAGGTTCCTTGGCTGCCCTCATTCTCCATCTCTTAGGTTTATCCTTCATATTTGTCTAATTCACCAGGTCTACCCATACAATGATGTCAGTGATAGGATAATAGCCATACACCTATGAAGAAGACCTATTCTCCAGAAAGGTGATCCAACTGAATATGGAAATTATCGAGCAATGTCACTAATATCACAAGCAAGTAACATTTTGCTGAAGATCATTCAAAAGCAGTTGCAGCCGTATATTGACAGGGAACTACCAGAAATTCAAGCCAGATTCAGAAGAGGACGTGGAACCAGGGATATCATTGCTGATGTCAGATGGATCCTGGCACTCCTATGGGTTATGTTTTTAAATGGAACCCCGGTGGTGCAATGATTAAGCGCTCAGCTGCAAACAGAAAGGTCAGAGGTTTGAACCCATCAGTGGCGCCATGGAAGAAAAGACCTGGCATTCTCCTCCCATAAAGACTACAGCCTAGGAAACCCTGTGTGGCAGTTCTACTCTGTCCTATAGGGTCATTCTGAGTCAAAAAATGACTTGACAGCACACAACAACAACGTAGATTATTTTGGTTCTGAGCCCCTGGGCAGCATGATATTGAGAAAGACATGGCTTATCTTTCTCTAGTTTCTTGGTTGTTTGCGACAACACACTTGGGAATCAGACTGAACTGGATTGCAGTCCTAGATCTATCATAAACCGGCTGTATGGTATGCATATGTGACTCAACAATTCTATGCCTCAGTTAACTCACATGTAAAATGAGGAAACAATAGCTTTCTTCAGTGGATTTTGTAAGATTTAAATGAGTTGACATGGTAAAATACCCAGCAGAGCATCTATTAGAGTTCTTACAAATATTATTTCCACTTCCATTGTCCGAAACATAGTTGCTAGTCAGTTATTATCATTGGTTCTAATCTTCAAGAATACTTGGTTTCTTTAGTTACAATTGCACTGTATTTCTATCTGTGCCCAATGAGTGGCATTGTCCCCATGCGTGTCTCGCTACCCCTTGTCAGTTCCCTTGGCAAGAACTTCATATCATAAACCTGACTTCTAAGGGACTTCCCATCCCGTTTTGTTCCTGTTTCTTGTCTGTGGACAGCTGATTGGAAAGCAGAACTGATCTGACTTACCCCCAATGTTTAATCCCCTCCTGGCTTGAAAATACACCTTCTCCTCCAGTGATTCCTTCTCTGATAGCTTATTCAAGTACACACCACCACCAGCAGGAGACAAAACATTTCACATTTTCAGTAGCAATCACATCCCTTCAAATATTTTGTAAAATGTTGATATTTGTCAGAAGGTAGTAGGTACATCAAGAGTCATTATACTATTTTACTTTAGGTTTGAAAATTTCCGTAGTAAAATAAAAAAAGAAAGGCTTTCTTTAATAGGTTTCCAAATTACCACTTGAATCATTGTAAAACTGCAATTGTTTCTCCTGTCTTCATTTACTATCTCCAAAATGTCTCACTTTGTCCCAACTCACATTCTCTACTCTCGTCAGAAAAATTATTTACTTGCCTATGTAAATAAAGCAGTTGATGTGTCCTTACAGCTTACTTATACTCCTTGTCCTTTGCCTAGAATACCATCTGCTTTCCGGTAAAATGAGTTGCACACCTTTTCTCTTGAACATTAGTAACTGCTGTTTCTTCCATGAAGTCTTTTAACTAGATCCTGTAGAGTTTATCTCTGGGCAACCACCATTGTATAATCCTTTGGTGACCCAATTATTTTCTGCTTTGAATTTTTTGTGGATACCATGTGTTTTCATTAATGGAAGCATGCTGAATCATAGAGTGTGTTTGACTTTTTGGTAGGTAGTGCAGATTTTTTTTCTTGTCCCCTCCCACAAGTCTACCCTAACTGTTTAGTGGTACATATAAAGTACCACTAATTATATCCCAGAGTCCTCACTGGCCTCTATTGGTACATACGTGTAACAAAGAAAAAGTTCCAGAATTTCTATTTTCATACCAAAAATTCAGACATCTCATACAATACCCTGTAAAAACAGTAATTTGTGGCACATGCCAATTTCTTTGGTTTCAAACAGTTGTAGAGGCCCCTGCCTTGCGGCAGCACACACTGTCAGTGGTACAGCAGCTTCCCAATAAACCCAGAGGTTGAAAAATTTCATGGTTGCTCTATGTACCGCTGGGCACAAATGGGATAAGGATGTGAGGCAATGTTTCTATGGCAGCCTTTGAGTTCTTGTGCCTTTCCAATGGGGTTGATTGTAACTTCACTTTAACTTTAAGTTCCTCAAAACCAGAGACGATGTTTTCCATCTCCTTAATAATTTGCCACAAAATGACATGCAGTGCCTTTTGCAACATGAGTTCTCAGGACATATGAATTCAGAATTTTTTTTCTTTTTTTTCCTGCTTGATGATCTGAAAAGTTGTATGACCTTTCTAGGAAACCAAAGTGATAAAACCAAAACTCAGAACCAAACCCATTGCCTTCAAGTCGATTTCAACTCATAGCGACCCTATAGGACAGAGTAGAACTGCCCTGTAGAGTTTTCAAGGAGCTCCTGGTGGATTCAAACTGCCGACTTTTTGGTTAGCAGCCGAGCTCTTAACCAGTGTACCACCAGGGTTAATGCTACCTTAATAGGTATTAGAAGAGAAAATAAAAGAGATATATAACATAAAATGCTGGTACTTTGAAGGAGCTTAATTTAAGAAGTATTTATTGAGAAAATAATTTAATTATTGTCACTATCACCCCAGACCAAAATCCTTTTTTTTTTGAAGAAGTGTGAGGAGTCTCGTGAGATAATTGGTATTGATGGGTAGAGCTATGATGTTCAGTGTGTTGATTACAGACAGAAAAATACTCTCTTGAGTGGGTAGTGTCATGGATTAAATTGTGTCCCCCCAAAAAATCCGTCAACTTGGCTAGGTCATGATTCCCAGTATTGTAGGATTGTGTAATCTGATGTGATTTCTTTATGTGTTGTAAACTCTATCACTATGATGAGGTTATAATGATGAGGTTTACAAGATTAGATAGTGTCTTAATCCAATCTCTTTTGAGATATAAAAGAGAGAAGTGAGCAGAGACACATGGGAACCACATACCACCAAGAAAGCAGTGCCGGGAGCAGAGCGTGTCCTTTGGACCTGAGGTTCCTGCGCTGAGGTACTCCCAGACCAAAGGAAGACTGATACATCACAAGGACCTTCCTCCAGAGCTGACAGAGAGAGAAAGCCTTTTCCTGGAGCTGATGCCCTGAATTTGGACTTGTAGCCTACTAGACTGTGAGAGAATAAATTTCTCTCTGTTAAAACCATCCACTTGTGGCATTTCTGTTAGAGCAGCACTAGATGACTAAAACAGAATTGAAACAGTATTTATTTAAAAAAATAAAAGGAGAGAAAGAAAAATGCACTTTCTCAAGGTTTCTACTACATTCTTGGTCAATTAGGGAACGAAGATTTTGGATGAACCCTGAGATGAACTAAGACTTTGACCTATACCTATGCAAAACGGGCTAAACTAGGACGTTACTAAGTTTCAAGTACGAAACTTTGACTCTGACAATTTGGTGTAAAACTAGAATAATTTATATATATATATATATCTCACTGTGATTTTTGTTTTAATTAAGAAAGGAAAAAAGAAAGAAGAAATAAGCAAAGAATCTTAGAAAGAAATTGTCTTCTCTGTTAAGAAAGAGAGAAAAGAAAGAGTTGAACCTGAGTGTTGACCTAAGGGTAAATAAATAAATAAATAAAATGGTGTTCGTGTGGCTCCACCTATAGGCTGTAAGAGTACCTTTCCGACCCTGGGACATTGAGGCAATTCAAGTGGCTGTTGGTTTCTAAATGACAATTCAAGCAGTGGAGCAAAGCTGAGAGAGTTATATTCTTCCAGGAAAACATGTTCCACTATGCCGTGAATAATGAGATGAACTGCTTAGCTTGTAACGATTGGAGATATGGATATTACTCAACACTACTGATTTTTTTTTTTTTTTAAAGCTACACGAAACGACCTTATATTGTTGAGACATGGTAATAAAAATTTAACAAGAGCACACGCTCTACAGACCATATTAAAATGTAACTTTTGTTACCATTTCATTGGAGCCCATTGTAGCTATGCTGAAAATAACCAATACCATAAATATTTAAAACCAAACAATGTCTTTTATAGAATGCAAATCTTATGAAGTCATTTTTATTAGCTAATCCTCCTAATAGGACAGAATTCAAGCGTCACCTTCCTTTTATTTTGAAAGATGTCAAAGTCAAGACACAAAAAGAGACCACTGTATCGATCTGAATGTAAATTAATGGCTGAGGTTCAGGAGTCACATTGACAGGGAACTGAAGAATTTACAGTTCAAGACTCGATCTCCTGAGAGTTGTAAGAGAAGGCCTGAAACATCTTTCTCCCGTTTCTGCTTCTGAAAATTATGATGATACATCATTTTCATCAATGGAATTTCAGGTTCAGGAAGTAATATTTTTCTCTCCTGTACTCCGAATGCATTTTACTTATACCCTTTATGATCCTTTGAATGTTTATATGTAATAGTTACTGAGATTACATATACACTGTGGTCTCCTTGAAGGCAAGAACTATGCCTCTAGTTATTTATTTTTGCCGTCTCAAATTTTCACTGGGATGAGGCAGAGTATAATCAACTAATTAACTAGTATGTGTAAAATTCACAGTGCCTAGAACGGGCACTAAAAAAACCAAACCCATTGTAGTCGAGTAAATGCCAACTCATAGTGGCCCTATAGGACAGAGTAGAACTGCCCCATCTGGTTTCCAAGGAAAGTCTGGTGGATTTGAACTGCAGACCTTTTGGTTAGCAGCTGAGCTCTTAACCACGGCACCACCTGGGCTCCTAACATGGTAAATCACAAAAAAAGTATTTTTTGGATGAAGGAATTGAACTAAATAATTGACAATGCAAGAATAAATAATCCTGTTAAAGAATGGATTCAGTAAAGTTCAAACACAAAGCAATTTAAGACTCCTAGAAGGGAACGCAGAGCAAAACCACATAAAGCACTTTTGTATAAACTAAGTAGAACTCAGTGCTAAAGGAACACAGTGTGAAGGTGTTACAGAAGTAGGTGTGGGTTTATTCAAAGAAAGTCTTCCCAGAATAGGTAAATTCTGAGCCAGCAGGCGTATTCTTTTGCTTAAGCACTACACAGCATGGCCCCACCATTTTATGTTTATGTCTTGTGGTGTGATAGATCACTTTAGTGTGTGGCCTTTCTAGCCATGGTCTTATAACTCCCACCCAAGTTATTGGTCAGGACTGTGCAATAGGGTAATTGTGGCAGATAAAATGATTGGTTAGTTTTGCCATCCTACTGGGTTTGAAAAGTGCCACCCTAGAGGTGGGAGCGAGAAGATTCCACCACCACGAAGGAAGAACAGCCAGGAGCCAACATGTCTTTTGGACTTGTGATCCCTGCGCTGAGAAGCTCCTGGACCCAGGAGACAGAGAGCTACCTGTAACCCTGAAGACGGCGAGAAGTGACAGCTGAGACCCAGCAGCAGGAGACATAAAGCTGGACTTCCCAGCCCATGGAGACAGAAAGCTGAGTGCCTTCAGGCAGAGGCCTAGGGCCAGGGAGAGGTGTGCCTGGGAGCACAGCTGGAAAGAGGCTGTTCTGATGGAAGAACTGTATCCTTGAGTGTTCCTGAGCCTAAATTGTAACCTGTTACTTCCCTAGTAAGTCCTATAATAGTGAGTATGGTCTGTGGGTTCTATGTGGCCATTGCAAATGAATTATTGAACCCAGCAGAGAAGTAGAGAGTGCGGTGGGAGGGATGGTTGGTGTCAGAATTGGTAAAGGTGGTGGAGAGAGGAGGCATGTCTGACCCCCGCCTCATAGGAATCAGCCTTGGGCTATTGATCTTCATTCTCCTTCCTCCTTGTGAAGTTAGAAGAGGTCAGATACCACCCCCATGCCATTTTTACATGTTTATATGTATAATACTTAGTCTAGATCTTAGTAAGCTAGACACATTTTTACTTGCTTTTTTTAATATCTACAAATTAACACATGCTCTTTAAGTTGAATTCTGAAAATGCAGAAATGTATGAAGAAAGAGGAAGTAAAAGCCATCCATAAGACAAGAAACTGGAAATGATAATAATTAATATTTTCATGGTCAGATCTAGACAAAGTTAAGAGTAAGGATTCTGGAATAAGAAACACCAAGATGTGAACACTGGTTCTTTCATTTCCTAACTGTACAACCTCAGAAAAGTAACATAAACTTTGTAATCCTATTTCTTAGTCTGTAAAATATAATTGCTAAGAGAGTTCATGTAAAAATTATATGAATTAATGTATGTTAATCTTTTAGCTCATTGCCTGTCACATAGTAAGTACTCATTAAATATATTTATTTATTCAACATATATTGATTGAATGCCTCCATGTGCCAGACACTGGAATAGGAGCTGAAGATATAGTACTAAACTAGTCCAACAAGATCACGGAACTTGTGTTATAATGCAGCTGGGGCATATAATAAACACATAAGCCAATACATACAATAATTATATGTAAGTGCTATGAATTAAATAAACAGAAAGGTGACATAAAGAGTAACTGGAAGAGACCACTGTGGCAAGGGTGGTCAAGACAGGTTGTGACATTTAACTAGAGACTTGAAAATGAGGAGAGACAGCTATGTAAATGCATTGGGAGAAGTAAATGAAGAAGCCCAGAGGTGAGAAAGAGTTTGACATGGTCAAGAGACAGAAAAATGGTCATTGTGGAGAATGTAGTGAGCTTATGGTAGAAAAGTTTAAGAGGATTTTGAAGAAGTAGACAAGAGCCAGGTTATACAGGAGTTACAGTGTCCACTCCAAGCAGTCTAGATTTTATTTTTTCATCAGTGGAAAGCACTAAAGGGTTTCAAGCAGGGGAATGACAAATCTGATTGAATTTTAGACAGATAACTGAGTGCTTTAACAAAATAAACTGGAGATGGGGAAGACTGGCTGCTGTTATTCACTGGGGGAAAGTGAGGAAGATATTTGGAATCCAGGGCATACATCAGGGTGTTTCCTTCATTCTTGCATGCCTGGAATAACCACAAAAGGGCAAATGCAGGAACTGTGGCCTGTCAAGGGAGAAGCAAATAAGGACCTAGACCTCTCAGGATTAAAAATTTGAGCTTCCCTACGAGAAAAAACCTCAACTATCTTAGGTACTGGTTGAGGGCCAGGGAGATCTAGAATGGGTGATGGAGGAGGAAGATGATGAATGTTCGTTACGTATTTGAGACCAGTTGTTACACAAGGAATTGTAGCTTTTTCCACCGACCCTTGTGTATTAAGTCTTTCATAGAAATTGTGCCTTGTTATCACCTTGAAGATTTCGATTACACTTTAGTCTTAATGCAGAACATGAACTTATCTAAGTAGTCCGAGGGGTCATCTATCTCAGGCATCCCTTATACCCTGCCTTACATTCTCTTGTCTTTGCCTTTGATTCTAGCCATGGGTACAGTGCATGGTTCTGGGTAAGCTTCAGTTCACATTGACCTGATAGCATCTCACCTCATACTCACTCCAAAATCTTTTACTTCCTTCCTTGGGACTTCTATATTACTAGCAGGAGTTAACACACATGTACAACTCTGCTGTAACAACAGGGGGTGGGAGTCAGCGGATAAGTGATTCTTCCTATGGATTTTCAGGTAGATAATTCTGAGAGGTATTCAATGTGCTCCTCAGAAGGTCTCAGTGAAGTCAAGCCCTGGCTGCCCACTGTGTTAATTAATTTGATAACATACTCATGTTTTGCTTTTCCCTCCTTCCTTGTTTATCCTCACCAGTCCTTTAAACTCCCTGGGAGCAAACTTCAGTTTAACTACCTACCTTTTCTCAGACTCAGCTCTTAGGGAAACTCAAGTTCAGACTGTCGTAATGAATATAAAGAGAAAGCAATCAGCCTGGTTTCGTGATTTTTCTTCAGCAACAGATTATCAGCAGATAGGAGGTCAAGGAACTTCCTGAGGAGTGTAGAATGTTGTCATGGATTGAATTGTGTCCCCCCAAAATATGCGTCTACTTGGTTAGGCCATGATTCCTAGTATTGTGTGGTTGTCCTCCATTTTGTGATTGTAATTTTATGATAAAGAGGATGACAGTGGGATTGTAACACCCTTATTCAGATCACATCCCTGATCTAATGTAAAGGGAGTTTCCCTGGGGTGTGGCCTGAACCACCTTTTATCTTACAAGAGTTAAAAGGAAAGAGAAGCAAGCAGAGAGTTGGGGACCTCATACCACCAAGAAAGCATTGCTGGGAGCAGAGCGCGTCCTTTGGACCCTGGATTCCTGTGAGGAGAAGCTCCTAGTCCAGGGGAAGATTGATGGAAAGGACAGTCGTCCAGAGCCAACAGAGAGAGAAAACCTTCCCCTGGAGCTATCACCTTAAATTTGGACTTTTAGCCTCCTAGACTGTGAGAAAATAAATTTCTCTTTGTTAAAACCATCCACTTGTGGTATTTCTGTTGTAGCAACACTAGCTAAATAAGACAAATGTCTATCTTGATATTGAAGACCATCAGGAGTAAATTTTAACTCTATTGGTAGATAGCATAAATAATAGTTGAGCGCATAGGATCTGAAACTAGACTGCAGGGGTTCAAATACCAGCTTTGCCGCTTACGATCTATGAGATTTTAAGCAAGTGGCTAAATTCAGTCAGACTGTTATTTCTGTTCAAAATAAGGATGATAATAGTCTGTTCCTCACTGAATTTTGTGGGGACTACATTCATATGTATAAAATGCTTCAGACAGTTTCTTTTATACTGTTTTTAAGTCCTATTTGTATTTTCTTTGTCAATGACAGCGATGGTAACGCTGACTATTATTACATTAAAGATGGAAAGAGAGAGAGGTAAACAGAAGATAAAGTTTTCAGTGAATAAAGGCCAGGAGGTGATAGTTATGTGGAAGCCTCGTGGATTATGCAGTCAGAGCGTATGAGCCTGAGAGGAGTTGAAACTTTGCAGAAGGAAGGAGAAACGTGCTTTAAGTGTCAAAGGGAGGCAAAGAATATACCTGTCTTCACTTGTGTTTCCTAGAAAACAGACCAGGAGACAACACTTAAGTGCAAATTCTTTTTTGGAGGAGTCTAATTCAGGGAAACAAGAGTAAGGGGAAAAGGAGAGTAAAAAGGGAAAAGAGAAAAACAAAATACAAAATGATATGTAACCAAGCAAGCCGTGGAGTCTTCAGAAAAAGCATCTGATTGTTTACCACATGGCAATCTCCAGAGAAGCTGCACAAATCCATTGCAGGTAGGAATAGTCCAATGTAGGGAGAGGAAAGGCAGGCAATTTATCTACTTGCCGTTCCATTTCTGTTTTCCCATTGGACAATATCTGCCCTATAGAGTGTCAACTTCTATACACTTCCACCTCACCCCAACCCCTTGACAATTGCTGGGGGAGACTCCATAGGCCCAGGAGAGTCTAACCTGGTTATTGGAGTTGTTGTGGCTCTTGCCATGGCAGGTGCAAAGAAGGCTTTGCTTAAAGCCTGATTCATCCCCAGGGTTAGGCTGATGACCATGGAATCACACCAGCAGCCACTCCAGCATGGAAGCAAGACAAATGCCAAAGCCTTAAGGCAAGGAACACGGGAAAATTAAATCAAGGGAGTCTAAATAAACTGGGTCTAGTGTAGGACCTGGGAGCCCTGGTGGCTCAGTGGTTAAGAGCTTGGCTGCTAAACAAAAGCTCAGCAGTTTGAATCCACCAGCCGCTCCTTGGAAACCCTCTGGGGCAGTTCTACTCTGTCCTATAGGGTCACTATGAGTCAGAAACGACTTGACGGCAATGGGTTTAGTATAGGACCTATACCTTCTCTAAGTTCCTCAGGTATGAAAGATCAACCAGCTTCTTGCTGAGAAGGTTCCAGGTAACACAGGGAGTTCAGGAGAAGGTCTGGTTTCAGTTAAGTCAAAGTATCGCTCAAGATTGTTAAATAGGAAAATTAATAACAGACACTTTGCTTTGATTTTAAGGTTCTTCTTATCCATGAAACCAAATACTAAACATAAAAGACCCTGACCCAAATTGCAAAAGCTTGCCAGAAGCTGCTCTATAGCAGTGTAAATTTTCCATATCCAGCTAGAAAAGGATAGTTTTCAAACCAAAACCAAACCTACTGCTGTCAAGTTGTTTCTGACTCATAGTGACCCTCCTGGAGGACAGAGTAGAATTGCCCCATAGGGTTTCCAAGGCTGTAAATCTGTACTGAAGCAGACTGCCACATCTTTCTCCTGCAGAGCAGCTAGCGGGTTTGAACCACTGACCTTTTGGTTAGTAGCCTGGCCCTTAGCCACTACTCAAACAAGGCTCCTTAGTTGTCAAACCCTTATCTCCTAACTTAAATTTCAGAAAGCTTCATGGCTGCAGGAGGGTGGAGGGCCAAATTATTAGCAGCCAGACCAGAAGAAACCTGACATCAGTGGATCTCAGTAAAAGCAGAAGTCAGGGTTCAATCAATCACATTAAGATTAGCCAACACATCTGGGGTCTTAAAAGCTTGCAAGCAGCCATCTAAGATGCATAGATTGGTCCCAACCACCTGGAGTAAAGCAGAATGAAGAACACCAAAGACACAAGGAAAGTAGTAGCCCAAGAGACAGAAAGGGCCACATAACCCAGAGACTTCATCAGCCTGAGACCAGAAGAACTAGATGGTGCCCAGCTACCACCAATGACCGCCCTGACAGGGAACACAACAGAGAGTCCCTGACGGAGCAGGAGAAAGGTGGGGTGCAGAACTCAAATTCTAGTAAGAAGACCAGACTTAATGGTCTGACTTAGACTGGAGGAAACCAGGAAAGCGTGGCCCCTGGATTCTCTATCGGCCCAGAACTAAAACAACTTCCAAGGCCAATTCTTCAGACAGGGATTGGACTGGACTGTAAGACACAAAGTGATACTCGTGAGAATGTACCTCTTAGCTCCAGTAGATACAAGAGACTAAATGGGCAGCTTCTGTCTGGAGGTGAGATGGGAAGGCAGAGAGGGTTAGGAGCTGGTTGAATGGACATGGGGAATCAGAGGTGGAAAGGAGGAGTGTGCTGTCACAGTACGGGGAGAGAAATTAGGGTCACATAACAATGTATGTATAAATTTTTGTGTGGGAAAAAATTTAAAAAGATCAGCCAACAGTTGATCTTCTATATTTCTCCCTCCTCTTCTCTTTATAAGCCTCATTGTACCAAGCTTCTTAGAGATATTTGCTTTTACTCGTGTCAGAATAGCCTCCCTATGTGCATATAGAATGACTACTCATAATAAATCCTATGTCCAAATTTCAGTGAGTTTTAATTATTTTTAAAACGTAGACATTAAGAATACGAGGCTATATGATGATATGGGGACGAAGGCCCAATCTCCAGGCTTTTTTTCTTTTTTCTCTTTCTAAACACTTTTTAATTCTGAAAAAGCATAACATGCTATTAGAAGAGCTGTTGTTTAGTGACTAAAGTTACCCAGGGGTCTTCTCACTGTTAGGTCAACAATTTTAATTTCATGGTCATGCTAACCTAAAACCAAGCCAATTGCCAAAGAGTTGATTCTGACACTTGGCGACCCCATGTGTTACAGGGTCGTCATGAGCCACTCTCTGAGAGGGGATGGGAAGTAGTGGCTGAGGGGTATGGAGTGAGAGATTCACATTGTGCTCAGTTAACTCTGCATACTTTGAATTATTATTATTATTTGTTTTTTAGTTTCATAAGTTAGTTAAGAAAAACTAATTAGTATCAATTTAAAATTAATGAAGAAAAACACTTACACTCTGATATTACAGTGCTAGTGTAACTTAATTTCCTCGCCCACTTGGGACAGTTTGTAAATACGATAGAATTTTTACCAATAGTTTTACAAAAATTAAAGTCAGTTGCAACAAATTCCTACTTCCCTACTCTTCTCCTTACACTATTTTCCTGTCACATACTGTTGATGGTCATCTTTGGCCTTTATCACTTCATGTCCTATGTTATAGTCATGAGTCTGTAACTGGAACCTATGTCTGTCTCCCTCACTAGATGGCATGGGCCTTAAAGGGCTATGTCATTTTCAACTTTGCAACCCCCATACCTCACACAAGGCCTGGGACATAGTAGATGCTCAATGACTTTTACCAGTGAATCGAAGTGAATGGTCTGTTGCCTTTATTCTCTCTTTGTCTTATTGATTTGAAAACAAATAAATGCCTGTGACCTTTCAGAAGCAGATCACCACCAGGTGTGTTCTAAGACTCAACATTTTGGTTAGCAGCCACACGCTTAACCATTTGCCCAACGCAGGGACTTCTATAGTCATGCTGGGGAAATATAATCAAAAAAAAAAAAAAAAAAAAAAAAAACCTACTCCCATAATCCTATTAAAAAATGGGCAAAGGAAATGAACAGACACTTCACCAAAGAAGACATTCAAATGGCCAACAGACACATGAGAAAATGCTCACGATCACTAGCCATTAGAGAAATGCAAATTAAAACCATAATGAGATACCATCTCACCCCGGCATTACTGGCACGAATCAAAAACACTGGAAATAACAAATGTTGGAGGGGCTGCGGGGAGATCGGAACAGTTATGCACTGCTGGTGGGAATGCAAAATGATACAACCATTTTGGAAAATGATATGGCACTTCCTCAGAAATCTAGAAATAGACATACGATTCGATCCAGCAATCCCACTCCTAGGAATATATCCTAGAGAAATAAGAGTCATTCGAATAGACATATGCACACCTATGTTCATGGCAGCATTGTTCACAATAGCAAAACGATGGAAACAACCCAGATGCCCATCAACAGATGAATGGATAAACAAACTATGGTACATACACACAATGGAGTACTATGCAATGGGAAAGAACAACAACGAATCTGTGAAGCATCTCCTAACATGGATGAAACTGGAGGACATTATGCTGAGTGAAATAAGTCAATCACAAAAAAACAAATATTGTATGAGACCTCTATTGTAAAAACCCATGAAAAAGTTCACACACAAAATGTAATGATCTTTGTTGGTTACCAGGGATAGGCGGGGTGGGGGGAGATACTAAATAGGCAATAGGTAAGTGGTTTCTTGGGTGAAGCGTGAGACAGTACACAATACAGGGGAAACTAGCACTACCTGTACAAGGAAAGGTCATGGAAGCCCCATAGACACATCCAAACTCCCTGAGGCACTGAATTGCTGGGTGGAGGGCTCTGGGGACCATGGTCTCAGGGAACATCTAGCTCAATTGGCATGACACAGCTTATAAAGACAATGCTCTACATTCTACCTTGGTGAGTAGTGTCTGGGGTCTTAAAAGCCTGTGAGCGGCCATCTAAGATACTCCACTGGTCTCATCCCTTTGGGAGCAAGGGAGAATGAAGAGAACAGGATACAAGGAAAAGATTAGTCCGAAGGACTAATTGTCCACAGCTACCAAGGCCTCCACCGGACTGAGTCCAGTACAGCTAGATGGTGCCCGGCCACCACCACTGACTGCTCTGACCAGGATCACAACAGAGGTTGTGGACAGAGCTGGAGAAGGATGTAGAGCATAATTCTAACCCACAAAAAAAAAGACCAGATTTACTGGCCTAAAGGAGACTGGAGAAACCCCGAGAGTATGGCCCCCAGACACCCTTTTAGCTCAGTGGTGAAGTTACCTCCAAGGTTCACTGTTCAGCCTGGGAATGGACAGCCCCGTAAAACCAAATGAGACTAATGAGGTACAGGAGTCCAGTGACAAGGTCCAGAAAGCAGAAGGGGACAAGGAAGCTGGTGATAGGGAACCCAAGGTTTAGTAAGGATATTGTTGATGTGTTGTGAGATTGTTAACCATTGTCATAGGGCAACATTTGTAGCACCTGTTAAATGAGAAACTATTTTGTTCTGTAAGCCTTCATCTTAAGTGAGAATAACAGCACAATTCAAACAGCGTAGTCAATGTCATTGAACTGTGTATGTAGAAGTTTTTGAAATGGTGTATCTTTGGCTAGGTGTATTTTCACCAAAAAAAAAAAAAGGTTGAGAAGTTAGAGGGCTGATATGTTGTGGGGTTGTTAACCAATGTCATAAAACAACATGTGTACTTCTGTTTCACGAGAAACTATTTGTTCTGTAAGCCTTCACCTGAAGTACAATAAAAAAAAAAAAAAAACTACTCCCAACCCAGAAAAACTCCTCACAAAAATAGAAGAGAAAGAACATTTTTATGATTGAGTAAGCATTAAAGCAGAATGTGATACATCACAGACTATCCAGTAAAGAGATCGCAAAGACAGAAAGGAAGCTTACTGTTTATAAAGCCGAGCAGATACAACTCATTACATTCGTATCTAAGATAAAATTGCTGATCTTCCAGTATCTTTATGGCAGGATACCTGAAGTTATGCTAATCCCTTTCCAGGAAACAAAAAGTAAGGGAGGATCACCTGAAATGACATTTCCAAGAGGTGCCTGCCAGATGTTTCAGGAGACCTCTTAGATCTACACGCTTTTCAGACAAAGAAAGATCTTCAAATTACAAATTACCTAAAGTTAATTTTGAAAGGACAGAGGAAAAGTTTCCCTTTTTCCCTTATTCTCAACAGGGAGAATTAAAACCTCTTAATTTTAATTTGTATTTTTCCTGACTTTGACTTTGTATACATCACTGTAGTCCCCTTTTATGAATTGGCAGGCATTGTTGTTAAGTGCCTTTGAGTTGGTTTTGACTCACAGCGACCCAGACCCCGTGTATAACAGAAGGAAACATTGGTCAGTCCTGAACCGTCCTCACAATGGTTGCTATTGAGCCCATTTTGCAGCCACTGTATCAATCCGTCTTGCTGAAGGTCTTTCTCTTTTTCACTCACCCTCTACTTTACCAAGCATGATGTCCTTCTCCAGCGACTGGTCCCTGCTAATAACACGTTCAAAGTACGTGAGATGAATTCTCGCCATCGTTGCTTCTAAGGAGCATTCTGGCTATACTTCTTCCAAGACAGATTTGTGCCTTCTTCTGGGAGTCCCTGGTTTATTCAATATTCTTCGCCAGCACCATAATTCAAAGGCATCAGTTCTTCTTCCATCTTCCTTATTCATTGTCCAGCTTTCGCATGCATGTGAGGAGATTGAAAACACCATGGTTTTGGTCAGGTACTCCACAGTCCTTAAAGTGACATCTTTGCTTTTTAACATTTTAAAGACATCTTTTACAGCAGATTTGCCCAATGCAATGTGTCATTTGATTTTTGACTGCTGCTTCCATGGGTGTTGATTTTGGATCAAAGTAAAACGAAATCCTTCAAAACTGTAATACTTCATTTATCATGATGTTGCTTATTGGTCCAGTTGTAAGGGTGTTTGTTTTCTTATGTTGAGGTGTAATCCATACTGAAGGCTGTGATCTTTGATCTTCATCAGGAAGTGCTTCAAGTCTTCCTCACTTCCAGCAAGAAATGTGGTGTCATCCGCATTTCGCAGGTTGTTAATGAATCTTCCTCTAATCCTGATGCCAAGTTCTTCTTCATATAGTCTGTCTTAGTTATCTACTGCTGCTATCACAGAAGTACCACAAGTGGACGGCTTTAATGAAGAGAGATTTATTGTCTCATGTTTAGGCAGCTGAAAGCCCAAATTCAGGATGCCAACTCTAGGGGAAGGCTTCCTCTCTCTGTTGGTTCTGGGTGAAGATCCTTGTCATCAATCTTCCCCTGGTCTAGGAGCTTTTCTGTACAGGACCCCTGGTCTGAAGGATGTGTTCTGCTCCCGGTGCTGCTTTCTTGGTGGTATGAGATCCCCCTGTCTCTCTGGTCACTTCTCTCTTTTATATCTCAAAAGAGATTGACTCAAGACACAACCTAATCTCATTAACGTAAGTGCCTCTAATCTTGCCTCATTAACATCATAGTGGTAGGATTTACAACACATGGGAAAATCACATCAGATGACAAAATGGTGGGCAATCACGCAATACTGGAAATCATGGCCTAGCCAAGATGACAAACATTTTTAGGGAACACAACTCAATTTATAACATAGTCCAACTTCTCAGATTATTTGCTCAGTATATAGATTAAATAAGTGTTGGAAAGGATACAACCCTAGTGCACACCTTTTCCAGTTTTAAACCATGTGGTATCCCCTTGTTCTTTTTGAACAACTGCCTCTTGGTCTCCGTACAGGTTCTACATCAACACAATTAAGTATTCTGGAATTTTTATTCTTCGAAATGTTACCCATAATTTGTTATGACTCACACAGTTGAATGCCTTTGCATAGTCAACGAAACACAGGTAAACATCTTTCTGGTATTCTCTGCTTTCAGCCAAGATCCATCTGACATCAGCAATGATATCCCGCATTCCAAGTCCTCTTCTGAATTCGACTTGAATTTCTGGTAGTTCCCTGTCGATGTACTGCTGCTATGATTTTTGAATGATCTTCAGCAAAATTTTACTTGAATATGACGTTAATGATATCATTCGATAATTTTCACTTTCTATTTGATAATTTTCACCTTTATTTGGAATGGGCACAAATATGGATCACTTCCAGTTGGTTGGCCAGGTAGCTGTCTTCCAAATTTCTTGGCATAGACAAGTGAGAACTTCCAGCGTTGCATCTGTTTGTTGAAGCAATTCAATTGGTATTCCATCAGTTCCTGGATCCTTGTTTTTTGCCATTGCCTTCAATGCAGCTTGGAGTTTTTCCTTCAGTACCATCAGTTCTTGATCATATGCTACCTCCTGAAATGGTTGAACGTCGACCAATTCTTTTTGGTACAGTGACTCTGAGTATTCTTTCCATCTTCTTTTTGATGCTTCCTGCATCCTTCAATATCTTGCCACAGAAGCCTTCAATACTGAAATTCGAAGCTTGAATTTTTTCTTCAGTTCTTTCAGAATGAGCAATTCTAACTGTGTTCTTCCCCTTTGGTTTTCTAACTCCAGGTCTTTGCACATTTCATTATAATACTTCGTCTTCTTGAGCCACCCTTTGAAAACTTCTGTTCAGCTCTTTTTCATCATCATTTCTTCCATTTGCTTTAGCTACTCTACATTCAAGAGCAAGTTTCTGACATCCATTTTACTCTTTCCTTTTTTCCTTGTCTTTTTAACAACCTTTTGTTTTCTTCAGGCATAATGTCCTAGATATCATCCTACAACTCTTCTGGTCTTTGGTTGTTAGTATTCAATGTATCAAATCTATTCTTAAGATGGTCTCTAAATTCAGGTGGGATATACTCAAGGTCATACTTTGGCTCTCAAGGACCTGTTTTAATTTTATTCAGCTTCAACTTGAACTTGTGTACAAGCAATTAATGGTCTGTTCCACAGTTGGCACCTGGGCTTGTTCTGATTGATGATATTGATCTTCTCCATCATCTCTTTCCAAAGATTTAGCAGATTCGAATCCTGTGTATTCCATCCGGCAAGGTCCACATGTATAGTCTCATTTATGTTGTTGAAAAAAGGTATTTCTAATGAATAAGTTATTGGTCTTGACAAATTCTATCATGTGATCTTTGGTGTCATTTCTATCACGAAGGCCATATTTTCTAACAACTGATCCTTCTTCATTTCCAACTTTTGCGTTCCAATCACCAGTAATTATCAAAGCATCTTGATTGCATGTTTGATCAGTTTCATACTGCAGAAGTTAGCAAAAATCTTCTTCAATTTCTTTATCTTTGGCATTAGTGTTTGCTGTGTAAATCTGAATAATAGTTGTATTAATGGGTCTTCCTTGTAGGCATATGGATATTATCCCATCACTGACAGCACTATTCTTCAGTACAGATCTTGAAATATTCTTATGATAATGAATATGAGGTCATTCCTTTCCAGTTTGTCATTTATGACATAGTAGACCCTGTGATTATCTGATTCAAAATGGCCAGTATGAGTTCATTTCAGCTCACTAACACCTAGGATATTAATATTTGTTTGTTCCATTTCATTTTTGACCACTTCCAATTTTCCTTGATTCATATTTTGTACATTCCATGTTCTAATTACTAACTGGCGTTTGAAGTGGTTTCTTCTCATTTTGAGTCATGCCACATCAGCAAAAGTAGGTCCCAAAAGGTTTACTTCATCCATGTCATTAAGGTCAACTCTACTTTGAGGAGGCAGCACTTCCCTAGTCATACTTCGAGTGCCTTCCAACCTGAGGGGTTCATCTTCTAGCACTGTATCAGATAATGTTTCATGGCTATACATAAGGTTTATGCTGGTTAATTTTTTTTTTCTGAAGTAGATTACCAGTTCCTTCCAGATCTTTCACTTTCAAATGTGCTTTTCTCTAAAATTGGTATGCCTAAGAATGCCCCTGAGATCTGATTATTCTTTCTTGCCTCCTCTTTTATAGTCAGTTGATTACCATTTTCCTATTTAACAGCTTAAAAGCATATCTCTTGCCAATTCTCAATATTTACCACGATGCAATTGCCTCAGGTGTAAAAAATTCTGGGATGCAAATTAAAGAGACAGTCAGAGAATGCCTGGCTCCTGGGAGAGGGGGTCAGGAAGTACAAGGCACAGTTTTAACATGTTCCTGGTGTGGCGTTTGTTTCATTTAGCAATTGAAGCAGCTTAGAATTAGAATTCCGAAGTGAGGTGGTGGCCAGTGAAGGAAGTATTCATAGGTTTATTTGAATTGAAAATCAACTCAAACTTTTTCTGATACAAAGTTGAGAACTGTCTTTGTCATTTGGATTATATGGCAGCCATTTTCCATAAATCAAATGAATAAACTTTCATTTCATGAAAAGGTATTTAAAGCACGTATACAATATTAAAAACAACAGAAATCACATCTTGTGAAACATAAAATTATGATTAAAGTGAAGTCAGACGAGCATAGTCAATGTCACTTAAATGTGTACGTAAAAAGTTTTGAAATGGTGTATCTTTGGCTATGTGTATTTTCACCAAAAAAAAAAAAAGCTGAGAATTCAGAGGGTTAAAATGTTGTAGGGTTGTTAACCAAAGTCGTAAAACAGCATGTGTACTACTGTTACATGAGAAACTGTTTGTTCTGTAAGCCTTCACCTGAAGTACAATAAAATATTTAAATAAATAAATAAATAAAAGACATTAAAAAAAAAAAAAAGTGAAGTCAATGTTCTAGTTTCTTAAACTTCCTTTGCAAAATACATGAGCAAAAATTTTAAAGATTATTATCTTACGGTGTTCTTCATTGAAGGAGTTACATCATTCCTTCATTCAGCAGATACTTACAGAGCACCTAATGTGTGCCAAACAACAGCTTTAACAGTTGGAGGTACATCAGTGAATAATAATAAACAAAAATCTGTCAAGTAAACAGCCAAACAAACAAAAATCTGGCCAAAAAAAAATCCAGTTGGAGGAGGCAAAAAATAAATGCACAAATAGACATAAAATACATACTGTCTTAGTCATCTAGTGCTGCTATAACAGAAATACCACAAGTGGACGGCTTTAACAAAGAAAAATTTATTCTTTCACAGTCTAGTCGGCTACAAGTCCAAATTCAGGCTGTCAGCTCCGGGGGAAGGCTTTCTCTCTGTCAGCTCTGGAGGAAGTTCCATCAATCTTCCTCTGGTCAAGGAACTTCTCTGCACAGAAACCTCAGGTCCAAAGGATGTGTTCCACTCCCAGTGCTGCTTTCTTGGTGGTATGAGGTCTCCCTGTTTCTCTGCTCGCTTCTCCCTTTTATATCTCAAAAGAGATTGGCTTAAGACACTATCTAATCTTGTAGATCTCGTCAATATAACTGCCGATAATCCATTTTATTACATCATAGTGATAGGATTTACAGCACATAGGGAAATCACATCAGATGACAAAATGGTAGACAATCATACAATACTAGGAATCATGACCTAGCCAAGTTGACAGATATTTTGGGGGAACACAATCCAATCCATGACATTTACTATGTCAGATGATGAAATTTGAAATTTTAAAAGGGTGGTCAGGGAAAGCTCAACAAAAGGGTGACATTTGAGTAAAGCCTGAAAGAGGTGTGGGAGTTAGTCATGTATATAAAGATAGACAACCAAACCAAACCCATTGCCTTGGAGTTGATTCCAATTCACGGCGACCCTATAGAATATCAGCCGAGCTCTTAACCACGGTGCCACGAGGGTGCGCTATATAGGTAAAACAAAAACCAAAATCAAACCCCTGGCCGTCCAGTTGATTCTGACTCATAGCAACCCCACAGGACAGAGTAAAACTGCCCCATAGGGTTTCAAGGAGGAGCTGATGGATTCGAACTGTTGACCTTTTGGTTAGCCGCTAAGCTCTGAACAATTGCGCCACCAGAGCTTCTATACAAGTAGAAAAAAAAAAACAAGCCTGTTGCTGTTGAGTCGATTCCAACTCATAGTGATCCTATAGGACAGGGTAGAACGGCCTCATAGGGTTCCCAGGGAGCACCTGGTGGGTTCAAACTGCCAACCTTTTGATCAGCAGCCATAGCTCTTAACCACTACGCCACCAGGGCTTCTATATAGGTAGAGGAAGGAACAATAAGTGAATGGGCCCTGTGGCAAGACTGGTGGTTTTGAGGATTTGAAAGGAGGACAGAGTAGCTGGAGCAGCCAGGAGAGAGTGTTAGCAGCAGATGAAGTGAGAAAGTAAGAGGAGGGCATAATCGGAACAGGAGATCATGTTGAGTTGAGGTTTATAAGTTATTGTAAAAATGCTGGCTTTTACTCTGAGTGAGATGGGAAATCAGTGGAGAAAGACAGGATCTCACTTCCGTTTTTAAAACAAACTTTCTACCCGGTCTATCAAAAATAGACCACAGGCAGTAAGGGTAGAAATAGGGAGACCAATTAGGAGGCCATTTCAGTCATTCAGGTAAAAGATGATAGGAGCTCAGGGCGGAGTAGTAAAAATGAAAGTGGCCAGAGATAATTGGATTCTTCATATTTTTGAAAGGGCAGCTAATAATTGGATGAAGTTCATGACAGAAAGTGGTTTCCAACATGACTCCTAGGTTTTTGGCCTCCGCAACTGAGACGACAAAGTTTTTATCTACTGAGATCTAGAAGACTAAGAAGAGAACAGGCTTGGAAGAGAAGATCAAGAGGTTATTTCCCAGCAAGTTGATTTTTAGATGCATATACAATATTGCAATGGTGATGTCAAGCAGACAGGGAGACGTCTGAGTCTGGAATCCAGATGAGGAATCTGAACTAGAAATATAAACTAAGGAGTCACCAGCATAGAGTGATTCAAGGGGAGAGTAGTGGAAGTTGAATCAGAGAACCATGAGACCAGAGGCAATCACCAAGGAGGTGAGTATCAATAGGGAAGGCATTTTAGGACTGAGTCCTGAGGAACTGCAACATGAGGAGATGGAGGAGCTAAAGAGGAACCGAGAAAGACGACTCAGTAAGAGCGCTCATTGAGGAAGCGAGAAAGCCAGGAGAATGTGTTGTCTTGGAAATCAAGTGAAGAACATTATTTCAGAGTGTTTTCAATATATTGTTGGACACTTATGTGAATATTTCCTTAGGATTGATTCCAGAAGTAGAATTACTGAGTCAAAAATACATGCATTTTCACATTTTATAGAGTTCGCCCAATGCTTTCCAAAAAAGCATTACTGATGTATCGCCCTTCAAGAGTGATTGAGAGTACCTGTTTGCCCACATTTGTACAAATTCCTGGTATTACTAAACTTTAGAAATAAATAAGAAGATGTCTAATTTTGATTCTAATTTGTATTTTTCTGATTAGTGTTAAGATTGAGGATCTTCTTATTAGTTTGTTGGCACACGCTAATCACAGTCGACATCATTTGTCCATTTTCTATTGACTTATTTCTTATTGATTTGTAGAAGCACCTTTATATTCTGATATCATTCCCCAACTATCACTTGTTCAACTTTGTTTAGGATGACTTTCATCGTAGAGAAATTTAAAATTATTATGCTGTCAAGAGTGTCATACCTTTACTTTATGGTTTTGGGCTTGTGTTTTGCTTAAGCTATTTGTACCATATGGTTACAAAAATTATCCTGCATTTTCTCCATAACACTTTCAGAGTTTTGTTTTTTTTATATTTACCTCCTTATGACATAAGGAATTCCTACCAGTATATGTGTGAAGTTAGAAATAACTTTATTTTTTCCAAATGCATAACAAATTTTTACAACAACATTCATTTACTTACTTTCTCCTCTCATCCTCTCTTCCCCCTCCCCACCCCCGCCAATTTGAAATGTCACTTGTAATCATCAGCTGAATTTCAGTGTTTTTTATGAGTCTGTTTCTGGACTCTCTATCCTATTTGGTTAGCCTATTTGTCTGTTTCTGCATAATTTTACATCTTTTAATGACTTTTATATTATTTTATTTTTATTTTATATTTTAGTATCTTAGAAAGAAAACAAAGCAGTTGCCTTTGAGTTGATTCTGACTTATGACGACACTATGTGCATCAGAGTAGAAGTGTGCTTGATAGGGTTTTTAATGGCGGATTATTTCCAGAAGTAGGTCACCAGGCCTTTCTTCCAAGGCGCCTCTGGGTGGACTCAAACATCCAAACTTTTTGTAATCAGCCAAGCACATTAACCATTTGCATCACCCAGGGGCTCCTTTGATATCTTAAGCTTAAGTCCATTTTCTTTTTCTTTTCTTATTGATTGTTTAACATTTTCTTTCATTGGAACTCTAGAACGAATTTATTATGTGATCTTATACAAACAAACAAACAAAATTATTTCGGGGTTTTTGCCTGAGAATTTCTTGGCTTTGTAGTCTAATTTGAGGAAAGTAGGCATATTTAGAATATTGACTCTTCATAGCCAGAAAATGCTGAGCCTGTTCTTCCTTTTTGGTTTTCCAACTCCAGGTCTTTGCACATTTCATTATAATATTTTACTTTGTCTTCTCTAACTGCCCTTAGAAGTCTTCTGTTCAGCCCTCTTACTTCATCATTTCTATCTTTTGCTTTAGTTATTTTACGTTCAAGAACAAGCTTCAGAGTCTCTTCTGACATCCATTTTGGTCTTTTCTTTCTTTCCTGTCTTTTCAGTGACCTCTTTCTTTCTTCATGCATGATGTCATTTCTCAACTTGTGCAGGAGGCTTCCTGGCAGAGTGAGGTGTCTCCAGGCACTTATCTGTGGAGCTAGGTTTGAGGACCCATGGAGCAAGAGAGCTGAGTGCCTTCTGGCCAAAGTTTACTGGAGTGAGATGCCTCCAGACACCTATTGGTAGAGCTAAAGGGTTTTGGAATGCTTGCGCCAGCAGGGCAGATTTGGGCCACTAGGCCCGAAGGGCCAAGAGGCCAAGGAACCAGGAAGCAGAAACTGAAGAGACAAGCAGCACAAGAAGCAGAGTTGTCTCAGTCTGAAAGGGTAGAGCCTCCTGCGCTGGGCATTCTCAAGCTGAAAGAACTGAAGAAAAAAATTCAAGCCTCCAGTAGCAATACTGAAGGATTCTACAAGGAAAATATTAAATGACACAGGCAGCATCAAAAGAAGATAGAAGGAATACACAGACTCACTGTATCAAAAAGGATTGGTCGATGTTCAACCATTTCAGGAGGTAGCATACGATCGGGAACCGATGGTATTGAAGGAAGAAGTCCAAGCTGCACTGCAGGCATTGGGAAAAAGCAAAGTTGCAGGAAATGAAGGAATACCAATTGAGATGTTTTAACAAAGGGATGCAGCGTTGGAGGTGCTCACTCATCTATGCCAAGAAATTTGGAAGAAAGCTGTCTGGCCAACCAACTGGAAGAGATCTATATTTGTGCCCATTCCAAAGAAAGGTGATCCAACAGAAAGCAGAAATTATTGAGCAATATCATTAATATAACACACAAGCAAAATTTTGCTGAAGATCTTTCAAAAGCAGTTGTAGCAGTACATCGATGGGGAACTTCCGGAAATTCAAGCCAGATTTAGAAGAGGATGAGGAGCCAGAGATATCATGGCAGATGTCAGATGGAGCCTGGTTGAAAGCAGAGAATACCGGAAAGATGTTTGCCTGTGTTTTATTGACTATGCTAAGGCATTCGACTGTGTGGATCATAACAAATTACGGATAACACTGAGAAGAATGGACATTCCAGAACACTTAACTGAGCTTGCAAGGAACCTGTAAGTAGACCGTGAGGCAGTCATTCGAACAGAACAAGGGGATATTGCATGGTTTAAAATCAGGAAAGGTGTGCTTTGGGGTTGCGTTCGTCCACCACATTTATTCAATCTGTATGCTGAGCAAATAATCCAAGAAGCTGGACTATAAGAAGAACGCAGCATCAGGATTGGAGTAAGACTCATTAACAACATGCAATATGCAGATGACACAGCCTTGCTTGCCGAAAGTGAGGAGGACTTGAAGCACTTACTGATGAAGATCAGAGACTACAGCCTTCAGTATGGATTATATCCCAACATAAAGAAAAAAAAATCC
Source organism: Dugong dugon (assembly GCA_030035585.1). NCBI lineage: Eukaryota > Metazoa > Chordata > Mammalia > Sirenia > Dugongidae > Dugong > Dugong dugon. The sequence continues at coordinate 25,498,338 of CM057466.1, forward strand.
TCACAACTGGGCAGATAAGCAACATCATGATAAACGGAGAAAACATTGAAGTTGTCAAGGGTTTTAACTTACTTGGATCCACAATCAACATCCATGGAAGCAGCAGTCAAGAAATCAAAAGACACCTTGCATTGGGCAAATCTGCTGCAAAAGATCCCTTTAAAGTGTTAAAAAACAAAGATGTCACTTTAAGGACTAAGGTGCACCTGACCTAAACCATGGTATTTTCAATCTTCTTATACGCGTGCGAAAGCTGGACGATGAATAAGGAAGACCAAAGAAGAATTGATGCCTTTGAATTACGGTTTTAGCAAAGAATATTGAATATACCACGGGCTGCTGGAAGAACAAACAAGTCTGTCTTGGAAGACGTACAGCCAGAATGCTCCTTAGAAGCAAGGACGGTAAGACTTCCTCTCACATAGTTTGGATAAGTTATCAGGAAGGACCAATCTCTGAAGAAGAACATCAAGCTTGGTAAAGTAGACGGTTAGCAAAAAAGAGGAAAACCTCCAATGAGATGGACTGACACAGTGGCTGCAACCATGGGCTCAAGCATGATGATGATTGTGAGGAGGGTGCAGGACTGGGCAGTGTTTCACTCTGTTATGCGTAAGGTCGCTGTAAGTCAGAACCCACCTGACAACAACAACATGTCTAGAAGCTTGATATACTTTTTAGTCTCCTGTGTTCCTTAGTAGTGTTTTATGATTTTCTTAACATATGCTTTGTACATTTCATGTTACACTTGTTTTTACTTCATTTATCGTTTTTCTTGAAAATTTAAGAGGGAAAATATTCTCAAAGAGTGTTCAATCTCAACTTGAAGAGCACGGGCTACGTCAGATGATTTTCCTAGCTCTGTTCGCTTACCTCCAGTATACACATGGCATTTACCAAAATTAAAACATTTGAGTAAATCTTATTTTTGTTTTTTTCCAATCCAGTGCTTGTCACTTAGAGCTGATAACATAATAAACAGACCACTAGATGGCAGAATAAGCAATACATCTTTAACTTCCCTGAACATGTGTGAACATTTTTAGAAAATCAACTTTCTGACTCAACCCTACGGAGGAGAATAAATCATTTAGAGTCCACAACAACATGTGTACACACTGGCAATCGTACTGAGATAAAATAAAAATTTAATACAAAGTAGATCGATGATCCCGGACCCCAAAACAATTGCCGCAGGTGACTACACTTCATTAAATTGCTCATGTAAGCGTTTATCCTGTTCTTTCTCCAATTCCTTTTCCTTACTAGACAACAAAACTGTGGGAATTCAGTCGAGTTCAACTTTTGGTCTTGTGTTGTGCTCTGTTTTTGTTTGTTTCCCTCCAGATAACTTATCTACTTCAGGGTTTCAATCATCACCTCTGTGCAGATAACCCCCAAACTATACTCATGGCCCTTCACTTACTTTCATTCTCAAGTCTCATATTTTTAATAACGGAAGGACATGGCACATAGGCTACCTGAGTCCTCCCTCCCCCTAGGGACTATAGGCTACCAGCATTTACCTTTTCCAATGTTGTTTAGGCCAATATTTTTCAAACTGCAATTTGTGACCCATTCGTGGATTGGGAAATCACTAAAGGGCTGCATCTAGCATTTGACAAGTAGAATATGATAAAGTATAAAAATGTCAGAGTGCAATGCCCATAGTAAGGACAAATACTCCTTCAGTGAGATATTTATTTCAGCTAAATGGATATACCTATATGAATATGTTTATTGGGTTGTGGTGTAAAACGTATTTTTTAGTGCTGATAACATTCAAAAAATTTTGAAGGAAAAAAGTAACCCTACTAGAATCTGAGTCTTCATCTTGCCTAATATAATGGAGGAGTCCAAGGTTTCCTTTTTGAAATACACCACATGGCCCCATGTCCTACCCAGTCAGCTTCTTTGCACAAATACTGAACACCTACTCTATTTCTAGGTGCATGGAACCACTGAAGTATACCCGGAGGTCCCCTGAGAGCCTTAGACGTCCTAGTGTCTCCGTAGGTGCTCAGGTGTCTTGAGTCCTCCTATGTCCCCTACCACACTTGGCTTGCATGGTGTCCTCTAAACCTTGCTGTGTTGTTGGCTGACTTTTTTGCAAGATGAGGTCTAAACCCTATTCATACCAAACCTTCATTGGACACCCAGTTATAAGACATCCTGTCCCTTCAAAGTAAAAACGTCTGAAATTTACTCATCTTATGTATTCCAATCATCTAATTTCTTGATTTTTCTGTTGTATTAACAATATTATCTTTCTCCTAATTACTTAGACTTGGAAACTTAGAATGAGTATTAGAGTAGATGTTAACAGCATTAGGTTTAGACTCAGAGGGCTGTGGCTTTGAATATCAGCTCTAGCTCATCTTCTCTGTGTGCCTTTGTGCAAGTTACTTAAAAACAAACAAAGAACAACAACAAAAAAAAAAAATAGTTGCCATCAAGCCGATTCCAATTCACGATGATCCCATGCATGTCAGCGTAGAACTGTTCCATAGGGTTTTCAAAGGCTGATTCTTCAGAAGTAGATCACCAAGCCTTCCGAAGTGCCTCTGGGTGGACTGAACCTCCAACCTTTTGGTTGGCACCTTAGCACGTTAACAGTTTGCACCACCCAGAAACTCCGAAAATTTCTTAGCAGTTCGAATTCTCAAACTTCCTCATCTATAAAATGGCAGTGATGATAATGCCGAGGTCGTAGAGTCAGTGAGAAGATTAATACTATACTATCAAAGTACTTAACACACTATCTGGCAAGTAGTAAGATCACCATAAATGTTAGTTTGGACATGTCATCAAGAAAGAGCAATTGCTAGAAAAGAGCATCATGTTTGGTAAAGTAGAAGGTCAGCAAAAACGAGGAAAACCTTCAATGAGATAGATTGACACAATAGCCAGAACAATGGACTCAAGCATACCAACCATCATAAAGATGGTGCAAGATCAGACAATATTTCCTTCTGTTATATAAAAGGTTGCCATGAGTTGAAGCCAACTTGAAGACAACAGACAACAGCAAATTGTGTTTAATAGTAGTGGTAGCAATCCTAAAAGCAGGCAATAGATCCTGCCCAGCTTTTCATTCACTTTTAGTATGATCTGGATTCTGTTGAGTTTTTTTTATCCTTGATAGTACCTAGCTTAATGTCTAGTGCATAAAATGCATCCAGTAATAGGTTATGCCTGTAATAAATTTGTGATGTTAATATTTGCTAATTATTCATTTTGTTTACTACTCTTTTAAACTTTGAGTTATTTCACTACTCTTTCTCCAAGTAGGTGATATGCTTTGGAAAACTTAGATCATCTGGTTCTTTGACATTCTCATAGTATTCTGGCAAGACTATATCTTCAATGTAGTAGGAAAAGAAATATGTCCTTTGGGGGCCCTTTACCCCTACTATATCCATATGCCTAATTCAGTGCCTGTCATGGGGCTCAGCAATATTAATTGAAAGCAGGCATAAATAAATAGAAGGAATCAAAACTTGACTTTGCAAATTAACATCTTGACCTTAGTCAAGATGGAACCTTATTTTATGCATCTTTAAAATAGGAATAATACTCCGGGAGCTGCAAACAGTTAAACACTTGGCCACTAAACAAATGTTGGCAATTTGAATCAACCCGGGGTCATCTCAGAAGAAAGGCCTGGCAATCTCCCTCTAAAAGATTAAACCCACTGCTGTCAAGTTAATTGTGACTCATAGCAACACTATGGGATAGAGTAGGGTTTCTGAGGCTGTAAATCTTTACAGAAACCAACTACCACATCTCTCTCCTGCAGAACTCGTGGGTTGGAACTGCCAAACTTTTAGTTAGCAGCAGAGTGCTTTAACCACTGCACCACCAGGGCTATTTCTGAAAGATCACAGCCATTGAAAAGCCTATGGAGTGCAGTTCTACTTTGAAACACATGGGGTCGCCATGAGTCAGAATCAACTCAATGGCACCTGTTTTGGTTTTTATAGTCAATCCATCTCACAGGTCTATCCATGGTCATGTAAAATCAGTACTGAACGAAAGTACATGCCAGTTAGTAAACAAGTTATTAGTTCCCTTCCTCGTCTATTGATGATATAATAAAGTTTATTCATCCAAATGTCCAGGTTAATCTCACTGATAGAGGTTTTATTGTTTTGGTAAGATTATAGCAATATATAATAAAAACCTGTTGCCATCAAGTCAGTTCCAACTCATAGCAACCCTACAGGACAGAGCAGAATTGCCCTATAGGGTTTCCAAAGAGCGGCTGGTGGATTCGAACTGCCAAACTTTTGGTTAGCAGCCAAGCTTTTAACCACTGTGCCACCAGGGCCCCAGCAGTATATAAAAGATTGTAATAAAAGATCGCCATTCAATGCAACGTAAGCATTGAGTAGATAGAATACTAAATTAATCGTTGCAGGACCTCTAATCCCATTTCTTCATTTTATAGATGAGGAAACTGAGGCACTGAGAGGGAGAATAACTTGCCCTAGGTCCCCCAGCAAGTTAGTGACTACAATAGAACTACTTTCCAGATGTCTTAATTCCCAACACAAGATGTCTCTCTCTCTCATTCTCTGCCCCCGACTCCCTCTCCACCCTCCCTCTATTCTACCAGGCAAGTTTCCAAACTTAGATGATCATTAGCCAAGAGGCACCTACCAGAGGAGACAGTAAGACAGCAGGCAAAGTTAAGATCCATCATCTGTTAAAGTTTTATTCTCATGTTGAACATCATTTAGAGACTTGGAAAGAGCTTGAGGGTGGCCTAAGTGGTATAGCACACATGCAAAACATGCCATCCACGCTCTGCAGCACTGATGAGCAGCCAGGGGAAAATGCGATCGTCGGCAGTTAATCAAAGGGCAGATGTGTGGTGTGGGTAAGAAATTTGCCTGCCTTCTGAGCAATCAGATTATGGAGTCTAACTGGCCCTATTCCTCTCCAAATCACTGGTACATGTGTTCAAGAAATATGTAGTTCTTGCATTCATTAGGTATTTAGAGATCTCATTAGCTGTTTTAAAGAAGTATTTCTTATTTATTTGTCTTTACATCTATTTTTTGACTCTGTGACCCTAGCCAATTTGGTAAAAAAAAAAAATGGTTTGGATACATTAAAAATAGTTTACTAAAAAATGAGTAATAATTTCTGTTCACTTAAAAAATGTTTTCTTGTCATTTCATTGATCTTTTAATTGAAATAGGTTTGTTATTTAACCAGCTCCTTTCTTCAAAGTATTTTAGAAAATTCTTGACATCTGGTAAAAAGATGTTTGTAAAAAAAAGAAGTAGAGGGGGTTTGTTAACTCTCAAGAGTTGACATCATCTTCAAATTTTAACTTTTTTATTTAAAAAAAGTCAATGAATTCTTTATTATGACTTTAGGAGGTTTGAGTGAGTGGATAAAATCAGTATCATCCTTCTGAAAATTTGTAATTTCATCAAACACTAAAATTTGTAGACCTCAAACAAGTGGAATTAATTATCTTATGTTTAGAAACGTCAGTCACTCCTTCATTCAATCAGGTAGTTTACTGAGTGCTTTCTATTTTCCAGGCCCATGTTTGCACATTTCCTACTGTATTACTTGTTTAAAAACAACAACAACAGAAAAGGCTTCTTAGTGAGTATTATTATTCCCATCTTACATCTCAGTTGAGTAAACTGTGTTAAGAGGCTAGGGTCATATGATAAGTAAGAGGAAAGGCTGGGATTCAAATCCAGAGCATTTGGGGTTTCTTTCATCATACCAGGCAGTCTCAAAAAACTAGTGACATTTATTATTTATTTAGCAGGAACCATGACAGCATTGCAGAGCCCTGGTGGCATAGTGGTTAAGAGCTCGGCTGCTAACTAAAAGGTCCTGGCAGTTCAAACCCACCAGCTGCTCCTTGGAAATCCTATGGGACAGTTCTACTCTATCCTACAGGGTCGATATCAGTCAGAACCCACTCGAAGGTACCTAACAACAACAGCAGCATGACGCCATCACAGATACTGTGTTCCTCACACCACCTCCTGCGCAGGTAGGTATTGTAACAATCAGAAACTGAATATCAGAAAGCTCAGACCCACTTAGTGCAGAGTGAAGTTCAGATTAGAATCTCAGAGGAGCCCTGGTGGTGCAGCGGTTAAGCACTCGGCTGCTAACTGAAAGGTCTGGGGTTCGAGTCCACCAGCTACTCCTTGGAAGAAAGATACAGCAGGAGAAAGACGAGGCAGTCTGCTTCCCTAAAGATTACATCCTTGGAATCCCATGGGGCAATTCTAAGTCTGTCCTAGAGGATTTCTATAAGAGTTGGAATTGACCTGACAGCAATGGGCTTGTTTTTTTGGTTCTGTTTGATTCTAAATCCCATGTTTCTCAGGGGATCTGAGTGAGGGGTATGGGAATAGAATTCAAGGGGTCCATGAACTTGGATCAGAAAAAAAAATTGTTATTTTTTTATACTAATCTTTGCCTGAAATGTATCATTTTCTTCAACTATGAATGATAGCAAAAAAAATCAGTAATACTGAGGGTCCAAGATTGCCAGAGGTGTCCATAGTATAAAAAAGGAATCTTAACAAAAAAGGTAAATATTCAAAAACATCTTAACTCTCTAATGTGGCCTCTCAAAACAAGTACTAAATTCTTACCATGTACCTGACACCAGGGGTTCATAAATAAAAAGAGGATAATTATCCTTAGTGAGTTCAGAGACTTGTAAAGGAGGGAGATGTGTAAACAGCAAATCTTCAAGAATAGAAACTCACCTTACAAAACAGCTTGGGGGAGGAATGGGAATTCTTGGTAAAAGGAACAACTTGCGCAAAAACACAGAAACATGAAGGGCTTGGTGCATTTGTTGTTGTTGTTATGTGCTATTGAGTCGCTTCTGACTCATATCGACCCTATAGGACAGAGTAGAACTGCTCCCATGGGGTTTCCAAGGAAGAGCTGGTAGATTCAAACAGTTGACCTTTTGATTAGCAGCCCAGTTCTTACCCACGGCACCACCAGGGCTCCTTGGTGCATTTGGAGAACTCAAAATTGTTCAGGATGAGTGAGCAGGAAGGTGTACGTGGGGGAGGGTCAGAGGCTGAGGCTGCGAGGCCAGTCAGGGACAGGATCATGGCGCTCACTGTGCCTCAAGATAACGCAGTCCGTGAAAGAGGAACAGGACTTGAGAAGTATCTGTCTGCCATGAGATTTCACAAATGAGTGCCAGGGCTAGTCTCTAAGCACGTTCATCACCCCCTGCCTACACAGCTGGGTCTTGGTCTCACAACTGTCCTAACTATTGGTTGCTTGATGTCTTACAGGTACATTAGAGACAGCTAAGTCTCCGAGATGGCCCAGATCCGGGGCCATCCGGAGCTCTTAGTGTGGGGTCCTGGGCTCTGGAATTTTAACCAGATGTTCACGCAGAGCTCCAGTTCGTTTTCCTTCCGAGAGTGATTCTCTCTCTATCCTCTTTGTTCAGACCTACAGCTGGGTACAGAAGCTGGAAACAAGGGGGTTTGCAGGGTTCTGGAAGATGCGAGAGGAAGGGTGAGGAAAGCTTTGGCCCTTTAAGTCTTTGCCGTCAGTTCCAGAGATCAGCGCAGAATCTTCCCGCACCGTTCAGAGAGGTGTCCACAACATCAGATAGAAAGCACAAACCACGTCTTCCAAAACATTTGGGCAGCTCTGCTGGGTGTGAAATGAGACTTGCGAACTAATAGGAGTCAGAGATAAAATTTATTAGTGTAACAGTCATTACTGGGTTTCAAGCACTATACTCAACATTTTACAAACATTAGCTAATTTTTTCCTCAAAGTAATCTCTTGAGGTAGGAATTACTTTCTTCATTTTACCAATGAGAAAGCTGTGATCTAGCAAAATTAAGTGGTTTTTCAGGCTTCACCTACAGACCACATGTGTAAGAGCTGTGATTTGTACCCAGGTCTGGACCTGGGTGGTGCATATAGTTAACTCACTTGGCTGTTAACTAAAAGGTTGGTGGTTCAAGTCCACTCTGAGGCACCTCGGAAGAAAGGCCTGGAGATCTAGTTCTGAAAAAGCAGCCATTGAAAACACTGTGGAGCACAGTTCTCCTCTAACACACATGGGATCGCCATGAATCTGAGTCAACTCGATGGCAACTGGTTTCTTGGCTGACCCCAAAGTCCGTGCTCTATAAAGAGTCAGTTTTATGTAGTGGAAAGAGCACTTTATAAGGAGTCAGTCTGGAGGTAACTTCTCACTCCACCACTTATTTACTGCAAAATTTGGGGTGAGTCACTTAATCTCTCTGTTGTTGGCTTGCTTATTTGCAAAACGAGATTAATAATAATTTTATTTACTACAAGAAGTCACGGAAAGCAAATGAATTCATATATATAAGGAGTCCCTGAGTGGCAAAATTGATTAAGAGCTCAACTACTAGCCAAAAGGTTAGAACCCACTCAGAGATGCCTCAGAAGACAAGCCTGGCAATCTGCTTCTGAAAGGTTACAGCCTTGAAAACCCTACGGAGCACAGTTCTGCTTTGACACATGTAAGGTCACCATGAGTCAGAATCGACTCCCGGTAACTAACAATGACAAACATAAATGTAAATGTAAATTAATATTCCTATTTCTTTCAGCGCCTCGGTTTTCTTACCAACAAATTTGGGATAATATTGGTCCTGCGTAATTCACATGAATGTTGGGAAAAACAACCGAGATAATATATGGAGAAGCCCTTTGTAAGCTGTAAGGTGCTGTGCAAATGAGGCCACATGCAAGCAATCACCTAATAATTGTAAGGGATTATGGTGATTAAAGTCAGTTCCTCTGAGACTAGTAACATGTTTCACTTACTTAATATTCCTTTGCTTTTATTAGTGTGTTTTAATAGCCATGTTGAGATTTGAATCTCAGAGGATTCCTGGTGGTACGGTGGTTAAGCACTTGGCTGCTAACTGACAGATCGGCAGTTTGAACTCACCGGCCACTCCTCGGGAGAAAGATGTGGCAGTCTGCTTCCATAAAGATTTAGAGCCTTGGAAACCCTATGGGGCCAGTTCTATTCTGTCCTGTTGGGTTACTATGAGTCAGAATCAACTCGACGGCAGTGGGTTTGGTTTTTGTTTTGTTTTTTTCACTTTTATTAGTTTCCTTCCATTGCTGTAGCTTATATTTTCCAAGTAACTTGGCACCGAACTTTCTCCTAGCCCACTCTTACCCTCGCATCCCCTCTGCCGCTATAAAACCAGATGACGCCATTACAAAAGTAGCAGCGTGTTCTTTGAATGACCTGCCCAAGTCAGAGCCTCGTGTATTACATATCCTAAGATCTGCACATGAATTAATACTATAAAAGAGGTTTTGTGAGAGAGACAAATACAAACATCATGAGGTCACTTCTTCCAGAGTATAACAGGATCCAGACTCTTGGAAGAAAATAGTATAAATGTCCTATTGGAAAATTTTGTCTCTGAGCACAGAACACATTATAAATTTTTCCAAAACCCTCCAACATGCAGTACATCAAACAGTGTGTCTTTTCTCTTCTTTTTCTTTTCCCCCTTTTCTTTTTAAGTAGTTCTATTTTCAGAGAAGGAGGAAAAGTTGGGAGGCACTTTCAGTTACTAATCATTTCCAAAGTCCGTTTCAGCTCGTAAGACCACAGACTATTTGCAGAAAGAGCCGTGTAATTAATCCAGAATCTAGGTTCCAGTTCCACTTTCCTAGCTGGGGGAATAGTCCAATTTTTTTAGCCATCTTCATTTGCCAAAGAGGGCAGTGTGACATGCAGTTAAATGAACACTGAAGTGGAAATCAGGATACCTGAGCTCTATTAATTAATTCTACAAATAATTGTAGTGTGACAAAGTAACTACCTCTAACGATGTCTACCAAGCTCCTGGCACTCAACAGGAACTTACTAAACAGCTGTTGAATGAAATAGTCTGTCTCTTCTAACTCAAAGAGCAGTTAGCGACATTTTAATGGAGGCAGTTTTGAACATCGTGCTTCCAGACTGCTGCCCAAACAAAAACCAAACCCGTTGACGTCAAGTTGATTCCGACTCATAGCACCTCTGTAGGACAGAGTAGACCTGCTCCATAGGGTTTCCAAGGCTGTAAGCTTTACAGAAGCAGACTGCTACATCTTTCTTCAGCAGAGCAGCTGGTGGGTTTGAACCACCAACCTTTCTGTTAGCAGTCAAGGGCTTAACAACTATGCCACCAGGGCTCCTTTGACTGCTGACAATAGTGTGTAATTTGCTGCTGGAACAATGAGCTGACTCCAGAGGACATGTGAGAGCTGTGAGTTGAACTCAGATCTGCTGTCTCCGCTATGCTGTCGTGAGTCAGGTGTCCTCTCTGAGCCTCAGTTTTCCCATATGTAAATGGAGTAATAGGCTAGATGATCCCTGAAATCACTTCTGGTTGTATGAGTCTTGTATAGTAGAGCATATAACAATTTAAGAACCTTGGACTTTGGAAGAATTTTCAATAAATACTCAAAGCTAAGTCCCCATTCCAGGAATAACAACATCAAAGCTCCCAAAAGGTTGCCTACTCGCTTCTTAAAGACAGTTGTGCCGTAATTTCCCTTCGTGTTTTCTTCAAGTGCTGGGCTGCTTATTGAAACATTAACTTCAGATCTTGAAGCTCTTCTGTATGTCAAAAATAAATGTCGCTGGCCAGTTGAGACCTACACTCTCATCCTGTTCCCTGGGTAATTACTTTTTTTTTTTTTTTTTAAACTAAAAGCCTCAAAGACTGCTGTTGTTGGTCTTCTTCTTCTTTTTTTTTTTTCCCATGGTTTTCATTCATGACTGCACATTAAGGTCATCTGTGTAGCTTTTACAACATGAGTGTGCCAGGCTCCATTCCCTAAGATTCTGGTTTAATTGGTCTGGGGTAGTGTCCAGGAATGTTTTTCTTTAAAGCTATTCAGGTAATTTTACTATGTAGCCAGGCTTGAGAACCACAGCACTACCTCTTAAATTTTAATGTGCAAATGAATTACCTGGGGAACTTGTTAAAATGCCGATTTCGAGTCAGTCGATTGGAGGCAACCTCTGAGATTCTATGTTTCTAACAAGCTCCTGGGTGATGTTGATGCTCTGATCCTTGCTAGTAGAAGCTTGGTCTATGGGCCAGCAGTATATTAGCAGCATCTGGAAGGTTGTTAGAATGCAGAGTATCAGGATCCACCTGACCGACTGAATCGGAATCTGCATTTTAACATATTGTACATATGGATGTATTAAATACACATATTAAAGGTGGAGAAGCGCTGTTGTACACCAATAATTCTCAGACTTTTGGGTTTCACTACCCCTTTACAGTCTTAAAAATTATTGAGGATCCTATAGAGCTTTTGTTTATGTGGGTTATATCTATTATCATCTCCTATATTAGAAATTATAACTGAGGAATTTTCAAATGATTTATTTATTAACTAATTTAAAATAATGGTAATAAGCCCACTAGACCTAACATAAAGTACATATCTTATGACAAATAACCATATTTTCATAAAACAGAAAAATTGTGATAAAAGTAGCATTGTTTTACATTTTTGTAAATCGGTTTAATGTTGAGCTTAATAGAAGACAGTTGGTTACTTATATTTGCTTCTGAATTCAATCTGTTGCAATACCACATCTCATATAGTCTCCATAAAACTCCACTGTACACTCTTAAGATAATGAGCATGTAAAAGGCAAATGACATCTTACTACTATTGTAAAAATAGCTTTAACCTTGCATAAACCCTGTAAATGTCTCAAGGACTCCCAGGGGTCCTTCGATCACACCTTCTAGACTAAAGCTGAGAATCTACATAACTTGTCCAAAAGAGTCAACCTCAGATCTCACCAGCAACTTGACACAATTCTATTGAAATGTGGGGCAATTACAGCACTTTCTGGAGAAAGTTATGAGTCAGAATCGATTCAACTGCAATGGGTTTTTGGTTTGGGCAGCAATTTCACAGACCAATGATCAGATGCCAATCTTGAAAGTTTGCTAACCCCTCAGTGTAGAACAATGTTTCTCAGCTTTGGCAACATTCACATTTTGGACCAAGTTAATTCTTTCACCATATGTATTCAATCTGTATGCTGAGCAAGTAACCCAAGAAGCTGGACTATAAGAAGAAGAACATGGCATCAGGATTGGAGGAAGCCTCATTAATAACCTGCAATATGTAGATGCTACAACTTTGCTTGTTAAAAGTGATGAGGACTTAAAGCACTTCCAGATGAAGATAAAATACCACAGTCTTCAGTATGGATTGCTCCTCAACATAAAGAAAACAAAAATCTTCACAACTGAACCAATAAGCAACATCGTGACAAACAGAGAAAAAATTGAAGTTGTCAGTATTTCTTTTTACTTGGATCCACAATCAACGCTCGCGGAGGCAGCAGTCAAGAAATCAAACAATGTATTGCATTGGGCAAATCTGCTGCAAAAGACCTCTTTAAAATGTTAAAAAGCAAAGATGTGACTTTGAGGAATAAGGTGCACCTGACCCAAGCCATGGTGTTTTCAATTGCCTCATATGCATGTGAAAGCTGGACAATGAATAAGGAAGACCAAAGAATTGATGTCTTTGAATTATGGTGTTGGTGAAGAATATTGAATATACCATAAGTGTTTGCCTGTTAACTAAAAGGTCAGCAGTTCAAATCCACCAGCCGCTCCTTGGAAACCCTATTGGGCAGTTCTACTGTGTCTCATAGGGTTGCTATGAGTCAGAATTGGCTCGACAGCAATGGATTTGTGTTTTGGTTTTGGACCAAAAGAATGAACAAATATGTCTTGGAAAAAGTACAGCCACAATGCTCCTTAGAAACAAGGATGGCAAGACTTTGTCTCACATACTTTGCACATGTTATCAGGAGGGACCAGTCCGTGGAGAAGGATGTCATGCTTGGCAAAGTAGAGGGTCAGCAAAAAAGAGGAAGACCCTCAATGAGATGGACTGACACATTGGCTGCAACCATGGGCTCAAGCATAGCAACAATTGTGATGGTAGCACAGGACCAGGCAATGTTTTGTTTTGTTGTATATAGGATCACCATGAGTCAGAACCAACTCTATGGCACCTAACAACACCACAAAAATTCTTTGTTGTGGAGGGCTGTCCTAAGTATTGTAGGATGTTTACCAGCATCCTTGGCTCCCACCCACTAGGTCCCTCCCCCTGCTACTACCTTGTGACAACCAAAAATGTCTCCAGAAATAGCCAAATGTTCCCTGAGAGGGAAAGTTACTCCCATTGAGAACCACTGCTGTAGACTAAAGAAAGTGATGAGGGAGTTGAGAATGAGAGATGAGGTTTCGGACGCTGACTTGGTCTTTTGTGTAGATGGTGGTACCTTTAACAGGGATGGAGAATAAAGGGGAAGAGAAGTCCTGAGAAGAACTATAATGAATTCAGTTTTGTTACGTTGGTTTTGAAATATCCAAGGGGTATATCTCCGGGCAAGAACACAGATACGGTTATCAGAGGAACTGCTGCTGAAGACTAGAAGCAGAGTTGACTCGAATCATGCTCTAACTCTGAGGGAACATCACGGAGTTGGACGTCAAAAAGAAATTCTTTTCATTCATTTACTAGGTTCCAGGCACTTCATAAGACTTCTTATAAACAGCTGTTATTCTTGCTAGTATGATCTTCTCACTGATGAGAGACCTAGATTTAAGAAGTTGAGTAAGTGTCCAAAGCCAGAAAACTCTTAAGTGACAAAGTATCTGACTCCAGAGTCTAAGGGCTTTCTATAAGCCCATTCATTCATGCATTCATTCACTTATTCAGCAACTATGAATGCCTACCATGTGTCAGGGGATGTGTATGGTGCTAGTATACAATAGAGAGAAAGATAGATACAGTATTTGCCCCTCATACAGCTTTCAATCTAACAGCAAAGTTAGAAAATTAAACAAGAAATAATATAATGTGTTAATTGTTGTGATAGAGAAATCACAGCATTACAGAATCCCATGGCAAGCCATTTATTCCGGTCTAGAAAGAGGAGAACAGAAAAGGGTCCCCACAAGAAATGACATTTAAGCTAAGACTTTAATGATGGGTAGGAATTAAAAAAAAGAGGAGAGAAAAGAAAGTGCTAGTCTAAGGGAATATTAGGTGTGAAGGATGATGCTATATGCTGCTGCTCTTAAATAAGCCTAAATTTTTACATTGTCTTTATCCTTTTATCCCAATAATATTTATATCAGTTTGTTAATATACAATTTCATTAAACCACGTAAATATGTGGCTGTGTTTATTGAAGGTACCTTTCTCTGAATTTCAATTAAATGGTACCAGGAATGGCAGTATGGTATGGTGGAACTTTGAAGCCTTGATTCAAATCCCAGATCTGTAACTTTCTGGCAGTGTAACATTAAGTAAGGTATTTCTCTCCCGGCTTTTTGGTTTTTTTATTTGTAAAATGAGAAAGGGCTATCATAAACACCACAGGAAATAATATATATGAAAATGCTTGTACAAATGTAGGCTCTTAAATACCAGAATATTTTTCTTCCAAGTCAAAGGATCATCATGAGTAAAACCATGAAATGTGAACACAATAGCTGTGTTTGAAAAACAGCAGATAATTCACATTAGTTGGAGCCCCAGGATTTGATGGAAGATGGGACTGAAAAGGGAGGTTGAACTGCATGGTACCAAAGAAAACCAAAGCCATTGTGGTGGAGTCCTACTCACAGAGACCCTATAGGACAGAGTAGAACTGCCCGATAGGGTTTCCAAGGAATGCTTGGTGGATTCAAACTGCTGACCTTTTTTTGGTTAGCAGCTGAACTCTTAGGCACAGAGTCTTAAATAGCAGAGGGAGGAGTTTGTACTGAACTTAATAGTAAGTTTTTTCCACTGTAGATTATCACTCTTCACTGTTTTATACCAGAGTAAGAGCCGATATTCTCTGGGGAGCTCTGTAGCATCTGGCAGTATCTACGACGCCTTTATAAATAACAATATATTATATACTGTCATTTTCACAACTGATTCAGAAGCAGTTTAAATATTTCTTCCATTTCCAATTATGTTCGATTTGAATTTGGGCTTCAGAAAGCTGTTTGGCAGAGGCAGTAACATTTCTAGGGTACAAAGAAAAGCTCAGAAGTAGAAAAATAAATATTCGGCCTAGCTTAAAAATATCTTGGGATATTTCCAGACTATGAAATGTGGCTCAAACATAACAATGATTGGGAGGATGGCTCAGGACTGGGCAGTGTTTCGTTCTCCTGCACATACAGTCGCTATGAGTCAAAACTGACTCAAAGGCACTTAACAACAACAACAGTACGAAGTGTGCTTCTCCAGCAAAGCAGCTTGAGGAGGACGGTTGTCACAGCAACCAGAAGGATGCCTGGAGGACCTAAAAATGTGGCCTTGGTGAAGTTGTCCTGATGTATGACAGGACTCTAAGGTGAATTTGGGTGATGATCTGGAGAAGGCAACTGTGAATCAAGAGACTCGAGAGAGGATGTCTAGTGACCCTGTAGTGTTCTGGTCTTGGACACAGGTAGAGGATTCCATTGAGAAGACCTCTTGAAAAACTGTACAGTCCAAGGGGAAGACATTGCTGAAATTCTGGAATAGTCCTGAGAGGCCTTCTTGAGATCAGAGAAGCATCTACTGTATAAAGAACCTGGGTCCTGAAGGCAGAAGATATGGTTATGAGGCCCAGCTCTAGGAATTATTAGCTGAAATACCTTCTGCGAGTTGCTTCACCTCTCTGAGACTCAGTTTTATCCTCTCTAAAATGGGAATAAAGCGAGAGGCTTATTCATTAGGTTGTTGTGAGAAACAAATTACATTACATCTTAAAAGACTTTATAAATGTTAACTTATTATATAAAATATAACAGATAAAATATAATTTTCAGACCATCTAACTCAATAAAAATAGGTCATTAAAAATAAGAAATGATTAATTTTGTTTTAACTTTTCAATAGGAAGTATGTACTTGCAATACTTGGAGCAGATTTCATCTCTAGGCTCTAAATTACCCAAATTCTCTTAAACATCAATAGAATTTTTTTAAAAAGTTTCTTTCCAAGAAAATTAAAAAAAAAAAAAAAAAAAAACTCAATTGAAAAGTAGTCTAAAATCTCAAATAAAGACTTAATTTAATGGTTAAAAAAAAAAAAGAAAGAAGCAGCACAAGCTGTTGACACCATGTTGACATTTGGGCTAACCCAAAAACAGGTACAAAATGTCAAATGTACAGGTCTCACACAGTTGGAATCCTCTTCCTTATGGGAGAAGGGAAGAGGCTGGAGTTTAAAGTTTTTAAAACTAGCTTACAAAACACCTGTGTATTCATGGACATGCTCTCACTGCTGCACTTTATTCACTGTGAAATTAGTTTATGGGACAATCGGAATATAGGGCCATAATATTTTCCATCTAGAAGCTAAATTTCTGGGAGTGGATTTTTGGGACAAAGGATCTTAGCCATTTTTAAAGGTTTTGACATCCACAGTCAAACTGTCCTCTAGAAATCAGTGACTATTTAAATCCACATTAGCAATCCTAGAGAATGCCTATTTCCTCACTGCTTTGCCAACATGGAATATCAAGATGTTTCTTTAAATTTTAAAAATCTACTAGAGTGTAAGAGTCTCTAGGTAGTGCAAAAGTTAACATGCTCAGCTGCTAACAGAAATGTTGGGAATTCAAGTCCTCCAGAGGCACCTCGGAAGAAAGGCCTGTTGATCTTCTTCAGAAAAATAAACCATTGAAAACCCTGTGGAGCACAGTTCTACTCTGAAACACTTGGGATTTCCTTGAGTCAGAATCAATTCAACGGCAACTGGTACTAGAGTATAAACAATATCTCACTCTTTTTGTACTTTCTGTTTTTTGAAGGTAGCAAAATGGATTGGTTTTTTGTCCTAAGAGGTTTGCTCAATGTTGTGAATGAAGTCATTTGATCAATGGTCATTTACATTCTTCATTTAAAACAAGATATTTACAATATTTCTCCAAAAAGCTTATACCATTCCTCACCCTCTCTTGAATGTTGTGAAAGTGTCTGTTTTCATGCATCCCAAGTATATCTTTTTCAACCTTCACTGGAAATCTTATAAGAAAAATAAATTTTATAAGGGAAAATGTTTCAATTTCTTTCATCAGTAGATATTTGAATAAAATTTAACTTAACACTTAAAGATTAACTTACAGGAAAAAAAGGAAGGGAGAGAATTAAATTATCTGTAGACTGAAATAAGGTCTGGAGTGGGTGGGGTGAAGACAGAAGATAGGTAGAAAGCTCACGCTGGATTTAAAAGCCCAAACTCTTTTTAAAGCCAAGATATTGATCATATAGTATAAACAAGAAGCAGAATTAGAAAAATTTTAAAAAAATCAGAACTAGGAGGAAAAAAAAATTCCTGACTATATACAACTAACCCATGTGCCTGATAACTAATAAAGGAAAGATACAATATTTTGGGACTGTCTTCCAGGATCTTCTCTCCTTTCATGATCCAGTGCCATGCCACTTTCCATCCAGTGTTTAATCCTTGATTTCAATTCCATCTTGTGACCCTCCTCCTGCCCTCAGGACTTGGCATAGTTATCTGAATTCCTTGACTTTGAACTTTTTTGCACATGTAAGAGTTTGGCTCATACACTCTTCCAATTCATTCCACTGATGGATCCCTTTGGTAATATAATTTGCATAATATACCTTCCCCTCATGTCAGACCACAGAGTTAGTGTGTAGTACTTACAGTGGGGTGCTGCAAGGGGGCATTTGGGTAGTTTGGGTAAAAGTGACAGTGATAAGTAATGACATTGGCCTTGATGATGGAAAAAATTACCTGGACCTTGCCTCTTTCTTTTAGGTAGTACTCAGACATATAGGTAGCAATGATTCTTAATATTAATAATGATCTGTCATAACCCCTAAGCATGAGTCCGTCATTATTACATGTTATTCCAAATGCCTGCCAAGGCCTCCACCACTCATTTACTCAACTTGATCTTTCAAGATATAGATTGAATGTCACCTCCTTAAAAAGCCTTCCTTGATTTGCCCCAGGCAGTTAGCTATTTTGTTCTTTGCCCCTCTGCAGTTGTTTAAAACAATGAACAGCATGTGTCATGTTGTTATGTAATATTTCCAATTAAATATGCATCTCCATAGCCATACTGTGAATTCTCTTTACATTCTCAAACCTAACAAACTTTGCTGCATACAGCAAGCACTAACTAAATGCTTCCTAAAAAAAGTTGTTAGGGAAGCCAGTGGGGAAAGCAGAATAAGATCTATCATCTGCATTCTATAGAATAGATGAAGTAACTTACGTCTAAGAGAAAAGGACTGACCAAGGATCCCTCAGCTAAGAAATAACAAGGCTAGGACTCAAGTCCAAATTTTCTGAAACTATGCATGGGATTCCTTCCCTTCGAAACCAAGACTGGATGAACACCCAAAACTATTGCCCTGAGATCATCTTTAAACCTTAAACCTCAAAGCAAAACTTTTCTTGGAAATCAGCTTTGAACCAAATAAGAGTTTAGCTTAATTAGTAAAGTATGACTGTCGTGGGTATTGTGCTCTCTTGAAGTTTTATCTGTGTGGGATCAAACTGACAACAGCATCTCAAAAGGTTAGATGAGAAGCTTAGGGGGCAGCAACTTTATCTTAATGGCGGTGGAATAATTTGGAAAAGGATAGTGAGAATGGGTGCACAACTTGACTATTGTAGACAATGTCACTGAATTGTACACGTAGAATTTGTTGAAACGGTGAATACTTTGCTGGGTATATTTTCACAAAAAATAAAATAATAATAAAAAAACCTCATCCTCATATCAAAAAGGAATAAAAAAACACCAAAACAGAATAGTCATGGAGAACTAGTGGCCAAAAGCTTGACATGAAGCAGCAGTGCATGAAAAGTGTTCAGGGTTCCTAACCCCAAAGCAAAGGCTTCTCATAGTAATATTTAACTTGGTTTTAGTTATATGAGAGAAAATATTTTATTCTCTCTGAGCTTATTATGAGGAGTGGGGTGATACACACTCACACTGTAAAACTCAAGGCTTGTGGTTTCAAAGAAGTGAAACGTGGTGAAAAATTTCATAGATAAGAGTTTTTGGTTTGTTTTTTTAATTTTTGCAAGGCTGTTGGTATACATTTATGGTCATGTTCAATCTGCAGAATGTTTGATATTCATTTTAACTGGAAATTCCTTAGGGAAACTGTGCAAAGCACATCAATGTTTCTTTCATTTTATAAGTTAAAAAAAAAAAAAAAAACAGAGGGATTGGATTTTTTGCAAGACGTTGCAAAGCAACTCAGGGGCAGAGACTTATGTCTTCTGACCTTTTCCTTGGCTCACTGAACTGGATAGTGGGACAGTAAGCTATCTTATTGGTAAGTTTTCTTTTCAACCTAGAGTACCCAGCAGACCTGTGCTCTGTGCAATGGAAGGTATTTATTCAGAAAAATCTGTGGAATGCTCAGAGCATCGCCGGTGGTTTCGTCGTTTGCCTTTGAAGAGCAACAGGCCTTCAGCTTTCAAAAATATCTTCATCTTGGGGTTCAAGCAAGTCACTTCATCATCACTCTCTCAATTACTGCTGCCCACCACCTGCCTTCCTCCATCCTACTACAACTTTTGAATTCCTTCTCTCAATCAACCCCATATCTACTCTTTGACCCAAGGCCAAACCTATGCAGACTAGATTTCTCATCCCACATCCAATGTAACATTCAGTCTGCTGCTTCTAATTACTTCACCTCTTGAATCTATCCATTCTTCCTCTCCTGCTGTGATTTAGTTAAGGTTACCATATTTCTATTTGGCCTCCCTGGCTCCAGTCTTGCCCCATTCCAATCAGTTATATGCAGTCAAGTCAGGGTACTCTTCCAAAACAAATTAAAGCATGGCCATTCCAGTGCTTAAAATCCTTTGGTTCTTGTTGCCTGCACCCCAACCCCACCCTAATGTCCCCCACCTCTTCTCTAGGATAAAATCTAAACACCTTCATATGGCTTAGGAAACCTTCATGATTTGGCCCTGTATCTTGCCATGCTCATCTCTCTTCACTCCTTTTTGTACCCTGTGTTTCATCCAGACTGAACTACTTAAGGTCTCATGAATGCACCTTTCTGCCATTCCTATCCTCTTCACTGGCCTATGTAAACGTGATTTTTCTGTGCTTGGAATATTCTTTTACCCTATTCCCCACTTCATCGCCTCTTCTTGCACCCTTAGTGTAGATCACTCCTACTTGTGCCGTTGGTCTTAGCCAACATACTACTTCCTTCAGGAGCCTTCAGAGTCCTTTAAACTGGATTCTTCCCCATGTAAGGAGCCGGTGGACAGCTGGTGTTTACTCTTACTTAACACAAACAGCATTATTTTAAAATTGCCATTTTAATTGCCTGTCTCCTCCATTATACCGTCAGTATTTTGAGTACAAAGACTTTGACTTCTTCATTATTTGTGTAACCCCACAATACTTAGCATAATGCTTATATTTAGTAGGCTCTCAATAAATATTAATCAAATGAGCAAATTATTTAATTGGTAAATAATGGATTGATACCACGGAGGTCCCTGTAAAATAAAGTTAGTATTATGGATTGAATTGCATCCCCCAAAAATCTGTGTCAACTTGACTAAGCCATGGTTCCCAGTATTGCAGGATTGTCCACCATTTTGTGATCTAATGTGATTTTCCTATATGTTGTTAATTCTACCTCTATGATGTTAATGAAGCAGGACTCAATCTACAAGATTAAGTAGTATCTTGAGTCAATCTCTTTTGAGATATATATAAAAGAGAGAAGAGAGCAGAGAGACAGAGGGACCTCCTACCACCAAGAATGAAGAACCAGGAGGGAAGCACATCCTTTGGACTTGGAGTCCCTGTGCTGAGATGCTCCGAGACCAGTGGAAGATTGATGACAAAGACCTTCCCCCAGAGCTGACAGAGAGAGAAAGCCTTCCTCTGGAGCTGGCACCCTGAATTTGAACTTCTAGCATCCTAGACTGTGAGAGAATAAATTCCTGTTTGTTAAAGCCATTCTGTTATAGCAGTACTAGATAATTAAGACAGTTGGGTTATCTAGGAGGATTAACAATAATCCTCTAACCCTGCCTAAAAGGAACCATGGTGGCACAGTAGTTAAAGTGTTGGGCTGCTAACCAAAAGGTGGTGGGTTTGAACCCACCAAGCTGCTCCTTAGAAGAAAGATGTGGCAGTCTGCTTCTGTAAGAACTACCCTGTGGGGCAGTTCTACTCTGTCCTATAGGGTTGCTATGAATTGGAAGTGACTCAACAGCATACATCAACAACAACGCTTGCCTAACATGCATCAACGCCATAGCACAGAGGAGTTTTGTCCTGTTCTATGCAACCTTAGCAAGTGTTTATATTTGCTGCTTTTCACTGGGAGTGGTGCTAAAGATCACAGTGAAGCTGTGATAAGCAAAGCAGCTTTAAAATATTCTTGGCATTTGTCTCAATCTTGCCACTGCTCAGGCTTTCCCTGGCTTTGTCTTTTTTTTTTTTTTTTAATCAATCAATGGAGCTCCTGTCCAAAGTGTTTTGGCATTGTTTAAACAAGCAGATTTTTATTGAATGAAAAATGAGTCAGACTCTCCCCAGAGTCTATAAATTAGTTCCTAGTGATGTTTAGGATGTGCTTTTCAAACTTTAGCATGCACAAGAATTCTGGAGAAATCTAGAGATTCCATAGTCCCCACCCTCAAAGATACTCTTAACAGGCTCCCAGGTGAAGCTGTTGCCGGCAGTTCTCAGACCACACTTTGAGTAGTACTGGTTTAGGCAACAACAAACAGTTATTTTCTGAGAGCTTGCAGTATAAAAGACACTAGTAGGGAAAGATCCCACTGAAGGAATATTCATTCAATCAACTCCAGAAATCCTTATTGAGTGTCTACTGTGCCACCAAGTGCTGGCTTACATACTGAGAAATTCAGAGATAAATAAGAACCATCTCTGTTCTTTGAGGGCCCCCAGCCTAGTGGCAAAAGCTAATACTTATAAATGAAATTACAATACAGACTACGGTTGTTGAGATAAGTATCTCAGGTCCACTAGAGCACAAACTAATGTATGCAGTAGACAAAAGAGGAAAGGGAGATTCAGACCAGATCGTGAGGGGCAATGGATATTCTATTAAGGAATTTATACTTGCTTTTGTTTAGCATGGGGAAAACAAGCTTTTTGAAAAGGGGAATGATATAAACAGAATTATTTACCTGGGACACTGTTAGCAATTTTTGATAGCAATTTGCACTGCTGTAATGATGGACTGAGAATGGAGACATGAAGACTGGTAAGTGGGTGATTGCTATTTTTCCAGTAAGAAGTAATGAGTATATAATGTGGGGAGTGATAGTGAAGAAGCCACAATTTTATACAAATACATAGCACCTTTCAGGAACAGCAATAGATCTTTTGGGGCTTTCTTCCTCCTCAGAATAATATTTGAGGCCCTGTGAAGGCCTTGGAGCCCTGATGGCGCAGTAGTTAAGAGACCGGCTGCTAACCAAAAGGTTGGCCGTTCGAATCTACCAGCTGCTCCGTGGAAACTCTATGGGACATTCTACTCCATCCTATAGGGTTGCTGTGAGTTGGAATCAACTTGACGGCAATGGTATGAGGGCATTATAACCAATTTGTTGGCTCTTCAAATTGAAATGAAGGGCAGGAATCAAGCTTGTTTTGTTTACCAACATATTCTCAGCACATAATAAATTTCCAGGCACATAGTAGGTGCTAAATAAATATATATTGATGACTGCCAAGTTGGAAAAGGCCATAGATATCATCTAAACATATCTCTTCATTACTTTTTATAAACAGGGAAACAGAGGCCAAAAAAGAATTGACGAAAGCGATATATCTGGCTACTGAAAAAACTAGGACTAGAACCCACATGTCTTAACGTCCAGTCCAGAGGTTCTTAACGTCATACCAAGCTGTGTTGTCAGGCTTCTATTAGAATTGATATTATATTTGGGGTAATGAACTTCTTCTGCATTATCTCATTGTTTTCTGTTTGTCTGCCTCAAGCTGTGGTCTGGCAGATAGCAACTTATTTAAGTCATCTTCTTCCAGCCAATGGCATACTTGACTAAGACAGTAAAACGTGTTTTCCTCTAGTCTGTGTTTCACTACCAGTGATTTTCTCTAGTTTATATTCCAATACAAGTTGTTTGTTTTATCTAGTTTTTATTCCACTATGAATCAGTTGCTTAATTCCACGAACCCTACAAATGAAGAAAATAAAGTGGTTCAACAAGCAGTTACTGCTAAGAGTTACTTATCCTCAAACCACATCTTCAGTTGAAAAAATGTATCACATGGAAAATCCAGCAGCCTCTCTTGGCCAAACCTTACAAAAATATCTCTGCTGTGAATGTTCCTGGCCATGTCCCCAGTAAAGTCCCTCAATAAATACATTGTCTCAGCCTCAGAATGTGTGTTCTGGAGAAAATAAAGACAAAGAGAGCAGTAGTAGTAGGACTCCCTAAGGATAATCGGCTGGGTTCCCAGCATTTACACTTCTCAATCTATGCAATGCCTTAGATATATGTATACGTATACACATATGTACATACATACATACATGTATATATAATCGTGTGTGTGTGTTTCACAGTAATATGGAGCTTCTTGTGAGTGAGACATGAAAGAACACTAGGTTATACTCCCAAAGCCATAGATGTTAGTAACTATTCACAGGGTATGTGGCCTCAAAGCCATCTTAACTCATTGAGTTACTTTACTCATGTGCTAAAGGGAACTGTAATATTGATTTATTTGTTAAGAGTATTTAGGGAGAAAATGTACATGAAAGCACTTGGGAAAATTTGACACAGTCAAGGTTTAAACATTTACTAAGAAAAATCTATGTCACCTGTATTATTTCTGTATGGTGTTATACAAATACATATATTGCAGGATATGAAAGTGGAAAAAAAATACCTGTATACATACATACATACATATGGAGCCCTGATGGTGCAATGCTTAAGCACTCAGCTGCTAATCAAAACGTTGGTGGTTTGAACCCACCCAGAGGCTCCAAAGATCTGGTTCCATAAAGCCTAGAAGTTCCGGCAAGATGGCGCTCTAAGCAGAAGCACCACGCTGTCCCTCCACAGCAAAGATCCAAAAAACTAAGCGAAACAGAGAAGGCAACAATCCTGAAACCCTAGAACATCAAATGAAGAGATAAAGAACTCAGCCAAGCACCAAACGGAGTGAGAATACTGAAAGAGAACAGAGAGTGAGGAGAGATTCATGCAGAGGTCCCCTACCAGCTAACGCAGTGTGGATCCACCATCTTGGACTCCTATCGGAGACCAGCAAACCGGGGTACGAGAAAGCAGCCTCACGGAGCGTCCAGTGGGAGACAAAACAGCCGGTAATTTGCGGTGTGAGCTTTCCCAACCCCCACCCCTCTTTACCCCGGCTCAGCCTCCTCTGCCTACCGCGGCCACAGTCTCTTGACTGGGACGCACCGGCTGCTTGGATTCCACACACCCAAGCATGCGGCTCTCTGGGTGCCATTTGTTGGCTACTAGTGTTGCTTTTTTTTTCCTGCTTCTTTTGATTTCTCACTTGCCTCTCACAGCCTCCCCCTCCTTTTGCTCGAGTGCCTGGCTCCGAGCACCATCTTTGCTTCTTCCTGAGGGGCTGCGGGGCTCCATTCGAGTGTGCAGCTGCTTCCCCGTCTGGGCTGCCACACTGATGGGATCCCGGGGCTTTTGTTCGTTTGTTCCTCTGCTTCCCACAGCCTCAGTCTCTTGACTGGGAGGCGCCAGCTGCTTGGATTCCACATACCCAAGCGGGCGGCTCTCTGGGCGCCATTTGTTGGCTGCTAGTGTTGCTTTTTTTTTCTGCTTCTTTTGATTTCTCACTTGCCTCTCGCCACCTCCCCCTCCTTTCACTCAAGTGCCTGGCTCCATGCGCCATCTTTGCTTCTTCCTGAGGGGCTCCAGAGCGCCAGCAATTTGTGATATATGCTTTCCCACTCTCCACCCTTCTTCACCCACACTTGGCCTCCTCTGCTTCCCGCGGACACAGTCTCTTGTCCAGAAACACCAGCCCACACTGGCTGGCTTTCTGAGTACCATTTGTTGGCTACTGGTTTTGCTTTTTTTTTTTTTTTCCTTTCTGCTTCTTTGGATTTCTTGCTTGACTCTCACCGCCTCCCCCTCCTTTCACTCGAGTGCCTGGCTCCGTGTGCGATCTTTCCTTTTTCCTGAGGGGTTGCGGAGCTCCACTCGAGTGTGGAGCTGCTTCCCGGTCTGGGCTACCGTGCTGGTGGGGTCCCGGGGTTTTTGTTCATTTGTTTGTTTTGAATTGTTTGTTTGTTTTCTTTTCCTTTTCTTGAGTTGGGAGCCCTTTCTGGCCAGGCGGAGCTGCGTGGCAAGGAACTCCCCTTCAGCTTCCACAGACGTGCAGAGAGATCCCTGAGGACATTTCTTTTTTCGTTGTTTTTTTTTCCCCCCTGTTTTTTTGGGGGGGCCTTTCTTGTTCTTTTTTTCTTTTTTTGATTTGTTTTGTTTTCTTTTACCTCTTTTTCCCTTTTGTCTTTCTTCATTGTTCAGTTTCTCTTCTCTCTATATCTTCCTTCTCTTTCTGATCCCTGAATACCAGGCATTGTATGCCTTTGTGCCTTCTGGCCAGGCTGTGCTGCGACACCTAAGAGCAACTTCCCCAGACCTCATAGATGCATCGGTGGGATCCCTGGAAAGTTTGTGGTTCCTTAACCTTTCTGATTTTTATTTGTTCATTCATTTCTTCCTCTTCCCCTTTTTGTTTTTCTTCATTTCATAGTCTCTCATCTCTCCATTCCAATGGCAAGCTCCCCTAACATTCTTTTTTGTTTGTATGTTTTTTGGCTCCTGCTCCTTTCTCCTCTCTCCCATATCCAGCTTAGCTCCACACATAACCATCTCCCTGCTGCATTCTGCCTACCTGCACAGTGCTATTGACATCACACCACCAAGCAGTGCAGGCACGACCTGCTGGAACCTGACCAGCACTGATTACTGACCAACCCTGGTGGCTGTATTGAGCGCCACAAACAACCCGTCCCAGTGGCACCTCTTCAGCTGGACCTGCCCTGCTGTACCATATCTGAGTGACTGAACCTGCCAGTTGGAGAAGGAGGCAAAAAGTATTGAGCGCACAGACGAGCAAACAACAAAGAGCATGCAGTCTGCCTGCTCAGACATACCCAAATTTTTTTATAAAAACAGGGACGAACCAAACAAATCTAAATTCAATAAATGAGAGAAATATCTACTGAATGCCTGGAAGACAGCAAACAATATCAAAACATTTACAAAAACAGGACAGGATGGTTCCAATAGGTATCCAAATTAAAACACCAGATGACTCTCCTGTGGAAGAAAATGCATTAGAAGCACCTGATAGGGAATTCAAACCTCTAATACTCAGAATTTTCCAAGAACTGAGGCAAAAAGCTGACAGACATGAGAAAAAAATAGACAAATTCATGGAAAATACAGACAAAAAATTGGAAGAATTCAGGAAGATGATGCAGGAACAAAATGCCAAAATAAATTCACAACTAGAAATTATACAAAAACAACAATTAGAAATCCAAAAGATAAACAACAAGATTTCAGAAATGGATGATGTCATAGAAGGGTTGAGAAGCAGATTTGAAACCGTGAAAGACAGGATCAGTGGAACTAAAGACAAACACTTGGATACAACTCTGTTTCAGGAAAACTCAGAAAAAAGAACAAAGAAAAATGAAGAGGCCTTGAGAGTTATGTGGGACACTATCAAAAGCAAAAATCTGCAAGTGATTGGAGTTCCAGAACAGGGGGAGAAAACAGAAAACACAGAGAGGATCATTGACGAACTGCTGACAGAAAACTTCCCCAATATCATGAAAGATAAAAAGCTGGTCATCCAAGACGGTCAATGAACCCCGTATAGAAGAGACCCCAAAAGAAAATCACCAAGGCATATCATAATCACACTCACCAAAACCAAAGACAAACAAAGAATCCTGAGAGCAGCTCGTGAAAAACAAGAAGTCACATACAGAGGAGAAACAATAAGACTAAGCTCAGATTATTTGGCAGAAACCATGCAGGCAAGAAGGCAATGGGATGACATATATAAAATATTGAAAGAAAAAAATTGCCAGCCAAGAATAATATATCCTGCAAAACTCTCATTCAAATTTGATGGTGAAATTAGGTCATTTCCAGATAAACAGAAACTAAGGGAATATGTAAAAGCCAAACCAAACTTATAAGAATTATTGAAGGGAGTTCTTTGATCTGACGACAAACAGCTTGAGCCCTCAGGCAGAACCTAGGGCGCAGGATCGTTGGAGCCAGATACCAATCTAGGAAATGATCTCTTGAGGACTATCCAAAACCAAAAGAAATACAACAGGGAATCAGAGCTGTCAATCAATGGATAACAACAACATCAAAACAATGAAAGAGGGAATAGACGGTATAGGTATAGAACCTTCTAATGGAGAGGAAGGCAAGGCGATACCATGTAATGGTAGATTGTTTCAAACTTAGAAAGATAAGGGTAAAATTCATGTTACCACAAAGAAAGTTAACAAACCAACTCATAAAAATAAAGACGAGAAACAAAGTCTCAGCAAAAACAAAACCTACAAAAAGAAAAGAAATGAAACAAAATCCACAAACAAAAGTAACTCAGCACAAGAGAGTAAGAAGAACAAAGAAAACTTCAGCACCACAAAAAAAAGCACTACAAAATGACAGCAACAAACTCACATCTATCAATAATTACCCTGAATGTAAATGGACTCAGTGCACTGATAAAGAGATGGAGAGTCACAGAATGGATAAGAAAACAGGATCCATCAATATGCTGTCTACAAGAGACACATCTTAGAAACAAAGATGTGAATTTATTAAAAGTCAAAGGTTGGAAAAAAATATATCAAGGTAACAACTACCAAAAAAGAGCAGGAGTGGCAATTCTAATCTCAGATAAAATAGACTTTCAAACAAAATCTACCATAAAAGACAAAGAAGGACACTGTATGATGATTAAGGGGATGATCCATCATGAAGACATAACCATAATAAACGTCTATGCACCCCACGACAGGGCTCCAAAATACATAAAACAAACTCTAACAACACTGAAAAGAGAATTTGACAGTTCCACAATAATAGTAGGAGACTTCAACACACCACTCTCAGTAAAGGACAGAACAACTAAGAAGAAACTCAGCAAAGATACAGAAGACCTAAAGGGCACAATCAGCCAACGTGACCTCGTAAACATATATAGAACACTCCATCCAACTGCTACAAAGTGCACATTATTTTCCAATGCACATGGAACGGTCTCCAGAATAGACCACATCTTAGGCCACAGAGCTATCCTCAACAAAATCCAAAACGTTGACATAATTCAAAGTGTCTTCTCTGACTACAAAGCCATCAAGGTAGAAATTAACACTAGAAAGAGCAAGGAAAAAAAATTAACTACATGGAAACTGAATAATACCCTGCTTACACATCAGTGGGTAATAGAAAAAATCAGAGATGGAATCCAAAAATTCCTAGAATCAAATGAGAATGAAAACACATCATACCAAAACCTTTGGGACACAGCAAAGGCAGTCCTCAGAGGACAATGTTTACCAGTATATGCACATATCAAAAAAGAACAAAGGGACAAAATCAAAACATTAACTACAGAAGTCAAACAAATAGAAAGAGAACAGCAAAAAACGCCCACAACCACCGGAAGAAAGGAAATAATAAAGATCAGAGCAGAAATAAATGAAATAGAAAGCAGAAAAACAATAGAAAAAATCAACAAAAGCAAAAGCTGGTTCTTTGAAAGAATCAACAAAATCAACAAACCACTGGCCAGACTGACAAAAGAAAAACAGGACAGGACACAAATAACCCAAATAAGAAATGAAATGGGGGACATTACAACAGACCCAACTGAAATAAAAAGGATTAGGACAGAATATTATGAAAAACTATACTCCAACAAATTTGAAAACCTAGAGGAAATGGATAAATTTCTAGAAACACAAGGCCTACCTAAACTACAACAAAGTGATGTTGAAAATCTGAACAGACCCATAACAAGAGAAGAGATTGAAAAGGTAATAAAAAAAACTCCCAACCAAAAAAAACCCTGTCCCAGATGGCTTCACTGGAGAATTCTACAAAACTTTTACAGAAGAGCTTGCACCAATTCTACTCAAGCTATTTCAGAGCATAAAAGAGGAAGCAACACTTCCAAATTCATTCTATGAAGCCAGCATAACGCTGATACCAAAACCAGGTAAAGACGTCACAAAAAAAGAAAATTACAGACCAATATCTCTCATGAATATAGATGCAAAAATTCTGAATAAAATTCTAGCCAATAGAATTCAGCATCATATCAAAAAAATAATATACCACGACCAAGTAGGATTCATACCAGGTATGCAAGGATGGTTCAATATTAGAAGATCAATTAACGTAATCCACCACATAAATAAAAGGAAAGAAAAGAATCACATGATCATCTCAATTGATGCAGAAAAGGCATTTGACAAAGTCCAACACCCATTCCTGATAAAAACTCTCAAGAAAATAGGTATAGAAGGGAAATTTCTCAACATAATAAAGGGCATCTACGCAAAACCAACGGCCAACATCATTCTTGATGGATAGAGGCTGAAAACATTCCCCTTGAAAACAGGAACAAGACAAGGATGCCCTTTATCACCACTCCTATTTAACATTGTACTGGAAGTTCTAGCTAGAGCAATAAGGCAAGAAAAAGAAATAAAGGGCATCCAAATTGGTAATGAAGAATTTAAACTGTCCCTGTTTGCAGATGATATGATACTATACATAGAAAACCCCAAAGACTCCACAAGAAATCTACTGGAACTAATAGAAAGATTCAGCAGAGTAGCAGGATACAAGATAAACATTCAAAAATCAGTTGGGTTTCTATACACCAAGAAGGAGAACGATGTAAAGAAAATCAGGAAATCAATACCATTTTCAATAACCCCTAAAAAGATAAAATACTTAGGAATAAATCTGACCAGGGATGTAAAAGACCTATACAAAGAAAACTACAAAACACTACTGCATGAAACCCAAAGGGATCTACATAAATGGAAAAACATACCATGCTCACGGATAAGGCAGACTCAACATTGTGAAAATGGCAATTCTACCCAAAGCAATTTACAAATACAACACAATCCCTATCCAAATACCAACAACATTCTTCAAAGAGATGGAAAAGCTAATCATTAAGTTTATATGGAAAGGAAGAAGCCCCGGATAAATAAAGCACTACTGAAGAAGAAGAATAAAATTGGAGGACTCACACTACCTGACTTCTGAACCTACTATACAGCTACAGTAGTCAAATCAGCCTGGTACTGGTACAACGACAGATACATTGACCAATGGAACAGAATTGAGAACCCAAATGTAAATCCGTCCACCTACAGTCACCTGATCGTCGACAAGGGCCCAAAGTCCATCAAATGGGGTAAAGGCAGTCTTTTTAACAAACGGTGCTGGCAAAACTGGATATCCATCTGCAAAAAAATGAAACAGGACCCATACCTCACACCGTACACAAAAACTACTTCAAAATGGATCAAAGACCTGAATATAAAGCCTAAAACTATAAAGTTCATAGAAGAAAAAATAGGACCAACACTTCAGGCCTTAATACATGGCATTAACAGGATACAAACCATAACCATCAATGCACAAACCCCAACAGATAAGCTATATAACTAGGATCTTCTAAAAATCAGATGCCTATGCTCTTCAAAAGACTTCACCAAAAGAGTCAAAAGAGAACCTACAGACAGGGAAAAAATGTTTGGACAGTACAAGTCAGACAAAGGTCTAATCTCCATAATCTACAAGAATATCCAACACCTCTACAACAAAAAGACAAATAATCCTATTAGAAAATGGGCAAAGGAAATGAATAGACACTTCACCAAAGAAGACATTCAAATGGGCAACAGACACATGAGGAAATGCTCGCGATCACTAGCCATTAGAGAAATGCAAATTAAAACCACAATGAGATACCATCTCACCCTGGCATTACTGGCATGAATCAAAAACACTGGAAATAACAAATGTTGGAGGGGCTGCGGGGAGATGGGAACTCTTAGGCATTGCTGGTGGGAATGCAAAATGATACAACCGTTTTGGAAAATGATATGGCACTTCCTCAGCAAGCTAGAAATAGACATACCATTCGATCCAGCAATTCCACTCCTAGGAATATATCCTAGAGAAATAAGAGTCGTCACTCAAATAGACATATGCACACCTATGTTCATGGCAGCATTGTTCACAATAGCAAAATGATGCAAACAACGTAGGTGCCCATCAACAGATGAATGGATAAACAAACTATGGTACATACACACAATGGAGTACTATGCAACGAGAAAGAACAACAAGGAATCTGTGAAGCATCTCCTAACATGGATGAAACTGGAGGACATTATGCTGAGTGAAATAAGTCAATCACAAAAGGACAAATATTGTATGAGACCTCTACTTCAAAAACCCATGAAAAAGTTCACACACAAAATGTAACAACCTTTGTTGGTTACCAGTGATGGGAGGGGTGGGGGGGAGATACTAAATAGGCAATAGATATGTGGTATCTTGGGTGAAGGGTGAGACAGTACACAATACAGGGGAAACTAGCACAACCTGTACAAGGAAAGGTCATGGAAGCCCTATAGACACATCCAAACTCCCTGAGGGACTGAATTGCTGGGCGGAGGGCTCTGGGTACCATGGTCTTGGGGAACATCTAGCTCAATTGGCATGACACAGCTTATAAAGACAATGCTCTACATTCTACCTTGGTGAGTAGTGTCTGGGGTCTTAAAAGCCTGTGAGCGGCCATCTAAGATACTACACTGGTCTCCTCCCTTCAGGAGCAAGGGAGAATGAAGAGAACAGGATGCAAGGAAAAGATTAGTTTGAAGGACTAATTGTCCACAGCTACCAAGGCCTCCACCGGACTGAGTCCAGTACAGCTAGATAGTGCCCGGCTACCACCTCTGACTGCTCTGACCAGGATCACAACAGAGGGTTCTGGACAGAGCCGGAGAAGGATGTAGAGCATAATTCTAACTCACAAAAAAAAAGACCAGATTTACTGGCCTAAAGGAGACTCGAGAAACCCTGAAAGTATGGCCCCCAGATACCCTTTTAGCTCAGTGGTGAAGTTACCTCTGAGGTTCACTGTTCAGCCTGGGAGTGGACATCCCCGTAAAACCAAATGAGACTAACGAGGTACAGGAGTCCAGTGACAAGGGCCAGAAGGCAGAAGGGGACCAGAAAGCTGGTGATAGGGAACCCAAGGTTGAGTAAGGATATTGTTGATGTGTTGTGAGATTGTTAACCATTGTCATAGGACAAAATTTGTAGTAACTGTTAAATGAGCAACTATTTTGTTCTGTAAGTCTTCATCTTAAGTGAGAATAACAGCACAATTGGAAGAGCATAGTCAATGTCACTGAACTGTGTATGCAGAGATTTTTGAAACAGTGTATCTTTGGCTATGTGTATTTTCACAAAAAAAAAAAAAAAGGTTGAGAATTCAGAGGGTTAATATTTTGTGGGGTTGTTAACCAATGTCATAAAACAACATGTGTACTACTGTTTCATGAGAAACTATTTGTTCTGTAAGCCTTCACCTGAAATACAATAAAAAAAAAAAAAAGATTACAGCCTAGAGGAGGCTATAGGACAGTTCTACTCTGTCACATAGGTTTGCTATAAGCCAAAACACACCAAGGTGATACAAAATTCATACTGTGGGAAATTCTTCAGGATCACAATGTTATTGAAGCAACAGTGAATGACAAAAAACAAAAACAAAAAAAAACAAAGATGCAGTGGAAACCTATAAATTTAAAGAGACTTAAAGGGTATTTTTTTTTTTTCAAGCAAAAACTACAATGTTTTGGATTGTACACTTTTTTATAGAAAGTGATAACTATAAATATCAAGATAGTAGCTACTTTGGTAGAGGATGAAAGGAAAGTGTGTGATGGGGACAGAGCATGTGGAGGGATGCAAGCGTGGCTGGCAAAGTTTTACTTCTGACCTGTATGATGGTTACAAATGTGCTCAAGCTGCACTAATTCATATATTTCTTTCATGCATTTTTCTGTAATAAAGTAGTTTAGAAAGAGAATACAAGTTAATGGCAGCAAAGTGTGGTATAGAAGTGAATATTTATTGTCAGCTGCTATAAAGTCGGTCCCTGACTCCTGGTGACCCCATGCGCAAAATGCTGCCCAGTCCTGCACCATCCCTGGTGTGGATTGGACAGTTGTGGTCCACAGGTTTTTCACTGGCTGATTTTCAGAAGTAGATCAGCAGGTCTTTCTTCCTAGTTCATCTTAGTCTGGAAGCTCCACTGGAACCTGCTCGGCATCACAGCAACATGAAAGTCTCCACCAACAAATGAGTTGTGGCTGCACATGAGGCACATTGGCCAGGGATCGAACATGGATCTTCTGCATGGAAGATAAGAATTCTACCACTGAACCATCAATGTAAGTAAGAAAACATTTGCTGCTTCGATATTCTTAACATGTACAATTTAGTGCATTAATTGTGTTCATCATGTTGTGCAAACATCACCAGGATCAGTTTCCAACTTTTTCCATCAACTGCCTAAGCAGTTAGTCCCTCTTTTCCTCTTCCTCTTGCCTGCCGCTAATAACCTTGTTTTATATATAATATGTGAATCATAATACCTTGCTAAGAAGATGATAGAACCTTACCATCATCTTAAGCAATGAGTTAATTTTCCTAGTAATTAATTTTATTTTATTTTCTATAAGTATCAATATCTGACAGATGGGAGGTTTGGTTGTTCTCCACTCTTAGTTTGAGAAACATAAACCTAAGTAATCCCCAGTCTTTCTTGTTCAAATGTACTCTATCACTTCACGAAACTTTCTAAGAAGGTTCATTAGAAAACCTGCAATTGCCCATCATCTCCACTCCTGTCATATTATCTGCCCTCTCCCTGTCTGCACCTATGGGCTCATGGATCAAGGGACTCACTTCACAGCAAATGAAGTGCAGCAATGGGCCCATGCTCATGGAATTCACTGATCTTACCATGTTCCCCATCATCCTAAACTATCTGGCTTGATAGAACGATGGAATGGCCTTCTAAAGACACGATTATGTTGCCATCTAGGTGGCAATATCTTGCAGGGTTGGGGCAATGTTCTCCAGGCTGTATACACGCTAAACCAGTATCCAATACATGGGGCTGTTTCTTCCATAGCTAGGATTCATGAGTCCAGGAATCAAGTGGTAGAAATGGAAGCGGCACCACTCAGTATTGCCCCTAGTGACCCACTTACAAAATTTTTGCTTCCTGTCCCTGTGACAAATTTGGGGAGGGGACTGATTTTTCTCTACTTTTACTTTGAAAAATGTATGTGTAAGTAATCCCCAAAGAGTCTTGTTCAATTATGAACCTCTCAAGAAGGTTCATTAGAAAACCTGCAATTGTCCAAGTCTTACTTCTCTCTAAACTAGGCAGTTTACAAGAGCACAGGAAAACATAGCTCTAGCCAAAGCTCACGCTACTTGCAAACCAATTTTGATTATGAAACGCTGTCTGGACACTAGTCATGTAGTAGCTAATTTGGACTTGTCCAGACAAAATCAGAAATGGAATTATGAGGCTGGCTCTGGCACAGTGCAATTAATAGAACATGTGTGATGTTTCCAGTTGTTTCAGCAGAAGACTTTCTTTAATTCTAGTTCAGAAAGCAATGCCAAATTTCCAAAAGAACCTAATCATTAGTGCTTACTGCAGAAATAGTGGAAAGATACTCATGGGCAAATATAATAGTCCAATAGGCTCACATGCTTTAGCATTAAGGAAATTAAAAATATGCATAGATATTGAGTTAATAGCATATGCTCTGAGAAACATAAAATAAACATGA
Source organism: Dugong dugon (assembly GCA_030035585.1). Taxonomy (NCBI): domain Eukaryota; kingdom Metazoa; phylum Chordata; class Mammalia; order Sirenia; family Dugongidae; genus Dugong; species Dugong dugon. The sequence goes on from CM057466.1 coordinate 25,533,389, forward strand.
ATAGAAATAGTCTGTAGCCTTTGAGTTGGCTTAGGTATTCTTTAGCAAAAAAATTATAGGACTGGAATCTGGAAGATAATTCTAGTTCTATTTCTGCCACCTCATCACTTACCTCTTCAGGACACAGCATAAACGTATGTTAAGTAAGGGAATTAAACTGATAAATCAAAAATGCCTTAATTTTTAACAATCTGTGTTCCAAGTGATCATGTTTTCTGGTCCTAAAAGGGAACATTTCAGTCTCATTTTTATTAGTCACAGACTAGTGATTGACCCATGGTTCATTAGGAAACCAGCAATTGTTTAAAACAATAAAAGTTTAAATTTAATTTTTTACACAGTGCTTTTGTACCCGATATTCCATTAAAGCATCATAAAGAAATATTATGAACATTTTATAGAAGAGAAAATGGAGGCTGCTCAGAGAGATTAAATATATATTGCCCAAGATCATACATAATCAGAGAGTAGCATAGATAAGATCAGAAGACAGTGTTCTTATTACCCAGACTACAGATCTCTCCACCAATAATTAAAGCTAATGTGTATGTAATGTTTAGTATATGCCAGGCACTTTTTAAAAGAGATTATATATATAAATTCCATGAATCTTCACAATAATTCTGTGAGATGCGGGAACCATGATTATCTTTCCCCTTACTTGTGAGGAAACTGAGGTACGATTAAGGTAAAATACTTACGGTATCTCACAAGTATTTGTGACCAACTATGCCTTACTATCTTCTAAGCATGCTATTCTGCTTCCCAAAATATACATATGTGGTCTCAGGTGTGCAGATAAGAATGTGTTAAAATGGCAGCCAACTGAAAAACCAAAAAACCAAACCCATTGCTGTGGAGTCAATTCTGATTCATAGTGACCCTATAGGATAGAGTAGAACTGCCCCATAGGATTTCCAAAGAGCAGCTGGTGGATTGAACTGCCAACTTTTTGGTTAGCAGCTGAGCTCTTAACCACTATACCACCAGAGCCCCAATTGAACTACAAATAGTAATAAAATCAATTATTAGCATTTGTTAATATATTTTTCTTAACTGCTTTCAGCTCTCAATACTATCTTACTGTTTTCCATAACCTGATATTTTGGCCAAAAACAATTAGCACAGATTATTCTTCCATCAAATACTTCACTATATGGCAGAACTGGACATTTAGTTCTGTTAAAAAATAAATTTAAAAAAATCCCAAACCTGATGCCATCAAGTCGATTCTGACTCCTAGCAACAGGGTACCTATGAGTAGTCTTAACTGAATTTAAATAAGACTGAAGACCAAATGAGCGGTGGAATGACATCAAGGATATCATACATGAAGAAAGAAAGAGGTCATTAAAAAGACAGGAAAGAAAGAAAAGACCAAAATAGATGTCCAAAGAGATTCTGAAAGTTGCTCTTGAACATCAAGTAGCTACAGTGAATGGAAGAAATGATGAAGTAAAAGAGCTGAACACAAGATTTCAAAGGGTGACCCCAGGAGGCAAAGTAAAGTATTATAATGTCAGGCACAAACACCTGGAGTTAGAAAACCAAAAGAGAGAACATGCTAGGCATTTCTCAAGCTGAAAGAACTGAAGAAAAAATTCAAGCCTCTTGTTGCAATAGTAAAGGATTCTATGGGCAAAGTACTAAAGGGCATAGGAAGTATCAAAAGGAGATGGAAGGAACACACAAAGTCACTGTACCAAAAAGAATTGGTTGACACTCAAGCATTTCAGGAGGTAGCATATAATCAAGAACTGGTGGTACTAAAGGAAGAAGTCTAAGCTGCACTGAAGACATTATCAAAAAACAAGTTTCCAGGAATTGAAGGAATACCAGCTGAGGTGTTTCAAGAAATGGATGCAGTACTTGAAGTGTTCACTTGTCTATGCCAAGAAATTTGGAAGACAGCTATCAACTGACTGGAAGAAATCCATAATTATGCCTATTCCAAAGAAAGGTGATACAGCTGAATGTGGAAATTATTGAGCAATATCATTAATATCACATGCAAATAAAATTTTGCTAAAGATCATTCAAAAGTGGTTGCAACAGCACATCAACAGGGAACTGCCAGAAATTCAAGTCTGATTCAGAAGAAGACATGGAATGAAGGATATCATTGCTGATGTCAGATGGATCCTGGCTGACAGCAGAAAATACCAGAAAGATGTTTACCTATGTTTTATTGAGTATGGAAAGGCATTTGACTGTGTGGATCATAAAGTATAGGTATCATTGAAAAGAATGAGAATTCCAGAACACTTATTGTGCTCACGGGGAAATTGTACACAGATCAAGAGACAGTCGTTTAAAAAGAACAAAGGGATACGATGTGATTTAAAATTGGAAAAGGTGTGCTTCAGGGTTGTATCCTTTTACCATACTTATTCAGTCTGTATGCTGAGCAAAAATTCCAAGAAGCTGGACTATATGCAGGATTGGAGGAAGTCTCATTAACAACCTCCGTTATGCAGATGACACAAACTTGCTTACTGAAAGTGAAGAGGACTTGAAGCACTTACTGATGAAGATCAAAGACTACAGAGTTCAGTATGGATTACACCTGAACATAAATACAACACAAGTCCTCACAACTGGATCAGTAAGCAACACCACGATAAACAGAGTAAAGATTGAAGTTGTCAAGGATTTCATTTTACTTGGGTCCATAATCAACACCCATGGAAGAAGCAGTCAAGAAATCAAAAGATGCATTGCATTGGGAAAATCTGCTGCAAAAGAACTCTTTAAAGTGTTAAAAAGCAAAGATGTCACCTTGAAGACTAAGGTACGCCTGACCCAAGCCATGGTTTTTTCGATTGCCTCATATGCACGCAAACTGGACAATGAATAAGGAAGACTAAAGAAGAATTGATACCTTTGTATCATAGTACTGGCAAAGAACATGGACTATTCCATGGAATGCCAAAAGAATGAACAAATCTGTCTTGGAAAAAGTACAGCTAGAATGCTCCTTAGAAGCAAGGATGTCGAGACTTTGTCTCACAGACTTTGGACATGTTATCAGGAGGGATCAGTCCCTGGAGAAAGACACCATGCTTGGTAAAGTAGAGTGTCAGTGAAAAAGAGGAAGATCCTCAACAAGATGGATTGACACAGTGGCCACAACAATGGGCTCAGGCATAACAACAATTGTGAGGATGGTGCAGGACCAGGCGGGGTTTCCTTTTGCTGCACATGGTGTTGCTATGAGTCGGAACTGACTCTACTGCACCTAACAACAACAATAACATATAACTGCTACTTTGCTCTCTAGAAACCAAGAACATATTTTATCAGCTATCTATTGCTTCTCAACAAATACCCCGCAAGCTTAGTGCATCAAACAACGAGAACTGATTATTTCTTATGATTCTTTAGATTGGAAGGGTGGTTATTCTGCCAATCTCACCTGCACTCATTTATGTGGTTGAATGCAGCTGGCAGAATGGACAGGGGACAAACTTAGCTAGGATAGCTGGAATTGCTTGGCCTCTATTCCCAGATTTCTTCACAGCATGGTGAAAGGTCACAAGAAGGTTAGCTCCAATGCAGTAGCCCCTTTCAAGTATCTGGTTTGTCATATTTGCTGTTTTCCTGTTGGCCCAAGAAAGTCACAGGTGTCCCTGAGTTCATGTGGGAGGTGACAACACAAGGGCACAAACACCAGGAAGCAAGATTCATGGAGGCTGTTAATATATTAATTTCTGGTTATGATTCTTTTCCCTCCTACATGCAAATTGCACTCAACCATAACAAGGTCCCCAAATATCATCTACTCATGATATCTGTATCAAAGTCCTGAATTTTGCAATTTGCATCAGTCCTGGATGTGAATGAAGCTCCATTGCTCTCGATTCAATGTGTTCTAAAAAAAAAAAACAAGTTATCTGACATACAATTACAATGGCAGGATAACAGCTATAGACACTCTCACTCAAAATGGGGATGCACAGGACGCACATAATAATCACCCGCCCATAGCAATTCTGAAATCCAGCTAACACATGATCTCAGAACCCCTTACTCCAGGGACAAGGAATGATTTTTGATAAAATTCCTTAATCCAATATTTCCAATTCAATCTGAATGGTAAATTAATCCAAATGCTCTCCTCTATCTTGACTCTGACCTCTGAGATGTCTTACCTTTTCAGCAAGACATGGTCTGTGTTTACAGCTGAGTATATTTCTCAGCTTACTGCCTGACCATATAAATTTGGGAGCCCAAAGCTTTTTTTTTTTTCCTCTCTTTTGGACTTCTTTCAGTCTCTTTTTTATAAAAGTTGGTAGTGTTTTTCTAAATGCAATTCTCTTAGACTTTGTGCATTTCCCATGAAAATAATTGAAGGTCGCTGTCTACCCCAAAAGCCACATCGACATTCTTTTTTGAGACAGAACTCTCCGTATTTTAGGTTACATATAAAGCTGATAGGGAAAAATGCCCTTAATGATTTTAAAAGCATGTTTGTCTAACTAACAAGGTACTGATAACCAAGAGAAGAAAGTATTTCAAGAAGGAAACAAACAACTCTGCTGATGCTATTTCTAAATAATAAAATGATTGAGAACTAATAAATAATAAAAGGATCAAAAACTAATGGTTGGACTTGGTTTGTGAAGATTGGTGTTGATTCAGACAAGTGGTTTTAGCAGAATAGGTTCCTGATTGGAGTGTATTTAAAAGAGATCAGGAAGAAATGGGTGAGGAGAGCACACACAGTCTACTTTCTGAGGGGCAGAAAACCCTGGCTGGGATTTAAAAGGATTTTAAAATTAGTTTGTTTGTTTGCTTGTTTTAAACAAATCTATTACAACAGATTTTGCTGGTAGGAATGCTTTGGTAGGAAGTCTGAAATTGATGACATGAAAGTAAAGTCCTTGAAAAAATGAGAGGAAATGGGATTCAGTGCACAAGTGAAAATTCTGACCTCAAATAGGAACAGTGATAACTCACCTTTTTAAACAGAAGGGCCAGCACAGACTGTGGGTTATGATGCAGCTCAGCTGTAGTTTGTTGGTGTGTGGATGAAGATGTTCGATACTGAAGGCTACTTTTTTCCAGGTAAAAATTACAAGCAAAGTCATATGCTATCAGTGAGGAGGTGAGAGAGGTTTTCAGACATGCGAAAAGGTGTAAAATAGGTGTCTAAGAGAGGAGAAGGGTGTATTGACTCACAAACTGTAGTCAGTTTGCTTGGTAGCCCTAAGATCCCATGTGATGTTTGTGGCTGTAAATCTAAAGTGAGTCCAGAGTATAGTTGTCAGCTCTTCTCTAGCTATGCTTGTCTGCTCAGGTGTGAACTGATAGTAAACAGAGAATTGGCTTTACCCAGAGTTGGAGTTTTATCCAGCAAGATCAATGGAAAGAGAGAGGTCCAAGGGAGTTCCAGAGAAATGCGTTGGTTTCTGAGGCATGACAGCAGTCTCCAATGGCACAGCAGCAGGTGCAAGAAAAGATCAGTAAATGGGCAAGTAAAATCAAAATCACGTTTCCCATTTCTACCACGTTCTCACAGACTATAACCTACTTAGATGTCTCCGGGTGGCACAAGCGGTTAAGCACCTTGCTGCTAACTGAAAGGTGGAGGTCTAAGTCCACTCAGTGGTGCCTTAGAAGAAAGGCCTTGTGATTTACTTCTGAAAAATCAGCCATTGAAAACCCTATGGAGCACAGTTCTACTCTGACACGCAAGAGGTCACCATAAGTTGGAATCAACTCAATGGGAACTGGTTTGCTTTGATTTTGTAACCTACTCGTAACGTTATTCTTTGTCTTAAAAGGAGCCCTGGAGGAGGGGCAAGATGGCACTCTAGGCAGAAACACCACGCCATCCCTCCACAGCAAAGATCCGAAAAACTAAGCCTAACAGAGAATCAACAATCCTGAAACCCTAGAACACCAAATGAAGAGATAAAGAACTCAGCCAAACACCAAACGGAGTGAGAATACTAAAAGAGAACGGAGAGCGAGGAGAGACTCAGGCAGAGATTCCTTACCAGCTAACGCAGCGCGGATCCACCATCTTGGATTCCTATCGGAGACCAGCAAACGGGAGAGCAGCCTTGCAGAGCATCTGGTCGGAGACAGAACCACCGGTAAACTGCGGTGCGCGCTCTCCCACCACCCACCCCTCTCCGCCTCAGCTGGGGATCCCCTGCTTTCTGTGGCCAGGGTCCCTGGGCTGGGGGGTGCTGGTGCTTGGATTCCGCGCGCCTGGGCTGGCGGCTTTCTGGGAGCCGTTTGCTGGCAGCTAGCGAATCTTTCTCTGCCGCCTCCCCCTCCTTTTGCCTGGGTGCCTGGTTCCGAGTGCCGTCTCTGCTCTCTCCTGCGGGGCTGTAGGGCTGCGTGCGGGCGTGTGGCTGTTTCTAGGTCTGGGCTCCCACGTGGGTGGGATCCCGGGGCCTTTGTTCATTCCCCCTCTGCTTTCCGTGGCCGGAGTCCCTGAGCTGGGGGGCGCCGGTGCTTGGATTCCGCGCGCCCGGGCTGGAGGCTTTCTGGGAGCCGTTTGCTGGCACCTAGCGAACCTTTTTCTGCCGCCTCCCCCTCCTTTTGCCTGGGTGCCTGGTTCCGAGGGCCGTCTCTGCTCTCTCCTGCGGGGCTGTAGGGCTGCGTGCGGGCGTGTGGCTGTTTCTAGGTCTGGGCTCCCGCGTGGGTGGGATCCCGGGGCCTTTGTTTGTTCGCCCCTCTGCTTTCCATGGCCGGAGTCCCTGAGTTGGGGGGCGCCGGTGCTTGGATTCCGTGCGCCCGGGCTGGGGGCTTTCTGGGAGCCGTTTGCTGGCCACTAGCGAGCCTTTTTCTGCCGCCTCCCCCTCCTTTTGCCTGGGTGCCTGGTTCCGAGTGCCGTCTCTGCTCTCTCCTGCGGGGCTATAGGGCTGCGTTCGGGCGTGTGGCTGTTTCCAGGTCTGGGCTCCCGCGCGGGTGGTATTCTAGGGGCCTTTGTTCGTTGGCCCCTCTGCTTCCCGTGGCCACGGTCACTTAACCCCGAGACTACCGGCTTCTTGGAATTCACGCCCCTGAGTGGGGGCTCTCTGGATCCCATTTGTAGGCACTGACTGCTGGTGTTGCCCTTTTTTTTTTTCTCAATTTTATTTTTCTTCCTTTTTTGATTAGTTTTGTCATCTTTTACCTCTTTTTCTCTTTTGTCTTTCTTCATTGCTTAATTTCTTGTCTCTCTATCTCTTCCTTCTCTTTCTGATCCCTGAATACCAGGCGATGTATGCCTCTGTACCTTCTGGCCAGGCTGAGCTGTGAAAATTGAGACCGACTCCCCCAGACCTCATAGCTGCATCGGTGGGATCCCTGGGAACTTTGCAGTTCTTTAACTTTTCTGATTTTTATTTGGTCATTCTTTCCTTTTCTTTCTCTTCCCCCTTCTGGTTTCCTCCATCCCATAGTCTCTCATCTGTACATTCCAACGACAAGCTCCCCTAGCATTCTTTTATGTTTGTACGCTTTTTGCTCCTCCTCCTCTCTCCTCTCTCCCATATCCAGCTTAGCTTCACACATAACCATCTTCCCGCTGCACCCTACCTACCTGCACCGTGCACTAGACATCACATCACCAAGCGCTGAAGGCACGCCCTATTGGAACCTGCCCAGCACTGACTACCGACCGTCCTGGTGGCTGCGGTGAGTGCCACAAGCAACCCATCCCAGTGGCTCCTCCTCAACTAGATCTGCCCAGCTGTACCACAAGAACGAAAAAAAAAAAAAAAAAACTACAATCAATAAACGAGAGAAATATCTACTGAATGCCCCGAAAACAGCAAACAATATCAAAACATTTACAAAAACAAGACAAGATGGCTCCAATAGGCGTCCAAATTAAAACACCAGATAACTCTCCTGTGGAAGAAAATGCACTAGAAGTACCTGATACGGAACTCAAATCACTAATACTTGGAATTTTCCAAGAACTGAGGCAAAAAGCTGACAAACATGAGGAAAAAATAGACAAATTTATGGAAAATACAGACAAAAAATTGGAAGAATTCAGGAAGATGATGCAAGAACAAAATGCCAAAATAAATTCACAACTCGAAATTATACAAAAACAACAATTAGAAATCCAAAAGATAAACAACAAGATTTCAGAAATGGACGGTGTCATAGAAGGGCTGAGAAGTAGATTTGAAACCATGGAAGACAGGATCAGTGGAACTGAAGACAAACACTTGGATACAACTCTGTTTCAGGAAAACTCAGAAAAAAGAACAAAGAAAAATGAAGAGACCCTGAGAGTTATGTGGGACACAATTAAAAGCAGAAACTTACGAGTGATTGGCATACCAGAACAGGGGGAGAAAACAGAAAACACAGAGAGGATCATTGAGGAACTGCTGACAGAAAACTTTCCCAATATCATGAAAGATGAAAAGCTGGTCATCCAAGAAGCTCAACGAACCCCATATAGAAGAGACCCCAAAAGAAAATAACCAAGACATATCATATTCACACTCGCTAAAACTAAAGACAAACAAAGAATCTTGAGAGCAGCTTGTGAAAAACAAGAAGTCACATACAGAGGAGAAACAATAAGACTAAGCTCAGATTATTCAGCAGAAACCATGCAGGCAAGAAGGCAATGGGATGACATATATAAAATCTTGAAAGAAAAAAATTGACAGCCAAGAATAATATATCCTGCAAAACTCTCATTCAGATTTGATGGTGAAATTAGGTCATTTCCAGATAAACAGAAACTAAAGGAATATGCAAAAGTCAAACCAAACTTACAAGAATTATTAAAGGGAGTTCTTCGATCTGAGGACAAACAGCTTAAGCCCTCAGGCAGGACCTAGGTCCTAGGACGCAGGTTAACATGAACCAGATACCATTCTAGGAACTGAACTACAGACGACTTTCCAAAAACAAAAGATATACAACAGGGAATCAGAGAAATCAATCAAAGGATGACAACAACATCAAAACAATGAAAGACGGAACAAACGGCATAGGTATAGAACCTTCTAAAGGAGAAGAAGGCAAGGCGATACCAAGTAACGGTAGACTGCTTCAAAATTATAAAGATAAGGGTAAAATTCATGGTAACCACAAAAAAAGTTAACAAACCAACTCATAAAAATAAAGACGAAAAACATAAAGTCTCAACAAAAACAAAACCTACAAAAACAAAAGAAATGAAGAAAAAATCCACAAACAAAAGGAAATCAGCACAAGAGAGTAAGAAGAACAAGGAAAACTTCAGCATCACAAAAAAAAGCACTACAAAATGACAGCAACAAACTCACATCTATCAATAATTACACTGAACGTAAATGGACTCAATACACCCATAAAGCGACGGAGAGTGGCAGAATGGATAAGAAAACAGGATCCATCTATTTGCTGTCTACAAGAGACACATCTTAGAAACAAAGATGTGAATTTATTAAAAATCAAAGGTTGGAAAAAAATATATCAAGCTAACAACTATCAAAAAAGAGCAGGAGTGGCAATTCTAATCTCAGATAAAATAGACTTTAAAACAAAATCTACCATAAAAGACAAAGAAGGACACTATATAATGATTAAGGGGATGATCCATCATGAAGACATAACCATAATAAATATCTATGCACCCAATGACAGGGCTCCAAAATACATAAAAAAACTCTAACAGCACTGAAAAGAGAAATTGACAGTTCCACAATAATAGTAGGAGACTTCAACATACCACTCTCAGTAAAGGACAGAACAACTAAAAAGAAACTCAGCAAAGATACAGAAGACCTAAAGGACACAATCAGCCAACTTGACCTCATAGACATATATAGAACAATCCATCAACCGCTGCAAAGTACACATTCTTTTCCAATGCACATGGAACGTTCTCCAGAATAGACCACATCTTAGGCCACAGAGCAATCCTCAACAAGCTCCAAAATGCTGAGATAATTCACAGTATCTTCTCTGACCACAATGCCATCAAGGTAGAAATTAACACTAGAAAGAGCAAGGAAAAAAAATCAAACGCATGGAAACTGAATAATAATCTGCTTACACATCAATGGGTAATAGAAGAAATCAGAGATGGAATTAAAAAATTCCTAGAATCAAATGAAAATGAAAACACATCATACCAAAACCTTTGGGACACAGCAAAGGCAGTCCTCAGAGGACAATTTATAGCAATAGATGCACATATCAAAAAAGAAGAAAGGGACAAAATCAAAACATTAACTACAGAACTCAAACAAATAGAAAGAGAACAACAAAAAAAGCCTACAACCACCGGAAGAAAGGAAATAGTAAAGATCAGAGCAGAAATCAATGAAATAGAGAACAGAAAAACAATAGAAAGAATCAACAAAACCAAAAGTTAGTTCTTTGAAAGAATCAACAAAATCGACAAACCACTGGCCAGACTGACAAAAGAAAAACAGCAGAGGGCACAAATAACCCAAATAAGAAATGAAATGGGGGACATTACAACAGACCCAACTGAAATAAAAAGGATTATAACAGAATATTATGAAAAACTATATTCCAACAAATTTGAAAACCTAGAGGAAATGGATAAATTTCTAGAAACATACAGCCTACCCAAACTACAACAAAGTGATATTGAAAATCTGAACAGACCCATAACAAGAGAAGAGATTGAAAAGGTAATAAAAAAACTCCCAACCAAAAAAAGCCCTGGCCCAGGTGGCTTCACTGGAGAATTCTACAAAACATTTACAGAAGAGCTTGTACCAGTTCTACTCAAGTTATTTCAGAGCATAGAAGAGGAAGCAACACTTCCAAATTCATTCTATGAAGCCAGCATAACGCTGATACCAAAACCAGGCAAAGACATCACAAAAAAAGAAAATTACAGACCAATATCTCTCATGAATATAGATGCAAAAATTCTGAACAAAATTCTAGCCAATAGAATTCAGTATCATATCAAAAAAATAATACACCACGACCAAGTAGGATTCATACCAGGTATGCAAGGATGGTTTAACATTAGAAAATCCATCAACGTAATCCACCACATAAATAAAAGGAAAGAAAAAAATCACATGATTATCTCAATTGATGCAGAAAAGGCATTTGACAAAGTCCAACACCCATTCCTGATAAAAGCTCTCAAGAAAATAGGTATAGAAGGGAAATTTCTCAACATAATAAAGGGCATCTATGCAAAACCAACAGCCAACATCATTCTTAATGGAGAACGGCTGAAAACATTCCCCCTGAAAACAGGAACAAGACAAGGATGCCCTTTATCACCACTCCTATTTAACATTGTGCTGGAAGTTCTAGCTAGAGCAATAAGGCAAGAGAAAGAAATAAAGGGCATCCAAATTGGTAATGAAGAAGTTAAACTCTCCCTGTTTGCAGATGATATGATACTATACATAGAAAACCCTAAAGACTCCACGAGAAATTTACTGGAAGTAATAGAAAGATTCAGCAGAGTAGCAGGATACAAGATAAACATTCAAAAATCAGTTGGATTCCTATACACCGGTAAAGAGAACGATGAAAAGATCAGGAAATCAATACCATTTTCAATAGCCCCTAAAAAGATAAAATACTTAGGAATAAATCTGACCAGGAATATAAAAGACCTATACAAAGAAAACTACAAAACACTGCTGCATGAAACCCAAAGGGATCTACATAAATGGAAAAACATACCATGCTCATGGATAGGCAGACTCAACATTGTGAAAATGGCAATTCTACCTAAAGCAATCTACAAATACAATGCAATTCCGATACAAATACCAACAACATTCTTCAAAGAGATGGAAAAACTAATTATTAACTTTATATGGAAAGGGAAGAAACCCCGAATAAGTAAAGCACTACTGAAGAAGAAGAATAAAGTTGGAGGACTCACACTACCTGACTTGAGAACCTACTATACAGCTACAGTACTCAAAACAGCCTGGTACTGGTACAACAACAGAGACATTGACCAATGGAACAGAATTGAGAACTCAGATGTAAATCCATCCACCTACGGTCACCTGATTTTTGACAAGGGCCCAAAATACATCAAATGGGGAAAAGACAGTCTTTTTAACAAATGGTGCTGGCAAAACTGGATATCCATTTGTAGAAAAATGAAACAGGACCCATACCTCACACCATATACAAAAACTACTTCAAAATGGATCAAAGACCTGAATATAAAGCCTCAAACTCTAAAATTCATAGAAGAAAAAATAGGACCAACACTTCAGACCTTAATACATGGCATTAACAGGATACAAACCATAAACATCAACACAAAAAACCCAACAGATAAACTAGATAATTGGGATCTTCTAAAAATCAAACATCTATGCTCTTCAAAAGATTTTACCAAAAGAGTTAAAAGAGAACCTACAGACTGGGAAAAAATTTTTGGACAGTACAAGTCAGACAAAGGTCTAATCTCCATAATCTACAAGAAAATCCAACACCTCTACAACAAAAAGACAACCAATCCTATCAAAAAATGGGTAAAGGAAATGAACAGACACTTCACCAAGGAAGACATTCAAATGGCCAACAGACACATGAGGAAATGCTCGCGATCACTAGCCATTAGAGAAATGCAAATTAAAACCACAATGAGATACCATCTCACCCCGGCATTACTGGCACGAATCAAAAACACTGGAAATAACAAATGTTGGAGGGGCTGCGGGGAGACGGGAACTCTTATACACTGCTGGTGGGAATGCAAAATGATACAGCCATTTTGGAAAATGATATGGCGTTTCCTCAGAAAGCTAGAAATAGACGTACCATTCGATCCAGCAATCCCACTCCTAGGAATATATCCTAGAGAAATAAGAGTCATCATTCGAATAGACATATGCACACCTATGTTCATGGCAGCATTATTCACAATAGCAAAACGATGGAAACAACCTCGATGTCCATCAACAGACAAATGGATACACAAACTATGGTACATACACACAATGGAGTACTATGCAACGAGAAAGAACAATGAATCGGTGAACCATCTCATAACATGGATGAAACTGGAGGACATCATGCTGAGTGAAATAAGTCAATCACAAAAGGACAAATATTGTATGAGACCTCTATTGTAAAAACCCATGAAAAAATTCACATGCAAAATGTAACAATCCTTGTTGGTTACCAGGGATGGGGGGTGGGGGGAAATACTAAATAGGTAATAGGTAAGTGGTAACTTGGGTGAGAGATGAGATAGTACATAGTACAGGGGAAACTAACACAACCTGCACAAGGAAAGGTCATGGAGGCCCTATAGACACATCCAAACCCCCCGAGGGACTGAGTTGTTGGACGGAGGGCTCTGGGGACCATGATCTCGGGGAACATCTAGCTCAATTGGCATGACACTACTTACAAAGATAATGCTCTACATTCTACCTTGGTGAGTAGTGTCTGGGGTCTTAAAAGCCTATGAGCGGCCATCTAAGATACTCCACTGATCTCATCCCTTCGGGAACAAGGGAGAACGAAGAGAACAGGATACAAGGAAAAGATTAGTCCGCAGCTACCAAGGCCTCCACGGGACTGAGCCCAGTACAGCTGGATGGTGCCTGGCTACCACCAATGACTCCTCTGACCAGGATCACAACAGAGGGTTCTGGGCAGAGCTGGAGTAGGATGCAGAGCATAATTTTAACTCCCAAAAAAAAAAAAAAAAAAAAAGAAGACCAGATATACTGGCCTAAAGAATACTAGAGAAACCTCGAGAGTGTGGCCCCCAGACACCCTTTCAGCTCAGAGGTGAAGTTACCTTCAAGGTTCGATGTTAAGCCTGGGAATGGACACCCCAGTAAAACTAAATGGGACTAACGATGTACAGGAGTCCAGTGACAAGGGCCAGAAGGCAGAGGGAGAGTAGGAAACTGATGATAAGGAACACAAATTGAATAAGGACACTGTCGATGTATTGTGAGATTGTTGACCACTGCTATAGGGCAACATTTGTAGTAACTATTAAATGGGAGGCTGTTTTGTCCTGTAAGCCTTCATCTTGGGCGAGAATGGCAGCACAATTGGAAGAGCATAGTCAATATCACTTAAATGTGTAAGTAAAAAGTTTTGAAATGGTGTTTAAATAAAATAAAAATAAATAAATAAATAAATAAACAAATGAGACTAAAGAGGTACAATAGTCCACTGACAAGGTCCAGAAGACAGAAGGGGACAAGGAAGCCCCCTGGTGATAGGGAATACAAGGTGGAGTAAGGATATTCTTGATGTGCTGTGAGATTGTTAACCATTGTCATAGGGCCACATGTGTAGTAACTGTTAAATGAAAAACTATTTTGTTCTGTAAGCCTTCATCTTAAGTGAGAATAACAGCACAGTTGGAAGAGCGTAGTCAATGTCACTGAACTGTGAATGTAGAAATTTTTGAAACGGTGTATCTTTGGCCATCTGTAATTTTCATAAAAAAAAAAAAGGTTGAGAATTTAGAGGCTTAATACGTTGTGGGGTTGTTAACCAATGTCAAAAAACAACATGTGTACTACTATTTCATGAGAAACTATTTGCTCTGTAAGCTTTCACCTGAAGTACAATAAAATATATATTAAAAAAAAAAAAAAGGAGCCCTGGTGGTGCAGTGGTTAAGAGTTCAGCTGCTAACCAAAAAGTTGGTAGTTCGAATCCATCAGCCACTCCTTGGAAATCCTATGGAGCAGTTCTACTCTGTCCTATAGGGTCGCTATGAGTTGGAATTGACTCAATGGCAATGGGTTTTGTCTTAAAAATAAAACGAAAAATTGTTAACAAAAATGCAATTTTGAAATTGGAAGTTGCTGCTTAAATGCAAAAGTCTTTTTTTGTTCGTTTTTGTTGTTGATGTTTTCCTGGTTGATAATACTGAATAGTAACTTGAACTCATATGTATTGAATACTTCCTTTGCTGTAAAGTATTTTACAAGAAACTTCTCCTTCAAATGGTCATCATAACCCTTTTTTTTTTTTTATCATTAGGCCTTAAATAATTTGCCCAAGGTTTCACAGTTACTAAAGACCCTTATCAAAACTTTTTCCATGTTGCCCCCCATCTTCCAAGCAAAGAACTGCAAGCCCTTGGCAAGACTAAGAATATTGATTTTTGAAAGGCCCTTTAAATTATCTGTCCCAAATCCCTTCTTAAAAGGGAAACATAAACCCTACTTTGAATTCACTAACAAAACTCTGAGGTGTGTGATGGATAAATTCTTTAACCTCAGCATAACAGAGATGGTGACCCTCTGATTGGGCAAGATGTTCGGAACAGAAATAAAAGCCATAAAAATAGTACAATCACCTAACTCATCCCTGAAAGAGTTCTCCAGGAAGCCCAGTCTCTGTCGTAGGCAATGTAGAAAAATCCAGAAAGTCCACTCACACTGATGGGACAATCACCCTGGTGTCAAGCTCTCAGGTCCTTTGGGATTAGTAGAGTTACACCCATCTGCATCTGGTTGTGCCTTGAATTATTGCTCTGTGTCTAATTCTGTAAGGATTGGTTACCACATTTGAGTCATTACTGCCCTCAAAGGCTAGAGGGAAACAAAAATACTTTTAGACACCTCCAGAATTGCACTCCCTTCCTTGAATTAGAGGAAAAGATTTGAAAGAAGGTTATTGAATCAGCAAGTTGAGCTAAACTACTGAGTAACCTGGTCATCAAATCCCATGCTACCAGGCCAAGATGCAATAAGTTGAGGGAAATAAAATTTTCTTCCTGATGAGGGTTCTGGAGCCCAGAAAGGTGAAGCAACTTTCTAAAGAACTTATGGAATGATCAGGACAAAAGTAAGGCAAGCTCAAAGGCCTTGACACCCAGAGCATTTTTTTTCACTACAGCGAGGGTGAGTTGAGGACAAAGCAAAAATTCTGCCTTAGAATAATTTCAAATCCACCAGTGTCACTCAAACTAGTGCTTTAAGGGTCCTTTATGGTTTACTGCAAATATTCAGTTTTCCTGTAGAGAAGCCAGCCTGTGTTACCACTGGAGCCAAGGTGACCCACCCTTTGGCAGGTTCACCAGACTTTTAAGGGTGCAGTTACAAAGGGCTCCTGTTTACAGTACAACCATTCAAGAAAGCTGGTTTTACTTCTCAAACAAACAAAGAAAACCCTCTTTGCCTAGAGAGTGTTGCTTATTCATTCATTTATTTATTATTTATAATGAGTAATAGATGGTCAACAGAACGCTTTCTCCACTTGGTGAAGAGCAAGTTTGTGCTCTGCTTTTCCAGCTGTTTCCAGCCTCAACACTGGCTTCTTTCTGGGGTTGCCACAAGCCAACTGATCTTCCAGTTCTGACCTTTAGTTTACCTTTGAAGTTTTAAGGCTATATTTGTAGTGGCTGACGCAAAGGTGACTGTGTCTAAATATTGCCCATCACTTAGTTACGTATGATGGCATCTCTTACCTGGATTTCTGCAATCCTTCCTCAAGACTCACATCCAGCTCAAACCATCCTCCATATTGCCAACATCATTATTTTACTGGAATGTCCCCTTCAGACTCCAAACTCCTTAAGCTGGCATTCTAGGCCCTTTTCTAACTAGCCATAATTTCTAGGTCCACTTTCTCTCACTTACCTCTACAATTGATAAGATCCAATGTTCCAATGACAAATGCTAAGTGTGATGAAAATGTCTGCTTGTTTTACATTTTCATGCCCTTATTCATCCTATTCCCTCCCCCTGAACACCATTTGTCCTTTTGACAGCTATAGAGAAAACTACTCTTTCTCAGCAGCCAATCTAAAATGCTGTCTTCTTTGCTGTTGTTCTTGACTTCTCTTTCCTAATAAGAAATTAATAGCTCCTACCTCTGTGCTTTCATAAAAGTTTGTATTTAAACTTATACTAGTGTGTGTGTGTGTGTGTGTGTGTCTGCACATTTGTGTGTGTATGTGTTTAGATACTATGAGCTCCTTGGGAGCATGAACTAAATATTGCTGTCCTTGGCATTCTTGCTGCCTTGTATTCCATTGCCATAGAGTTGATTCAGACTCATAGTGACCCTATAAGACAGAGTAGAACTGCCCCATAGGGTTTCCAAGTTGTAGCTGATGGATTCGAACCACTAACCTTTTATTAGCAGCCAGTTTCTTAACCACTGCGCCATTTTGTTGCCGTAGGCAGTATTTGATAAATTTATACAATTCACCGAATATTGTGCAGAGCACATGAGTTTGGGCTTTTTTGTTTGCATATTTTCTTTTTGAGTTGTTTGTTTTAAATAAGTAAAGCCAAAGGAAAATATAAACAACCACCATGAGCCAATCAAATAGAAATTAATAAATAATATTATAGAATATATTCTTTAGATTTTTAAAAATAAAATACTACACCAAAAGTTGTGATATCATCCCAAATCCCAATTCTCTCTCCAGAGACAATTGTTCTCAGGAATTTATTGCATATGCAATCTATACTTGTGTATCTTTTCTACATATATGTATATATCAATAAATGAAATGTATTTTTGTCCTATATTTTTAAATCATATAAACGGTATCATACTGTATGTACCTTTTGCAACTTTCTTTTTCACTCATTATTACTTATCTATGCTGATACTTCTAGTCTAAGTTATTTATTTTTATTGACATATGATACTCCCTCATATAAATAAATCATCATTCATTGATTCTTCCACCAATATATTATTTCTAATTTTTTGCTTTACAATAAACAATTCAGTGAGCATCCTAGTAAGTGTCTGCTTGTATACATGTGTAAGAATTTTTCGAGGAGTTATACCTAGAGGTTGAATTGCAGGGTCATTTTCTGATTTAGTAAATGAGGCCAAATTGATTTCCAAGGGAATTTTACAAGCTAGTAGGATATGAAATAGTTGTGTCTCTATAATCTTGCCAATGCTACTATTTATTTGATTTTATTTTCTTGGTCAGTGTTAAGGTTGTGAAAAAGTATCTTATAGCTGGATTAGTTTGCATTAACCTGACCTCCGAAGGTTGAGCATTTTAAAAATACGTACTAATCATATGGATTTCCTCATCCATGAATTACTTAGGTTCATTTCTTTGTTTTTTCTGTTTGGTGTTTGACCTCTTTTCACATGGATTTATAGAAGCTCTTTATGTATTTTTTAATACTTATCCATTATCTATTTTGTATGTTGTAAATATACCCTGCACTTTTATATTTATGTTATCTGGTGTCATTTGAAATTTTAAATGCTAACGTAATCAAATGATTAATCTTTACCTTTTAACATACATACTTCTATAGCTTGTTTAAAGAGTCATTTCTTGCCTTTAGTTTTTAAATTTAGTTTTTTATATTTAAATGTTCAATCTGGAGCTTATTTTCTATAACGTGTGAGATACTAATTTTATTTTTTAATATGGGAAACCTCTTGCCACAAAACTATTTATTGACTAGTCCATTTTGCCAGCAGAACGTAATATTAATTTGTCTATTCCTGTGCTAGTGTGGCACTATTTTAATTTCTATAATGTTATAAATTCTGTAGATGGCGTTTGAAGAAAAGTTTATTGACTTAGATTTTGACTCTCCCATATGATTTTAAAATCAGTTTGCCAGGTTCTGCAATTAATTTTATGGAAATTTTTCTTATAATTTCATTGAATGCATAAATTGTTGTAGATTGATTCTAGCAAACTTGCTGAAACTCTTACTAGTTCTAATGGGTTGCAGAGTTTCTGTGTGAACAATAGTATTATCTGGAAACAATGACATTTTTTTGCTTTCCTTACTAATCCTTAAACTTCACTCTTTACCTGCATCCCCTTGTTTATTCCATCATTCAGGACCTCCACTACTCTGTTGGATAGTAACCGTGATATGCATACTCATCGTATTCCTGCCTTCAGTGGGGATGATTCTAAAGCTTCTCTAGTAAGTATGATATTTGCTGTAGATTTCTCTTCTAGTTCTAATTTTCTAAAGTTATTTATAATAAATAAATGTTGAATCTTTTTTTATTTTATTTAAATAGTCAATCAAATGATCTTACTTCTAGAGTCTATTAATTTAGTGAATTGCATTAATGGAGTTTCTGATATTGGAGCATCCATACATTCTTGAGATAAAACCACCCATCGGCCATGACATCTTTTTTGTACACTACTGGTCTCTATCTGGAAGCCCTGGTGGTGTAGTGGTTATGTGCTATGGCTGCTAACCAAAAGGTTGGCAGTTCAAATCTGCTAGGCCCTCCTTGGAAACTCTATGGGGCAGTTCTACCCTATCTTATAGCATCACTATGAGTTGGAATCGACTTGACAGCAATGGGTTTGGTTTCTGGTTTAGGTCTCTATTGTCTAGTATTGAATTTAATATTTTTATATTTATGTTAATAAATGAAGCTGTTTATAAGAAATATTGAATTTTCTAGTTTGGGGAAAAAAATACTAACCTCAAAAATGAGTTAGACTATTTTCCTCTTTTTCTTTTTTCCAAGACAGTATAAACTCAGGGTTATATGTGTGCTCCTTAGAAAAATGGTAAATTTCCCCTGTAAATCCATCTAGGCCCAATGACTTTAGGGGCAAGGAAGTGAATATTTTCATAATTCCTGCAACTTTTGAAATGATTTTTGGTTTATTTAGCATTTCTATTTCTCCTTGAGTCAATTTTGATGAATTTATATTTGTTCATAAAAACCCATAACTTCATATAAACACGAAAATTGTTAGCATAAAATTGTTCATAGAATTCTCTTACGATTTTTAAAAATTCCTCATCTATCCATGTTTGACTCATTTTTTATTCTGAATATTGTTTATCTGTGCCTTCTCTTTCAAAATAAATTTATTATAATTTTGCCTATTACATTAGTATTTTGAATAAAGCAACTTTAGGTCTATTGATTTTTTTATTCTATTATTTTTACTTTTTGTATTTTATCACTTTTTTTACTTTACTATGTCTTCCTCTTTCTTTGAGTTTACTCTATTGAACTTTTTCCAGCTCGTTGAGTTTGTACACTTAACAAATTTTTTAAATACTTCTGGTTTATTAATAAATAAGTAAAGCAATAAGATTATAAATTCACTCTGTTCTTCTTTAGTACCACCATCCCACAGTTTCCGTATACTGTTTTTATTGTCATCCAGTCCCTGTATTTTTGAATTCGTATTCTGATTTCCACTGTGACCCAGTATTATTTAGGAAGATGTTTTAGTGTTTGCATTTACTTTTCAATTTCATGTTTGCTTTGCATTTTTAACATTTTTTTCCAGATAAGTTTTCTTTTTTGTTGTTGTTTTGTTTTTTTACCATCTTTGCAATTGTCCTCTCCCATGTTCTGTCTTCTCCTCTGGGATCTGAAATTCTTAGTGGTAGACATCATGGAGTAATATTTAGGAGCACCTGGTGGATTCGAACAGCCGACATTTTGGTTAGCAGCCGTAGCTCTTAACCACTACACCACCAGGGTTTCCAACATTTAGCGCAGCACCTGGAATTAGCAAATAAACAGTACTAGTTCAGTAGTTGTCCCATATGATTTCCCTGATCCATAAGTAGTAACTCCATGACTTCAGTGCCATCAGATTCCTTCCTGAGAATAACAGCTCTCTGAGGCATTTCTTTCTTCTTTGGCCTCAGCAATTTCTTGTTTTGTTTTTTGGCTTTGTGATATTGGAGGAAACACTGAAATATTTTCCCTTCACATTTCCTGCTACTAATCCTCCACTCCCTGTTGGCTGTCATTGGTCACTGTATGTAATCTGTAGAGTTCTACCTTTGTTAAGTGGCCTGAGATCAAAGCATCACCAACAAGTAACCCTAGACTGGATCTTGTTTCCTTCTCTGCTAATATGAGGCCAGATTCTTTCTGACATTCTCCCTAGTGTCTCTTCTCTAGTTTCTACCCAGCTTATCCTCCCCCACCAAGAACACCATGAAACACTTATCTAAATTCTGCTAAGCCCCTTCCCTGTCCTAACAAGCCTCCAGTCATTCTCCCACATCTCTATTTCCCTGATGCTTCCCACAGCCTTTCCTGACCAAAATCTGGCACTCCCACACTGATTAGCTGATTCACTAACTTTTCAGTGACTGTTCTTTAGAGGCTGTGGGCCATGGCCCAGGAATAACAAGATCCCCTGTGGTTCCTCCACCCACTTCTAGTCATCATCAGCAGCCATGGCACCTATTGTGCATACAGCCTACACAGGCTCTAGACATGCCCATGTACTGGCACTTTAAACCCCTGTGACTTCCAGGGGTGTTGGCCTTTACCACCTGTATAAAACATGTGGGTGGAGTGCACATTCTGTGATTCATCCCAGAGCAGGCACACCCTAGGGATGATAAATACATCTAGTAGACAAGTTTCCAGTTACCTATCCCACCCACAGCCCCCAGAACCAGAAGGGGAACCAGAACAGGCAATCTTATATCTCACATGACTCTGCTGCCCTCTGAACACAGATGATTAACTGAGCCAAACTGGGAGAAACCATTGGTTGGCCAAATACATGTGACTTACATGGCCTGGCTCAAGGGGTGATCTAAGCCATTGGTTTATTACCCTGGCTGAACATTAGAATCACTTGGGAAGCTTTTTAAAAATTTTCCAATGCCCAAGCACCTCCCTCAGAGATAAAAGTTTAACGTCCTGGTAAGGGAAGAGGTACATTTTCTTCAACACTCTCCCTCCTCTGGTTGACTCTAGTAAGAGTTAGTATTGAGAACTGAGAGCTGAAAACCATCTACAACCACACAACACATTGTCTAAATTAACAAAACCAAACAAACAAACAAACAAACAAACAAACCTGTTGCCATCAAGTCTATTCCAACTCATAGTGACCCTGTAGGTCAGAGTAGAACTGCCCCATAGGGTTTTCAAGGAGCAGCTGGTGGATTCGACCTGCTAACTTTTTGGTGAGCAGCCAAGCTCTTAAACACTGTGCCATCAGGGCTTCTGTGAATTAACACAGTTTTACTATTCCAGGAAACTCTAGCCCAGGAAGATGTTCTAGATGACTTTGTTGGTTGTTTCAGGAATTACCCTAAATTAATTTATCTGAACAACAGATTATTACTCAATTAGCCTTCCTGAGTCCCTTTGTGGTGCAAATAGTTAATGCACTCTGCTGTTAACCGAAAGATTGGTGGTTCAGTTCCACCCAGAGGTGCCTTGGAAGAAAGGTCTGCCAATCTACTTCTTTAAAATCAGCCACTGAAAACCCCTAGGAGCACAGTTCTACTCTAACATATGTCTTTATGGAAGCAGTTTGACCAGCTTTTCTTCCATGGTGCTGTGGAGTGGGTTCCAACTGCCAACCTTTGGGTTAGTGGCTGGTCAAAAACCGCAGGTGCCACCAGGGACCTGGACTCTACTGCTGTTGTTGTTGTGTGCTGTCAACTCGATTCCAACTCATGGTGACCCTATAGGACAGAGAACTGCCCCGCAGGGTTTCCTAGGCTATAATCTTTACAGGAGCACATTGTTAGGTCTTTTCTCCCGCTGAGCAGCTTGGTGGGTTGGAACGGTAGACCTTTCAGTTAGCTACTGAGCACTTATCCATTGTGCCACTAGGGTGCCTTTGATGTTAATAAGACTGTTGAAAACTGGTCTCCTTTACTGCAGTAAGCAATTCACTTGACTTTGCTTTATCAACAAAGAATTTTGTTGGTCGGTTGGTAATCTTGGTGGTCTTTTTGAGGGTGTCACCATTAGAAAGAACCACTGATCTGGGCTAATCTGATTTCCTTTCTGATCTAAGAGACCCAGAGACTGCTAGCAAGTGAAGTTGGGTGCTCTGCGGTATAGCCAGGGATCAGTGCCATGCTGGGTAAGTGCAAGAGGAGTATGCAGAGAAAAGTGGGAAATAAAAAGGGGGAATGGAGCAAAATACAAAGAGAGAAAACAGTGTGGCCTCTGAGAGATGGATTCGTCAGCATCTGCCTTCCCAGCTCTCCTCCCTGTGACTCCTGGTGATGGTACTTTTATTTCCTTACTTGGAAATCCAGAAAAGCGCCTGTGGTGTTGTGGCAAGGCAGGGGAGTTCTTCTCCTGTTCTGGGCTTTTATATATCTATTTATTTAGCTTTGCTGCTTTATTAAGAATTCCTAGCTGTCGGCTGTTGATGTAGGATGATGTATCAAGAAGAAAATAAGTCAGTCTCCCTCCACTCCAGATAGGAAAGAGCAGCAGTTGTGTTTCTAAGGATTTGACCTCTGTACATTCAGTGAGGATATAAAATGTATTTTGTATTGCTGAGTCATGGAAATCCACCTGATTGGACCATTAAGCTTTTTCTGATAGGTAATTAGCCCATAAACCAACCAAGCCAAACCCTTTGCCATCAAGTCGATTCCAACTTATAACGACCCTATAGGACAGAGTAGATCTGCCCCACAGGGTTTCCAAGGAGTGGCTGGTGGATATGAACTGCCAACCTTTTGATTAGCAGCTGAGCTCTTTACCACTGTGCCACCAGGGCTGCAAGTAACCCATGGGGGACAAAAAAACTGAACAAGAATGTCTAAAGGAGGAAGCCAGAAGAAGATGGGTCAGGAAAGCAAAAGGGAGCTAGGGAGCCTCTGGGCTCCATCTCTTTGAGTGATGCATAGTTGGCCTGTGGCTTATTAACTGGAACCTGAGGGCCTGGCGAAAGACCAAGTACCAGAGATGTGTTTGACAGCACTGACTTAGTGACTTCGTCAGCAGATGATTGCTCAGGAAAGGCCACCCTTGTATAAAGAGGAACATTGCCCTGCCTGTGCTTCAGATTCCCCAGCATCAAACATCCAGTGAAACTGAGTGAATTAAATACCCTCCTGAACTTCAAGTTCTCATACACCAAATAAGTGTACCTATAATTCACCACCACCACCTGTCTATCAGTTTGTCATACCGTGGTGGCTTGCATGTTGCTATAATGCTGGAAGCCATGCCACTGGCATTTCGAATACCATCAGGGTCACCCATGGTGGCCAGGCTTCAGCGGGGCTTCCAGACTAAGAAAGACTAGGAAGAAAGGTCTGACAATCTACATTTGAAAATTAGCCAATGAAAACTCTACGGATCACAGAATATTGTCCGAGACTTCAACCCACTTACTTTGGACATGCCATCAGGAGGGACTGATCCCTAGAGAAGAACATAATGTTTGGTAAAATGGAGGGCCAGAAAAGGCAAAAGAAACCCTTGATGAGATGAATTATCACAATGGCTACAACAATGGACTTAAATATACCAATAATTATGAAGATGGCGTGGAAGCAGGCAACATTTTTTTCTGTTATAAATGCAGTCACCATGAATCAGAGCCTAGTCACTGGACAGCAACTAACAACAACATAAAAACCAAACCCGTTGCTGATTCCAACTCGTAGTGACCCTATTGGATGGGGAGAAATGCCCCAAAGGGTTTCCAAGGCTAAAATCTTTACAGAAGCAGAATGCCACATTTTTCTTCCATGGAGTGGCTGGTGGATTCGAACCACCAGCCTTTTAGTTAGCAACTGAGTGCTTAACCACTGGGCCAGCAGGGCTTCTTATAACAACAACAACGCATTTCCCAAAAATGTCAATTATGAGCCTCAAGGAGACCACTGGGCACCTGGTGGATCAAGGGATCCGTTCTTCTGAGCTGGAGTAGAGTACATTGATGCATTCCAAGTTGAAGACAAAGAAGAGTGGACCTTCCCCCAATGCAGAATATTCCTCATCCACAGCTTTACTTGACATAGTTTTTGTTCCTTGCAACCAAAATCTACTCCTAGAACAATAATCTTATTTTATAGGGCATACAGAAATTTCTAAGGCACTTAATAAAGATTGACTTCATTGATCTTTAAAATAACCCTGGGAAGTAAACGTACACATCTCCAATTTTATAACGAAAGCTGAGGTTGAAGGACTTACCCAAAATCAGAGAGTAAGTCAAAGGCAGGATAAGTCTAAATGAGGTTTTCACCCTTCATTTTACCATCTACAATTTTGGGGGCTGCTTATTTTGAGAGTGCTGAAGTAGGAAAGACAAGGGTTCCACAGAGGACATACCCGAAGTTCCAACATGGCTTGCACAGCAACTCTTAGAGCCGTGCTATGGAGAGGAATCCATGGAGAACTATGAGGGCTAAGTTTATTCTTCATGGCTCAAAAGATGCCCAAATGATGTACATCTGATGGAACAAAACAAATGGAACATTTTGACTATTTTGACTTAAAGAGAGGAAAAAAAAATTAACAAGCAAAAAATCTCTTCACTATTATTTTCTCTTAATTATTATTGATTTTTTTTTTTAGCAGCACCTTTTTATAACAGCAGGGAGTTTCCATCTGAAAAATAAATAAGTCAGTTATGAAGGTCAAGGAAATCAGTTTTCTTTCTGTTTGGCTGCCTTTTAGTTCCAATCAACCTTAGATTATTTTTCAAAGCACAAATTTATATTGAAACTTCTTTATGAATCCAGAGAAAAAATAATGCAATTTGGCTACATGTAAATCCGTGTTTATTACAGTCTTTTATCCATATTTATTAAAACTACCAGATAATTACAATTACAGATATTTCTAATTTTATTCTACCTTTCAATGTTAATGTTCAATGGTTACCTCATTTAGCTAATTTGATCAATTTTAAATTTCTATTTTCTCTCTTTGAGGCCTAGAGTACATAATGATCAGCTAGAATAACCCAATAACAATGGGAAGCCTCTAACTGTCATTCTCGAATGACATTCTTCCAGTGTGTTACCCACATGGAATGATTACTCAGCTATTTGCTTTCCATTCTGAACGTAGCCCAGTACCATTAAACATCTAGCAGAATTTGATGCTTTCTTCGTCTGTTTTTGTTAGAAATTCTTATGGCTTTAATAGGAAAATATTGGTACAGTCATGTGTAAACTGTGCATATTTCTGTGCTCTTTGAGAACTTTCAGAGACAGGTTTGCTATTCAGGCTTTATCCATGTAGTCATCTCCCTCAGGAAAGCTAAAAGTCTGCTGACAATATTAAGCAAACTGATCTATCTGTTTATGCGGAATAAAATGGATGTCTAGCCGTCCAATCTGTCCTGTCCATTTGTACATCCATCAAACATGCTACATGCTTGGGAAACAAAAACAAAGAGATCAAAGCCCCTGCCTTTAAAGGATAATTGGGAGACAGTCATGCAAACGCATTTGTAGGAATGAGATATATGAATCTGAAAACAAAAACAAGTATAACTAAGGTGCATTGAGAACACTGAGGACGACGTACTTAACACTGACTGGATACATTCAGGCACACTTGCTAGGGAAATGTGAATTGAGTTGAATTTTGAAAGATAAATAATAACAACTAATACTTAACGATAAACATCATGATAAATGGAGAAAAGATAGAAGTTGTCAAGGATTTCATTTTACTTGGATCCACAGTCAACACCCATGGATGCAGCAGTCAAGAAATCAAATGACGTACCGCATTGGGCAAATCTGCTGCAAAAGATCTTTTTAAAGTGTTAAAAAGCAAAGATGTCACTTTAAGGACTAAGGCACGCCTGAACCATGCCGTGGAGTTTTCAATTGCTTGATATGCATGCGAAAGCTGGGCAATGAATAAGGAGGACCAGAGATGAATTGACGCCTTCAAGTTATGGTGGTGGTGAACAGTGCTGAAAATACTATGGACTGCCAAAAGAATGAATAAATCTATCTTGGAAGAAGTTCAGCCAGGAAGCTCCCAAAAGTGAGGAAGGTGAGACTTTGTCTCATATACTTCGGACATGTTATCAGAAGGGACTAGTCCCTGGAGAGGGACATCATGCTTGGTAAAGTAGAGCGTTAGCGAAAAAGAGGAAGACACTCAATGAGATGGATTGATGAAGTGACTGCAACAATGGTCTCAAGCATAACAACGATCATGAGGATGGAGCAGGACCAGGCAGCGTTTCGTTCTGTTGTACATAGCGTCACTATGGGTCAGAACCAACTCCACAGCACCTAGCAACAACAACAACTACACTTATTGAGTTCTTAGGGCAGACCAGATATGTTCTCAGCTTTTACATGTATTAATTCAGAGAGCTTTGAAATATGTTTCCAGCAGTTGGAAGATATAAAAGTTGGCGCCTGCCTTACTCCTGAGAAAGCTTTATTGGGTGGCAAACTCAGAAATCTAAAGGGTAGAAGTAGGCTTGGCTTTTGTAGTAGAGCCTGGAGAGGGTTTTGGCATTGGGATCCATTGTTTCCCACTGGTTAAGAGATGCTTGAGCCCCTCCAAGGATCAGGTAAGTAGTGTTGTATAAGAGAAAATGAGCAAAGGATCTTAGTCCTGTCCAACAGGGCCAAGGAGACTTCAACACAAAGAGACTGGATGTGTAAATCCAGGTAAACAGGTGCTGAAGAAGGAATTATGAATGCTCATCTGGAATAGAGGTATCAAGTGAATTGTAAGAGACCCAGAAGGAATCTCCACATACCCTGCAAATGCTTCACCAAAAGAAAAATGTGGCTTTTATCATCTTCCGTGTTCATTAGGGACAGCATCTTTACCCATCTATCAGGACCATATTGCAGAAAGCCTGAAAGTCTGCAAAGTAAGAAATGTCCTATCCCTTTATCTTTCTTCTTTTCCTTCTTAGACTTAGGTAGAGAAAGAAACCTGAAAACAGCTAGTAGTGGGAGAAAAAGCAAGCAGGAAGGGAGTATAAAGCAGAAGGACCTCGCTACCCTCACTCTATTCCCTCTCCTCTACAGGACTCCAACCTCCAGTAGATCCTCTTTTGGCCAGAGTAGAAGTTTATTGCTCTGTCAAGTTCAAAATTTTTGTTAATATCTTGGACAGGATATTATGGTTTCTAGATTCAGATTGTGATTGCACTTGAAATAACCACAAGACTATAACCTAAGCATTGAAGCCGTGAGGCCCATGAGGGTTTCATGTAAAGGACAGTAAGAGACAAACACAGTTGTATTTCATTGACATCTTAAGTCGTGATTGTACATACAAGTTATACCAGTAAAGACATTGTTTCTAATTCCCCTCATCCCTCACAAAGAGAAAAATCACCAGATGTTCTCTAGGGCAAAGATACATTTCCACGTTTATGTATGTTTGACTTTCCAATCTAAAAGTGCTTTTTATCAGAGAGGGAACATTGAACTAGGATTAGAACAATTCCATTCATCAGTTGGACCTTGGTAACTGACATAACACATCATACCACAATCTTCAAGACACAGCAAAGACAGCGCTCAGAGGTCAATTTATAGCGCTAAATGCACACATCAAAAGAGAAGAATAGCCAAAATCTATATGTTAGCCCTACAACTTGAACAAATAAAAAGAGAACAGCAAAAGAAGCCCACAACTACCAGAAGAAAGGAAATAATAAAGGTTTGAGCAGGAGTGAATGAAATAGAGAACAGAAAAACAATAGAATCAACAAGAACAAAAGTTGGTTCTTTGAAAATATCAACAAAATCTTCAAACCACTGGTCAAACTAACAAAAGAAAAATAAGAGAAGAAGCAAATAACTCACATAAAAAATGAGATGGGGGACATTACAACAGACTCAACTGAAATAAAAAGGATCATAACACAGTACTGTGAAAAACTGTACTCCAACAAATTTGAGAACTTAGAAGAAATGAGCAAATTTCTAGAAACACACTACCTGCCTAAACTAACACAAACTGAGACAGAAAATCTGAACAGATCCATAACAAGAGAAGAAATTGAAGAGGTAATTAAAAAAAAAAAATTAAAAAAAAGCCCTGGCCCGGACAGCTTCACTGGAGAATTCTACCAAACATTCAGAGAAGAGGCTGTATTGGTATGTGTGTAAACCACAGCCCTTGATGACTGAGTTTTAATCCATCTGAAGGAACAAAAATGTTCAATAAAAAAACTTGAAAACATACTTTGGGGCAACATGGTGCTACAGTCATAAGCACCACACCGTCCCTCCACAGCAAAGATCTGAAAAACTAAGTCAAACAGAGTCACACGTCAATCCTGAAACCCTAAGCATCAAATGAAGAGATCAAGCACTGAATGGAAAAAGAAACTGACCGAGAATAGAGAGCAAGGAGAAATACATGCAGAGGTCCCCTATCAGCTACTGCAGCACAGATCCACTGTCTTGGACTCCTATCAGAGATCAGTGAACGGGGGTATGAGAAAGCAGCTTCACTGGGCTTCCAGCAGGAGAAAGAATGACCAGTAACCATTGATATATGCTTTCCCACTCCCCACCCTTCTTCACCCCCACTTGGCCTCCTCTGCTTCCTGCAGCCACAGTCTCTTGGCCGAGAAGCACAAGCTTCACCCCGGTGTAGCTAGGATTCCACCCGCCCGCACTGGCCAGCTCCCTGAGTGCCATTTGTTGGTTGCTGGTGTTGCTTTTTTTCTGCTTCTTTAGATTTCTTCCTTACCTCTCACCATCTCCCCCTCCTTTCTCTCAAATACCTGGCTCTGTGTGCCATCTCTGCTTCTTCTTGAAAAGCTGCGAAACACTGCTCGATGGTTAAACTGCTTCCTGGCCCATGCCGCCATGCTGGTGGGACCCCCGAGGCTTTTTTGTTTGTTTGTTTGCTCTGATTTGTTCTGTTTTAATTTGTTTGTTTGTTTTCTTTTTATTTTCTCGGCCTGGAAGCCCCTTCTAGCAGGGCAGTACCACGCAGCTTGGAAGCTAGTCCCTTACTCTGCAAATGCACAGGGACATCCCTGGGGGCATTTCTTTTTCTCTTTTTTCTTTTAGTCTTTTTTGTTTGTTTTTTTCTTTGTTTTGTTTTCTTCTCTCTCTTATTCCCTTTTTGTCTTTCTTCATTTCCAATTTCTCATTTTATTCATTTTTTTCTTTTTTTTCTTTTTCTTTTTCCCCATTTCTCAGTCTCTCATCTCTTCACTCCAATAGCAAGCTCCCTTAGCGCTCTTTTTTGTTTGTGTGTATGTTTTTGGCCCTGTTCCTCTCTCCTCTCTCTCATCTTTCCCATAACCATCTTAGCTCCATACATCACATTCTACCCCCTCCTTCCTGCCTACCTGCACTGTACACTGAACATCACACTCCCAAGCAGCACAGGCACAGCCTACTGGAACCTGGCTTGCACTGATTCCTGGTCCACACTGTTAGCCCTAGTACGTGCCACAAACAACCCATCCCAGTAACTCCCCTTCAGCTGGATCTGCCCTGTTGTACCATACCTGAGTGACTAACCCTGCCCATTAGAGAAGGAGGTGAAAAGTATCATGCCCACAGACAAGCAAAGAACAAAGAACACACAGCCCACCTGCTCAGACATAACCAAACAAAACAAAAAAGCAGGGTGAAACAAACAGATCGACAATCAGTAAATAAGGAAAATAACTACTGAATGCTCCGAAGGCAGCAGACAATATCAAAACATATACAAAAACAGGACAGGATGGTTCCAGTAGGGGTCCAAAATAAAATACCGGATGACTTTCCAGAAGAAGAAAAGCACTAGAACTAACTGATAGTGAATTAAAATCTCCAATATTCAGAATTATCCAAGGGTTGAAGCAAAAAGCAGACAAAAATGAGAAAAAATAGACAGATTCACAGAAAAGGCAGACAAATTCATGGAAAATACAGACAAAAAATGGAAGAATTCAACAAAAATAATACAGGAACAAAATGCTAAAATAAATTCACAACTAGAAATCATACAAAAACAGCAATTAGAAGTCCAAAAGATAAATAATAAGATTTCAGAAATGGACAGTGTCATTGAAGGGCTGAGGAGCAAGTTTGAAACAATGGAAGACAGGATCAGTGAAATAGAAGACAAACACTTGGCTACTACTCTGTTTGAGGAAAAATCAGAAAAAAGAATGAATAAAAATGAAGAAACCCTGAGAATTATGTGGGATACAATCAAAAGCAAACCTCTGCAAGTGATCAGAGTTCCGGAACAGGGGGAGAAAATAGAAAACACAGAGAGGATCACTGAAGAATTGCTGACAGAAAACTTCCCCAATATCATGAAAGATGAAAAGTTGACCATCCAAGAAGCTCAACAAACCCAATGTAGGATAGACCCTAAAAGAAAATCACCAAGGCATATCATAATCACACTTGCTAAAACCAAAGACAAACAAAGAATCCTGAGAGCAGCTGGAGAAAAACAAAAAGTCACACACAGAGGAGAAACAATAAGACTAAGCTCGGATTATTCATCAGAAACCATGCAGGCAAGAAGGCAATGGCATGATATATATAAAACCTTGAAAGAAAAAATTGCCAGCCAAGAATAATATATCTTGTGAAACTCTCATTCAGATATGATGGTGAAATTACGTCATTTCCAGATAAACAGAAATTAAGGGACTATGTAAAAACCAAACCAAACTTACAAGACTTATTAAAGGGAGTCCTTTGATCTGAGAACAAACATCAGACCACAGGCTGAATACAGGACACGGGATTGTACTAGCCAGATACCAACCTAGGAAATGAACTCTTAAGGACTACCCCAAACCAAAAGAGTTACAACAGGGAACCAGAGAGGTTAATCTGTAAATGACAACAGCATCAGAACAATAAAAGAGGAAATAAACTGTTTAGGTATAGAACCTTCTAATAGAGAGGAAGGCAAGGCAATACCAAGTAACAGTAGACTTGTTCAATCCTAGGAAGAAAAGGGTAAATTTCAAGGTAACCACAAAGAAAGTTAACAAACCTACTCATCAAAATAAAGAAGAAAAACATAAAGTCTCAGTAAAAGCAAACCTATGAAAACAAAAGAAATGAAAAAAAAATACACAAACAAAAGGAGCTCAGCACAGGAGAGTAAGAGGAACAAAGAAAACGTCAACACTACAAAAAAAAAAAAGCACTACAAAATGACAGCAATAAACTCACACCTATCAATAATTACACTGAATGTAAATGGTTTCAATGCACCCATAAAGAGACAGAGAATGACAAAATGCACTAAAAAAACAGGATTCATCCATATGCTGTCTACAAGAGACACACCTTAGAAACAAAGACATAAATTTATTAAAAATCAAAGAATGGAAAAAATATATCAAGCAAATAGCTACCAAAAAAAAAAAAAGAGCAGAGGTGGCAATACTAATCTCAGATAAAATAGACTTTAAAACAAAATCCACCATAAAAGACAAAGAAGGACACTATATAATGATTAAGGGGATGATGCATCATGAAGACGTAACCATAATAAACATCTACACACCCAATGACAGGGCTCCAAAATACATAAAACAAATTAATGACACTGAAAAGAGAAATTGACAGTCCCACATAATAGTAGGAGGCTTCAACAAAACTTGAAAACATAGATGTACAATATTTGCAGATGTGAAATCCTCACAATTATGCGTCATTTACACATATTTGTTTATCTTACCAATTTAAATCATATTTTACATTTTGCATGGATATGATTCAGCAAAGTATGGCTAAAATACAATAAAAAAAGTCAAGCTCTATTCAAAATGTCAAAAATCAAACTGAATCCTTTCCTTTTAACTCCCCCCCTCAACTTGCCTTATTTTTTTGCTTTCTATTTTTATTAATGTTATTTGTCTTATTTGGAAACCCTGGTTGCATAGTGATTAAGAACTACAGCTGCTAACCAAAAGGCTGGCAGTTCGAATCCACCAAGTGCTCCTTGGTAACCTATGGGGCAGTTGTACTCTGTCACATAGGGTCACTATGAGTCAGAATCGAATTACCAGCAACAGGTTTGGTTTTTCGCTTGGTTTGTTTTAAGGTGAATTTCTGCAGAACCAAACCCTGAATCAGGAACGTGAGCACAAATAGCTTATTTGGGAGGTGATTCCAGTCAGCACCAGAAAGGAAGTGAGGTAATGAGACAGAAGCAAAGGAAGCCGGTGAAGAGTGTGTTGCATATGGCGCATATTACTGCTGTGGACCAATGGGGCTCAATTCCACTGGGGACTCTGGCAGAAAGTAGAACATGCCTCAGAATTTTATACCAACCAAGGACTGAGGGTGTTGGTGTTTGTATGCAACTCATGCCAAGCTCCACAAGGCTAAAAATGCACACATACCTAATTTTTCCATGAACTCTTCTAAACTACTCCCCTCATGCCATCTTTCTATTTACTCTCCAGGTCATTTCAGTATTTATTCTCTCAATTGCTTTATTATCTACCTCTGTGTACTTGAAGTTGTTAGGCTTCTTTCAGTAGAAAGTTCAAGGAAGGGCAGAACAAGAACATTTTTATTCCACTGTAAAAACAACTAAAACAAACAAAAGCAGAGAAAAACAGTTCATTGTCAATAAAAGAAGAAAACAGCCACCATCCCATTCCCAATAAAGAATGCCTACTAAAAACTGCAAAATCTGTATCAAAATGGTTGGAGGATGCTGAACTCTCTGGCTCTCTGACTTTGGGCACAGACACATTCCTTAAAAGTAAATTTCATAGCCCTAAAATGTAAATAGAGCCATTTTTTGATTAAAAATAATTAAATTTAGGGATGCAGGTTGACCATGTGTGTGTAAAAATATGTATGTACATTCATATGTATCTATGCTCCTGATCTTTCTACGTGTGTGCATATACTCATGAATGTTCTTTCTGGTAGATAGATATTGGTGTATTCTTCCTTTCTTTTTCTCCTTTTTTAAGTTAACTATTGTGATGGTTCAGTTTATTCATCAACTTGGCTAGGCTATGGTGCCCAGTTATTTGGCCAAACATTAATCTAGATGTTGCTATGAAGATATTTACATATAACGGACATTCATAATCAACTGACTTTAACGAAAACAAATTGCCTTCTATATTGTGGGTGGACCTCATCCAATCTTTTGAAGGCCTTAGGAACTAACACTGAGGTTTCACAAGGGTTGAGGATTTTGCCCAAAGACCGTAAATAGGCATGATACTGCAATTTCTAGCCCTCCAGCTGGCGATCAATTTTGGACAAAAGACTGCTGGAATTTTCAGCCAAACGTCTGACTTATGGATTTTGGACTTTCCAGACCCCACAATCAAGCAAGCCAATTTCCTTAAAATAAATCTCTATCTACCTACTTATCTATCTGTCTGTCTCTCTGCCTGCCTGCCTGCCTGTCTGTCTATCATTGATTCTGTTTCTCTGGAGAACCCTGACAAGACAAGTATATTTCTTGAATTAACATTTATAATTTTCATAAAAATAATATTCATTATTCTTAAACACAACAACAAAAAGCAAAGATTCTATTTCTCCTTCTCTCCTCCTTATTAAAGTGTCTCAGATACCTTTGACAATTCCATTTCCTTTTCATTTCAAGTAGGATCCAATCTCTCCTACCTCAGTGCTACTCCATGGACCTCCTTCCAGCTTCATAGGTGGAACCTAGACTGCCTCTTCCTTGGCACACTCTTCTCTCCACCACATCCTAGTTCGGGTCTGCCTTTTTCTCAGATAATTGCAGTAACCATCCCACTGATTTTCCCTCATCCAGGATCTACCCACTTAATAAAATGGTTTTACATGCCCAAGTTTAATCTTTTAGATGTACAATTTTCATGTATAAAAGAGCTTCTTTAGATTGCTGTTGTTGTTAGATGCCATCAAGTCAGTTCTGACTCATAGCGAACCCATGTACAACAGAACAAAACACTGCTTGGTCCTGCACCATCCTCGTGATTGTTGTTATGCTTGAGCCCATTGTTGCAGCCACCGTGTCAATCCATCTCATTGAGGGTCTTCCTCTTTTTTGCTGACTCTCCACTTTACTAAGCATGATGCCCTTCTCCAGGGACTGAGCTGTCCTGATAACATGTCCAAAGTACACGAGATGAAGTCTCACCATCTTTTCTACTAAGGAGCATTCTGGCTGTACTTTTTCCAAGACAGATCAATACATTGCCATTCTTTATAAACAGAATTTAAACCCCTTAGCCTAGGATTCAATGGCTTCCAAAAAATGCTTTCATCCCTCCTTTCCAGGTATATCTCACTGCTTCTCATATGTTTCAGGAAAACTGATTCCTTTCTATTTCCCAAACGTGCTCCATGGTCAAAACTAGTGCATCTTGTCATACTCTTTGCTCTCCTTGGAATGCCACCTCCTCTCGTCCATATCAACCTATTGAAATTTACTGTCCTCCAAAGTTCAGCTCCAATACCACCTTTTCCATGAAGTTATCTGGCCACCCCCAAGCC
The DNA here is from genome assembly GCA_030035585.1 of Dugong dugon. Taxonomy (NCBI): domain Eukaryota; kingdom Metazoa; phylum Chordata; class Mammalia; order Sirenia; family Dugongidae; genus Dugong; species Dugong dugon. The sequence continues at coordinate 25,568,464 of CM057466.1, forward strand.
AGAAATAGTATGTTCTTTTGAAGTCTCTTACAGCACTAGTTTATTTTACTTTGAATTTTTTGCCTATAGACCCCTAGATTGAGAGCTCTTTGAGGACAGGGTCAGTTATCTATTCTTGTGTTTTCCATTGAATCAAACAAGTCCCTTGCATGTAACAGACACAAAACAGATACATATTGAACCAAGGATATCACAAAGAATCTTACTAAAGGAGAAAGAATTCAGAAGCAACAAGAGAAGTTGTTTTCAAATATCTGAGATTTCAAGTGAATGGATGTAATTTTTTTCTATTGTTTTCATAAGGAAGGATTAAAATAAATTAATGGAAGTTTTAGGGGCCATGGAGATTAAAAAAGAAGCTTCCCCTAATTTCTTCAAGATTTGTATCAGCTGAATACTTGTTACTACTCTGTTTACTTCATGTATTTATTCTTTTGTTTTTTCTAATAATTAGTCAATTGACATTATTGGTATACTTTAAGTATTGTTCTAGTTGCTGGGTATACAATAGTGAACAAAATATCTGATTTTTACTTATAATCTACTAAAGAAAATAGACAAAAATCAAATGCAAATAAATATACACATTGTGGTCAGTGCCATGAAGAAAAATGATAGTGTACTGTGCAACAGACTATGAGAAGGATTTAGGGTTAGGAAAGTGTCTGAGGCTAAGTTCTTTAGAGAAGCAAAGCCAGTGAAGTGTCTGTATATATATATATGTATGTATATATGTGTGTGTGTATATGTATATATATATATATATATATATATATATATAGGAAGAGGGAGAGAGAGAGAAAGACATGGCCCTGGTTGTGGAGTGGTTAAGAGCTCAGCTGCTAACCAAAAGGTCAGCAGTTTGAATCTACCAGCCGTTCCTTAGAAATCCTATGAGACAGTTCTACTCAGTCCTGTAGGGTTGCTAGAAAAGCAAAACCAGTGAAGTATCTATATATATATATAGAGAGAGAGAGAGAGAGAAAGAGAGAGAGCAATTTTCTATCTGTATATAAAGAGAGATTTATATGAAAGAAACGGCTTACAGGGTTGTAGAAGCTGGAAAGTCCCAAGTCTGTGGGTCAGGCTGGAGGCTTCTCCTGACTCAAGTACCTGCAGGGGCTGGAAAACCCAAAATCCAGACCTCAGAGGCTGATGAATCCCAAGACTGGCAGACAAGCTGCTAGCTAAGTCTCAAGAACCAGAGGTCAGATGAACAGGAGCCAGCTGGAGGATCCAGAGCAAGCAAAAGCCAATGAGCCTTGCCAGAAAGTGCACCTGTATTGGATATAGGCCATAACCCCAGGGAAACTCCCTTTCAGCTGATGGCTACTCACATCAGATGTCATCATGGAGGTGATTACATCATTATAAGATTGCAAAACTACATCATAAATGCCAAACCACTGAGAATCACCGCCTAGCCAAGTTGATACACAACCTTAATGATCACAGAGGACAAGGAAGATCTCTCAGAGAAGGTGATATTTAGGTTTATATCTGGTGGATGGGGAGAGGGCAATTAGCCAAGTAAAGAGCAGAAAAAAGAGAATTCCAGGAAGAGGGAAGAACATGTAGAAAGATTCATACTTGCGAAAGATCTGGGCATGTTTAAAAAAAATGAAAAGTATCCAGCAGAAATAGAGAGTAAGAAGCAGGAAGAAATTTACAAGAGGTAAGGCTGAGTTTAAGGAGCCCTAGTGGCACAGTGGTTAACTACTTGGCTGCTAACCAGAACTAAGTTCAAACCCACCAGTTGCTCTGTGGGAGAAAAGACCTGACAATCTGCTCCTGGGGCAGTCCTACTCTGTCCTATAGGGTTGCTGTGAGTTGGAACCCACTCGACAGCACGCAACAACAAGGCTGAGTTTGGCATTGGCTAGGTCATGCAAGGCCTTGTAGGAAAGTTAAAGATTTTGTATTATATCTTGGAAGTCACTGAAGAATATTAAGCCAGACAATGATATGATCATATTTACATTGTTCAATAGATTATTTTGGCTGTTTTGTGGAGAATACATTGGAGAAGGAAAAGCATGAAAGCTGGGAGATCAGTGAGAAGGCTATTGCAGTTTGCCAAGTGAGAGATCGTGATGGTTTGGTCTAGAGTGATGGGTAAAGAGAAAGGGAATGAATTTGAGACATATTTTGAATTGTGAATGGACGATACTAATTAGCTGTTGAGTATGAAAAAAGTAGATCTCAAGCATGATTGTAAGTTATTTATTTAAACAACTAGCTGCATGGTAGTGGATTATTGTTATTTGGGAAGACCAGAAAAGGACAGAGGGGAGTGGTTCAAGATCAAGATGTACTCCCTTAAGTCTCTGGTGATACAGGGCAGTTTGGTTGGATCTGTCCAGTGGCTCTGTCTTTGTCTTCCCAAGTTTATCCAGCTCACCTCTTGGATGGAAGAATATTATTCAGAGGCCCTTCCTGAGCCCTCATGGAATTTTCATTGTGCTTAGTTCCATGTGCAGACTCTACCACTGGATCACAGTAGCTCGGTTTGTTTTCTTGGTCATCTTGACCTTAAGTGCAGAAGCAAACAAGAATATCTTCTTCCATGGAAATCTGAGCACACCACAAACGCAATGCAAAGTAAAAGCAAAGCAACTTCTAAAGTCTTGTGCAATTGAACAATATTGTCATTTTCAATTTTGAGAAATTTTGAATACATTCTGTTTGTCCTCAGGAATGTTCTTTCCACAGATCCTGCCTGGACTTTTATGAGGATGTGTTGGTTGGCAATGTGGCTTGTTTGACATGAGGGTTTTTCAAAAGTTTCAAAGCAGCAGCATCGTTTTTTTCTAATATGTTTTCTGAAGGTAAAAGCCAAGATCACTGGCTGACAAGAGAGCTGGGGATCCAGAGGTCTCAGCAATTCTAAGGTATCTCTAGGGATTCCAAGATTGTAGTCGAAAGCTTATTTTAGTTAAATCAGCAAGGAAGGCTTCAAAATCCAGTAGCGATAAGGTCATTCTCCCAAGAAAAGAGTCTTGTCTCCAAAAATGTGATTTTATTCTAGTTCAGCCACCAAATCACTATCTGGTTATGAACAATTCACTTTCCATTCTAGGTCTTGGGGTACTCAGCTACATCAGGGATCTGGATTAGATAATCTTAAAAGTTTATCCTAGTCTTAACATCCTATGGGTTGAACTATAAAAGTCTGACTCTGCTAAAGGTTTTCAGGATCATGATAACCTCTTCAACTTTCCCTTTGAATGGAGGTTGGTGTGTGGTTGTGGGAGAGGGAGGAAGAAGGGAGAGGTCTGGACAAGTATGTAGTAGGAAGCTGTGTAAAGCGCCTTGGTGGCACAATGGTTAAGAGCACAGCTGCTGATGGAAAGGTTCCACGGGAGAAAGAACTTGGCAATTTGCTCCCGTAAGGATTACAGCCTAGAAAACTCTATGCGGCCATTCTACTTTGTCCTATAAGGTTGCTATGAGTAGGTATCGACTCGATGGCATAAAACAACAACAGCAGGAGGCTGTGTGATTTGGCTAACGTCCACCAGAAATCTAGGTAATGAGCCTTATTCACTGACTTCATCCCCAGACTCACTGTGGACTTGGGATGAGGCAAATCCTCATGTCATGATGAGTTTCATTATCAGGATAAATGGAGATGTTTTCATCTCCACTCAGGAGGAAAAGAATTCACGAGACTGTGAATAAATACAGAATTTAGCCTCATTGTTCAGTTCTGAAAATATCAGATAAGAGGAGCTCTTAAAAGAAAGTCACTGAAGAAAAATAAATAAATGAGGATTTTATCTCTGGCTTTTAATGTCCTTATCAGAAAGCTTTATTTAATTATGGCATAATCTTCCATTTTACATGAGACCAAGAGTGCAACGCAAGGATAAGCTGCTGTTTTCATCATTCTTTTCTGTTATCCTAAATGATCCAGAAGCAGATCTCTGGAGGATTTTAAATTTTGTGTGATAAAACCCAGAGTCTGGCAGCCTTTCAGATGCAGTGTGTCAAGTTAGGTACCTTTGTTTTCTTGTGGGTATATTAGGAATGAAGTGGAAAAAAATAGAAAAAGGAGTCATTCGAGAATAATTCATTAGTAGATCCAAAAATATAAGATTAATCTGAGTTCATTTATTTCTCTCAAACTGGAGCAATGTCTTGAGAAAATTAAGTGTATCACTTCAGTAAAATTGTTTTCCTCTTAGTTCAAATCTTTGATAAAGAGCAAGACTTGATGGGGTTGTAGAAAAAGAGGAGGGGCAGATTATTTTAGAGTACAGAGTCCCTGGAGATGGGTGAGCAGATTGTTTTACGTTTGCTAAAAGCAGTCCTAGGGTCAAGCGAGATTTTTTTTTTTAATTTGTTGTTGTTGTTGTTGTTGTTAAGCATATACACAGCAGAACATACACCAGTTCAACAATTTCTACATGCACAGTTCAGTGACATTCATTACATTCTTCGAGTTGTGCAACCATTATCACCATCCTTTTTAAAAATGTTCCTCCCCCGTTAACATAAACTCACTGCCCCCTAAATTTCCTATCTAATCTTTCAAGTTGCTATTGCCAATTTGATTCCCCGTAGATAGCTCTTAAAAGAGGACAATGCTTGTTTTTCACTAGTTAAGCTACACTATTGTTTGTTTTTAAGAAGACAGCAGGGGATATTTTTGGTTTAAGGTTTAAAGATTGTCTTCTTTCTGAGAAATAGAATTTCCCCCAAAGCCCTTGTAGAGAGAATGGCCAGAAGACCACAGGGGGAGACAGCGACTGCATCACCATCATTTTACATGTGTGGAAGGGTTTTAAAAAGGATAGAGTGCTCCCTAAATTGAAGTAATGTTATTTCTAAAAAGTGATCGTTATTATATAGTCAATGATGATCAATGAATAAAAGGAAAGCCTCAGACTCCTTAGAAAATTGTCTTTAGTCACTGTGATGTTTTTAATGAGAGTGATTCTTTATCTTTTGAAAGTGCAGTCCATTTCAGGGAACATCTAAATGTCACCTGAAACTGATTCTGGCAAACAAGAAAGGTCCTCTTTTGGTAAAAATTCAGTTTTGATAATAAAACGATCTGCAAACTTTCTCCATAAATCTTTCCCAGATCACTGGTATTATCAAAGGGTTCCGCCCATGGCGTGCTAAAGAGTCTCTCTTTGAAGGACATCGACTATACAATCGCCTTTCTGCTTATGTTTTAAAAGTAACTGAGGATGGTACTTTGTGTGACAGAACCTGAGGCCTGACCGTCTTACAGATGCAGAATTTCATGTCAGTGACCCATGTTTAGGACTGAAGTGGAAAAAAAATAACATTTTATTTACACAATTTGCATTATTGAAAGTAAGAGGAAAGAGTCATCTAAAAAGTTTTTGGAGCCCTGGTGGTGCAGTGGTTAAGAGCTTGGCTGCTAACCAAAAGGTCAGCAGTTCGAATCCACTGGCGGCTCCTTGGAAATCCTATGGGAGAGTTTTACTCTGTCTTATTGGATCGCTATGAGTCGGGATCGACTCCATGGCAAAGGGTGGTGACAAATGTCTGCCTTGAGCATTGTGCTCTTTTGAAAAACTATCTGTGCGGGATCAAATTGACAATGGCAACTAGAAAGGTAAGAGAAGAAATTTAGGGGGCAGTGAGTTCATGTTAATGGTGGAGGGAAAGGAGGGTGAGAATGGTTCTATAACTTGAAGAATATACTCAATGTCACTGAATAGCACATGTAGGAATTGTTGAATTGGTATATGTTCTGTTGTGTATATTTTCAACAAAGCAAAAAACAAAATAAATTATTTTTAAACAAAATTTGAAAATTGTTTGTAGGTAATTAATTTTAAAATATAAATTGCCCCCTCCCTCCAAAAAATAAATTGGCCCAGATCAGTTTACTACTTATATTCTGAACTCCTCCAAGGAAGGGGGTGGTAAGGGCGGTGGAAGCATCATACTCAAGGAAAAGAATGAGATTATATATGTGTATATACATATATATATACATATATAATATATATATGTATATATATATATATATAAAGATGAGCCACTTCACTGCATTGTCTATTTTTTTAATGCAAAAGGTAGAGTACACTAGTTGTACCTTTGCTTATTATTTCCCTTCAGCTCTGGATTCTCTTCATGATTCTTCTTTCCCATGGGTAAAGGACAGAGACAGAAGGAGAACACACATGTTGGGAAGGCTGAAGAGGGGAAGTTCCCCAGGGAGCTGAGGCATATGGATCCACTCAACACCATGCCTAGAATTGTTACTATGCTACAGGTTGGCTCAAAACAATAACGGCAGTCTCCTGTTGACTAGCTGAGGCCAGCTGGTATTTCTAGGCAAAACAAACAAGCTTTGAGTAAGCTGAGATGTTTAGTGACCCCACAGGGAGTGTGGAAATTTTCTTGGGAATCAAAGTTTAACTTCATCCCAGAAATAGATACAGGGAAAGGGGGACTAATTTTTTGGAGACCTCTCTGTGGAATGTGATAACATTCCATTTTTAAAACGAAAAAAATCAGAGAATATTTAATGCTGCAAGGAATCCCAGAGATCTTTACTCATGGAAGTAATAGAGGCCTAGAGAGAAATAATTTGCCTAAGGTATCACAACTAGTGAAAAGCAAAGATGCCACCTTGAAGCCTAAGGTGTGCCTGACCTAAGCCATGGTATTTTCAATCGTATCATATGCGTGCGAAAGCTGGACAATGAATAAGGAAGACCGAAGAAGAATTGACGCCTTTGAATTGTGGTGTTGGTGAAGAATATTGAATATACCACGGACTGCCAAAAGAACGAACAAATCTGTCCTTAGAAGCAAAGATGAGGAGACTACATCTTACATACTTCGGACATGTTGTAGGAGAGATCAGTCCCTGGAGAAGAACATTATGCTTGGTAAAGTACAAGGTCAGTGAAAAAGAGGAAGACCTCAACGAGATGGACTGACACAGTGTCTGCAACAATGGGCTCAAGCATAACAATGATTGTGAGCATTGACTGGGCAGTATTTCGTTCTGTGGTACATAGGGTCGCTATGAGTTGGAACCAACTCAATGGCACCTAACAACAACTACAACAACCACAACTAGTTCATGGCAGAGCTAGGACCAGATCCAATGTATTCTGATTTACTGTCCAGGATATTTTATGTGCACACCTCTTTCTAAATACAAATTCATTTTGTTCACTTTTCTAAATAACATTTGCTAGAACATAGACACAGTATTTGGGTCTAGTGAGTACCTTTCTCCCCAAGAAGTTAAGAGGATGATGATCATTATTTTATCTCTATGACTAAGATCCCATTTTAAGCAATCTGCATATCATCAGGTACTGCTATCGAGAGGTAGTTTGGAAGTGGACCCAGCAGGAGCAGATTGGTTTATGGGGCAGCCTGGGTAAAGAAACCACAGGCAGGCTGGTGAGGACCAGGTGGTCAGGTAATCAGGAAGTTGGAATCTATTTTCAGGGAAACCAAAATGAGTCCTGAGGTCAGAAATTATTCTGGTACAATGAATGAGGAGTTCTACAGCAAAGCCATATTGGTGAGTTTTATGGGTTCTGCCAACATTTTTGTTTGAATGAACTCTTTAAACTATGATAAGCAAAATCATCAATGTTAAAGATATTCACTTTTGGTATTTTAGCTTGATAATTTTCTTTGATCATTAAGCTTATTGAACAGTTTGAGATTTTCTGCAAAATGAATTAAGGACACTTTATTCAAAATCAAAGCAAAGTTTTCTTTCTCCTTGTTTTACATATGTAGTTGTCTATTTAATTAGTTTTTTTCTATAGCTGATACTGAATCATTTGAGTAACTAATCATTGTGACTACACAGATTTGGGTAAAAGACGAGGCACTGAGGTTTTATGCATATTTAAAATAATAAAAATCTAATGAAGTTCCATGTTATTACCTAGAAAACAGTTTATCCTAGATTTGCCACAGGCAAACAAAGCTGTTAGTTAATGAGATGATGAGATTTCTGGGGCCAGGGGTAGGGAAGGACTATACTGAGACTTGGAGGGATCACATCCTCCTGCTGGTTGGAGTGAGCTGTGAGTGCCTATCAGCCAGCATTAGAGAATAGAAGAAGCAGGCTCCAGAGATGTGCTGGAGGCACCTGGAAATGCTATCCAGAGACACAGGCATGCAGGACCAATTGGAGAGACTCGGTGCCAGCATGTGGGATGCCACATGTCAGACTATGAGTGATGTGGACTTTGTTGGGGAAGGGTCCAAAAGGAGAGAAATGGAGATAAAGTGTGGGGAAAGCAGACTAGAATAATGAGAGAGACAGATACTCAGAAATGGAATTTGTTGAGTCTTAGTAAATGAGGTTTATTGTTCTAGTTTTTGGCTCTTCTTATATCCCTGTGATCCTACCAGAAGATGAGACTGGAGGCTACAAAAAGAAGGTTGGAGAAGTTGACTAGAACATAGCAGTCTGTTGGCAGGTACTAAAAGGAATTCCTGTCTGCAGAGCGTAACAACAAAGAAGATATTGTTAGTAAAGCAGGCTCAGGGTCCAGATTCAAATCCTGACTCCTCAACTTATTTGCTCCGTGAACTTTGTTTTTTAGTTTTTCTAAATTCCTTCATTTGAAAATTTATATAATAATAGATCCCTTAATTTCGCCCGATATCCCAATATCAAGGACCAAATAAAGTCACAAAATGTTTCCGGCTCAGAGTGTTCATTAAGTATTAGTTGAACTTCAACAACGATGAAAGTTTAATGCTATGAGAGAATTTAATGGGACTCCTTTAGCAGCTACGTACTATATTTGTATCTCTGCTTGTGCCTTCTCTGATTGGGCTTTCCACCTAGGTCCCCAACAAAAGGTGCATGCTGCAGCAGCTGAGGGTTTTATTTTGCTGGAAGTGAGTACAAGATACTATTCATTTGAAGTGATCTTCTCCATCCTTTCTCTTCGAAGCTGAGGCCAGAGAACAGAGAACACTGCCACCCCTGTAACTGGGCCAGGCCCTGGAGGCGTCGGCGGGCACAAGGGCAAGGGCACAAGTCCAAGCAGGCGCCAGATACATGTCACGATGAGGCGTGGAATTATATTCCGAGGCGCCACAAGTATGAAAGTTACCTGAGCGAGGCAGCCGGACAACAGGTGGGAAGGCTTTTCTGCTGACACATCGCCGCAATCAAAACTGGTAGCCCCGCTTGAAATTGGGGATTGGGTTGCAACTTAGAAATGGCCCCTGGGCGCTGTTGCCCTCCTTACACCTCTGCCAGTCCCCAGTGAAGGGTTCATACGGGGAGTCCAGTCTGAAGCAGGGCAGACCAGATCCTGGGGGAGGTCCTCATAACTGATCTAAAACACTTCCGTGGGCTAGACTTAGGCTCACACAAGCAATAAGCTGCAGCAAGAAGTATAGCCAGATGTCAAGTGGTAAACAGTATCAGTGTGGCTGTAAGAGGAGACAGGAGGGCACCCTAGCAGAGAGATAAGGCCCACCCTCGAGGAGTCTGTCAGTAAGAATTAGGTTTAAGTCCAAGCATTAGTGATGTGTCACAGCTGGGAAGAGAGGCTTGGGTTCAGGAACAATCTCAGAGCCTTCAGGAGAAAGGCAGGGGCCCCACTTTAGAGAAGGTGGGGTGATCCTTTCTCTATTCAGATAGGATCCTGGAGGTGGGGCGGGGGGGGGGGGGGCTTCTCCTGATCTGTCTCCATGAAGGAACTTCTAGAGTAACACTTCATCTCCAGCTTGACCTGTGATTAACCTGGTACCTTTAATTTAATGATGGGGCTGGCAGTGTTAGAAAGACCAACTGCTTCAGATCAAAGTCATGTTCTTCAAACCTGCTTTTTCATCAATAAAGGTAATATACAGATATTTAGCTCTTCCATTTCTAGGTCTACTCAAGTGGTTCCAACATTGAAGTTGGGAAAAGAGAAGTGACTAATTAGCAGGCCTAACATTCCCAAACAGGAGAAAACAAGGTTTCAGTTTCTAAACCAGGATTCAAGGGCAGAGCCAGTAAGGAGACAGTGGAGACCACTTGGCCTTGGGACAAAATCTCTTTGAACTACTGGGTGAATAGTGCCAGACTTAGTCTCCAGAACCTGCAGCAGAGCTGAACCTGAAATGTGCAAAGTACCCCTACTGTAAAGACTGCAAGGACAGAGATGGGAAGGGTCTCAAAGATAGTCAGGGCATGAGGGTCATCTGAGAATGATGGATCACTCCATGCATGCAGAGAATTTGTCTCTCCCAGAAGTTCTGATAATAAGGTTTTTCTTTGCATCTGTGCATAGAAGTCTGTTATCTCTTATGCAGGAATGAATTAAGATCTGTTATTCCTGTGGTCATGTCTCTTTCTAGATGCATTATGTCACCTATCTTTGGCTCTCAAGTTGAGTTCACAGCAATATTCGCCCTCTGTCCAATACATCTGGTTTTACACCTACACACATATATATACACCGACACATATGACTTGTCCATATTTATTTTACGAAATGATTTCATAAGTTCCTGTTGGCAATTAAACAAGAAATGCTATCTGTACAAGTTGAACTGAAGCAGAGTTTTGACAGGTGCCCTGATGGTGCAGTTGTTAAGAGCTTGGCTGCTAACTGAAAGGTCAGCAGTTCAAATCCACCAGCTGCTTCTTGGAAACCGTATGGGGCAGCTGTACTCTGTCCTACAGGGTTGCAATGAGTTGGAGTCCACTCGATGGCAATGGGTTTGGTTTTTTTGTATGAAGATATTTTAGCCACAGAAAGATTCAGTGTGATACATGCGGAAAAGAACTAAAAAGACTTCAGTTCTGGCCCTGGTACTTGCAAACTGTGCCCTTAGACAAGTCATTTCTCTTATATAAGCCTCAGTTTTCTCATTGGTAAAATTACAATACTAATGTCTTACTCAAAGGAATCCTTAAAATTTAAATGAGTAAATGTTTGTGAAAAGAACTAGCATTATACCCCATACATAAGATATGGCAAATTAACTGGATTTCAATCCAAATTGTAGTTTTAGCTTATTTGGGGAGTTACTAGCATTATTTGGAGCCCTGGTGGCGCAGTGGTTAAGAGCTTGGCTGCCAACCAAAATGTCAGCAGTCGGAATCCACCAGCCCCTCCTTGAAAACCCTATGGGGCAGTTCTACTCTGTCCGATAGGGTCACTATGACTCAACGGCAATCAGTTGTTTTTTTTTTTTTCCTTTTTAACATTAATTTCACTCCTTTCTTGTCCAACTAAATTTGTCTCCCAAAGAATGAAGTTAGAATGCCTCCATGACAAGGGTGGGGGCAAGAATGCTTGCATGTTTTGTTCAGCTGGAATTTTAAGCTAAATCAGGAATGAAGGTAAGCACAGGGCCGGAGCTATTAAAGAAATTGGAAAGGAACAGACAGTTCTGGAATGCGGCAGCTCCTGTTTGATTTTACAGGGAAGTTAAATATTAATTTTTCTAAAAAAAATTTTTTCCTCCGGGAGGGCTTTCTCTCTTTCTCTCTCTCTTACGTTGACAGATTGTTGGTGGTTTGCCTTTCACAGTAACTTATTGGGGGCAGGTAGGGGGGGAAGTCTTCAGATGATCCTATCTGCATAAGCGGAAAGAAAAAGTCTTAAAAACAACTCCCTTGTTGCCAGCATCAACAGCAGCTGAACACGGGTTGGGTTGTTGCACACTGAGAACTATTCCTTTCATTTCAAAGGAAACAACGATGTTTGGGGCAAAGCCCTGGTTACACCACGATCAAAATAAACTACCTAATATTGTATTTACTTATAGAGAGTGTTGATTAAATCTACTGCTGAAGTCTGAGCATACGTTTTATTGTACCATAAAGAATTTGTAGGAAATAGAGAAGTCAGCTTTGAAAAACTAAGCAGATTGGGGAAAATAAGAAGCATTTGAAGATCTTTTCTTCTCTGAATTTCTTCCTGCTGATGGTAAAGCTAGTGGTTGCAATGATACTGTTGACTTGTCAACAGAAGTCAAAAGGAAATTCAAGCTTCTGTCAAGATTCATTCCAAATGTAACAAAATAGGAAGCAACTGAACCCTTTTTAAAGTTTTTGGATGAATTCTCTTGTGCTTTGGCTGTTCTTTGAATTTGTAAGGAACAGAGAACAAAAGTGGAATTGCAGGCTCCCGGCTTATATCTATCTTAGCAGACACTTCAACTTCTTATACTTCTAATGGCTCCTTTTCTCAAATCATAATTTCTTTTTCTTTCAGGCATTTTTGCTTTCTTTCTCATTAAAAAAAAAAAATCACAACACAACTATCACCCAATCTTCCATGCCATTTAGCATAAAAAACCAAACCAAAAAGTGACCCCATTTAGCAGACATGCTTTATATTGCAGTCTACGAAATTCAGCATCCTCCTCTTGCTGTTAGCCAACCATGGGACCTGTGGGCCTATGCTTCCTCATTTGTAAAATGAGAGAATTGGACCAGACTTGTAGTGTTGAAACTGTATTGTAACCCAGGGTTCCTCAACCTTGGCACTGTTGACATCTGGGGCTAGATAATTCTTGTTGCAGGGAGGAGGATGACGTCCTGTACATTCTGCGATGGTTAGCGGCATCACTGGCCTCTACTGACTAGATTCCAGTAGTTCATCTCACACCTGTCAGCTGTGGCAACCAAAAATGTCTCCAGACATTGCCAGATGTCTCCTGGGCGGCAACAACTCCCACTACTGAGAGCCCCTTCTCTAACTAAAGTGGGTATCAGAATGCCCTGGGGAACTTGGTAAAAACATCAAGGGCCAACTAGAATCAACTTCAGTAAGCCAGGTCTCTGTGTTTGTTAGCTTTTTGATACACATCCACATTTGAGAACCACTGTTCATAAGGAATTGATTAATGAAGTGGTCTCAAAGTATGGTTCCCACCCTAACGACCTCAGAATCACCAAAGAACTTGCTAGAAATGCAAAATTTGGGCCCCACTGAATCAGCAACTCTCAGAGGGAACACAGTTGTCTAAAAAATAACCAAGTACAAGAGAAGTCAGGACCTTGTATTCTTTTTTTTTTTTTTTCTTTTCTCACCTCTTGGTATTCACACCTTTGTATAATCCCTTCCTTTGAGGTGGCAGGACCTGTGACTTGCTTCTACCAATAGAATATAACAAAGGGGATGAGATGTCACTTCTGTGATTAGATTACATACGATTTTTGGCTTCCGTCTTTCTAATAGACTCTCTCTGTTGCCTTCTTGGCTTGCATATTTTGGTGAAGCAAGCTGCCATGTTGGAGATGTTCATGTGGCAAGGAACTGAGGGTAGCCACTTGCCAACAGCTAGCGAGGAATTAAGAACTTCAGTCCAATAGCCTGCAAGGAACTGAATCTTGCCAACAACTATCTAAATGAACTTGGAGATGAATCCTTCCCAGTTGAGCCTTCAGATGAGACCTCAGCCCTGGATGACACATTGATTGCAGTCTTTTGTGAGATCCCAAGCAGAGGACCCAGCTAAGCTGTGCTCATATATCTGATCCACAGAGACCATGAGATAATAAATGTGGTTTTTTTTTTTATGTATATATCTTATTATTGGTGAAAGTTTACACAGCAAGTTAGGTTCACATTTGACAATTTCCACACAAATTATTCAGTGACATTAGTTACATTTATCGCAGTGTGTCAACATTCTCTTTAATTGTGTTCTGTTTGTTCCCTTTCCAGTACTCTAGTTTCCCTGCCCCCTCATCCTCTTATCTTTGGTTTTGAGAAATTGTTGTCCTTCTGGTCTCATACTGATGGTTTTTAATCAGGGCACCAATCTTACAGGTAATATCCTTTATTTTGTGTGCCACTCTGCTATTTCAGTAAAAGGTGATCTCAGGTGGTATGTTCAGTTCTAGGTTTAAAGAGTGTCTCAGGGCAATAGTCTCATGGGGTCCTCTGTTCTCCACTGTTCCAGTTTGTCTGGCTTTTTATTTATTTCTTTTATAAGAAATTGAGTTCTGCTCCATATTTTTCTCCCATTCTATCTGGGACCAACTATTGTGACCCTGGTCAGAATGATCAGTGGTGGTAGCCAGGCACCACCTAGCTCTTCTGGTCTCAGAGTAGATGAGGTAGTGGTTCTTGTAGACTTGTTTTTTTTTTTCTGCACTTTTGGTTACCTCCTTACTATTTTGCTCATGGCAAGTCTAGACCCAAGCTGTGCTTTAGATGGCTGCTCACAAGCCTTTAAAACCTTTTGATGCTACTCCCTTAACTAGGATGCAGATCAGGATTTTTGTGAACTATGTAATGCCAACATCACCCATCTGTCAGTTTGTCATACTGTGGTGGCTTTACATTGCTGTGAGGCTGGAAGCTATGCCACTGGTGTTTCAAATATTAGCAGTGTCACCCATGGTGGATAGATTTCAGTGGAGCTTCCAGACTAAAACAGACTAGGAAGAAGGACCTAGTGGTCTACTTCTAAAAAACTTGGCCAATGAAAACCTTATGAATAGCAGTGGAACATTGTCTGATATAGTGCCAGAAGATGAGCCCTTCAGGTTGGAAGGCACTCAAAATACGACTGGGTAAGAGCCACCTCCTCAGAGTAGAGTCAACCTTAATGACATGTATGGAGTCAAGCTTTTAGGACCTTCATTTGCTGATGTGGCACTACTCTAAAATGAGAAGAAACAGCTGCAAACATCCATTGGTAACCGAAATGTGGAATGTACAAAGTATGAATCTAAGAAAATTGGATGTCATCAAACATGAAATGGAATGCATTAAGATCGATATCCAAGGCATTAGTGAACGGAAATGGACTGATATTAGCCATTTTGAATCAGACAATCATATGATCTTCCACACCAGGAATGACAAACTGAAGATGAATGGTACTGCATTCATCATCAAAAAAGAACATTTTATACTGAAGTACAAAGCTGTCAGTGATAGGATGATATCCAATTTTTCTAGATCCCATTTATATATTTTGTCTTCTTCTATTCATGCATTTGTGGTAATGTTTGTTATCACATTTTTACAAAAGCTTAGGTCTCATAGTTTTCTTCCTATGTTATCTTCCAGGAATCTTATGGTTTTAGATTTAACATTTAGGTCTTTGATCCATTTTGAGTTAGTTTTTGTGTATGGTGTGAGTTTCATTTTTCTGCAGGTGGATATACAGTTTTGCTAGCACCGTTTATTAAAGAGACTGTTTCTGCCCCACTATCTGGACTTTGACCCCTTGTCAAAAACCATTTGTCCATAGATGGGTGGTTTTAATTCTGGGATCTCAATTCTATTCCACTGGTTGATGTGTCTATCTATCACTGAACCAATATCAGGCTGTTCTGATTACAGTGGCTGTATAATATGTTTTGATACTATATAAAGTAGTATAAAAACATACTATTCTCACACTTGGGGAATGTGAGACCTCCTGCTTTGTTCTTTTTCTTTAATATTGCTTTGGTTATTCGGGTTTTCATTCCTTTCCATATGAAATTGGTCAACAGTTTTTCCATTTCAGTAAAGAATGTTGGCATTTGTATCAGGATTGCATTGAATACGTAGACTGCTTTAGATAGAATTGACAGTTTCACTATATTAAGTCTTCCAATCCACGAGCACGGGATGTCTTTCCATTTTTGTAGGTCTCTTTTAGTCTCTTGCATTAGTGTTTTATAATTTTCATTGTATAAGTCTTTTATGTCCCTGGTTAGGTTAATTTCTAGGTATTTTATCAAACTGGAGGCTATTGTAAATTGTATTGATTTCTTTTTTGGAGTAGTCTTTGTTAGTGTAGAGGAACTCAACTGATTTTTGTGCATTGATTTTGCATCATTGTGGATCTTGCAACATTGCTGAATTCTTCTATTAGTTCCAGCAGTTTTCTTGTGGAATTTTTCGGATCTTCTGTGTATAGTATCATGTTATCTTTACGTAGAGTTTTACTTCTTCCTTTCTGATTTGGATACCTTTTATTTCTCTTTCTCGTCTTACTGCTCTGGCTAGGACTTCCAGTACAATGTTGAATAAGAGTGGCGATAATGGGCATCCTTGTCTTGTTTTTTTTCTCAAAGGGAAGGCTCTCATCCTTTCTCCATTAAGCATAATGTTGGCTGTTGGTTTTGCATATATATCCTTAATTATGTTGAGAAATTTCCCTTCTATTCCTATTTTGCTGAGAATTTTTATCAGGAAACGGTTTTGAATTTTATTGAATGCCTTTTCTGCACCAATTCATATGATCATATGATTGTTTTCCTTCATTTTATTTATGCAGTGGATTATGTTGATTTGATCGATTTTATGATGTTGAACCACCCTTGTAATCCTGGTATGAATCCCACTTGATCATGGTGTGTGATTTTTTTGATATATTACTGAAGTCTGTTGGCTTGAATTTTGTTGAACATTTTTGCATCTATATTCATAAAGGATATTGGTCTGGTTTAGGTATCAGGGTTATGCTGGCTTTATAGAAAGGGTTTGGTAGTGTTCCTTCCTCTTCCATGTTTTTGAAGAGATTGAGTAGGGTTGGTGTCAACTCTTCTCTGAATGTTTGGTAAAATTCTCCAGTACGGCCATCTTGTCCTGATTTTTGTTATTGTTGTTGTTGGCAGTTCTTTGAGGATATCTTGCTTCCTTTGTAACTGATCTGTTTAAATTTTCCACCTCTGTTTGTTTTAGTTTCGGTAGGTAGTATGTTGTTAGGATTTTATCCATTTAACCTAGGTTTTCAAGTTTGTTGGAGTACAAGTTTTCATAGTATTCATTTATGATTGTAAGTTGTCTTCTTTATCTCTGTTGGATCGATTGTAATGTCACCAATTTCATCTCTTAATTTGGTTAGCTGCCTCTTCTGTTTTTTTCTTTTGTCAGTCTAGCCAATGGTTTGTCTATTTTATTGGTCCTTTCAAAGAACCAAGTTCTGGTTTTGTTAATTCTTTCAATTGTTTTTCTATTTTCAATTTCATTTGTTTCTGCGCCAGTTTTTATTATTTCTTTTTTCTGTAGCTTTTGGCTTCTTTTGCTCCTCCTTTTCTATTTGTTCAAGTTATCGGTTTAAGTCAATGATTTTGGATCTTTCTTCTTTTTTATCGTAGGCATTTATCACTGTAAATCTCTTGCTGAGTACTGCTTTTGCCATATCCCACATATTTTGACATGTTGTGTTTTCATTTTTGTTTGATTCTAGGAATTATTTTAAATTCATTTTTGATTTCTTCTATCACCCAGTATTTTTTTAGTAGGGTGTTATTTAGTTTCCACGTATTTATTCTTTTTTCCTTATTTATCCTTTTGTTGATTTCTAGTTTCAAATCATTATGGTCAGAGAAGATGCTTTGTATGATTTCAATCTTTTTAAATTTGTTAAGACTCCTTTTGTGTCCTAGCATATGGTTTATTCTTGAAAATGATTCATGTGCACTGGAGAAGAATGTGTATTGCTCTGCTGATGGGTGGAGCATTCTATATATATCCCTTAGGTCCAACTGGCTTATGGTTTTATTTAAATTTCTAATGTCTTTACAGAGCTTCTTTTTAGATGTTCTGTCTATAATTGAAGGTAGTGTGTTGAAGTTCCCTACTATTATTGTGGAGTTGTCTATTTCTCCTTTCATGTTAGTTGGTATTTGTTTCATGTATTTGGATGCATTGCTGGTAGGTGCATGTGTATTTATAATTGTTATGTCTTCTTGCTGGATTTACCCTTTTATTATTATATAATGTCCTTCCTTATCTTTTGTAATAGACTTTGATCTAAAGTTTATTTTATCTGATATCAGTATGGCCATCCCTGCTGTTTTTTGTTTACTGGTTGCATGGAATATTTTCCTCCATCCTTGTATTTTCAATCTGTTTCTGTTCTTCAGTCTAAGGTGTGTTTCTTATAGAAAGAAAAAGGGTGGATCATGTTTTCATCCATTCTGCCCCTCTCTGCCTTTTGCATAGGGCATTTAGACCATTTACATTGAAGGTTATTACTGAAAATGAAGTGTCTACCTCACTCATTATGCTATTTGTTTTCTGAGCGATTTGTATCTTCTTTGTTTTTTTAATTCTGATTTTTTTTCTGTTTTTCTTTGTATTTGGGTGCTTCCTTGTGATAAGTCTTTTTGTCCTCTTCCTTCTGGTCTTCTGAATGTTTCTCTTCCTCGTGATTTCTTAGTGGTTACACATATGGTACATTAGACAACTTAAAATTGCAACAATGTTTAACATATGAACAACAATTAACGTATAACCTTAACATAATAAATCTGTTCCTGATATGCTCCTTCCTCCTCTATTTATGTTGGTGTGCTCCATGAATATCAATATACAAACTATATTCAATAAGTTTACTTTGTACATATGTCTTAATGCTTTTGCCTTTCAATTTAGAGTACTGCCTTGAGTAATACTTGAAAAGCCAGTGGTAGTGGAAAATTCACAGAGCTTCTGTTTGTTTTGGAATGTCTTGATTTCCTGCCTCATTTCTGAATGATAACTTTTCTGGGTAAAGAATTCTTGGTTGGCAATTGTTTTAGTTCAGTATTTTGTATATGTCACTCAATCATCTTTTGGTTTCTAACATTTCTGGAGAGAAATCTGCACTGATTCTTAAGAAAGACCCTTAGTATGTTACAATGTGTTTTTCTCTTTCTTTCAGAATTCTCTCCTTGTCTTTGGTTTTCAAGGGTTTTATTAGGGTATGTCGTGGATTTGATCGTTTTGTGTCTTTTCTATTTGCAGTTCGTATAGCTTCCTGTATTTGCAGTCTTGGTTCTCTGTTCAAGTCTGGGAAATTCTCTCTGATTATCTCCTAGAAAATTGTTTCTGTGGCTTTATTGTTGTCGTGGTGCTCTGGGATTCCAATAATGCTTATGTTAGATTTATTCATTGAATCCCACATTTCCTTTTGGGTTTGTTTGCTTTCCTTTTTTTTTTTTTTTTTTCCCTCGTTTCTCTTGAGACTCTATAAGTTCAGTTATTTTGTCCTCTAGTTGACTTATTCTATCTTCTGCCTGTTTAACTCTTTTGTTGAGTGTTTCTCTTGCTTTTCCTACCTCAGATGTTTTATTCTTCAGTTACAGTAGTTCTCTCTCTCTTTTTTTATGTTTTCAATTTATTTGTTAAGGCTTTCATTTTGTTCCTCCATTTGTTTCTTGATCTCTGCTCTTTTGTTTTCTGTGTGCTTTTTGCTTTCTTTAAACATATTTAGCACCATAGTTTGAAAATTATCAGTTCTTTGCATTGATCTGTTTTCTGTAGAAGAGATTTCCTCTTCTTCGTGTTTTGCTTTTGATTGTTCCTTCTTCTCTTGTGATTTTGTGTGTTTTACTATCTTTTGTTGGACTTGGGACATTTTGCTATTATTTTTTAAAATTTTGCTTCAAATTTCATATACTATCTCTTGTAGGAAAATTCTCTAATTGAGCACCCTAGGGGTGCAGCAGCCAAACTCCTGGCTGCCAACCAGAAGGTTGGGTTCTGCACCCACTAGCTGCTCCACAGAAGAAAGATGCAGCAGACTACCTCTGCAAAAACTCATAACCCTGGAAACCCCACATGGAAGCTCCCCCGAGTCCTGCAGGTTTGCTATGAGACAGAAAGACCCAGTGACAGTGGGCTGGGTATCTTCTTCTGAGAACCACTAGATTGCAGTCTTATGCTTAGGTTTTTTCCATGCTGGTTTAGGAGTTCTGTATGCTTGGTCTCTGGAATTCAATATGCATGTGTGGGAGGGCAGATTTAGTTGTTCAGAGATGCTGACAGAAGTGGTGGGGATCGACTTTCCTGTGGCAATGGTGTGGGGCTCTCTTTGTTTTTCCTTCACTGGTGCCCCTGCACAGCCACTCCCACAGTGCCCCACTATAGGCCATTTTGTTGTTGTTGTTGTTCCTGTCAGTCTGAAGTATTCCCTTGCCCTGTTGCGCTTGCAGTTCCTTCTAGTCCTAGTGCCTGTCCATCTTGGGCCTCAGCAAGACTCAATGGCACTCTTTCACAACACCACGGTCTCCTTTCACTCCCTCCCAGTTGCACAGCCCGTGAACTCCCTTGACCAATTTGCATCACCTTAAAAAAAAATTGGGGCTAGAACTTCCTCAGATTAGTTCCCTTTCTGTGTTCCCTATTTGGGGTGTTACCCAGCCCTGTCCCAAAGTGGCTGTGATGAGCAAGCACTCCTGATGTTAGCAGATAGGCTCTCCTGGCTTCTGAGTCAACCCCATTCCTCCTCACCCCTGCTTCTGGACTCATCCCAACTCTCCAATACCTCAGCTGCTGTCCAGAGTTCTGAGATCTCAGTCTGTGCTTGTTTTTATTGTTTGTTCAGTGAGTTAGTGTCCACTCATTTTATGATTTTTCCCCATACTCTCAGGACCTTGCATTCTTTACACACCCAGCAAGATGTTCAGGAGTGTAATAGGCCCATGGAGGACTATCTCTACCAACACAGAGTAGGTACCATTGGGCAGAGCCTGGTTTGGAATAAAGTTCTCCACACTGCAAAGCTCTTATCACCATGTAGTCATGAATTTTTTATTCTGATCCAGCCTTAAAAGGCAGATCAGATAGTCCTTGAGGAGAAAATATCTGAGGGATATCACAAAACCCAGTCTACCATCATATCTCAGACTCATGAATCCCCCACAGCAACTGGAGCCCCCACTCATAGACTTACTCTTTGGGCTGTGACATTGATTCTAAACTAGCAGTTCTCGACCTTGGATTCGCAGTAGAATGACAAGGGGAGATATTAAAAATCCCAGTTCTCTGGCCATATCTCAGATCAATAAATCAGAATCTCTCTGAGTATGAGCCAGATTTCAGTATTTTTAGGCCCTCGGGTGATTCTAATGTTCAGGCAAATTTCAGGTGTGAGCTGGACTGTTTTTCTAAAGTCAAATAGAGGTTGTACAGAAGGAAATAAGGTAAGTAAGATATGCAGAGGGTTTGAAAGTTTTCAAAATTGGTATGGCTATAGCCTGTCGGTTGTTGACTCTGTGCCAATGTCAATTTTTCCTCTAAGTTTTCCTAGATCCTTGCAGCCAGAGCAATTTTTGTAACCTCTGATTTCCTGTAGCACTTCAAATCTAAATCTAATCCACCATGTACCACGTTCTGTCTTACATTATGGTCCCGTATATCATGGTTGCCCCTCTTGTTGTGAGCTCCCCAAAGACAAAAACCCTAGTTTATTCATTTCCCCTTCCCCTCAGAATACCTACTGTGATAGTAGACCTCCAAAGATCTTAATTTAATTGATGTACATTAAATGATGGGACAAAGTCATAAAATTTAGAAATTGTCTACAGCAAACCATGTTGGCACTTGGACCAAAGCAGGACTTTGTAAACCCTCACAAGTGGATTGAAAACTCCGGACTCCAGAGTCTTTATCTGGAAACAGAGACAATCCCTGGAGGAAAAGCCTGGACAGATGACCTAAGTGCAAATTCGGGAACACTGAACATCGAAGGCATTCACTCAGCTTCGAACTGGAATTTTTCCATCAGTGGGATGAACCAAATGAGTGAAATTTTGTGAAGAAAAATAATAAAGTATGGTTCTTCAGTGTCCCTTATGTTTATGGCCGGAGTGGTCAAATCCAACAAAATAAATGAAGAAATGAGCATGAAACTTTGTCAACCTCCCAGCATAGTGGTGATTCTATACGAAAGCCTTCTTTGGGAAATTCTTATCAAGTAGATCATACATGTGGTTCTTTCTCATTGCCCTTCTCTCCCGCTCACCAAACCAGTGGCCCGGGAGACTTTGGTGAAATTCCCACAGGCACAGAAGACCACAGGAATGCCTCCAGGAGGCAGCCTGGAGTTAAAGAGGCTACTGCATAAGCTCACAGGCATCTCTATATGACTGTGGAGCCAAGGAACAGTAAGAAGGAGCATACCTTGGCTCAGAAGGTGTTTATTAAGGAGGAGAAGCAAGAGAAGCAGATGAACAGGAAAGCCTTTAGCTAGCCCCTTGGGGACTGGCAACCGTTTCTATCAGCTTTCCCATTCCTAGACTGATGCTCATTGCTGAAGTCCTGAGGATACTGGCTTCATTAAACTGCCTCTTTGTTCAACTCTTACAATAAGAATTTGTATCTGAATACCATTTGAGGTTTTGTAGCATTTGGCAGTTGTAGGAGATGAGGAAACTGGGGCTCAGTTGCACAAGGCCACATGACTGGTAAACTGACAGAACCAGAAACAAAGTACAGATTATCCTTCTTTGAGCAATTCTCTGAGTCTTGTAATACTACCCTCTGCACAGAAAGAACTGGCGCTCTGGTGGTGCAGTGGTTAAGAGCTACAGCTGCTAACCAAAAGGTCGGCAGTTTGAATCCACCAGCCGCTCCTTGGAAACTCTATGGGGCAGCTCTACTCTGTCCTATAGGGTTGCTATGATGGCAACAGGTATCGGGCACAGAAAGGCAGGCTATCGTTCCTCCCCTGCTCCATCCAACAAGTCAATGTATATACCCTTACAAAGTAGGATGAGACCCTCCCCAAGTGAAGGAGCAGTAAACTTTGAATCTAAAGGCCCAAGGTTGAGTCTTTCTTTTCCCATTTCTCAGCTCTATAAACTTGAGCAAGTTACTTTTCTTCTCAAACATCTGTAAGTTGACCAATAGGCTCTGCACTGTTTCCTCACAGCCTGAGATGAAGCTTCAAGGAGCCAATAGAGGTGAGAGAACTCTGGAAACTGTGAAGTCATGTCCAAGTTTCAGAAAATGACTGGTGCCCTAACTTTACTAAGCCAGCTTTTCTTCATCTCTAATAAGAAGGCCTGATAAGAAGGCCTGTACATAGACCAAGAGGCAGTCATTCAAATAGAACAAGGGGATACTGAGTGGTTTTAAATCAGGAAAGGTGTGCATCAGGGCTGTATCCTTTCCCCACACTTATTCAGTCTGTATACTAAGCAAATAATCT
Organism: Dugong dugon; assembly: GCA_030035585.1. Classification (NCBI taxonomy): domain Eukaryota; kingdom Metazoa; phylum Chordata; class Mammalia; order Sirenia; family Dugongidae; genus Dugong; species Dugong dugon. Next base: position 25,591,324 of record CM057466.1, read on the forward strand.
GAGAAGCTGGACTTTATGAAGAAGAATGCAACATCAGGATTGGAGAAAGACTCATTAATCTGTGATATGCAGATGACATAACCTTGCTTGCTGAAAGTGAAGAGGGCTTGAAGCACTTACTGATGAAGATCAAAGACCACAGCCTTCAGTATGGATTACACCTCAACATAAAGAACAGCAAAAATCCTCACAACTGGACCAAAAAGCAACATCATGATAAACGGAGAAAAGATTGAAGTTGTCAAGGATTTCATTTTACTTGGATCCACAATCAATGCCCATGGAAGCAGCAGTCAAAAAAAAAAAAAAATCGAAAGATGCATTGCATTGCGCAAATCGGCAGCAAAAGATCTCTTTCAAGTGTTGAGGACTAAAGTGCGCCTGACCCAAGCCATGGTATTTTCAATTGCCCCATATGCATGTGAAAACTGGACAACTAATAAGGAAGACTGAAGAGAAAAAAATATATATATATAACTGATGCCTTTGAATTATGGTGTTGGTGAAGAATATTGAATCTACCGTGGACTGCTAGAAGAACCAACAAGTCTATCTTGGAAGAAGTACAGCCAGAATGCTCCTTAGAAGCAAGGATGGCGAGACTACATCTCATATACTTTGGACATGTTAACAGGAGGGACCAGTCCCTGGAAAGGACATCATACTTGGTAAGGTAGAGGGTCAGCAAAAAAGAGGAAGACCCTCAACGAGATGGATTGACAGCGGCTGCAACAAGTGCAAACATAACAGAAGATCGTGAGGATAGCGCAGGACCAGTGTTTCGTTCTGTTGTACGTACGGTTTCTGTGAGTCTGAAGCCACTCCACGGCACTTAACAACAAGAGGGTAATAGTATCCACTTCTGCAACCTACTAGTTAAGAGCTCGGCTGCTAACCAAAAGGTTGACAGTTCCAATCCACCAGCTGCTCCTTGAAAACCCAATGGGGCAGTTCTACTCTATCCTACAGCGTCGCTCAGAGTTGGAATCGACTGGATGGCCACGGGTTTGGGATGTTTCTGGCTCTGCAATCTAGAAGGGACCCCTCGTGTGAAGTTCCTCCGTTGACCTCAAGCGGCGGCGCTCGCTCTCTGGCTGGAGCTTTGGTGTGCCGCCCCTGGCAGCCCCGGAGCCTGCAGGGCGCGCGCTGAGTGCCGGCTCTCGGAGGCTCGGCAGCAGGAGGAGCGTGTGAGCAGTGGGCGTCTCTTTTAAGAGCGGTCGGTCGGGCAGGGCCTCTGCCACTCAGCCTGCCGAGCGCCAGCGGTCACCGAGGGCTCGCAGGGCAGGCAGACCGCGGGAAGGCCGGCACAATCGCCCACGGAGGTGGGAGGGGGGGCTTGAAAGTGAGGTGCCCCGGTGCCGTCTCGGAGGATGCGGGAGCGCATCTGGGCGCCGCTGCTCCTGCCGCTGCTGCTCACGCCGCCGCTGTGGGGCGGCCCCCCTGACAGCCAGCGCCCGGAGCTGGAGCCCGAGCCCGGGCCTTTGCAACCCTTCGACCTGCTCTACGCCAGCGGCGTAGCCGCCTACTACAGCGGGGACTACGAGAGCGCCGTGCGCAACTTGGAAGCGGCGCTGCGCAGCCACCGACGCCTGCAGGAGATCCGCGCGCGCTGCGCCCGCCACTGCGCCGCGCGCCGCCCGCTCGCGCCCCCCGGCGCCGGCCCCGGGGCCGAGCTACCCTTCTTCCGCGCCTTGCTGGAGCGGGCGCGTTGCTACCGCAGCTGCGAGACCCAGCGCCTCGGGGGACCCGAGTCCCGCCACCGCGTGAGCGAGGATGTGCGCAGCGACTTTCAGCGCAGAGTGCCTTACAACTACCTTCAGCGGGCCTACATCAAGGTACTCAGAAGGGAGCGCTTTTCCGCACCTAGTGCTCCCTGAGGCTCTGGAATGCTCTCTGGAGCCCTCCCCACTTGCTTCTGTCTTTTTTGCCTTCAGTCTCCACTGTTCTTCAGTCTTTCAGATTTGATCTCCTTAAACATTTCTGTCTTGTGCTTGTGGTTGTAGGTATCTGGTGAACTAAAGCCCGTAGCCATGACTAGATGAATTTGGGCAAGTCATTTTCCCCTCTCTCAGCACCAATTTCTCTCAGAAACACAGGACTGTACTGATAAACTGATGCTTAAAGTACCCGTTCAGCACTAAGTTCTGAGACTTTAGCAGAACTGGGTCTCCTCTGTCCAAATCCTCTCATCCCTGTACCCTCTAGTCTACACCTTTTCTCTGAAGTTTAAAAGAAAGTATCCTCAAAACAGCAGAGGTAAAGAGTACACAAAGGATCAAAGGTGAGAGAGAAGGTACACTTGAAGGAGGTGAATTTGTGTGAGACAGTCTCACCAAAAAAATTCACCAGAGTGACGCCTTTTTTCTGTTTGGTAGAGGGGCTCCCAATTTTAGGAGGTAAGCATTGGACTGGGTAATTCCGTGTCAGCTACCCAATACTCTCCTTGGTTTTATTTTGTGAGTACTCACCTTGCCTGAAGTTTGTGTCAGGAGGTAGACAGTGTGTATTGGCAAATTTCCCCACATCTATATTTTTGAAGAGCTATCTGGATGCTTCCACATAGAGATTTTAGGTTTAGCCTTGGTTCCTGGACCTACCCTTCCCTCATGTTACTCAAAATAGAAAGTATAGGCTCTGCATTTATACTTGCGTTCCACTCCCCTTCTGATTTTCTGTGTCAGCATATCCACATTTCTTGTACAGCTGCTGGAGAAGTGGCAGCTCCAAGGGTTGGTTGGTCAATCATACTTTCAATGGGCCAGGCTGTGTTTCTGAAGCAGTGCAAATACACGCCACGTGCAGCATAAGCAGCTTTCGCTGCTCATTCCACGAGGTCTCAGCCCTCACAAGTGACAGGGCTCTCTTGAGATTTGCAGCTGTCTGTGGAGATCATGAAGTCACAACTGAGGCTCTTAACTCCTAGGGGGCTGTGGCTAAGATGCCGGAGTTTTCTAGACTGGCATCTTGGACAGGAAATGAGAAAACCCAAGTCCTTTCCAGAACTTGTCTTACGCAGTCTTGTGCCTCCTGATGGATTTGCTGAGGCGTGTGTTAAGTGTAAATCTGATATCTTTTACATGACTGGCACAGTGTTTACTTGTGTTACAGAAATCAGTCAATAGCAGGCAGAGAGGAGACCCTGAGTACCTGACTGCAGGAGATATCACACGCCACTTCCCAGAGCAGAACATAGGTGGCAGAGTTTGGTCGCTGGAATGTGGCCTCCCAGCAGTCCCAAATGTGAGGTTTGCAGTCCTACTGATGGTTTTGTCACACATCGTGGACAGATTTTCCTTTCTCAGGTCTGGAGACGGAATATATGCTCATGTTCAGTTTTATAAAAAGAAATAACCATGAGGTAACTCTCAAAACGTGGGTTCTTTTGATTCTGTAATTAAGCTTGCCTCATTGTTAATGTTAACACCTATCAGTCTTTCCCCAGCTCATGTACCCTGATTGGAAGTCAAAGGAAGTGAAGCCATGTAGGCGTAGGTTTAACATGCCTTCAGTTCTTGCAGGGAATTGATAACAGAAACAAGTCACACACGGGCACCTCTGTGGTACTTTGTTGTGGTATGATGAGCCAGTGATGTTTAAGAAATTCTTTCAGAAATCTGTAACTGCATGTGCTGGTTTCTATTCTCACACCAGTGTGTCTGAGAGCAGAACAAAAGTCTTGCATCTTCTTGTGACTTCACTTCCGCCCCCGCAGGCAAAGTTTCTTGGATCTGCAGACTTGATAATCTCTTAAGGAGGAAATATTTTTACCCTTTTAGAAATTCCTTTTTGATGGTTGGAGTTTGCAGTAATGTCTTTGTGAGCATCTGATAAGATATATCATGGCCCCTGCACCCCACCTGACCTGCCCTAGAACTCCACAGTTTTATCCTTTGCTTAGCTTCCTGGAAATTTCACACACACACACACACACACACACACACACACACACACACATACACACACACACACACACACACACACACACACACACAAACACACACAACGCCATTCTTTGAGACTAAAACAAAACTCTCAAGTAATAAAAGAACAGCCTGAGGCTCTGACAGGCCTGGATCCTGGGAGTTCATTCCTAATGATAGAATGCGTGAGTTCTCTGGCTTGTGCCTGGTTATGATTGTAGAGTTCTGTATTGTTGAATTACTTTTGACATCAGTGCCCAGTTTGCACCTGAAAAAGATAAAATTGTGTCAGATTGAATTCAGTGAGGACTTTGCAGCCAGGTTTTGAGACTTGTGAATCAGAAATTATGGTCAGACTGGAAGACTTCATAGAGATAATGAAACAGTGACTCTCAGCTATGGGGTTTGCAAACTGCAGGAGCCCTCAGAGATGTTGCCACTCCCCCAAATCCCAGTGCTTCCAGGGGTGGAAGCGGATGCTGTCTGCTGCTGGTGGATGGGGAAGAAGGATTGGGAATTGTGAACTCTGAGATCTGTCAAGTTCAATTTCTCATTTCAAAGATGAGGAAAGGGAGACCGGTGGGGCAGGGCCATTGCCATGTGCTCAGCAGCAGAGCGCACAGGACATAATGGAATGAGCACAGGACTGGCAGTCAGGAATCTGAGCTCTGCCCCAACTGATACCCATGCTTATGCTGTGCCCACTGCCCCAAGGCGTGGCTTCAGCTCCCAGGGAAGGCTGTAGTCCCTAGGGCTGTCCTTGTGGCCAGATTTGGACAGCTCCCGAGATGAATGGGTCCTTGTTCTATGGGATAACAGACACTTGCTGCATTTATCCTAAGCTTTGCTTAATAGAATCCTCCTCAAGACGTGACACGTTGGAGATTTGTCTGGACAGCTGGGGGATGGTAGTTCCATCTGGCTCTTATCCACACTTGATTGTTTAAAGTCAGGGCAAGCCTCTTCAAACTTTTGATTTTTATCATTTAAATTGTAAGATATAACTCCTGATTCATAGCTTGAAACCTAAATTGTACTTTTGATCATGTCCTTCTCAGCTCAGGAGTCTTCAGTGGTGTCTCCTTGCTGCCTGGTAAAGCCCAGATCATTTCATCCAGGCTTCACAGACTGCTTCCACGGTTGCCTTCCCAGCCCATCTCTTCACACCCTGCCACCCTCCAGCCAAAGGGGACAGTCACCTCTTGCTCTTATGTGTTTGACACTTTCTACTTCTAGGCCTTGTTTCTTCTTTTTGGGGAGACGTCTCCTCTGGAACGGAAAGGATGTGGGATTACATTTTAGCTTCCTTCAATATTCAGCAGTGTGACTGTGGGCAAAGTGCATAACCCTTCTGAGTCTCGCTTTCTCCCTCTGCAAAATAGGATAATAATAGGACCTACCCAGTTGGGTTAGGTTAAGTTTAATAGAAGGAGCCCTGGTGGCACAGTGGTTTAGTGCTTCGCTGCTAACCGAAAGGTCCGTGTTTCGAACCCACCAGTCGCTCCATGGGAGGACAGTGTGGCAGTCTGCTTCCATAAAGATTACAGCCTTGGAAACCCTATGGGGCGGTTCTGCTCTGTCCTGTGGGGTTGCTATGAGTGGGAATTTACTTGATGGCAACAGATTTGTTTGTTTTTTTTCTGTTTAAGAGCTGGTTTATGTAAAGTGCCAGGGCAAGGCCTATTTCTCAGTAAGCACCCAGGACATGCTGCTGTTGCTGTGTGCGGTCGGGTCCATTCCGACTCATTCCTAGTCTTGTTTTCCTCCTCCTTCTGATACAGAATGGAGGTATTTCTGTGAGACCCTCCTTCATCCCCTGCACATCTCTCAGCAGTCCATCCTTCTCCCTCCCCTGAATGCCCACACCAAGGAATTTGTTCTTCTTGTATGGTTTCTCATTTTTAGCCTTGTTTTGGGTTAAGTATTCGATTTGCCTGTCCCTTATGTGAGCTCCTGGAGATCAAGAGCTGTCTTAGTCACTCGCGTGTCTCCTAAAGAAGACGTTTTCAGATCTGGGTGCTTTTTAGAATCACCTGGAGCTAATTTAAATCTTATTTCTGAACACCGTGCGTCAGAAAATCCTTGACACGTGGCGCCTGCTTTATGTACATTTGTTGTATTCAAACAAATATGAAAGAGAGACTTCCCTTTCTTGTCTGTGTCCTTTGACAGTATCTGGTTTTTGGTTTGTCTTCTCCCGCTGTTCCTGGCTATTTAAAATTTAAAAAAATGAAGTTGTACTGTTTATTTATTGTTTGACTTAAAACAAGCTCTGTCCCTGCATGTTTGTTTCTGAGTTGGTGCCTTGTGCCACTTGACCTTTGTTTTTTCCTCAGGATTAAGGAAAATAGAATGCGATTAAGTTAGGCAATGCCCTTTCCCTTTAGACTTATCTCCCGAAGCCCCCTTATCGTGGCTGTAATCCATCTTAATAGTGGTTTTTGGGGATTGGTTTAATGTATACTTCTAGAAAAGAAAATAACTAAATAAACAGGCTCAAGGAATTTCCTTGCTCTTAACCTAGTTTATTGCCCGCTTTCCCTTTCTACATGAGTGCCTTAGAGAAGAAATTTAAAACCGAGGCTGAAACCGTAGCCGGTATAGATCTCCTTAGCCCAGAATAAGAACCTCTCCCTAGATCCCATATTTAAATCTCTTTACCAATATGTAGAATAGGTACTCTTTGTCCACAAATGATTTCAAAAAGGAGGTTGATTTTGTGTCTTCTTGAAATCGCCGTTCTGAAATTGTCCTCATGGTTATTTTTTCAGGGAGGAAGGGTTTTTTTTTTTTCTCCCCCTCACAATTGAGCCTTTTTTTTTTTTTTTTTTTGCTGGCATCATCAAAATCCATCAGTCACCACATTGATGTCCCACTCCTTAGGAAGGAAACTTGGGAAATTCTTTGTCTAGTTAGCTCTTAGGCCCTGTGTGTTAAGGAGTTAGAATCTCAATTGTTTCCTTGCAGGGGGTTGTCCGTTTGAAAGCTCAGCCGGCTCTTTATCAGTCATTCACTACCTTTACAAATAGAAGGTGCCACGGAGGCTTAAAACTCAGTTACGGAGAGGAGCAAGTGCTTACAAGTTTTCTCTCATCTCAGTCGAGTGAATCAGGGATTCTTTTACAGGTTTTAATAAAGCAGAGTAATAAACTGCTTGTCTGTCTTTACAGGTCCCATCTCTGAGAGTCCAATGTATTCTGTCACTAATATCATTTGCTCACTGATAAACCCCAAAAGGATACCTGATCTGTGTGGAATGCTTTTGGAAATGTTAGATAAAATGTCAGCTGGCCTCTTGGGTGGGACTTGATGAATTCTGAAAGGTGGGTGGGCCACCTAAACTGAAAACTGGTCACATTTGGTATAATAATGGTTCTTTTGTATTGCTAAGGGATTGAGTAAACTGTGGATTTCTTAGAACCACAGATCTTAAAGCTGGTAGGAAGACCAGGAGAGCCTCTTGCTCAGCCCTCTGCCTTTAAGGAAAATAACTGCTCTGAATGATAAAGTCGAGGTGAGAAAGGGAGGAATAAGTGTTTTTCTCAAGCCCATAGAAATGTGGTCAAGCAAGACAAGGGAGTGATAATCACTGGAACTCTAAAAGTGCTATGGATCAAAGGCCCCTCAGAGATCATCTCTATCCCTGTCACTTAACTGATCGATGACGCTGGCCGCAGAGGTTCTGTGATTTTCCCAGAGGTCAGCAAGTGGAGCTGGGTCCAGACTGTAGGTATTCTAATGTATAATCCAGTGCTCGTTCTAGACTCTGGTAATGGGCAGGAGTCCCGGGGCCGTGCAAACAGTTACATTGGCAGTTCAGATCCACCCAGAGGCACCTCGGAGGAAAGACCTGATGATCTGCTTCCCAAAGGTCACAGCCATTGAAAACCTTGTGGAGCATAGTTCTACTCTGAAACACGTGCGGTCAACATGAGTTGGCATCGACTCGATGGCACCTCTTTTTTTTTTTAATTCACTGGGCACGGCTAGCTCCTGACGGGCAGTCTGGTGAATCATGAATCATTGGTGCAGTTGAGACAAGCAGTGGACCTGTTGCTCTCAGAGACAGAGCAGACACAAGGCAGGCTTCCTAGCCTGCCTCACCCACACTGCATTTTCATTTACACCATACATAAGGCTATTCAGCCAAGAGTCGTGGTTGTCTGGTGGAAAACTTTGCATTTCTCATTAGGAAGAATAATTTCTCCTGTCCTTTTTTCCATTCAGCTTTTCTTCTATAATTCTTTTTCTGTCTTTTTATTCGTCCTTCCTTTTCTGCTGTCTGACTTTCCAGCTATGAAATTCCACCAGACTTGGCCCTAATTTGCCAAGTGACTAAAACACATCTTTGAAACAAATGATTTGCAGTCAGGCTTCTGAGTGGTGTCCCTAGTGTTGTGTGTATGATTATCGGTTTTTAGCATTGAAGAGAACTGCAGATTATTGTTGGAAAAAGCTGTTTTGACTTGACCACGCTCCTTTCTCCTCTGCTGTGTTTTCTAAACTTATTTCCTTCCTTCTTTCCTTCCATCCCTGTCCTATTAATGATCTTCTTGTTGTTATTGGGTGCTGTCGAATCGATTCCGGCTAATAGCGACCCTAGGTGAAAGAGTAGAACTGCCCCACAGCATTTCCTTTGTGGGAAGAAGCCTGGTGGTGCAGTCGTTAAGTGCTCAGCTGCTACGTGAAAGCTTGGCAGTTCGAACCCACCAGTGGCCCTTCGGGAGAAAGATGTGGCAGTGTGCTTGCATAAAGATTACAGCTTTGGAAAGAAGGTGGGGTGGTTGTGCTTTGTCATCTAGGGTCTCTACGAGTTGGAACTGACTCAACAGCAACAGGTTTAACCAGTAATCTTTATGGGAGCAGATTGCCAGGTCTTTTCTTCCATTTACTGCCGACCTTTTGGTTAATAATTGCTGAGTACTAAACCATTGTGCCACCAGGGCTCCTTATGAATGATCTACATGGTGGAATTACATCTGAAAAGAAGAGGTTGAGGTGCTTAATGGGGGAAGAGAAAAACAGGCAATTGTAGAGGCAATATCAGATCTCTAGCTCTAACAGAATGAAGGCCATAGAGCCTCTTATTTAAGCAGTCATAAGCACTTGCTCCTTTGAAAACTTTTTATGACCCTTTCCCCCATGTGCCTTGTGTAAGACTTGGGCATGGCTTTGGGGAAGATGCCGAAAACCGAAACAGAGTTCCTACCCTTAAAGAGCTCATGTATAATTGTTGTTAGATGCCTTTGAGTCGATTCCAACTCATAGCGACCCTGTGTACAACAGAATGAAACACTGCCTGGTTCTGTGCCATCCTCATGATCATTGTTATACCTGAGCCCGTTGTTGCAACCACTGTGTCAGTCCATCTCGTTGAGGGTCTTCCTCTTCTTCCCTCTACCCCTCTACTTTACCAAGCATGATGTCCTTTTCCGGGGACTGATCCTTCCTGACAATGTGTCCAAAGTGTGTGAGACGAAGTCTCACTATTCTTCCTTCTAAGGAGCATTCCGTCCGTACTTCTTTCAAGACAGATTTGTTCATTCTTTTGGCAGTCCACGGTATATCCAGCATTCTTCGCCAACACCACAGTTCAAAGGCGTCAGTTCTTCTTTAGTCTTTCTTATTCCTTGTCCAGCTTTCGCATGCATATGAGGCGATTGAAAACACCATGGCCTGGGTGAGGTGCACCTTAGTCCTTAAAGTGACATCTTTGCTTTTCAACACTTTAAAGAGGTCTTTTGCAGCAGATTTGCCCAATGCAGTGCGTCATTTGATTTCCTGACTGCTGCTTCCATGGATGTTGATTGTGGATCCCAGTAAAGTGAAATCTTTGATGTGGTGAAAAACAGGTGAAATCGTGCACTACAGCTTAACAAGTAAGCACAAGAAAAGCCCGTGCATACGTTGCTTCTTGGGTAATTCTTCCCTGAATAGACTCCATAGGTGAAACAGAGAATGAGCGGAGAGAGTTAGGGAAAGTAATTAAGACTTAAGAAAGAGTTAAGGTAAAAAAGATAGTCACAGTTCTAGTTGGTTCCCTTTGTTTTCCATGTGAGAGAGCTGAGGCCCAGAAAAGAGTCCCCTCGAGTTCTGGATCTTGTTCCCTTCCACCTCTTCAAGGGCCACCTGCCCTCTCACCTGGGTAATCAGCCTCTTCCTCCTTCCTCATAGGTAATCATTACATGCACATGTCCTCCATCTTTACTGAAAGAACAGAAAGATCTTCTTCAATCTCATACCCTCCTCTTGCTTTTTCCCTCCATCCTTCTTTCTCTTAACAGGTGAAGTTCGAGCAAAGCTGTCTATACTGGCTGTTTCTACGAACACCCTGTGCATAGATATGATGCCTCTCACTTCTTAAACTTTCCCCAGTAGACAGACAGCTAGGTAGCTGAATTTGTTTCTCTTCTAGGTAGCTGAATTTGTTTCTCTTCTAGGTATATTTGAATTTAAAAAAAAAAAAAAGGCTTTCTTAAAAATATAATTAATGCATTTCAAACAATGCAATTTTATCTGCTATGTTACGGAACACAGGACCTTGTCTGAATTCTGTTGCATCATAGGTTTAGAATAAAGGTCTGGAGTGGTTCTTAACAGGAAATCAGTGAAAACAAATTAAAAATCAGTTAAGCCTCTCCTCCTTTTTTCAAACAAAACCTTACTTGGAACCTCTCTAGAAAATATATTAGAGTGCTTCTGGCTGATTTGAAGAAGGAGTCTACCGCTGGCTCCCCAACTTCTTGAAACTGCTCCCTTCCACATTCATGGAGCATTAGTGTCTTCCAATTATCCCATTTTACAGATGGGAAAATAAAGCACCAAAGAGATCTGAGTTGCCCAAATTCACCCAGCAGTTTAATGGCCAAGTGAGAATTAGAATTCAAGAATCGTGACACCCACCTTCGTGATATCGCCATCGACCACAATGTGTGAAACCCACACTGAAAACACAAACTCAGCGGAATTAAAATGAAACACGTGGCACAGCACTTGCGTGATTTGCTAAATGTCCTTATGCAGCTTATTCCTTGCCCTACTATTAGTATTGTGCCCACTTCTGGGAAAACTCAGGAAAGGAGACCTGGGTCAATGCTGTTCCCCAGTAAGCCTAATGAAAATGAATGAGGCAGAGAAGCTTCTTTGGAAGGGAAATGAAGCAATAAGAGCCAGAAAGAGGGATATCCAAGATGGCAGAATTTCCAGAAGTTCAAGGCTATAAGGATTATCCTGCTGGAATTCATTATCTGCAAATAATGGATTCAGCTTTTGTGCAAGTAAAGTAAGGGAACACTCCTGAAGACTGCAGTGAATTTGGACTGGGACTATGGAAAGGAATGAAGAAAAGTGAAAGATATAATCAAATAAAAAAATTCAATACAAAGAAACTGTTAACAGCCCCTGACGTAGAGAAAAGTTAATTGAGGAAATTTGATTTATTCTTCTTGCTTGGATGTTAAATTTTTAGCTTTAGCTCTGCCAAGACCAATATGCTAGCCTAGAGAAATCAACACACAATTAAGACTCCAGACAGTCAATTACCTTAAAACTAGATTTGGCCGTTTTTAAAAATGATCTCAAATTATGGTATCGAAGTCTAATCCAGTAGACGATACTAATTATTTCCTCACTGAAGCAAGAGCTGTTTCTTAGTAATATTTTTCAGACTGTATCCAGGATTACCAATCAGCATTTGATTCTAGCCCACAGTATTTATGAATTCCACCAGGGACAGAGAGTTTCTCAGTTAATCATTGTTTCTGTGGGATTACCAAGGGCTTATTAGATGGTGGAGTCTGCAGGTTTTCAGGTCAGTAAGCATTTAAACCAGAGTTTCTCAACTCTGACCTATTGCCATTTTAGGCTGAATAATTCTTTGTTCTGGGGGGGGGGGGTGCTGTCCTGTGTGTTTTAGGATGGTTGGCAGAGCAGCATCCCCAGACCCTCTCTCCACTAGATGCCAGTAGCCCCCGCCCCCCTTCAGGTTGTGACAACCCAAATGTCTCCATAGGTTGTGAAATATCCCCTGGGGGGCAAAACTGCACCTGACTGAGAACCACTGACTTAAACATTCAGCCATATTTAAGATGACTGGACATCAAGGTTAGACAAGTACAATTCAAGTTTTTGACAACGTAGAGATGATGAAATGTACCCACTGGTGAACCATGCTGTTTGTGGAAAAGCATGGTTACAGCTTGACAGCTTTCATGAGGAAAAATGAACTGGAAGTGGAGCCTGTCTAGCACTTGAAGCTCTGGGCTCATGTGATACTGGAGTTATCCCGTAGTTTGTCCTCTCCCATGGGTACAACAGCTTGTAGAAAAGACCAGAGGATTTGGTTTCCTTTTACTTATTGTCTTAACATGACAGGGCAGCCTGCTTTTTACAGTACAAACTGATACTTCTCAATTGTGAACTGCAAACTCCCGAATCAGTACATTTTCTCATTCAACTTGAAAAGTACCCAAACCCAACTGTGTAAGAGTCATCCACTACAACCCTTAACTTTCTTGGAATTAGCTCTTTATCACATCTATTCTTAGAAAGCAGCTTGACTCAAACAAAAATGGCAACTCACAGAAGGCTGGAGAGTGAAGAGATAAGAAGTGGTCAGAGGAAGAACAAATGCCAGGGAGATAGAGATTGACGGAGTCAGAGGGAGAGACAGAAACGGGGAAGGAGGGCGATATGGCAAATAAAAATGAAGTAGAGGAAAGCAGGAGCAGTCCAATCAAAGTACAAACGTAGAGTGTCAGGCGTGGAAGGAAACCACTGCACAGAACAAAACCTGGATGCTACACACTGCGATATCCATGTCTCTTGTAGAGCTGCTAATTCAGAAGCAAATGGTGGTCTGTCTCTGGTACTGTGATGCCATAGACCCAAACTCTGCTGAGATGTGCTTACCTTGATAAAGCCCAGGCTGGAGCTAGTCAGTTTGTCCGTGAAACAGAGAAGGAAAGAATCACTTTTTGGATGAGAATTTTCATGCCCAGCATTGAACTCAGTATTTAGCAAATGATATGATGCCTCTCCAAAAGGGGGGAGGAAAAAAAAAAAAAAAAAAAAAACCATTGCCATCGAGTTGGTTCCAACTCAGAGCGACCCTATAGGACAGAGTAGAACTGCCCCATAGGTTTTCCAAGGAGGGGCTGGTGGATTTGAACTGCCAACCTTTTGGTTAGCAACCAAGTTCTTAACCACTGTACCACCAGGGCTCCAAAAGTGGGGAGAGGGCACACAAAACCAAGCAAAGCAAAACAAAGTAGAACGAAAACAAAACCCCAAAGCCAACAAATAACAACTATGACCAGAGAGCGATTCCTAATAAAATAAATGTTCACTCTTAATTTGATTAAATTATGCTTCTTTCCTTGTCAACAATTAAGATTTATTGAGCCCTTTTAGGCATGACATCCTCTTTTAAGCCCTGGGGATATGAATAAAACACTTCCTCTGCACTCTAGTAAGTCACAGTCCATTGAGAGAAACAAATGTGTGCATCGCTATAATACGTACCCTGTAGATGAGAAGCAGAGATACTTCGATGTGATTATGAAGTGGCTATTCAGGAATTCTATGTATAAAAACAATGGAATTCTACATGGAGAGGACTGGAATTAAAGATTTGTGGTCTCTGAAAAATACCATTTAACAAATACTGGTAGTTTTTGACTGTTAGATAGGAAAAAGGAATAAAAAAGTAAAAGCTATTGAAGGCAGACGTAATGGGAATATGTGGAGAATTCATTTAATCCAGATCTCAGGGTGTTTTAAGAATAATCAGAGTGGTGATGTCTTTGAAAAGAATGTACTTTTCTGAGGCTTGGAAAATTCTATTATGTAATAGATTAAACAATACTTTTTAGGAAATTTTACTAATAACTACAGTGACGAAATACATTGCCTCAAAGCTAAGTTCAAGTGAATTGTAGTTTCAATGACTTGTTAAGTTTATTAAGGAAGATGACATTTTGCCATTTCAGGTTTCTTTAAAATTCTAAGTATAGCTCAGCCTTCTCTCTTACAGTTTGACAAGTTATTACTCACGCTGTTTGTGCCTCAGTTTCTGTATATGTGGAAAGGTAATAATAAAATTACCTAACTCTCAGGGTTGATGGAAGGATAAAATGAGAACATGTCTGTGAAAGTCATTTATGAGGGATTCCAACTCATAGCAACCCTACAGGACAGAGTAGAACTGCCCCATAGAGTTTCCAGGGAGGGGCTGGTGGATTCGAACTGCTGACCTTTCGGTTAGCAGCCTGTTATGAGGGATAAGCATACACAAGACGAGGAATGAGAAAGGGGGCAAATTAAAACCCCTAGTAGAAGACTATTGTACAAAACAATGCTCTGAAGCGCACAGAGAGCACAAGCTTCCATCACTTCACACAGCTGAAACACGTTAAAGAATTTTCCTGTTATATCACAGTAACCTGCAGAATTATTTTTATCATGTCCAGAAAGTCATTTGTTCAGTGGTAGAATTCTTGCCTTCCATGTGGGACACTGGGGTAAGATTTCCAGCCAGTGTACCTCATGAGCAGCCACCACCCATCTTTCAGTGGAGGCTTCCATGTTGATATGATGCTGAACAGTTTTAGCAGAGCCTCTAGACCAAGATGGACATGGAAGAAAGGCCTGGCTATCTACTTCCAAAAATTCGTCAACAAACACCCTATTAATTACAGCAGTCTAATCCACTACCAGTCATGGGGATGGGGCAGGACCAGGCAGTGTTTCAGTCTGTTTACATGGGGTCACCCTGAGTCCAGCTAACTTAGGGCCAATCACACAACAACAGTAACAGGGCAGTTAGTTAAACTTTGAAAGTCTACATCAGATTATCTTCTTGATACATTATGCTTGCAAAATGAAGACACCTGAAATGGCAAAATGACATTTCCCTTAATAAACTTAAGTCACTGAAACCAAAATTCACTTGGACCTAGCTTTGAGGCACTGTATTTTATAACAATATTTATGAGTAATGATAACCATCTGGTTGCCACTGAGTCAGTTCTGACACATGGCAACTCCATATGTGTTGGAGTAGAACTGTACTGCACAGAGTTTTCAATGGCTGATTTTTCAGAAGTAAATCAGCAGCCCTTTTTTCTGAGGCACTACTGAGTCAGCAGACTTGAACGTCCAACCTTTCATTTATTAGCCAACACTCTATTTGTTACTATTACGATGTTTCAGGTAGTGTGTGAAAAGCTTTACATGAATTTTCCCGTTAAATTCTCACAACAACCCTAAGATGCAGATCCTAGTAATCTTCATTTTTCAGTAGGAACGCTGACGCTTGAAAGGTTAAATAATATGTCTGAGATCACACAGCTAGTAAGCAACAGAGCTAGACTATGAATGCAGGTCTTTCTAATGACAAAACCTGAGTTCTTGTCCATTCTTGCACTTTGGACTTTTCGCATCAAATAGACCTAAATTCAGAAAAGACTTGCCTTTTACAAGTTGTATGACTCTGAGAAAGCTCCATATAAGAACCTCGGTTTATTGTTTTTTCTTTTTTAATCTGGAAAATGGAGATAATCATACCTACTTTTTTGAGTTCTTGTGAGAAGGTAATTTAAGAAAAAAAAATTGAAAGGAGTCCCTGGGTAGCACGAATGGGAAAGCACTCGACTACTAGGCTAAAGGTTAGTGGTTCACAGCTACCCAAAGGCACCTCGGAAGACAGGCCTGGCAGTCTGCTTCTGAAAGGTCACAGCCTGAAAACTCTACATAGAGGTTCTATTCCGCATACACAGTGTTGCCATAGGTTGAAATCAACTCGATGGCATCTAATAACAACAAGAACAACAATTTCAAAACAAAACAAAACAATTGTGAGTAGTTTCCGGGGAAGGTGGTAGGACGGAGAAGGTCATTACTTAGGAGACACTGAGCTTTTGGTAAAGGTGATGGAAAAACTTGGAAAAGGATGGTGATGATGGTTGAACATGTTCTGTTACATATATATTCACCACAACTGAAATAAACGTATATACATCGTGGACTTAAACCTAGGTCCGAACTGACACAGAATTAGTTGTTCTGATCTCATAGCATCTAGGCAGAGTGAAAACTTGTTAGGGAGAATGAAGGGCAAATAACACTTAGACAAATATATATTGCTATAAACTAGAAGATAATTACGTGTAAAGTAGGTACATAGAAAACTTGAGGACAAACCAAAGAACTTGACTTAGTCAGTTTGATCCACTGGCTTCCAGTTTGTCGTTGCGTACGTGGGAGCACGTATTTACCAGCCTCCTTGTACCATCGCCCTAAAACAAAAATCGTCCTCTTGATGGAAACCTGGGACTGTTTGGTTAGTATGGTGAGAAAAGTCTTTTTTTCTCCCTTCCCCCCTATGTTTTCCCACCCTGATTTTATGATTTCCTTGTGATTGTGGCCTCTTCTTTTGTCTTTTTCAAAAAATGGACTCTCTTCAAACACATTTCAGCATTAGACTAGACATTTATAAGGGCCCTTCTACCGCTGCCAAGGTAGGATTCTGAAATACTTAATGAAGTCCTACAGCCAGCCAACAGTCCACGTGTGGAAGGAGAAAAATGGTGAAATAATAGTAGAATGTAAGATGCAATGGGGATAAAAGAAGTTTAAAAATTTCAGGAAAGGAAGTACTTCCAGAGTGGCTGATGCTAGTCCTCATCTTTGAAGAAGGAATCACTTTAAAGAAAACTTGAGAGAAGGTCACACTAATATTTAATTTGGTGCTACTTTAAGAAGAATTGGTGCCTTTGAATTATGGTGTTGGTAAAGAATATTGAATATACCATGGACTTCCAGAAGAATGAACAAATCTGTCTTGTAGGAACTACAGCCAGAATGCTCCTTAGAAGTGAGGATGGCTAGACTTCACTTTGCTTACTTTGGGTGTGTTATTAGGAAGGACCAATCCCTGGAAAAGGGCATCATGCTTCGTAGAGTTAGCAAAAAAGAGAAAGACCCTTAATAAGAGGGATTGACCCAGTGGCTACAACAATGGGCTCAAACATACTTACTATTGTGAGGATGGCCCAGGATCGAGCAGCATTTTACTCCATTATATAAGTCGGAACCAACAGGACGGCACCTAACAACAGCAGTAACTTTAAGAGGGTCACGGGTAAGCTAGGCCATATTCACAAAGGGCAAAGAAGACTCGAAACTGTATTATATAAGAAATAGTGGTAATGGAATTGAGTTAACTAAAGAAGTCCAGAGACAAGAAAACATCTCCAAGTTTTTAAAAAGGTCACCGTCTGGGACAGTTACTCTTGATCTTATGGAATGCAGGAAGTAAAGAGCTAGGTCCAAGTAATAGAAGTTACCAGGAGTAAGATCCTGGCTCAAATAAGGGAGACTTTTCTCACAGAAACAGCAGTTCTAAGATATAATAGCCTCAGAAGGTATTGAGCACGTGGTTGTCTGGAGGTGTTCAAACATGAGTTAGACAAATGCTTGACATGCAGCTTGCGTTTAAGGTTCAAGCACCAAACTGATGTTGAAGTAGATGAGATTTAATATACATGGCAATCCAGAGACACTAAGACTCCATGATTTTATGAAATAAAAAATTATCTAGCGCCCACAGATGGGATCATTAGACTTTTACATTCTCGGTCCTCCTTCGTAGTTCTGGTTAATGTAATCTCAGACCAGGGTCACCAGCAGACCCTCTGTGAATAATTTACATGATGCAAAGCAGGAAAGACGAAAAACAATACAGAGGCCTGAAAATACACACTCTCACGGAATATTAAGCAGGAACAACATCCACATGTATGATTGGCATCAGCCCTCCGACTTCTGGCTCAGACCTGTCTGAGATAACATCTGAAATGGATTTAGTTGTGGTTATGTAGTACCTCTGGGAGTTTTAAGTTAAATTTATTACAGTGGATCAAAACATCTATGCTTAAGAGTTGAATGTGGTACACGTCTCCTAGCAAGTACATCACGAAGTACTGAAAAAGACCCATTTAGTTGACAGAGCCTTAGCACTGTTATTCTGGTCTGCTTCATCTGTGCGCTCCCCAGAGGCTGACCTGAAGCCTTCGCAGTGCTCCCCACTGTAGTTCTGTTCTTTCACCTTTTCATGGTGTTAACTCCGGTCAGTTTTACATGTGGGTTGCTATGGGGTCTGCCCAGTACTTCATATGCAGGTTTAATGAATCTCTTTATCCTGATCCCTCCTGTCTGAAATCCTCCCCTCACTCTCTACTTGGGAGGAAGAGACGCTCCACATTCCACTGCTGGGGAAGAGGACGGTGAAGTCCAGGCTCTCTGCTTGCCGAGTGATATCAGGTGGGGAGGGACATGCCCCCCACCCCCATGGAGTTTGGGTGGAGTGGATGAGTATTGTTGCAGATGTTTCTGTTCTGCCATGCCTAACTTTTCCCAGTCCTTTGATTAGAGAGAGCAGGCTTTTTGAGGGAATTTTTTTTTTTTTTTGCCTGCTTCCCATTGATATTTTTGGGTTGTTTGCCTCTCCAGGGGTCTGTCTTCAATATATATCCAAAAAACCCGAACCCATTGCTGTCAAATCAATTCTGACTCATAGTGACCCTATAGGACAGAGTAGAACTGCCCCATAGGGTTTCCAAGGCTGTAATCTTTATGGAAGCAGATTGCCACTTTCTCCTGTGGAGCAGCTGGTGTAGGTTAGAACCACTGACCTTTCAGTTAGCAGCCCAGCACTTTAACCACTGAGCCGCCAGGGCACTTCCTTGAATATATGGGAGAGAGAGGCAAAAACAGAACCCAGGGAACTCACCAACATGTGGTTCTTCAAGTGCCAATACCCTTAATCAGTCTACCTCCTCTTTCCACCGTTCAGAGTCTTCCTGTGTTGCCTGTTGTATTATGTCAAGGGTTTTTAGTTATATTTAAGGGGAGCTCTAGGGTGAAAGGAACTCTGGTGGCGCAGTGGTTAAGAGCTCGGCTGCTAACCAAAAGGCTAGCAGTTCGAACCCACCAGCCGCTCCTTGGAAACCCTGTGGGGCACTTCTACTCTACCCTATAGGGTCACTATGAGTTGGAATCGACTCAATGGCAACGAGTTTTTCTAGGGAGAAATGAGTTTATTCTATCTTGTTCGGAGCTAGAAGTCTTCATGCGGACTCTTTAAATGATGATGATGAAGAAAGAGAAGAATACAGTTGAGAATGGACTTGATTCCAAAACTCCAGTAGAGAGTTGTTACCAACACTTTACCACAAAAAGCTACAGAAAAGCCTTTCTGATCCCAGTAAGAATCTTTAGTCAACTTCTCTCAGGAATGCTAGATTGCCAAGAGTGTTCTTTCTTTACTATTCCTGCTTTAGAGGTGTGGAAAGGTTGGGGCACTGGTGCTGAGTTGCCACTAGCCTGCCCTTTTATTTATAGGTCCATAGAGGGTGTGTCTCTGGAATACTGTTATTTAACTCTTTATAAATAAATATTTGATCACCTTGGTCCATTTTCACAACAGGGTAGCTAAGAAAGGTTTATTTACTATGTAATATACGGGAAATCAATTTACTTAGGGTTTAGAATAAGGAAAACATTGCTCATAAGTAATAATACTTTTTTTCCCTTTTTCATTGTTCCAGCATAAATACGGCATTCCCATCATCAATACCTGCTGCATTGCACCCTTCTCAGATAATTATGTGTAAGTGAATGCCCTAAACATTCACACATGGCTGACATCACTGTTTGACTCTTGGCACTTGGTAGGAATTCAGTGCAAGCTTGTTGGATTTGAATTGTCAATTTTTCTAGGGCATGGACTTGTCCTTGTAATTCTCTGTATAGTTAGGTATTTAAAAATGTATTCCCTGCACTTGGTCATAAATTTTTATGACAGCTCTTTAATGAGGGTATTGAATTCTTGGGTCAATTTAAAATTAATAACAAAGTTGGGAGTGATACATTGAGAACAGGGTTAGAATAAGGACTTAGGAAACTGTGCCTCTAATTATAATTCTGCCACTAACTCTCTATGTGACCTTATGACAATTAACTCCCCAATTTCTTGGCCTTAGTTTTTTCATTTATAAAATGAGGTAGGTTGGAATATGTAATCTTGAAAGCCTCTACCAGCCTTAATATATTTTAATATTTGACAGAATATTTCCTCTGATGAATAGTCATTAATTGTTACTAAACTGGGAAATCTCAGCAGCTGAGTTTTTTTGCTCCTCAGTTTGGCCTTATCAAAGGCCAAATTAAAGGAAAAATAGTATTGTATCCTCAAACATAAGAAAAGGATATTTAAACACTAAAATGATAGGCTTAAAAAACAAACAAACAAAAATCCCTTTGCTGTCAAGTTGATTCTGGCTCATAGCGACCCTGTAGGACAGAGTAGAACTGCCCCGTAGGGCTTCCAAGGAGCAGCTGGTGGATTCGAACTGCCAACTTTCTGGTGAGCAGCCAAACGCTTAACCACTGCACCACCAGAGCTCCAAAATGATAGGCTTAGGTAGTACAAACTGCTGAATATAGTAGAGAGGTAAGCCGCTTGGTCATGCCCTCTGCAATCCTGGAAATGCAGTGTTAGTGTCCTGAAGAAGTATTGTATTCTCATCACTCGATCCAGAAACGAGTGTCAGAGTCTCTTCTGTCTAACCTCAGTGTTAGAAAAAGTGTTGTACTTGCTATGTAATTCTGCATAGACCTCTCTGAAATGACGTAAGCCAGTGGTTACTATTTAGTTTTATTCAGAATTTCCACTGTTTCCTGTAACGCGAATTCAAGATCAGTTTGCACATTGCTAGCATCGATGAATAAAGCAGTGTATGTATTGGCATTCAGGTGAGACTTCTTGAAATGCACTTTTTTTGGCTACACAAAGAATCGGTGCTCCGTCATCCATGTCGATTCCAACGCACCTTGTTCCTACACACATGTTCTGATTCACACAATATCATTAATTAAAAAGGAGCTGCAAACTCTTTGCAACGATGCATAGGTTTTCAGTGATGAACAAACGTGAGTTTATCCAGCACTTCTCCATTGCGTATGTGCCAGTTGTCCAGACGGGATTCTCCTCTAGCGGTTTGTCCACCTGTGAAACAGTCTGTTCTGTCTCAACATGTGATAGTAATTCCCCTTCCTCATTGTATGCATGTATACTATGTGATATCCTGAAGAGTCATTTTAAAATGGAATTTTACCAGAAGCTCATTCTTCTTTCTTTTCCATCATAATGCCTGTTATTAACATTGAGGCTCTTTTTATAAGCCCACAGGCAATAATATTTAATGTAGTCAGTGTAACTCTTTTTGCTGCAGAGAACGTAAACTTTGAAAAATGCTTTTGTAGTTCTGTTCTTTTCCCCCAATTTTATAACTAAAAAACATTATGTTAGGTTTCTTAGAGAGGGAGATACTTGATCGGTTTACCAGAGAGAACACTGAGCATTGTTTGAACATATCTTCATGGGCATCAGGGGTGACTAAGTACACGGCTCATTAACCTCCAGAGTTCACCTATCTTTTCTCATACTTCATACTTTTGAGTTACAGTGTTCTTTATCACTTTTATTTTTGTTTATTGTGCAAAATCATCATACTTTCAGATTCATTTTTTCCAGCACATGGAGATTGAGTTTTATATGCCCGCTGTTATACTATGTACTAGTTACATTATTTTTAGATCTAGTATTTGTAGCTGTTTTTCTCTCTACTATTGGGCTTGTTCGAATCACTAAGGACCCATCCTTTTTGTAAAATGGAGCTATATTGAAATAGCAATAGTAATAAAGTTACAAATTTAACAAGGGCAAACAACATCGTGTAAATGATACAAAGTAAGCAAGACTGAATACTTCTTGACAACTGGATGGTCGCTGAAAGGAACCACCACCCCGTGCAAACCAGTGAAGAACTTGTGTGACCATAGAATACCTGATTATTAATGGGATTATTAATGGGATCCATGGAAACGGTAATTAATCTTGCACTTCAAATTTCTGAAATACACCTGAACAAAATCATTTTCCCATTGGAAACTATTGGAAGCTCACGTAATGAGCCATGGATGATTGATGTATTTTGAGGAACAGTGATCTAGAGAAATAAATGAGTTGGTGTTATGTGATCTTTGGCAATTTACTTAAAGTCTCTGTGCCCGTTTCCTTATCTGTGAATCAGGGTTAAGCTATAGAGATGTAAGAATTTCATGAGTGAATACATGAGAGGTATTTAGAACAGGACTGAGTTCATAGCACGCACTCACTAAATAGTCATGGTGGCTGATGTTAGCGTTACTTTTCAGATGGACTATCTGTTACCTCGTCTCACTTACATAAATTAAGGAGAATTGTAACAGTTGTCATTTTCGAACCTCATCTCTTAATTTTTCATTTTGTAGCATGAGCCTGACTCCACCCTGTTGTCACTTAGAACGTACATTGTACAGTGTTTGTGAAACAATCAGAGTGATTCTACAGGTTCCTGAAAAAGCATTTAACTTCTTTGAAACTCAGTTTCTCTTTCTGTTGAATGGGGATACTACTGATCTTTGTTCTAGCTATGAAACAAGTTCACTAGAAGAATTGAAGAATGTAGTTTGAAAATGTTTAAGTACTATACAAATTAATGTAAACATGAGATAATTTCTTATTTATATAAAAAATGTATAGTTTATAAAATTGTTTATACAATTACTTTTACTGTATTAATAAGATGTTTCTGTTTATTTTTCACCACATTAAATTGCTTATTTTCACTTTAACAAGACCCATACTGATATTAAAGCTCAACGATATGACCTAAGAGTATTTTTCCAAATGCTTTTAAGCTACATAAACCAAATATGGGTAGTGCAGGCATAAGGGCTCTGACTTCTTTAATACCTTCCAGACGCGTGCATGCCTTTATCCCTAGGGGGCAGAGGGTGGAAGGTGGAAGCTGTTTCTTAAAACAACACTTGGAGCAGGGATTGTTTGGTAAGGCCAATGGGTAGAATATTTGTAGCTTCTTGTTTTGAATTCCAATGATAATATCAGCTTCCCAACAATTATCTGGCAATTTGTGGGAACACTAGCAGCAGTAAATATTGGGTCTTCAAGAAACACTTTATTCTAGATATGGCACACAGGGCAGGAAGGAAGAAATGACGGGAATGTGACTGTGTTGGAGAGATCTAAATTGCCCCATAGAATAGTACGTAAGGGTCTTACTACTTTTCAAGTCATAACAGGCAGTTCATGGGGCTGAAATTATGTCAATTCTGTGCCTTTTAGTGTTGGGTTTTTTATCTGTTTTTGTCAGTAGCCTGTTTATGGTAAGTGTGAGTGAGTCTGTTATTGACGTTGGTGATGGTTCAGGTTATGTGTCAACTTGGCTGGGCCATGATTCTCCATGGTTTGGCAGTTATGTAATGATGTAGTTTGGCAGTTACATAATGATGTAATTTAGCAGTTATGTAATGATGTAGCCATCCTCCATAATGTGATCTGATGTGATCAGCCAATTAGTTAGAGGGGGCATTTCCTCAGGATGTGACCTGCATCCATTATATATATGGATATTCTGGCAAAGCTTGCTTGCTTGCTTTGGATCCTGCATCTGGCTCATCATCATCTGACTTCTGGTTCTTGGGATTTGAATCACTAGTCTGCCGTATTGACTGTCAGTCTTGGGATTCATTAGCTCCACAGCCTGTGAATCAGCTGTCTGCCGTTTTACCTGCTGATCTTGGATTCATCAGTCTCAACAGCCTGTGAGCAAGCAGGCGGCCTGTCCTCTGACCTACCAGTCTTGGGTTCTTCAGCCCCTGCAGCTATGTGAATCAGGAGAAGCCTCCAGCCTGATGCCTCACTCATGGACTTGAGACTTGCCAGCCTCTACAACCATGTGAGCCATTTCCTTGAGATAAATCTCTCTCTTTCTCTCTCTATGTGTATATATATACACGCTTCACAAGCTTTGCTTCTGTAGAGATCCCAGCCTAAGACAACGTCTATATTGCATGTACGTGAGAAGCCAACAACGTAGTTTTTGATTTTCAAAAGTATGGAAAGAATCAGTGTTGGAAAAATTAGAACGGTTCCTTCCTCTAAGTCATGCAAGATTATTAGGCACAGAGTCAGGATAAGCATAGCATACTGCAGCACATGGCTTCCTGAACTGGTTCTCTTTGCTTCCTAGCTGTGAGAATTACAATGGGAATGAAGAGACTCACTTCTCACATTTACATCGTGTTTTTAAATTTGTGAAGTACACTGACACATGTGCTCACTGAATCTTGAGAGTCCTTTGAGAAAGCTGAGGGTCAATGGCTTGTCCAGTGAGACACTGAGAGGGCAGCAAAGCTGTGACTCAGACACAGGTTGTCTGCTCCGAGGCTGATGTTCTTACCAACACGTCACAGCTCTTTGTTCAGCATTGAAGTTCTCTGTAGCCACAAAGCTACACGCAAACTCCGATAAATTTCCATTTCAAGGCCTTCCTCATGCTGGGCTTGAGTGTCTTCACCTTTTCTAATATGTGGCGTTTTCAAACCAAAGAGATTACAACTCACTTTCCCCCATACTTCAATACACAGGGAGCTTTTGGCTGTGTTGGGCCTCTCTTCTCGCTGATCAGTGGCAGTTCTGGGGAGTCGGTCAGTGTGAGAATACTGTTTCCAGCCAGAAGCTAGCACAATGGCACAGCTTTTGTGGGATCACCCCAAAGCTTTTCTTATCTGAGTAGGCGCTCTCCTTCCCCTTAACCCCACATTTTTTTCCTTTCTTGAGCCCTCTGGCTAACACTTCCAACTTGTTCATTTTGCTTAAAGGAAATGGTCGTTGTATGGACGTAAATCTATTTGTTCAGTGTTTGGTGTATGCTTGTGCTCTGTATAAACACAGATGTAAAGCGCTGTATTTCTTCTCTGATCAGGTAAAGCATACTTTTAAGAAGTACCCTGAAAGAGATACCTGACAATTATATGTGTTTGTTTGTTTTGCCTTTTATGCTATATCTGTATGTCTTTCCCTTTAATTGGACTGAATCAGTGTTAAAATTTGTTTTGTCTCTTTAGTTTTCCCCTAAGTTGACATGTCCTTACGGACTTCGACCTCGTTTTCTTGTTGCTCACTCCGTGGCCCAATAGAAATTTCAACTTTTAAACTTTGAATGGTATTTGTTGTTCTTTGACATTGGGGAATTACAAGCAAAATTTTGAACATGTATCCCTCTTTTTTGTGTAGATTTGGGCCCATTACTCAACCTTCTGGGGAGCAATTCTTCATGTTTTACAGGCTTGGGAACAGTTTGTCTTTGAGACCCGGTTCAACTTCAAGCTCCTGTATACTGGCTGTGTAACTTTGGGCAAGTTAATTAATGTCTCTGAGACTCAATTTCATCATCTGTAAAATGAGCATAATAGATAATAAGTTTACGCTTCTCTGTCTGTAAAACGGACAACTCTTAGAAGTGTTATTAGCTAAACGAACCAATGCATCTAAAGTGCATAGATATGCCTGGCAAGTCATAAGCAGGAAGGACATGTTGAATTTCCTGTTAAAACTAGTGAATGTCACTTTGGGCAATGCTAACTCTATTTTTTAATAAGTTTTTTGTTGTGATCCATAATGGGTTTTTTTGTTTTTTTGGTGCTTTAGGTGAAAGTTTACAGAGCAAATTAGTTTCTCATTAAACAATTAATACACAAATTGTTTTGTGACATTGGTTGCCAACCTACGAAATGTTAACACTCTTCTTCTTCTCCACCCCGGGTTCCCTGTTCCCATTCATCCAGTTTTCCTGTCCCTTCCTGCCTTCTCTTCTTTGCTTTTGGACTGGTGTGCCCGTTTCATCTCATATACATGATTGAACTACGAAGCACTATTTTTCAATAAGTTTTTAAACTTTTAATATTGATAAGGTTTGATTTGACTATAGCAGAATTGTCTTGGTATTACTAAAGAAATCATGGTAAATCAGGAAACCTGGGTCAGTGTCCTCGTCATGCCCTTTCTAGGCACATGGCTTTTGGCAAGTCATTTTACCTCTTTAAGTCCCATTTTTCTCTTCTGGTGAAAAAAAAGTGACATACTTACGCTTGCCTTTCTGCCTTTTCAAGTTTATTGGGAGAGTATTTCTTTATATTAGCCATATAAGTGCTTTGCAAATTACAAAGGACTATAAAATGTGACTTCTTGTTATCCCAGCTTTATCAATGCCTATTTCGGATCTATCAGAATGTCAAAGGGATCTGGCATCTCACTGTTGTTGGTACATTTCCACCGGCACAATCAGACTGTTACATCAGGACTGTGACCTTGAGTCAGCCTTTCCAAGGCCACCATTGTCCCAGTGCTTATGGAACTGGGCCCGGCATCAAGGAAGTTGCAAGGAAAATATGAGTCAGTGGACTGTTCCATCTGGCTGCTGAATTTGTTTCACTGTTTCATAAATCAGGACAGATCTGTCTACAATGGGTCTCGTTGCCACCGGCAACCAGGGTCATAGAACTGAAGGACATCAGATATGCAAGAAAAATGGAAAATAACTCCCCAAAGTAGAGCTACTGCAAGAATCTCAAGGATAGTGGCAGTGCTGAAACAAGCTAAGTAGAACTGCTTTCCTGCTTGTAACTCAGAACGGATATAGATGTGGACAGGAGGATGTGGTCCAAGCTTCTGCTTTCCTGGGTGGGAGAAGTGGCATCAGCATTAGATTGCAGATTAGTATCTTTTCAATGTATGTAGCTCCACTGTTGCAGGCACTAGAACACAGATTATTTTCCAGAGCAGCTCTTTCTTAACTCTGGTTGTACAGTATATCAGATCGTTAGTCATTACTCTTTACCAACGTTTGCGAAATTCTCAGAACTTATCTAAATGTTTTTGGTTTATGCTACACACAGCTTTTCTTCTTGAAAGCAGAAATAATGAGGAAAGGATATGAATTTTTCATTGTATAAAAGGGACTTCACTGGAATCTTTCAGTGAGCCATATGTGCTTGTAGCATTTAATTTTCACTTTTCGTTGAAGATTAATATGGTGGGCGAGTTTTACAAAACTTCAAAAAACAGAAAACAAAGCAAACAGCTTTTCAATTGTTTCCGGGGTATCTATTGCTAATCCTAGTGACAGCGATTTTAAACCAAAACAAAGCAGACAAACAGTCCAGACGGGGTCACTAATTTTATTTCCCGTACCCTGTCACGTTCCCATTTGTGTCATCTGTTAACCTTAATTGACAACTTCGGCTTCTGGTTCACGGTTTATCACAGTCTTGCTTTTTGTCTGCTTTCCAGCTGTCAACCTCCATGAGTTCAACAATCGCGAGGAACTGCTTCGACAGCTCTCCTTTACTTCTGTCAGTTTCTTAGATCTCTTAACTTTTATTCTCACTCCGTTGCTCTAAAATCAAGGATTTCATCATTTTTTGGATTTGCTCTTTTCTAAGAGCATGAAATCCCTTTGCTTTCAAGAATCATTTTTTGTTCTGCTCTTACTCATCCACATCTCTGCTTAATTTGATTTTGACTTTACTACCTGTCCAGCATCTAAAAACATCTCCTGTACTCCCATCCCTGCTATCTTTCCTTACCTTGCTTCTCAGACCACTGAATCGATTCCAACACATAGCGACCTGATAGGATAGAGTAGATCTTCCCTATGGGTTTCCAAGGAGCGGCTGGTGGCTTCAGACTGCCGGCCTTATGGTTGGCAGCCCATCTCTTAACCACTGTGCCACGAGGGTTCCGTGCTCAACTAAAGAAGTTAGCTATTCACTTGCATATAGAAGCACGTGGCCATTTCCATTGCAATAAAGGTTGACTATCACTCTTTTCCTTAACTTTGTCTTGTCAAACTTGGAAGTGCTTAACACCTGTCTTTCATTCATTGAACACTGCAGACAGATGTCACATAGCCATGCTTACTACACATTGTCACTGTGAGGTCCACAGCTAGGGTGTTAGTGTGACTGAGTGGTTTTCTGCCATTGTTGCTCTTCTCTGAATTGATATTCACGATCATTATAGTTCCCAAATCTGCAATGTTTCATTCTCTGTGGGACTGTATCTCCCATATTACATTCAAGGTAATCTTGAACAAGGGATAGAGTTTAGGGTGGTGTGTTGGGAAAGGAGAAGAGATGGCACGTAGAGCACACTCACAGGTGAAGTTAATAGAGTTCTGTGTGGTGTGTGTGGATATAAAGTTAAAGGTAAAGGACGGGAATCACAGTGACTCTGAAATTTGGAACCTAGAAGACAGATGGATTTTGATTCTACAAACAAAAGCAAGAAACACAGGAGAGGATATCGAGAGGAAGGACGCTGTTCTCCCCTTGCCACTTCTTTTCCTTTTGACCCTTTTAAAAGCTCTAGTTATTTGTGCTTAATTGCCTTAAATAAAACAGAAAACAAATTATTGTCTAAAATGAATGAACTTTCAAAGTAAAAGGGCACATACCAGAAAGACTAAAAAAAGTTGAGGTCCTGGCTTCCCAAAAGAATAATCCTCTTAATATGTCAGGTTTATGCTTTCAAATGTTAGATCACTAGGCCAGCATTCTGCCTTTGGAAAAATGCCGTAAGTCCCTAGCCCTTCTTCTTACTTTGAAAATCAGCACGTAAATGAGCGCAGTCCTTAATGAGAATATTTTCTGGATTTCGCATCTTGTCTTAAGGACTAGACTATCTCCTCAGAGGGTAGTGCTTTTTAGCAAGTCAGATGCTGGCAGAGTTGGTGATGAGGTGACACATAGGTCGTAGATATGCCTTGCATAATATCTACTTGGCCCTTGGTACTATTTCAGGTCAAACCTTTTGTCTTTGGTAGAAATATAGTGTGGCTAAGACCTACTGGAAGACATTCTTAATCCAAAACATGGTCACACATGCCTAATGACAGAGAAGTGGAACCTGGGGTCCAGGTTGTTCCTACACATAAAACTCAGATAAGGTTCTCTCTTCTTTTTCTAGAGTATTTTCTGTAAGATCTCAGCCTCTTTGTCTCCTGCCCTCCCTGCTGCACAGAAAATGTCAAGACATAAGCAACAGATGTTGAGTTTCCGGTATTTTTTGCTCTTGTACTGCAACAACGCCATTTTCCTCTGCCATTCTATGTATTATTTAAAAATTTCACAGTCTGCGTATTATTTAAAAATTTCATTTGTCCTCATTGTTTTCAAAATTCTCCAAGTAGTGCATTTGTTAGTGGTCTGGCTACTCTCATCTTTCCTTTGAAACTTTTGTAGATTGGTCTTTAAAAAAACAAACAGACAAAAAACTTCGTGGCATAAAATAGATACGATGTAATAGTACAGGATACCCATTTAAGGACACTGAGATGTATCTTTTTCTAACCTAAATTGCCACCAGTGCTGCCCCTGTATTGTAGTAACCCTCTTTTTTTCTTCGTAGGAGCCCTGTGGCGCAGTGGTTAAACGCTTGGCTGCTAGTCCAAGGGTCGGTGGTTCGAACACACCAGCCGCTCAGTGGGAGAAAGATGTGGCAGTCTGCTCCTAAAGATTACAGCCTTGGAAACCCTGGGGGGTAGTTCTGCTCTGTTCGGTAGTGTCGCTATGAGTTGAAATCGATTCAATAACACAACAACAACAACCAGACAAGGCAGAATCCAGTGTTAGGAGTTCATAGTTTTTTGAGGGGACAGGCAAACACATACTTCAGTGTTAACAAATACAACGTTAGGACTATGAGAATACTATGAGAGGAAGCATCTATATTGGTGAGTCAAGGAAACTTCTCTGGGTAATTAGCATTGAAGTCATGCCTTGCAAATGAGACAGAGAAGACAGGGCAGGACCCTCCAGCTAAGAGGAATAATGTGTGAAAAGGCTTGAAGGTGTTTGAGTGCTTGGTGAGGAATTTTGTGGGGCTCTTGTACAGGCCATTTTCTGAGGATATTAGCTGGTAAAGACTGTTTTAAAAAACTCATTGCCACCGTCAACTTGATTCCGATTCATAGCGACCCTATAGGACAGAGTAGAACTGCCCCATAGAGTTTCCAATGCCACCAGGGTTTCCAAAGACTGTTGAAGGGTCTAAAATATGTCCAGTGAGAATGGTAAAATTATGTCTATAAAATGTTTGTCTATTTACCTTTCTGTACATATTAAGAAATATTTTCAGTAAACATTTTACTTCACATTTCCACTGAGTGCCTATGACCTGCTAGACACCAGAAGGGAAAAAGAGAAAAAGAAAAGGAAACAAATGCCATTTTCTAAAAATTCTTCCAGTCTATTTGGGAACATGTTTGTTTATGGAAAAAGCATGTTTGACCTGATGTATAATGAGAAATGAAAAGGTGCTATTGAAGCACAGAGGAGAGAGCCGTTTGAAAGACTTACCCACAAGGTCCTACATCAATCTACTTACAGAGAAGACTCACTGACTTCACATTCTTTCCACTTTATGACACATACTGCAGACCACGAGTCCTTTACCTCATCAACCACTGGGACTCAGACTTGCCCAGGCCCAGAATGCCTCATAAAGCTTCACAAAGACCTGGATTCATCATTCCTTCACTCCATGATTGAAATGTCATGTGGTATCAGCCAATACTTGCTAAGTATGGGATCGAAAACCCAAATTGCACTAGGATGGCAGTCTTGTGGTATCCAAGTCTTTTTATAACAGACCACACAAATAGGACACCCATCTTGTCCTGCCCATATGATTATGTCTCTGTTGAGCTGGGAAGCCCCAGTGTAACAACCAACACATCTCCAAGTTTCTGACATACTTCCCCTCAAATACCTCCATGGCTTAGTCCTATGAGCTCTCCATTCCTGCACTGACAAGGTACGGGAAGAGGGGAGGTGAAGGGCAGGACATAAGATAAGCATTTGTGACCACCATCTAGAGTATGGGGAGGCCATCCACCTGGTCCTACCTCTGACTTGGAGGGCAGGAACAGAAGGTCTCAAGGGGGAAGAGGTTAAGCAGTGCTATAACAGTTGCCCATCCAGTGTCCCTCTTGTTTCAAATAATGTCTTTGGAATTTTAATTAAGGTTAACATCTGATGCACCCAGTTGGGAACTTCCTTAGTCATTCTGCATGAGTGGTGTTGGCAGATAAAGAGACAGAGTATGTGGTGTGCGTTTAGAGCATGCAGTGGGATTCCTGGTGGTGCAGTGGTTAAGAGCTTGGCTGCTAACCAGAAGGTCGGCCGTTTGAATCCACCAGCTGCTCCTTGGAAACCGTGTGGGGGCAGTTCTACTCTTTCCTGTTCGGTTGCTGTGAGTCAGAATCGACTCAATGACAAAAGAGTTTGGTTTATATATTCGTGGGAGACACTACCATAGCCTCAGGGAAGACTTCCTACAAAACTGAGCCTATTTCTTTTTCCCTCTTGTGCTAACCCACTTTGGGTATTCAGGATGGTGCACATGTCGGGGAGATGGAGGGAGGGTCATTCATAAGCAGCCGTATTGTATAAGAATGAATCTCATTAACAAAGTTTATTATTTTTTAAACATGAAACAGTTTACTATGCAGGGACCCCTCACTTCAGACTTAACTGAAGTTCTCACAAGTCCATAGCTGTTTTTCCTAGAAACAGGACCAACTCTCACTTACTGTCCTTCCAATCTGGTCTCATATGCTTCTTGAATTTTCACCCCAGTACTGAAATTATCAAATATAAACCAGAACTATAAAACAAAAAACAATACATGTGAGGAGTATGCTTCTTAGTTCAGTCAGATACCCGAGACCAAATGAGCGTCTTCTGTCCAGAGGCAGGGCGAGAAGGCAGGAAGGGACAGGAACTGGTTGAATGGACACAGGGAACCCGGGATGGAAAGGGGGAGTGAGCTGTCACGTTGTGGGGATTGCAGCAAATGTCACAAAACAGTATGTATATACATTTCTGTATGAGAAATTAAAAAAAAAAAAAAAAGCCAAGAGCAGGGTACGATATTAGAGTCAATTTCCATCCTTCCATTCCCAACTGTGACTCTTTTTGTTGACACTCAGTCCAGTCTCTAGAGGGACCTGCATGTTTTCTTTACACATCAGTGGTGTAGAAAGGAGCATTAACCAAACCAAACCAAACCTGTTGCCATCTAGTCTATTCCGACTCATAGTGACCCTATGTGACAGAGTAGAACTACCCCATAGGGTTTCCAAGGAGCAGCTGATGGATTTGAACTGCCGACCTTTTGGTTAGCAGCTGAGTTCTTAACCACTGCACCACCAGACTTACCTTAGTGCACTTAGACTTTTCAGACCAACAAGGAAATACGGAAATTTTGAGCTTAATGAATAATTTGTCTCCTCTCTCTTTCTCCCACGACGTCTCAAGTTTCTGACGCGGTCCAGTTCAGTTATTTCGCTCAGTATAGCCTTGGGATTTACCCCACAGCATGCTCATCCAGAGGCAATATTAGGCATATTTATGTACTGCGGTTACGTAGTTCTATCTAATCTGGCCTCGGGATGTGGAGGTTTGGTGATTCAATTTTTTTTTAAAGGGTGTATTCATTTTAAGGTCCTAAGGAGGGGGAAGCTTTTTAATAATGGATTCAATGTTTATGATTATCATCAAGTGAGACTTTAGAGCTGTTGAAATAAAGATTATTCCCACATGTGCCATATGGAATTTTATGTCTAGTCTCTGTTGAATTGCCCTTGAGTAAAGCTAAATTGAAAATCCAGCACGTAATTTTTGTAAGAACAACTTTCACAGTCTGCTTCATGTGTAAAGAGATCAGAAGGCAGTCATTCTTAAGAATTTGTAAAACTTGGGCCAATGCCTTTGTTTCTAATACTTGTTAATGTGTGAGCTATAACAAGGTATCTTTCAGATCAATTGTCTGTGAAACTGTACACCCACAATCTTATCCACTCTGAGTTTTCTCACGTTGAAGCAGGAGTTCTGGATCCCCTTCAAGACATATGCAGGTTGAGGAGACCCGGAGGACTGCAGCAGGTTGTGAGGTGGGGAAGACCTGGGCCTCTAAGAGCAGCAGCCTCCCTCCAGGCGATACCAGGGAAGCAGACCTCATTTTTGGGGTAATTAGGTGATGCAGTGGTTAAAGCAATTTGACTGCTTTCTGAAACCACCAGAAAGACGTGGCAGTCTGCTTCCATAGAGATTTACAACCTTGGAAACCCTATAGGGTTGCTATGAGTCGGAATCAACTTGATGGCAGTGCTTTTGGTTTTGGTAGGTTCTTTCATAGATATCTGTTTTTTTCTGCAGGGGTTCTACTCTGTGCTGTCCATCCTCTTTGCTGAGGAACAGAGAGACTATTCAGTGACACCACTTAGGAGATTCCATGTAACATAGGAGAGTGGCTTCGGTGAATGAGAGGAGATAATGAGTCCAAGGTGAATGAAGAGCTACAGTATCAGATTTAGTTTGGATTTGGGGCATGAGTAGTTGAAGATGCCACCAATGTTTGTAGCTTGGGTGATGGGAAAGTTAGTGATGCTATCAGTCTAAATAGTTCAAGGGTGATGTCTTTGGGGGAGAATTTAGTGAGGCCAGTTTTGGTAATGAACAATTAATTTTTTAATAACTTATTTTTGTTGTTGTGGAGAGTATATACAGCAGAAGATACAGGAATTCAACAATTTCTACAAGTCCAATTTGGTGCCATTGACTGCAGTCTTTAAGTTGTATGATCATTCTCACCCTCCTTTTCTGAATTGTTCCTCCTCCAATAACATGAACTCATTGCCCCCTAAGGTTCCTGTCTGATCTTTCAAGTTACTGTTGTCACTTTGATCCCATGTAGACAGTTCTTAAAAGAGCACACTGCTGAGGGCAGACATGTTTCACTGGTTAAGCTAAACTATGGTTTGGTTTTAAGAAGACCTTGGGATATTTTTTGTTGAAGGTTTAAGGCTTAAAGATTACCTCAGGCACGTCCAGAAAGTCTGGATATTTAAATTTTTTCAGCAAACTTTGCTATGTCCAGTAGAACATTCCCATGCCTCTTTGCCTATGTAGTGAATAGCACTACCCTGGAAATTTAGGAATAGGACCATTAGATATTATTACTTTTATTAATTACTGGAAATATGTACAAGTGTGGATTTTAAAATTTTAGACCTAAATAAGGTAAGGAGGACGTTATCTACAAATAAAAGCTCACCATATTTTTATGATCTATGTTGATGAATTAAGGGAACATTCATGAATATATTAAATATACCAAGAATTCAAAAGCCAGTATTGGACATAAACATTAGTATTTTCTCCCTCTGGTTTTTCTAGTCTACAAAGTTAAAATTAATTGCTATTGAACAGTGACAAATAAGCAACAAGAGGGAAAAATAAGTCAGTTCTGATAAGGGCCTTGGAGGCCTGATGGCACAGTGGTTAAGAGCTCAGCTGCTAACCAGAAAGTTGGCAGTTCAAATCCACCAGCCGCTCTTTGGAAACCCTATGGGGTGGTTCTGCTCTGTCCCGTAGGGTCGCTATGAGTTGAAATCGATTCGATGATAGAGGGTACTAATAAGACCACAATTCTAAGAGCTATTTATGCATAAGGAGCATATTTAATCTAACAGATTATGTGGAGCTGCAGCTGATTAGACAATTTGTTCAGGCACTTGTCAAACAGTTGGGAAATCAATCATTGTCTTGCCACAGTAACCCTTCTGTTCTCTATTCAGAAGCCTATGTATTTAAGCACATGTATTCAGAGACTTATAGCAGCTCAGAATGTTAGTTATCTTAAAACATGTTTGCATAGATAAACACAGATATATCATCATTTTGGCCTTCTTTGTTAACATAGTGCTTACACTAACCCTTGCCCCTACAACAAAAAGCCGAAAGACAGACATCACAAATTACTATATCATGAGGGACAGTGTTATGTAGCAGAAAGAGCACTGAGCTTAGCTGTTCCCTCTCTCCCTGATTTACTGTGATCCTTGGCAAATTATGGATCTTCTTTGTGCGTCAGATCCTATGTCAGTAAAATAAGATTGTTTCCCCGGGAGCAACACAGGCATAATCCAATGGCATAATCCTATTCCCCAAACAAAGCACAGGAAGCCAAGGTTGTCTACACTCTGTAATTGCACATTTGGAATTAACATCACTTATTTTTTTTCCCTTCCAAATGCTTCATAGTTGATTTTGTTGTTGTTGTTATCCTCAATAAAAGTTACGGGAAAGGAATTAACATTAGGCAGAGTCCTGTAAGCTTTGCATACAGTGTCTTACATTTCCAATCACCTAGTGAGAAAGATACTATTAAGTTTGCTCTACTGGTTAAGGAGACTGCTGCTAGACAAGCTGAATTTACAAAAGATTGAAGCTGAGGTCTGTGTGACTCCAAAGTCTGTGTATTTTGCATTGTTTCACATTGTCTTATTTCAGGAAAACTGAAGAGTTGGTGTATTTTTCTATACTAATACTGTATTCAATGTTTAATATTGATAACATTTCAAAAATACAAAAGCACTTGTCAGAATAACAATTTTGGCTTTAGCATCCATATTTATTCACTATTATTGCAGACTACCATCTTGGGTCTTGCAGGGTCTCCACGGTTGGGCCTCCTTCCCTTTCCAATATGCCTTTGTTGTGGTTACATGCGTCGAGTCAGGTCCGACTCATAGCGACCGACTCTGTGTACAACAGAATGAAACACTGCCTGGTCCTGCACCATCCTCACAATAGTTGCTGTGTTTGAGCCTATTGTTGCAGCCACTGTGTCAGTCTGTCTCATCGAGGGTCTTCCTCTCTTTCACTGACCCTCAGCTTTACCAAGCACGATGTCCTTCTCCAGGGACTGGTGCATAGTACGTGAGATGAAGTCTCGCCTTGCTCACTGCCAAGGAACACTCTGGCTGTGTATCTTCCAAGACAGACTTGTTTGTTCTTCTGGCAATCCATGATATATTCAGTATTCTTCGCCACACCGTAATTCAGAGGCATCAGTTCTTCTTCTGTCTTCCTTATTCATTGTCCAGCTTTTGCATGCAAATATGCTTTTAGGACTTGTGAAAATTGTAAGGTAAGGCTAAAAGCATGTCTACTGGCCAAGAGATGGAGAAAATTAAGACAATTTTCAGAATAATTTACACTTAAAAGAATGCTTTTAGTTGATACTTTAAATGATAACAAAGGATTAAAACATTATCAGATTCATTGCCATCCATGTTCCCTTTGTTAACAGATACCTCTTATTTATGTCCCCTTCCTGTTCTGAAGCTTATAAGCTGCAAACACATCGAGGGGGATTTGGTTCAGGAATAAATCATTCGGGGAATTCAAGCTGTAGACAGAGTTCACACAGTATACTCAGCACACACAGTGTACATAGCATATACAGTATATACACAATCAGCTCATTTGAGTCCTAACCTCACAGATTCTAATTCATATCCTGACTCTGCCCTTTAGTAGCCATTTGAGCTTGGCGAAGTCACTGATGTAATACTCTGTTCTTCAGATCACCTTCTCAAGTTGCTTTGACAAATAGCTTTTCAATTTGACATTTTTTTTCCCCAGTACATTCAGTGGGTTGAATAGGCTCTTAACTTACTTATTGTTATTAGAATGAAAACATCCAAATTCCCATTTTAAAATCCAACCAAGTCTGTGGTTATTGTTTGTTTATTTTTCAACAAGCTGGTTACCTTGTCTGAATAAGTCACAATGCGCTATAGGCTCGGTGGGAGCCGCAAGGCAGGATTCCTTTGTATAGAGCTGAGGATTTTTCTTGGGTGCCATTGGAAAGCGGAAAAGGTTTGATGTTAACCCAAATGTCTCTGAAAGACCATCCATGATGTTAAAACGGGTTAAATCTCTATGACGTGTCTAGGGAATTCTCATATGCAGTTAGTTTTAGAAAGAACGTGTATTTAGAGCTGCCTTTATGCCCGAGATGGGGCAGGCCCCACCACAATTACACAGTTTTAGAAAGAGGATCCTTTTGATGACAGATTTAATTTCTACCCCCTTATTTTTTTCCTAGCTGAATGGTTACCATTTAAAAACCTTTTGAAAATAGTTTGGTCCTTTTTACACATGCAGATTTTTTTTTCAGTCTTGAGGAGATTTGCGTAGGCTATAGTTTTTAGTCAAAAGAGCTCATGAGGGAGTTGAGTCCTTTTCCTTACCCAAAATAGAAAGGGAGTAGATTGTCCTCCTTTTGATGGGATGGGGCACACCTCTTTCCTAACACTTCTGCCTTCAGTGTTGCCCACTGTTAGGGCTACACAAGGGCATCCCATCCCTCTCCTTGCCTTTCCCTTAAAATACATTAAGATATTTTACATTTCTCAGGCCAAAAGTGTTCTAAGATAAATTATGCTGAAAAAGGAAGACTGCCAATTATTTTCATAATTGTGTTTTCAAAGCTTTAGAAAATTAATTTTATTGTAACAGAAAATTATAAGAGAAAAACCTGGACTTCTTTGTTAGTTGCTGGAGCCCTGGTGGCACAGTGGTTAAGAGCTTGGCTACTAACCAAAAGGTCGGTGGTTTGAATCCACCGGCAGCTCCCTGGAAACCCTATGGAGCAGTTCTGCTCTGTCCCATAGGGTCGCTATGAGTCGGAATCGACTTGATGGCAACAGGTTTGGTTTGGTTTTGGGAGAACAGTATACTTGGTTTTGGGTTATTTATGACTTTAGGTGAATATAGGTAAGTTCCATGATAATCTGCATTACGGGATTCTGAAAATACATATATATATGTATATTTACCTAAACTTGGAGTATTATGTTCCTTAACCATAATATGAATGCAATAAAATTTTAATTTTCATTAAAAAGTGTGTGTATAATCTCTACCCCCATTTCCCTTATTGTCAACATTAGTGATTAATCCTTCTTGAGCGTTTACTGCATGCAAAACACTGTGTTAAGCACATTCCCTTTATGGACTTATTTATTGCTCATATGAACCCTGAGGTGTTATTATTCCTTTTTTTATAGATGAGGGAACCAAGACTATGTTCTGCATAGCCCTATAATTAGGAGAAGGCAGATTCGGGACTTGCATCCAGGTTCTTCAGACATCAACATCCATGTTTCAGCCGTTGCTTTGTTTAGCCTCTTCAGCTGAAGGCCTTGTGTTTGACGTCTCAGAAAAATATAAGCAATTTAGAATTGTTTGTTTGTTTGTGTTTTGTATCCATGAATTGTAGTTTTTTCAGAACAAGTGGCTGGGTATTGTCTTGTTCTTCCTACTGCACCGGCCCTATCATTGATTCTTTAAGTCATTTAAACTTTTCTGCATTTCATATTGTAACTTAGTTTGTGTTCTGAAGTGGAGTTGAGGTAAAGTAAATTAGTCATTTAAGAGTTTGAGGAAGATAATGCAATGCAGATTGTTACTCCGCCTGGTGCTGGCACAGAAACAATGCTGGCAGGTGTCCCTGAGTACCCCTCCTCCAGACTAGAAGGACAGTTTAGGGAGTCACTTGTTCTCTGGTGGCTCAGTGGTTATAAGTTTGCCTGCTAACCAGAAAATCATCAGTTCGAATCCACCAGGCACTGCTTCGAAACGCTGTGGGGCAGTTCTACTCTGTCCTATAGGGTCGCTATGAGTCGGATTTGACTCGACGGCAACGGGTTTGGTTTTTGTGGTTTGTTCTCTCTGGCCTGAAGAGGAAAAATGGTCAAACTGGATGGAACTTCACTTTTAGGATTCAGACCAGTTTCCCTGAAGAAATTTAGAAGCCCTTTCTCCTTTCCCCAGATCACTCTTTTGCTTTCTATTTCTATTCAATTTCAGTTTTGTAAAGGTATAGTATATAACTCGATGTCGAAAGCTCTCCTATTATAACCACTTACATTGGGTCGATGGTAAGATGAAACTATATTTTTGCATCTTAATTGTATACCGGAGTATGAAAAGTAAATCAGAAGACTTCTATTTATATATGTGTATAATACTGTAATCTCTATTTTCGAGTCTTCTAAGTACCAGGTACTTTACATACATGAACTTACAACAATGGTAAAAATATCAGAAAACATATAAAGGCTTTGTCGTTTACAAATTGATTTATAGCCATCATCTTATTTGATAATTTTTAAAACTCTATGAAAAACACAAGAATAATTATGCTGAGGCACAGAACTGACTGTTGTTTTCTTAGAATCACTGTAAGCCATGGGCATTTAACTGGGTATGGATATCAACCGTAACTGTTTACATAAACACAGTAATCTGACCCCGACCTTCTTTTGAAGTAAATTATTGACTGTGTAGGAAAAAAAAAAAAAAAAACATCAGCATATTTCTCTTTATTTAATTAAGAGGTTCTAGAAGGTATCTGAATCCAGCAGCTGGGAAGGCTGTTATTTGAATTTCATTCTCCCTTATTTCTCCGTCACAGACGTTGTCTGGATGTGTGTTCTATGTAATAATAGCATTCCTTTGAGTCTCACACCAACACTGTGAGGTGGATATTTATCACCCTCGTTTTACATGATGAGGCAACCAAAAAGAGGTGAAGAAGCCTTACTAAATGCACCACTAGGTAAGGCGCATTCCATACTTTGTACTAGACGGTATTGCCATTGGCTGGGACAGATTTCCCAGCCATTCTGTGTGCTGGTTTGTGTGTGTGTGTGTGTGTGGAGAGAGAGAAGGGAAAAGGGGGAGGGGATGGAGAAGAAGGGGAGGGGAGGAGGGGAGGGAAGAAATTCACTCTCAAATGATTTACCAGCTCTAAAGCTAGATGTCAGACCCTTTGGTGACATGGAAGGTTTTTGGTTTGATTGGACAGAAATGAGAGAAGAACACCCATGGGAGAGAGCCAATTGCTACCGATGACTAGGCAGGGAAAATGTTAAGTGTTGCTAAGAGACCAGGTCAGCTGTCAGGCTCAGGAATGAGAACGTGTCCAGTGGAGGGCACTGGGCTGGAATTTGTGTTTGACACAAACTGTTGAATCACACATGCCGGTGGGACTCAGTCAGAGTCAGCCAGAGCTAAAAACATTCAGGAACATTTTTCTACCTATTTTTTTGTTTTCCTCTTTTTAATTTAATTTTATTTTTAGATATGAGCTCCTAATTAAAGATTCAGCACTGGCTATGGGGTGCTTAGAAATGTTTAGTGCCACCTTGAGGTGGATCGTACTGGGTTTTAAAACACCATTCAGAATGAAACCATTTCTACGAAAACAGTAAGCCCAAGAGAGTTTTCACTTGTTTGCCTTCAGAGTTCCTTTGAGGTAGCTGAAATTATTGATTAAGTGAGTCATCATTTCTGAGTTAAAGGCTAGACTCTTTGCACTGTTTGTAAGAGAAGACAACATGACCTGTCCTGATTTGGACTCTGAAAACCTCAGTATTAATCTCTGTGCTTCCCCAGAAGCCATGTGGCCTTGGACAGAGCAGCTTCTCTCTGTGGGTTTCCTTTTCCTTAGTTGAATGAGGTGAGAATTATGGATTACAGCTCATGAAACATTCAACCTCATTTGGTTCCAGGACCACAGACAGTTGACACCAACCCAGATCAGCTTACATTGATCTTGAAGCACATGAACGCTTACGTCACAAGGTAAACCCTAGCCATCCGTTGCCGTTGAATTGATTCCGACTCATAGCGACCCTGTAGGACGGAGTAGAACTGCCCCACAGGGTTTCAAAGGAGTGGCTAGTGGATTCAAACTGCCAGCCTTTTGGTTAGCAGCCTGAGCTCTTAACCACTATGCCACCAGGGCCCCATAAACCCTAGCACTCCCATTTTTTTGGAGGTAAAATGATGCTTGGGGAACTGCTCATCTTCACATGATTGGAGTAGCGCTTCACTGTATTTCAGAATTACCAGCATTCCATTTCCTAGGGCCAGGAAAGAACTTCAGGGAATGTTCCTTCTTGTCAAGATTCCAGGAATCAAGAAGCACTAGGGTCTCAAAAGCCAGAGTGCTCTTGCCAAAGCACATACATATCTCAAAATTAAGGATACTCGTCCTTAATTGCTTCAGTTGTAATATAGTTTTTTCCCCCCCCACATCTTAAAATGGCTGGACCCAACCCATACTGACAGTGAGGATTGAGCCCAGAAAGAAACAAACCCAACATTTTCCAAGAAATATGAACTAAATAGATGAAATAAAATCTGGCTGAATCCACTGTTTATGTCCCCAGAGTGACAGTTTGTGCTACTATGAGCTGTACAAGGCAAAGCTGTTCAAATTTCCCTGAATAATAGTTGATACATCTGCAGAAGAAATGCTTTAGTTTGGGTGGTTTAACTATGAACTGTCCTGAAGTACAGAGCTGATCATATAGGTCCTCCAGTGTAAAATCTGTAATGGCCCCTCTGTAGGATGAAGAATCTGACTGCCTTAGCTGGGAATTCAAGGCTTCCTAGGTGTGACCTGGCCTGATTTTCCACTAGTCTTTTCCAGTTACCCTGAGTTCCAACCAAATGTCTCTCCTACTTTTTTCTTCCTTTGATACCTTTCGCCTTCGTCTCCTCATGGCCAAATCCTATCTTTTGTTTTTCCCCCAAAGCCTTCTCTGATGCCTTATCTTCCAGGAAGCTTTTCTTGACCCTTGCACTTCAGAAGAACACTTTCTCTTTCCGTATGTTGTCTGTATCCCACTTAGTGCACGTATTCTTTTCTGTCTTGCATCACAGTTTTTTGTTTTGTGCTCTGGTCTGCTCTTCACTACAAGGTCCCCATCAGTTTTACCTCTGTATTGATCGAAGTATGCCCACAGTGTCTTGCACACATTACTAGTTGCCATGGAGTTCATTCCAACTCATGGCAAACTCACATGTGTCAGAGTAGAGCAGTGCTCTGTAGGGTTTTCAGTGGCTGAGTTTTCAGAAGTGGATAGCCAGGCTTTTCTTCTGAGGTGCCTCTGCGTGTACTCAAACCTGCAGCCTTTTGGTTAGCAAACGCACAAAGATCGCCATGAGTTGTGGTTGCCAAGAGTCAGAGTCGGCACAAAGGCAACTGGCTTGTACACTTTAGGTACTATGAAGTGATAGTGGAGTGGACGAATGATAGCTGAAGGAAATGCAGTGTTTTGGTGATCCTCATTCAGGCTGAGTGGAGAACATGGTGCAGTTAGATGGCAGATCACCATCCAAGAGGAGAGGTTTTAAAAAGAAGATACGATAGGCGAGGTGTTCTAATTGTACAAGGATTGGACTCTGTGTATATTTTCCTTGCTCTCTTGTACTTTCATATCCCTCCTTTCTTAATTTCCTTCTTACCATCTTTTAACAGGAACTAAGAGAATGCATCAGGAAGTGAAAGAAAAAGCCAGGAAGCAAATAGATGGGAATTAGAGAGGGGTTGGCTAAGGTGATGCTAGGCGGGTGTTCACTTGTGCTTATACTCGCTCTCTTTGTCTCTTTCCCAGTGTGGCTGTAATGAGATGGGGTTGGTTCTGTACTATTTATACAGGTACAGCTTTTATAAATTGTGAGGATCACCTTGTATTTTGAAGAATTAGAAGGAGATCGCTTTCTCCTTACAGTGAGGTTTTTAGTGTGAGATTTTACATTTAGAGTCAGTGTTTTAGATGTAGATTTGGGAATTATCGGAATAGGTGGGACCTTAAGATCAAGTGGTCCAGTTACACTTTGCCAATGAAAAAACTGAAACAGAACTCAGCTGAATGATTTAATTAGAGTCACATAGGGTCACATAGCTTTTTCATGATAAATCAAGAGTGAAATCCAAGTGTCCTGACCTGTAGGTTAAATGCCTTGTCTTCTCCTTCTGCAGGAATATTTCCTAATCTAATGACAAACCATTCACTGCATGCTCTGCATTTATAGATGATCCTTTCTCAAAAAAGTGAACAGTCCTCAAAAGCATTCTTCCCAAGTCTTAGCATTTTAAAAAATTCAGGCAAAGTCCATACAGGTGCAGATATGATTCACCAAAGTCTTATTTGTAGCTCATTTGAGGTATGGTCTTAGTTCAAAAACAGCAAAAACCTTTGGTTGCACTTGAACTATCTGTTTGCATTTTTGCAGTCATCCCTTCCTTTCAGCACGTATTCATAGTTGGGTATT
This sequence comes from Dugong dugon, assembly GCA_030035585.1. Lineage (NCBI taxonomy): Eukaryota > Metazoa > Chordata > Mammalia > Sirenia > Dugongidae > Dugong > Dugong dugon. The sequence goes on from CM057466.1 coordinate 25,634,196, forward strand.
GATACACCACTGCACCTCTGGCTTTGAAGATGAAATTCAGTGTGCTGTCAGCTGAGCCTTAGACTTTCTGGCTCTGCTGTTTGCACTTGTCCTATTTAGTTGACTGCACTGCAATTTGTGGGTACACTGCTGTCATTGTCCTTTAGTTGTGCCCACCAGAACCACTGTGACAACCAGTTTCCAGGCCAGATGACAGGATGCATTCTAGACCTTGATGGTTGATGAGCTTCTTACCATTGACATTCAAGTGTGCCTCTAGCTGATTAGCTCAGTCTTGCTTGGGAGTTGAAAAGAGGCAGATTGTTTGTGGTTTATTTTTGCAGTCGACTACTAATCTAAGAATTGGTGATTTGAACCCAAGACGCCGTGGAAGAAAGTCTTGGTAGTCTACTTCCGTAAAGATTACAGCCAAGAGAACCTAATGGAGCAGTTCTACTCTGTAACACATGGGGTTGCCATGAGTTGGAATCAACTCCACAATTTTTTTAATAAAAAAATGAAGACTAAGGTTTTAAGGGTCAGAGGTGCCCAGCAATGGAATGACGCAAGTCATTGTGGGGATTTTTTATCTGTAGCACTGAAGAAGTGCTAAGAGAGGTTGGAGTACATTTACTCTAGGTTCCCTTCTAGCTCTGCTGTGAGGCTATAATGACCGAGCCAGAGGTCACAGGCCGGGATTCTTTTTAATCTTTTTATAATACATACAAAAAAGTGCACAGATTATAAATCACAAAGTAAGCATGCATTTAACAAAGACTACTTACCATCACCTGTAATCCATTCAAAACTCCAAATTAGGCATGTCTGCTCATCAGTGCCAAATTTCTGATGACAAATGTTTTTACAGGGTTCACCACAAGCTGCTGATTATATTCTCCCTGTATACGTCATGTAATTTTGTTTCTTCTACTTGCAGAGAGATATAAACACAGGTTAAAAATAGTACAGGAAGATAGTGACTCTGATGAGACAGTTAGAATAGTGGTTTAAGAATCATATTCACTGTTAATAGAATGTACATAATAATTTGCAAAATAGAAGCAGAGTACAAAGAAGACATCAGTAATCCCCACACCGTCACCTCCCAGACCTAACCACTGATAATATTTTGATGTATACCGTTTCACACGTACACACGCCACATGTATGTATATATTTATGCAAAAGTGGAATCATATTGTGTGTGTTGTTCCGTAACTTCCATTAATTACAAGTTTATTAAATGAATTCATTAAAACTTATGAAAGGTTGTAGTATATACTTTTATATGAAAATGAATATATTTTAATCTGTTTAACAGATGCCCATTCTAGTAATTTGAGCTATTTACAGTTTTGCACTCTTGCCGGTATTGCTTGATGCTCATTATCGCATTTAAATATGCATTCCTCATCATTTTTTTATTGTTGTAGTTTAAATGAAATTTACATTTCTAGTCAGTCTCCCATACAAAAATTTATATATATGTTGTTATGTGACCCTAATTGCTCTCCCCATACCGTGATAGCACACTCCTCCTTTCTGCCCCTGATTCCCCATGTCCATTCAGCCAGCTCCTAACACTCTCTGCCTTCCCATCTCACCTCTGGACAGAAGCCGCCCATTTAGTCTCTTGTATCTACTTGAGCTAAGAGGCACACTCTCATGACTGTTACTTTATGTCCCACAGTCCAGTCCAATCCCTGTCTGAAGAGTTGGCCTCGGAAGTTGTTTTAGTTCTGGGCTGATAGAGAATCCAGGGGCCATGCTTTCCGGGGTTCCTCCAGTCTCAGTCAGACCATTAAGTCTGGTCTTCTTACTAGAATTTGAGTTCTGCCAGGGACTCTCTGTTGTGTTTCCTGTCAGGGTGGTCATTGGTGGTAACTGGGCACCATCTAGTTCTTCTGGTCTCATGCTGATGAAGTCTCTGGTTTATGTGGCCCATTCTGTCTCTTTGGCTAATACTTTCCTTGTGTCTTTGAGCATTCTTCATCATCATCTTAGAGTATACATTTCTATACTTGGAGTTGCTGGATCAAACAGTGTCCATACTTTAAGACATTTGATATATATTGTCAAACTATCTTTCAGAAAATCTAAACAGCACTGGATGAGAATCACCATTTGATATTTTAAAGAGTGGCAAATGAGAATCTCTGTTAGAACCTGTGGATTGTACATTAAAGGAAACTGACAGTTTGATGGATGAAAATAAACCCATCTTGTTGTAATCTGCATTTTTATTCTCAATCTAAAAACTTATCAATATATTTATCCTTCATGTCTCTTGTCCATTTCATTGAGGTAATTTCTTATTTTTCTTATTGTTATATCATTTTCTTTTATGGATAAAAATATTAATACTGCACCTACTTTTCCTAGTTCATCATTGTCCTTTGAATTGTTTCTCACCCAGACTGAGACCGGAGATTAACAGATTCACCCAGAACTAATATGAAGTAAATCCTAGGTACTAGAAAAATAATGATCTTTTTTTCCTTACTCTCAGATGACTATTTTGCGTTTGCGACTTTTTCAACTCAACATGCTTTTGCCTAGAAAGGATTTTTCCTGAAGTGCAAAGTAGTGAAATAGCCCAATAGTGTTTTCAAAGTTCTCACTGGAATGATTTGGGATGGATGTAATTATCCTATTTTTAACTCTTAAGAATTTATAGTGGCTATCAACCAATATTTGCTGATTGATCCATGTAAGTCAGGTTTTGTTAGGAATTGCAGACGGTAACTAGATTTAAATGTCCCAAGAACTGCAGGCAAATTTCACTGATTTGCCATGCTATTCTGAGGAAAGCACTTTTTGAATATTTTAAGTTTAATTCAGTGTTTATTCCAGGTGATAGATTCCTTCTAGGGACTGGCAGTGAAAAGCCTGTTTACTGTGGCTTGAAACAGGAGATTCCAAAATGAATGTAAGCTCTGTGAAGGACACTTATTTTATCATTTTCCTAGTACACATTTGGGTACTGTCTGGGTGCCTAAAACAAACCGTGACAGGTGAAGGCCATGGTGTAGGGGGTTTGCTTATTAGCTCATCGGTATCAGCGCAAATATGTCATCCTGGAACATGTTGGTGTTTACTAAGGAAATGAGGTACTTCGTATTTGCTGGATCTCGTGAAAGTTAATGGAGAAATGTTGTAGAATCCAGAATTAGAGCCAACCTTGTCTTTGTAAAACGCCTCTAGTAAATTATTTTCCTTGACTTAATTTATTCTGCTTTTAAATCGTTTTAAAAGACCTTGTGCAGTCTCCACGAAATAATACGATTATGATCCTCTGTTTTGATCAGCTTACAGACAGACATTTTGGGCTCGATTCAAAGGAGCTAAGGAAGTCAGGGCATGGAAACTGAAGCCTTAGGAAAGACCTGGGATTTGAGACAAGTTTGAAGTAATGGAAATTCTCACTTCAGGAAGGCAATGTGTTTTCACTAAAGATAGCTTTTTGAGGAGGCTTATTAATAATGAGAGTGTTTGATGTAGGAGGGGGAAGTGATTATACAGAGAGTCAAGAATTATTGCCCCATAAGCTGTTACCGCTGCTGGAACTGGGATCACTCCCTTCTTGGAGGAGGTGCTCCCCATTACAACAATTATGTTACAATGGCTTGGTCAAGATGGGGAGAGGCATCATGGCTAAGAGGAGAAGTCTCTGGTACTCTTTCAGAAGACATATTCAATTTTGTGTGACTTTAGGAATTTACTTGAGCTCCCGAGAGAACTCTGTCCCAATTGCAAGACAAGAAAGTTGAACCAGATATTTTCTCAAACCCCTTCCAATGTGCTGTGATTTCTAAGACGACTAGATCATGGCTCAGGGTAACATAACGAGTACTTATATCACTAAAAAGTGTTGGGATAGATTTGTTGTCATTGTATGCCATCGAGTCAATTCTGACTCTTAGTGACCCTATGTAACAGAGTGGAACACACCCATGGGGTTTCCTAGGCTGTAATCTTCAAAGAGCAGATTGCCAGGTCTTTTCTCCCATGCAGCCACTGGGTCGGTTTGAACTGCTGACCTTTCAGTTAGCAGCCAAACGCTTAACCATTGCGCCACCAAGTCTCCTTGGGATAGATGTAGCCCCTTATGTAAGTGGAATGAGAAGTTCTCTGGATGGTGCAAATGGTTAACACACTTAGCTGTTATCTGAAAGATTGAAACTTTGAATCCACCCAGAGGTGCCTTAGGAGTCCTGGTGGCACAGTGGTTAAGAGGTATGACTGCTAACCAAAAGGTCAGCAGTTTGAATCCACCAGCCACTCCTTGGAAACACTATGGAGCAGTTCTGCTCTGTCCTATAGGGTCACTATGAGTCAGAATCGACTCGACAGCAACTGGTTAGAGGTGCCTTGGAATGCGGTAAAATAGCAAACTCTTCAGGTTTGACATCACATAAGGTTTAGCATGAACCCAATTTACCAAATCCGTCATTTTTAAGAGCCAGCAACTTTTGCAGGAGAAGAGAGGGTTGGGCAACTTCCCACCAATATATATAGAGATGCCCAGCAGACTGAGATGACTCCCTTGTGGCCAGACCACTGAGGGAACTACAGAGTGATCTTGGGAGTTGAGGTAGCTGAAGTCTAATAATGTTTACTAGGATAGGACAAGGACAAGGTTAGCCCTGCCAACCTTCCCTCTAGGTCTTGTCCTTTTGCTGTTGCATTTAGTTTTAGTTGCTTGTTGAGACTCAGCCAGGTTAGTTTTTTTCTGAATATCCTTTCGGTTTTTTTTTTTTTTTTTTTTTTTTCTGTGACAATGTATTCTCTTTAAAGGTCTGAGAAAGTGTTTTATAAAATTTGTCATAGAAAGCTTTTGAAAATAGTTTAAAAAAATTTAATAGACACCTGTGGGGCATGAAAACCATAAGTATATGCTTATTAGGTAAATATATCAGCTCCATATGTAAAGTCATGTTAAACACTAGAGAGTAACACATAATCACTGTGATCCAAGGGATAAACCCGAGAGAAACTGAAGAAGAGTTGAATGGTAGAAATAACACTGAGGATTTGTCATAAGGAGTTTTTGTGTCACTGATGATTTTGTTTCCTTTTGTGTGTGAGAGAATTAGTAAAAGGGCTACGGAAGTCACACAAGGGCTTCTTTCTTTGCTTTTATGGAAGAAACATGAAGCTCAGTTTTGTAGGTTGGAGAAGAGGAGTTCACTGTTGTTGTTGATGGTTGCTGTCAAGTTGATTCCAACTCATGGTAACTCCATATGTGCAGAGTAGAACTACTTGACAGGGTTTTCAAGGCTGTGACCTTTCAGAAGCAGATTGCTAGGCCTGTCTTCTGAGGTACCTCTGCGTGGGTTTCAACTGCCAACCTTTAGTCAAGTAGTCGAGTAACCATTTGCACCACCCAAGGACTCCTACAAAAGGACTTTATGGTACACTCACTCCTCACTTATTGACATGGTTGCTTTCCAAAGACCAGGTTGTTATGCGAAAATTGGTGTTATGCAGAAATAGAGAATGACCCCATCAGATCACAAAATGGAGGATGACTACATTTATTACACAATTGCCAAATACGTGATTACATAACTGCCAAATTACATCGTTACATAAGTGCCAAATTACATCATAACTGCCAAACCACTGAGAATCATGGCCCAGCCAAGTTGATACATAACTGTAACTATCACAGCCAGTGTTACTCTTTCCTCACACCTCGGCATTTGTTACTGCCAGATGTACGTCGTTAATCTGCAGAATAGTCGGATAGTAGATTTTTTACTACTGTCATAAATGCGAAATGTCGGATGACGAGATAGTCGATAAGTGAGGAATAGGTGTAATTCATGTTCTTCCCTCCCCCTTTTTATCCCTTCCCCCTCTTTTCCTTCACTTTTTATTCAATAAATATTTCTTGAGTGCCATGTGTTAGGCATTGGACTGGGCAAAAAATGGGTCATCTCAAATCATGTCTGAAAAGAGCTAAGAGTCAGATGGAGTCATTCACTAAAAATATACAAATTATAATTAATTGTAAAGATAAACTTCTTGTGAGTATAATGGAGATAATTATTGTTTAGTCAGTGACTGTCAGAGAAGGCTTTACCCAGGAAATGATGTTTTGAGCTACATTTTAAAAGGTAGGAGAGAGATGGACATAGGGAGGCACTGGAGACAAGTGAACAGCATGAGAAAATGCGTGGATGAGGGACTCTCTGGCTGTTTGGGGAGCTGTGACTAGAAAAGGCTAGAAATGTCGGTCGGAGCCAGATTGTTCATGAGCCTGAATGTCACATTAAGACGTTTGGACTGTAGGTGGTAAGTCTCCAAGACAAAGCAGAGACATTGCACTATCAGATTTGTCTCCTAAAATTGCATAGCTGATAGACTGAAGGAGGACAAACTGGTGGAAGACCAAATCGGAGGTCACTGCAGTAACTGAGAAGGACTTCTATATCATGGTGATCAAGGCAGATATGAAGGACCAAATATCGTTGGAGCATTTCATACAAAATTTAGGAAAAGCAAAATAAAACAAGCTTAATATTTCTTTTATTAAATAACTTGTTTTTTTAGAGTAGTTTTAGGTTCACATAAAAATGCTGAACTTACAGAGAGTTCCCATATACCCCTTTTCCAATATCTCCCTCCCCCCCATAGTACTTTTCTTGTTACTAACATCTTGCAATTCTGTGGTATATTTGTTATATACGGTATATCGATAAGTTGTGAACTAAAGTCCATGGTTTACATTAGAGTTGACTCCTTGTGTTGTACAGTCCTGTGGGTTTTGACAAATGTATAATGTCATTTGTCCATCATTATAGTATCATACAGAATAGTTTCATTGCCTTAAAAATGCTCTGTGCTCCATCTATTCATCTGTCTCCCCCTTCCCTTCCCTGATCCCCTGGCAACCACTGATCTTTTTACTGTTTCTGAGCTTTGCCTTTTGTAGAATGCCATATAGTTGGAATCCTACAGAATGTAATTTTTTCCGGCTGGCTTCTTTAACGTCGCAATATCTATTTAAGGTTTCCTCATCACTCTTCACAGCCTGATAGCTCTTTCTTGTTGTTGTTGCTGTTATCTTAATCACTGAGTAATGCTCCAGGATATGGATGTACCACACTTGTTTATCCAGTTACCTGCTTTAGGACATCTTGGTTGCTTCCAGTTTTCAGCAAGTTGCTATCAACTTTCTTGTGCAGATGTTTACGTGGACATAAGTTTACAATTCATTTTGGTTGAACGAGATGGCCGAATTGCATGGTAAGCCTATGTTCAGCTTAATAAGAAACTGCCAGACTGTCTTCCGAAGTGACTGTCATTATCCATTTCCATTAGCAGTGAGTGAAAGCTTCTCTTGCTCCACATTTTTGCCAGCATTTGGTTTTGTCAGTGTTATGGATTTTAGTCATTCTGATAGGTATGTACATAGCCCTGGTGGTACAATGGTTAAGCACTAGGCTGCTAACTGAAAGTTTGTGGTTCGAACCCACCCAGTGGCTCTGTGGGAGAAGAGACCTGGCTATCTGCTCCCTTAAAGATTACAACCTAGGAAACCCTATGGAGCAGTTCTACCCTGTCATATAAGATTGCTGTTAGTTGAAATTGACTCAACAGCATACAACAAAAACAACAGGTGTGTAGTGGTATCTCATCGTTGTTTCAATTTGCAATTCCCTAATGACAAGTATTTCTTTTGAAGCCCATGTTGAACAAAGTTTTGACTAGAGAATCAGTCTTCAGTTAGAACCCAATTCCATAGGAGCAGGTACAGAAAAACAATCTCTGTGCCGTTATTGCATATGTAATACTAGCATTGTAAAAAAGAAACTTCTGAATCTTGGTGGCTTAAGACAATAGACATTTATTTCTCATATATAAAGTCTGAGCGTGGTGGGTTGGGTGGGAGTGGGGACTACTGCTTCTTTACCATCTTCAACAAATGGCTTCTAAGAACATTCCAAGTGTTGAAATCCGCTTGATAGACAAGGGAAAAGAGGGAGAATGAAGAATCTCATGGAAGTTTTTATGCCTGGGTATGGTCTATATTACCCATGCTCATTCTACTACTTATAACTCAATCTTGTGGCCACAGTTAATTCAGAGGAGCTGCAAAATATGCTGTAGCTGTGTGCCTAGGATGCATGGGAAACAGGCTTAGGAAACAACCAGACAGTCTCTGCCATACTGACATTGCCGTTTGTCACGGATCCCTGGGAGACTTGATTTCTCCAGGGAGACCATGCTCTTCCGGGCATCATGCGTTCTGAAGACAGTCCTCCACTCAGGGGGAGCCAGCCTGGCAGAACCAAGAGCCCAGACTCTTCATGCAAAAGCAGGCTTTACCTCAAAGACGGAATTAGCTGAGCAGCCCCAGTAGTTTTGTTTGTGCCCAACAAGCCTGCGGTACATTTTGAATTTTCTCTGTATCGGAAGTCTGGCTGGCACAAAACAAGGGCGCCTGCCTTATGTCCTCTGATGTGTAATCCTGCAGGGAATATGGTCATGATACCATGTTAATCTAGGGTGGCCAGACCAAACCAAACCAAACCAAACCTGTTGCTGTCGAGTTGATTCTGACTCATAGCGACCCTATAGGACAGAGTAGAGCTGCCCCATAGGGTTTCCAAGGAGCAGCTGGTAGATTCGAAGTGCTGACTTTTTGGTTAGCAGCTGAGCTCTTAATCACTATGCCACCAGGGCTCCAATTTGGGGTGAAGAACTCACAAAACTATATAGAATTACCCAAATTTATTTTTGTTTTTAAATGTGGACATCTCTGTGGTTCTGAATACACACATTAGACTGTAACCTCAGTGAACCTGGGGCTAGTCAGCTTTCGCTCACCACCTATCCGCGGTGCCTATCAGAGTGCTTAGCATACCTCAAGCCTCAGTAAAAATAGGTTAAATCTATTAAAAATGTATATAAATGCACAGGAAAAAGACCAGAAATGTCCATGAGATATTAATTATGTTTATATCAAGTTACAAAGTACCTCTTGTCTGAACCTATCATCTCCGCCCTCTCATCCTCTCAGTATGCATATCCGGACCAGATTTATTTAGCAGCTGACAGCCTTGTTGCTTCAGCACCGCCCCGTCTGCTGACTCACTCCCGGGACAGAATGAGAAACAAAACTGCCTAATTGTATCCTAGAATTTTATGATTGAGAAGGTTTATTCTAAATTTTTTCTTTTTAATTCTATTTAGGATTGATTTCAATTTACCTGTTTCAATAGATGGAGTCCCTGGGTGGTGCAAATGATTAACGTGCTCGGCTGCTAACTGAAAGACTGGCAGTTTGAGTCCACCCAGAGGCATGTAGGAAGAAAGGCTGAGTTGGAATTGACTCCATGACAATTAGAAAACAAACAAACAAAAAACTGGTTTATATAAATATATAGTTAAATATAAATAGTCTCAAAGCTAATTCATCGTTGAAAGAGAATGGCGATTCCCCAATTCCTTTCCTTGCAAAAAATGAGTTAAGAAATGAGCTGTTCCCTTTAAGGCCTCTGCCTTCTCCCTCCAGTTCTTTTCCTGCAGACCCAGGGGTGGCAGCTTGAGTTCCAGAGGCAGCTCAGAGGGTCTCTGCTGGTTACTACACAGGCTTCACCCACTCCAAGAAAAATATTAATTATACTGCGTGCAATTTAAATATATATAATATAATGTGATGTGAGGTGATACAGCAAATAACACCCACCACAGCCATGAGTGGGATATGGGGTCTTGGACACATATGTTTGTCAGGAAACGTTTGTATGGGAACTGTATTGGAGCACCATCGTTTGAATCTGAAAAAGCCTATACCTGTTATTTCATAGCACATTAAACCTGCAAAGAGAGACTTTCAGACTTAAAAAATGCAAACCAGAGGTCTGGAAACAACTGCAGTTATGACTCTTAAGCATAGTTTTTGTACCAAGCAATGTCTAGTGTGTTTGCGCTATTTAAAGACGATTATTAGTACTTCAATCTCTCCCTAGTATGATAGCATAATAACCAAATTAATTGAACAGAGCAAGAGTTTAGCAAAATGCCTCAGCCCCAAGAACATTTTCTTTGCCTTTTGCATTCTGGGAAGTAGGATTATGTGCCCAGGCATGGGAATGATTAATTCTCTCCATGTCAGACTGACTTCTTACATTTAATAATCAACAGCTCATGCTGTCCGCAGACTATCCGTCACTGACTGACTGGAGGCAGCCTGCCCTTTAACAGTAGCTGCATTCCACCCCTGGCATATTCCACCCATGGCTTCATAGGTTATGAATCAATTTGGAAGGTAGAACTCTTAAGCTGCAGCATCTCAGAAGGCATTTATTATGGATTATGGTTTGGGCCCAATACACTAGCTTAATAGAAGAAAAGCTCAATGTAATGCCCTTAAACTAGTAAAGATTTTGGTAATGGAAGCTCAGAACTAAATGTTAACAAACTTGTACAGTAGGGTCTGCACTTGGCTTCCACCCACCACCTTCCTCTGCACTCTTGCTCCCAGGTTTGGTACTTTCACATGGCATACACTTATAGATACTAAATATTGAGTGAAAGAGCACTGAGTAAATGCATGGGCCACAGGGTTTCCATTAGTAGAACTATTTCTTGAGAGTGAGAATTTTTTTTTTTTTTTTTTGTATTCAAATTGTCCCTTTGGGACTAGAGAGTTAAATAAAATGATGTTTGCCCTCAAGGATTGTGGCAGGAGGGAACACGTCATATACACCTGTTCATGGTATAAGGCACAGACTTAGTAAGTGCACAAAGAGAAGTCAACATAAGAAGTTGTGAGATTCAGAGGGGGAAGATTAAGGTTGAAAGGAACAGGGAAAGATTCAAGAACAACAGATGGTATTTCAGTTGGGTTTTGAAGGGTGGGTGACATTTGAATGCAATCAAGATAGGGATGACTATAATGAGATATGGATAAGGACGTTCCAGGCAGCTGGGGGAGAACATAGGGAGGAAGAGTATAATTCTCTTGACTGCTACATGTTGAGGCATAGGGGTAACCTGAGGTAGGAGAGGTAAGTTTGCGTATCATAGAAGGCCTTGAGGAGAAAGAAAAATCCAGCTATCAGTACCTAATATATGCCAGGCATTTTACATGCTTTATCTCATATAAGTCTCACAACCACAAATAGTTGTATTATCCCTATTATATTACTACATATTACCAAATTATTATTGTATAGTCTATATAACATATATTATTATAATATTCATGGGAGAAAGATGTGGCAGTCTGCTTCTGTAAAGATTTGCAGCCTTAGAAACCCCATGGGGCAGTTCTACTTTGTCCTATAGGGTTGCTGTGAGTCAGAATTGACAGCAGTGGGTTTTTTTTTTTAAATTATACTATTATATATAGCATGTATACTGTAGTAGGTATAATAATTACTGAATTATTATGTTACTAAATACATGTTACTATTATATTGCTAATATATTTCTATATCTCTATTATTATACCAGGAAAAAACTGAGGCCTAGGCAGACTGAGTAACTTGCCCAAAGTCAATTAGTGATATACTAGGATCTGAATCTAGACTTGCCTGGATCACTCACATACGCTCTTTCCATTCCAACATACTCTTTCTTCTGGAGGCAGTGAGGAACCATTCTTCCCGGGAAGAGGGTACATGGTAACTGGCACCAGTTTACCTAATGAGTTGGAAGGAGGCCAGGCTAAGATACTGGTGGCCTCAAGTAGGTTGTTGGCAGGGGAATGGTTTTGAGGACATTTGTGGAATTAGACTCTTTAAGGCTTAAAATTGTTTGGATTTTGCAGCATTGTGGGAGGAGAGGTTGGAAAACACAGACTGGGTGCCTTTGAATTTTGTGGCTGAATCTGCTTTCCCATCATCCTGCTCCTAGTCTTCGTAATTCCCAGTCTTTCCTTGCCATCATCCTTCATATCCACATTTCCACTTTATCACCAGGGTTTTGCATTAAAAGGGGTCCCAGGGTGGTGTAAATGGTTACCATCCTCAGTTGCTAACCAAAAGGCTAGAGGTTGGAGTCCACCTTGGAAGAAGGGTCTAGTGATCTACTTCTGAAAAAGCAGCCGTTGGAAACCCTACGGACCAACAAGAGAAAAATGTAGAACAGGAGTCAAATTCACGAACAAAGATCAGACTTACTGGTCTAACAGAGACTGGAAGAACCCTTGAGACTTTGGCCCCTGGACATTTTGCTAACTCCGAACAGAAACCACTCCCAAAGCCCACTTTTCAGACAAAGATTAGTCAGGCCTGTAAAACAAAAAATAACACACGTGAGGAACGTGTTTCTTAATTCAATCTATATATGAGACTAAGTGGGCAACTCCTGTACAAAAGCAAAACGAGAAGGATGAAGGGACAGGAACTGGATGAATGGACATAAGGAACCGGGGGTGGGAAGGGGGAGCATGCTGTCACATTGTGGGGATTGCAACCAATATCACAAAACAATATGTGTATAAATTTTTGAATGAGAAATTAACTGGAGCTGTAAACTTTCACTTAAAGCACAATGAAATTTAAAAAAATAAAGAAAACTCTATGGAGTACAGTTCTACTCTGACACACATGGGGTTGCCATGAGTCAGAGATCACCTGATGGCAACTTCTTGTGTTAAAAGCATAGAACCATATTGCGCTAAATCTACACTTAAGCTTCTGGCAACAGCCTTTGAATGGAATGTGTGTTCCTATGACATGTTAACCTTCCCTCCGTTGAGGTTACCACATGCTAAATTTCCAAAGACAGCATATTATGGAAATAACTGTCCTAAGGCCCAAAGAAAAGAAACTGGGAGAAGGATTCTCAGGCAACAGTAGGGGTAGAAAGAAAGAGCCTGGAAAGAAGATATTCAAGTTTTGTTTTTCAACTCCAGTGCACTCTCTCTTTTGAATGCCTGAGGGTCAGACACAGTGGCACTGGTTACCCCAAGAGCCCCCCATTCAAGGATGAAGAAGGCACTTAGTATTTCAGAAGAGCGATCAAAATCAAACCCTATTATCACGCTTGGAGTGACTAGTGTCTCCTTCCCTATGCTTCTGGCCTGTTAGTAGGCAGATTCTGGTTTACAATAGGTTATTTTTTTTTTTCCTGTGAAGGTTTTATAAGCAGATTCACATATTTATGAGACAGTGGAACAAAATAACACTAAATTATAGTTTTATGTGAATGCTTTGTCCTTGGGGAAAGATTTTTGTCTCAGGATGTAGAGGTCATTGCCTAAATTAAGGCATTGTGACTAAGGTACAGTACATCATCCCGTCACTTAAAAACCAAGGAATGATGACTTGACCAAAGGATTGACAGCTGTTAAAATGCACTTGGAATTAGACCCATTGAGAAGGAAATACTTCCGTGAGTCACTGGCTGTTTACAATATCTGGGAACCTTTTCTCTTGTCTGATTTGGCATTCACAGTTTCTCTAATTCCCACAAAATTCATATGTGAGCTGGAACACATTTTGTGTTTACTATAACTTTCAGATACCTTGTGGTGCCCGCTGCTGAATGAGCTGCAAGTTAGAGATGAGTTGCCTTACAAATCTCAAGCCTAACGTTAACATAGATGCTATGCCATGGAGAGACTGTTAGCATTTAGTCATATACTTCATTAGTATCCGCTGGTGAAGTGGATATTGTATTTTTCTAACCACTACTTCTTTTGCTTAACCTCCAGATATTTTTGGGACTTTCAAAGCATTGGACTTCAATAACTTCTGTACTTTCAGAGGCTTCAGGGCCAATATTTTCAGTGATTAGTTGTAAAACCAAGGTATTTCTCAGGCATGGGGTTAGCCTTAAGCAAAATGTTTCCATCAGAATGTTTGGAATCCTTAGGTTAAGTGGTTTAGGTAAAGCCAGTTTTATTAATTAAAAAAAAAAAAAAAAAAATTCTTGACTTTGGTCAAACCCCTAATAGCAGTCCAAGACTCCTCTGAATTTCTTCCTCATCAGCCTTCTCATACGTGGTAAAAATTCCTTACCTTTTCTCCTAAAATGGGACCATACATGTTAAAGTTCCTCTGGGTAATTTAGACCATGATATTTCCCTTTGACCTTACAGAGGCTCAGATTAGGAATCCACATTTCCACAGTGTGAAAAACAAGAAGTTGAGTGGGAAGAGAGCATGGGTGGGGTCCTTGCAAAATATTAAAGAAATTTCAATATTGTTGTTCTGCTTCTTTAGTTGGCATTCCATTTTTCTTTGCTACCAGAACGAAGAGGTCAGCACTAGTGGAAACTGGTGGCAAGTGTTGTTGAAAGGGTGGAGATAAAGTGGAGCTGGAGGCGAAGGAGAGCAGTGAAATGAGTAAGAAAATGTCACTTCTTCCAACCCTGGAGATTCATAATTTTCTCCTTCACATGGTCTTGCTTCTTTCAACATGACATTATGGCTTGAGATGCAGGGGAGGGAAAGCACCTCGGTGACTGAAGACTTTCCAGTTTTCCATCCTCCATGGTTGGATGACAATTATTATACTTTAGATGCTGCCTGGTACAGCTGTGCTAAAAGTGCCACTCTCCAGCGCAGCTGGGCTGGGAGTTCCTTACTCGTGGAGACTATCTTTCTGTAACGCATTTCAGCACCTGCTGCGTGTACCAGCTGTATCAAAGTGCAGAGTACAAGTAGTCTCCAATTCATGACATATTTGAGTTACGAAAAATTGTCTGTTGTTTTTTTGTACATCTTATTATTAGTAATGTATACTACATACAGTGTTGCAGCTCGTAATTTGCTGATGTTTATATGTTATGTTTCCAACCCCCAAAGACAAATAAAGATTGGATTTATAAAGATGTTATTGTTGGTTGTTAGGTGCCATCAAGCCGGTTGCGACTCATAGGGACCCTATGTGTAGCAGTACAAAACACTGCCTGGTCCTGCACCATCCTCACAATTGTTGCTATATTTGAGCCCACTGTTGGAGCCACTGTGTCAGTCTATCTTGTTGAGGGTCTTCCTCTTTTTTGCTGACCCTTACAGTAGCCCCCTCTTATCGACAGAGGATACCTTCCAAGACCCCCTGGATGTCTGAAATGGAGGATAGTACCAAACCCTATATTTTCTATGCTTTTTCTTCTACATACATACCTATGATAAAGTTTAATTTATAAACTAGGCACAGTAAGATATTAACAACAAAAACTAATAATCAAATAGAACAATTTGAATAATATACCATAATAAAAGTTACGTGAATGTGGTTCCCAAGTGGGATGGGGCAGGACGGAGTGGCAGCGGGAGATTTCATCACACTACTCATTTAACATTCTCAGACCAGGGTTGACCACAGTGGCTGAAACTGCTGGTAGCTGAAACCGCAGAAGGGGAAACCTCGGATAAGGGGGGCTACCGAGCAAGATTTATAAAGATACTGATAATAAAAGGCAGTAATAATGAAAACTATATTTAAAAAAAAGTTTGACTTACGTCAGAACTGACTTAAACAATAGAGTCATCAGAACAGAACCCCGTTGTAAGTCGGCAACTACTTGCAGACAGATCTGTCATTCAAGGAAGTCCCAGTTAGTGAGGAAGTCAGACATGAAGAGAAATGATTATACTATCATGGCACGGTTGGGTGATAATAGAGGCACGTCCACAGGGCTACGGAAGTACCGGGTAGGAAGCCAGTTAAGCCTCTACAGCTGCCATGAAGCAGCCTTTGTCTGAGAGAAGTCCTGGACATCAGTAGGAGATCCAGAAAGGTGATTATCAAAGCAGGACTTCCACAGCTGGGTGTGTGTTGTTGCCTTCCTTCCCCAATCCATTAAAGTGTAAGGACGGCACAGCACTGGCAGAAGGAAGCCACAGTGTGTTACTACAAAGACTTTCCAGCAAAAGCCAGTTGGTTTCTCGCTAAACTAAATCTGGCCTTTGTTTAGAGAGTTTCCTTTGTTGTGTGTGCTTTCTCTGGTCTTTTCCCAGCATGCTTTTATTATCAGGGACAGAACACTGTGACCTTTTGCATAGGGTTAAAATAATAGCAGTAGCTCAAGTGGAGGTTGACTATTTTTTATCCTTTCTATAACTGGCTGTCTACTTTAACAAAACAGGGGGGGCCTTCTACCCCCAACTTCCAGCAAGTTGTTGAACCTATCAAGGCAATTTAAGTCTCTTGTTTTTTTAAGTTGATGTGAACATTTCACCCCTTTCCTTTCTGGTCATCCCCCCTTTCTTCCTTCACTCCCACTTGGTATCAAGTTATTTCTAGCATTCTGGGAACCATTTACTCTCCATTCCATCTCAGAACATTGACCTATGTTTGCAACACCAAGAGTTTGACTCTTGTGATCTCTGTGGATCTCATGAGTTTTTGTCTTGGCTCAGAGAATAATTTTACTTTCTGAGGGGTCATCATTACCCATTATCTCTATTGTGAAGTTAAGAAGTTGATCCATAGAAAACTTGATTTTCAGTTGCCGTCAAGTTGATTTTGACTCATGGTGACCCCATGTGTTGCAGAGTACAACTGTGCTCCAGAGGGTTTTCAAAGCTGTGACATTTTGGAAGTAGATCACAGGCCTTCCTTTCGAGGCATCTCTTGACAGGATTGAACTGCCAGCTAAATTTTTAGTTATGAGTCCAGCATTCAACCGTTTTCACCACCCAGGGACACCTAAGAAACTTGATAAATGCTGCTTACTTGTACACAGGAGATGATAACTCACCACCATCTTAATGGAAAATTCCTTGAAGACAGACATTAAGAGAAATGATTACGCTATTATTAGGTCTTCAACAAGTCAATTAACAGACACAGATTAAAATATTTTATGTATAAGACAAGGAGCCTGGGTTGCGCAATGGTTAAGTGCTCAGCTGCTAACTGTAAGGTTGGTGATTCGAACCCACCCACTGGCTCTGAGGGAGAAAAGACCTGGCAATCAGCCCCTGTAAAGATTATAGCCTAGGAAACCCGGTAGGGCAATTCTACTCGGTCACATGAGGTTACTATGAGTTGAAATCTACTCGATGGCACATTAACAGCAACAAAAATGCATAAGGGCATTGTGCTTGCCCCTTAAGAATATACATAGAAGAATACACACCCTCCTAAGTCATGTTAAGTCAGGAGTGGCTGAGGCAATCTTGGGAATTTCCATGCTGTCCTTTGTACTCTTTCTTTCTTTGAGGGGGAGTGGAGAAGGGCCTTTCATCCTGTTTTTCATCTGCTCCAGCTGCTTCTCCATCTCCAATACTCCTATCTTTCACAGCCAGATCCCAAATTCTTTTCTCATTTCTGGCTATTTCAAGTTGAAGGTCAACTATGAATTAGTACTGGGAGTGACTGAGAAAGAGAAGGGAAGAGGGGAGAGAGACCGCCAATGGTGGCCTTCCCCCATCTTCCCTATGCTATGAAAGTTGGCTTGTTTCACTGGATACTTTTTCTATCCCTTCATGTTTTTCTTCACTGTCATTTTTTCTGTGGAAAATTTTTCTTGGTAGCCAGCATGCAGGTGAATTTAAAATTCTGCGTAAAACAAAAATCCCTCACTCACCCTATCACTACTTTGTTTGAATGTATCTCTCTCTACAGAAGGATCCAATGAGTAAAACTGACAGCTTCTTTCTTTCCTGTCAGTATCCACACCATTACCCCAAATAGACACCCATGGGAAAGCCCCCAAGGACCAGGTGCTTGATTCAGAGGGGGGCACGATGCAAGATTCTGTTCCTGGAGGACCAGAGAGAGAGAGGAATAGCTCTACTTGAAGGTAGACCACAGGAGATAGCCGTGAGAAGGAGTGAAGATGTTCACCCCACGGCGTGATTAGGAGGCTCTGCGATCAGTGGAGTTCATACATTTCCCCACAAAGTTAGCCTCTTATGACTCCTACTCCTAATCCTCTAAACCAGTGCTTCTCAAACTTAACTCTGCATACCAATCACCTGGGGAATGTTTTAAAAGGTAGGTTCAGTTCAGTAGGTCTGGTGTGGAACCTGAGATTCTGCATTTCTAAACAGCTCCTGGGGGATGGGGGATGCCTTTGTGGCTGGTTGGTGGGTTACAGTTTGAGTAGCAAGACTCTGAACTACCCATTACTATGTGAAAGGAAACACAATAAGAAGTTATTTAAAAGTAAGCCTTCTAAATTAAAAAAAAAAAAAAAATCAAAAACCCAAACTGATTTATAGGTAGTGCTGACATTCCTTTTTCGATTCCATCTCTTTCTGTTCCAGTCCCCACTTGCACCTTCCTCCCTTGCCTGAAGGGTTGGTAGCAGCCTCATCAGTCCTTTTCTGCTATCAATGGACCCAAGTTACCCTAGGATGAGGTCACAGCTTCCGAAGACATATTTCTAGTCTGTGGTGAGGGGGAGGGTCTATTTGAGCAGTTGAGTCCTGGGAAGTATATCCACCTGGGAAGTGTATCCTTTGTAAAACAGAGGAGTCCAACAGAACGTGGATTTGAGGACATTCCCCAGGCAGCAGATGCAGGGAGAACGCAGCAGCTGCCTGCGCTTTCCTAATCCAGCCTCCTGGATTTATGGAACTCAGCGGTGTGCTGGCCTGTTCAAGGACCCAGTGGCCTGCAGTTTGTGAAAAAGTCTCTGTCATTTTTATTGGTACCTAGAAGTTAATCACAGTGTGAGATTCTTAAGAAGGATTTTATTAACCTAGCTTATCATGCATGTCTTCCTGAAATTATGTTCTCTATTATACGGATTTTCAGAGAGCATCCCAGTATCAAATATTCTGAATAAGGCCAGACTATTTTAAGGTTTTCCAAAATTCATTTGAAAAGGATCTAGTTTAAAACTGCGTATTTTCCCATGGATACTTATTAAGTATCTACTCTGTGGAGTTGCTGGGCTGAATACTTGGGAGTACAGCTGTGAACCAAATGGAGGTGGGGGGCTTCCTTCATGGGGTTGTTACAGTCTGACTTGGGAGACCACCTTTTTTTTTTTGCATTTGGACAGAAGCATATTTTATTTTGAAAATAATAGGGTTTTGTGCAATATTTTTTTCTTGGGTAATTTAGTTAATAAAAATATACCATCTGTTTTTCTGGCATGCTTTTCAGTATCTGTGTGAAACTGTAGGTAGCAGCGTTCTGTGTGATTTTAGGGGAAGATATTCTTGATATTGTTTGTAGGAGAGATGTTTCTGTTTATTTAAAATAATCATGGATGTTGCATTGTTGTATCCTAACTAACTGCCTCAGCAACAGGAAATGTGCAATAAGGAAATTCTGTGCCTTCGATGAGTAGTGACAATGCTGTCAGTTTAAGAGGACTGTACACAGTGCAGAGTGTTGATTCTATGTGTGTACTTTTAACAGATACTTCTGCACCACATAAATCTCGATGGCATTTGTATGGTGATGACCATGTATGTAGATTGTTACATTCTTTGTGGTGAATCTTTGCTAAGATTTGTAAAGGACATTGCCAATACTTGTTGATTATCTGTAAATTAGGTTAATTTTGTATGATGTACAGTTTGTTTAACCTTAGAGCTTCTATAGATTTTTGCGTTTACTGTACTTGAATGAGGCAGAGAAGCACTGTGGAAATTCTGTAGCTCTGGGTGCAATATGCAAACATACCAAAAAGATAAAATAAGGTACTGAACAGCAATGTTAACTAAATGTTTCATATCCAGAAAGCTATGTTTTTTAAAACCACACTTTATTTAAATGAAATACTTTACAATATACAATGTTTTAATCTTAAAAGGTTACAAAGTCAAAAATGATTACCTCTTTAATATGAAGAACCTGTAAGTCATTTTTTCTGTGTGTTATTTCAGTCCTTAGATTTAGGGTCTTGTTGATGTTCATTAACGTGTCCACCTTCTGGTTGACGACATGATGTTTAGAACACTGTGAGTGTTCCAGGCACCAAGTGTATCAAGTCACCCTCCTTCGGATAATACACTCTCCATAGGTTTAGTTTGAGAACCATTCAATGGTCATACACCAAAAACTAGATTTCTCAAATCTGTTATGATTTAGTAATTTTAGCCTGCCTGAAAAAAGCAAACAAGCATGAGCTGCATGCATCCTATACCTTAAAATGCTTAAAGATTTTTTACATAAAAGACACATGAAAGGTTCAAAATTGAACTTTTCCAAAGCTTATTTCTTTTGCTTTAGATGACGAAGTGTTTGAAAGGACTAAAAACTGTGTTACTACTTTTTGCTAGACATGGAAGGGGATAACTGTGAAATCCTACGGAGCGTTGAGATTTGATTCATTGTTCTTGCATCCTTGAGGCTACGGTATAAATCATCTCCAACGTTGACTACTTTTGGGAGGACACTGTGTGTAAAAGTATTGGACTGGGAATTAAAAAATATATTTGTAAATAAATATTGGATGAGCTCCACATTACCATAAAGTGCCCCCGCAATGCAATTATAAAATAAAATGGATCACAATCAAAACTTTGCATGGTGATGATTCTTATTTTAAAATTGTCCAGTTATCGCCCTCAACATTCTAGGTGCACTGCTGTAAAGACATTCCCACCTCACTGCCACCTGTCTCCAAGCTTTGTAACTGCTACAGTGTAAATTTAAGCCTAGGAGAGACCACCACGTAAGTAAAAATAAGATAAAGTAAAATATAAAAATAAACCCCCTGCTGTTGAGTCAATTCCGACTCATAGCGACCCCATAAGACAGAGTAGAACTGCCCCATAGGGTTTCCAAGGAGCAGCTGGTAGATTTGAACTGTCAACCTTTGGTTAGCAGCTGAGCTCTTAAACACTGTGCCTCCAGGGCTCCACCACTTAAGTAAACACGTTACTAAATGCCTAGTTTTGAAGTACGGTACAGCCAAGAAGAAAAAGGATAGATAACTCTTAGAGCTATATTCCGTGGAATTGTTTTATAAAGATTATTTTTATTATCCACTAAAAAATATAATTTGGGAGAGTCAGGAGGATAGACTTGAGTATGGAATCAGATTATCCCTCTTCCTAACAGAAGCTTTCTTTTCTGAATTCCCTTTTTTGGAAGCCAGAGATTATTTTATTCATACTTGCTTCAATGCCCACATAATAATCCTTGACTTCCTCAAAGAGAATATGATCATTTTGTGAAATATAACTATGGCCATTGCCTGCCTCTTGAAATGTAATTACTAGATGCCTCACACATCTAAGTACTGGGCCCTTAGTTTCAGTGAAACTAGAGAAATGGAAAAAAAAAATAGCATTTCATATCTGGCAAGAGTTCCTATCTGAGAATTTTGCTTAGGATCTAAAGATCCTTGTTACATGGATTGTAAACATTTGTTGTTGCTGTTAAAATAAAAGGAGGAACATTAAGAATGCATTACTGTCGTCTTCAATTTTTAAACTTAGTTTTACAAATTAAACATAACTGTGCTCTTCGGCAGAAGAAACGTCAACTTGAAAACGTTTAGAAGTTTTTACCCGAAACAAAGCAAGCATGGATAAGTAAGAGGGAGACTGCTGAACTTAAGACCATGTGTTATGTGCATCTTGTTATCATTGCTAACTTGAAAATGCAGGATGAAAGCTTTTTTAATGAGCCCAGAGGTCAGTGTTCTCTTTAGAGTGTGATGGCCTCCATCACCTCCCTGTTTCTATTGGGAGTAATGGGGGAGACCCTTGCTTGACTGAGCCTCCTCCCTCCAAAAGAAAGGTGTGTCTTTCACTCAGAGGGAAGAGAAAAGATTTGGGGAGGCCTAAAAAAATTATAAATTGACTTTTCCATTCTGCTCCTTGTGGAGCTATTCTTTGAGAATCGTGTTTGGTTTTTGGCCTCACAATTTAAGAGGAGTATTGAAGAAGGAGTTATTCAAGAGGAAGAGAAGGATGGAGAAGGGGCATGCAACTTTATCATGTGAAGAAAGGAAACTATTAAGCTTAAAGAAGAGAACACTGGCTGGGTGGGAAGTACCTGAGAGTATCTATATATGCCAGACGGCCAGGGAGATAGAGTCCATGTAGGGGTACATACTTTGGATTAATAGGAGAAAGTTTCAAGATCCTAAAATTTAGTACAGTGTGAGAAGGCTTTATAGCAGTCAGGCTATAAAGCTTTCCTTAGATGAATGGGTTGTCTTGGATTAGTTAGGGAATGAGCTGGGCTCTCTACAGGGATCCAGTCATAGCTTGATGACTGAGTGAAGGTGTTATGGATTGAATTATGTCCCCCCAACATATGTGTTGTAAATCCTGTGGTTATACTCCCATTTGGGAATGGGTTGTCTTTGTTATGTTAATGAGGCAGGATTCGTGTAGGGTGTATATTGAATCAATCTCTTTTGAAATATAAAAGAGATTAAACAGGCAAGCAAAAAAAAACAAAAAACAAAAAACAGATGTAAGAAGAGAGACACCAAGCTACATGAAGATTGCCCAGGAGCAGAAGCTCAAAAGAGACAAAGACCTTCCTCCAGAGCCAACAGAGAGAGAAAGCCTTTTCCTAGAACCAGCACCCTGAATTCAGACTTCTAGCCTCCTAAACTGTGAAAATAAATTTCTATTTGTTAAAGCCACCCACTTGTGGTATTTCTGTTATAGCAGCACTAGATAGCTAAGACAGTCATGAAATGCACAAACTATAAAAGAAAAAAATCAATAAGTTGGAACCCATCAAAATTAAAATTAAAAACAGTGCTCTTCAAAAGACACAATCAAAATAATTAATTTATCCATCACCCTAAAACATTTCCCCACACTCACCATAGACTGACTGCAAAATATATTAGCAAGACATATATCTGATGAAGGACATCTATCTCAAGTATGTAAAGAACTCTTACCATTCAATATTAAGAAGATAAACAGCCCGATATAAAAAGAAAAACAGCCAAAAACACTTTATCAAAAAAAAATATGGATGACAAATAAGTAAATGAAAAGTTGCTCAGCATCATTTGAGAAATAAAAGAATCTGCCTGCAAAGGCTTGTAGGCAAATGCTCATAGGAGCTTTATCTGTAGTAGTTAAAAACTGGAAACCAATGTCCATCAACAAGTGTATTACTAAACAAAATTTAGTACTGCCATACAATGGAATACTACTCAGCAATAAAAAGGAATGAACTATTGATAGGTCCAATAACATGGTTGACTCTCAAAGTGATTTTGCTGAGGGAATGAACCAAATAAAAAAAAGAGTGCATGCTGTATGATTCCTTTTAGGTAAAATTCTAGAAAATGAAAACTAATCTATTGGATAGAAAGCAAGTCAGTGGTTGCCTCATGATGAGTAGAGAGAGAGATGGACTAAAAACTTGTATGAGGAAACTTTTGAGGATGCTGGATGTATTAACTTTCTTGATTGTGGTACGTATGGTTCAATGGGTGTATGCGTATGTTAAAACTCATTGAGTAGTATTCTTTAATATGTGAATTTACTGGTCATCAATAATATCTAAGTATAAGGTATGTAAGGAGCTCTGGTGGCACAGTGGTTAAAGTGCTCAGCTGCTAACCGAAACATTGACAGTTCAAACTTACTAGCTGCTCCATGGGAGAAAGATGTGGCAGTCGCTTGCATAAAGACTACAGCCTTGGAAACCCTATGAGACAGTTCTAATGTGTCCTGTAGGGTTCTATGAGTCAGAATTGGATCAAGAAAAATGGGTTTGGTTTTTTGGTTTTGTTTTTATAAGGTATGTTTTATAAGATATGTACACACACAGAGAGCCATATGACCTTAGGCAAGTTAAAGTCCTCTCTATTCTCAATTTCCACATCTGTAAAATATGGACGGAATATTATTAGTTATATCACAGAGAACCACAGTGCTAAGTGCATAGCAAGATTTCAATAATGTTAGCTACATTTATTACCTTGTGGTGAGAGTTTACTTATTAATGTTTCCAGAAAGGGTCATACAATATCTTTTTTTAAAATTGTGATAAAATCCACATAACACAAAATTCATCATACGGACTTCTGGCAAAATGGTGCTCTAGGCAGAAGCACCACACCGTCCCTCCACAGCAAAGATCTGAAAAACTAAGCCGAACGGAGAAAACAACAATCCTGAAACCCTAAAACATCAAATGAAGAGATAAAGAACTCAGCCAAGCACCAAATGGAGTGAGAAAACTGACAGAGAAAGGAGAGCGAGGAGAGATTCATGCAGAGGTCCCCTATCAGCTAACGCAGCACGGATCCACCATCTTGGACTCCTATCGGAGACCAGCAAACTCGGTACGAGAAAGCAGCTTCACGGAGCTTCCAGCGGGAGACAAAACAACCGGTAATTTGTGATATACGCTTTCCCACCCCCCACCCGCTTCACCCCCACTCGGCCTCCTCTGCTTCCTGCAGCCACAATCTCTTGTCCGGGAAGCACCGGCTGCTTGGATTCCACCAGCCCGCATTGCCGGCAATCTGAGTGCAATTTGTTGGCTGTTAGTGTTGCTTTTTTCTGCTTCTTTGGATTTCTTCCTTACCTCTCACCACCTCCCCCTCCTTTTGCTCAAATACCTGGCTCCGTGCGCCATCTTTGCATCTTCCTGAGGGGCTGCGGAGCTCCGTTCGAGTGTGGACTGCTTCCTGGTCTGGGTTGCCGCACTGGTGGGATCCCTGGACTTTTGTTCGTTTGTTTGTTTTGAACTGTTTGTTTGTTTTCTTTTCCTTTTGTTGAGTTGGGAGCCCATTCTGGCCAGGCGGTGCTGCGTGGCTTGGAACCTACCCCCTGAGCTTGCACAGACGTGCATAGGGATCCCTGAGGGCATTACTTTTTTTTTTTCTTCTGTTTTTCTGGCAGCTTTTCTTGCTATTTTTTTTAATTTGTTTTGTTTTCTTTTCCCTTTTTGTCTTACTTCATTACTCAGTTTCTCATCTCTCTATATCGTCCTTCTCTTTCTGTTCCCTGGATACCTGGTGTTGTATACCTCTACACCTTCTAGCGAGGCTGTACTGCGACACTTGAGAACAGCTTCCCCAGACCTCATAGCCACACCAGTGGGATCCCTGGGAACTTTACTGTTCTTTTCCCTTTCCGATTTTTATTCATTCATTCTTTTCTTTTTTACTTCCTCTTCCCCTTTTTGTTTTTTTCCATTTCATAGTCTCTCATCTCTCCACTCCAATGGCAAGCTCCCCTAGCATTCTTTTTTGTTTGTATGTTTTTTGCACCTGTTCCTCTCTCCTCTCTCCCATAACCATCTTAGCTCCACACATAACAATCTCCCTGCTACCTCCTACCTACCTGCACCAGGCACTTAACATCACACCACCAAGCAGCACAGGCACAGCCTACTGGAACCTGCCCTGCACTGATTACCGACCCGCCCTGGTGGCTGTAGTAAGTGCCACAAACAATCCACCTCAGTAACTCCTCTTCAGTTGGACCTGCCCTGCCATACCATATCTGAGTGACCCTGCCAATTGGAGAAGGAGGCGAAAAGTATTGTGCCCACAGACGAGCAAACAACAAAGAACACACAGCCCGCCTGCTCAGACATAGCCAAATTTAAAAAAAAAAAGGACGAAACAAACAAATCTACCATCAATAAACGAGAAAAATAACTACTGAATGCCCCGAAGACAGCAGACAATATCAAAACATTTACAAAAACAGGACAGGATGGTTCCCATAGGCATCCAAAATAAAACACCAGATGACTTTCCAGTGGAAGAAAAGGCACTAGAACTACCTGATAGGGAATTCAAATCTCTAATACTCAGAATTTTCCAAGAGCTGAGGCAAAAAACAGACAAAAATGAGGAAAAAATAGACAAATTCATGGAAAATACAAAAAATTGGAAGAATTCAGGAAAATAATGCAGGAACAAAATGCCAAAATTAATTCACAACTAGAAATTATACAAAGACAAGAATTAGAAATCCAAAAGATAAACAACAAGATTTTAGAAATGGACGGTGTCATAGAAGGGCTGAGAAACAGATTTGAAACAGTGGAAGGCAGGATCAGTGGAATTGAAGACAAACACTTGGATACAACTCTGAGGAAAACTCAGAAAAAAGAACAAAGAAAATTGAAGAGACACTGAGAGTAATGTGGGATACAATCAAAAACAAAAATTGGCAAGTGATTGAAGTTCCTGAACTGGGGAGAAGACAGAAAACACAGAGAGGATCATTGAAGAACTGCTGACAGAAAACTTCCCCAGTATCATGAAAGATGAAAAGCTGGCCATCCAAGAAGCTCGACGAACACCATATAGTATAGACCCCAAAAGAAAATCACCAAGCCATATCATAATCACACTTGGCAAAACCAAAGACAAACAAAGAATCCTGAGAGCAGCTCATGAAAAACAAGAAGTCACATACAGAGGCGAAACAATAAGACTAAGCTCAGATTATTTGGCAGAAACCATGCAGACAAGAAGGCAATGGAATGACATATGTAAAATCTTGAAAGAAAAAAAATTGCCAGCCAAGAATAATATATCCTGCAAAACTCTCATTCAAATGTGAATGTGAAATTAGGTCATTTCCAGATAAACAGAAATTAAGGGAATACATAAAAACCAAACCAAACATACAAGAATTATTAAAGGGGGTTCTTCGATCAGAGAACAAACAACTTCAGCTCACAGGCAGAATCTAGGACACAGGATCATACCAGCCAGATACCAGTCTAGGAAATGAACTCTCAAGGACTATCCAAAACCAAAAGAAATACAACAGGGAATCAGAGCTGTCAATCGATGGATAACAACAACATCAAAACAATGAAAGAGGGAATAAATGGCATAGGTATAGAACCTTCTAATGGAGAGGAAGGCAAGGCGATACCAAGTAATGGTAGACTGCTTCAAACTTAGTAAGATAAGGGTAAAATTCATGGTAACCACAAAGAAAGTTAAGAAACGTACTCATAAAAATAAAGAGGAAGAACTTAAAGTCTGTGCAAAAACAAAACCTACAAAAAGAAAAGAAATGAAAAGAAAATTCACAAACAAAAGTGACTCAGCACAAGAGAGTAAGAAGAACAAAGAAAACGTCAGCACCACAAAAAAAAAAAAGCACTACCAAATGACAGCAACAAACTCACATCTATCAGTAATTACACTGAATCCAAATGAACTCAATGCACCCATAAAGAGATGGAGAGTGACAGAATGGATAAGAAAACAGGATCCAGCAATATGCTGTCTACAAGGGACACACCTTAGAAACAAAGATGTGAATTTATTAAAAGTCAAAGGTTGGAAAAAAAATATATCAAGCTAACAAGTACCAAAAAAGAACAGGAGTGGCAATTCTAATCTCAGATAAAATAGACTTTAAAACAAATCCACCATAAAAGACAAAGAAGGACACTATATAATGATCAAGGGGATGATCCATCATAAAAACATAACCATAATAAACATCTACGCACCCCATGACAGGGCTCCAAAATACATAAAACAAACTCTAACAACACTGAAAAGAGAAATTAACAGTTCCACAATAATAGTAGGAGACTTCAACACACCACTCTCAGTAAAGGATGGAAAAACTAAGAAGAAACTCAGCAAAGATACAGAAGAGCTAAAGGGCACAATCACCCAACTTGACCTCATAGACATATATAGAACACTGCATCCAACCGCTGCAAAGTGCACATTCTTTTCCAAGGCACACGGAACTTTCTCCAAGATAGACCACATCTTAGGCCACAGAGCAATCCTCAACAAGATCCAAAATGTTGAGATAATTCAAAGTATCTTCTCTGACCACAATGCCATCAAGGTAGAAATTAACAACAGAAACAGCAAGGAAAAAAAATCAATTACATGGAAACTGAGTAATACCCTGCTTACACATCAGTGGATAATGGAAGAAATCAGAGGTGGAATCAAAAAATTCCTAGAATCAAATGAGAATGAAAACACATCATACAAAATCCTTTGGGACACAGCAAAAGCAGTTGTCAGAGGACAATTTATAGCAATAGATGCACACATCAAAAACAAAGACAGGGACAGAATCAAAACATTAACTACAGAACTCAAACAAATAGAAAAGAGAACAGCAAAAAAAGCCCACAGCCACCGGAAGAAAGGAAATAGTAAAGATCAGAGAAGAAATAAATGAAATAGAGAACAGAAAAAGTATAGAAAGAATCAATAAAACCAAAAGTTGGTTCTTTGAAAGAATCAACAAAATCGACAAACCACTGGCCAGACTGACAAAAGAAAAATAGGAGAGGACACAAATAAGAAATGAAATGGGGGACATTACAACAGACCCAACTGAAATAAAAATGATCATAACAGAGTATTATGAAAAACTATACTCTGAGAAATTTAAAAACCTAGAGGAAATGGATAAATTTCTAGAAGCACACTACCTACCCAAACTACAACAAAGTGATGTTGAAAATCTGAACAGACCCATAACAAGAGAAGAGATTGAAAAGGTAAAAAAAAACTCCCAACAAAAAAAGCCCTGGCCCAGATGGCTTCACTGGAGAATTCTACAAAACATTTACAGAAGAGCTTGTACCAGTACTACTCAAGCTATTTCAGAGCATATAAAAGGAAGCAACACTTCCAAATTCATTCTGTGAAACCAGCATAATGCTGATACCAAAACCAGGCAGAGATGTCACAGAAAAAGAAAATTACAGACCAATATCTCTCATGAATATAGATGCAAAAATTCTGAACAAAATTCTAGCCAATAGAATTCGGGAACATATCAAAAAAATAATACACCATGACCAAGTAGGATTCATGCAGGGATGGTTCAATATTAGAAAATCAATCAACGTAATCCACCACATAAATAAAAGGACAGAGAAGATCCACATGATCATCTCAATTGTCACAGAAAAGGCATTTGACAAAGTCCAACACCCATTCCTGATAAAAACTCTCAATAAAATAGGTATAGACGGGGAATTTCTCAACATAATAAAGGGCATCTATTCAAAACCAATGGCCAACATCATTCTTAATGGAGAGAGGCTGAAAACATTCCCCTTGAAAACAGGAACAAGACAAGGATGCCCTGTATCACCACTCCTGTGTAACATTGTGCTGGAAGTTATAGCTAGAGCAATAAGGCAAGAAAAAGAAATAAAGGGCATCCAAATTGGTAATGAAGAAGTTAAACTGTCCCTGTTTGCAGATAATATGATACTATACATAGAAAACCCTAAAGACTCCACAAGAAATCTACTGGAACTAATAGAAAGATTCAGCAGAGTAGCAGGATACAAGATAAACATACAAAAATCAGTTGTATTCCTATACACCAAGAAGGAGAATGATGAAAAGGAAATCAGGAAAACAATACCATTTATAATAGCCCTTAAAAAGATAAAACACTTAGGAATAAATCTAACCAGGGATGTAAAAGACCTATACAAAGAAAACTACAAAACACTACTGCATGAAACCCAAAGGGATCTACATAAATGGTAAAACATACCATGCTCCTGGATAGGTAGACTCATCATCGTGAAAATGACAATTCTACCCAAAGCAATTTACAAATACAACACAATCCCGATCAAATACCAACAACATTCTTCAAAGAGATGGAAAAACTAATCATAAACTTTATATGGAAAGGGAAGAAGCCTGAAATAAGTAAAACACTACTGAAGAAGAAGAATAAAGTCAGAGGACTCACACTCTCTGACTTCTGAACCTACTATACAGCTACAGTAGTCAAGACAGCCTGGTACTGGTACAACGACAGATACTCTGACCAATGGAACAGAATTGAGAACCCAGATGTAAATCCATCCACCTACACTCACCTGATCTTTGACAAGGGCCCAAAGTCCATCAAATGGGGAAAAGACAGTCGTTTTTAACAAATGGTGCTGGGAAAACTCGATATCCATCTGCAAAAAAATGAAACAGAACCTATAGCTCACACCATCTACAAAAACTACATCAAAATGGATCAAAGACCTGAATTTAAAGCCTAAAACTATAAAGTTCATAGAAGAAAAAATAGGACCAACACTACAGGCCTTAATACACAGCATTAACAGGATACAAACCATGACCATCAATGCACAAACCCCAAAAGATAAGCTAAATAACTGGGATCTTCTAAAAATCAAACATCTATGCTGTTCAAAAGACTTCACCAGAAAAGTAAAATGAGAACCTAGATTGGGAAAAAATTTTTGGACAGTACAAGTCAGACAAAGGTCTAATCTCCATAATCTACAAGAAAATCCAACACCTCTACAACAAAAACACAAATAATCCTATTAAAAAATGGGCAAAGGAAATGGACACTTCACCAAAGAAGACATTCAAATGGCCAACAGACACATGAGGAAATGCTTGCGATCACTAGCCATTAGAGAAATACAAATTAAAACTGCAATGAGATACCATCTCACCCCGGCATTACTGGCACAAATCAAAAACACTGGAAATAACAAATGTTGGAGGGGGTGTGGGGAGATCGGAACTCTTATGCATTGCTGGTGGGAATGCAAAATGATACAACCATTTTGGAAAATGATATGGCGCTTCCTCAGAAATTTAGAAATAGACATACCATTCGATCCAGCAATCCCACTCCAAGGAATATATCCTAGAGAAATAAGAGTCGTCACTCGAATAGACATATGCACAACTATGTTCATGGCAGCATTGTTCACAATAGCAAAATGATGGAAACAACCTAGATGCCCATCAACAGATGAATGGATAAGCAAACTGTGGTACATACACACAATGGAGTACTGTGCAATGAGAAAGAACAACAATGAGTCTGTGAAGCATCTCATAACATGGATGAAACTGGAGGACATTATGCTGAGTGAAATAAGTCAATCACAAAAAGACAAATATTGTATGAGACCTCTATTGTAAAAACCCATGAAAAAGTTCACACACAAAATGTAACAATCTTTGTTGGTTGGTTACCAGGGATGGGAGGGGTGGGGGGGAATTACTAAATAGGCAATAGATAAGTGGTATCTTGGGTGAAGGGTGAGACAGTATACAATACAGGGGAAACCAGCACACCTTGTACAAGGATAGGTCATGGAAACTCCATAGACACATCCAAACTCCTTGAGGGACTGAATTGCTGGGTGGAGGACTGTGGGGACCATCTTCTCGGGGAACATCTAGCTCAGTTGGCATAACAAAGTTTATAAAGACAATGTTCTACATGCTAACTTGGTGAGTAGCGTCTG
Organism: Dugong dugon; assembly: GCA_030035585.1. Lineage (NCBI taxonomy): Eukaryota > Metazoa > Chordata > Mammalia > Sirenia > Dugongidae > Dugong > Dugong dugon. The sequence goes on from CM057466.1 coordinate 25,665,261, forward strand.
GGGTCTTAAAAGCCTGTGAGCAGCCACCTAAGATACTCCACTGGTCTCATCCCTTCAGGAGCAAGGGAGAATGAAGAGAACAGGATACAAGGAAAAGATTAGTCCAAAGGACTAATGGACCAGAGCAACCAAGGCCTCCACCGGACTGAGTCCAGTACAGTTAGATGGTGCCCGGCTACCACCACTGACTGCTCTGACCAGGATCACAACAGAGGGTTCTGGACAGAGCTGGAGAAGGATGTAGAACAAAATTCTAACTCCAAAAAAAAGACCAGATTTATTGGCTTAAAGGAGACTGGAGAAACTCAGAGAGTATGGCCCCAGACACCCTTTTAGCTCGGTGGTGAAGTCATTTCCGAGGTTCACCGTTGAGGCAGCAAGTGGACAGCCCCATAAAACCAAGTGGGACTAATGAGCCACAGCAGTCTAGGGACAAGGTCCAGAAGGCAGAAGGGGATGGGAAGTTAGTGATAGGGAATGCAAGGCTGAGTAAGGATCATATTTATGTGAGGTTGTTAACCGTTGTCATAGGGCAACGTGTACTAACTGTTAAATGAGAAACTGTTTTGTTCTGTAAGCCTTCATCTAAAGTGAGAATGGCAGCATGATTCGAAGAATGTAGTCGATGTCACTGAACTGTGCATGTAGAAATTTTTGAAATGGTGTATCTTAGGCTATGTATATTTTTACCAAAAAAAAAAAAAAAAGTTTGAGAAGGGAGAGGGTTGACATGTTGTGGGGTTGTTAACCAATGTTATAAAACAATATGTGTACTACTGTTTCATGAGAAACTATTTATTCTGTAAGCCTTCACCTGAAGTACAATAAAAAAAAAAAAATCATCATACATAGGAGTAGAATAGCTGAGTCGTATAGTAATACTATGTTTAAGCTTTTGAGGAACCACCAATTTGTTTCCATAGCAGCTGCCTCGTATTGCATTCCCAACAGCAATGGATGAGGGTTCTAATTTCTTCACATCCTCTTAACACTTATTTCTCTTTTTGTTTGATTATGGCCATCCTAGTAGGTGTGAAGTGGTACTTCATTGTGGTTTTAGTTTGTACTTCCTTAATGACTAATGATGATGAGCATCTTTTCATATGCTTACTGGCATCTTAATTGGCAAAATGTCAGTTAAAGCTCTTTGCCCATTTTTAAAAATAAGTTATTTGTTGTTGAAAATATACACAGCAAAACACATTTCAATAATTTCTAAATGTACGATTCAGTGACATCGATTACATTGTTCAAGTTATGTAAATTTATCACCCTCCTTTTCTGAATTACTCCTCCAGGGTTAACATAAACTCACTGCCCCTTAAGTTTCTTATCTAACCTTTTGAGTTGCTGTTGTCAGTTTGATCCCATATAGGTATATATCTGAAAGAGCACAATACTCAAGGCAGACATTCTTTTCTAATTAAGCTAACTATTGTTTGGTTGACAGAAGATTTCAGGGGATATTTTTGGTTTAAGGTTTAAGGTTTAAAATTATCTCAGGGCAATTGAATTGTAAGAGTTCTTTTTAGATTCTTTATACTAGACTCTTTATCAGATACCTGACAAAAAGCCAAACCCACTGCCTTCGAGTCTATTCCAACTTATAGCGACCCTTTAGGACAGAGTAGAATTGCTCCATAGGGTTTCCAAGGAGCAGCTGGTGGATTCAAACTGCCAATCTTTTGGTTAGCAGCGGAGCTCTTAACCACTACGCCTCCAGGGCTCCTTATCAGATACAGGATGTGCAAATGTTTTCCTCCATTCTGTGAGTCGCCTTTTCACTTTTCTTGATAGTGTTCTTTGATGCTAATTTACTTCTTTTTAAACCTTATTAATTTCTCTATTCTGCCTCTGTGCTTTTTCTTTATTTTTGAAGTGTTTGTTACCAAGAAAGAAATTGTGTTATCTCAAGAGCTGTTTTGTAGACTTTTTTTTCTTGTAAGAATTAACTCCTCTGAAGTGTGAAGAGAAGAAATGGGTGACACCTTTCAAAATGACATTCTTGGCTGAAAGGGAAGGTCCTTGTGCTCAGAACTTTCCATCCTCCTCCACAGCTGACATGCCTCTCTTGGGTGAAATGTCTTCCTCAGCATTTCTGTTTTGAACGCCTTTTCTTGGGGAATCCTAAACACAGCTGCAAGAATTCACTGTGGGCTGAAACCTGGCAGATTGAATCCTGGGGAGGGAAAGTGATTTGAAAGTAACGTTTGTTTTTAAATTGACAAACAAGCACTGCAAGATTCTATTATTTTCTGTGTTCCAACTAAACGATTGGGGATTTTGCAGATCTGCGACAGGAAGATGCTTCATTGCCATGTGGTAGATTTTCTTTGCTTCTTTAAATAATTAAAAAAAAAAAAAAGACTAAACACAGAATAACTTATAATTTTTTATTTCTAATAAGAAAAGAGACTAACTTAAAAATTAACTATTTTAAAAATAATATCCTATGAACGTAGCTCCTAAAAGTCCAGGATTTGCATTTGTTTTGTTTTGTTTTTAAGTAAGGAGTCTAGTGGTACAAAATCTTCAGCAAAATATTTAACCTTTTTCGTGTTAAATTGCATTGTTAGGTAGCAGAGACTTCAAACGACATTGCTTGTTTTAATGCTGTAAAATTACATGTCATTTTTTTCGCCTTTCCCATTTTCTATAGAAAAGGCAAAACAAAAGCTTTACTGGGTTCTGGTTGTCCATCATGTTGACTGTGGTGACTTTGTCTTTCAGTTGTCTTCTCACACTCATGTCAATCCAAAGTGACCTTCTGGTTATTGACACCCTTCAGATTCTACTCTACACCTACATCCATTGCCATTAGCATTATTCTATTTCTAAAGCATGCGTGAAATACTAAAGTATGTGATGTCATATATGGTGAATTAACAAGACCAGCATTATCTACAGCTATGATACTGGGACATTTGGATTTGCAGATCAGGAAATGGCTACAGACATACTAATGTCTTAATTTCAAAAGGCATTTGATATTCTGATATTCATGAGCAGCTAGGGAAATATGTTCTGATTAGTATTAAGTGGATTTGTAACTGCGTGAAAGAATTTACCTGAATAGTGTCAAATAAATTAGTCTTGACCTGGAAGGCCATCTCTAGTAGCATACTTCAAGGTACTTCTCTCTGTTCTTCTAAAATAATAAAATTTGCAGATGACGTAAAATGGAAAACAATAATTAACATATTCTACAGCAGAGTCTCTATGTGATGGAAGGTAAATTTAATTCAGTGGATTGTGTTCCCTCAACACTTTTAAAAAAATTCATATACACACAGACAAATATTCATCAGTCATACAGTCATAGAGACTTGAATAGACTTGACCTAGCCACCATACATATGAGAAGGACTCAAAACTTTTAGTAAATTAATGGGAATCAATGATGTGCTTACCCCTACTCCTCCCCACCAAAAAAAAAAAAAAACAAAAACCTAAAGAGATCTAACAAACCATCACCATCGAGTCAGTTCTAACTCATTGGGCAAATCTGCTGCAAAAGAACTCTTTACAGTGTTGAAAAGCAAAGATGGCACCTTGAAGACTAAGTTACGCCTTACCTGAGCCATGATCTTTTCAATCGCCTCATATGCATGTGAAAGCTGGACAATGAATAAGGAAGACCGGAGAAGAATTGACACCTTTGAATTGTGGTGTTGGCGAAGAATATCGAATATACCATGGACTGCCAAAAGAACAAACAAATCTGTCTTGGAAGAAGTATAAGCAGACTGCTCCTTAGAAGCAAGGAAAGCGAGACTATGTCTTAGATACCTTGGACATGTTATCAGGAGGGATCAGTCCCTGGAGAAGGACGTAATGCTTGGTAAAGTAGAGGGCCAGCAAAAAGAGGAAGACCCTTAACAAGATGGATTGACATAGTGGCTGCAACAGTAGACTCAAGCATAACAAAGCCTGTGAGGATGGTGCAGGACCTGGCAGTGTTTCATTCTGTTGTACATAGGGTTGCTATGAGTTGAAACCAACTTGACGGCACCTACCAACAACAACAGCAACAGCAAGGAGATCTAGGACTGCATCCATAGAAGTATCCCTGGATTTCTGTGTTCAATTCTGGGCCCCACGTCTTAAAGAAGACAAGGACAAATGCAGAGGATTAGAGCCTATGATTTAACACATTCATTTAAGAGCTCGAGATGTTTTTCCAGCAAAACAGAAGACTCTGTGGGAGTATAATCGTTGCTTTCAAGTATCTGCTGTGCTATCACAGGAAAAAGGGATTTCATTACTCTTGTTTTTGTTCTCCCAAATTTCAAACCCAGGAGCAGTGGGTGGAAGTTATTAGGAAGTAGATTACGGTTCAGTGTAAGAAAAGTAATCTTTTGACTTTTAAAGCTTTTGAGGGACGGAAGGGGCTTTTTTGGAAAGTACTGATTTTCTTCTGACAGGGAAAATTTAACAAGAGTAGACAAACACCTAGGTATGATTTAGATTGGCATTCTTCTGCAGATCACTGTAGATCACTATCCTCACAACGTATTCCACAAGACTCCAGGTCAACTGACTTTGAGAGCTATCATATACTTTTTGCATTCTTGAATATTCACAACATGCACCAGCATATTAGAGACTCTGAAAGTCCCTCAAGAAAGAAACTGTTTAACTTTGTGCAACTCAGCATTTTCCAAATTTATTTAAAATCTCAAAATTTTCCACATGTTACGGAACAAGCATGCTTCAGAACACACATTGGGAAATGCAATTGATGGAAGTGGACCAGATTACCTTGATGCTGTGAAATCATTCTCTCTATGTATATTACTACATTCCTATAAATACATGTATGTGTCTAGTGGAGGGTGGGTTTTAAGACATGTTTATGTATAGCTGACAATTTTGAAACACATTTTTCACGAGGGTTAATAAATTGATAGCATGATGAATAAATAATCCTTTGACAATCCCAGCTGCCTCAAGAAAAGCACAATTCTTTACTTTCCCTCAGAGAGAGCCAAATGTATTCACCACACATCGTCGACCGTTCATCAACTGGAGAAGTAAGGTGATAGCCCCAGATTATTTTTTTTTCTTCTTTCCTTCCCTCCCCTGCTGTTCAGGCAAAATGCCAATTTCTTAAAAGTGGTTCTGGAGGGCAGGAGGGGATGAGACGGAATACAGGGTAATGGTTGAACCACATCTTAAACATCTGGTTTTATTTATGTGTAAGTACCATGCATAGAACGTAATTAGTGTGACTGAAAATAACCATGTGTCCACTGAAACGTTAGGTAGTACTTCATGGGTATGCATTTCTCTTTCCTAAAAATGCTATGATCCTGCTTTTTTCATTACACCTTCAAGACTCAGTTATGGGCAGGACTTATAAACGGGCATAAAAGTCTCTTTGCCTCTTCTCTTCTCTGACTTCCTATTCTTTTGGCCTGTAGCTTTCTTTCTAGAAAACTACTGCTTTGGCAAGGGTGGAGTACTGAGTTATGGACGTGCCCTTACTCATGTTCTGTATTTCAAAGCCAGAATCTGAAGCAAATTCCAGTGCAGCTGTGACAGGCAGCCATATCACGCTTGAAATGCTATCCATGCACGTATGCACACACCTGAAGAGCTGTTTTTTTTCTTGCTCCTCTGGAAGGTTCTGGGCCTGGGAGGATATGTGGGTAGGAGGCAGCAAGGGAAGTCTTTTTCCTGTCTCCTACAAAACTTTTTTTTCTTTTTAACTTGTGTGTGATAAGATACCTGGAAGAAACATTGCTTCCAGTTGTTGTCCCTCTATTCCAACCAAACATTAAAAGTCTTCAAATCTAATAACCTACTCCAATGAGAGTGAATACTTTTGTAAATATTTTATGCAGATATTACACACCTCAATGTACTACCCAAAGAGCTAGCAAATAATAGCTTTGAAATAGGCCACGGACATGATGTTAAGTTTAAGTTTTAACTTTCTCTGGTTTTTTTTTTAAAAAGATACTTGGTCCCTGCATTCTCTATCAGCCCAGAACTAAAACAGCTCCCGAGGCCAACTCACCAGACACGGATTGGACTGGACTGTGGGACATAAAGTGGTACTCGTGAGGAGTGTGCCTCTTAGCTCAAGTGGATACAAGAAACTAAACGGGCAGCTTCTGTCGGGAGGTGAGATGGGAAGGCAGAGAGGGTTAGGAGCTGGTTGAATGGACACGGGGAATCAGAGGTGGAAAGGAGGAGTGTGCTGTCACAGTATGGGGAGAGCACTTAGAGTCATATAACTATGTATAAATTTTTGTAAGGGAAAAAATAAAAAAATGAAGTACAATTAAAAAAATATACTTAGTTATTAATGTCATAGTTCATTAATAACCTACCAGGTAAAAAGAATCTCTCAAAAAATGAAGTGAAATCTAGTATAGTTGTATTCAGATTATTGTTTCTTAATCAGCAGAAGCCATTATTCAAAAGAAATTTCTTGAAAAATAGTGATTTAAAAGAAATAGAACAGTGTACTAAATTCCTTGCAAAATTAAAAAAAAGGATAGAGGTAAGTAAAATGAAGAAAATCATGGTCATTAGAGAACCTCAATGCCCAAGAATAATCATTGATAGCCTTGTGAGGTATATCCTTCCAGTCTTTTTTTTTTTTTTTTTCTGTGTGTATGAATATTTGTTTCAAAACTGGAATCATTGTGCTTATACTGTTTGTAACCTACATTGTCACCTACTAATCTATCATAAAGTTTTTCAATATTCTTAAATCGTCTCCTACAACATCATTAAAAAAATAAAAGAACAAAAACCTGTTGCCGTCGAGTTGATTCTGACTCATAGTGACCCTATAGGACAGAGGAGAATTGCCCCTTAGGGTTTCCAAGAAGTGGCTGATAAATTCAGATTGCGGACCTCTTGTTTAGGAGCCTGAGCTCTTAACCACTGTGCAACCAGGGCTAACTGATAATGTACTTTTAAGCACGTCTACAAAATACCTTCACAGCACCGCATAGATTAGTCTTTGCTTGAATAACTTGGGACTGGAGCCTGGCCAAGCTGGCACAAAAAACTGACCGTCACACCTCATTCTCTATTTCTCCATTTCTTTCTGTGTAGCATAAAAAGAACCAAGATAAACAAAGGAATTTTGTTTTGGGACAAGAATAAAGTCCAGTGAACAGGAAAGCATGTTAATAGGAAGAAGAAAATTTGAGCTGATTCTTTTTTCCTTAGTTGCTTTTTTTAATAATATCATATTTTTCCTTGCTAAGGGAGAAGCAAATTTAGAGATCTTAGCTACCAAGAAACATATATCTAAGTATAAAGCCCAACTCACCCACGTGTCTGTCAGTCTGTCGTTCTGTGGGGGCTTACTTTTTTGCTGTGATGCTGGAAGCTATGCCACCGGTATTCAAATACCAGCAGGGTCACCCATGGTGGACAGGTTTCAGCTGAGCTTCCAGACTAAGACAGACTAGGAAGAAGGACCTGGTGGTCTACTTCAGAAAAGAATTAGCCAGTGAAAACCTTATGAATAGCAGGGGAACATTGTTTGATATAGTGCCGGAAGATGAGCCCCTCAGGTTGGAAGACACTCAAAATATGGGGAAGAGCTGCCTCCTCTAAGTAGAGTTGATCTTAACGACGTGGATGGAGTCAAGCTTTCGGGACCTTCTTTTGCTAATGTAACACTACTCAAAATGAGAAGAAACAGCTGCAAACATCCATTAATAATCAGAACCTGGAATGTACAAAGTATGAATCCAGGAAAATTGGAAATCATCAAAAATGAAGTAGAATGCATAAAGATCCATTTCAAGTATCCTAGGCATTAGTGAGCTGAAATGGACTGGTACTGGCCATTTTGAATTGGACAATCATATGGTCTACTATGACGGGAATGCAATTTGAAGAGGAATGGCGTGACATTCATCATCAAAAAGAACATTTCAAGATCTATCCTGAAGTACAGTGCTGTCAGTGATAGGATAATATCCATATGCCTACAAGGAAGACCAATTAATACAACTATTATTTAAATTTACTCCCCAACCACTAACAACAAAGATGAAGAAATTGAAGATTTTTACCAACTTCTGTAGTCTGAAATTCATCGAACATGCAATCAGGATGCACTGATAATTACTGGTGATTGGAATGCAAAAGTTGCAAACAAAGAAGAAGAATCAGTAGATGGAAAATATGGCCTTGATGATAGATGGAAACGATGCCTGAGATTGCATGATTGAATTTTGCAAGACCAATGACTTCTTCACTGCAAATACTTTTTTTCAGCAACATAAATGGTGACTATACACATGGACCTCACCAAATGGAATACACAGGAATCAAATCAGCTACATCTGTGGAAAGAGATGATGGAAAAACTCAATATCATCAGTCAGAACAAGGCTAGGGGCCCACTGCGGATCAAACCATCAATTATTCATATGCAAGTTTAAGTTGAAACTGAAGAAAATTAGAACAAGTCCACAAGACCCAAAGTATGACCTTCAGTATATCAGACCTGAATTTCGAGACCTCATCAAGAATAGATTTGATGCGTTGAACACTAATGACCGAAGACCAGACGAGTTGTGGAATGACAGCAAGGACATCATACATGAAGAAGGCAAGAGGTCTTTAAAAAGACAGGAGAGAAAGAAAAGACCTAAATGGATGTCAGAAGAGACATTGAAACTTGCTCTTGAACGTTAAGTAGCTAAAGCAAAAGGAAAAAAATGATGAAGTAAAAGAGCTGAACAGAAGATTTCAAAGGGCAGCTCAAGAAGACAAAGTAAAGTACTATGATGACATGTGCAAAGACCTGGAGATAGAAAACCAAAAGGGAAGAACACACTCAGCATTTCTCAAGCTGAAAGAACTGAAGAAAAAATTCAAGCCTCAAGTGCAATACTGAAAGATTTTACAGGGAAAATATTAAACAATGCAGGAAGCATTGAAAGAAGATGGAAGGAATACACAGAGTCACTATACTAAAAAGAATTGGTCGACATTCAATTCAATGATTTCAGGAGGTAAAATATGATCAGGAACCAATGATACTGAGGGAAGAAGTCCAAGCTGCACTGAAGGCTTTGGTGAAAAACAAGGCTCTGAGAATTGATGGAATACCAATTGAGATGTTTCAGCAGATACAGCGCTGCAAGTGCTCACTCGTCTATGCCAAGAAGTTTGAAAGCCGACTGGAAGAGATCCATATTTATGCCTGTTCCCAAGGAAGGTGATCCAACCGAATGTGGAAATTATTGAACAATATCATTAATACCACATGCAAGCAAAATTTTGCTGAAGATCATTCAAAAGCAGCTGCAGAGGTATACTGACTGGGAACTGCCAGAAATTCAAGCTGGATTTAGAAGAGGCATGGAACTAGGCATATCATTGCTGACATCTGATGATTGCTGACATCTGATGAATCCTGGCTGAAAGCAGAGAGTACCAGAAAGATATTTACCTGTGATATTGACTATGCTAAGGCATTTGACTGTGTGGATCATAACAAAGTATGGATAACATTGCAGAGAATGGAAATTCTGAACACTGAATTGTGCTCATGAGGAATTTCTACATGATCAAGAGGCAGTCGTTCAAACAGAACAAGGGGGTACTGCATGGTTTAAAGTCAGGAGAGGTGTGTGTCAGGGTTTTATCTTTCACCATACCTATTCAATCTGTATGCTGAGCAAATAATCTGAGAAGCTGGACTATATGAGGAAGAGGGGCATCAGGATTGGAGGAAGACTCATTAACAACCTGCGATATGCAGATGACACAACCTTGCTTGCTGAAAGTTAGGAGGACTTGAAGCACTTACTGATGCAGATCAAAGACTAGAGCCTTCAGTATGGATTATACCTCAACATAAAGAGAACAAAAATCCTCAAACTGGACCAGTAAGCAACATCATGATAAACGGAGAAAAGACTGAAGTTGTCAAGGATTTCATTTTACTTGGATCCGCAGTCAACACACATGGAAGCAGCAGTCAGGAAATCAAAAGACGCATTGCATTGGGCAAATTGACTGCAAAAGACCTCTTTAAAGTGTTGAAAAGCAAAGACGTCAGCTTGAGGACTAAGATATGCCTGACCCAAGCCATGGTGTTTTTGATTATCTCATACGCATGCGAAAGCTAGACAATGAATAAGGGAGACCAAAGAAGAACTGACACCTTTGAATTGTGGTGTTGGCGAAGAATATTGAACATACCATGGTCTTCCAAAAGAACGAACAGATCTGTCTTGGAAGAAGTACAACCAGGATGCTCCTTAGAAGTAAGGATGGCAAGACTACGTCTCACATGCGTTGGACTTGTTATCAGGAGGGACCAGTCCCTGGAGAAGGACATCATGCTTAGTAGAGTAGAGGGTCATCGAAAAAGGGGAAGACCCTCAACGAGATGGATTGACAAAATGACTGCAACAGTGGGCTCAAGCATAGCAACAATTATGATCATGGTGCAGGACCGAGCAGTGTTTCTTTCTGTTGTGCATAGGGTATGATGCTGAACAGATTTTAGTGGAGCTTCCAGACTGAGACAGACTAGGAAGAAAGGCCTGGGCTTCTGCTTCTGAAAATTAGCCAGTGAAAACCCTATAGATCACAATGGTTGATGTGCAGTCCACGTGGACTGGGAATGGTGCAGGAACAGGGCAGTGTTTATTTCGTTGTGTATGGAGTTGTCATGAGTTGGGGACTGACTGCATGGCAGCTAGCAGAAACAATAGAGACTTTCTTAGCGACCTTTTCTAAAGGAGTGTCCCTTCCCCAGATTACTCTAACCCATATTTGAGTTTTTATAGTGAAAAGTCCCACCTAAAATAATTTCAGTGTTTTGACAGTTTTCTTAGTTATAGCTTCACTTTATCTATACCCTTGAGAACAGAAACTCTCTTTCTCCACCAATCACAGTGACCATAGCCTTATCAGACATTTAGTAGGGAGCTCTGGTGGTGCAGTGGTTAAGAGCTCGGCTGCTAACTGAGAGGTTGGTAGGTCGAATCCACCAGCCGCTGCTTGGAAACCCTTCGGGCCAGTCCTGCTCTGTCCTGAAGGGTCACTGTGAGTTGGAATGGACTCGATGGCAACTAATTTGATTTTGGTGTTTGGTTGTCCATGCTTATGGAATGAGCAGGTGCCTTCCACTTCATTTTCCGGGTACAGTCAGTCACCCCTTTTCTATATGATTTTTTTTAATCCTTCCTTCTAACATTCTATGCTTCTTTTGTATACTTTTTTTTTTTTTTATCGTAAACTACCCTACAGTATTATTTTTGAAAATTGTTTGTGTACTCTGTTGATAAATGTGTCCTTTCCAGAATTAATCAAGTGTCCCTGGTGAGGCTTCTCATGCTCCAGTCCTGAGTAGAATATAATATGTCAGTGTCTTAGAGTTCCAGTTAGGACCATAAGGGAGGTAGATGCCAGAATTGCATTCTGTGTGTGATGCCTTCTAGCAAGCAGTGTGGCTGCTGTGGGGGTATTGAGAGCTGAGAGAATGTGCCTTGCCTGAAAGTTGCATATCATTCCACCACGCTGATTTCTCTGTACTATAAAATGTCTCCCATTCGGCATCTGGTTCAGCTGAAACTAACATGTCATATGTTATGACTATGCAGTGTGAAGAGAAGGCAGCGAGAATCTGGGGAATAACTTTTAACTAGTACTGAAGACAAATCGGCTATTGATTTTTAAAAGAGCTTGGCAATGAAGTGGAACACCTCTTCCTTCCTTTGTTTGTGCTTTCATTTTGTTTTGATTTTATAAAACCACTTTTTTGACTCTGCATACCTTTTAACAAATGTGCAATATGCTAAGAATAAAACAAAAAATAAACTTTTTTCTTTGATTTTATACTTATTTTTAAAATGTTTATTATTACCTGAGAAAGTCCAGTAAGCGAGATATTTTTGTTGTTTGTTTTTATTCCATTTCTCCCTAAGTTTCATACAGATAATTTTCCAAAACCTCTATTTTAGTAGCAAATACCTGACTTTAGGGCAGATTTGTTAGAAAAGTTAAAAAAAAAAAAAAAAAAAGCAAGATATGTTTTTTACTCTGTTGGATTATGTTAGATGTGAATGTGTTTAAAAAAAAATAGCATCATGTTACTGGCAGATTACAAATTTCAAAATATTGTCTAGCTAGCAGACATTTTATGAAAATTGTTACAGTCTATTTTTTCTCTTGCCTATCTTGTTCTCTGGTAGGACGGGCGTGTACTTGTGCAGATTACTAGGATACCATTAGGGCAGTTTTGGGTGATGAATGAATGATTGTGTTCTCTCTAGGAAATTCTAAAATGGAATCGGGCTCTGCAGAACTGCACTGTCCCCTACTCTGACATGCAGAAAATGGTGGACATCAAAGCTGGCAATAGATGCCAGGCCGGACTGAACTCAAAAGAGAGAATGCTGTTTTTAATGATTATCAAGAAATAGTGCTTGTGACTTGTGACTGCTTTTCTGAAGATGTGATTGTTCTAGTTTCAGAGGGAGAAAATTTCCCTACATGTCATTTGCTTTTATGAAATCACTCTTACAAGAATGTAACTTTCTGCCTATATCTAGATGTGGTAAGGCCACCTACGTCGTTAGTGTTAGTTTTGCTTGACTTATGACATAGTCCAGTTGACTAGATCTTACTGCTTGCATTCTGGAAATTTTTTACTAGCTATAAAGGCCTGTAACTCATATTTATTTGCATATGCTTTTGTAGGGTTTAAGTGATTGACTTTGATCCATAGTCGGTAGCTTTGCTAACATTCATGTGTTATGAAAGGATTATCTTCTTATATGCAATTGGTTTAGTAACTGTAAACCTAAAAGAGTAAATGAAAGACATGTTGCAAATGGAGGCCCAAATTTCAGCCAGTTATTTAGACAAATTTCTGTATCACCTTTTGGACAGAATAAAAAAATGTCTTCAAATGGTTCTCCTCCAAGTGCCCTAACTCGGCAGTTAGATGGGATCCTGAATTGGCTGTGTCTCATCAGTGGCATGTCCTAGCCAAGAAATACAAATCATAATAATTGCTAAATGTGAAAAAGACAGGGAATCCATTCCGATCTAAGAAGTGGGAGAAGTTTAACCTGGAGAAGAGATGACATGGGGAGTTGAGAATTGCCTTCAAGTTCTGGAAAGGCTGTGAGGTAGAAGTGAGATGGGGCTTCTTAGAAATGGCTCTGAAAGTCAGAACCAGTGCAGACAGAAGGATTTTAGAGAATTACAGCTCAGTGCAGTCGAATCTGGAGCCCTGATGGTGCAGTGGTTAAGAGCTTGGCTGCTAACCACAATGTCAACAGTTCAAATCCACCAGCCACTCCTTGGAAACCCTACGGGGCAGTTCTACTCTGTCCTGTAGGGTCTGTATGAGTCAGAATTGACTCGAAGACAATAGGTTTTTTTTTTGGCAGTCAAATCTAACGTAATGTTTAAACTCCCTGTGCCTGAAGATGTTCACACAGAGCCTGAACCACCTGCTGGCAGTATAGATGCAAAAATCAATGCCTGAAGACATTGATTAGAGTACTTATAAACTAAGCAAACAAACAAACAAACAAAAACCTCATGACCATCCAGTGACCCTATAAGACAGAGAAGAACTGCCTCATAGGGTTTCCAACGAGCGGCTGGTGGATTCGAACTGCTGACCTTTTGGTCAGCAGCTGTAGGTCTTAACCACTGTGCCACCAGGGAGTCGTGGAGTACTTATAAAGCCCTGAATTTGTTGTATGGCTTCACACCTTCCTTAGGCACTGTCATTGACTGAATAGTTGCTAAATGCAAATTGCTTTCCTAGAAACTAGGAACAGAATGTATGCTATATTTTATCCGACTTAAGATCTAAAAAAGCAAGCAAGGATAACAGAGGCTGAGTGTCTTGCCCAGCAGTTGATAAAACTAGGATTTGAAGGCAGATTTTGTTGACTTCAAAGTTCATTTTGTTTGTTTTCGTTTGTTTTTTTTTTGCTGTTACAGCAAAATGAACTTAGTAAATTAGCAGTCTAATGAATTAGATTGTCTTCTTTTTCCCGCAGTTGCTGGAGAATCAATACCAAAAAAAAAGACAAAGATATCGCCATCTTGTCGATTCCAACTCATAGCAACTCTACAGGACAGAGTAGAATGGCCCCATAGGGTTTCCAAGGCTGGACTCTTTACTGAAGCAGACTGCCACATCTTTCTTCTGTGGAGCAGCTGGTGGGTTTTAACCACTGACATTTTGGTTGAACTAATAGGAGACTGAAAGCAATTGAAATAACATTTACTGGGTGGGGATCATCAAAGCTTGAGTTTTAGCTCAGTTTCTGCTGTTGACCCTGAGGAACTTTAAACAAGTGTTTCCTGCCCTGAACCCCTAGGGGTCCCTGAGCTGCCTGTGAGAAGGTCAGATTGGGGGACCTCTATGCTGCCTTTCAGCTAAGACTCTGTCACTCTGGAAGAGGAAGCTGGGCATTTGTGGAATTTGTCAGCTCAGGGTTCGTTATCATCACTTTCATTATCTTTCCTAATCAAGATCCATTAACACTTGGTTGATACCAAAAACAGTATAAGTGCTTGATAGAGGCTTAATATTTTTCTAATAAAAATGAATAGGAAATTCCTGTGTAATGAAATTGTGCCAGGCTCACAAGCAACCTGCATTCTGCCGTTCTTCCTCTAGCCAGCATAAAATACTGATTCAAGAAGAGTAAAGAGATGCTGAGAGCTGTGAGTGGCCCACAGTAAACCAGCACTCTTGCCATCCATCACTTTGTGGGCTCACCATCTCCATTCATCAGTGGGTTCCACATGGTCTCCTGGATGTCAGCGACTCTGGCTCATTAATTTAATCTGTTACACATTGGTTCTTAGAAGATGTAAAGTGCCTGCTTTTCCATGAAAGTATATAATAAGCTTCATATGAGATCTTACTATAATTAAATAGAATGCAGAGCTCTATCTTAAAGCATACATGCACACGCACACACATAAAAGCGATTTTGGAATTCCCTTTCATTCCATACATTTCTGAGCAATTTTCTGTCCTTATTGTCTCACAACCCTTTGCTAAATAGGCCATATGTCAGATTCTGCTCTATTACTGGAGATTATTTTAGGAAAAATAATTAATGGCCATGTCTAACAATTATATTTTAAATGAAAATATCTATCTCTTCATTTTCAACGTTAGAATTGGCTAGCCTTCTGTTACGGATTGAATTGCGTCCCCTCAGAATGTGCGTCAACTTGGCTCAGCCATGATTCCCAGTATTGTGTGATTGTCCACCATTTTGTGATCTAATGTGATTTTCTTATATGTTGTGAATCTACCTCTATGATGTTAATAAAGCAGCATTACAGGCAGTTATGTTAATGAGGCAGGACTCAATCTACAAGATGAGGTTGTGTCTTGCGTCAATCTCTTTTGAGATACAAAAGAGAGAAAGGAGCAGAAAGACGGAGTGGGGGAGGCTCATACCACCTAGAAAGTAGTACCAGGAGCAGAGTGCATCCTTTGGAACCAAGGTCCCTGTGCTGAGATGCTCCTAGACCAGGGGAAGATTGATGACAAGGATCTTCCCCTAGAACCAACAGAGAGAGAAAGCCTTCCCTTGGAGCTGGCACCTTGAATTCTGACTTCTAGCCTACCACACTATGTGACAGTAAACTTCTGTTTTTAAAGCCATCCACTTGTGATAGTTCTGTTATAGCAACACTAGATCACTAAGACACTTTCTTTTCTACTCTGATTTCCTATCAAAGTTTTGTTCGGATGAACCCTAAACATAACGACCCACCAGTTTTCACTAGACTATGGAGCTCACTGCTTTCTCCTGCCTCTTGTTTCTAAGAACAGTTAGCATGTTGGAATCACACCCTTAAAAGAGAATGTTAACTATGCCAGTATAAAATAGGAACCATTCTTCTGAATTCAGGCCAAAAGGTTTAATGTGGGGAATGAAAATGATGCAAAATAGAAAATGTAGAGTTTTTATCCATAAGGTTGTTCTGAAGGAAGATGCTACATTAATTTCTAAAATCTGTACTCACACATGTAATAACCGCTTTTGTTGGTAGATAGCTTAATAGTCTGTAATACACTTTGATATCTTTGATATATCTCATAGTACCCCTGTGAGCTAGATGGCTGGTATAAAAAAACAAAAATACCGAACTTGTTGCCTTCGAGTTGATTCCTACACATAGTGACCCTAGAGGACAGAGTAGAACTGCCTCATGGGTTTCCTAGGAGCCCCTGGTAGATTCAAACTGCCAACCTTTTGGTTAGCAGCCAAGCTCTTAACCACGATGCCACCAGGGTTTCCGATGGCCGGTATAGTTATATATATATAGAGAATTTTATTTTACAAGACAATACAAGTTTACGATACAAGTTCTTAATGATGTTCTGAGCAAGGACACACAGAGTAACAAGTAATGCCAGGACTTGGGACTGTGTCTTCTGGTTCCAAATATACTATATGCAAAAGCTGAGTTGATCTACATGAGATCCATCCAACACATTTTTATTAAGCACCTACTACAAAGCTGGTATACAACAGTCATAAACTGAAGTTCCATATGGTGGGGATGTGACTCTACTGACTGTCTCCGCTGCAATTTCATGGACATTGTGACAACCTTTGTGGATTGGATCCATTAAGCAAAAAGCATCAAATATGCTAATGCCCCCAAACCCTCAACACAATTCAGAATCTCACTGATTAGTATTCATGCCTATCAGGTTAGTTAAACATCTGGAGATCCTGCCCCATAAAGGTTTTCAGTGAAATAAAGAACTTTCTTCCTTCTCCCTCCATTCCTTCACCTTTGCTCTCAGACAGTAGGAGCTGGTGTAGAGAGTACTTAAAGCAGCTAATTACCAGGTGGCATTGCTACAGCCAATTATAAACTTTAATCATTAAGGTATTTCCCTTTGGGGAATGTAATGTGTGTGTGTGTGTGTGTGTGTGTGCGCGTGCACTCGAGTGTGATTCTAAACTGTAAAAAACAAACTTGGTAAGGAAAATAAAGTAATTCTTTTCATATATTGAGAATATATTGAGACATTTCAAGAACTTGAACTTCCCAAGACCAAGAATTTTTAAGTTCTGTTTACAGTCTTCCTTTCCATTTAGAAATTAAAAATTGTCCTTGTGGCCAATAAAGGCAGAGCTTCTCCCTATCCTTGGGGATATATAAAACCATTTAAAAAGCAATTGGGAGAAATTCTTTAATTTCAGTTTTAAAATTTTAATGGAGGGCACACAGTGACCACACCAGATGTTGAGTTATTGACCTAGGCCCTTGGGGGCCTTTCTGCATGCAGAATCGCTCTTACTCCTTTTATGCGTTTGCAAGTCAGGCATGAGAAATCTTAAGCAGACTCTGACTAAAGTGCTGGTTTGTCTTCTGTAATTGCACTGAGCAGAAGCCAGCTGTGAACTTCCTAAGAACCGTTATTGGACTATGATTGTTAAAATTTTGCTGAGTAGGTCATAATGGTTTCTTCTCTTCACTCCCACCCTCTTGGCAAAAATCCACTCTCAATAAGCTTAAAGGAAACAGGCTATGAGAATAATAAATGAGTAACTTGTGCAAAAAACAGATTGTAGTGCTTACCTGAAGGTCACATCCCCACCATATGGAACTTCAGTTTATGACTGTTGTATACCAGCTTTGTAGTAGGTGCTTAATAAAAATGTGTTGGATGGATCTCATGTAGATCAACTCAGCTTTTGCATATAGTATGTTATGGATTGAATTGTGCCCTCCCAAAATTTCTGTTGATGTCCTAAACCAGTACTTGTAAATATGACCCTGTTTAGAAATAGAGTTTTTCTTGTTATGTTAATGAGGTTATACTCAAGTAGGGCGGGTCCTAAACCTAATCCCTTCTGAGTGGTGTCTTATAAAAAGTAGAATAGATACAGGCATACACGGGTAGAGACCATGTAAGGAACCGTCTACAATCTAAGGAATGCTGATGAATGCCTGGGGCCACTAACAAGGTAGAATCCTCCCCTAGAGCTGTTGCCTTCACTTGGCCTTCTAGCCTCCAAAACTGAGACAATAAATTTCTGTCCTTTAAAGCCACTGGTGTGTGGTATTTTTTGTTCTGGCAGCACAAGGAAATTAGGACATACTATAACAGATACGTATCAGTTCTATCTGAAAGTCCAGTATCTTTCCGCAGACAAGATTTCAGTTTGTCCTAAATCAGGGCAACTTTGTGTGAACCAGTAAACCAAAGGCTGTGGATGACTCAAAGAAAAACCATCAGCACTCCTGGAAAAAATGTTGATTTCCATGTTTATGATCATGAGGATGAACGTGTTGCCTTCATAGATGACGGCAAATGCTTTTTTTTTTTAGTCCATGTATCTGGTGTCCTTAAATGACCAGTCAGATCAGATTCCTTGCTTTAGAAAGAGATGACCCACATTGTTTCTTGACTCTAATTGAACAGACTGATATTTCCAAAATTATTCTCCAGGTGGCAGATTCAGTAACCATTAGTTGGTATTCTCTCTTACCAGCCTGAAGTAACCCCTGTGTGCACACCAGGTTTGTGGACTAAATGTGCAACACAATAGTTATAGACCCAATAAAAACTATTTCAGTGTTCTGGCAGTGCTTTGCAAACATCCCAGATCCTTCAAATCATCCCAGATCCTTCAGATCATCCCTGGAATCTATGCTGTCAAGTGTGCAGTCAGTCATCCTGGGACTTAAAATATGCTTAGGTAGTCTCCTGAATGCCATTTGATAAAGTTTAAGACCAGTCTCAGTGAGGACAGTTATGATGGGCATTATGGCAGACATGCTGAATTATTACATGGAAAAGGATAAAGAGGCTGAACATTCATTTAAGACATTTCTAATACAACTGAAATCACAATTCTCATTTCTCCATAGACCACAGTTTTTGTTCTGTTCCTTATTCCTAGAGTGTAAATTAATAATTGTAGCAATCTCGTATAAAGGAAATATAGGAAACATATGACTAAATGCATATATTTATTTATTCCTTTCAACCACATTTACTGAATACCTACAGAGTGTTCTTAGGGGTGTGGTAAACAAGAATGAATATGCTCCATTTTCTACCCTTAATGAGTTCACAGTCAGTAGAAAATCAACTCAAATAATCTCTTATATTGATTCTTCCCTTCACTGAGTCCCCATGCCATTCTGGAAGTCTTTGGGCGATTTACCATTGCCTGTCTTACTTTAGAGGAGCCCTAGTGGCATAGTGGTTAAGCACTCGGCTGCTAACCAAAAGGTTGCTGGCAGTTCAAACCCACCAGCCACTCAGCAAAAGAAAGTAGTGGCAGTCTGCTTCCATAAAGATCACAGCCTTGGAAACCCTGTGGGGCAATTCTACTCTGTCCTATAGGTCGCTATGAGTCAGACTCTTACTTTAGAGTTCTATCTATGTTTCTTTTATGCTCCTTGGTAGAGACCAAACCCCTGGAAGGCAAAGGCAGTGTCTTCTTCATCTTTTTTTCTCTGATTCCAGTGTGGTTCTTAGTATATACTATGTACTTAACACACGTTTTCAAAATGGATGAGCGAATGGTCCTGTGATTTTGCCACTAACAATCTATAAGACATTGGTTAGTAATTAGAATTCTAGGAGCCTGTTTTCTCATCTGTAACTGAGGATTACACATAAAGTTATAACAAATTTAAATACATTAAATTTTGTAAACTGTAAACACTATACCAATGTACAGACTCACTCTTATTAAAATTGAGTAAGTGTTTTCACTTAACCCTGAGTTGTCATTTAACTGAGACTGGCAGTGATGTTTGAAGGATTCTGAAAGGTATCACTGTTGGTGGAGGACTCAACCACCACATGCCCTGTAAAATTTTCCTTCCTCATAATACTCAGTTATTTAAAAATAAATACATTTGAAAAAGCAGGGCCTAATGAAGCATACTAAGTCTAGTTTATTCTTCAAAACGTTTAACCTCTGCATAGTCCAGAGAATGTGCATCATGGCGGCATATGGTTCCATTCAGGGTATGAAAAATACTGTGTGTCCTTTGGGAAAGGAACTGTAAGGTGTGTTTCTGGTTTGTCTTGAGGAAGAAATATATGGCCTGTGCAGTCTTTTCCAGCTCTGGTTTCAGTGATTAACACATCCTGGAGGAATGACTTTTCTTAAGTTAAAATGCCACTTTCTACCTCATTAATCCCTGGATTTTTAGAAGAAATGTGACCTGAAAAAAGAAATCAGCTTTTATTTTTTATGAAATTTTTTTCCCCCGTTTCTGTTTTTCACATTCTTTCTTGTTCTGGTGTTGGTTTGTCTTCTTGTTCACTTCGAGGTTTCTATCTAGGGTGGCATCTGGGGTGACCAAGATCACGCCCATCTGTGCCTGGTGTTTGGACGTGGGAGGGGTGTTCAGGAAGCTGCAGAGACCTTGGAAGCTCGAGTGCAGATAGGTTCTGTGTGTCTCATCATGTTGCTTCATCACAGCCTCCGGGAAGCTTGGGATCAACCAGGGCACCAGGTTTGCACCAAGTCTTGACTTTCTGAGTCTTTAGACACAGTTTAAATGAACATTTTGTGGAATAGTTTCAAGTGGAGAATCAACCAAGGTTTACTCTGATTTTAGTCTTGGATTTAGGTATCTCGGTATAGACTTCCTAATAGTTTCCATTAGCAGTGTGAATGAGCTGTTCTCAGGCTTGTTATTAGATCTTGGAGGCCTTTGACATCAAAGAAGTGTAAACTTAGCACAGCCTAGAAAATGGCTTTGTGATGAAAATAACTGTAATGACTTATAAAACCAAACCAAACCCACTGCCATCGAGTCGGATTCCACCTCATAGCGACCCTATAGGACAGATTAGAACTGCCCCCTCGGGTTTCTAAGGAGCGGCTGGTGGATTTGAACAGCCAGCCTTTTCCTTAGGAGCTGTAGCTTTTAACCACTGCACCACTGGGGCTCCATAATGACTTAGAGGTAATACTATTTGAACTCACATGTTAAGAGTTACACGGCTATAGGAGTAATCCATTGTCTTATTAAAAAATGAATTCAGTCAACAAACGTTTGGAATCTGTAATACCTGACACTAAAGAAGATGCAAAAGTAGTTCGGACACAGGCCCTGTAGCTGTTGCTCACACACTGATTTATTGAGATGTCTTCCCATAGAGTCAACATTATTTTGCTGTTGTTGTTGTTGTGCCGTCAAGTCGATTCTGACTCATTGTGAGCCTGTAGGACAGAGCAGAACTGCCCCATAGGGTTTTGAGGCTGTACGCTTTAAGGGAGCAGATCGCCAAGTCTTTTCTCCCATGAATCAACACTGACATTTCAAATTATTAATGTGTCAGCAATTTAAAATGAAGAAAACAAAAATCCTCACAAGGGGGCTGATAAACAGCATCATGATAAAGGCAAAAAATACTGAACTTGTCAAGGATTTCATTTTACTTGGATCCACAATCACTGCCCATGGAAGCAGCAATCAAGAAATTTAACAACACATTGCATTAGTCAAATCTGCTGCAGAAGACCTCTTTAAAATGTTAAAAAGCAAAGATGTCATTTTGAGGACTAAGGTATACCTCACCCAAGCCATGGTACTTTCAGTTGCCTCTTATATAAACCAAAACAACATATATAAACAACAATTTAAAATAATGTTAAAAAGCGTGCTGATTAATAAATATATGCAGAGAGCAGTATAGTATTATGCAGATAGGGTGCATAGGTCTGTAAACACAACACAAAGTTCCCTCAGTTTTGATGATCAATCATTGGCAAAGGTCTTAGGTCTTTGTTTCTAGTCATTGAAAGGAAAGAGAAAGAAGGAGAACAAAAAGCACGGGGTGGGGGGTATTTCAAACATACTGGTTCTTAACCATTGGCTCTCACTGTCCAGTGCCATTGTAGGAGGATTTTATGGACTAGGCCTGGAAGGGGCAGACATCACTTCTGTCCTCGTTCCGTTGTTCAGAAAAAAGGCACAGGTAATACTGGGAAGTTTAGTCTAGCTGTGTTACAGGAGAAAAAGGACATGGTTGTTAGTGAATACGTAGTAATCTCTGCATCACTTAGTAGTCGGCAGAGAACACAGAAAGCTTTATGGAGGAGTTGCTAACTGAGAAGAGCTTTGAAGATACTTAGTGATTTATTTGATCACAGTGTGATATCAATAATAAATGGAATCGATGAGATTGCATTGATGAGGGATGATTATTATACAGAAATTGTGGTACCAGTGTGGGCACCCAAACAAGAACCCAGAGGCACTGCCATGTATAAAAAGCACCAAGCATTGGGGACCTTTCTTTTTAAATGAATCAATATAAGTATCTAATATGCCTTTGCTGCTCCTGGTCTACTTCATAGTAGAGAGATGAGGACCACCATTCTAGGACAGAGCAGGGGAGTTTGGCTTCTGTCATATCCTACAAAGGGACTTGTAGCAACTAATTTTGTTTTCTTTGAATAAAGGTTAAAGGTAGGTTGAATGAGTGAATTTGAGAAATAGAAAGAATGAGAATTAATGTGATCTGACATTAGAATATGAGCTAAATTCACTTCCTTACCACCAGGCAATCTTACCAAGTCATGATCTCTTTGAGACTCAGTGTTATGTTTTCAAAATGGAGATAAGAAAAGAAGGATCTCACAAGATCATGTTAATCATGAGGTAATTATATCTGTAGTAGGCAGCTTGTCAACTATAAAGTAATATACCATTTTAAAAGTTATTAATTTTTAAGGGATAACTTTTTTTTATTTTTTATTTTTATTTTTTATATTTTATTGTACTTCAGGTGAAGGCTTACAGAACAAATAGTTTCTCATGAAACAGTAGTACACATGTTGTTTTATGACATTGGTTAACAACCCCACAACATATTAAGCCTCTAAATTCTCAACCATTTTTTTTTTTTTTGATGAAAATACAGATAGCCAAAGATACACCGTTTCAAAAATTTCTACATACACGATTCAGTGACATTGACTACGCTCTTCCAACTGTGCTGTTATTCTCACTTAAGATGAAGGCTTACAGAACAAAATAGTTTCTCATTTAACAGTTACTACACATGTTGCCCTATGACAATGGTTAACAATCTCACAACATATCAAGAATATCATTACTCCACCTTGTGTTCCCTATCACCAGGGGACTTCCTTGTCCCCTTCTGTCTTCTGGCCCTTGTCACTGGACTACTGTACCTCATTAGACTCATTTGGTTATTTTTTTTTTTTAACACCATTTCAAAACTTTTTACTTACACATTTAAGTGGTATTGACTATGCTTTTCCAATCGTGCTGCCCTTCTCAACCAAGATGAAGGCTTACAGGACAAAACAGCCTCCCATTGAATAGTTACTACAAATGTTGCCCTATAACAGTGGTCAACAATCTCACAACACATCGACAGTGTGCTTACTCAATTTGTGTTCCTTATCATCAGTTTCCTACTCCCCCTCTGCCTTCTGGCCTTTGTCACTGGACTCCTGTACCTCGTTAGTCCCATTTAGTTTTACTGGGCTGTCCACTCCCAGGCTTAACATCGAACCTCGAAGGTAACTTCACCTCTGAGCTGAAAGGGTGTCTGGGGGCTACACTCTTGAGGTTTCTCCAGTATTCTTTAGGCCAGTAAATCTGGTCTTTTTTTTTTTTGGGGGGGGGGGGAGTTAAAATTATGCTCTACATCCTTCTCCAGCTCTGTCCAGAACCCTCTGTTGTGATCCTGGTCAGAGCAGTCAGTGGTGGTAGCCGGGCACCATCTAACTGTACTGGACTCAGTCCGGTGGAGGCCTTGGTAGCTGTGGACAATTAGTCCTTTGGACTAATCTTTTCATTGTATCCTGTTCTCTTCATTCTCCCTTGCTCCCGAAGGGATGAGACCAGTGGAGTATCTTAGATGGCCGCTCATAGGCTTTTAAGACCCCAGACACTACTCACCAAGGTAGAATGTAGAGCATTATCTTTATAAGTAGTGTCATGCCAATTGAGCTAGATGTTCCCCGAGACCATGGTCCCCAGAGCCCTCCGTCCAACAACTCAGTCCCTCAGGGGGTTTGGATGTGTCTATAGGGCCTCCATGACCTTTCCTTGTGCAGGTTGTGTTAGTTTCCCCTGTACTGTGTACTATCTCACCTCTCACCCAAAGTACAACTTATCTATTGCCTATTAAGTATTCCCCCCCCTCCCCTCCCATCCCTGGTAACCAACAAGGATTGTTACATTTTGCATGTGAATTTTTTCATGGGTTTTTACAATAGAGGTCTCATACAATATTTGTCCTTTTGTGATTGACTTATTTCACTCAGCATAATGTCCTCCAGTTTCATCCATGTTATGAGATGGTTCACAGATTCATTGTTGTTCTTTCTCGTTGCATAGTACTCCATTGTGTGTATGTACCATAGTTTGTGTATCCATTCATCTGTTGATGGACATCGAGGTTGTTTCCATCGTTTTGCTATTGTGAACAATGCTGCCATGAACATAGGTGTGCATATGTCTATTCGAGTGAAGACTCTTATTTCTCTAGGATATATTCCTAGGAGTGGGATTGCTGGATCGAATGGTATGTCTATTTGTAGCTTTCTGAGGAAGCGCCATATCATTTTCCAAAATGGTTGTATCATTTTGCATTCCACCAGCAGTGTATAAGAGTTCCCATCTCCACGCAGCCCCTCCAACATTTGTTATTTCCAGTATTTTTGATTCGTGCCAGTAATGCTGGGGTGAGATGGTATCTCATTGTGGTTTTAATTTGCATTTCTCTAATGGCTAGTGATCGCGAGCATTTCCTCATGTGTCTGTTGGCCATTTGAATGTCTTCCTTGGTGAAGTGTCTGTTCATTTCCTTTGCCCATTTTTTGATAGGATTGTTTGTCTTTTTGTTGTAGAGGTGTTGGGTTTTCTTGTAGATTATGGAGATTAGACCTTTGTCTGACTTGTACTGTCCAAAAATTTTTTCCCAGTCTGTAGGTTCTCTTTTGACTCTTTTGGTGAAGTCTTTTGAAGAGCATAGATGTTTGATTTTTAGAAGATCCCAGTTATCTAGTTTATCTGTTGGGTTTTTTGTGTTGATGTTTATGGCTTGTATCCTGCTAATGCCATGTATTAAGGCCTGAATTGTTGGTCCTATTTTGTCTTCTATGAATTTTATAGTTTGAGTCTTTATATTCAGGTCTTTGATCCATTTTGAAGTAGTTTTTGTATATGGTGTGAGGTATGGGTCCTGTTTCATTTTTCTACAAATGGATATCCAGTTTTGCCAGCACCATTTGTTAAAAAGACTGTCTTTTCCCCATTTGATGAATTTTGGGCCCTTGTCGAAGATCAGGTGACCGTAGGTGGATGGATTTACATCTGGGTTCTCAATTCTGTTCCATTGGTCAATGTCTCTGTTGTTGTACCAGTACCAGGCTGTTTTGAGTACTGTAGCTGTATAGTAGGTCCTCAAATCAGGTAGTGTGAGTCCTCCAACTTTATTCTTCTTCTTCAGTAGTGCTTTACTTATTCGGGGTTTCTTCCCTTTCCATATAAAGTTAATAATTAGTTTTTCCATCTCTTTGAAGAATGTTGTTGGTACTTGTATCGGGATTGCATTGTATTTGTAAATTGCTTTAGGTAGAATTGCCATTTTCACAATGTTGAGTCTGCCTATCCATGAGCATGGTATGTTTTTCCATTTATGTAGATCCCTTTGGGTTTCATGCAGCAGTGTTTTGTAGTTTTCTTTGTATAGGTCTTTTACATCCCTGGTCAGATTTATTCCTAAGTATTTTATCTTTTTAGGGGCTATTGAAAATGGTATTGATTTCCTGATCTCCTTTTCATCATTCTCTTTACTGGTGTATAGGAATCCAACTGAGTTTTGAATGTTTATCTTGTATCCTGCTACTCTGCTGAATCTTTCTATTAGTTGCAGTAGATTTCTTGTGGAGTCTTTAGGGTTTTCTATGTATAGTATCATATCATCTGCAAACAGGGAGAGTTTAACTTCTTCATTACCAATTTGGATGCCCTTTATTTCTTTCTCTTGCCTTACTGCTCTAGCTAGAACTTCCAGCACAATGTTAAATAGGAGTGGTGATAAAGGGCATCCTTGTCTTGTTCCTGTTTTCAAGGGGAATGTTTTCAGCCTCTCTCCATTAAGAATGATGTTGGCTGTTGGTTTTGCATAGATGCCCTTTATTATGTTGAGAAATTTCCCTTCTATACCTATTTTATTGAGAGCTTTTATCAGGAATGGGTGTTGGACTTTGTCAAATGCCTTTTCTGCGTCAATTGAGATGATCATGTGATTTTTTTCTTTTCTTTTATTTATGTGGTGGATTACGTTGATGGATTTTCTAATGTTAAACCATCCTTGCATACCTGGTATGAATCCTACTTGGTCGTGGTGTATTATTTTTTTGATATGATACTGAATTCTATTGGCTAGAATTTTGTTCAGAATTTTTGCATCTATATTCATGAGAGATATTGGTCTGTAATTTTCTTTTTTTGTGATGTCTTTGCCTGGTTTTGGTATCAGCGTTATGCTGGCTTCATAGAATGAATTTGGAAGTGTTGCTTCCTCTTCTATGCTCTGAAATAGCTTGAGTAGAACTGGTACAAGCTCTTCTGTAAATGTTTTGTAGAATTCTCCAGTGAAGCCATCTGGGCCAGGGCTTTATTTGGTTGGGAGTTTTTTTATTACCTTTTCAATCTCTTCTCCTGTTATGGGTCTGTTCAGATTTTCAATATCACTTTGTTGTAGTTTGGGTAGGCCGTATGTTTCTAGAAATTTATCCATTTCCTCTAGGTTTTCAAATTTGTTGGAATATAGTTTTTCATAATATTCTGTTATAATCCTTTTTATTTCGGTTGGGTCTGTTGTAATGTCCCCCATTTCATTTCTTATTTGGGTTATTTGTGCCCTCTGCTGTTTTTCTTTTGTCAGTCTGGCCTGTGGTTTGTCGATTTTGTTGATTCTTTCAAAGAACCAACTTTTGGTTTTGTTGATTCTTTGTCTTATTTTTCTGTTCTCTATTTCATTTACTTCTGCTCTGATCTTTACTATTTCCTTTCTTCCAGTGGTTTTGGGCTTTTTTTGCTGTTCTCTCTCTATTTGTTTGAGTTCTGTAGTTAACGTTTTGATTTTGTCCCTTTCTTCTTTTTGATATGTGCATCTATTGCTATAAATTGTCCTCTGAGGACTGCCTTTGCTGTGTCCCAAAGGTTTTGGTATGATGTGTTTTCATTTTCATTTGATTCTAGGAATTTTTTAGTTCCATCTCTGATTTCTTCTATTACCCATTGATGTGTAAGCAGATTATTATTCAGTTTCCATGTGTTTGATTTTTTTTCCTTGCTCTTTCTAGTGTTAATTTCTACCTTGATGGCATTGTGGTCAGAGAAGATACTGTGAATTATCTCAGCATTTTGGATCTTGTTGAGGATTGCTCTGTGGCCTAAGATGTGGTCTATTCTGGAGAACGTTCCATGTGCATTGGAAAAGAATGTGTACTTTGCAGCGGTTGATGGATTGTTCTATATATGTCTATGAGGTCCAGTTGGCTGATTGTGTCCTTTAGGTCTTCTGTATCTTTGCTGAGTTTCTTTTTAGTTGTTCTGTCCTTTACTGAGAGTGGTGTGTTGAAGTCTCCTACTATTGTGGAACTGTCAATTTCTCTATTCAGTGCTGTTAGAGTTTTTTTTATGTATTTTGGAGCCCTGTCATTGGGTGCATAGATATTTATTATGGTTATGTCTTCATGATGGATGATCCCCTTAATCATTATATAGTGTCCTTCTTTGTCTTTTATGGTAGATTTTGTCTTAAAGTCTATTTTATCTGAGATTAGAATTGCCACTCCTGCTCTTTTTTGATGGTTGTTAGCTTGATATATTTTTTTCCAACCTTTGATTTTTAATAAATTCACATCTTTGTTTCTAAGGTGTGTCTCTTGTAGACAGCAAATTGATGGATCCTGTTTTCTTATCCATTCTGCTACTCTCCGTCTCTTTATGGGTGTATTGAGTCCATTTACGTTCAGTGTAATTATTGATAGATGGAAGTTTGTCGCTGTCATTTTGTAGTGCTTTTTTTTTGTGGTGCTGAAGTTTTCTTTGTTCTTCTTACTCTTTTGTGCTGAGTTACTTTTGTTTGTGGATTTTGTGTTCATTTCTTTTGTTTTTGTTGAGACTTTATGTTTTTCGTCTTTATTTTTATGAGTTGGTTTGTTAACTTTCTTTGTGGTTACCATGAATTTTACCCTTATCTTTATAATTTTGAAGCAGTCTACCCTTACTTGGTATCGCCTTGCCTTCCTCTCCGTCAGAAGGTTCTATACCTATGCCGTTTGTTCCCTCTTTCATTGTTTTGATGTTGTTGTCATCCTTTGATTGATTTCTCTGATTCCCTGTTGTATTTCTTTTGTTTTGGAAAGTCCTCTGTAGTTCAGTTCCTAGAATGGTATCTGGTTCATATGAACCTGCGTCCTAGGTCCTAGGTCCTGCCTGAGGTCTGAAGGTGTTTGTCCTCAGATCAAAGAACTCCCTTTAATAATTCTTGTAAGTTTGGTTTGACTTTTGCATATTCCTTTAGTTTCTGTTTATCTGGAAATGACCTAATTTCACCATCAAATCTGAATGAGAGTTTTGCAGGATATATTATTCTTGGCTGACAATTTTTTTCTTTCAAGATTTTATATATGTCATCCCATTGCCTTCTTGCCTGCATGGTTTCTGCCAAATAATCTGAGCTTAGTCTTACTGTTTCTCCTCTGTATGTGACTTCTTGTTTTTCATGAGCTGCTCTCAGGATTCTTTGTTTGTCTTTAGTTTTAGCGAGTGTGAATATGATATGTCTTGGTGATTTTCTTTTGGGGTCTCTTCTATATGGGGTTCGTTGAGCTTCGTGGATGGCCAGCTTTTCATTTTTCATGATATTGGGAAAGTTTTCTGTCAGCAGTTCGTCAATGATCCTCTCTGTGTTTTCTGTTTTCTCCCCCTGTTCTGGTATGCCAATCACTGGTAAGTTTTTGCTTTTAATTGTGTACCACATAACTCTCAGGGTCTCTTCATTTTTATTTGTTCTCTTTTCTGAGTTTTCCTGAAACAGAGTTGTATCCAAGTGTTTGTCTTCAGTTCCACTGATCCTGTCTTCCATGGTTTCAAATCTACTTCTCAGCTCTTCTATGACACCGTCCATTTCTGAAATCTTGTTGTTTATCTTTTGGATTTCTAATTGTTGTTTTTGTATAATTTCGAGTTGTGAATTTATTTTGGCATTTTGTTCCTGCATCATCTTCCTGAATTCTTCCAATTTTTTGTCTGTATTTTCCATAAATTTGTCTATTTTTTCCTCATGTTTGTGAACTTTTTGCCTCAGTTCTTGGAAAATTCCAAGTATTAGTGATTTAAGTTCCGTATCAGGTACTTCTAGTGCATTTTTTTCCACAGGAGAGTTATCTGGTGTTTTAATTTGGACGCCTATTGGAGCCATCTTGTCTTGTTTTTGTAAATGTTTTGTTATTGTTTGCTGTTTTCAGGGCATTCAGTAGATATTTCTCTCGTTTATTGATTGTAGATTTTTTTTTTTTTTGTTTCATCCTTGTGGTACAGCTGGGCAGATCTAGCTGAAGAGGAGCCACTGGGACGGGTTGTTTGTGGCACTCACCACAGCCACCAGGACGTTTGGTAGTCAGTTCTGGGCAGGTTCCAATAGGGCGTGCCTGCACAGCTTGGTGGTGTGATGTCAAGTGCACGGTGCAGGTAGGTAGGGTGCAGCGGGAAGATGGTTATATGTGAAGTTAAGCTGGATATGGGAGAGAGGAGAGAGGAGCAGGAGCAAAAAGCATACAAACATAAAAGAATGCTAGGGGAGCTTGTCGTTGGAATATACAGATGAGAGACTATGGGATGGAGGAAACCAGAAGGGGAAAGAGAAAGAAAAGGAAAGAATGAACAAATAAAAATCAGAAAAGTTAAAGAACTGTAGAGTTCCCAGGGATCCCACCGATTCAGCTATGAGGTCTGGGGGAGTCGGTCTCATTTTTCACAGCACAGCCTGGCCAGAAGGTACAGAGGCATACATCGCCTGGTATTCAGGGATCAGAAAGAGAAGGAAGAGATAGAGAGACGAGAAATTAAGCAATGGAGAAAGATAAAAGGGGAAAAGAGGGAAATGATGACAAAACTAATCAAAAAAGAAGAAAAATAAAATTAAGAAAAAAAAAAAGGCAACACCAGCAGTCAGTGCCAACAAATGGGACCCGGAGAGCCCCCACTCAGGGGCGTGAATTCCAAGCAGCCGGCAGTCTCGGGGTTAAGAGACCGTGGCCACGGGAAGCAGAGGGGCCAACGAACAAAGGCCCCAGCATCTCACCAGCGCAGCCGCCCAGACCTGGAATCGGCCACACGCCCGAACACAGCCCCACAGCCCCGCCAGAGAGAGCAAAGACTGCGCTCGGAACCAGGCACCCGAACAAAAGGAGGGGGAGGCAGCGAGAGGCAAGTGAGAAACCAGAAGAAGCAGAAAATGCCACACCAACAGCCAACAAATGGGACCCAGAGAGCCCCCACTCAGGGGCGCGAATTCCAAGCAGCCGGCAGTCTCGGGGTTAGGAGACTGTGGCCACGGGAAGCAGAGGGGCGAACGAACAAGGGCCCTGGGATCTCGCCAGTGTGGCATCCCAGACCTGGAAGCAGCCACACGCCTGAACGCAGCCCCACAGCCCCGCAAGAGAGACCAAAGACGGAGCTCAGAACCAGGCACCTGAGTAAAAGGAGGGGGAGGCAGCAAGAGGCAAGCGAGAAACCAGAAGAAGCAGAAAATGCCACACCAACAGCCAACAAATGGGACCCAGGGAGCCCCCACTCAGGGGCGCAAATTCCCAGCAGCCAGCAGTCTTGGGGTTAAGAGACCGTGGCCTCGGGAAGTAGATGGGCGAACGAACAAAGGCCCCAGGATCTCACCAGCATGGCAGCCCAGACCTGGAAGCAGCCACACACCCAAACGCAGCCCCACAGCCCCGCCAGAGAGAGCAAAGACGGCGCTCGGAACCAGGCACCCAAGCAAAAGGAAGGGGAGGCAGCGAGAGGCAAGCGAGAAACCAGAAGAAGCAGAAAATGCCACACCAACAGCCAACAAATGGGACCCAGAGAGCCCCCACTCAGGGGCACGAATTCCAAGCAGCCAGCAGTCTCGGGGTTAAGAGACTGTGGCCACGGAAAGCAGAGGGGCGAACGAACAAAGGCCCCATGATCTCACCAGCACGGCAGCCCGGACCTGGAAGCAGCCACATGCCCGAACGCAGCCCCACAGCCCCGCAGGAGAGAGCAAAGACGGCGCTCGGAACCAGGCACCCAGGCAAAAGCAGGGGGAGGCGGCAGAAAAAGCTTCGTCAGCAGCCAGCAAACGGCTCTCAGAAAGCCGCCAGCCCGGGCATGCGGAATCCAAGCACCAGCGCCCCCCAGCCTAGGGACCCTGGCCACGGAGAGCAGGGAAGCCCCAGCCGAGGCGGAGAGGGGTGGGGGGTGGGAAAGTGCGCACCACAGTTTACCGGTCGTTCTGTCTCTAAGGGATAACTTTTAACAGAATTCCAAAGTGTCAAATATTTTGATCATTCTCTTGGAGTCCCTTATCATGGGATTTCACTAGTATTTTACTTATTTAAACATGTGTGCTGTCTCTATGTATTTGTAGACATGAAATATGTGAGATGTATCATTCGTTCAAAGCAGATTTCTCAGTGAGCTATCATAGGCTTAGGCACAAGTAAGTAAGAGTTTGGTAGAAAAGGGAGAGTCATACAGTAAAAAAGACTGAATTTTAAGAAACCACATATGTGGGAAGGATGTGGTGGTGCAACCAGGACCTTCAAAAGATAATTTCATTCTATATGTGGAAAATCTGGAAGCCAAATGATGGGGAAGTAGTTACAGTAGAGAGAGTGATTGCAATAGAATAAAATAATTGAGAGAAAATACTTACCAACTGCCAGATAGTTTCCAGGGCTTCTTCACTGTAGGTAACTGTAGGATTTAAACTAAACTACTTAACAGTTGGGTGCATCACTATTTGTACCTCTTGTTCCTTGCTATTACCCTTCTTCCCTCTTAAATCTCGCTGCTAATTAGCAACGCATGTTAAGGGGAAAAATCCAATAAGAGCTTTCAGTGTGACATCTAGGTTTACTTCCAATCAACCAAATCTCCCCTCAAGCTCAACGGATGATTCTCCATCTTTTGTCTTTTGTTTTAGTGGGAACACCTTTGAGTTATTAATAGTGCAATATTCTCATCCTGCTGTCTTTTAGTGTAAATTAAGTCACACCTATTGCCGTGGAGCTGATTGTGACACATAGCAACCCTGTAGAACAGAGTAGAACTGCCCCATAGGGTTTCCAGGAGTGGCTGGTGGATCTGAACCGCCAGCAGTTTGGTTAGTAGCTACAGCTCTTAACCACTGCGCCACCAGGGCTCCAAATTAAGTCATAGGATATGAAAAACAATAATGGCATCAGCTAAACAGCAAAAGTAAAAGAGAATAATGTAAGATCATTGATGATTGAGATAGCGTTGCTGTATAGATTATAGATGGTGAATCAAAAGGGAATGACTAAGAGTATCTTCTGAGAAATTCAAAAAGAAGTTCAGAACAGAGAAAGGTATTTAAAAAATTTAAGACTATATTTCTCTAATAAGCATTATGTTCATTTAAAATTTGATAATTTAAATAGATTTTTATATAAAGTCACTCAATTCCCAACTAGAATGAGGTAGGTAGGGTGTTAATTATCCTCATACTCATTTTTACATATAATTAACCAGAGAAGTTTTTCATTTTTTTTTTTCATAAAGTCTTGCAACAAATAATATAGGAGCCAAGGCTCAAACTTCTTCTGATGTCAAATCTTTGTTTAAAAAAAAAAAAAAAACCGCTACTCTTAGTTGCCAGATAAGCAGATTCCTTCTTACTTTCCTTCCTTCCTCCCCCACCCCACCCCACCCAATGGTGTTACCAAAATTTTAACATTGAATTTTTACTCTGAACTTCTTGAGATGGAGAAAAGATTGAAGTTGTCAATGATTTCATTTTACTTAGATCCACAGTCAACACCCATGGAAGCAGCAGTCAAAAAATCAAAAGATGCATTGCATTGGGCAATCGGCTGCAAAAGACCTCTTTAAAGTGTTGAAAAGTAAAGATGTCACCTTGAAGACTAAGGTGCACCCGACCCAAGCCATGGTGGTTTCAGCCACTCGTATGCACGCGAAAGCTGGGCAATGAATAAGGAAGACCGAAGACGAACTGATGCCTTTGAATTGTGGTGTTGGCGAAGAACATTGAATATACCGTGGACTGCCAAAAAAACGAACAAATCTGCCTTGGAAGAAGTACAACCAGAATGCTCCTTAGAAGCAAGGATGGTGAGACCATGTCTCACATACTTTGGACATATTATCAGGAGGGATCTGTCCCTGGAGAAGGACATCATGCTTGGTAAAGTAGAGGGTCAGTGAAAAAGAGGAAGACCCTCAAAGAGATGGATTGACACAGTGGCTGCCACAATGGGCTCAAGCATAACAACGATTGTAAGGATGGCACAGGACTGGGCAGTGTTTCGTTCTGTTGTACACAGGGTTGCTATGAGTCGGAACTCTCTTGACGACACCTGGCAACAACAACAAATCACAGAAATTGTGGAATTGCAGTATTCACATGTTGATTTAGGACAAGGCATTTAAAATCTCTTTAGATTCTTAAGGCAATCCATATAGTAAATTAGGTACTTGAACAGACGAATTAGCATTTTGACAGCACATCTGAAGGAATTTGGTGACTTGGAAGAACTATTTTATCTTTAAAAATGAATTATGTGGATCAGAGTGTGCTACCATAGACATTTTTGGAATTGTAGAAGTAACAATTTATAAAAATCCCACTTCAGAGTAGAATGTGGGAAGGAACACATCCTCCATAACTTTGGGCATACTTTCTTGGAACATAGCAAATGTCAATTAAACACCTTTTTAGTTCCTCAAGGACAGGAAACCTGTCTTAACCGTTCTTGTACCTCCAGGTGTAGCAGTGGGGCTGAAACTTACTAGGCACTCAATGCCTGTTTTTGAACAAATAAGTGACAGAGCAAAATAAAAAGCACAAGCAAGGAAAACAGAATAAAGCACAAGGGAGGTTTTGGCAAATGATATACAGCAGTTTATCAGCAGAACATATTTGAGTTCCAGTCGGATCGTATTAATTCCCTCTGAGATTCAATATATAGCCACGGAATTTCTGAGCTTTATCTGGAAAGTAGAGTTTTTTTTAAAAAGCATTTCTATATTTTGTTAAGATGTTCTTACTTTTTTAATACCTGGCAACATTTCATTTTAATCTTTGATCTGTCCAATTCAATGCATTCCCACATGATGTTCTCTTCTTGACCTACAGAGATGGCTATGCTGTTCATAGAAGTCTCTTATGTTTTTTGAGAAAACTAATTGGTTTGCATCAATACCTCTCTGGTTTAAAAAATTAATGTTTGTTCTCATGCCTTAACTAATTGTAAAATGTCTTTCCCAGCATTTTTTAAAATTTTCTTTCTCTCCTTGCTCAAAAAAATAGGTTTTTGTATTTTTTCCTGATTATAGAAATAATATTGGCTCTTTCTTAAAAATAGCAACCAAAAAAAGTGAGGGAAAAAAGCTCATACCAACCGATAAGCCTTGTTCATAATTTTTGGTAGTTTTACTTCCATTCTTGCTTCTGCAGCATTCTCCTGTAATTTAAGTTTGTAATTATTTGATTCTTCGTGTAATTGAGCTAGGTTGCCACCCCCCCCCAAGAAAATCTTTGCAGTTTACCTTTATTGAGAAATATACAAAAATTTTATTATGCTTTCTTTTTCCCTTCATTCACATGGTAATTTAAGTTTTTAACTTTTCTTTTGAGAAAATATTAGACTTACAGAAATCTTGCAGAAATAGTACAGAGAATTCACGTATACCCTTCTTCCAGTTTTCGTGATGTTATCAGTTCACAAACCCATGGCACAATGACCAAAGCTAGATAATTAATATTGGTGAGATACTGTTAACTCAACTATGGACCTTACTCCAATTTCACTAATGCCCTTCTTCTGTTCCAGGATCCAATCCAGGATCCCTCAATGCATTTAGGTATTTTGTCCCCTTGATCTGCCCCAGTCTGTGACAGTTCCTTGTCTTTCTTTACCTTGGCATTTTTGATGAGTACCGGTCAATTATTTGTAGATGAACTTTTAAAATGTTCAACAACCATGTTAGCTGGGGTTTTTAAGTTTTTGTTAAACCAGAAGCCAAACCAAACCCATTGTTGTCGAGTTGATTCCGACTCATAGCAACCCTTTAGGACAGAGTAGAACTGCCCCATAGGGTTTCCAAGGAGTGTCTGCTGGATTTGAACTGCCAACCTTTTGGTTAGCAGCCGAGCTCTTAACTACCAAGTGTTTGTTACCAATCTTCATTTGTTACTCTGTGAATTATCTGATTGTGTTTATTATAGCTTTAGTGATTTTTCTTAAAAATTAGAAAAGCTCTTTATATATTAGAATATTAATAGAATCCATTCAATGGCAACTAACAACAATGTAAGTTACATCTGTGGAAAAATATTTTGTCATTTGCTGTACATTTTTTTTTTTTTTTTTAGTTTCGGTATGGTCACATTGATTGACTTTTTCCTTGTGATGTCTTCCATCATTTTTGATCATAAGAAGTCCTCTGTTACCTAAACATCAGAAATATTCATATATATTTTGTTGTAGTTTTTTCTACTTTGATTATTTTGAAATGTTTCATTTTTAATTTGTTCTACATGTGAGGTTCCCCCATCACTTCTAAATATAAATCCATCCTTATTCAGGGATCAGAAAAACATGTATTTTATTCTAATTGTTTTTATTTATATAATAGGAGAAAATAGTATATATAACTTTTTAATCCTTCTGTAATTTGTTTTTGAGTATGATATCAGGCTAAGATCAACATTGATGTTTTCCAAGTAATTAACCAATTTTTCTAGTATAATTTA
This sequence comes from Dugong dugon, assembly GCA_030035585.1. Lineage (NCBI taxonomy): Eukaryota > Metazoa > Chordata > Mammalia > Sirenia > Dugongidae > Dugong > Dugong dugon. The sequence continues at coordinate 25,701,301 of CM057466.1, forward strand.
TTGACTTCCTTTACTATTCTCATTGTTTGGTATTGGCCTTATTATTCATATATTAAGTTCTTTTCTATAGTAAGATCTGTTCATGGGCAATCTAGTTTATTCAATTGACTTTCTGTTCAATTTTCTAAATAGACTGTTTTCGTTATAATGGCTTTATTATAACAAGTTTACCCTTATTACTTTTCATTTTCAAAATGTTATTATTTCTTGTGCCTTTTCATTTTTCCACATGAACATCAGAATCATTTTGTCACTTTCTAAGAGAATCTCATTGTTTTTCCAGTTATTTAGAACTCCTTTTGCTCCTTTTGTATGTCTTAGTGAAATTGTATAGTTTTCTTCATGTAACTATGACACATTTCTTACAGAGACCATCGTTTTAAAGTTTTGTTTATTGAATCTGTAGACTTTTCTTATTATATTTTTAAATCGTTAATTAAAGTAGTAAAGGAAAGCTGAACATTTTATATAATTTTCTATTTTTAGAGAGCTATTTAACTGAATTCTTAATTCTAATATTGATTCCAATTTTCTTCATTTTCTCAAATAATGATAAATTTTGTCTCTTTCTATAATTTTGTTGCCATATCTTGTTTAATTGACCATAGTTTTCAGAACAAATCTAAATAACACTGGGGATAAGGCTTCTTCTAATATTTTGTCCTTAAGTGTGATTTTGATTGTTTAATTGAATTATATACCTTTATTCTTTATATTTCTACTGTTGTCTTCACTGAGACACATAAATTATATAAAATGCAAGGTACAGATCAGATTCTTAAATTAAAACAATTTTTTTGAAAAAAGTAAAAGAGGAAAGTCAATTTCCTTTTGCCTGTTTTCATTTTCAGAGGATGGTCAGTAGTGAAGGACAGACCACCACTTAACATATGAATACACATTACTCACCAAATGAAAAATTGTCAAGTTGGAGATATTTAAGAGTAGATATGGGTAATAGTATGCAAGTTTTAAAAGCTCTCATTGCTCTGATCTCTAAAGACCTTCTTCTTTGTAATTATAAGCAAGAGACAGATTAAATCAAGGGTCTACGTCTAGTATAAGGACTTCATGGTGAATTGAATCAATGATCTCAGCTGCTGGAATAACTAGCTTCTGTGTGTCGTGGAGTTGCCATGTGTAGGAATCAACTCACGACAAATGGGTTTAGATGTAGAGAGCTCCATTAGTATACATGAGGTGTTAATAAGATGCCAACATCACAATAGACACTCAGTAAATATTAGCTGAGTCCCTTGGAGGGGGGGGTGGTGCAAATAGTTAATGTGCTTGGCTGCTAAGCAAAAGGTTGGTGGTTCGAGTCTACCAGGAGGGACCTCAGAAGAAAGCCCAAATAATTAGCTGTTGAGATCCTTATAGGGCACAGTTCTTCTCTGACACACGTAGGGTCGCCATGAGTCAGAGTCAACTCAACAGCACTTGGTTTTAAATATTAGCCACCTCCACTTTAGTCCTAAAGAGCTAATCACATATTTACTTAAGAAATTAGGCCTGTACTCTAGGAGTTGGTGGGGGCCTAAAAGAATTTTAGAAGTCCTGAAGTGACCTTGTGAGTCATTGGTAATTTCAGGCTTTCTAGCTCCATCTTGACTTCTTGGAAATTTCTGCCTTGCTTCTCTCGCTTCCCTCTCCCTGAACTGCTTACTTAGCCCAGGTCCAGACATGTCTCTTATGTCGGCAGAGATATATTTGGGCTTCTAATGAATAGACTTTGTTAGGAAACTAAGAGAAAAAATACATATAATAAAATCATAAAGAACATATGGTCTCCCCTGTAAAGACCACAGAATTTCAATTAATTCTGGCAAGAGTCACTGAGTGCCAAGCCCTATGCAAGGCACTAAGAAGATTAAGCCTGGTGCCTGTGCTCAACTAGACCATTGGTCTGAGCTGCAGCTGCAGATCTGGGTGCACCGTTGTGAGATTGTCTCAGATGGAGACATCTGGCAATGCACATCCCCCTCCAAATATGTCAGCAGAGAAGAGATGGAGGATTTCTGGTCTCCAGAGCTTGACTGGGACAGATCTTCAAACCCACTTACCTGTTCCTTCCAATTCTGACCTCGGATTGGGCCCCTAAACCTGACTTTGCACCCCTTGCCAGAACAGGGTTCCAGAGGACTACCAATCACCTGTATTTCCTTTTGTGTATCCTGGCTGAGAAGGAAGTTAAGGAGTTATTATTACCCAGTTGAAAATGACTTTCCTATTCCTCTTGCTAAATATGGTAATTATCCCTTTAAGAATAGGTTGGCATTTATGTTTGTGTCTGTTGGGCATGGTACTGTGAAATTTTAGTTTTAAGATCATGGAATTTGTTGGAATTATCAGCCACTCTTCTGGAAATGAATGGCAATAGAGGGAACATGGTGACCTGTATCTGAGATGCGAAAAGCCACCGCAAATGAAAGGCCAAGGAGTAGACTGCAGAGAAACCTAGAGAACAATATGGGCAGAGAAGGCAGTGGGAACCTGGCCTTAGAGAAGACTGGATGGTCAGACCCAGCACAGAGGACCTCTGGTGTGCAAAACACATGTACCAATATCAGGTGGAAACAGATGTGGGGTGAAATCCCAGTGAAAGATTGAGTAAGGGAAGGAATAGTACATGAGTCCATGACTCGCTTAAGATTCACTAAGTGTTAACAGTATTGTTTTTATTTAGAGGGCTATTTTCTGTAAAAATAAGAAACATATTTACAAATGCTTTTATAGGTTAATTAACGATCTCCTTCCCCAAACCTTATGCTTCCTTATAAGCTCATTAATTCCTCAGAGCGAATTCTTTTATCCCAAGGCGTTTGGGTACTCGGCCACCCTCCCTCATCATGGTTAAAGGGGGATCACTCTGTTTTATATAGGGGTGGAATCAGTGGCTGTGATACCCTTTTCTTGTTGCCCTGTGGATAGAATACAGCGGTATAATCCCACCAGGCTGTTCCATATCATCTCTCCTTCAGAGTTAGGTGTTATCTGTTTGGCTGCTTATCTCGCCAGAGCTAAGTGGCAATGGTTTAGTTAGATGCCATAGTTTCAAATCACAGGCCTCAGAGCCAGACTGCCTGAGTTTAAATTCCATGCTCTATTCGCTGTGGAGGGTGCCTTGGTGGTGTAGTGGTTACGAGACTGGCTGCTAACCAAAAGGTTAGCAGTTCGAATCCGCCAGTTGCTCCTTGAGATGGTTCTACCCTGTTCTATAGGGTCGCTATAAGTCAGAATCGACTCGAGGGCACCTAACAACAACTAACAATATCTGCATAATATTCCTTAGTTTACAAAGCATTTCTTTATTCAGTTTAATAGTTACGATACTATGAGGAAGGCATTATAAGAATTTCCAAGAATCCTCATTTGTAATTAAACAGACCAAGAGATAGGAAAGAATTTGCTCAAGGTCACACGCATTATTAATAGAGCTGAGGTAAAAACCTGTTAAAGTTCACTTGAAAAAAAGAAATGTCCAAAACTTTGTAAACTAGCTAACAAGACCTTCCCAATGAAAGGAAAAGTTTGTTCCAGAGCCTGAGAAATAATGGTTAATAAAAACAAATATTAAATCAAAATAAACTTAGCAACAATAAAAGATATTTTACTTACTGAAAAGACATGTTTATCATTTTTTATCTTAAGTATACTGTAAGTTCAGTAGAAAATTTTTTAAATTAGCCTTAAAAATCGTAAATAAAGATTTTCCTATGTACATGATCAGAATTCTAATATTGATTGACAGATAATCTTGATTCTTCTTGGGAGCCTTGATAGATAGTTCTGAGATCCTAATTGAAGCTTTTTTGTTTTTGTGAGTTCATTTGTAAATGAATCCATTTCTGAACATATGGCTTGAATTTCATTTTATTATCCTTTCATCTATACTTATTCTTGAATTTGTTCATTATGGAGCTACAAGGTAAACGAGTAAGAGAAGATTTAGATAAGACACTATGTGATTGATTTAGTAATACTTATGTACCAAAGATGGCTCTAAATGCTTAACAAATATTAATTTACCCAATCCTCATAACAGAGGGTTAGGTGGTACAGTGGTTAAGAGCTCAGGCTGCTAGCCAAAAAGGTCAGCAGGTTGAATCTGCCAGCCGCTTCTTGGAAACCCTATGGGGCAGTTCTACTCTGTCCTGTAGGGTCACTGTGAGTTGGAATCAATTCAACGGCAACAGGTTTGGTTAATGGGTTTGGTGAATCCTAATAACAACCATCAAAGGTGATATCTTAGTTATCTCGTGCTGCTGTAACAGCAATACCACAAGTGGATGGCTTTAATGGACAGAAATTTATTTTCTCACGGTTTAGGAGGCTACAAGTTGTAGGGGAAGGCTTTCTCTCTCCGTTGGTTCTGGTAGAAGGTCCTTGTCTCTTTGAACTTCGGCTCCTGGGCAGTCTTCATGTGGCTTGGCATCTCTCTTCCCCTATTTCTCCTTCCTTAATCTTAAGTCATTTTATATCTTGTAATAGAGTCACTCAAGACAGAGCCTACACTAATCTTGCCTCATTAACATAACAAAGACAACCCATTCCCAAACTGGTTTATAACCACAAGCATAGAGGTTAGGATTCACAACACATATTTTGGGGGGACACAATTCAATTCATAACCAGGAGGTACTATTATTATCTCTGTTTAGACATGTAGAAGCTGAGGTATAGAAAGTTATGTAGTGTGCCCAGGGAAACAGAGCTAGTGAGTAAAGAAGTGAGAATTTAAGCCCAGCCAGTTCAGTTTGAGTCTGCAGTGTTGACTACCTTATCACGCTGCCTATAAATAACTAAAAGTTTGGTATTTTTGAGGAAAAACTTTTTTTTTTTAGCTACAAAAGAAAAATAAGAGGTGACAGCTTTATGGACTATTGGTCTACAGAGGATGACAAGCAACTCTGTCTGGAGGAAAATTATTAGAGGCAAAAGGGAAAAAAAATGTTCTACTAGTGACTGTAGGTGCAAAAGTCGGATGAAGAAATGATTCATTAAGCGAGAAGCCTACATTTTGTGTGATTTATATATTTGTAGGTCTATTTTAACTGCTAAATGAGGTACCATATATCAAGGGCTTAACACAGTGTTTGTTTTATAATGCTTCTAAGATTCGTTTTTAAGTTTCTTGTCTTTTGATAAGTCTGTCTGTTCATTGACTGCATTTTCTTCTGGGTATCAAGGACAAAAGTTCTTGTGACATTTAGGGTAGTGAACATTGAGGTAGAAAGAGATGTCTGTGAATGACTCTGTGTAGATATATTGAGATGAATCCAATATTAACCTGGTTTTTGAGAAAAATATAACCCATGTATTTTCTGTCGTGTCTTTTGTTTGTAATTCTTTATCTTCCCAGTGTTTCTTGTTTGCATGGCAGAAATGAAGGAGATTTCTCCACTGTTAGCATTGTAGTTTTGCAACGATATGGGTACAGTAATCAGTAAAACCAAACAAACCCATTGCTGTCGAGTCAATTTCAACTCATAATGACCCGATAGGACAGAGTGGAACTGCCCTATAGGCTTTCCAAGGCTGTAATCTTTACAGAAGCAGACTGCCACGTCTTTCTCCCTTGGAGCAGCTGGCGAATTCAAACAGCAGACCTTTCAGTTAGCAGCTGGATGCTTTAACCACTGTACCACCAGGTCTTCAATAATCAGTAGAGGCTTCCGAAGTAGACAGAAGGCATCAGACATATTCACGAGAGCTCTGTCAATGCATATTGCAGGGAAAACCAAATTCAGACTGTGAAATCCATTTGTTTTAAAGAACAAGGCTCCCATAATATTTTATTCAATAACATTTATGTATTGGACATCTACTGTGTGTACCAAGTCTTATGACAGATACTTTAAAATTTAGGAAAAAAAATTTATACAATATTTTATTTATTTTACCCTGAGTCAGGACCTCTGCATTGGACAGCTCTAGGGACACCGTTGTCTCACCTTTATCTCATTTAATCCTTACAGACTGCCCTTAAGGAGCCCTGGTGGCACAATGGTTAAGTGCTTGGCTGCTAACCGAAAGGTTGACGATTGGAATCCACCAGTGGCTCCTCGGGAGAAAAGACATGGCGATCCGCTCCGGTAAAGATTGCAGCTTAGAAAATCCTGTGGAGCAGTTCTACTCTGTCCTGTAGGATTACTATAAAGTCAAAACCGACTCAACGGTACACAACAAGCCTGCCCTTTGCAGCAAGTGTGTTTATAGGCTTTACTTTACAGAAGATGAAACTGAGGGCCATAGCAGCAGAGCCGTTCATTTGAGATCTCACAACCAGCATGTGATAAACACAGAAAACCAAGCAGTTTTGGATACAGAGCTTCTTGACATGTTGCCTTTGCAATATTGTATAAAAACTTGACACATTAAACCTAAAATAACTACATACAGTAGAACAAAGGGTACAGATAGCCTTCAGGGAAAATCCAGCTGACGGACTCAATCTCTTTAGCCACAAAGTGTAGACTTGCACAGTCTTTGTCAAGGATTTTAATTACTTGCCATCCAGTTTCATACAGATAGCTAGGTTCCCATCATCTCTATAAAACGTAAAACATCTGCCAGTACTTGACCTCCATTCCCAAAGCAGCAGTTGACTGGTGCTCCTTAACTTGTCACGGTGCACACCATTTGCTGTAACAGACTTCTCTGTGGTTTATAGTCCAGCAGCAGCAGCTTCACCTGGAAACTTGTTAAAAATTCAGTTGTTGTGACCCCATCCCAAACCTACTAATTCACTCTAGGGTAGAGAGTAGCAATCTGTGTTTTATTAAGACCTCCAGGCAATTCTGATGCCTATCCAAGTTGGAGAGCCATTGCTGGATGGTTTTATAATGTGCTGTCTTGACTGTTGACTTCACCCACCTTGCTTCTCATGGCATTTGAGTTTTTGACTTATCCCGAGACCCTTTGAATCTCCAACTTTGCAAATAAAAGAGTTTATATACACGTATGTAACTGCTTTTCAAATCATGTTTCTTTGAGTGTTGTGTGTTAAATAAATAAATATGCAATTTTATTTTGTATCAAAGACCTCAAGAGAACTTTCATTTTACTATATTTTATTTCGTGAAGAAACAAACGTCTTATCAAATTTTGGACGTTACTGAATTAGTTAACATTAGCTGAGAAAAACAAAGCCATTTAGAGCCGAGGATGCTGGCCCCCTGCCTGGATCCACTCCCTCACACATGCACCCCAGCCCTGCAGGGCTCATTTGTGCCTTTGCTAAATTACAAATCTACTGCTTTCCAATGGCTTTGGGGCGATTCCCAGAGAGTTGAAGTCATACACGTTACAACTGCATATTTTAAGGGTCTACTATAATATTTTACTAAATGAAACATCATTTGGGGCACGTTCTTAGAAGTACGTAATGATAAAAATGATTTTATGGCAAAATGTGTTTTTCAGATATCGGGGAAAATTGGTTAGACAGTTATTTATAACCAGAGCACCCTCAAAACCCTTTAGATGTTAATCTCATTAAGAATTCCTAAGAGAGCAGGGGTTTTTGTCTTTTTGTTCATTAATGCGTCCCTAATACAGTACTTGGCACATGATATGTATTCAATAAATATTTGCTGAATAAATGGGTAGGTAGTGTTATGTCTGTCTTGGAAGAAGCACAGCCAGAATGCTCCTTAGAAGCAAGGATGGTGAGACTACGTCTTACATACTTTGGACGTGTTGTCAGGAGGGATCAGTCCGTGGAGAAGGACACCATGCTTTGTAAAGTGCAGGGTCAGTGAAAAAGAGGAAGACTCTCAACGAGATGGATTGACACAGTGGCTGTAACAATGGGCTCAAGTGTAATGACAATTGTGATCATGGTGCAGGACCGGGCAGTGTTTTGTTCTGTGGTGCACACAGTCACTATGAGTCGGAACTGACTCAATGGCACCTAACAACAACAACAACAGTGGTATGTCAAGGAGGCCCGATAGCGCAATGGTTAAGTGCTTGGCTAATAATCGAAAGATCAGTGGTTCAAACACACCAGCCGCTCTGTGAGAAAAGACCTGGCGATCTGCTCCTGTAAAGATTACAGCCTAGGAAACCCTATGGGGCAGTTCTACCCTGCCCTATAAGGTTGCTATGAATTGGAATGGACTTGACATCACAAAGCAACAGCAACAATGGAGTATCATTGACAGCTCTTAAAAAACTGGCCTGAAATGGCAGCTACACTGCAGGAATACAAGCATCAATGTACTATTGTATGTTATTATTTGTTTAACAAAGTCCAACCTTTCCAAATTTAATACTACTAGACCGTAAGATTAATGCAGTCAAGGATGTTGTCTATCTGCTACACACTACATTAGCAGTATGTAGCTCTATGTCTGGCACATAAAAGACACTCATTAAAAATTTATTGGAAAAAATAGATAATTTGGTAGATGGACCAATGGATGGATGGGTGGGTGGTGGATAGATGGATGGGCAGATGGACTAATGTCCAGATAGACATCTATTGGCATGACTATTACAAATTTGGGCAATTTAAGCTTGAAGGTTGGATTTTATTTAAAACAAACTGGATGGGAGAAAAGTTTACATAATCTAATAGTAAAATATTTGTGAAGAAGGGAAAATTACTTTTTTATAAAACAAAAATTATGAAAGAAAAATGTGTTTGGTTTGGATTTGTACATTGTAAGTGTTGAAAATCGAATTTTTATAAAATCAAAAAAGGAAGACTTTAAAAGCCAAGCAAAACAGGCCAATTGAATTTCACTATTCCAGGCTTAAGAAAATACCAAAAAGTAAACAGAGACAGAGTCAGATTATTGTTATTTTAATGAGCTACATAGATGCTCCAGAAACGGAACCACTTTTGTACTTTCTGATCGTGTTTATTTCTTTGCCAGATTAAAACATTTACATAAATGATGTGAAATTCCTGCAACCATCCAAATATTTTTACTGTTATATTAATATTTCAATCCAAATTTCTGAGTATTTGGAAGCATTTTATGTTGGGTGTTGTGTAAGCCTAGGTTTCCAGATGTCTGTAAGTTGGGCATTATTGGTAAACATCTGGAAGACTGTAGCCTGGTGTAAGTAAACATGGTTAGTTAGGGTTCTTGGGGCTGCGGTTTCCCAAATGACTTCGGGAAAAGAATTTCTCCTTTCTGGGTCTCTGTTTGTCCATCTATAAAATTTAAGGGTTTCGCCTAAAATGTGTCTAAAAGCTCCTTGCAGGTTTATAACCAGCGAGTTTTGCCCCCCGCGTCCCCCAGCCTCCCACAGTTTTATTGGGACCCTGTAGACATTGTTTTACATTTTTGACAGAGTCTCCTTCTCCTTGGAAAAGGACTCATCAGGAGTTAGGCTTCAGGCACTTCAGCAGGTTTAAAGCAATCAACATGTGTCTGTGGCAGCCACCCAGCCAAACCACGCGTAAGAAAAATCACCCATCCCCTGAATGAGTTTCACACGAGAGACCCACGTTTAACTGTGTCCCTATTTAACTTCACTGTGTATCTGGGACTGGCCAGAAATAAGGAGGCTTTCATGCAGTAGAAAAGCTTTGACTTTAAGATGAGACCTGAAGGTCAGGCTTGTTCAGCCCTAAAAATGATGCTTATGAGGGAAAACCTTTGGAAGACTCATGATGGCTTTTTTGAAGTTATCACTGATACTGTATCTGGGGATCTAGTAAACTGTTCTTTTTTCTAAGGTTGGATGAAAGTGCAAAAGAAGAGGCAAGTGTGGTTTTTAGGGAAGTTCTCCCACTCAAATGGAAAATTGATTTTAGTTTTTTCTGAATCTCTTTGAATTTTACATTACCAAACTGACGTTTGTGTGCTAAAACGTATCCTTGATTTCATATGTAGTGCTGTTGTGATACCTGATGCAGGTTTCTTGAATCACAACCTCTGTTCTCATTGGAAACTTAGAGCTGGATGCTACCACAGGTACTGGAAGAAATTTAGAATTAATTTGATAGTTTCCCTCCTTACTACAGAAGTAGATCAACTGTGAGCTGTTCTGCTTGAAGTTCTCAAGTTTGTGTCCCTTCTTGTTTCCAGTGATCATGACTACTGGTGGAATTGTGTCCACTGGGCAACGCATGCCCATTTTCATCCTCATGGTTATTGACATTCACTGAATGCCTACTCTTTTTCCGCACTGGTGATCACAAGACACATACGATAAATCCTTGTCATCAGGATGAAGAGAAGCCATGCTTAGATAGAAATAATTACAGATACATCCATTGTGGGTTTGTGTGTGTACACATATATTTTTTTCTAAGTAATATCACATGGATTTTCCCATTTAATTCTCACAGTGACTCCGTAAGATAGACCTGCGGGAATTGTAATTGCTGTTTTATCAATGAGGTTATTTAAACTAGGAGGACAGTGAAGTGACTTGGCCGATGTTCCACAAATGGAAGAGCTGGTACATTACCCCAGGTTGTCTGCTTCTTACTGTTACAGAGTGCCACCTTAAAGGTACTGGAAATGGTCATAGGCACCTGACATATATGGATGGGGAGAGAGGGACCTTCTTATGTAAGAATAAACACATCACTTGACTGTTGAGTATTTTGAGTATTTCACACATCTGAAACTAAGCTTAACCTCTCTCAGGCATTCTGAATATGAAGCTCTCATACTTCTGGAATGGAAAGAAATACCTTGTATTCTGGCATAAAAATAGGCATTCATTTCAGTGGGAAATGTGGTTAAAAATAATTTCCACATCATGAGTCTCCATTGCCTGAGAAGAGTCTGTGTTCACAGACACTGGGAGGACCACCCCCGCCTTGGGGACTGTTTGTCCAACTAGCCCTGCCTTAAATGCCATGTCAAAGAAGTGACAGCATTGAATCTTCCTGACTCTTGAAATAAATGGTAATTTTCTTGGCTTTCTCAGTGGAGGCCTTGGTCAAACCATGTTCCAAGTCTCCCTTGTGTGTCTTGGAGAGGGATGAGTGTTACAGAATCCAGGAGTTTCTTTCTGCATATGTCACAGTGGCGCTATAATTATCACAGATATTTACATAATACTTCTGGCAGTTACCATGTAAGGAGTTTACAGACGTCTGTATTAGAAAGAAAAATAGAAATATTTACTCTGCCCTAAAATGAATAATTTAAAGAGGGGAGTGCAGTAATCCCAAGTGATGCATGCAGAAATATATTCACAATCACTTACAGTTCATTCCCTTGTTACGCCTATGTAAAAATAAACTAGAAGCGCAGGGTAGTAGAGCTAGACAGACCTGAAATACTTATCTGAGCCTTGGTTTTTCTCATCTGTAAAATTGGGACTATTAACAGCCACCTTACAGTGCTGCTAAAAAGTCTAAATATGATGATGCATTTAAAGTGCTTAAGTACTTATCAGCACAGTGGCACAGTACACAATAAACATTATTTTAAAAAGCTTTATCATTATTATTATTATTACTCTTACTTTGTGGAAATGTACGTCTGGTTGCAGGAGAGTTTTAACTAGTGAGAGAATGTGAATAATAAATTCAGTAAAATAGACCATAATGACCGAGGGAACAACTTAAAGTGGATGTCTTTTGGTTAGAAATTATCTTTGCCGAGTAGAACACCACTTCCTTATAAAGTCTTATGTAATTCTTCAGTGGCTACATGTAAATGTTTTTATAACAGAGGTTGAATCCATAAAGGACTACAGAATCAGTCACTTGACATCACCCACTGGACAATCCATGGGAAAAATTAGTTAAGAATTTTTACTTTCACTGGTTTGGTCAGATCTATTTTACTTGGGTATAGTACGTAAGAGTATGTATGGGGGCTTAGGGGCTTATGGCATTTAGCAAGTTTTCTCTGAAACTAATGTCCTGTTTTGTCCTCTTGGGGTCAATTTTCACCATTCCAATTTCCCTAGTAATTTGGTTTTAATCACAAAGACAAGATTCTTCAAGTCAAGGAGAGAAACCTTTCAGGAAATAGACGGCTGAGAGATATAATATTCTGCTTGCCTGTGAATCCGCAAACAAAGCCAGCCTCCCTGTTCCAAGACTAACAAAGGCTGTAGCACCAGCAGCGCTCCGCATCTCATACCACGTGCCTAATGCATTGTGGCTTAGAGGAGTGGCTCAATGGCAAACACATGACTGTGTACCGCCGCTTGTGGATGTGCTAAGGAGAAATCCAGAGGAGAATTTCTTTTTAAATCCATTTTGCATTATCCAAGCTGTCTCTGGGAGTTGTTTTGGTTATTGTCAGGAGTCAGATATATTTACCAGGTTATTGCTGGCTCCATGTAGTCAACAGATCTTTTGCATCCCATGTGTGTGTCATTTAGCCTCTGGAAATAATATCTCCGTTTGAAATATTTCTTGGGATGATTCCTAAACTTTTGTAACTGAAGAACCAACAGTAAAATAGACTCTTTTTTCCTCTGAGAGAACAGCTGAGGTGGCTTAAATTTATACTACTAAATAGAATTTCACTGCTCTGGTCATGGCTGCCTTATGAAGGAAAAAGAAATGACAGTGGCATATGGTACACTCCTTCCTTGAACAAGATTCTTTAGGATATGGGGAGACACTCCTGACTGACAGGACAGCTGGAGAGGGACTAAGGAACAGATGCAGGGAAACAGAGAGAGAGAAGATGTGCCAGATTCCATGACTGAGATTGTGCTGCCACCTGCCTGGCGTCAGATCTCAGGTATAGGTAAGCTGGGATAAGAATATTCTTAAAGGAAGGACATTGTCTTCTGAAAGAACACATTGATACAGTGTGCCCACATTTGAAAGGCTGCTTTTACTGGAATAACTATAAGCAGTAGACTGAAGACCAGTAGGTAGATAGTCTAAGACAGATTCTAGTCAGCATAAGAGAGGACTTTAGAATGGCTGTCCAAAGTTGGAATGGGCTGCTTTGGAAGGCCATGAACTTCCTGTTATTGAGGAAACTCAAGAAGATATCCCTTGACCATGGACAGAGAAATTTGCAGAGGATTTAAGCACCAAATGGGAGGGCGAGGTTTGACCAGGTTACCCTGAAGTCTCTTCCATCTGTGAGATTCAATGGAAAAAGCAGTGGGAATATATGAAATTTCTGTTGGATTTGTAATTTAAAAACTTGTCACTTCTCACCAATCACATTAGAGACTAAAAAATAAAGTAAGAATTAGGCCTTAGTATTATTATTCCCATTATGTGTGGGGCAATTAAATGAAGACAGATTAGCATTTATCACACACCAAAACCAGCCGAATAAGAAATTCCACCAATTATATATACTGTAGATTTCTTCTCCCTCCAGGAGACTGGAGTCACAGATAGAGTGGCTCATGTTTGAGGCAGAGGATTGAGCGGCAAAACAGTAGATTAAAGAACAAGGGCATTTAGAAAGGGCTTGGAGTCATCAACAGTTAATAGAGACTTACTGTCATGCCTGAGTTCTAAAGGAAGATATTAGTCAAGAAGCAGAATGCAAACACCCACCTATTACACCCTTCCTCCCCCCGCTACACACAGACACACATACACACACACACACACACACACACACACACACACACACACACAACTTCCACATGGAAACTTACCCCAACTGCTTACTCCCAATAGACCATTTATCTCCAGTTCTCTCTTTGGGGCAGTGTTTCAGTTCTGTGAAGAGTGGAGCAATTCTGGTCTTGTCCAAAGCAGTTCTCCAAAGGTATTGGTTGAACCCCAGATCCTTCTTCAGGGAATTCCAAAGAGATTCAGCTAGTGAGGGTCCCAATCTCTGCCCTCTGTAGAATGAGCCCAGGATAAGTGCCACGATGCTGACCTAAACCAGATCCTAATAAAGTCAGTGGAAAAGATAAAAAGTTCTGGGCTCATTCTCAAGTAATTCTTTCATCATGAGAAGGAGTCTGGGTTGGCTGGGAAAGTGGGATGAGTAAAATAGATAAGGAGAGTTCATGTCAGACACATAGGTCAGTGCTATTTCTACTGTATAACAGAGTCTCTTATTGGTGTGGAAAGAAGGACCTGGGATTAGCAGGGATTATTCTTCAGTGAGTGAAGAGAGGCAGGGGGAACTAAAGGTCTCATAGTAAGGCTTCCTTTCACTGCTGGAATTTATATACTCTAAATATGTAAAAGTAGCAAGCTTAGAATCATCTTAAAAATCACTTGGCCCAACTCCTTTATTTTACAGATGAAGAAACAGAGAGAGAGATGTTGAGTGACTTGCTGAAGGTCTTCCGGCGAGTCACCAACAGAGCCAGAACTGGAACCCGTGTCTCCTGACATCCGGTGTCACACTTTCCTCATTCCCCATGACTGCCTCCTTCCTCAAAAGGTCTAGTAAAGAAGTTTCTGCAGTGCTGAAGAATCAGCTTTAGAGTATGGTGCTGTGTATTGGGAACAGGGATGCAGAGCAGAGTGATAGCTGAAGAAGGCTCCCGTGCCAAGGCCAAGGCCAAGGCCTGGAGAAGCCATGAAACTAGCTGGAGTGGCAAAGACATACAGCCTTGCATTTTGACTCAGGCACAGAAGATGCTGTGGGTTCAGGGTTGGTCTCTACCTTCATTTAAGTCCATTCACAATATAAATCTTCTCCATCCTAATTTCTGACTTCACCCTATCGTTATCCTAAGCTACAGCCAACTGAAACGTCTTCCTCAGGGCATAGCCTGCACTTTTCGGGCCACCATTCTTTTGTCACTTGCTGTTACTTCACCCAGAATACCCTTTTCTATCTGCCTTCGACTGTCAAACCCTGTCCCTCTATCAGGGTTGACCCACGTGACACCTCCTTTATGGAGTCTTACTTCTCTTTTCCCAATGAGATGCTCTTTCATATAGTCAAAACCTTTCTACTTTTCTCTTATAAGCAATCAAAATTATTTGGATAAAAGTAGGAGAAAGTCATTTCATTGACAAGAAAAAAACTAAAAACACATTTCTCCAACTTCATGAAGACCTCAAATAGGTATTCATTCAGTCATTTAGTTTAACAAACTTTTTCTGAGCACCCAATCCTCATATTCAAATCACATTATTTTCCTCAAAGATCAGCACAGATACTATACTCTTCATGAGTCTCTCCTCAATTCCTTACCTGTAAGTAATAAATGCTTTTTCATAAATCAACTCTTCATTGTCTATATATTTTGCCACCAAAAGTTTTTTACTCCTTGTTATTACTAGCTGCCATCGAGTCGACTCCTGACTCTAGGGGACCCCATGCACAACAGAATGAAACCCTGCCCAGTCCTCTGCCATTCCAAATTCCCAGATTATTTTTCCTTTGGAGAGGAGAATTGTCCAAGGAAATATAACACATTGTTTGCTTCCTATTTAAAAACAAGTAAGATCAAAGTAGAGATTTGTTGATATATTACCCAACCAAATTCTTGGTCTTAGTGCGATTTCATATGCAGAAATGAAGAGGTGATGATTTACCTGAATCTCAGCTGTTTTTTCCCTTGTGGAGGATTTTCAAGCCATCAGCAGTGGGCAGCCAGGACCCTTCCACTTACCATCTAGCCTGGAAAAGATATTTGAAAACCCAGCAGCAGGCAAAGCCAGAGTTGTTAAACTCGTCATTTCCCTAAAGGATGTCAGAAGCCCTAAGGGGAAATATTTACCAGGGAAATCTGTTTTCTCTTTGGAATTTAAAGATTTTTTGTCTATTTTTCTCTTCTTACATGTCTCACCCTTACCTATCCCACGTGACAAGAGGACAGTTCGTCTCGTCTTTCCACAGACGAACCCATCATCTGTAAATAGATTGCTGAAGTCTATGCCTACTCAAGAAAATACCTTTCACTGAAAGTTTGCTAACAGAACATCAACATTAGGATTGGTTTCTTTCTTTCTAATTCTTAATAGTGACTTACTAGTTCCAGTTTAACCAAACTCCCCTTGAAAAAAAAAATACAGCCGCCAGGAGTATACTATAGTTTTTAAACAGCTACCATAAATTTAAAAACTTTGGTGATATAATAAATTCTCCTTCATTTTGAGATAGTTGCTCCTGCTGAGTGGTCCGGAATCACTCTCTTTGCTTATATCTCCCTATCTGATAACTTTTATTTACTTGCTGTAGCCTGACAATATAAAATCTCTTGAGGTAGCAACTATGCTCTGGGTGTCTATCGTGTATAGTTAGTGACTAGTCCACAGTGGCCCATTGAGGGCTCTCAGTAAATATTTGATAAATGGAATACTTTATGAACAGCTTTTATCAAGTTCTCGTTGAGAGCCCATGATGTGTCATGGAGGGGTAGTCACGGGAATACAACCGTCAATCAAAGCAATGTAGAGGCCCAACGTTATGGAAGCTAAGTAGGTCCTCAAATTAAAAGAAAGAAGAGGGCGTTATTTTGTTTTGTTTTCCTACAAATGAGTTAATTATTCTTTAACTGGCGACATCTCTTAAGGTTAATCCTCTTCACCTTGGTAAACAAGGTCTTTAAAACTCTGCCCCCAGAGAACCAATGAAGGACTCAGACCAGTCAATGGGTGATTGTAATACTGGAAGGGAGGCAGTGTGAGGGGAAAGTTCAGGGTTCTCTCAGAGCACGTGGGATTTGATTGTTCAATGAAGGCATATCAGAGGGAATGAGATCTGAATGAGTGAGAAATAATCAGGCAAAGAGTTGGAAGAATTTCCCAAGAAGAGGGATACTATAAACTCAGAGGGGAGAGAATGAATAGAAGTGAGAGAAATGTCAACAGGACCCTAGTCTAGAAAGCAACCCCAAACCAAACCAAACCCACTGCAGTGGAGTTGATTTTGACTAGAAAGCAGCAGGGAGAGTGAAAAGTGAGTCTGGGCAGATAAGCCAGGACTAGCAGAGTCTTGTTTGGAATTTGAACTTTATCTTCTGATCAGTGGGGAGCCGTTGATAATTTAAAGTCATGAAGAGATAAGATCTGATTTGCATTTTAGAAAGATCACTGTGGATGCAGTGTGATAAATAGATTAAGGGGTGCAGGAGCTCATAAAAAGTTCCCCACAGTGATTTTCCTTTATACAGTCAAATATCACATACACACACACACAGAGCGTTTCAGCATTTCTCTTGTCTTAAATATATTACATAAATTAATTCACTCATTGTATTATCGGGACCTTCTTACAAGATGAAGCTCTTCCTTGCCTGAAATATTTCTCTATTTGGAAAACCACGATTACTTTCTCATTCTTCTTCCATTTCTGTTTCTTCATAACACATGTATGCCATATGCTTGTTTTTTTGAAAATTAGAACAAAAAGAAAAAGTTAATTATTAAGTCTCCTATCAAGTTTTCTATTAAGTCTCTGCTACCACCCAGACGGAAACCCTGGGGGTGTAGTGGTTAAGAGTTCGGCTGCTAACCGAGAGGTCAGCAGTTTGAATCCACCAGGTGCACCTTGGAAACCCTATAGGGCAGTTCTACTCTGTCCTGTGGGGTTGCTATGAGTCAGAATCAACTTGATGGCAGCGGGTTTTTTACTACCCAGACAGAGCCCTGGTGGTGCAGTGGTAAAGAGCTATGGTTGCTAACCAAAAGGTCAGCAGTTCGAGTCCACCAGCCACTCCTTGGAAACCCTATGGGGCAGTTCTACTCTGTCTTACAGAGTCTCTGTGAGTCAGAATTGACTTCATCGGCAGCAGGATGGTTGACTGGTTGGTTAGTACCACCCAGACACAACTAATATTAACAATTGGTGTATAATATTTTTCTTATCAATTTGTATTACATAAATGGAATCATAGATAGTGTCGTACAGACTTTTTTTTTTAATTCAAGAGTATATCATGAGCATCTTTGCATGTGTCGTTACATTCAGTGGACTTATAATAGTTTCCCATATGATGGTGCCTTAATTTAGGCCATCCCTGTTAGAGCCCTGGTGGCGCAGTCTTTAAGAGCCATGGCTTCGAACCAAAAGGTCGGCAGTTTGAATTCACCAGCTGCTCCTTGGAAACCCTGTGGGGCAGTTCTACTCTGTCTTAAAGGGTTGCTATGAGTCGGAATCGACTTGCCGGCCATGGGTTTGGTTTTATTGTTAGAAACGTCTCTTTTAATTTGATCAGACCAGAGTTTACATGGAGTCTTAGAGATCCTGCTTCACAAAATTAAGATGGCATTTCCCAGGCAGGCTTCTCTGTCTGGGTCCCTGGCATTCTGAGCGTTCAGCATTTTTCATGAACTTTACTAGCTAGTCAAAATGATACCAGGGAAGTATCTTTCCTTTGGGAGTTTGTCTGCATTAGGAAAACCTTTTGCTTACTATAAAATAAAACGAGACACTTAGAAGAAGGATGGGGATCTTCATCAAACTCTTTTTTCAGAACAAACCAAAATGGGAGGTTTTTAAGTACAGAATGCTGACAAGAAAATATTCATTTGCCTTGAGTTTTTTAGTCTTTATACAGAGAAATTCTACAAGAAAGCAGCTATTTTAGTTTTCATTTGGAACACTATTTTTCCTTAACTTTGTTTGCCATCATGTTTTAATGTCATAAGGAGTCTACCAATGTCACATCATGATACTTTTGTGGAAAGAACACTGAATGAAAAGCTAAAATACCCGAATGTAGTTGCTAGTGCTGTCGCTGACCAGCTGTGTCACTTGGGGGGTAGCAGAGATTGAGTCTGAGTTCTGGTGTAAGACAGAATGGAGTTTTAAGTCAGATTTAATGATTTATTTTTTAGTTTTCTCAACAGTAAATGGCAAGTAATGATCCCTGTTGTTGTTGTGGTTGCTGTTGAGTCGATTATAACTCGAAGCGACACTATGGGACAGAGTAGAACTGTCCCATAGTGTTTCCTAGGCTGTAATCTTTACTAGAGCCAATGGCCAGGTCTTTTCTCCTGAGGAGCAAATGGTGTGTTTGGACCACCAACCTTCCGGTTAGCAGCCGAGTGCTTAACCACTGAACCCGTACCTCACTGTTATTTTCTGTTTTAACATGAGGAAATATATGTAAGATGTTTATCGCAGGTTTCTGGCATATTTGATTGCTCCATAAATAGTAACAAGTATTGTCACTTCATCTTCATTTTTCTCACTTGTGAAATTGGGATAGTAATATCTGCCCAGCCTACTATATGATGACGACATGAGATAATTTGTGTAAAAGTTCTTTGTAAAATAAGTGATAGGAGACTGCTGTCTATTTTAGGTATACACATACATACTCTCTTTCCTCTCTTTGACAGTACGCATATTGCGTGGAGACATTTGCCATTAACTCCTTTCATATTAAGTTGGGAATAGGAACGGTGAATTTTAGGCCCTCATTTATCTCTTTTTTATTCTTATATGGTCTCAGCAGCCTCAGTTCCAAGAACAGGAAAGCACAAGGTTACTAACTGCCAATTCATAAAGCCTTTCCCATAGTGACTTCCTCTATTAGCATGGGGGAAAATTAAAGAAAGTGTAAACAGTATCTCTGCCTTACCATCTCCAAGCAGAGGCAATTAAGAATTCCTCCAGTGGCACATGGGAGTGTTTTTAAATGAAAAAAACAAAAGCTGCTCATATTATGTTGTAATAGGACCACATGTTCTCCTGGGTGGGAAGAGTAGAAGTGGCAACTACCAGATGGAAAGCTATGTTCATTTTAATTACTTGGCTAGGATTTCTCTCCAGTTTAAAATTGAGCTTGTTGTAGAGTCTTTAAAATATAAAAAGCTTTAGAATAACAGGAAGTGAGTTTTCCAGAAGTGGGAAATGTGGCGATGCAGCTGCTTATTGGCATGCCCTACCAACTGTACTTTTGGAGCATGATTGTGTGGCCCGGTTCCATAACTCTCAAGGTTCAAGGCCAGGTGGACACCTCGTTGGAGAGACTCAGGGTGTACTGTCATGTGAATCTCTGTGGGGTTGGTTTTATGTGGCAATCTCACTCCAAACCATCCTGTGTTACTGGTACAACCTAGTAACCTAGACTTTCTTGCCTCCAGTCAGATGGAGCTGTTTCTGGAAGGCAGGTTCAAAAGAATCAAGTGTTGCTCTGAAATTTTCACATGCTCCCCAATATATGACACAGTATGTGCTTAGCTTTCAAGCCTCCCCACCATATTTACCCCAATCTACTTTCGTAGTATTCTTTATTACCTCAAACCCTACTCCTCCCAAAACCTGTGGTCCCAACAAACTAACCTCTGCACATGGATGACACTTTTTCCCTGTGCCTTTCTTACTCTTGGTGAAATGCCCTTCCCAACACTTCTGCCTATTGAAAATCCATCCATCTTTCAAGGTCCATCGCAAATGCCGTATTTATAAAAAGATCTCCATAAAGACTTTGCAGATTTAAATGAATCTATTCAGAAGTGCTTTCTTTTACTCAGAGTCCTTATAGTATTTGTTTTTTTCTTTCCTTCCATCTCTCATTCAGACTTACAGATATTTGCCTAATTTCCCATCCCATCCCCAGATTAGCTACTAAAAAACAGGAATTATCTCTATTTCCTCCCCACCCTATTCCCCTCACCCCAATGCCCAGCACATGACCCTCATTAAATGTTGGTTAAGTTGAATTGAAAGAAGAATTGGAGTAACCTGAGCCTCAAAGCCCCTAGAAATACACAGCTTATGGTACCCTATGTAGACAAAGTAGGAACATTGGACTCCATTTATGTGGGAAGTTCATAATGACAATCTTTTCTTAGCACAGTTGAAGTTGCTGGACTGTGCCACAGTTTAACATTTCAAAGGGAAGAAAGCCAGTGTAAACCAACAGTATGTGCAAAATCGAAATCAGAAACCCTGGGTTTTTTTTAACCACTGAATATAATTTCAGTCTATTTGATATGATTTTTCTAGGCTGTGGTTCAGTTCAAACTAGTCTCTTCATTTAAACACAATTCTATAGTTCTATACTCATTAATAGTCACTTTGCAACTTGAATTTGGCTTATTCTGGGTTGCACGGAGAAAGGTACTTCTGCCACTGACTTTTGGAGAGATATATTTTGATTATAACTTTTGTTATTTGCACTTTTCCAAAATGGTAGACGCTTCATTTTCCTGCTGAGTAGGTAGTATTGGAAGACTAGATTGTGGGTTCCAGCTCTGCCATCAGGATCCATGTAGCCTTGAGAACACTTTCTCACTCTATAGTTATTTTATCCATATTAGTACAGTGGGGGAGGGGTGTTACACCAGATGAAAGCTAAGGGCCATTTTAGTGTTTACATTCTGAGATCACTTAGGTGAGGATTTTACAATTAAAGTCATTCTTTCATCAGAGTTACACAAGTTTACCCAAAGTTCATATTCCTATATATACAAAGAAGGTAGAGTCTCAGAAGACTGATCAGTTTTTGAGCTACTCTGAAGCGGACAGGAAGGTTCTTTGGTCAAAAGAGTTCAACAAATGTGGAATGCAAGATCCTATTCATGGAAATCAAGTATTATAGTAGCATATTAAAGACTCAAAGTCCTACCTTAATGAAATATGTTTAGCTTTGAATACTGTTTATCTTAAATATAATTAACTATAAAAACCTTTTTTATAAGTTCTATAAACCTCAGGGGAATATACTTCTTAGCAAGATAAGGGTTGGATACAAACTTAAAGTCCATTTTTCTTGTTCTTCTGGGTTGCTCTAAGGCATTTGTAATAACTGATTCTTCCCTCATTCTAAAACTCTTCTCTCTGACTTTCTCTGGGCTGCAGACCTCAGGTGAAGACCTTGCCCAGAAAGCACTCAGTTTATCAGCTCTACAGTCAAAGTTCTTTGCTGCTAAGAAGATGTCTTCCTTTGGATGCCTTCCCATGACAGTAAATAGAACTTAGCTCAAAATGAAATTATTATTTCCTCCAACCCACAACCAAAAATTAGCATCCACCAAAAAAAAAATAATAATAATACTGATTTCCTTTGCTGTTACCACCATCTTATTTGATTGGCTTTGCAATTTAAAAAATTCCCTTGACTTTTTACATTTCCTTTAACCATCTTGGGAGCCCTGGTAGTGCAATGGTTAAGAGCTCGGCTGCTAACCAAAAAGTCAGCAGTTCAAATCCACCAGCTGCTCCTTGGAAATCCTATGGGGCAGTTCTATTCTGTTCTATAGGGTCGATCTGAGTTGGAATCAACTCGATAGCAACAGGTTGACCATCATATGTCTTCTGTATGTGAGAAAAGAGACTACAGTGGTTTTCTCCAAGAACTTTGCATCTTCTCCAGTCTCTCCTTACTCCCAACCTATCCTTCAATAACCAGGCTAACCTTTCCATAACAGAGATGATGCCACCAAGTTGATCATAGA
Organism: Dugong dugon; assembly: GCA_030035585.1. Taxonomy (NCBI): domain Eukaryota; kingdom Metazoa; phylum Chordata; class Mammalia; order Sirenia; family Dugongidae; genus Dugong; species Dugong dugon. Next base: position 25,723,535 of record CM057466.1, read on the forward strand.
CTCCCCCTCTCATACCCATCTTCCCACTTAAAAAAGTCTTCCATAGGCACCTCAAGAGGTCCCCATAAAAAACAAAAAACAAAACCACTGCTGTTGAGTCAATTCTGACTCACAGCGACCTTACAGGACAGAGTAGAACTTCCCTATAGGGTTTCCAAGACAATAAATCTTTATGGAAGCAGACTGCCACATCTTTCTCCCTTGGAATGGCTGGTGGGTTTGAACACTTAACCACTACACCAAAAGGGCTCCTTCAAGAGATCCCAGGGGGCTCACATATTTTAGTTTTCATTTTTCAAAGTGTTTTCTGGAATGAGGGAGGATAGATTTTCATGACTACACACATATATAGATAAATCTGCTGCCCTTTTTCCAAGAACAAAAATGAAAATACCTCGTTCGTGTTCAAGGATCCCATAAATCACATCATAGTCATCCTTGTTTCCCATTACTCTGTAATCCGGATCTTACACATGAGCCAGGGTAGCCAAATTACTATTCCTGCTTTCCTACTTTTCCTTGCTCATGCTATTGTGCATCTGAGATATCCACCTGTTTTCTGATCTTCAAGATCCTGCCCTGTTACGCTTTCTCAGTGAGGTCTTACCTGAACATTCCAGAAATGTGATTCCACATTTCTCTCAATTTCTGCAGCGCTATGTTGCCTGCCACCCACTCATTCTGACCTCTAACCCTGTATGACCTTATGTTTTAATATTCAGTGTATGTCTTTATGCCTTAACTGAGCTATAGTTAATAAAAGGTCATGGATCATTTCCAAGTCATTTTGTACTCTCAGATGTCTGACATCTATCACAGTTCTTTCTCTGGCAGAGGTGGTCAGCAAACACTTGTTACATATGTAGACACGCCTCTACTTTGAGACAGCAGTGACTGCAACTCCAAGTGTGTCCTTATGAATGTTTCAATTAAAGATGTAGATTTTAACTAGAGTTCTGCCACTAATTTTTCTGGGTAAATTATTGCTCATCTGTAAAATGGAACAGTGGGACTATTTGATTTAAAGGGCCTTTCTAGCCCTAGTTCTCTATGGTTAATGGAAGACAGTATTCTTAAGACCAATACAAGTGCCACAGAGTAACAGAAGAGTTGATGCTACCTGATACATTCAGTTGATAAGTGTATTTTCTCCAAGCTTTTACCTTCTCAGAAATTCAGATGGACTGGGGCCTTCTTTCCAGTACAGACTGTTGGCTGAGGTACAGAGAAATTGTTTAGGCTTATATTTAACCTGTATATACTGTAAGGATATTTCATTTATTATACAGTCTGAAGGTTATTGCTGTGGCCAGATAGTTAAAAAAAAAAAAAAAAAGTACAGGTGTGATGTCAGAGATACTTATGAATCACTGGAAGAACTTCATATTCAAAGTCACCTCTGTAAAAAGACCATGTGATCTGTCAATTAGGAACACCCATTAGTCAGCTCGATGGGTAAAATACCTGAAGGGACCTTAGTTTCTTTTTGAAGTCCCCTCCAGGAGAGGTCTTTGGAGTGAAACTCTCTTTGCCATGCAGCCACAGAACATTCCTTTACATGAGCTGAAGTGAATGTTTTGAAATGCTTTTTAAAGTAAATCTCCCACACTTATGAGGACAGGAGAGAGTTTGTATTTCACTGAAGAATGTGGCATGTTTACATCAGAAAGGTACAAGTGAAAAAGCTTTGGATTTACTTGTTTGCTTTGTTTGTATTTCAAGTAGTGGAGTGGGTAAAATGTTAAACTGGTTTCATAAACACAACATGGAAGGCAGGCCAAATACATTATAAATTGTAATGATAGAATTTATCTATCTGCCCATTAAGCCCTAAAGCCCCTTCCCCCAAAACATGATTTTTGCCAGGCTATTTCTACTATTATCTGAGCACTGTTACAATTTTCATGAGGGCAAAACCCAATTTATTCCTTCTTTTCCCAGACCCAGAGCCCTGGTGGCACAGTGGTTAAGAGCTTGGCTGCTGATTAAAAGGTCCACAGTTCGAATCCACCAGCCAGTCCTTGGAAACCCTATGGGACAGTTCTATTCTGTGAGTCAGAATTGACTCCACAGCAACGGGTTTGGGTTTTTTTCCCAGACCCCCATGCCTCCATCTGCAGTCCACTCAGGAAGTGTAGCTATTTATGGGGAGAAACAGGAAATAACCCCACACATTGATGCTCAGTCCTTGGGCCTCCGACTCCTAGCCTGTGGCCCACATTTTATGCCTGTCACTTTCTTATTTCACAAAACAATGTTGCAGACATACTTTTGAAAATTCTTAGATTGTCAAAAGCAGGAAAAGAAATCAACTCTCTAAATTAAGTTATTTCTCTGCTGATGTTTAAAAGGTATCTTAGGAGCAGAAAGCCCAGATTCACAGCTAATTGCCATTTTGCTGTCATATTTGACAAATAAATTCAAATAATTGCAACATTGTACAGTTTGGGAGAAAATGTGACCTGGCTGCTAACGGCCGCAGAGCCGTGTAGTGAGCATTAGAGAGCTGGCTGTTGGCTGTAGTGAAGTGATGGCCAGCTAGAACTTTCTTAACGGGTCACCAGGGAAAAACAACATTCATCTCCATTTTTCATAATGAAAACCAGGCTGAAGCAATGTGGGAATGAATGGTTAGCACAACAAAATTTAGTTATTTATTTTCTTACCATGTAGTTCACCAAGGGCAACTCAGTCTGTACCAGTCCCAATTTCTACTTGGTGCTATAAATCATTGCTTATAGCATAATGGGGCCTTGTAAATAATGATTAACTACTTCTGTCCTGGGCCCCAGATAGAGGTAGGGTTTCATTTCCTAGCTTTGTGAAGAGTGTTACACTCCTGATATCCTGACAACCCACCTGGGATTTGAACCAGTTACAGAGAATTTTTATTTCCCATAGGTGATAATGGATGGCTGTCCAAAATGGAGACAGTCTGTGATGTTTTTACCCCTAGACAGACAGTCTAAACCAGAGAAGTTATAAATCCAGTGTTAGTTACTTGCAAGGTGATCTTGGACAATTCTCTTACTCTTTTTGAGCTTTAGATTCTTCATCAACAGAAAAGAGAAAAAAAGTAGACTACGTAGTTTAGATCCATCAAACTTGGGGAGTCTATGTTTGTGTTTGTGACCTGGGTTCTAGTCCATCTCTGCCTCCTATGAGCTGGGGTCTAAGGGCAGGGGACTTAATCATAACCTTAGGCTTCGGCTGGCTCACGTTTTGAATGTGGACAAAAGTGTCAGCCTATACTGTGCATGGAGCGCTGGTGGTGCAGTGGTTAAGAGCTGGGCTGCTAACCAAAAGGTCCGCAGTTCGAATCCACCAGCTGCTCCTTGGAAACCCTATGGGGTAGTTCTACTCTGTCCTATAGGGCCGCTATGAATTGAAGCAATGGCAACTTTTTTTGTTTTTTACTACTGTGCATGACACAATACTTTTTCACATTAGAAGAAGGTATTATCTAGTTGTCACTAAAAGCCTACTGAAGCAACAAAACGTGCAAGACACTGATTTTCGCCTTGTATCTGTGTTTGGGCGCCGGTTTGATTGTACATTGGAATGGAAAAGTATAGATTTGGAGTCAGATGTGAGTTTGAATCCAGGTGTTACCATTTGGTAGCTGTGGGACCTTGGGAGAAGTTACTGAATTGCACCCCTCTGGTCCTTCATCACCTCAAATAAGAAGTGTTCATGTTAAATTTGACGTAGTGCGAATGCCCAACACAGAGCCTGTGCTTAGTAGATACTTACTTAGTAAATAACCACTTTTATTGCTTTCATTTTTATTAGCAGCATTGTAATGTGCTTTGTGAACGATACGATAACCAAGGGCACGGCCTTCTTATTACTCACAACCTCGTGAACGAGATCATGCCCACCAGTATGGGAGTCAGGTGTGAGAGGAGTACAGTTCTGAGCTCATGTGGAAGGACGTTAGATTTTTATCTGTGTATTTTTCAAAATCTAACATGAAGACGGTTCTTTACATGTTAAAGTGATGACGGCTGTAATAGTCGTGGGACATTGGCAAAACGGGAGTCTGATATGAGTGACATCGACCTTCAAAATAAACAGAGAGAATTAAAGTTATGTTTCCAAAAACAGTAGCAGGAAGCAAATGTCAGAGAGGTCTTGGCCAGAACCCTCTTTTCGGTAATCATTAGTCATCCTCTGACAGCTCTAGGGAAATTGCCGTGCAGACACTGTGGAGGTTAAGATGCCTGCCCAGCTGTTCAACCTTACCCTGTCCTAAATGTTGAGAACCCAGAACAACAGTCACATACCAATAAACCATGCCCATTAATCTCATTCGATCCGAGGCAGATAGATATGACAGCTAGAACTTGCCCACATTCCATCACGAAGAGAATATTTTCTCCTCTGTACGCAGAAGGCTTCCAAGTCTTGACTGTTCTCTCCTTAGGAAGTTAGACAGTACACAGACAGCTTGAGGGATTTTTTGTCCAGTTAAGCATGTGCTTATTTTTGGCTAATACTTTGGGTTTTTTTTTTTTTTCCCCAAAAAAACAAGGACTTTTTGTTTTAAATAGTCTCTAATCTGATAGAGTAAGTTTAAAACTTCTGTTTCTTCACTTTAGTGTTTTCTTACCCAAAAGGATGGTTTTTATTTAGATAGGAAGGCTTCTAGCAAGCTTAGCTAATGGAATCTGTTAGTCCACTGAACTCATAAGGGTAACCTCTTTTGACAGTGGCTGTTCACCATCACTGTTTAGCATGAGATGTAAACAGCAGATTAAAACTTCACTAGAGTATTTAGAAAGAGCAGAAGTCTATTAATCAGGCTTGGGACCATAAATAATTGCGGAAAGAAAGCACAAGCCGTTTGGCAAAAGAAAGTATTTTAGAAAGAAATATTCTTCCTTTCCCAGTTATTCCACAGAGGAAAGGTTACTCTTTAGAAATGTCATTTCCCATGTAATCCTTACCAAATAGCATTTTTAAAGCTCTAAGTATTTACTTACAACCATGACTACATTTTAGGCCAATGTCCCTTAAATGCAAAGATAAGTTAATTTCCTACATTAGCATGGACACTTAACTTATGAATTAATGTGTTATTGAAACTTACAAATGTCTAAATTTTCTAAATTGATGTAGGAAAAATATATACAATTACTAGAAATGTCTTTTACTATGGAGATATATCTTTTTAATAAATTGTAACTTCCATGTGCCCAAAGGGACTTTGAGTTACCTTGCGAATGTGCCTTTTTGTATAATTAGATTTTTGAAATAGAGACAAAAATGAAAACCTCAAAGAAAAAAAATATATACTAGCTTCTATTTGATACACTAAAACGCATTTTCATCGAGTTGATTCTGACTCAAAGCGACCCTGTAGGACAGAGCAGAACTGCCCCATAGAGTTTCTAAGGAGCTCCTGTTGGATTTGGACTGCCAACCTTTTGGTTAGCAGCCGTAGCATTTAACCACTACGCCACCAGGGTTTCCATTTGATACACTAGAAACCCAAAATGACACATTTCTGTAAATGAGAATAAAATTTTGTTCTAAATTTCCTAGTAGTCAAGAAAGAAAGGGCAACACTATATAATATGTAGTTTTCAATGTTCAGTAAAATCAATTTTGTAAATCTGTCAGGAGAAACAACCATTTTTTTTCTATAAATGAATTATGAAAATAATATGCATGAATCATTTTACCAGTCATATTAACAACATAAAGAATGCTGTCGTCACCATCAGTTATGAAAAAAGAATGCAGAGTTGTTTTTCATGTGGCTGTTTCATTTGGCCTCTCTAAAAATGTGACTGCACTATATGGAAATGTTTAGGAATTTCCTAAGATAAGATTGACTTCTCCTTAAAGGGTCCTTCCTTTTCATTTGAAAGAAGGATTCTTGGAATTTCGTTTAATCCAGTAGGTCAAATAAACTGCTACCAAAGTTTGTTCCCAAATTTGATGAGTCTTTATTTTAAGAGTATTTTTTAGTATGTCATTCAATGTATTATTATTTTAAAAAAGTATTTATATATTTACTTATTTGGTTTTGTGAAGGGAAATTAATGTTAGGCTGGCAAAATATTGAGTTCACTTTGGAGATGTTAGCAAGTGTTGAGCCATCTATAAAAATGTAGCAGTCATGATTTTTTAAAAAAAAAAAAAAAAGCTTATAGCGCCATAAAAAGAAGACCACGGTTTTTGGCTACGATTTTTTGCTGGTTAACATGCTGCAATGCTCACTTCCTTTCTCTCCAGGCTGTGTGTTTATAGCGCTCGTGAGAACTTAAAAATACTGCTGTAGTTTAGAAGCAGGATGTCTTCAGCGTCTGCTTACATATTCGTCAGATGGTGAGAAACCCAGTATATACAGGGTTAAATATCCCTAAAGTTACTATCTTGTGAAATTTATCTGAAGAGCCAAGGCTGAAAATATAGCACTTCATCAAAATGTAACGCATGATGTTGGATGAAATCCCAGAGTTAGGGTGAAAGTGGAGAAGGAATTCCCAACTTTATTGAAAATGGTGATGTTTTAGTAGAAGAATGGAAATTGTTTCAGGACTGATACTTTATCCTGAGTGTATAACAAGCCTTCAGAAAATAAAAAAGCAAAGCTACATATTCTATTTTGAAGTCCACAGTGGTCTTTACATATTTTAATGTGCTTTAGAATTAGCCACTGTCTTTCACTCCACATGTCTCCCAAGCTCTTCTCAATTTCATATTCAAAACATTTGAGCTTTATAGCTCTCCTAACTCAAAAGGGAGGGAACTTGTGTATTTTCCGTGCACTCTGTTTGGAAATTATATATATCTGGATCTTCCTTTTGTGCTATGCTTCTGTCTACTGAATTGAGACAAATGGCTGCAGGAAGGATGGGAAAAACAGAGAGGAAGAGAGGGGGTTGGAGAGTATAGAGGGAAGAGGGAAAATTAGTCCATTGTGTTAGCTTCTGCCAGTCAGCAAGCAATGATGACACATTCTCAGCGCTCACTCATTTGCTGAAGGAGCTTGAAATTTCTGGTTACTTAAACTGCCAGTGTCCTAATTCCTTTAAATACAGGAGTTGGATTAGATGATCTCCAGGGCCTCTTCCAGTTTGGGAGTTTATAACTGTAAGCAAAGGACTTGGAATTCGCCACTCGTTTAAGGAGTAAAATTGTGGGGAAAGTGAAGGTTTCTGAGCTCAGTTTAACTTTGTGAGCACAGTTTCTATTATACTTATGTAATACGTATGTATTATAGTATATGACATGCTTTATATATATGCACTCATTATGTGATATATATACACATACACATATACACATATGTGTATGTGTATATATATATAGAGAGAGAGAGAAAGCAAGAGAGAAGGTGCAGCCCCTTTCCTGTGGAGCTTGTTTTCTTGGTGGTAAGCTATACGTAAGGAGCCCTGGTGGTGCAGTGGTTCAGTGCTCGCAGCTGAAAGTTGGTGGTTCGAACCCATCAGTTGCTCCACGGGAGAAAGATAGGGCAGTCTGCTTCCATAAAGATTTACAGCCTTGGAAACCCTATGCGGCAATTCTACTCTGTCCTAGAGGGTCGTTATGAGTTGGAATCGACTTGATGGCAGTGGGTTTGGGTTTTAAGCTATATGCACACAGTGTGATGGTGTGATGCTTATTGCACGGACCTACAAAATATTATAGGAGTAGAAATCCAAAACTAAACCCATTGCCGTTGAGTCGATTCTGACTCCTAGCGACCCTGTAGGAGTAGAGAGGAGAGAAAAGTGAGTCAGCTGATGGTGCAGGTGAGGTTCATGGAGAAAGGAGCCTTACAGCCGGTCTCAGAGGCTCCAGCGGGCAGAGACAGGAAACAACCGCATCCTGAGTGAGAGAGTCAAAGCCGAGAGATGGGAAGACAGAGGCTGTGCTCTGGGAGCATCACACCTTTCCTTGGATAGTGTCGACAGTCTCGTGGCTTGAAGTATCACAGATATGATCCGGGAAGAAACCTGGAAGAAAACTTCGTTCTTCCCTTGATTTACTATCCCAGTTCTTCAGCACAGTATATCCCAAGGAAAACCAAAAAAACAAACCCACTGCCGTCAAGTCGATTCCAACTCATAGCAACCTTGTAGGACAGAGTAGAACTACCCCAGAGTGTTTCCAAGGCTTTAAAGCTTTTGGAAGCTGACTGCCACATCTTTCTCCCTTGGAGAGGCTTATGGGTTCAAACCGCTGACTTTTTGGTTAGCAGCTGAGTGCTCCAACCACACGCTCTTCACCTAGGGAGAGAATTGTTAATTGTTTAGCTGGGATATCATATTTTGAGGGTTCTTTGATACAGGCACACACACACATCTATTAGTTTATTCCCAAACATTTTATGATCAGTAAACTTAAAAAAGAAAAAGGAGGTGGAGTAACGTGCTGCCCTACACTTATTTTGCAAAGTCAAAGCATTTTTGGGGATCTGAATTGCTGCAGTCCTCTCTTGCCTCCTATCAAAGCTCTATTTTCCACATAGCAGTCAGAATTACCATTTAAAAACGGATATCAGACCTTGTTTCTCTCCCGTCGTTAAACTTCTTCAGTGGTTTCCTTTTGCACTTAGAATAAGATTCAGACTCTTCACCATAGTCTACAAGTGATCTGTTTTTCTCCAACTTCTTCCCAAATCTTTCTTTAAATGTTGGTCACCTCTGTCTGTATTGGGAGCCCTGGTGGTGAAGTGGTTAAGAGCCCGGTTGCTAACCAAAAGGTGGGCAGTTCAAATCCACCAGCTGCTCCTTAGAAACCATACGGGGCAATTCTGCTCTGTCCTGTAGGGTCACTATGAGTCGAAAAAACAGATTTGGTGTTTTTGGTTTTTCGTTCTCTATGATGCTTCTAAAACATGTCAGGACTTTTCCTACTTCAGAATTCTTTCACTTTACTTTCTTTTTGCTTGAAAGTCTCTTTATTTCTGTTCTGCTCATGACTGGCTTCTCAACAGTTAGATTTCTGCTCAAAAATCGTGTCCTAGAGAGATCTTCCTTGACCCATTTATCTAACGTAGTCCTCATGCCTTAATGCTGCCTGTGCTCACACTGTTATTTGCTCATTTATTTCTTCTTAGCATATAGCACAATCTGAAATTATGCTCTTAAATTATTGATTTACTAGATAAGTACCTGTCCCCTGCGATGGGAGTATAAGTACCTAGAAAACAGGGCTTTGTCTCTCTTGACACTGTAGGTATTTCTGTGGATTACCACAGTGCCTGGCACAGAGCTGGTGCAAAATAAATACCTGCTAAATGAGTGAAATAAAATCTCAGGCATGACTTGAATACTGGGCCTCTGCGTGATTTCTTAAGTAGGAAGATGGGCATGTTATAAAACTTGCAGAAATTCAGCTTGGCTGGGAAAATTTTGTATGATGGCGGATACAAAGAAGTTATGCCAGAAGGATAGGCCGGGGCCAAATCCTGGAGGTTCTTAAGTGTCCTGGTGCAGAGCGTCTGGAATCTCTTTTGTGGACATCGAGGAGCTACTGGAGGTTTCTGAGTCATCAATGTGTGCTTTCATTACCAGCTACAGAAAATTATTTTTGTGTCGGAAGAGGCTCATTGACTCAGCAGGTCAAGGAGAGAGTAACTTCTGAATGTTAGCAGGTGTTGATTTAGTCAGTGTGCATTTTCCAGGCAGTATGGCTGCCACCTACGAGTGTGCTCCTGGGCTGGCAGGAGGGAATGTTTGCCTGAGCCCTTCACAGCCCGAGTGGAAATGACCCAGAGCTTCTCTAAGGCATTTCCTACCAGCTTTTTCCCATCCCCACAGGGCAGGTCAGGCCTCCCTTAAAAGGTCTTATTGTCAGATCACTGCCCTTCCTCAATTATTCTGAATTTCGGGATTTATTTTTCTAATGCTTAGAGTTACCCTCATGCTAGTGCTTTCTCTCCTGTTCTTCTTTGTGTGTATGTGTTTGTGTGTGTGTGTGTGTGTGTGTGTGTGTGTGTGTGTGTGTTTAGGTTTCAAAGAAAGTCCAGTTTGGAGCCTTTAAATTCAGTTTACTTTTTGTGTTTTAGTGAACTAGTTGGTAACCCTCTTCCTTAGCTGAAACCGAGTGCTTACAAGAGCTTTGGAGTCTCCCTCGAATCCTATGGCATTACACATGGTACAGACAGGTTCACCTCAACTTTTCCTTCTACTTTGTGCGTGTGTGAATACCTAATTTCAAAAATGGAGACAAAACTACCAGGCTTCCAGTTAAAACAATGGCCTATTTTATAGAATATAGCACCAATTGTAGTTTCGTGAACTGGCTGACAATAATTTGAAGCCATGGCCAGTTCATGAACCAGTTCTATGGTTCAACCATAAGTTGTGGAATCTCTTTTATATTTATAATGGGGAAGATGGTATCATGTTCAATATTAAGCTATAAAGCCGGCAAACAACAAATAAGCAAAAAAAAAAAAAAAAAATCAACGTGGTCAAATTTGAGAGAAGGAATCAGTTTATCAACAGTGGCTGACAGTTTTCAGAAGCCACTAAATCACATTCATTTGTAATAAGCAGTATCAGAAGCCCTCAATATGTATGACTAGACTTCAGAGATGTTTTTATTGAACTAAATTCTGTTAGTACCTTACAGCTTATGAAGTATACTCTCATGTAATATACCTTTGAATTGTGTGTAAAAAATTTACTTGTTGGGAGTTTTCTCTTCCCCTCTTTTCTTAGACATATCATAGTCATCATCCATATCTAAAAAAGTTTGAAAATAAATAAGCCATATGGTCCCTGTCCTCAGAGAATTCTACTCAAAGAAACAAATGTTTTGCTGTTAGGTGCCGTCGAGTTGCTTCCGACCCATAGCAACCCTATGTACAAAGGAATAAAACACTGCCCGGAGCTGCACCACCCTCACATTCGTTGCTATATCTGAGCCCATGGTTACAGCCACTGTGTCAATCTATCTCCTTAAGGTTCTTCCTCTTTTTTAATGACCATCTACGTTGCCAAGCGTGATGTCCTTCTCCAGGGACTGATCCCTCCTGATAACATGTCCAAAGTACATCAGATGAAGTCATGCCATCCTCGCTGCTAAGGAGCATTTTGGTGGTACTTCTTCCAAGACAAATTTGTTCATTATTTTGACAGTCCATGGTATATTCAATATTCTTCACCAACGCCTTAATTCAAAGGCATTAACTCTTTTTTGGTCTTCCTTATTTATCATCCAGCTTTCGCATGCAAATGAGGTGATTGAAAATACCATGGTTTAGGTCAGGCACACTTTAGTCCTCAAAGAGACATCTTTGATTTTTAAAAGAAAGAGGTCTTTTGCAGCAGATTTACCCAATGCAATATGTCTTTTGATTTGTTGACTGCTGCTTCCATGGGCATTGATTGTGGATCCAAGTAAAATGAAATCCTTGACAACTTGAATCGTTTCTCCGTTTATCATGATGTTGCTTATTGGTCCAGTTGTGAGGATTTTTGTTTTCTTTATGTTGAGGTATAATCCATAGTGAAGGCTGTAGTCTTTGATCTTCATCAGTAAGGGCCTCAAGTCCTCTTCACTTTTAGCAAGCAGGGTTATGTCATCTGCATATCACAGGTTGTTAATGAGTCTTCCTCCAATCCTGATGCCACGCTCTCTTCTTCACATAGTCCAGCTTCTCAGATTATTTGCTCATTATATGGATTGAATAAGTATGGTGAAAGGATACAACCCTGATGCACACTTTTCCTGATTTTAAACCATGGCAGTATCCCCTTGTTCTGTTCAAGCAACTGCCTCTTGGTTTGTGTACAGGTTCCGCATAAGTACAATTAAGTGTTCTGGAATTCCCATTCTTTGCAATGTTATCCATAATTTGTTATGATCCACACAGTTGAATGCCTTTGCATAGTCAGTCAAGCACAGGTAAATATCTTTCTGGTGTTCTGTGCTTTCAGCCAAGATCCGAATGACATAAGCAATGACGTTCCTTGTTCCATGACTTCTTCTGAATCTGGCTTGAATTTATGGCAGTTCCCTGTTGATGTATTGCTGTAACCATTTTTGAAATATCTTCAGCAAAATTTTACTGTGTATGATATTAATGATATTGTTCGATAATTTCCACATTCTGTTGGAACACCTTTCTTTGGAATGGGCACAAATATGCATCTCTTCCATTTCTTGGCATTAGTGAGCACTTCCAGCATTACATCCCTTTGTGGAAACATTTCAGTTGGTATTCTGTGAATTCCTGGAGTCTTGTTTTTCGCCAGTGCCTTCATTGCAGCTTGGACTTCTTACTTCAGTACCATTGATTCTTGATCATATGCTACCTCCTGAAATGGTTGAACGTCTACCAGTTCTTTTTGATACAGTGACTCTTTGTATTCCTTCCATCTTCTTTTGATGCATCCTGCACTGTTCAATATTTTGTCCATAGAATCCTTCAGTATTGCAGCTCGAGGCTTGAATTTTTTCTTCAATTCTCTCAGCTTGAGAAATGCCAAGCGTGTTCTTCCCTTTTGGTTTTCTAACTCTAGGTCTTTGCACATTTCTTTATAATACTTTACTTTGTCTTCTGAAGCTGCCCTTTGAAGTCTTCTGTTCAGTGCTTTTACTTCATCATTTCTTCCATTCGTGTTAGCAACTCTACGCTCAAGAGTAAGTTTCAGAATCTCTTCTGACATCCACTGTGGTCTTTTCTTACTTTCTTGTTTCTTTAATGGCCTTTTGCTTTCTTCACGTATGATGTCCTTGATGTCATCTCACAACTCGTCTAGTCCTTGGTCATTAGTGTTCAATGTGTCAAATCTGTTTTTGAGATGCTCTCTAAATTCAGGTGGAATATCCTCAAGGTGGTACTCTGGCTCTCGTGGACTTGTTTTAATTTTCTTCAGCTTCAACTTGAACTCGCATATGAGCAATTGATGGTCTGTTCTGCAGTCGGCCACTGGCCTTGTTCTGACTGATGATATTGAGCTTTTCCATTGCCTCTTTCCACAGATGTAGTCGATTTGATTCCTGCATATTCCGTGTCATGAGGTCCACTTGTAGAGTCACCGTTTATGTTGTTGAAAAAAGGTATTTCCAATGAATAGGTTGTTTATCTTGCAAAATTCTATCGATCTGTCTCCTGCGTTGTTTCTTTCACCTCGGCCGTATGTTCCAACTACTGATCCTTCTTCTTTGTTTCCAGCTTTTGCTTTCCAATCACCAGCAATTATCAATGCATTTAATTGCATGTTTGATCAATTTCAGACTGCAGAAATTGGTAAAAGTCTTCAATTTCTTCATTTTGGGCATTAGTAGTTGGTGTGTAAATTTGAATAATAGTCGTATTAATTGATCTTCCTTGTAGGCATATGTATATTGTCTTATCACTGACAGCATTGTACTTCAGGATAGATCTTGAAATGTTCTTTTTGACAATGAATGCGACGTTGTCCCCCTCCAATTTGTCATTCCCAGCACAGTAGACCTTATGCTTGTCCAATTCAAAATAGCCAATACCAGTACATTTCATCTCATCAATGCCTAGGATATTGATCTTCAAGCATTCCATTTCATTTTTGACAACTCCAACTTTCCTAGATTTATAGTTTGTACATTGCAATTATTAATGGAATTGTTTGCAGCTATTTCTTCTCATTCTGAGTCATGCCACGTCAGCAAATGAAGGTCTTGAAAGCTTTACTCCATGTGCGTCTTAAGGTTGACTCTACTTTGAAGAGGCAGCTCTTCCCCAGTTGTGTTTTGAGTAACTTCCAACCTGAGGGACTCATCTTCCAGCACTATATCAGACAATGTTCCACTGCTATTCATAAGGTTTTCACTGGCCAATATTTTTAGAAGTAGGTCACTGGGTCCTTCTTCCTAGTGTCTTGGCCTGGAGGATCTGCTGACGCCTGTCTACCATGGGTGACCCTGCTGGTATTTGAAATACTGGTGACATGGCTTCCAGCATCACAGCAACATGCCAGCCAACACAGTGTGACAAAATGACAGGAAAGATATAGTGTAAGGTGGAACATAAGTGCCAAAGAGAAATATGGATAAGATGGTATTGCAGTGCTTGCTTGTAGCTATAAGGTTGTGGAAAGTTTTCTTAAGAGAAAGCAGTACTTTAGCTTGGCCCTATAGGATATGTTAGATTTCAAGGAGAAATTTAGAAAGACTAAGGAATTCCAGCTGAATGGAATAGCCTGAGCAAAGGCATGCAGCTAGGAAAGTCATGAACATAAATGTTTGTGTTCTATCAACTTTAATATCTGGTTCCATAAAACCATACAACATCAGTTCTAACCTCACTTGCTCATATATTATAGTTTGGCTCTTAAGTGAGGACATCTTTTACCTACTACAAGTGCCTTATTATATCCATACACTGTTCATGGGAGCTATGGACTATACTTCTCATTAACGTGAACATATTCACATCCTTGAAACTCATAGATCATTTATAAATTGTATCCTAGTGTGAATTTCTTCAGTGCTTTATTTCAGAAGCATATTCGTACATATTACACAATTGAATTCTTCCAAAATTCCTGAAATAGATGGTAGTATGAGATTTTTATGAACATTTTTCCTTCAGGGAGAACTTAGGCACAAATGTTAAATGGCTTTTTCCAGGGTAACTTGACCAATAAGTGGGCACCCACACTCAATTTAGAGCCCCTTCTTTTTTCTCTCTACCTATATATTTGTCACAGTGTAGTTATTGTTGTTAATTCTGACTCATGGAAACCCCATTTGTTACAGAGTAGAACTACTTTATAGGATTTTCCTCGTTGTAATCGTTTTTTTTTTTTTTTTGATAATTTTGTTTTTGTTGTTGTTTTGAGAATATACACAGCAGAACATACACCAATTCAACAATTTCTCCATGTACAATTCAGTTACATCAATTACATTCTTTGAGTAGCTCAACCATCTCACCCTCCTTTTCCGAGATATTTCTTCCCCGTTAACATAAATTCACTGCCCCTAAGCGTCCTAGCTAATCTTTCAAGTGGCTTTTGTCAGTTTGATCCCATATAGATAAATCTTAAAAGAGCACAGTGCTCAAGGTAGACATTCTTTACTAGTTAAACTAAACTATTATTTGGTTTTAAGAAGATTTCAGGGGGTATTTTGGTTGTAATCTTAAAGGAAGCAGATCACCAGACCTATCTTCTGTGGTACCGCTGGGTAGGCTCAAACCACCAACCTTCAGGTTAACAATCGAGCGCAAACAGTTTGCCACACCTAGGGACCTCTCCATACAATTCATATTTATCTGTAGTGGTGTGTGAAAAATTGAGAAAACTGAAATTGAGGAAGAAACCAGATCCCAAATTGAGAAATTGAAATTGAGAAAGAAACCAGTTCCAAAATTAGTGAGGTTGACAGCCAATAATTCTCAGTGTACAGACCTGAGGACAAGGGTTAAAATGGCTGGGAGATCTGATTTCAGGCAAGATTTAATGGCAGGAAGGCCAGTAGCTGAGAGTATGCAAATTAAAGGGAAAAACAGGCAAGGTTATTAAAATCTGAAGATGGCGGGTCTTAACCTAGGGTGGTTTATGTTTTTCTGTGGTGAGGGCTAAGATTCTTCATGTATCTCCAGAGTGTAGTGACTAGGGTGGGGGGTGACCTGTGTACCTTCCTTCTGTTTGTTAATTCTACTTGAGCCCTCATGGAGCGTCATCTACTGTTCTGTGATTTTATATGTACTTGTTCAATAATAATACCTTTTCATGTCTTCACACTTCAAAATAAATGTAACATACTTTGGATTGCACTGTGAAAAAGACTCTCAATCTGAATATACATTTTTCTGACAGGAGTAAATGGATCTGTCTGTAGAATTCTCCATGGCTAGACTATCTCAAGATATCTTAAATTTAGAACATTTAATTCCAATTTTATTAAAGAAAAAAATACCTCATTGCTTGTTAGATGGAAAGCAGTGTATTAAGCGGCTTAGGGGGAGGTTTACAATTCCTGTGTAGTCGTTTTTAAAAATCCTTCCCTTTTTCATTAATGAGAATCAAAATTTGGAAGTTTGGAATCAAATTCCTCAGTCAGAGGAGGGGGGTAGATCATTTCCTGTGCTGCATTTAGCATCTTGCATGTACTGAAACAATTTAATACTGTTCATTCTTCACTTTCTAAAAAGCCTAAGAACAAATTTAGTGGAGGGAAAGGTATGCCCAATCCTTTGGAAAATCACGGGTTTATTTATACTCCAGTTTTTAGGATTAAAGGCAAAAAGACAAAAAAAAAAAAAAAAGGAAAAGATAAAAGTGTTGAAAACTTAGTTTGGAGTTGGTACACCTCTGGCAGCTCATTATTTTTTGATCAGTAATAAAATAGACAAAAGCATCTAGATTCAGTTTCCCAGAAAATACAGATGGCTTAGAAAACAGAGGGAAGAGAATGACCTTAGAGCAAATTTCCTTTATGTGTTTTCATCAGAGCCAGAATTTCCATGTATCATTTTAGGATGTTGGTAATTAATCTCCTGGCACTTTAGTCTAGAGATTTAACATAGCAAATGTGAACGGGAATCCTGGCGTTGCCATTCTCAAGCTGAGGCACCTTGAGTTGGTCACTACTTCTCTGGGTTTGGTTTAGAAATATTTGCCTTCATTAAGGTCTTCTTTCCTCCTTAGCTTAACCAGCTGGAAAAGGCTGTGGAAGCAGCCCACACCTTCTTCATGGCCAACCCTGAGCACATGGAAATGCAGCAGAACATTGAGAATTACAGAACTATGGCCAGCGTTGGAACGTTCCAGGTGGTAGATCGAGAAGCCAAAGCACACCTGGTGAGCTCTGGGCACCTGCATCTGGCCAGGTGGAGCTAAGTGCGTCTAAGCTTCATTTGGTTCAAAGCAGATTTGTGTAACTGGCCATCTCCAAATGATTCCCAATTCCCCACGAAGTAACATTTTTATACTTTCACAGTTCTCAGATGAAATATTATTTTAATTGTCAGGGTTGAAAAAAATGGAAAGAAAACATAAAAGTAACTTAGAAAAGCAGTATAATATGATGAAAAGTAAAACATGATGTAGCTGTGAGGCAACCTCTCTGAGCCTCAGCTCTCCCTCTGACACTTGTATCTTACACAGGGAGCTGGGGCCAATGTGAGCTGTCGAGGCCACAATATGGTTCCCCCAGTTCCAGCTCCAGTGGTCTTTCCACTGCACCTGTACTTTTTATACTCTGCTTTGTAAAGCCACATAATTATTTGTGTACCTGAACTCCTACCTGGCATCACAATAAGTTGAAAGGACTTGGTTTCCATCTTGGGATGTCACCATTTTCAGTGTGTGAACTCCAAGACCATCTCAGAAAAAGATGATAGAGGAAGGTTTTACATGAAGCCTTTTTTAAAAAAATAAGTTGGCCAATGTCTTCCACCCACATCCGTTGTCTGGTGCTTGTTACGTGGCCCTATCTAGATGCAGAGGGGTTAGAAATTACAGTCCTTGCTCATGCTCTGAAGAAAATGGAACTATGTTATGCCCCTGCCACAGGGATCTAAAACCCATTGCCATTGAGTCGATTCTGACTCAGAGCGACCCTATAGGACAGAGTAGAGCTGCTCCATAGAGTTTCCAAGGAGAGAATGGTGGATCCGAACTGCCGATCTTTTGGGTCGCAGTTGTAGCCCTTAACCACTGTGCTACCAGGGCTCTACTTGCTCAGTCAGTCACCTCTCATTGTTTACAGTTAGTTGAAGTCAGGGAAGTTACACTTCATCTCCCAGGAACAACTCTTTGTTTTCCTTCCGGGGCTCAAGAATTCCAGTATCTCCACCTACCTGAGTAATCCTGAGCCTGTGTTTATCCTGCTATTCAAGCACCTCTTGGGTGCTCTTGAAAAAAAATTTTAAAAAAGTTTTTGTTTTTTCTGTTTCTTTTCAGGAGAGTTATAGTGCAGGAGTTCAACATTATGAGGCTGATGACTTTGAGCTGGCTATCAAGTACTTTGAACAAGCTTTAAGAGAATATTTCAGTGAAGATATGGAGTGCAGAGCCCTGTGTGAGGGACCTCAGAGATTTGAAGAGTATGAGTATTTAGGGTATAAAGCTGGCCTCTATGAAGCCATTGCTGGTAAAGCTGATTTTTTCCCTTTATTTTTTTCCTGATTGTGAAAACTCTATCTGCAATCTATAAAATATATTCCAACAATATAGAAGCATGTATTGTTAAATGTGAAAATCTCATGTATCTATCCCATCCTATCTCCCATAGATAAATTTACATTGCTGAAATTTTCATGAATATTCTCCCAAACTTTTTCATATGCATGTATAGATATTTATGTAATTATTTATAATTATTCTTAATTTTGTATAAAACAGGACTATACTCTAAATACTACTTTTTAGCATAATTCTTTTTTCTTGTTTTCTGCTTAACAATATATTGTGAACTTCTTCTCATGTGAGTACATGAGGATCTACTATATTGTATTTCATGACTGGATAATATTCCATTATATGGGTTCATCATAAATTATTTGATCCAACTTTTAGTCATGAATATTAAGGAGGTTGCAATTTTTCATTATTATAAACAGTGTAGCAGTAATCACTTTTCCATACTCATCTTTAATTACTTGAAAGGATATTTTATTATATATGGGAATTTAATATATGACAAAGTAACATTTAAAATAAGTGGGTAATGTGCGTTATGCAGAAATTGGTGTATTGACTAGCTAACCATTTATGGGAAGAAAAATGAGTTCTCTGCACACACCATACACAAAAATGCATCCTATATATATTAACAATATGAGTGTAAAAAAATAAAACTCCTAGAAGAAAATGCAGGAGGATATTTGTATAATATTAGGGAAGGAAAAGCTCCTCTTGGCATAACAAAAGACAATAAAAATATAGACTTTTGCAAAAGATACAGCAAATCAAATTGATTTACAAATGACAAATGGAAAAAATTTGCAAAGTACTTTATAAACAAAGATATCTTTAATATATAAAGGTAGGTAGATATTATTGCTACCCACTTTCCCTCCCCTTTTTAAATAAGGAATTTGTACCTCAGAATGATTAAATAATGTGACTAAGATGAAGCTGGGAATGAGACCCACACTTTTCTGACTCTAGACCCCGTAGTTTTAAGATCTTACAGTCAAGAAATTGGCAAAGGGTAATTTATTCAATAATAAATGTTTAACAAATATTTGTTGAGCACATATTGTGTGCCAAACTATGAACATATGAAGAGAATGGTCTTCTTCACAGGTACTCAGAGAAATGCAAATTAATGACCTTCATAGCTTCTCCCCAACTTCCAATGTTTCCTAACTCAATAAAAAGCACCACCCACCTAGTAGCTCAAGCCAAATACCAGAAAGTTACCTTTCAACCCATTGTCTCCTTCAATTTCTATTCTCGTCTGATTTATCACTAAACTGATAGCTATTACCTCCTAGTAACCGAAAACCAAACCTGTTGCCGTCAAGTCGACTGTGACTCATAGCGAACCTAAAGGACAGAGTAGAAGTGCCCCATAGAGTTTCCAAGGAGTGCCTGGTGAATTCGAACTGCTAACCTTTTGGTTAGCAGCCGTAGCTCTTAACCACTACACCACCAGGGTTCCCTTACCTCCTAGTAGCACTTAAAAATTCCTGGTTTTCTCCACCCCTTTCGTTACCACCTTGGTTCAGATCAGTAGTAGTATTTAACCAAACCACTATCATAGCTTCCTTGCTGGTTTTCTTGTCCTGGTCAGGTTTACTCTGTATGCAGGCAGGAGCAGTCTTCTGGAAAAATCAAAGTCTGATCACATCACCAACATTTTCCTGCTTAAAACCCTCCGATGGCTTTCATTGCTCTTGTAATAAAACCCAAAACCTATAACGAGGACTTTCATGATCTGGTCCTTCTGTATGTTTACATCCCTTCTCTCTTATTTTTTCTTTGATCCATTTCAACTGGACTTCTTTTAATCTGTTATATATGTCATGCTCGTTTTTACTTCAAGTCCTTCAAAAAGTCCTCCTAACTCACCATCTTGTTCGGTGCTTAACCCTGTGCCTAAGTATAAACCTGTTGCTGTTCAGTCAATTCTGCCTCATAGCGACCCTATCAGACAGAGTAGAACTGCCTCATAGTGTTTCCAAGGAGCGGCTGGCGGATTTGAACTGCCGACCTTTGGGTTAGCACCTGAGCTCCTAACCACTGTGCAACCATGGCTCAGTGCCTAAGTATAGTGACAGGCAAATAGGAGGTGCTTAGTAACTATTTATCAGTGAATAAGTTGATGAATAAATGGAGATAACATCTTTATTAATCATATTTTCAGAGAGTAAATACTCCATGTTTATGAGCGTGTAGGTCATAAAGTTAGTAAGGTCTTTTGAAGGGGCTATTGAGGAACAGAGATCAAAACATAACTAGAAAGTAGAGCAGTTCGCTGAAAATCCGTTTGCCAAATGAACAATTTGCAGCATACCCGGTTATCCCAAATCAGTTCATTTACCCTACAATCAATACAAATATCTGAATTGTTGAGGATTTATTTCAAAGGTTTTGTTGCGCTGACCTCTGCGAAAGCCATTTGCCTACGTTTGTGTGAACACTGTTCATTTGAATGTCAGTGTAATGTGTGTTTCACATTTCAGTTGTGGGTTATTCCTCTGACACTTAATCTTTTATTTAGGAATGGGTAGACTTTTCCTTTACTGTAGTTTACTGCCTTGTATTTTCAGGGGGGTATGTGCCCTGCCTCCACCCCTGCGTTTGCCTCTATACCTGCCTTTACCAATGGCCGCTGAAAAGCTTTGGCAAGCAACCTAGACCTGGTTTGGGGGTTTGACTGACAATTTCTCACAGATTAGCTTTTAGTTGTTTATCTGAGCTGGGAAAGAACAGAGGTCTCCTTCCTTAGGTGCCTTAATTTTTCACACAACCATTCTAATAAAGAAAAGTGAGAAAAAAAAAATTAAGTCCAGACAAAATACAACCTATTATAGAGATATGTTAAAATCTTAGCTATTTGAACCATATCCAAACTATTATGAGAAGGTTAGAAAGCATTCCTGTAGAATTGTCTTGGATCTCAGACTTATTAAAAACATATTAATGACATTTGGTATGGAGAGGAGGAGAATACAACTGATTAAAAGTGATAAGCCGATTCTAACCACGTCAACCATGAGTAGTTCAAAACTGTCCCGGAGGAAAACCAAGCGAATGTATATAGAAACCCAGAAGATTTGAATTTTAGAGTTTGACGGGACATTAAAAAGTGGAGAAAATTACCAATGGCTTCTGGATGCAGTTATTTATTATTCGCCATGCTTGGTGAATCCCTAAAGGAAGTCATTATATCACACTTACTTTACTACTTTTTATATCCTGCCTTGGAAAAATTATTTTCATTCAGATCTTGGGTTCTTGGTGAGTATCTTTTCCTTTCACCTATCATATGGAATTAGGAGAACTACATGTTATAAGGTAAAGAAGAGTACAAATAGCTAAACAGGAGAAAACAGTTGAAGGTTGTTGTTTTTTTTCTTAAGAAATAAGACAACTAGCTATTTCTAACATGCTAATCAAATAAACAAGGAGTCCTGGTGATGCAGCGATTAAGTGCTCAGCTGCTAACCCAAAGGTTCATGGTTCCAGCCCACCTAGCAACATCACGGGAGAAAGACCTGGTGACCTGCTCCTGTAAAGACTGCAGCCTAGAAAACCCTGTGGGGAAGTTCTGCTCTGTCACATGGGGTCACTAAGAGTCAAAATAGACTTGACAGCTCCCAGTGACGACAACAACAATCAAATAAACAGCACTCATTCTTTCTCTCACCTCCTCCAACTAGGGTTAAGAACCCCTGGACTTCAGGGATTCTGTTCAGCTGTCCTGTATGGGATTGCATTAGCCAGATTATGTGAAAGCTGGCATGGTCTCCTGTGCACCAGAAAACACACATTTCCTTCCTGTTGTGTTTTGTGATCTCTCTGCAATATTATCGACATCCAGGATGAACTTCCCCTGAACAGAGAACCTTTTGAAAGAAGGCAGTTGTGGTAAATGAAGTTGTAAAGCCATGAGGTCAGATGACTCTATCACACCCTCAAGGGAACTCGTTTGGCCCAAGCATGAATGAACCATTCTCTTTCTAGAAAATGGCACTTCCATCTTCATTGTAAAAAGCAAGGTTGGGGGGATTGTAGGAGATGTTTTCTCCTCTGGGACATCATCACTTGTGTTTTCTCAGCTCCTACTTTGATGAGATAGTGCCCAGAGCTCAGGGGGGTATGCTTTAGGTTCTTGAAATCACTGTTTTTCAAGCTGGAGAGGGTGGGAGCAATAGAAAGAGGAATACAGAGAAAAAATGAAGGGCTTAATCGAATTCTCTAGCTTTCATCTTTTTCCCTACTTTACTAGTCCCTAGAGTATCAGAGTATAAAATTTCTAGGTGATGGGCTAATTTATAACTGGGTAGAAAAGGAGGCCTAGTGCCTTAGCGGTTAAGTGCTCTGCTGCTAACCAAAAGTTCGGCTGTTCGAATCCACCAGCTGATCCATAGGAGATAGATATGGCAGCGTGCTTCTGTAAAGATTATAGCCTTGAAATCCTATGGGGCAGTTCTACTCTGTCCTACAGGGTCGCTGTGAGTCAAAATCGTCGACACACAACAACTTTGCTGTATTGCTATCCGACTAGGAGACCTTCACAAGCCACTTACTTTATTTGTAAGAAGATTTTTCAGTTATGAAGTGAGGATGCTAATGTCATCAGTCTCAAAGTGTGTGGTAAGAGGAGGAATGGCCCATGTAACTGTGCACCGTGACTTTGAAGCTTAGGATTCAGCCGTCTGAGGTAACACACTTCTTGGTCCTATCTTCCAGATCACTACATGCAGGTGCTAGTTTGTCAACATGAATGTGTGAGGGAACTTGCCACCCGCCCTGGCCGGCTCTCCCCCATTGAGAACTTTCTTCCTCTGCATTATGACTACCTGCAGTTCGCCTACTATCGAGGTAAAGCGTGGATAACCAATGAAGACCTTTGCAGGGTTGTTGTTCATCATTACAGACATTGCGTTTTTGTGGTTTAGTCTTCTCTATTCTTCAATTTATCACCAAAGCAATAGGATTTTGTGCCTTTTCTCTCTCATTTCACATCACTACAGCTCAGGATAAGAGAAGCAGGAGGTGCAACTCCGTGTGGACTGAGTGCAGGCTTTAAAGTTGTGATAATTCCTGGAAGTTATACTAGACGGGTACTTTGTATGATTTTTAAATTTAATTTTTTTAAATGTAAATGTGAAGTGCTCGACTACTAGCAAAAAGGTTGACTATTCGAACTTACCTAGAGGCCCCTTGAAAGATAGGCCTGGCGATCTGCTTTGGAAAGATCACAGCCTTGAAAGCCCTATTGAGCAGTTCTACTCTGTACACATCGGGTCACACATCGGGTCTCCTTCCCCTGTCCCATCAACTTAGTTCCATGCCTTATGATCCACAGTTTCTTATGTATCCTTCTAAAATTTTATACGTGAGTACCAAATACACACCCGTTTATTTTCCCCTTTTACACTTAAGGTAGCATATTATCTACACTATTCTATACATGGCTTTCTTCACTTATAAATATACATCAGATATCT
Source organism: Dugong dugon (assembly GCA_030035585.1). Classification (NCBI taxonomy): domain Eukaryota; kingdom Metazoa; phylum Chordata; class Mammalia; order Sirenia; family Dugongidae; genus Dugong; species Dugong dugon. Next base: position 25,747,122 of record CM057466.1, read on the forward strand.
TTTTAGTAGGTTGGGCCTATGAAATTGTCATTTGCTTAGGTCAAAAATGGTCAAATTTTGGCAGTTTTATATGGTTCAGCCTAATTGTATCAATACATATAAAGCTTTCTCATTAATTTTTATTTACATTTGCCTATCATTGTACTGGAAACCCTGGAAGCATAGTGGTTAAGTGCTATGGCTGCTAACCAAAAGGTCAGTAGTTTGAATCCACCAGGCACTCCTTGGAAACTCTATGGAGCAGTTCTCCTCTGTTCTGTAGGGTCACTATGAGCTGGAATCGACTCGATGGCAATGGGTTTGGTTTTTTGGGGGTATCATTGTACTATATTTAATGTGTTTCCTTATTGATGGACCTCGGTGGTGTTTGTAAACTTTTGTTATTACAGTCAATGTTCTAATGAATAACACTTTATATATATCATTTCACATCTACACACAAATACCTGTGGGATAAGTTACTAGAAGTATGACTGTTGGGTCAATGGTTTTTACCCATTCATAATTTTGATAGATGTTCCAAATTTTCCTCCTTATGGAATATATTTCCTTTTCTTCATCAGCAGAATCCATTGTCAGCCTTTTAGATCTTTCTGACTCCATTAAGTGAAATATGATATCTAAATATAGTTATAGTTTATGTTCATCTTATTGAGAAAGAGATTGAGCATCTTTTCTTATGTGCAAGAACAGCTCATAGAATTTAGGTGGCTGACTTTGACCTTATGTGTCATGTAGGCTAACGTTCTCATTTTACAGAGAAGTGACTTGCTCAAGGTCACATGGCTTGTTAATTCCTGCTACCATGCTCTGCCTGTTATTTCTCACTAGCTCCAGTATCAGGCTGCCTTATGTGGAGGTCAGTAGTAAGCAAAGTATTCTCTTTAAAAATAATAAGAAACAGCCTGGAGCCAACATTTTTCAGCTGCTTTGGCAAATCTCTCCCTTTCCTAAAGCCAAACATTACTCATCATCCTGGCACTGATGGCAAATAATAAATCATGTGTTCAAGTCATGGGCAGTGAATGCAAAGGAGTCAAGAGGATTGCTTAATTGTGAGCATTCTTTTAAAAAATCAGAGTCCTCTCAGATTATATATGTCTGAAGGAAAACATCAGTTTAAAAGAAATCCAGTGTTGTGATCTGTTTGAAAACAAGGCAGACGGTATTTCAAAATTCCCCTTTTATATCTAAATATTTCTGTAGCAGACAGTTCATAGTCTAAATATCCTTGCAAGTTGCTATTAGTAATGCACTGCTGGTGGACTTGCTGGAGTAGTACAGTGAGGAAATGGTGTGGGCAGAGTCCTCCATGGCATTTGGGATCCTATGAAGAACTCTTGTAGAAGGTCACCCTAAGATGTTTACTGAACCCAAAATCAGTAAGAAAATCAGAATTAACTCCTAAATTCCTGCTCTTTTTCTCTGTATTAAAGAATATAAGTTGCCAATAAACATCATCAGGTGGAAACTTTTGATGATTTATGCAAAACATCCGGCACCAAAGCTTAGTACAGGCAGTACCTGTTGAATACCTGAAATCACCTCCCTCCTTTTATCCGTGACTGTTTCTGCCTACTCAGCCCAGCCTCTCCTAATCTTCCCACTTGTTGATGTCAAAGCTGACCTCTTATACACATGTTGAAGTATCTTCTAGAAATCCTTTGAGCAAACCTAGGCTGACTCTAATGCTGTAACTCCTTGACCTTTCAGTTGGTGAATATGTAAAAGCTTTGGAGTGTGCTAAGGCTTATCTTCTATTCCATCCTGATGACGAGGATGTCCTAGACAACGTGGATTACTATGAGAGTCTGTTGGATGACAGCATTGACCCAGAATCCATTGAGGCCAGAGAGGTGAGGCCGGGGATCTGAGAGGAAACTCTTCATTCTGCTGTATCTGTGAAAGAGATAGTAAAAATACATTACTACTCTTAAAGATACCTAGCAACTTAGTAAAGGTTCTAGTATTCAATTCCTCTGAGCTTTAATTATTGCTGCCAGAAGTGTTGTTTTTCCACTGAAGGCTAGTTTGTGAACATCTGTTGAGCTGGGACATTTTTATAGTTCTGAGTATTTCTTTTAGCCCATCTGTCAACCGTCTAATGAAAAATATCTCCACTTAAACATTTATCATACCACTTAGCTATTATTTAAATATAAATGTCTTTCTTTTTCTTCCCCCCTCCAGGATTTGACTACGTTTATGAAGCGTCATAAAATGGAATCTGAACTGATAAAATCAGCTGCAGAGGGTCTTGGATTTTCTTACACTGAACTGGTAAGAACAAAGAGGAAAGAGAAAACATTTGTTAAAACAACGACCAAGTGGCCTTTATGTTTTCATTCCTCACCCCCATTTCTGAAGATGCTACACTGCAGCCTCGAGTTAGCAAAGACTGGGGGAAACAGGTTTACTTGATATGTGACAAAACGTGAAAAGGCTTTAATTGATTTCCATATAACTGAGATCCAAAGTCAAAAGCAAATGTATCTGGACAGAAACATCTTTATTTTGTACATGATGCATTTGCCTCAGGATCGTTTTATTTTCCCAAATTCTAGACGCAGCATTTTATATTTTTTCTTAGTGTTTGTTACCTAAACATTTATTAAAACTCCCAAACCAAACCTGTTGCTGTCGAGTAGATTTCGACTCATAGTGGTCCTATAGGACAGAGTAGAGCTGCCCATACAGTTTTCTAGGCTGTAATCTTTACGGAAGCAGATCACCAGGTCTTACTCCCAAGGAGCGGCTGGTGGGTTCGAACCACTGACCTTTCGAATAGCAGCTGAGTGCTTAACCACCAGATCTCCTTTCCTAAACATTGCAGGGACTTCAAAAAGAACAAAATCAATCACAGTTCTCCTACTCATCATGCTGACTTTTCTCCACTTTCCCTTGGTGACTTTTTGTTTGTTTATTGTAGTTACAGTGAAAGTTTACGTTTCACGTTAGTCTCTCAGACAAAAATGTATACATACGTTGTTACGTGATCCTAGCTGCTCTCCCTATACTGTGACAGCACACTCCTCCTTTCGACCCCTGATGTCCTGTGTCCATTCACCCAGCTACTGACCCTCTCTGCCTTCTCATCTCACCTCCAGACAGGAGCTGCCCATTTAGTCTCATGTATCTACCTGAGCTAAGAAGCACACTCTTCAGGAGTATCATTTTATGTCCCACAGTCCAGTCCAATCTTTGTCTGAAGAAGTCAGCCCCGGGAATTGTTTTAGTTCTGGGTTGACAGAAGGTCTAGGGACCATGCTTTCTGGGGCTCCTCCAGTCTCAAGTCAGACCATTAAGTCCAGCCTTTTTACTAGAATTTGAGTTCTGCACCCCACCTTTCTTCTGCTCCGTCAGGGATCCCATGGTGACTTCTAATCATTTTTAATATGAAGACATAAATTTAGAAGAACTAGAGCTGTATTATCGATATGTTTGTGCACTGACTTTTATTTAGGAAGATAACATAAGCAACTTCTGTATTTGCATCTTTCAAAATTACTTTTAGCTACATATATATAGAGTTAATATACAATAATTAAAGTAACCATTCTCCTGCTTCAGGATATTCTAGATTATTACTGATCTTTCTTTTCTACTGTACCTAATGCATTCAGTACTTTTTCCCTCTGTTGAATTATATCCATAGAATAAATTCCCAGAAGTGGGATTACTCTGCCATCAAAGGGTGTGAAAAGTTTTAAAGCTCTTGAAACTAAACTGCTTTCTTAAAAGAGTTTTCTGATAGCTTTACTACTCCTAGTAATGCATAAAAGTATCACTTTACCACACATTTCTCAGCAATGAAAAATAACGTTCTAAAATGACTTATATTACTCATATATTACATAAAAAATGGCATGTCATTGTTGTTTTAATTTGGATTCCTTCAAAGGTCACCAAGAATAAACTTTTTTCCGTATTATTATTAGTAATTTTCCTCTTATTTGAACTGACTATGCTTTTGTTCATTTATCTGGTGGGTACTGTATAAGTTCTTTATATAATACTATAATTTGCAACGTATTTTTTCCCTTTCTGTCTTACTTATGTCACTTTTCTCTCTTTCTTACCTAACATTTCTAATGTAACATTTTTAATATTTATATACAGCCCCTACTTACTATTTTTTTAAAATTGTGTTATCTCAAGACACACCTGAAAAATATCACTTACTTTATGGTCCTGTACAGATAACTAGCCAAGCTGGATTTTTTTGTTGTGGTTATTTTGTTGTTGTGTTATCCATAAAACATAAAGGAGTTGGACTGAGGGACCTTTCAAGTGTCTACCTACAGAAAATTCTAAGTCACATTTTTGGGCAAAAGGATGGATGCTCAGCTAATTCCATGTTTTTATTTCATTTATTTTTTTATCCACTGGTGCTTCCTTTTTTGTCTTTGACAAAATCACATCATCCTTGGCCTTCCTTTGCATTTAAAAAAAATTAAAAATCTATATTGTATCTTAATAAAATATGCAAGTTTCATAATATTTTAGGTCTTTTGTGTATTTAAGTGTCTATTTTATTTATTTTTTAATCTTATTTCTGTAAATGATGTTTTAGTGATAAAATTACAGAGGCGTTTTTAATTTAAAACAGAATTATTGGATCAGATACGGAGGACGACAAGATGAGAATCGGTGAGTCACCCATTCAGAACACATCGTTTATTTTTGATGAGGAGAAATACTTACAGTCATAACCTATTATCACTTGAGATAGACAAGGAGATATAATTACAAGAGTTCCGAGCTAGGAATTAGGAGCTCTGCATCCCGGTCCCAGCTCTTCCTGTCCCTTCTGTGGGACCTTACATAATTCATCTACCTCCCAGAGTCTCCTTTTAATTCCAGTGAAAGAATTGCATTACGTGATTCCTGAGGGTTAATATTCTCTGATTCCAAATAAGAGCAAGTTCCATGTTATTGTTCATTTATTATTTTTTTCTTTTATTGTACTTCAGGTGAAGGTTTACAGAACAAATAGTTTCTCATTAAACAGTAGTGCACGCATTGTTTTATGACATTGGTTAACAACCGCACGACATGTCAACCCTCTCCCTTCTCGACCTTTTTTGTTTTGGTGAAAATACACACAGCCAAAGATACAGCATTTCAAAAATTTCTCCATGCACAGTTCAGTGACATTGACTACACTCTTCCAATTCTGCTGCTATTCTCGCTTTAGATGAAGGTTACAGAACAAAATAGATTCTCATTGAGCAGTTAGTACACATGTTGCCCTATGACAATGGTTAACAACCTGTTATTTTTCATTTATTAATAGAAAATCTTTAAAAGTTCTTTTTAATGGTGAATTTCATTACTATATTTGTTTGAAAGCAAGACACTCGGGCTGTTACACTGCAAGATAAAATACTCAGTGATGTACAGTGGTCAAAGCACAATACTAGATGCTCAGAGCATTACAAAGATGCACAAGACATTTTTTTCCTGCTCTGTTGAGACTCAGAGTCTAATCTTAAGAATATTAAATTATGCATGCAATTAACTGTAGTAAAAGCTGCAAGGGAGATTTAGAGGAGTAAAATCAGGCACGCTCGTTAAGAAAAATAGAGAAGAGCTTTGTGGAGGCAGTGACATTTAATTTGATCTTGAAAGACAGGTGAGCTTCTGTATAACAAAAACATACCAATATTGGAATCATAGACTACTTGGGTAAAATATCCTTTGCCTTTAAACATCTTTATTCATTTGGAAGTTGCTATTTCAACTTTTTTAAATGGACAGAGTCCCTTCTGGAGTGAATGTGGAGGAGGCAGAAGTTCATGGATTGTCAGTGGGAAGAAAGTCATCACCCAAGATAGAACGAGACCTAAGAGAGGGTAAGTACTTATACACTGTTCAAGGAGGAAGGAAGGAATGGGGTTTGACCAGTTTTTATCCAGATCAAGACAGAGCCAACTTTCTTTGGAAATTAAAGAATAGGACTAAGCTATTACAATTTGTGAGCGTCTGAAAGGAAGGCTTAAAAACAGGAATGTCTCAGATTAGTCTATCATTACCTTTGGTTTCCAGCAAAAGTGCTTCCATGTCTACATCTGTTTCTGTAGACAGGGAGCCTGTGAGCCAGGCAGGGACTGTATCACCATCCTGAGTTGAGTACCCGAGGCTAACATGGCTTACTGCCGTCACACAGTGAGTGAGCGAAGGCAGTGTGGAATGGACCACCTCTCAGGGGAACTTGGAGAAGGGAAAGGTCACGTAGGATATCAGATTAGTTAACCTCAGATGCTTGAAACATACAGGAACTTAGCAGGGCTTTAACAGACACGTGGAATTTAGATTGAATTGAGATGGGTGGGAGGGAACCTTCCAGTGAGGAAAACAAGTTGAGCGTGGCACAAAGATCAAAAGAGGAAAACATTATGTGGCTACTTGTGTAAGGCTAAAATTAGCAGATACGCCGGCGGAAACCCACTGCTGTCCAGTTGATTCCAGCTCATAGCGACCCTATAGGACAGAGTAGAACTGCCCCATAGGATTTCCGAGGAGCGGCTGGTGAATTTGAACTGCTGACCTTTTGGTTATCAGCCTAACGCTTAACTAGTGCACCACCAGGGCCCCACACAGGTGGAGTGTTACCAAAAATAGCTTTTAAATAAGATTAAACGTTATTATAATAATGGACTATTAGCAATAGCTCTAATAGGGGTATGAATTCTTAACAAATATTATTATTATTTCTATGTGTTTTTTTAATTTCTCAAGCAAATTTACATGTAATTTAATACAGCATCTCATGTAAGACAAGTCTCCCCATTTCACAGCCAAGAAAACCGAGGCTCGTGGAGATCAATTTGCCCAAAGTCTCACAGGGTATAGCAGGTTGGTAAGGCATTGGAACTCAGGTTTTTAAATCTACACCCAATTTTCAGTTCTTTACCTGCTGCATGAAACATAGAAATGTCCAGTTATACAAAATGCATCCCCCATTGATTAAATAATTGCAAAATAAGAAGAGCTTTTTACAAACCTACCCTGAGAAGGAGAACAGTACTCCCTTCCCCAACAAAAGAGCTGGTCAGCACATTCCTCCAGCTGATTTGAAAATATCTGGCTCTCTACAGCTCTCACATTGCCCATCCCTTTCCTGCTTTAGTTTCCAAGTCAGTCTGAGGCAGTAAACAGGAAAATATGCTCATCTGATCTGACCTGGACCTCAGTTTGTAGCCACAAAGCCCAGGCTGTTTTACAACTGCCAGAGAGATTCTTGGTCAACCAGAGTTCATGTTGCTTTTCAGGCTGAGAAGTCATCCAGGAAGTGCATGCTAATAAGTCAGCACTCTGCTGTAAAGGTTTGGGAAACACCAGTGCACTTGCCAACTTTCAAAGCATTTTTTCCTCTGGCTACCAGGGAATGTGATGACCAGCCACTGACTAGGAGGGCTAACAGGCAGACTAGAAGACTACATTTGATGGAGAAAGCTCGTGATTGGCTGGGTTATCAAATTCTACCATTTCTGGGATTTTTTTTTTAGTTGGAGGTGGCTAATAGATCTTAAGATGCTCCCTGGGAACCACTACAAAGCCTTCTGTCCAATCACCAGACATCCAAATAGGATCTGAATTAAGAACAGGGATAGATATGAAGGTCACAATGGAAAAAAAACAAAAAAACAAAAAACCACTTTTGCATATTAGTTTTGCTGAAAGCAAACGTCAGGGAGGCCAGAAAGGAGCTGTGCTTCACAGAGTGTGTTTCAGCATTTCTCATCTTCCACCAAGGGATACTGTCATCTGCTCAGTTTCCTAATAGTATTTAGTAGCAGTTGTACATTGCAGGGATCTGAAGCATTAAGATGAGAGTGACGCAGGGCTATATCCTAGAGTGACTCCAGCCCGTGGAATATGCATGTCAGCTTACTATACATATCTGTTCCTCATCCGTTCTCCTTCAACCACCAGTTTTCCAAAGGTCCTGCTAGATAACAACCCTGGAATCACTGAAGGTACGGTAGAAATAATGCTGGACTTGGAATCAGGAGCCAAGGTTTCAACGTTGTCTGATCTGCTGTGCTCCTCTTTAATGGAGAGCAAGATAATCTCTCTGGGTTTTAGGCTCCTCAACTGTACAAGAAGGATGGTAACATTTGTAAGATGATGAATGTGAGAAGTCTTTTTATAAACTGTAAACAAAAATGAAACAAACCGGTTGCCGCTGAGTCCTTTCCTACTCGTAACGACCCTATAAGACAGAATAGAAGTGCCCTGTAGGATTTCCAAGGACTGGCTAATGGATTCGAGCAGCAGACCTTTTGGTTAACAGCCAAGCTCTTAACCACTGCACCACCAGGACTCCATAAACTGTAAAGGGATGTCTTATAAGAAGGCCTTCTGGTCTGCACGCCCCCTGTGATACCTTGAGTGACGCTGTGATATTTATGGTAAGATGATTCCTGTTGTGGTGAGATGCAGGCAATAAGCACTGGACTGCCTTCCTTGCAAAGGAGTATTTTCCTAGATGATCCCTCTTTATGGCAACCAGAGAACCAGAGCCAAGCACATACTTCATGAATGAGAGAAGAATTAAGTTGTTTTGCTAAATCTCTTTGGGCTGTGGTTAAGAGTTAGCTGGAGCCATCAAACCAGACCCCAGGAACCACAACTTATCGGACTACATTTTTATTTTCATTTGAGTGTTTTCCTCTGTCTGGCGTGCTACTGGTCATCTGTAGGCTAGTAGCCTTGCCTTTTGAATGGCAGAGTTTATTTTTCCCTTGCTGTTGTTTTTCCATTTAGTTGGTGGGTGGGTAGTTGGATATTTTTTGTTCTAATATGAGTGTGGATATCTCTGTATAAATCTCTATGCTCACTGAGAATTGTTTAACTACAGGAAAGGCAGATGACTACTACAGGTTCTCCTTGAACCTGTCTGGGTTTAAGCATTTAAGAGTTCATGTTGTATTCTATTTCTTCACCTGATATTTGTATGTTACTAATAGCATAGTTGGGGGAATTTTCAATATTCTGATAGCTTTCTTCTAAATATATTCCAGTATGCCATGTGCTTATTAAGATGTGTCAGTCAGAACAGAACACAGCATACCAAGCACTTAATAAAGTTAATTATAATAAACCAAAAAAAAAAAAAACCCATTGCCGTTGAGTCGATTCTAACTCATAGTGACCCTATAGGACAGAGTGGAACAGCCCCATAGAGTTTTGAAGGCTGTAAATCTGAAGGGCCGCTGGTGGGCTCGAGCCACCGACCTTTCAATTAGCAGCCGAGCAGTTTAACCACTGTGCCACCAAGGCCCCTCAATAATTATAATAATAAGAGTAAATACTTACACAGAGCATAAGAGTGGTAGCCACTATTCTAAATGCTTCAGATTTAGCAACTTTAACATCATATTTTGAAAATGAGCTAATTATATTTAATGCAAGACATCCTCAACATAGAAAACTAGGAAAACATGGCAAAGTACAGGCCAATCCATTTCATTAAAGCCCTCAGGTGTCTTATCTTCCATTTCTATTTGAGTTTTATATTAGGATTTGCTTTTTCAGTGAACCTAAAAGTATCATATCTTTCTTGATCAAAGGATATCTCTCTGTATATTTCTAAATGGGAGAGCCTACAGATCATACTTTCAAATATTCAAGAACCTTAATTTGGCTATGACTCGATCAATTATATAGATTTAGAGAAACCTTCCCCAAACTGTGTTCTATGTTAAGAGAAGGGAAGGGAAAAAGTGAAGAAAGGAGGGAGGGAGGGAGGGAGGATACTATGTGCAATTAAAGTATGAGAACTGCTGTGCTGTATCACTTTTTAGGAAATCCACAATGCCATTTCACACGTTAAAAGCTCCAAGAAGTCTTCATAACTTTTATTTAACTCAGCACTTCCCAAATACATATGATGAAAGCACTTTTTTTTAGCGAAATGTTGTCTTCAGAACAAAGTTTAAAAAACATTGCATTAGAGAAACATATCATTATTATTATTCATCTAAAAGGAGAGAATATGGTCCTGAAATTAGGGGCTTTTGAATATATTTTTAGAATCCAATAGTTCTCTATTTCTAAGTTTTGGCAAAAATTAAAAAAAAAAGTTAAACAGGGCCACTAGTGGGTTGTCTGAATGACCACCTCATAGCCAAGTACTACCACGAGTTGTCATACCTTAGTAGGTATGGGTGCATCTACAGTTACATTAAAACCAGCTGGTACAAATGAATCAATGGTTCAGTGGTTGCAGACTAGCAAGAAGTAAAGTGGAATGAACTTATAGCATAAATAATGTACTAGCAGTAGATGAAGGCCAAGTAGTATCACAGTACACTTCTATGAATAAAGATTTTGTCTTAGACAGAAGAAGTTGTGTTGAATACAGCCATCACACAACATAGAACTACAAAGAATGCCGGCTCAAAAGAACCTGGGCCAGAGGAGTCAGTACTAGATTCAAGTTGAAAGTTGCTTTTTAGTTTCAGCTGAATAAGATCAATCATTTCATTAATATTGTTAGTTTTAATTTAGTTCGTTTTATGGCTTTGCTTTACTTTAATCATGTAAATTGGTTTTGGTATTATTGTGCTATAAAACTATAAAAAATAATGTATACATAGTTTTGTGACTGCATATAACGAAGTAACATTACAGTAAACCTAATTTTTCAGCTCTGTAGCTCCTTGGGGAATATTTTGCTTTAACAGCTAACCATAGATTACTTGAGATTGAGAAACACTGGTCTAAATAATGGTTTACTCTTTTAATACTCTATTAATCATGGTCTGTTATGATTCTTTTATCCTAACTACACCAATAAACACTTGGTAGTGCTGTTCCCAGCTTAACTAATCCATTTTACAGAAATAAAGTAGACATCAGTTTCTCCAGTGTGTTGATGGTCATTATTGGACTGGGGAGAAGAAGGGAGGAGTTGTGTTATCCCCACTCCCTCCATGGTAAACTGCTGTTACTGACAAGCGTGTGTCCAATCCCTTGTTATTGTTGTTAGTTACCTTGGAGTCAGCCCCTGACTCATGGGCACCCCATGCACAGTGGTATTAGACAGTTGTGATCCACAGAGTTTTCACTGGCTGATTTTCAGAAGTAGATCGCGAGGCCTTTTTTCCTAGTCCATTTTAGTCTGGAAGCTCCACTAAAACCTGTTCAGCATCATAGCAACACGAAAGCCTCCGCTGACAGGGTGGTAGCTGGGGTTTGAAGTGCATTAGCTGGACTTGAACCTGGGTCTCCTGCATGGATGGGGAGAATTCTACCACTGAGCCACTACTGCCCACCTCAGGTCCCTTGGGAATATGATAAAGAGTTGAGAAAAACTGTTTTCCATTCTATTCACTTTGTATTGTTCAAGGTGGTTGTACTCTGTTACATCTTCAGATTTCCTCTCCATAAGACCAGAAGCTTTGTCTTTGAGTTCTACTCTCTATGAGGGAAAGACCTTATTAAGTCTGGATTTTGTAATTTCACCACACTAACGTGTCCAATAACATCAACTTCTGAAGGGCCTCCATGGGTCTAATTTCATAAAGTTGTGGGCTCTATTTGGGGAGAGAGAAAATGCCTATAAGAAACCTTCCTGTATAAAACAGCAATATAAAGAATTTGTCCAGAGAGCAGAGAAAAAGAAATACTCCAAAAGCAAAAACATACAAAGGCATTTAGGGGTGGGAAGAAGACTGGGAAAGGAGTCAGTTGACTTAGGTGTGACAGGCCTGAAGGCGCATTTACTACCTCGGCTACCTGGTGGAGGCATTGCTCTAGATAACAGTAAAACAGATCTGTTTGTCATGCCTGAGAGACACAAACATCCAGTCATTGCATATGATGTTGTAACAGAAGTATGAACCAAGGGCAGTGGAGAAGGGTGAGCCCAGCTGCCCAAGGAATTCTGGGACGTCTTCTCAGAGGAGGATCCTATGAGATGCCCAGTCTACTTTGGAGAATCATCACTGGAATCAAATGAAAAAATACTTTATTAATCTCCAAATACTATTTAGATGTAATATATTATTATGACATATGGGGAAACCTGGTAGTCAAACATCTGCCTTTTTCCTGAATCTATATTTGTGTTTATCAAACTTCTGAATTTATAATTTGCAGTTGCATTCCTAAATATTCATGAAGAAACTGACCCTCCCAGAACCGCACATTGAAAGCGATGAGTGTTCTGGGCTTCCCCCCTGGAGACAAGGTAACAGGGAGGGGAATGTACTCTGTCATTTCAGGTGGCCCTCTGCTCTACGAGAACATCACATTCGTCTATAACTCGGAGCAGCTGAATGGGACTCAGCGAGTTCTCCTGGATAATGTCCTGTCAGAAGAACAGTGCCGGGAGCTCCACAGCGTGGCCAGTGTGAGAACTGGAAGAGGGAGGGGAGTCCAACTCTGCTGGCCTGGCCTCAGCCTGGTGGTGCTTTGGCGCCATTTTGGTCCTGGTCTCATTTGGAGCCAGGGAACAAGACCCAAAATTTCACTGTCTTTAGGACAGGGACATTGATTACAGAGGCACATTCATAGCCTTTGGGATGGGATGATTTTAGTTTTGTTCAGGTGGCATCTGGGCAAATCATGGGTGAATTATTTTTGGGGGTGATGCTGTTTTTGGTGATGCCATGTTTTCTCACTAATGGAATGGATGCTAAATCATTGTTTGTTGGTAGTTTTTTTATTATTTGAAAAAATGGGGTGCCAGTTGCAAGTGGGCCATATTTTTTCCATGTTCCATGTTCCATGAAGCACATCACATATGCAGTACATATCTGTCCCAAGGCCCAGGAAGTGCATCACAAACTATTTTCACCACCAAAATAACACATTTACTTGAGTATTTCTGAAAGCTGGTAACTATACCTTCCCAGTAACACAAAGGAAATAGTAAACATACTTGCAAGCCTTATCTCACTGTACAGAAGCCAAAAGATGTAAAGGTTTCATGCAATCACTCCTCCGGGAAGCATCCCCTCATACCAGTCGCTCTCAGCACTCAGTGTGGTGCAGAACAACTTCCTTGTTTTTTGGTACTTGCACCAGTATCCACTACAACGCCAGGACATACTAAAGTGGCTCAAATGCCTATCAGTAAATCTCCAGGGGCAGAAACTATAGCTGGAACATATGCGTACCATTGCTTGTTAAAGAGTTAATTCCTAAACCAATAGCCACGCAGCATGTTCCCTGTAGTATAATGTCACTGGGAAAATCCAACAAAAATATAAATGCCCTGAAAAACAGAGAGAGCCATAAAAACCTAAGTATTTTTAGCCAATAATTAAGCAACATATTAATAATTTACATGCTACTCATTTCTTCAAAAAAAGAGGCTGTAGTTTATACTGAAAATGTTACGTTTAAATAAAGATATCGCTTTTGATTGGGAAAATTAATTATACCAGGAACCTGTAATCAGCTGGGCATGGATCTGAGTATTGACTTTGGTTCTCTGTTTTCTGGCAGCCAAGGCAAAAAGGGAAACCTGATGACTCCACAGTTGCCATTGATAAAGGATCTTCTTGTATTTTGCTTCCAGGGAATCATGCTTGTTGGTGATGGATACAGAGGAAAGACTTCACCCCATACTCCCAATGAAAAGTTTGAAGGTGCAACTGTCCTGAAGGCCCTCAAGGTAAAGTCTTCACTTCTATTGGGTTTGGGTTCCTAAGTGTCAATCCCAAGACTTTCTGTGAATGACAGATACAGGGAAGAGGAAAGTTTAAAATCTCCACTTCCCAGGACAATTGAAGGGAGCGTAGTATGGAATGGCATCTTCGTTGTTCTTATTCATCCATTCCTCGTCTGGCATCCATTTACCAAACTTCACATTTCCTAACTTCGTACCTGACAAATAAGGTGCAACCCCGTCCTCAAAGAGCTGATGGTCTAATAGTGAAAACATACCCAAACGAGTAATTACCTTCTGCTGCAAAAGGTGTTGTCAGAGAGGAATGAAGAAAGTTCTGTGAGAGAAGAGAGGTAGGAGTGACTAACCTCCCTTTGCAGTTGGGAAGAGCTTACTTTATTGACTTATTGTCCTAAACCAAATCCACAAGTGTGTACATTCCCATTAGTCAACACAGAGACAAGCCATAATATATTGGTTTAATGAAACCTAGGGTCTGTTTTCTCAAGCCCTTCAATCAACTCCGTGGTTTCTAATGTTCTTCTTTTTCTTCAGTTTGGTTACGAAGGCCGGGTCCCACTGAAGAGTGCCCGTCTGTTTTATGACATCAGCGAGAAGGCTCGAAAGATTGTACAATCCTATTTCATGTTGAACTCAACCCTGTATTTTTCCTACACGCACATGGTCTGCCGAACAGCCCTGGCTGGTGAGATTCCAGTGTCTGAACTTGTTCTGCTCTCCCCACAATGCAATGGGAAAGAAAACAATGCAAAGCAAAGCTCTGTTGCGTTTTAGACTAAGAGATTAGGAGAGTGCTAATGTCCTAAAGCAAAAGAAGCTCCCTAACTCTTACTCCTTCCTTCCCTCATTTTCTCCACTTTGGTCACTTGAAGTTCCAGAAGCCTCTCACTTAAACCTGTTTTCTTTTTCAACCCCACTTCTACTTTCCTGTCATGCAAAAAACCTTTTCTTCACTAGGTTTCTCTTTCTGGAGAACCAGAAACCAGGAAATTACAGTCACCATTATGTCCACAGGAGCCCTGGTGGCACGGTGCTTAAGAGCTTGGCTGCTAACCAAAAGATCAGCAGTTTGAATCCACCAGCCGCTCCTTGGAAACCCTATGGGGCAGTTCTACCCTGTACTGTAGGGTCACCATGAGTCAGAATCGACTCGATGGCCGTGGGTTAGGATTTCAGCTTATTATGTCCACAAGCATTGAATGGAATCAATGAAAATGAAGGGATTATTGAGAGAAACGTTCTTAAAAAGACAGAGACCGTCTCACTGCCTGCTTGTCATGGTTTATTCTGTATGTCCTCTCCTACCTCCTGCTGAGTTGGAAGGGAAGAATAACGTCACGGAGTGGACTTCTACACTTGTGACATTGCAGCGAAACCAAAATAATTTTTATTCTACATTCTCATTGCATCCTCATGTATTTGCTGCTGCACAAGAAGTAAAACCCATGAAATGCATAGAATTTATATAAAAACCCAAACACCCGTTGCTGTCCAGTCAGTTCTGACTCATAATGACCCTGTGGGACAGAGTAGAACTGCCCCATAGGATTTCCAAGGAGCCGCTGGTGGATTCAAACTGCTGATCTTTTGATTAGCAGTTGTAGCTCTTAACCACTGTGCCACCAGGGCTCCAGAATTTATATATGCATCTTTGTATCAGAGCACCTTTAGAGTTGTACCCACAAGTGTGACTTGCCGAAGGTTTCACATCAAGTTAATGCTAAAGCTGGACCAGAGTCTTCGATTGCCTGCCCAGTGTTCTTTCATCTATTCTGCCCTGCCTTCTGTCCCCCTAGATTTGCAACAGACACCAGGAATGGGAGAAGACAGATTGTCAGCTTTGCTGTGGAGGTTACCACATTCCATCGCTCATCCTTCCCTGTCCCCTTTTCTGGCAGGTCAGCAAGATAGAAGAAATGACCTCAGTCATCCCATTCATGCCGACAACTGCCTGCTGGATCCAGAGGCCAATGAATGCTGGAAGGAGCCTCCGGCTTACACATTCCGGGACTATAGGTACCGCCAGCAGCCACTTTGAAATCAAGCTTTCCTGCCGTGGTTAACAAAACCCCATAGAATCTAAAAGCTGCTCTGTTGCTTACTATCATATTCACCTCTGTGAATCCCAGACTCTCAGGTCATCTCTGGAAGAGCCAGCACAAGTAAGAAAAAATGCCTTATCATCTCATGGTTTTAATCTTAAAAATCATGCCCAGTTTGCATCCTGTTCCACGGTGTACATTTTTGTTTTAATATAAAAAGTTGATTTCTTTTTCCCTTTGACACTTCTCGGTCCTCACTGAAACATATTCCTTGTGCACGTCTATCTCAGTCTGAGAGCACAAGGGCGTTGTGTCTCGATACTCAGAGGGGTCTTGTCACTTATGTCTCATCCACGTGCATGAAGTCTGTCTGCACTTTATAAATAAGGAACCAGACAGTCAGGAGAAACGATGTTTTCTATTGTTGAAATAGATATTTTGGTGTATAAAGGGAAGAGTCGGAGTTGCAGTCACTATGTATATAATAGCTTATTAATTGTGATTACACTGGGCTCTCTACAAAGACATTTACTGAGCGCCCCCTATCTGCAAGGCTAGGCTAGCCCACAAGGAGCTCTCCAGTTAAAACCAAAACCAAACCGGTTGCCGTTGAGTCAATTCCGACTCATAGCGACCCAGTTAGTTAGGGGAAAAATCAAAACATTGTTTAGCGTTACTGTTATATATGGGAAACAGGGAGTTGTAAGTAGTATGGGTAGGTTCAGAGGGATAGATTAAATTTGATTAAGTTTTCCGTGGAGGAGGTGAAATGTGAGATGAACTTTGAAGTATGATTAAAGTTTTAACATAAGTAGAATAAATGCATGCTTCAGGAGCAAGACCCAGACAGACTACCTCGGTGCTTCCCAGAGGGGCTAGAAGGGTCAATTGCTTCAATATCTAGCTCTAAGGAAATTTACCATTTAGCCCGGCCAGTTCATCACCAGTCTTTAGTATTTTACGATGCTACTGCTGTTGTAAACATGTAATGACAACAATGGCTGATATCAGTTTTTCAACTGTGAGCAAAACTGTGTGTCTTATGGAAAATGTGTCATTTAGTCCTCAGACACCCTTAGGAAGAAGGGATTTTTGTTCTCATTTTATAGATGAAGAAACTGAGGCTTAGAGAGATTAAATAAATTGGCCAGGCTCACATAGCTAGCAAGTAATAAACTGAGATTTGAACCCTGGTGGGCTTAAGAGGAGGAGTCTGGTGATGCAGTGGTTAAGCTGCTAACAGAAAGGTCGGCAGTTCTAACCCACCAGCCTCTCCACAGGACAGAGATCTGGCAGTCCGCTTCAGTAAAGATTACAGCCTTGGAAATCCTTTGGGGCAGCTCTTCTCTTGTCCAGTAAGGTTGCTATGAGTCAGAATTGACTTAAGGTTTGTTTTTTTTTTGTTTGTTTTTTTCGGGGGTAGGAGGGAGCTTTGGAGTCCACCTAGGCTTGAACCCTAGCTCAATTCTAGGCAAGTTACTGAACATCTACATTCTTTATTGTGCAAAGTGCCTGCCGCCTAGAAAGTGCTCTCTATATGTTAGTTATTATTAGTTGCCACCCCTTTATACCACCTCCAGCTAATCAGTATAGCGTTTAACTTACCTCTGTACTCACCCTTCCGAGCCTACACCACTCCCAGTCCTTATCACCGTACCTGGCATATACTTGGTGCTTAGGAATGCTTGTTGATGGGAGTAAAGACACAGACATCGCTAAGACATGGCTGTCTCCTACTCTCCCATCAAGATTCTGCCTGGTGGGAGGATGGAAAGGTGTCTGATGGTTCCAGTTTCACACTAGTCACCCTCAGACTCAGCAGAGCCATTGGTTCTGATCAGTGACTAGCTGGGAAAAGTGCAGTGGGAATTGCCCCAAGAAGGTAGTGCTCACGGTCACGGTTGAGGCACACGACTTCACTAGAGTGTGCCCTCTCTTCCCATAGTGCTCTCCTCTATGTGAATGACGACTTTGAAGGAGGAGAGTTCATCTTCACAGAGATGGATGCTAAGACAGTGACGGTAAGTACACCTGTTTCTTTAAATCTCTTTGTCGTAGCTGAACTTTGCTTTTGCCATTTCCCAAGAACTCACAGGCCGCCAGCTTTCACACACTTCTGAGGTCAGGAATTCAGAAGGTCAAGAGAGTCCCAGTGAACGTATAGATCATAAAATGTTAGAGATGGAAGCATCCATAAATCTTCTAGTCCATTTTACAGATGGGTAAATTAAAGAATAAAAAGATTAAGGATTTGCTTATGATCATATAGCTAGATAGTGTTAGAGTTGGAATGAGAACCTAGGTCTTCCGAGTCTTTGCCAGTTCAACTGATAGAAACTTAAAATCATCAGTTCCTAAGACATTCCAGCCTAGGGCAAGTCAAGTGATTTTATAGACAGCTTTCAAGTAACCTGGTGTTCTGGCCTCCTAACCCTTAGTTTCAAACATGATAAATATGATATATATATATACACATATATGTATATATAAATAACCTGTTGCCATTGAGTTGATTCCCACTCACTGGGAACCTATGGGGCAGTTTACTCTGTTCTATATGGTCGCTGTGAGTCGGAATAGACTCAAACAGGTTTTGGTTTCTATGTATATGTATAGACTATCTACCTATCTATATATATATACACATATATATGTGTGTGTGTGTATAAATATATGCTATCTCTGGCTAGCTTTGCACGAGATTCTAAATACAACTTCACAGGTAAAAATCAAAAGTTAAATTCACACGCCATCTTCCTAAGCCAACCCATGCCTTTGGAAAACCAGTTTACCTAGCGCTTATAGACTACACAGCTAGCATGCGTTGGTCTTTAAGCTAGAGTACAGACCATTGTAGAAAACAGGTTTTTCAACTGAGGGGATAATCTAATCTGTAGCACACAATTTCACCTGTTTTGGAATGTGCAGTACAGATTAGTAGGTAAGTGCAAAGGAGTCTGTGCACACCTTGCTTACCAGTGAATCTGCCCCTTATCATAAGCTATTTTCAGAACTTGTTCTGAGTTTTTTTTGACTTTCCACACATATTCTGCACACTTTTCTCAGTAGTGAAATAGCCATATGTCATCCCTGACATGGTACCAGGGTCTCGGAAAATGAGATAAAAACTATATATTTCTGGGTTTCAAGGTGAATCCTATGAGGATTCCCGCTAAACTTGTTCAGAAACATTGTGATAATGAAAAAGAAAATTCCTACAGTTTAATGCAGTAAAATATGCTAGAAAGGTCGTGGTGTATCACACTTTCTATAAATAGCTTGACTATTCACCTAGGAATATTGTGATACTTCATGATCTGGGAAATTAAACAGAGATTGATGATCTGGGTGGGAGTTTAAAATCCCTATACAAGTTTTTTCACTTTTGGAAGAGTCTGTGTGCAAAAAGCATTTGGTTTCTGAGCTCTGCTAGCACTGAAGTGAAGTGCAAATATGCTTACAGCTCACAGAAAGAAATTCAGACAGGTGGCGGAAAAGATTTCTTTGCTTCTACTCCCTCCAGTGGCCAAATTTGGAAACCCTCCATATTTCAAGGCAGTAAAACCAAACCCGTTGCCAGCGAGTTGATTCAGACTCATAGCGACCCTAGAGGACAGAGTAGAATGGCCCCATAGGGTTTCCCAGGCGTGGCTGGTGGATTTGAACTACTGACTTTTTGGTTAGCAGCTGAGATCTTAACCACTGCGCTACCAGGGCTCCAATTTCAAGGCAAGCAATGCTTAAAAACCCACTGCCATCAGTCCATTCTGTCTCAAAGGACTGTAGATGACAGAGTAGAACTGCCCCATAGGGTTTCTAAGTTTGTAATCTTTACAGAAGCAAACTCTCCCATCTTTATCCTACAGAGCAGCTGGTGGGCTCAAACCACCAATCTTTCGGTTAGCAGTGGAGCGCTTAACCACTGCATCACCAAGACTCCTTTTAAATACTATGTATGAATCAGTAATTCATAAATTGTTGAATATAAGTTAACTGGAATTCTGCTTTTTAAAGATTTGAAATCAGATAACACTTCCTTTTAAGACATACCTAATCTTAACAAAAATATTTCACTCTTTTAAAAAAACAGTCACAAGCACTAAAAGCTTACCCCCCCAAGTAAAAAGAAAACAGACTTAAATGTGTGTGTATATATATATACATATATATATATATATACCTGTTGCCATTGAGTTGATTCCGACTCATAGCAACCCTATAGGACAGAGTAGAACTGGCCCATAGAAACCCATCTTTGGGTAGCAGCCAGGCTCTTAACCACTGCGCCACCAGGGCTCCGTATGTATATATATTCCAAGAGCCTCAAGGTGAGGGTGGATTTATTTTTACAAAATCAGTTTTACTTAAGGTTAATGCACATCATGGATACTTTTTATGGCATCCTATAAATAATTAAAATTTTCAGGTTAGCCAATGCGTACCTCCTTCCCATTAAAAAAAATTTATATATATATATATGTATCTGTCTCAATAACAAAGAGAAATAGACAGTTTTCTTTTTATCATTCTCCTCTTTACTTCTGGAAGGACAAATGGAGCAGGGGAATGGCCTGACTTGGGACCACACAAGGAAGTAAAGTCTTCTAAGGTTTTGCTTTGGAAAAATCTGGAAATTGTATAACTAATTGAATTTTGGCTGGAAATTTACATATATTCAAGGCAAGTGCAGAAAAAAGGCTTCCTGACTCTTACTCATCAGTTAGATGAATTTTTTATCATACTTGGAAGACGTACTTGGATTGTCTTTGTCAGCAGCTTTTATTTGTGAAATACGAGGATTTAGGATTTCAGTTTTCTGTGCAAGTTGAAAGAAGATAAAATTTAATGAGTTCCATTTGCTTCATGAAAAATTAAATTCTGTATGAATGGGCTATGTTCCTAAAGTATGCTTATAATCATTTATCTAAACTTCAGAATGTATTTTCCCATAGAAACAATATCATACATAGAGACTGGCTCACTAAAGGCCATTTGTTCCTCCACGTACCTGATCCCTCACAGGTACTGCTCCTCATTGAATAAGATTGGTCCTAGAGACCTTTGAGAACTCAGTCTATAACCAAGTTCTAACCCAATCTACTTCAGGCAGTGGATAACTTCTTCTCTTAAACTTTTCCAGAGTTCTTCATGTTTAAAAATACTTCCAATTCTTCTAATTCCATCAGAAAGAAAACATTCATTTGTCCTCAAACCTGTTTTTTGACACTTACTATGTTGAAAGACGTTGTTACAAAGATGTGATTACATCAAAGCAATGGCAACCCTATGTGGTTAAGTGAATCCTGATCAGCATCAGGGAATGAGCAGCCCAGAAAACTTGGAACCCCAGATTCTCGGGCCACATGCTAGGAAGGCTTTCCTGTCATATTTCATAATCCTTAAAGGAGTCTCTGGGTGGCGCAAATGGTTAAGCACTCAGCGACTAGCTGAAAGGTTGGTGGTTTGAACCCACCCAAGAAGCAACTGGGAAGACTAGGCCTGGTGATCTGCTTCAGAAAGGTCACAGCCATGAAAACCCTGTAGCACACAGTTTTTCTCTACGCATGTTGGGTCACCATGAGTTAGAACTGACTTGACAGCAACAGACAACAACATATGGAAATGCACCAAAATTCTTTTTCCAGACTGAAAGAAATCAGTTGGACACTGAAGGCACCTGTAACTTGTGAAACCCAAGGCTTGCTTTAGAAAAGTCATCTCGGCAAAGCTGCTGAAGAAAAGCAGTTCTGTCTAGCAAAGGCGCGTCACTCTTAATTCTTGTGAATAGGAGAATAAGGCAAAAATGAGCGCTCTTCTCCTCAGCGCTGACAAACACAACTCTCCCCTAGCTCCCCACCCACACACAGCCCTGGGTCTCAATTGTTCTACTTCTCCTGCTACCCTTAACCTTCCATGTGGAGATCACACATTCTGGGAACACCTATGTTATGTAGCATCCAAGGACTTCAGGAAATTTTCCATAATTTTCAATGAAAACCATAGGCATCCCATTTTATTCAGAAGGAGACCGAAGTTTCTTCTAATAGACGTTTCTCTGCTCAAGTCAATTTGGAAAATAGCTAGTTAAACAGACCCATCTTGTCAAATAGTATAATGAGTGTTGTTGTTAGGTGCCATCGAGTCAGTTCTGACTCATAGCAACACCATGTACAACAGAACAAAACACTGCCCGGTCTTGCGCCATCTTCACAATTGTTATGCTTGAGCCCATTGTTGCAGCCACTGTGTCAGTTCATCTCTTTGAGGGTCTTTACCAAGCATGATATCCTTCTCCAGGAACTGGATCCCTCCTGACAACATGTCCAAAGTATGTAAGATGTAGTCCCACCATCCTTCTAAGGAGCTTTCTGGTTGTACTTCTTCCAAGATAAATTTCTTCGTTTTCTTGGCAGTCCATGGTATATTCAATATTCTTTGCCAACACCACGATTCAAAGGGGTCAGTTCTTCTTTGGTCTTCCTTATTCATTGTCCAGCTTTCATATGCATATGAGGAGATTGAAAATACCATGGCTTGGGTCAAGTGCACCTTAGTCCTCAAGATAACATCTTTGCTTTTCAACACTTTAGAGAGGTCTTTTGCAGCAGATTTGCCGAGTGCAATGCATCTTTTGATTTCTTGACTGTTGCTTCCATGGGTGTTGATTGTGGAGCCAAGAAAAATGAAATCCTTGACTACTTCAATCTTTTCTCTGTTTATCATGATGTTGCTTATTGGTCCAGTTGTGAGGATTTCTCTTTTCTTTACATTGAGGTGTAATCCATACTGAAGGCTTGCGTCTTTGATCTTCATCTGTAAGTCCCCTTCGCTTTCAGCAAGCAAGGTTGTATCATCTGCATAATGCAGGTTGTTAATGAGTCTTCCTCCAATCCTGATGCTGCGTTCTTCTTCATAGAGTCCAGCTTCTCAGATTATTTGCTCAACATACAGAATGAATAGGTATGGTGAAAGGATACAGCCCTGATGCACACCTTTCCTGACTTTAAACCATGCAGTATCCACTTTTTCTGTTTGAACAACTGCCTCTTGATCTATGTACAGGTTCATGAGCACAATTAAGTGTCTGGAATTCCCATTCTTTGCAAGGTTATCCATAATTTGTTATGATCCACGCAGTCGAATGCCTTAGCATAGTCAATAAAACACAGGTAAACATCTTTCTGGTATTCTCTGCTTTCAGCTAGGATCCGTCTGATGTCAGCAATGATATCCCTGGTTCCATGTCCTCTTCTGAATCTGGTTTGAATTTCTGGCAGTTCCCTGTCAATATCCTGTTGCAGCTGCTTTTGCATGATCTTCAGCAAAATTTTGCTTGCATGTGATATTAATGATATTGTTCCATAATTTCTGCAGTTGATTGGATCACCTTTCTTGGGAATAGGCATAAATATGGATCTCTTCCAGTCCATTGGCCAGGTAGCTGTCTTCCAAATTATTTGGCATAGATGAATGAGCACTTCAGGCACTGCATCCGTTTGTTGAAACATCTCAGTTGGTATTCCGTCAATTCCTGGAGCCTTGTTTTTCGCCAATGCCTTCAGTGCAGCATGGGCTTCTTCCTTCAGTACCATTGGTCCCTGATCATATGCTACCTCCTGAAATGGTTGAACGTCAATCAATTCTTTTTGGTATAATGACTCTGTGTATTCCTTCCATCTTTTGATGCTTCCTGCGTAGTTTAATATTTTCCCCATAGAAACCTTCACTATTGCACCTTGTGGCTTGAATTTTTTCTTCAGTTCTTTCAGCTTGAAAAATGCCAAGTGTGTTCTTCCCATTTGGTTTTTCTATCTCCAGCTGTTTGCACATGTCATTATAGTATTTTATTTTGTCTTCTGGAGCCTACCTTTCAAGTCTTCTCTTCAGTTCTTTTACTTCATCATTTCTTCCTTTTGCTTTAGCTACTCGACATTCAAAAGCAAGTTTCAGAGTCGCTTCTGACATCCATTTTGGTCTTTTCTTTCCTGTTTTCTTAATGACCTCTTGCTTTCTTCATGTGTGATGTCCTTGATATTGTTTCACAACTTGTTTGGTCTTCGGTCATTAGTATTCAATGCATAAAATCTATTCTCTAAATTCAGGTGGGATATGCTCAAGGTTGTACTTGGGCTCTTGTGGACTTATTCTAATTTTCTTCAGTATAATGGGTAGTACGACTTTTTTGCTTTTGCTTTACTTTTCCAAGCTTTGTATGGACTGAGTAAGGTTCCTCTACTTCCCAAAGAAGAAAATGAACTCTACTCACATCAGACACTATTTGTTTTCTCTAAACATAGAAGAAAGCCCCCTAGTATCTAGTTGCTTAAGGTCACTCAACTTAGAGAGCCTACTCTTTTGATCTAACACCCTGACACAGTGACCCCAGTAGTATCTCCTTTCCCTTCACTACGCTCTTTTACCTAAATATTAGGAGACAACTCCACCTCATCAATCACAAGCTTGGAAGTATGGTGTCAGTCATCTCAGAGCCCCTGGTAGCCATGGAATGGGTTAACCCAAGGGGTAGTGTGTTCTCATCACTGGAGGCATTAAAGCAGTGGCAGAGTGACCACTTGACAGGAATATTATGAAGGAAATTAAAGTATCATATGCAGTTAGGCTTGATTTTTAAAAATCTTTGCATTGTATAAAGTACATGAACCACAAATGAACAATTAAGAATTAGAACGTATCCAGAACTCTAGATGTCCCCTTGATTTGGTTTTGTCACTCAACAAAGATTAAATGTGCATCTGCTATGTGCCAAGTCTGTGCTAGTGCTAAAGCCAGAGAAGTGAATTTAAAAAAGACGGCCTTTGCCTTCACAGAGCTTGCGGGTTATCAAAATAGCACTTATTGAGCAATGGACTCTGTGAAGAATTTTGTCTGAATTATTTTATTTTGTCAGGTAGATATTATTTGGATGATATCTTTGCTTTACAGCTGGGGAGACTGAGACAATCTATGTATTCTGTAGGTCCAGGATTCCATTGTTTTTCTTACTCAAAGTCAAAGCTTGACCTGAACAATTTCACAAAAGGCTAGAGAAGGGGGTTGTGAGTATGTTCATTATGTAAGAATCCAGAGTCTAATTTTTGCTTTATGTCCAAGGCCTCTATAAAACCAAAATGTGGGCGTATGATCAGCTTTTCATCAGGAGGAGAGAACCCTCATGGGGTGAAGGCAGTCACCAAGGGCCAGAGGTGTGCTGTGGCTCTGTGGTTCACCTTGGACCCACTCTACAGAGAACTGGTGAGTTTCCTGATCCATCCAGGTGAAACCTGCTTCATGGACTGGTTTATCTGAAAAGCCCATTAAGTTGTTCCATAACTCTTCAGGGACTTTGAAGATGGTGGCGGGGGTTGGGGAGGACCTCCTATGGAATCTCTTCTCTTTGATTTCCAACAGTGACACTGTTTTCTAAGAAAGAGTAAATTTTTTGATCAGATCCATGACCTGGCATTTGCACAGCTAACTCACCGTGTGAGCTTGGGAAAGACAAGAAGGACTGTGAAGCCCATTCTTAATCAGATGGGTTGTAATTAGTACATATGTTTGTGGAAGTGGATGTCAGTGTATTAGGTAATCACTAATCAATTTTGAGCTTTATTAACAAACTGTAGCATCAGGA
The DNA here is from genome assembly GCA_030035585.1 of Dugong dugon. NCBI lineage: Eukaryota > Metazoa > Chordata > Mammalia > Sirenia > Dugongidae > Dugong > Dugong dugon. The sequence goes on from CM057466.1 coordinate 25,772,443, forward strand.
GAAAGGAATCAATTTCTACTGGTCACCAGGAAGATGTATTTCTTCTCTCAAGAAATCATTAAAAAGAGTACAAACTAATTTGTGAGACATAATGTATAGGGTGGTTGTGAGTCAGAATCAACTTGATGGCACACAACAACAACAATGTAGAAGAGGGTGAAGACACCTGAAAGGTTATTGTTGTTATTGGTTGCCTTTGAGTCAGTTCCAACTCATGCCGACCCCATGTGTGCAGAGTAGAACTGCTCCATGGGGTTTTCAAGGCTATGACCGTTCAGAAGTAGATCACCAGGCCTGTCTTCCAAGGTGCCTCTGGGTGAGTATGAACTGCCAACTTTTAGGCTAGAATTCTAGTGCTTAACTATTTACACCATCCAGGGACTCCTTAAAGGTTATTATATGAAGAATATTTGAAGTAGTGGAGGACACTTAGGCTGGATAAGAGACCATGATCTCATCCTTATCTGAAAAGTTGCATTTGGGCAGAGGTTATAGTCTCTGTCCATGAAGCTAAAGAGGGATGAATTAAGACAAATGGGTAGAAGACCCTGGGAGGAAAATTTGGACTCAACGTCAGGAATAACTTTTAAACAAACCTACTCTCCTCACTTATCAACTATCTTGTTTTATGATATTTTGCATTTACAATAGTGAAAGATCTGCTCTCTGACTATTTTGCACGTTAACGATGTACGTCTGGCAGTAACAAATGCCGAGGTGTGAGACAAGAGTAATGTTGGCTGTGATTGTTAAGGTTATGTGTAAACTTAGCTGGGCCATGATTCTCAGCTATGTAATAATGCAATTTGGCAGTAATGTAATAATGCAGTTTGGCAGTTGTGTAATGATGTAATTTGGCAGTCATGCAATGATGAAGTCATCCTCCATTTTGTGATCTGAAGTAGTCATCCTCCATTTTCACATAACACTGATTTTCACGTAACGACCTCGTCTTTGAACCTAATCATGTTAACAAGTGAGGAGTGGGTGTACTCCCAGCTATGTAACTTGTCAAATAGTCACCACTGCTTGATGGAATTACCTGCTTAGGGAGTAGTGAGTGAGTGCCTTGTCATTGAATGTGTCCAATCAAAGTCTCAGCAACTGCTTGGTATGGAAAGCTGAAACTGAAACAAGCATTGTAGCAGGAGTTGAACTGGATGGCTTCAAATGTCTCTTCCAGCCCCAAGTGTTGGTGAAGCCATGAAATTCTATTCTTGAAAATGGCATTCTATCCAATTTTCCTCTTTAATCCCCTAAATACACTTGAATTCAACTTCATCATATACCGTTTCGAAATAATTTGTCTTTTCTATATAGTTTTCTCCATCAAACCTAACTCACAAAGTTTTTACACCACCTTCCCTAAGTATTCTTTTACCTCTGTGAGATATGTTTAATAAGAGACCTACCATGTGTCTGGGAAACTCTGCTAGGTAAGCCTTAGGGATACAAAAGTGAATAAAACATAATCCCTGACCACAAGGAGCTTAAAGAGATCTGCAAGTGAAAAGGCAATGAGAAAATAGCACTAAGTGTTTTGTAGGGGGTATCAAGAAAAACCTGTTGCCATTGAGTTTATTCCGACACATAGTGACCCTGTAAGACAGAGTAGAACTGCCCCATAGGGTTTCCAAGGAGCAGCTGGTAGGCTTGTACTGCCAACCTTTTGGTTAGCAGCCAAGCTCTTAACCACTGTACCACCAGGGCTTCCTAGCAGGGTATCAAGGCAGACTAATATAAACTCAGATCTAAAAAAGGAGAAGATGATAGCCAGACCAGGACAGAGAAAATCATTGTCCCAGCAGAGGGGACACACACAGTAAGTTCTGAAAGCTCCCAGTGGCGCTGAACAATTTCCTTCACCTATAATGTCTTTCTTTCTTTGTGCTTCTAAGCCAGGGCTTCATACTGGTCCATTCTGGTTTGAACCCCTGCTAAGGATTTGTATTTCCATCCCAGATATACTGGATCAGAATCTACAGTTTAACAAGATCCCCAGGTTTTTCTTATGTATAATCAGTGTGAGACCTACTGCTCTGTTAGTACTTCTCAGCATTGGTCCCTAATGCATTAGCATCACCTGGGAACTTGTTAGAGATGCAAATTCTCAGCAGGGATTTGAACAGAACAAAGCTGTTCCAAGCCCTGTTCTAAAGCTCCAGAATGACAGCATTCCCCCAAAGCACTCCTTTTGTGCAAAGGAGCCTAGGTGGATTGGTAGACAGTGAAGGTAACAAATTATTAAAAAGTGCCTACTGTCCCTCTTTAACATTCAATTCAGCAGACATTTAATATATTTCATTATTCAGTATCCCACCCCTGTCTTCTAAGGTGCTGTTGTATCAAAATAAGCGGGCACAAAGTAAATTCTCTCTGCTCCTTCCTATCAGGAAACACCAATGCCAAAGTTCCTTCCTCTGATGGGAAAGTACCAGGATACGTCTCCAGTCTTCGGCAATAGCGACATCTAGTGGCTGCGGTGTAAAATGACCAAAGCCTCTTCAGCAACTGATTGAAAATTTAGCCCATGCCCGGAATTCCCATCATTTGCTACCCATTGTAATCACCTGGGGAATCTTAAAAAAAAAAAAAAAAAAAAAAAAAAGTTACTGCTGTCTGGCTTCCACTGTCAGAAATTCTGTTCCACTCTCAGAAATTCTGGTTTAATTGGTTTGGGGTGAATCCTGGTGATCAGGAGTATTAAAAGCTCCCGAGGGGATTCTAATGTGCAGCCAAGTTTGGGAATCACTTACCTAGGCACCTTCTCCCAGATGGAATCCCTGAGCAAGGAAAGCCTGCCTATGAACAAGTTCTTTGAGTTGGCAGATTTCAATGCTTGTGGTAGATTAAAGGCACTAATTCTCAAGCAGTATTTAGCATCGTAAATTCTTAAGGATGCAAAGATCTTAGAAGTTTCAGTTCCTTGTGGGTATATATTAATTGGTTCCAGCACTTGAATTTCTTTCCCTTCATTAGAGACATGATTGCAGCAGGTTCTTGTGGCCAGCAGACCTGAAAATGTTGTAGATGTGTTTGTTAAGCATCAATATTGTTTTCCCCATACCCATACAGTAGTGCTCAGGCATTTTATTTAGACATTATGAAAGCAGCTTAGTTTTCTGTTATTTTAGTATGTTTGGTCCTTTTAGTTGCCTTTATATAAACATCATTTTCAGTTCTAAGTCCTTGAATGGAAGTGGCTTTGTTTTCAAGACATAAAATTTGTATTCGTATTAACTTATGTGCTAGGTAGAATTCTTATGAGACCTGGGCTCCATTTCTAGCCAATGCACCTCATGTACGGCCACCACCCTTCTGTCAGTGGAAGCTTGTGTGTTGCTATGATGCTGAACAGGTTTCAGCGGAGCTTCCAGGCTAAGACAAACTAGGAAGAAAGGCCTGGCAATCTACGTCTGAAAATCAGCCAGTGAAAATCCCATGGATCACAACCATCCAATCCACAACTGATCGTGGGAATGGAGAAGGACCCAACAAAATTTTCTCCATGGTGCACAGAGTCACCATGAGTCTGTGCCAGTGGGAACCTAGCAACAACAACTATGTGCTTGGCATTGTGCTAGGAACTGTTTGCAGCAGACACAACGCAGCCGAGAACATAAGCCCTATTTTCAAGGAGCTTAAAGTCGAGCTGGAGAGGTAATATAGGGGCCCAAATAATGAAAATCAAGGTAAAGTTCACAAGAGCCTTAGAGACATATGCCTTGTGTTTAGGGGATATAAAGAAGCAATCAGGAAAGGCTTCACTGAGGAGACGGCATTTGAAATGAGCCTTAGAAGATGAACAAGATTTCTTTAGGCAGAGGCATTGTAGACTGAGAGGCCCTTTCCTTTGTGGGTTTATTTATCAGCTACAATGGAGCCTCTGTCAAATGTCAGTTGCTTTTCTGAAATACAGTAGTGACCAAAAAGACAAGGTGCCCTGCTATCATGGAGCTTATATTCTAGTGGAAGGAGACAGAAAACAGATAAGCTGAAATAAATAAATACGAGATTTTCAGAAAGTGATAAGTACTGTGAGAAAAATGGAGCAAGGTAACTGATTTGAGAACAACGGGTGAGGGGAGTGGCAAACTGTGAGGCCTCTCAGAGGAAGTGACACGGGAGCTGTAACCGGAGGTATAAGAAGAAGCCAACTGTGATGAAGGCTTGGGAAGAGTATTCCAGACAGAGAACACGTTGCAAAGGTCCAGAAGACAAAAGGGAGCTCAGAGTGGTCAAGAAACAGAAGGAGGAGCAGAGTGGCTGGGACGGGGCATGCAAAAGGGAGATGGGTACGGAAGAAGGATACAGAGGATGCGGGGCCCCGATCCTGCAGGCCTGTTAAGAAATGTGAATTTTTGTCCTAACTGGGGTGGAAGCTATTGTGGTCCTCGTGCCCTATGCCCACTTCCAGCCCCATGGAGTTACAAGATATGAACAATTACTTTAGCTGACATGTAGGCTTAAACTAACATAGTAAGGGAGAAGGGGAAAAGATATGGGAGCATTGAGATGCAATTCGGAGAATGACTGTCCAGACCTGACGGATGGAGTGGAGGGGGAGAGAGTAGGGAAAAGCATGGCGTATAATGGAAGCCAAGTCCAAGTCCCTGGGTGGTGCAAATGGCTAATGTGCTTGGCTGCTAACCGAAAGGTTGGCTACTCAGAAGTGCCTTGGAAGAAAGTCCTGGTGATCTACTTCCAAAAAATCAGCCGTTGAAAACCCTACAGAGCACAGTTTTACTTTGACACACATGAGGTCCATGAGTTGGAGCTGACTTGATGGCAACCGGTTTAAAGGGTGGTGAGCAGTGAGCAGGGAACTGATATGGTCTGATTTGAGTGAGGAGGATCCATTAGAAAACTGTGGGACTGTGGGGGGAAGTAAGGGAATCAATTTGCAAGCTGCTGAAGCAGTTGGGTTAAGAGATGGTGAGGGCCTTAACCCAGTGGTTCTCAAGCTGGGGCGGTTATGCTCCCCAGGGGACATTTGACAACGTCTGGTGACATTTTTGATTGTCACACCTCCAGGACAGGTGCTACTGGCGTCTAAGGGGTAGAGGCCAAGGGTGTTGCTAATCATCTTACAGTGCACAGAATGCTCCCCCACAACCAAGAATTTTTCAGCCTAAAGTATCAAATAATGCCAAAGTCGAGAAACCCTGGCCTAAATAAGGCAACAGTTATATGCACTAAAGAGAAAAGGGTAGATGTAGGAGGTAGAATAGAGAGGACTGAGTGACTTCTTAGATGCAAGAAACCATGCTCAAGCTTTATTAAACAGGGAAGATGGCTGAGCAGTGGTGGTCTTTTCTGAGAGAGGGAGTATATGAAGAACAGAGTAGGTCTGTGGGGAGAAAGTGGTGAATTCCATTTTGAATGCTGTACTGAGTTGGCAATGGCTGTGGAAACGCCAGCTGAACGTACAAGACTCGTCCTCAGGAGAGGAATCTTGGAAAGGAGTCACTTAGGACGTAGAGAAGTCAGGAGAGACACCAGTGTGGCATGAAGATGAGGTCTAATCCATGCCTGGATTCAGCACCAATCCATGTACAGATGGATGCCTGGAAGTGTTTGGGAAGCAGCTACCACTGGGCTGATTATTATGCTTGTAACAGAAATGTGCAAATTGTCTTTTTTGCAGGAGCGAATACAGGCCGATGAAGTGATCGCAATCCTGGATCAAGAACAGCGAGGAAAACATGAGCTGAATATCAACCCCAAAGATGAGCTATAAAAATGAGAAAGAATGTTCTATCAAATATTTATTTAAATTGTTAATCTTATGAGAACATTTTTATTTTTGTACAGAGCCGTGGTATAAATTAACAGGTTAATATGAGTCACCAGATCCCCCTTCTGTTCCTAAGGGTGCTTGCTTTGCCTCATTCAGTTTATCTTTCTTGAATTTTCATCAATTCATCTCTCAAAGCCCAGTCACTCCCCCACCCCATACACACACACAGTTCATTTGCCAGGGATTTAAAAGCTCAAACAGAAAAAATAAGTTTGTTCTTGGCGAAGCTACAGCTCTCGTGTGTGCTCTAGTTCTAAAATTAGTGTGTGATTTGGTCTCAGACCTTTCTGCCTTTAAGCCACATCCTCTCACTGTGCTGATGGCCATGAACTCTTACTCTCTGGCCAGCTCAGCCTGGAGTCTGAGGAGCCCCTGGCAGAGTCAGGGCTTCAAACTCCTTCGAACCAGTTCAGTCATGGCCATCAAAGTGAAATCAGAACAGACCTGAATTTTAAAATTTGGGTGAAGTGCAACGATAACCCGAATGGGAAAAATTACAGGTCAAAGCCTTGGAATGGGAAACTCGGAAGAGGTGTCACGAGCCCTTTCAAGAGCCTGATGCAGGAGACTGGATTATTGCCAGGACTATGGAGCGCAACACACATTCAAAGCAGTGCAGTCAGCCACCATCTTAGAGCGGAGCACCACTGTTTCCAACTCTGTCAGGAGATTTTGTTGCTATGCAACTCACACACCGCCCTTATTTTCTAAGAAGAAGGTTAAGCTTCTAGCAGGGCGTTGACCTGTAACTTTTGCCATTCTGGTTATCATTCCGGTTCACCCACATTTTACAAATTTGGGTTCATTCTGGTTTCTTTTCATGACTGAACTGGAAAGAACTGGTTTGAAGCCCTGGGCAGAGTCCACACTGCCCCAGCTATCACTGGCCAAAGGGTCATCTAGGCCCTGAGAAGGAACCACTCTGATGAGTACTGGTCCCCCAGCCTTTCCAGGGCTTTGGTGGAGTTTTTGGCTCTGGCGTTTCCACCAGAGAACAAACTTACACTGGAAGCTTCGATTCACCCTCCACAGTGCTCTGGAAAGGACTGCCCTATGAGCTGTGTCTTTAAAAAGGCCATAGAGGGGCTGGAAAGACGAGTTCTTCACCCCAGTGACTTGGGAGGAAAATCTTGAACCCCACCTGAATCAGGACACCATTGCCAGGTTGCCTGAGAGGGGGATGTACTGGTGAAAAGGGACGTTTGGTTTTGTACTTAAGTTAGAAAAGTTGATTTCTGATTGATTCCAGTCTTCATCTGCATGGAGTGTGGCATCCCTCCTCCTTGCGCACTCAGATTCGTGCTTGGGTCCTGTTGGTGTAATAAAGGGAGCCTTGTTTTAATACCTGGCATTTGTATTTATTCTCCCAAATATTTTGGCTTCTCTTCAGATGATGGTTTTCTGGTCCCACAGGAGATTTTGGGACAACCCAGAGGCACGGTGGGGCCATTGCTGGTTTTCCTGGCAGGTCCTCCGGGGTCTGAAGGAAGGTGGGACCACTGCTTTGGAAGAAACAGAGACGGTTGGCAAGCGGGGGTGTTATTCCAGAGAACGTCTGCTCCTTGGCCCCAGTTCTAAGAGGACACTGCAAAAATATTGTTCAGAGGGGCTGGGGCTGTGATGGGCTAGGGGAGCCGGCCAATGACAACTAACGGGAAAGGGCTTGCCTTTGTGGTGATCAGTAATAGAAGTGACCCTTAAGAAAACCAGCAGTCCAAACATTTTCTAAAGTTCCGATTTGCTTTCTGCTTTTTATGATCTTGGCTAGTGGTAAAAACCTTCATTCCCTGAGACTGAAAAACTGATTATGGTGGTTAACATGTCATCTGTTTTCCACCCGACCTTGTGGTTGCATTCTCCTCACAAAGAGTGGAAAGAGTGTTAGATGTTAATCCCAGCCCTACCAGATATAACCTGCTGTGTGACCCAGAGCTAGTATCTTTCCCTCCCCGGGCTTCAGTTTTCCTTTCTGAAAATGGCATAATTGGTGGTGATTGTTTCCAAATCCCTCCCTCTTGCTCTGAATACAAAACAAAGCAAACCGTAGGCAAAACTGATTTTAGAAACACTCATAAATACAACCAAACTTATTTCTGCTAACATTTTGCAAACTGTGACTACATTCATTATGTTTGTGTGTAATTTTAAAACCTGAAACCCAATTTTAAGCCTAAAAGTTCCTGAGCCTTGAAAAGTCAGATCACTGTTGGTTTGCTCTTCTGCTGGGAAGAGTTTGCTGGCACCCACATTTGCTGATAGGAGAATCTGGGGAAGGATCAAATTTCTGTTTTCTGACAACAAGGAATCAGCAAAGAAAACAGTCCTTGCTCTTTGCACTCCTCCTTCCTGGGTGCGATGTCATCCTGAGAGAGGCAGGGACTTGAGCACAGATTCTGGTGTTCAGCCCCACAGAAAGTGGATGAAATCCTCAGGAGATGTGATTGTGCTAACTGCACATCTTGTGCCTTTGGCTGACAACACAGAGTAGTTATTCTTGTTCTGCAGGTCAACCATGTTGTTTTACACCCAGGACATCATGTAGACACTAAAACATTTATTATTTTAATCTGCTCCACATCAAACCATGTATAATATCATTCACATATTTTGGGAGTGCTGTTGAATGACTTCAAAAAATCAAGCTCAGAAACTGCAGTCTGTGTGCTCTGTAGTCCCTTATGGAGAGGGATGGAAAAACCCATGAAAAGTTTTGTAGTTTTTAGAGCTGAAGAGGGTCATAGAAATCGTAATGCAACCCCATCTTTCTATGTAGGAGGAAACTGAGGCCGGAGATAGGAAAGATCATTCCAGGGTTACAAAATTCGAACAGGCAGAGCTAGGGCTAAAGTCAGGGCCTGCTACATTTAGCTGTGGAAGAATGTCCAGATATGGGGTATGTGGGGGCTGGGATCCTGCACAAAGCTATGCCCACCCAAAGGAAAGAGTGCCTTTTTTCACTTGACCAAAGATGCTAATTATTCAGTAGTCTGTGCTTCTGCAGGACTGTGTCTGTCCAGAAAGGGTACCTTTTTCTTACTCACACAAAGGTGCTGTAGGAGCTGAAGGCAGCCCAGGCTAAAGTCCAATTTTTATGACTTCAGGTCTAGTACTCTTCTTCTGTATCACTTGGAGAGCCGCCATTTTGTCCTGATGACTATTTCTCCCTCTTGCAAAGAGCCTACAGTTCACAAAGTTTTTATTTTCACGTGTATTGGTACATTGAATGTTTATAACTCCCTTTTGAGATATATATTATTCCCATTGTAAAGATGAGGAAATAGAGGCTCAATGAAGCTGCATGATTTGCCCAAGATCACACAGTAAGAAGCCAAATCACTGACTTGCAGCATTACCTAACTGCTCAGTACTTTGATATCCTGGGCATTCATTTTAGGGTAGAGCATATATCAGGACCATGGACGAAACAGAAAACTCAGATACGTATGCAGTTATTTCTACATATCCCTATGTACTATGTCCCTGTCTTCAAAAGGATTCCTCTATTGAATTTTTTATTTATTTATTTTTCTTTTGATGACTTGTTAACCTAGACTTTTTTTTTCTTTTTTTAGTCCTCATGTTACTTACAAGGGAGAAGAAGTAGGGTGTTCAGGTCTTTAGTGGGTAAAAAGGCATTCATAATCTTTCATATGTGGAGAGTATGTCACAATTCTCTGTGCCCATCCACATCTATACACACCAACTCTTTTGGCCCTGTATTCACGTTACAGATGAGGAAACCAAGGCCAGAGTGTACTATTAGCTCCAGACTGTGTACCTTTGCTGTGTTACAACTCTGCTGAGCTGGCAAATCTAGTCTTTGGTTTCCTCATCTGTAAAAAGGAGCTGGGGAGGTGAGATGTTGGGACATTGCGCCGAAGGATCCCATAGCTCTAACACTCCATAATTACCAAACAAATCTGCATCATTGGTTTCTTTTCCCCATGTCTTTACCAGGTCTTAAATGTCCGTGATATCTGGGACTGGATATGAGATAAGTCAAGTCAGTGAGGTAGTCCTTTGAGACATGATGAGTTTGGAACTTGTCAGAGATTCATTCCCTTCAGAGTCCAGAGGACTCATCTCCTCATTGCCACGGGAGAAAGTGAGTGGGCAGTAAAAGCAACAGAAGTTTCTCTCCTGTTACAGTTTGAAGAGCATGTTCACACATAAGGAGCCCCAGGAGACATAAGGGGCAAGGGTTATGATGCCCATTTTGATGGGAAATGGGGAGCAGTGAGGTGACATGACTGCTTGTAGCTACCCAGCTTGAACACCCAGGACTGAGCTAGAAGCACAGCCTTATGAACCAGAGGTGGGGAAACAACAACGCCACCACCAGGGCGGTCATTCTCGTCAGCATACCTGCAAGCATATTAAATATAAAATAATGAATGTGAAGAGGAACGTTTGATTTTTATATAATCAAGGAAGTTATTTTCTCATCTTTTATTTTTCTGCTAAGTAATATGTGAAGACATAGTTTTCTCCTCTGAGATATGCAGAATATGCATTACATAATTTAATCTGATTCAGCCCATTTTTTAGCACGTACTGTGTTCCAGGTACTGTTTTTATGGAGCTCAAAAAAGAGGAAGATTCTAATCAGGCGTCATTTTTCTTACCCTCAAAGGTGAAAACCATCTTGACTTTAAATCTCTTCCTTATAAAAGGGTGACACGGTCCAGAGTGATCCCCATGGATGTGTCAGGTGCTTTCTTAAAATAGACGAGAGCCCTGAATGCAAAGGTTTGACAAGAAAATCTTAGTCTTAAGGCACTCTTCATCATTAACGTCTATGTAATGTTTCTTGGCACTGACTCAGCTGAGGAGAAGCCATGGAATGATTTAATAATATATACCAATGAATTTTAATTGAAGTACAAATGCTGGATTATTTCACATAAGAGAGCCACAGGGAACAACTCCCTCCTCACTGACGTCAAGAGGGGGTAATGGGGCCACCTCACCGGTTCTTTATGCCAAAGCATGAAAGATTCTGAGGTGACTGACAGTGGTATAGCTGAGAGGTGGGAAAAAGTTGAGCTATTCCCACATCCAGAACTCTTCAGGGAAACAGGAGCCATTTGGCAAAAACTGCAAACCACCAGTTAGATGGGGCCTGTGGTTATGATCCCTCTCGACTGCCTGCCAAGAAGCGAGCCTGTGGTGTGAAGTGACCTTCTCACAGAGTCCCACAGACCACCCACAAATCCTCTACTGCCAGATAATTTGATGTTTCCAACATGAGACATAGGGCTCATTTTGTTTTGGACCTGGCACATTGAGACAAGTGACATCCACCACGCTGAGCTCATGCTGATAGAGCTGTGGACTCATTCTGTCAGATCTCCTGCTCATCTCCTCCTCCAGGTAAATCACAATGTTCTCTGCACCTGCTGCTGACCTCTGAGGTCAGATAACATGTAATCTGGAACAATACACTCATTGATCCTTGCTTGCTCTACAATGAATGGCATCAGCCATGTGAAAAGTTGGTTTAGTGAGTCACCTCTGCCTTCAAAAATCTTGTTAAGGACTCACATCAAAAATAATCGAACAAGATGTCCCTGCCCTCTCTTTTCCTGACACATTGCTGGGGAGGAAAATTTGAATGCTCCATTTGTCTAACGCACAAAACACCTTTGCTGGCCACTTTATATGATATACCTGGGGGAAGTGGAAACAAAAGGTGAACAAGACATGCCCTGCCCTTCCTTTCTTTGGTAGACCAACCACAGAGAAGGTTGAGGATAGAGTTTGACAGCCTTCCTACCTTAACAGTACTTCTCCCAACTCTCTTGCCTACTGCTCTTAAAAGGCCTACAAACTCTGAATGCATGAGACCAAGCCTTCTTTATCTGAGTCTCCATTTCAGCAGTGGACTGGATGGGAACTCTTTCCTTGGCCCTTCTTGTGAGACTTGGGTGCCCTCCTTCAGGATGACGGTGCCACAGTACAGGCCCTGAAAATCCTATCTAGGTTCTAAGCAGACCCTCATCCGTCCTCCCAAGTTTATAGTCTTACCTCTGAGTTATTACCCAGTGGGAGGGGTGGTGAAAATGGAGACTGGGCAAGGAGCATTCCTTGCTATGCCTCATCTTTTTCCACTTGTAAATCATGTATCGCATTGTTTCAAGGGGTGTAATCAGGGTTGGCATTTATAAAGCTTTTTTATGGTCTTGAAGCACTTGGCAGTCATATGCAACTACACAATTTTCTTGAGAGAGACACAGCGCAATCTCATTGTGTAAATGGGAAAAATGAACAGCCACAAGGAAGGTGGCTTCGTAAAGCTCTAGTCATGAATTCGTTCCTCAGACAGCTTTGGAGTGGGTACTCAGTAGTGGGCTTAGTGAGGTATTCCAAGATGAATAAGAATTCAGCCTTTTGTTTGAGGAACTCAAAATAAAGTGGAAAAAAATAGATGTAAACAAGTGATAAATGTAAAAGAGGTAAGTGCTGTGGTATAAGAATTATGACAGGAGCAGGTACAAAAGGCGGTGTGAGTTTAGAGAGGGGGTGGTTGGGGTAGGGAAGGGTTTACCAAGAAGGAGACAGCTAAGTTGAGTCCTGAGCGTCTGTTTTGCCACCAATAAGCAGAAATCAGCCACATGACCTCGCATCTCACACAGTATTCTCAACTGAAAAAATGTTGGATCTAAACTGGATGATGTCTTGACTTCTAAAATATTCAGCCTTTAGAGAGCTTGTGAGAGTTCATTTTAAAGTTGGTGTTTTTGGGGTGGGGCAAAATGGGCTTTTTACTACCAATTGCGCTGGGAAAGCATTTTAATGAATGCTGTGAAAATGAAATAAATACCAATTACAGAGAAAGCAAGTTTTACTTTTATTCCCTTGTGAGGGAGGTGTTTAAATGCGTGGGGTGAAGCCCTCAAGGACCGTGTTTCTTACTGTAAAGCAAAAGAGCTACCAGTGTCAGAGAAAGTGGAAGTGGATTTCAAAGTTCAGACTAAAGTCAAGGAGCTCTTGTTGATAATTGCTGTCAAGTCGATTCCTACTCATGGTGGTCCCATGTGTGCAGACTAGAACTGTTCCATAAGGTTTTCAAGGCTGTGACTTCTCACAAGCAGATTGCGAAACCTGTCTTCTGAGGCACCTCTGGGTGGGTTTGAAAGCCAAACTTTAAGCTAGTAGACTAGTTGTTAACAGTTTGCACTACCCAAGGAGCCCTGGTGGCTCAGTGGTTAAAGCCATCAACTGTCAACCAAAGTGTTGGTGGTTCGAAACCACTAGCGGCTCCACGGGAGAAAGATGTGGTGGTCTGCTTCCATAAAGATTTATAGCCTTGGAAACCCTATGGGGTGGCTACGAGTCGGAATCGATTTGATGTCAGTGGGTGGGTATAAAGACTCCTGAAGAGCTCTACCCAGCAGCATTTCCTCCTGTCTAAGAGTCCAAGAAAATGTTTAACCCACATGCCCTGGAGTGAGTCTATAAATTCAAATCCTTACACTTTTATCTGAAAAATGGGAGTGATGAGAGTAGCCCATACCACAAGTGTGTTGTCTAGAAAGCTTAATGTATTTGATACAATCAGTCAAGCACTTAGTAAAACCAGAAAGCTGTGTAAACGTTTTAAGAACCCTCTTCCATCCTTTCAATGTCAGAGAGCAGGGTTTCAGAAACCTTGGAAATCCTTGACAACAAGCCGTCTCTAACTGGAATTAACGGGGCTGAACTGCCTTGTTTAAAGCCAAAAGGCCCAATAGTAATTGCTCACTAAGTATCAACTCACATTTATTTTGTTTATTCTCTGCACTTGCTTTTGGTTTGTTAAACTTTTGGTTTGTTAAATGCCTTTGAAGGTGTTAGGCAATGACAGTGCTTAGGTTTAGAATAAATTCTAGAGTCCTCAAGGCTAAGAAGTAGACTTCAAGGCTTATGGTCACCAGAACGATGTTCTGGCGTCTCCTGATACGGCAGTGTTTAGCAACTTTTACTGAACAGACACCAGTATTTTTATTGTATTCGAAGCTCACAGCTTCAGGACGTTTTTTCCGCAAGATAGTATGAACTAGCATTATACTGCTTTGAAATTAATATTGGTGATTAAATAAAGACAACTTAGGGAGGTTTTTTCCCCTCAGTATCCAAGATAAAGGTGAAAAAACATTCTTTAAGCACAAGTGGATTCTGAGCAGTCTACATTTGTCATTTATTCTAGCTTTAGCCCCTGAGTATCAAGTGAAGAACAGGCATAGAAGGCATTGTTGGGCCTCCCTTGACGGGACACGGAGTGAAAACTCCAGGGGATTGTTCCACTTTGCCTTCATTGTTTACCATTGTGGTTACTAAGCCTTTCACAACATCTCAGTAGACTGGATCATTATTTGCATTTAAGAATAAAGAAACCCAGAGTAGATGAATAATTTGACTTAAATCAAAGTCACCCTAGATGTCAGTTCCCACAAGTAAAATAACTGGTCAGACTCTCTAAGGCCATTTTGCAGTTCTGACCACGTTTTATCCTTTGGGTGGCTAGGAGGCAGGAAGAATTATTCTGAGCTTATCTGACCCCAGGTCTCATCCACTTCTCCTCACCCCAGTGGAAATCCAGAGAAGGCAACTGTTTTCAGCAAGATGGTTGCTACCACTACTCTAAGTCTGCCAGGTATGATTAAAGCTCTGTTCAAACATGCCCTGGTTTCCTCATGGGGAGCTCTGAGTCTTCACTGAACTTCTAAGCCGCAGGGCTGAGCACAGGGTACAGATTTCTCTTCCAGACGTTTGGCTTCTGAGTAATGTTTTTTGTCTCTAAGGGTAATAAAAGTACATCAGATGCTGCTCCCTGTACCATGAACTTTGCTTTGAAGCGTCAGTGAACCACTTCAAAGGCTCACCACCACGCGAAGATGCTGTTCCTGAGGACTCTGCTCTATTGAGGGGTGCCTATCAAGCTGGTACACATTGCACACCAAGGCACTTACAAGTAAAGACCTAGTTGTAAAAGTACGTCAAATGTGACAAACTGACATCCTGAAAACGTAAACCCGTCCTGCCTTCAAAATCATCTTAGAATATATCATCATGCTTTGAACTCTGTTGAAAAAATACATCATTTACATGCAAAGCGACTTGCCAATTAAGTAGAAGACACTCAAATGACCGTGGACACTCAGAACAGAGTTCTTTTGGTCATTGTTTACTTGAGGTTGACATTTAACTATCCAGAGCCAGTCCAACTGAGAAGATTAAACCCATATCACGGACTCGAAGGGAGAATCATCGTCAGAATAAACACCAAACCAAACAAATTGCTGTGGAGTTGATTCTGACATGTGCAGAGTACAATTTCAGGACTGACCTTTCAGAAGCAGATTACTGGGACTGTCTTCCAAGGTGCCTTTGGGTAGGTTTGAACTGCTAACTTTTTGGTTAGTAGTTGAGTGCTTAAACGTTTCACCACTCAAGGATCCATATAGTCACAATTGCTGTAGTTCAACAAATAAAGGCCCCTGAAAATAACAGACTCCAATTTGGAAGGTGCCTTACAGAGCATCCCTTATTTTAGAGTTGGGGAAACTGAGGCCCAGAGAGTGAAGTGATACACCCAACTTTATCACAGTGGCTGCAACAATGGACTCAAGCACAACAATGATTGTGAGGGTGGTGCAGAACCGGGCGGTGTTTTGTTCTGTTGTTCATGGGGTCGCTGTGGGTCAGAACCAATAAGATGGCACCTAACAACAACATCACAAAGTTAGTGGGAGACTATGAACTCAAGCCCGGGTCACCTGACTCATAGTCCAGAAACCCATCATGGTAGCCAGGGTAGAACAAAAGTGCAGGCTGTACACCACCTAGACTTGGGGCCCTTTGCTGGCTTTTACCAGTCCTCTTGTCAATGGACACATTTCTTATCGTCACATTTTCAATGTCTTTGTCTATAAACAAAGGGCTCATAATATATCTCATGAGTTGTCATGAGGTTTAATTGAGAGAGCTTAAGGAAAGTGCCAAGCACGTAGAAGGCAATCATTAGAAGGCCATTATTATTTTTATTATACCCGAATACTAAAAAGAAGGAAAACGAAAATGCCTGTCCAGCGCTCGTGATTTTTTTTTTTTTTTAAATAAGTTATCCATGAAGTGCCTCTGAATCTTCACAGTAAATTTTTATACAATTACAGTTAAAAGATCCTGGCCACAGATGACACACTTGTTCCTGGAACAGGGACACAGGAGGAGAGCAACCTGTTATAAAACACGGTGAGGGTATTGTAACTCTGGACACGTTACCAGTCACTAGTCTAGCGGAGGCACCTGGCTTCCCAACTGGCTTTCACCTTGTCTGGGCCTTTTGACTTGCCGTCTTCATCTTCACAGTGATGTTTCAGCTGCATTACTGGTTCTCTGTCCCATGCACTTGGAAAGCTCAAGCATTTTTTCCTCTTCCTTTTACTAAGCATTCTCTCCCTTGATTTCTCAGCTGTGTGGAAAACACAGATTCATTGCTTAGCAGTAGAGGGCACTATTAGCATATTTTGCTTTGAGGGGTTAAAAAAAAAAAAAAAGATGCCTCCATTAATTCATTCATTTTTGCAAGTTTTTATTTAATGTCTATTATGTGTTCAGCGGTTAAGAACTCAGCTGCTAACCAAAAGGTCAGCAGTTCAAATCCACCAGCCACTCCTTGGAAAGCCTATGGGCAGTTCTACTGGGTCACTATGAGTCGGAATCGACTTGACAGCAATCGGTTTTGCTTTTTTTGTTTTTATGTGTTCAGTGGAGCCCTGGTGTTGCAGTGCTCTGCTGCTAACTGAAAGGTTGTCAGTTCAAACACACCAGCTGCTCCATGGGAGAAAGATGTGGAAGCCTGCTTCCATAAAGGTTTATAGTCATGAAAACCCTATCGGGAAGTTCTACTCTGTCCTTTAGGGTCACGGTGGGTCGAAATAGACTTGACGGCCACAGGTTTTTTTTTTAAATTTTTTTTAATGAGGTCAACATTGAGAGAGACTATAAGATGTGGGACTTATAGTCCAGGTGGGAATACTATGTGCAATATGCAACAATATATGGAGAACCTGCCTCAATGCAGATGACATGGTTTGAAGAGCAGAGTTCAGGGTAGGCTTAAGTAGCCTGGGAGGAATTCCTGCAGGAGTAGGTTTATAGCCAGGCCTTAACTGGTGAGCAGAACACGGAGTGCCAAAGACGAAAAGGGGTGAAAGGTAAAATGGACCACACAAGCAAAAGTAGAGTAGTCCACGGCCGCGTGGCCATGAACATTCGCACTACAACTGTGACAACCACTACTCTGACAAATATCACCTCTACCGCTCACGTGGGTGGATGCTTTCACAACCATGATCTCATTTGGCCCTTATTACAATCCTGTGACTTCAGCTCTGCAGACATTATTATCCCAATTTGACTAATGAGAAGATTGAGGCAGTCAGAGGGAAAGTGACTTGCTTAAGGTCACATGAGTAGTCACTGGTAGTGCTGAGATCAAAACTAGTTGTCCTCAGTTGTGACACAGACTCTCATAGACAAGAGAGTTTGTGATGCAGAGTAATCAAGTTTCAGCTGATTGAAGGGCTTCAGGTTACTGACGGCTTGACTATAAGCTAGACTGAGATATTGGGGCTTAAGTCTGGAAAACAGGGAGCATTCTGAGGTTTGGGGAAGCCAGATAAGGGGGGGTTATACACTGGAGTTGATATATTAGTAAAGTGAGTACATAAGGGGCCAGAGGAAAAAGAGCAGGTGTCAGAGAGGTCAACGAAGAAAATGTTACAATAATAAAGGCTGGTGGCAGGAGTGGGGGTAGGGGATATGGAGTGGTCTGCCCCAATGGGGAGGATATTTCTTTACTGTTATTATCTATAATTTCTTGTGTAAGTAATAATAAAAAGAAGACTGACTTTTAACTGATTTTATATTGGTTTCACATTCCGTACAGACAATGTTGTTGTTAGTTGCCACTGAATTGGCCCCGACTTCATGGTGACCCCACGTACGAGGGAACAAAGTGCTACACAGTTTCCTGCCATTCCCATCATCAGTTATGGATCGGACTATCGTAAACCATAGGGTTTTCACTGGCTGATTTTCAGAAGTAGATCACAAGGCCTTTCTTCCTAGTCCATCTTAGTCTGGAAGCACCACTGAAACCTGTTCAGCATCATAACAACATGCAAGTTCTCAGTAACAGACGGGTGGTGGCTGGGCTTGAGGTCCATTGAAGAGGAATTGATCCTGGGTCTCCCACATGGAAGGTGAAAATTCTACCACTGAGCCACCACTGCCCCGTCTACAGACAATACGCAGCTTTAATGCCTGTACCCAATCCAACTGCATGCCCTTCGCCCATCCCTCTTAGTAATCCTCTGCCCAAGGCATGAAAGGAAGAAAGTTTGGACTAGGCTGGCAACATGGATTTGACAGTCAAGGACTTGCGTTTTGAAGGACATGGGTTTTGAAGGGGGAAAAAAAAAGCACTTGGTGATTGACAGAATCACCAAGGAAAGCTAAATAAAGGGGGGAAAAAAATAGAAGCAATAACATGCTTAAGGTTTCGCGCCCAGGAAAATAATGATACCATGGAGGCAAATAAGAAAATGAGGGAAAAAAGTAACGGATTTCATAGGCAAAGTGACCTTACTGGACACGAGAACTTCCGAGGAGCAACTGAACACTCAGTTGGAGTATTTTGATCCAAACATATTTACCACTCACTCTGTTAATTTTTGTTTGCTTTTCACTTTTCATCCGAAACTTACAATGTTTTTATAGTTCTTTGACAAGTAAAGGAACTGAGACAAGGGATAAAATAGCCAAGTTATTAGTGTTACCACTCCTTGCTTAAAACCCTTCTATTGCCATAAAAGTAAATTCCAGTATTCTTATGGCTTAGGGAGCCCTGGTGGCACAGTGGTTAAGAGCTTGACTGCTAACCAAAAGGTAGGCAGTTTGAATCCACCAGCTGCTCCTTGGAAACCCTGTGGGGCAGTTCTACTCTTTTCTGTAAGGTCATTATGAGTCAGGATTGACTTGATGGCAAAGTGTTTGGTTTTTTTTTGGTATATGGCTTAGAGGGCTCTGCACGCTTGTCTAACCGTGTCTACCTCGTCAACCCTACCTCTTGCCAATGTCCTCCCCTTTAGCCCTGCTCCATAGCATTGTACTCTCTTGCCTCTCAGGTATTTACGCTCTGTACTCTCTGCCTAGAAAACTCTTACTTTGCACCACTGTTCCAGCTTCACTAGGAAAACTCTTTCTCACGGGTAGGGTGGCCAACCATTCTTGGGAGTAAGGGATTTCCCTGGACACAACTCCTTCAGTGTTAAAGATAGTCCTATACAAACCTGGAGAATTGGTCACCCTACATCATTTATCAGCTTTAGGCTTGGATACTTCTTCCTCTCGGAAGCTCTCCCTTAGCCCCTAAGTGCTAGACTAAGTCACGTCTTCCTGCTGAGTAGCCCAGCCCCATTCTTCATTTCCTTTCATGACCCTTCTTACACTCATGATTATTAAGTTAGTACCACCTTCCCTGCTATCCAAAGCAGCTATCCTTGTGCCACCTCCACTTCTACCATCCTGGTCTGAGCTACCATCTCTCTGCTGAATTATTGCAGTAGCTTACCTTCTCTTCTTACTTCCGCTCTTGCCCCTTTTCAGTGTAGTCTCAACACAAAAGCCAAAGTAATTGTCTTCATACATGAAGCAGATAATGTCACTCCTCAGCTCAAAATCTTCCAGTGGTTTTCCATCTCACTCCCTAAGTCATTACAATGGTCCACAAGATCTGGTCCCAGTTAACTCTCGGCTCTTATCTCCTATTCATTCCCCCTTACTTAGTCAGCTCCAACCTCACTGGTCTACTCACTGTTCCTTCAACACACCGTGGATGCTGCTGCCTCAGGGCCTTTTCTTTTACTACTGCTTCTGCCTGAACCATTCTTCTCCCAGGTGTCCCGTGGCTCATCAAGTCACAATCAAAGTTCATCCTCTCAGGAGGGCCTTCTCTGACCTCCCTGTTGGCAATAGGTCTCCTGCTGCTGGTATTCCCACCTCCCCTTTCCGCTTTATTTCCTCATAGCACATATCACCATCTAACATACTATTTATGTCTTACTTAATTTATTTTGATTATTGAATGTCCCTCTCCGCTTAGAATATAGTTTGTGGGGGGGGGATGTTTTCACTTTTAGTCATTGTTATATTTTCAGAGTCTAAAATAGTGCCTGACAGAGAGTAGAAACTCAAAGTATTTATTGAGTGAGTAAATGAATGCTTATACACATCCTTAAACAAAGGAGCGAACGAACACAGCAGAAAAGGCGATTGACTGAGAGTCCCAAGTTTTAGCTCAGCCCTGCAGGATGTAGTTGACTTGGAGAAAATTACATCCTCATTCTAGTTTTGTATTTTCTCAAACTATAAAGTGAAGGGTTGAGCTAAATGCTTTTCAGTGATTCTACTAGTACCGGTATTCTCAAAGTCCACGTGTCAATGCTACGTCCAAGAAAGGAATCCAAACTTGTGAAGTAGAATTCAAAAGCAAGAAAACACTAGCCAGGGGAAGAACAAGTTTCAATTCAGGGGAAAAAAAAAAGAAGTACAAGAAACCTGAGAATGCCATATCGGAGGAAACGCAAAGAAGGCAGGTGACTGGGCCAAGCTGACACAGACAATTTGTTGTAGGGCTAGGATAGAACCTCAGCCCAGGTGTAAATTGCTCTAGCTGCCTGGAAAATGAGACCAAGGAAGGGCCAATCCCTATCTGATTACAAAGCCCTGTACTGATACAATTTTTGATTAGAACACTGCCTGGAAATCTTTCTTCACACCCGCCTAATGGCTCCCAGTGTGGGTGGATTCTCAAATTAGTCATATGAGAACAGAGAGTTTAGCAGAAGAGAGATAGAAGTTCTAGGATGTTCCATTTGAAAAAGTATCATCCCTTCAGCAAAGGAAAATAGCTCACTATGCACGAACTTTCTGCCTACGGCTATGCTTGCTGTCTCAGATGGGAACAGCAAGTCGACCCCCATCTGAGAGTGGGTATGTGAGGAGAGGGTGCAAAGGCTGGATTAGTGAATTTAAAAGAGACAATTCAAGCGCTACAGCTGCCACGCCCTGAGTGCAAGGGACCAGACTGGTTATTCAACTTCTCCTGTATAGCTACTGTGTGGATACAAACTCAAGTCCAGTAGGGTCAGTGAGTTACTCTACAGTAACCAAATCCGTGCTGTTGCGGTGATTATCAGGGTGATCTCCCTCTGTCATTGTGGTTGAATAGGATTTTGCTGTTGTCGCCTTGTTTGGTAGTACTGCAATGACAAATGTTGCAAGTGTAACTGTTGCTGTTGAAATGTCCTCTTGGTAGCTCTTGGTGTGTGTGTGTGTGTGTGTGTGTGTGTGTGTCCTGGCCATCCTACTCAGTCTTTACAGAGCAGCTCTGGGAACTCAGTTTCCAACACAAGGAAGTAACCATGGATTGGATTTAGATTCAACTAATATATATCAAGGAGCCCTTGTGGTGCAGTGGTTAAGAGATCAGCTGCTAACCAAAAGGTAGGCAGTTTGAATCCACCAGCTGCTCCTTGGAAACCCTATCAGGGCAGTTCTACTCTATCCGATACGGTCGCTATGAGTCGGAATTGACTCCAAGGCAATGGTTTTTTTGTTTTGTTTTTAGTATATATCAAACTCCAAGTTCATGCCAGACATTGTACTGGTTGCTTTGTGCTTCTTCAAAACCTTATGAACGAGTACCATTGGTTTGATTTGACAGATAAGGAAACTGAGGCTCAGAGAGCCCAAGTAACCTACTCAAGGCCCTACTGAGAGCAAGTTCACAAGCCAGGATTTAAGCTGAAGTCTCTGACTCCAAGTCCAGTGCTGTTTCCATTTTAGTGCTGCTGCATCGTGAAAGTGGAAGAAGGAGTGATGCTGTCCAGACTGGAGACCTGGGCTCTAGGCTCTGTTCTTTCTACATTGACTTCTGCATGTTCTTGTAGCTTCATCTTTCTGCTCCTCAGTTTCTTCATCTGCTAAAGAAGGGTTACATTAATATTGTTCCCCAGACATAGAAACTGTTCTTCAAATCAAATCTTATGCAGAATACCACTGTGTAAGACAGGAATAATGAGGGCTGCTTGAGTTGAAGCAGGGGTTGGGAATTTGGAGCTATGTCCACTTGTGCCTCCACATCTTCCTCTGTGGTCTCTCTTGAATTCCATGGAACACATTCCAGAAGCTCTACTGGGTGAGCTCTAAGTCACTGCCAGATCCAAAGCATCTAGATCTATGATTCTCCCTCTAGATCTGTGATGCTTACTATAGATCTATGATGCTCAGAAATCTCTACTCATATCTAAATGCAGACTATTATCTCCTTCCTCTAGACCAGTGCTGAAACTATCAGGCCTCAGACTCAGGAATATAAATGTCTTCATAGTTTACAAAATCATAAACTGTTAAGGTTGGAAGAGACCTTAGATAGCAACTAGCCCCGTAACGCCACATATCTAATAAAATAGTAATAGTTTTTATTTTTATTGAGTAATGAAGGTTAAGAGAAAAGAAAAAACTGTGTACCCAAGACAGTGAGCTAGTGTCATGGACTGAACTGTGTCCTCCCAAAATATGTGTCAACTTGGCTAGGCCATGATTCCCAGTTTTGTGTGCTTGTCCTCTATTTTGTGATCTGATGTAATTATCCTCTGTTTTGTGATGTGTTGTAAATCCTAATCTCTGCTCATAGTTATAATCCCATTTGTGAATGTGTTGTGTTTGTTATGTTAATAAGGCAGGATTAGGTTATGTCAATGACGATTAGGTTATATTTGTTATGTTAATGAGGTAGGATTAGGGTGTATTTTGATCTTTTGAGATATAAAACAGATTAAACAAGCATGCTAAGCAGTAGAGATGAGAGAAGAGAGATGCCAAGCCACACGAAGATAGCCCAGGAGCAGAAGCTCAGAAGAGACAAGGATCTTTCTCCAGAGCCAACAGAGAGAGAAAGCCTTCACATAGAGCCAGCACCCTGAATTCGGACTTCTAGCCTCCTAAACCGTGAAACAATAAATTTCTGTTTGTTAAAGCCACCCACTTTGGTATGTCTGTTATAGCAGCACTAACAAACTAGATAACTAAGATAGCTAGGTAGCCATCTTCTACCTTAGCAGCTGTCCTCTTTGTTCAAAAAAGGCGATATTTGCAATATATAACAACCGGTAAGTTCTAACCAAATCAGAACAAGTAAATCATTAGGGAAGGGTCCAAGGGATCGCTCTGTGCCTGGCCTTATCCCTTCAGTTGCTGGATTCTGAGAAGGTCCCATAGGTACTGGAGGTGAGATGGAGGTGACCAGGGCAGCAGGGGATGGGGTATTCTAGGGCCTAGGGCTGGAGGACATGGCTATCTGTAAATGATCTGGCATTGTTTAATAACTGCCATAGCCATTCTGGTGCATAACGGTGGAATATCAGTCTTAACCTTTAAGTATTTATTCAACAGTATAATCCAAAGTTGCAGGATTTTGTTGTAGCTGCTGAAGCTTTTTTTTTAAGGCTACTCAGACTTTGTCCCACTGCTAATACTGTTTCCTTTTCAGGTGAGGAAAAAAGGGCTGGGAGAGCAGAATTTCTGCCAGCCAAGTATCCCATCAAGGAATTCCACCCAGATCCACACAGGTGCAGATTGCTTCTAAGAGGATTTGCCAGACAGATAATACTGTCTCTAGTAATTGGGTTGATGTCATCTAGCAACCTTAGAGGATCTGAATCCCTTTCATAATTCCTGTCACCTCCCATCTGGTGATGAAAACTCTAGGTTGGAAGCTGGGTAATTATGTAAAAGCAAAGGCAAGGGAACTGAAAGGTTACACTCGTCAAGGGAAACATTCTCCCAGGGTTTGATCCAGATACACAAGGAGAACCAAAGGGCTGAGAGCTTAGCTGACCACAGGTGGGTACAAAGAGGGAGCCAAGAATCATAGAATTTTATACCCGTGGGAACAGAAGTCTCCCTCACGGTCACTTGATCTGCCCCTATCTAGGGCTTGAATCTTCAAAATGAATCATCTGCAACCTCATCAATACTGGAAGATGCACTGTTTCTGGATGAACCTGATCTCCCTCACTTCGTGATATGTCTATAGATTGTTTCCTCAACCTGCAACACTCTTCCTCCTTCCTTGCCTCTTTTTTGGCCTATCTTCTGTCTTCACCATCTCATTTTAGATACTATTTTCTTCCATGAGTCTTCTCTGATTCCCCCAAGTCTGCATTGGATGTACCTTAGAAATGCTTCTACAGCCTCATGTAATATTCACTACTCTGGTGTTTCTGTCTCTGCTCCATGCCCAGACTGTGAGCTACATGAGGGGAGGTACTGGCTCTGTCACGCCTAAGGAACACTTAATACAGAGCCTAACACCATGAAGGCATTCAACATATGTGAACAAATGAGTGAATGAATAAGTGAAAGAATTGCTACATCTTGACTGCGTATAAGGTGTCTGCATTATAATCTTATAGAATCCTTGCCATGCTTGTGAAGAAGATAAGACTTTCTATGCTATCAGCAGGAATATTTTTATTCCTATTTGATGGATGAGAAAAACAGGCTAGTGAGAAAGGCAAACAAATCTGATATATATTTAGAACATATTAGGAACCCCTCACTCTGCTAGGTACTTCAAAGCTTTTATCATTTTTATACTCATAACTGACTTTTGAAAAGTTATTTTTTAATCAAACTTTTAAAATTTGTTTTTTAAATTTACGTAGAGTAAAACTCACTCTTCTTCACGTACATTTCCATGGGTTTTGATGAATGCATACTTGGCGTGGCCTCCACCACACTATAATACAGAACCATGCCATCACTCCCGCAAAATTGCTTCATACTACCCCTTTGGAGCCCTAGTGGCTCAGTGGTTGAAAGCTTGGCTGCTAACCAAATGGTCAGCAGTTTGAATCCACTAGCAGCTGCTTGGAAACCCTATGTCCTACAGTGTTGCTATGAGTCGGAACCGACTCGGCGGCACATAACAACAACTTCTTTAGAGTCATTCCTCCCCAATCCCCACTTCTTGGCAATCACTGATTTGTTGGCCTGCCCTATATACTTTTGTAGAATTTTCCATATTTTTTAACAAATAAAGAAATCAAGGCTCAGGGAAGTTAAGTAACTTGCCCAAGGTAAGCAGCTAGTGGGTAGGTGATGAGATTTTGCCTTTGAACCCAACACTTGTGATTCCCTGTAAAGGTGGAAAGTATGAGTGTGGAGCCAAGGAAAGCAGCTGCCACATTACATTCCCCTGCCTACCTGCCATCTTCCATAGAAAGGACTCTGTCCTAGTCAATGTTCTGTTACAAGTAGGGCAAACACAGCCTCATTACCGGAGACACCACCTGATAAAGCTCCACTTCTGATCATTCACTAGGCGCTGAGGGAAGACTCTGTTCCTACCCAATGGAATAATCCAAAAACCATTATGATCTGCAGGCTGCTTCGCAGACCATGGTGTAAGAGATTGGTCTGCTTCCAGTTGCCTCACTTATCTCCAAGACAAGAGGGTTCTGAGAGGAGGTCACTGCAAAACATTTAGCCTCTCAACTCACCAGCTTCCCCACCGAGGCCCGGGGGCCCTTTTCCAGACGTGGATAAGACTGCAGGTGAGCCAGGCTTGCAGAAGGTGGGTGCTGCTGCTAATTGGGTTGATGTAATTAACATTCGTGGTGGTTCTCCTGGGAAGCCAGCCATAGTCTCAGCATAAGCAGCCTAGCCTGTCCAGCCTGCGGCAGGGAGCATACATCTTATTGGAGCTCTGAAAGCAAACAGGTTTAGAAGCAACTTCAAAGGTGAAGCCTGGACTGCCGCTGGGAGAGGGCCATTTCCCTGGGAGGCGTTGGCATTGCAGGCCATGAGGGATAGAGAAATCATTTCATCTTCGTCCTGCTTTTAATCAGGGTTGCAGGATGTTGGTGCCACTTTTGTCTAAAGATAATCTCTTTTCTAAATAAAAAAATAAAATAAAAAGGGACTTGGGGCTTGTTTGGGGCTGAAGGGAGTGAAGTGAGCTGTGACTTCCCCTGAAGGACCCAGGAAATAGTTATAGGTCTCCTGTTTCTCCCAGGCCCCACTCCGGCCCCTTCTCCTTATCGTCCTGAGACTCTCTGCCTTTCTTCTTTTTGTAGACACCTGAAGAAGTAATTTACAACCCACCTAACAGCTCTACAGGAGAAAGACCTGGTGATCTGCTTTCCATAAAGATTAAAAAACCCTATGAAGTAGTTCTGCTTTGTCACCTGGGGGTCACTATGAGTCGGAATCGACTCGACAGCATACAACGACAACAACAAAAAGTCTTCCCTTCAGTCATACAGCCTTTGCTGCATAACATCATCTAACTCTACCACCCAATGAGGTCGGCTCTGCTTGTGAGGGCTTCTTAGATGAGGGACCCTGACACTTTATGTCTTTGCATCCTGCATTCTCTGCTGACGGGCTGCTGTGGTGGTGAGGGACCAAATGCAAGGCTTCAACACAAAACTAGGGAGAGAAAGTCATGAAAGAAAAGCCTCAGTTTCTGGTCCAGTTACTAACTAGCTGGGTGGTCTTGGAAGACTTGTTTACCTTCTCTGTGAATATTATCTTCCTCATCTCTACCATGGAACCAATGATATCTGTGTCACAGAGTTTCAGAGAGAATAATGGCATACAGAACACACTCAATGGCAGTTATCATGCTCATCCACATCATCATCATCACGATTACTCATCAGAGTTTGGTTTGAACACCAGTGTTGGGTATTTTTGTAAATTAAGTATCTGAGGCTCTCTCTGCCTTTTGCTGCCAATCCACAATACAGTACAATACACGGGATGCTCCCCCAAAGCCCTGTCTTTATTCCCAAATGGAACTTCTATCCTGAGAGCCTCTTCCTTTCTATCCTAAACAGGGTTATACAACTGAAAAGTAAATATATAGGAAGATCCCCTCTCTCCCTGAACCCAGAGCCCAAGATGAAGCCAACACTTCCAGCCCTTACCCCTTTCTTCCAAATTCTACTTAGTCCCTCTGGTCCTGTAGAATCAAATTTCTCTCCTAAGTAGAAGGTGACTTTCAGACAAAATAAAGAGATGGTAAGAAAATCTCCAGGCGCAGTGGTGGTTCAGTGGTAGTATTCTGCCCCTCCAAGTGGGAGACCTAGGTTCAACTCCCGGCCAATGTACTTCATATGCAGCTACCACCTGTCTGTCAGTGGAGGCTTGTGTGTTACTATGGTGCTGAACAGGTTTCAGTGGAGCTTCCAGACTAAGACAGACTAGGAGGAAAGGCCTGGCCATCTACTTCCAAAAAATCAGCCAAGGAAAGCCCTATGGGTCACAATGGGCTGGTCTGCAACTGATCATGGGGATGGTGCAGGATGGGGCAGCATTTCATTCAGCGTTTGTGTATGGGGTTGCCATGAGTTGAGGGTCCCCATGACTCAGAAGCTGACTCAGCAGCAGCTAACAAAAATAAGAAAGAAAATCTCAAGAGATCACAGGTCAGCAACACAAAAATAAGAACCTACATCCTTTGCTTCTGCTATCACAGTAGCTTCCCCAGTCTGGAGATGTAAATATTGAAGGTGAGTGCCGTCTATCTGCCCAGAGCAGGCATTTTTGTTTATCCCCCCCCCAATCCTTCTCTATTTCCGGTACAGTTTCCTTGACACGAAGTCTGGGCATCAGAGCAAAGGATGTGAGACAGACAGAATAGGTATGTTCAAATCGTAAGACATGAGGTAATCTGAATGCAGTGAACTACCCTTTAAGCTCAGCTAACTACTAATGTAGGACTACTGTAGAACACAATGATTCACTCATTGGGCTATTTCCTGGATCAAAATGACATCAGATCCCCTCTTCTCGCTGTCTTTACAGCCATCTCGTTCCCCTCCCTTCTTAGACCCCAACAACTTGAAAATTTGGGCAAAATGAAAAAGGAAGTGGCTGAGGTTAAAAATTAATTCATAAGACAGCCCCTGAATTCATAGGATCCTGGCAGCATGTTTGAGGTTAAGGGTTAATGTAGCTGGTGCCTTTGCCCTTTAAATGTGCCTGAACTTTTCATCATACTAATACTTGGAATTTAAAGATCAACTCTCACCTCAAGGCTTGGAGCTTGTGTTGATATTCCCTCTGAATTCTCTTACCTTCCTTGGGTGAGGACATTATGGACCTGGGAAAAATTTAAGATTTAGACATGATCACATAGGAAGTGAGTAGAACTACTGAATCTCTCAATTCCTAGCCTTCCAGCCATCTTGGGGCCTCAGTTTCTCACCCATAAAATCGAGATTGTAATTATCCCTTTCTCATGGTAGGAAGAACTATGTTAAAAAAATAAAAAGGGGAAATACCTAAATGTCAGTAATGATTGCTTCTAGAGGTGGGATTATGAATTCACACATTTGTTTTTGTTTTTCCTTCCTTATTTTCCAATTCTGAACACCGACTAATTTATTAATTTTTCCCTAAAGAAATATATTTAACAAAATACATCTCTCATAAGGCTGTTTGCAGTGCCATACAAAAGTGCTTTAGATAGACAAAAAGCATAACCTGTGTGAGTGTTACTGCTGTTTAGTCTCTATTTGAGTTCTTACTCACTTTGTAAACGCTTAGGTCTTGCCAGACAATAGTCCCAAACAAAAATGCTGATGGAAAGGGTACTTAGAGAATCATTCTGTCCTCTTACAGCCATTTAAAAATGGAAATCACTCAAACTATGCCTTTCTGTTCCAGTACAATCCGTGGCAAGTAGCACCGTCCAAAATTACATTATTCTATTTCATGCTATTGAGGTCCAGGTCTGGTAGAAAGAAGAGAGCAGTTGGGTGAGGACACCTGGGGTGGGGAATAGAGCGCTGAATCATTCAGTTCTCATCAGATGCTAGCTGTAAGGCTCCAGCCCACCCAATAGCCTTAGGCAAAGTCTCTTGGCCTCTGTTTCCCCATCTGTGGGCCCTAATGCTGACCAATAGTCCCCTCTGGCACCTTCTAAGGGAAAACTAATTAAAAAACTCATCTTGCAGGAATGCTGCAGAGAAACCTTTCCCAAGGAGTGGAGCCACAGTGCCCAGGGGCACCGTGATGCAGTGGTGGAGCTCTCAG
The DNA here is from genome assembly GCA_030035585.1 of Dugong dugon. Classification (NCBI taxonomy): domain Eukaryota; kingdom Metazoa; phylum Chordata; class Mammalia; order Sirenia; family Dugongidae; genus Dugong; species Dugong dugon. The sequence continues at coordinate 25,801,400 of CM057466.1, forward strand.
CCTGATCACTCCCCAGCCAAACAAGTGGGTGACCTAGCTGGCAAAAGCCAGGCAAATTCCCACAGGGCCAGCCACGAGGATAGAGCATGGGAGTGACAGGTCTTCAGAGTGCTGAAGAAGGTACTAGTTACACCCATAGTCTCAGGAAGGGAAGGGAGGAGACCAACAAATGCACTTACTCATGGTTTAAAAATTTTATTAGTACGTGTTATCTGCCCCTAAAGTGTCAAAGACTACGGTACATGCTATGAGAGAAACAAAGATGATTTAGATAGCCTTGGCTCCCAGGTCTGGTGGAAAGGCTGACCTTGAAATATTAAATACTCTGTAACAACTGCTATAGGAGTCACTGGGTCCTGCGAAGACTGGTGGTTTGAACCCACCCAGAGGAGCCTCGGAAGACAAGCCTGAAGATCTTCTTCTGAAAAGTCACAGCCTTGAAAACTCTACAAAGTAGTTCCATTCTGAACACGTGGGGTCACACTAAGTTGGAATGGACTTGATGGCAGCTAACAACAATAATTGCTATAAAGGAAAGTCTATACAAAAAGCCTTAGCAATGGCCCAAGAGGGTCAGCAAAAGCTTCTCATGGGAGTTCAATCTGAATTGGGTATGGTGGGATGAGTAGGAGTTCACCAGGCAGTGAAAAGCATGACATTTGGAGAAACATGTGCGTAAGAAAATAAATAGGAACAAACAAGACAAAATAAAAGTGCCAGCTTTTGAAAATTCATTTGACTTCCTCAGCATTCCATAGGTCTTAATCATGTCATTCTCTAAGATTTGCACGAAAGTTTCACCTCTTTACCTAAAACCCACAGTAGAACTGGTATTCCCAAAGGGGTCCAACAAATCAAAACAGGGAAAAAAAAATAGTTGCTGAGCCATTAGGTCACTCTGGGACTCTAGGCTATTCTGTCTTAGAAACAGTATGAAGCCAAGCCCAAGCTGGCTCTGAGCAATTCTTCCACTCTATGTGTCAACTCAATTATTTGATACACTTCCACGCGAAGATGGTTGGGAACCACCAGACAGCCATCAATGTCTATGTGTGTTTCTTAATGTTGTTATTCCTCTTGTTTTATCTCTCATTTTGTTTTTAAAGCTCTTATTTCCCAACTTCCCCTACCCTTGGGTGTGTAAGAAGAGGTGAACTTTCCTGTTCAGCATCTTCAGGAGACAGTTATATGCTTGTTACTGCTCTGTAACACATAGCATAGGGTTGCCATGAGTCGGAATCTATTTAATGACAATGGGTTTGGGTTTTATTAGGTCCCTGGGCAGCAGAAATAGTTTGTGCTCATTTACTAACCTAAAGATTGGTGGTCTGAACCCACTCAGCAGCACTGAAGAAGAAAGAACTGGTGATCGGCTTCTATAAAGATTACCACCAAGAAAACCATATGCAACAGTTCTACACTGTAACGCATGCGGTTGCTGTGAGTTGGAATCAACTTGATGGCAATGGATTTGGTTGTTTCTTTTTTAGGCACCATGAAGGTTGTTTATATATATATATATATATATATATATATATACACACACACACACACACACACACACACACACACACACATATAAATGTAAATATACATATATACATATAAATGTAAATATCTATACACATATAAAGGTAAATATATCTATACATATAAATGTAAATCTATCTGTACATGTAAAGGTAAATATCTATACATATAAATGTAAATCTATCTATACATATAAAGGTAAATATCTAGGTACATATAAATGTAAATCTATCTACATATAAAGGTAAATATCTATATACATATAAATGTAAATATCTATATACATATATGTATGTATTTATGTGATGGGAATTCCAGGAGATGTCTAGGAGGGAATTGAAATTATGGGATCAGAAATGAAGTACTAAAGATACAGATTTAGGAATCATCTGCATAAAGTACAATGACTGGCTGATATTATACTCTTAATAATTATGTGTCATTAGTCAACACTATGAACCAGGATAAACTTCTCTAATAAAAATGTATGGAAGGAGAAGGAAAGAAGTTAACCATAAAACCTTGTGCTAATTATTTTTAGAGATCAAAAAGAACTATTGTCAGAAAAGAAGAGATTAAAAGGAAAGAAGGAGAATGAGGAGAGGGTCTTGGAAGAAAGGACAACCCAGATGCTGGGTGCAGGAAAAGGTGTGGGTGTGAATGTGTGTGAGGTGGACTTGGAACGACTTAAAGGCCATTGGCTCTGACTCTAATCTGGACTGATATTTAGACCTCAGATCTTCAATATTAGAACCACTCATATCCAGATTATAGAGATGAGACTAAACCTGATTATCCCAGAGACTTGCCTGAGAAATAACACCCCAGCTTCTTAACGCATGAAAACATTTGCCGTGTATCATAGCCTGATGATTCTATAGTTTTACGATTTATGGATGTAGTTTAAGATTTATGACAAACTTTCACATACATTATGCCACATAAATCTTAAAATAAAACTTTGAAATAGGTCTTTTAATCTCCATTTTCAAAGGTGAGAAAATTGGAATTCAGGGAACTTAAATTAACGTTTGCAGGATGAGTGGCAATGCAGAGAATAAACCACAGATTGGATGTTGTCCAGTGTTCTTGCTGCCACATCACACTAAGGGTGCCCTGCACAAAAATAGGAGCTGCAGAGTGACCAAATACAAGGAGCCCTTCTGATTTAGGACCTGACACCCTGGGGCTTTTTCAGATGATAGGGTGACAGAATGGTATTCCACAGCAAGAGAGAAACCCTTTGGGTATCTTAAAACAAATGAACAAAAAACCCCAAACAAACTGGTTGCCATCGAGTCTATTCCAACTCATAGCAACCCTAAAAGGCAGAGTAGAACTGCCCCATAGGGTTTCCAAGGACCGACTGATGGATTTGAACTGCAGACTTTTGGCTTAGCAGATGAGCTCTTAACCACTGCACCACCAGGGCTCCTTGGCCGTCTTGGGCTCTTGGATATTGATAATAATAATTAAATTTGCAAAAGTTTTACTGTTTAAAACCTGCCTTCTTCACTTTAACATTCCATTGTAAGCACCTGATGTTCTATTGAAGTACTAGAATCAGAATTACTGGCTCCATTTTACAAATGAGGAAAATGCCACTTAAAGACAATATATCAACTACTTACTGTCATAAGGCTGGTAAATGATCAAGGCTACACTCAAATACAGCTCTTCACATTCCTTATATAGAATTAAATTTTAAAAAGGTATTGAAAAGAAAGTCGCCATTCTGTGGTGTTCCAGGGAGAATTAGTGGTAATTAGGGTGGTAGAATGGGGTTGGAGATGACTCCAAGCTGACAAATATTCTGCCAGAACAGTTAAGGGAGTGAACTAGTAAGACTGAATCTCTGGTGCAGGTAAATATGAAGAGATGTGGAGCAATATTGCAGGTCCAAATATCTTTGAAGCTATCAGAGGGCTGTGGGTAACAAACAAAGTCTACTGCAAGGTGCATTTTGATTTGACATGCTCCCTTAGTTACATGGTGCTTCTTCTTACTTTCATGATAGGGTTGGGGGATTAGGTGCTGATCTCTATCAGAAACAAACCATTGCCTCCTTTAAACTGAATCTTTTATGAGGTAAAGGGACTTATCTAGACTGATACCTGAATAATTTAATGGTTTTCTGAACTAATTGTACCCAGAGGCAGGTACATTGAATAAATTAAGTGAGATAAGCTATCCTTATAACTGTGTTGGTAACATATCTCTTTTCTACCATGTTCTATTGCTGTCATCATGCTGACAAAGTGACTCAGTCTCACCTGAAGGGCAGTGGAGCTGAGCAGTTGGTAAGATGGATGACATGTGGTCTGTGACTAAGCATTCCCAGAAGCGAAGGGTTGTTTTTTTCCCTTCTGGCAAGGTACAGTATGACAGCCTTTTTCCTGAGACACCCCTGACTTAATTGCCAATTTCCTTAATCCAAGCTTAGTTAGTACCTAAAGGAAGCCATATTGAAGGACATTAAGAAAATGTCCTGTTCGGCAACTCTGGCCATCATGAAACCTTGCAGATTTATGGTGAGAGTAAAGCTGATCCAATACAGCAATTTTACAGCAGTGATTTCTTGGGGTTTAGTAATTTCTAATGAGACTGAACCATTCATGGAGGTAAAAATGCAAGGTTTGGTCTAATCCTTTGATTCTCAAACTTGGCTGCACTTGGGAATCACTTGCAGGAGTTTTAAAAAAGCATGCTAATGCCTGGGCATAAAAATATTAAAAGCTCCCCAGGTTCTTCTAATGAGAAGTAGAGTTTGACAGCCACCATTCCAATCAATGCCCTTTCTTGGCATCTGGTTTTCAAAGCTTTCTCACTTCTATTATTCAATATCATTGACAAAATGACAGTGTGCCCTGGTCCAGACACGTATTGTTCTCTCCATTTTATGGAAGGTATCAAGGTCACACAGCTAGTCAGCTGCCTATGTCCTATTTCTAATTTGGCATCTTCTTCCATTAAATAGTCAATATCCTCCTTGGAGTCAAGGATGCAAATTACATGATTATATAAAAGTTAATGCTAACAGCTTTGTGGAGAATTACTTGGGTCTAAAGTCTTTTCGTTGTTTTGTCAAACATTCCACATTAAAAAGAAAAATGTCTGCAGAACTGCAAGGAATTTCTTCTAAAGGATGTCTGCTTTAAAATAACCTGGGACTTTGTTACAATGTAGATTCTAAGCTCAAATCCAAGAGAATCTGTGGGGTCAATCAGAGATGGAGTTTGGGAATCTGCATTTTAAAGCTGTCCAAGGTGATCCTTATGTCCACTAAAGTTATAGAACCATTGTCCAGTGTACTTAAACAGTGTTGCCCACTGTCCCATTCCCAGTCTAGATTCCTATGATTCTTTGCACTAAAAATTAGAATTCAGGTTAGTAATCTGTCAAGTCTTTTCTACCAATTCTATTGCAAAGTGAGAACCTAGAACACACCTCAAAAGCTGGAAGTTGAGGCATTAGAAGTATTCTTCAAGATGTCTGAGGGTCAGCCAGACAAACCTGGTAAAAACCAGAGCTGCAAAATTGGTATTTATAAAGCTATGTAGGTACTAGTTATATATAGTCAAGAAATGGTCTCACGCTTCTTTGGCAAAACCATTATTAATGTTTTCCATTTGTTAGAGGACAGTATTCTGAGAGACCACAAGATTGAGTGAAGAGAGCATTAATTGGATTTAGACTCAGAAGAATTGAGCCATAGTGCAACTATTTAATCACCACTGTGAATTTGTATAAATCATTTACATTTTCTGATCTCAGTTTCTTCATGTCTAAAATGGGATCGAAGTCTGGTAAACCCACCTAACAAGATGGTTGTAAGATAGAAATGATATACTCAGTATGAAGGAGCATTATAACTAATTCTATATAAATATAATAATCTCATAGTAGAGCCAATGGAGTCTTTTTTGGTGGCCTTGGAGAATTAGAGAATTTCCAGTTGGACACTTTATTTTTCTAAACCAAAAAAACCACCAAACCTGTTGTCGTCAAGTCGATTCTGACTCATAGTGACCCTAAAGGGCAGAATAGAAATGCCCCATAGCGTTTCCAAGGAGTGCCTGGTGGATTCAAACTGCCAACCTTTTGATTAGCAGCTGTAGCTCTTAACCACTACGCCACCAGGGTTTCTCATTTTTTCCTAAACACAGATGTATAAACCTTAAGAGGAAATTCCTTTTCTCATGTTTATCAACATGGTACAATGAGATAAATCTGGGAAAAATACTATCTATATTTTTATCATAGGGCCATGTAATGGTTAAGATTGTGTGTCAACTTGGCTGGGGCATGATTCTCAGTGTTTATATGTGATCACCCTCATGATGGGATCTGCTGTGAATAATCAATCAGTTGAAAGGGAGTTCCTTGAGCTGTTTTGGCCTGCATCTGAATATAAGTAGACGTTCTGGCTTTTGCCTGCTCTGGATCCTGCAGCTGTCTCCTGTTCATCTGACCTCAAGTTCTTGGGAATTAAGCTAGCACCGATCTTGGGATTCCTTGCTCTTCACAGCCTGTGAGCAAGAGCCCTGCTCTCCAACCTGCTGATCTCGAGTTCACCAGCCCCTGTGGCTACTTGAATCAGGAGAAGCCTCTATTCTGATCCACAGATTTAGGACGTTCCAGCTTCTACAATCGTGTGAGTCGTTTCCTTGATATTAATCTCTGTCTGTATATATTTACACGCTTTGCTGGTTTTGCTTCTCTAGAGAACCCAGCCTAAGACAGGCCAGCATGATATATATATTTTTTATCACTAGCTGTTATTTCTTTACTAATAAATATATAATGAAATATAGTAGTCACTTAAAGGTCATGTTTTCAAAGAGTTTTTATGGACATGCTCATATAATGATAAATGAAAAAAGTAGCATATTAACGTGTGCATATAGTGTTATGACAATATGATAAAAGATACAAAATACAAATTAATTCAATAAATATTTTGAGTACCTACTGTACACAACTGTGAAATGTTCTCATGGTCATTGCTCATAAACATAACTGTTGGATGGGAAATATTCATGACATATTCACAGCACAATATTCCTGAACAATCTCTTCTTATTGGCTGTTTAGAAGGTCTGTGTTTCTTATTGTGTTGTTATTATAGGGTGAGTTCTCAGCAAAAATCCTCATTGCTCAGAGGACCCTTAATCTGGGTCCTTTGATTTCATATCTCATATTAAGCAATGTAGTAAAAATTATGTGTGTATATATTATTCATGCATATATATAGGTATATATGCATATATCTAAAGCATGTATATATAATATGCATTTGTATATATATATATCTCAAATATGCATATATAGACATAAAAAAAAACAAAAAAACAAACCAGTTGCTGTCAAGTCAATTCTGACTCAGAGCAACCCTATAGGACAGAGTAGAACTGCCCCATAGGGTTTCCAAGGAGTGGCTGGTGGATTTGAACTGCCAACCTTTTTGGTTAGCAGCTGAGCTCTTAACCACTGTGCCACTAGGGCTCTGTTATAGACATATACATTGTGTGTATGTGTGTGCATACATATATTGCTTGGGGTTATAAAATTATCAAGTTATTTTTATTTAATGAACTGTGCATCTCTGTAAATAATGTAAGATGATGAAAAAAATTAGTTAAAAACATAAATCACTAGATTTAAGACAGTACCTAGAATCTGGAGAAGATGGGTGGAGTGACCCAAGAGTATATGGAGAGAAAAGCACCCCTATCTTAACAGAGAGAGTCCAGCTTATGGTTAGTCCTTGTCGCATCAATGTTCTCCTGAACAGAATAAAAACCTTGATCAAGCTACCCCAAGATGGGGCAGTTTTACAGAATGTTTTCTTCCTCGGAATTCCTTGAGGAAAATAGCTACTGTTTGTCTGCTAATCTCCCCACGAGTTGAGAGCTTCCCCAGACCGGTTCTGCCACCAACAGGTAATTCCTTCTTTGCCAGTTTAAAGAGAGGTAAGAGAATAGTTAAATGCCGTTTCTTTTCATGAGAGGAGGAGGGGAAAAAACGTTCCTAAAAGTTTTGGAGGTAAACTATGCAATCTATAAGGAAAGTTAAGAAATTATAATTGTCAGAGTTTTAAAGTTCTAGTTTAATAAACGGTTCTATGATTAAATATAAACTAGTCAGTGAACTTTCTTATACATAAATATTTACCTACATCTGATAAGATCCTCTAGTAGACTTTAGGAAGTGAAAACCCTGGGTCAAAGGGTATGATTATTTGAAAGCTTCTTCAACATGTTGACCAACTAATTTTTTGAAAGGTTGCACTAATTTATACTCACATGGAAGTGAATAAAGTGCTCATTTGAACTTGCCTGCAATGGCAGTTGATTGTTGTCAGTTCATAAGCAAAATACAAAAAGATAATTTTCTTGTTTTCGTCAAACTTTGTTTTATATGTATCACCGCAATTTTCTAATTTTCCCCTTCATCACTAAGTATGAAGTTAGCTTCTACTTCAATGTGATGTCCTTCATCAAGTTGAAGAAATTATCTTCTATTCCTAGTTTGATGAGCATTATCATGAATGGGTGACGGATTTTGTGAGATCTTGTAAATGCTTTCTCTGCATCCATTCAAATGATAATTCTTCTTATGTATTCTGTTTAAGTTATGAATTACAGTGATTAAATATCTAATTTTCAATGATTCTTGCATTCCTGGGATAAACCTCATTTTTTGTATGGTATATTATCATTGCTATATGTTGCTGGATTTAAGTTGCTAATATTTTGATAACAATTTTTGCATCTGTGCTCATGAAAAATACTGATCTTTCACTCTCTTTTCACGTAATGGTATAATGCTAACATCATGAAATGAGTTGACCAGTCTTCTATGTTATGAAACAATTTGTATAAGATTGATTTTTAGTATAGTATATGCATATGTTTGATATAATTCACTAGTGAAGCTATCTGGGACTGGAATTTTATTTGGGTGAAACGGTTGCCATTGAGTCAATTCCAACTCAGTGCAACTCTGTATGTGTCAGAGTAGAAGAAATGTGCTCCATAGGGTATTCAATGGCTTATTTTTCAGAAGTAGATTTCCAGGCCTTGCTTCTGAGGAGACTCTGGATGGGCTCCTACCATCAACCTTTCAGTGACCAATGAATGTGTTAACCATTTACACTACCCAAGGACTCCTGTTTGGGTGAAGGTTTTTAATTACAAGTTCCATTTCTCTAACAGATATTAAACTATTTGGATTTTCTATTTATTTTGGGTCAGTTTTGGTTTCATTCAACAAAATAGTTCATTTCATCTGTTGTTGTGTGCTGTCAAGTCGATTCTGACTCACAGAGACCCTATGTGACAGAGTCAAACTGCCCCATAGAGTTTACTAGGCTGTAATCTTTATGGGAGCTGATCACCAGGTCTCCTCTCCAATGGTGGGTTCGAACCTCTGACCTTTCAGTGAGCAGTGAAGCGCTTTTACCATTGTGCCACCAGACAAACATCTAAATTACCTAAATGTTGGCATAAATTTATTTAAATTATCTCTTTATTATCCTTTTAATGTTAGTAGGTGCTTCAGTGATATCCTTTCTTTCCTTCTTGATATTGATAATTTGTGTGTTCTCTCTTTTTCTTATCAGTCTAGATAGACTGAACTTCATTAAACTTTTCAAAGAACCAGTCTTTGGCTTAATTTTTTTTTTTTTAAATCCTTTGTTCATTTTCCAATTCTTTGATTTCCACTTTTATCTTTATTATTTTTCTTCTGCTTCCGCTGAGTTTTGTTTACAACGGCTCCCTTGTAAAGATTACAGCCTAGAAAACCTTGTGGGGCAGTTTTACTGTCACATGGGATTGTTACAGGTCAAAAATGGACTCAAGGGTACCTAAAAACAATAATGACAAATGACATTGAGCGTCTGTGTGTACGTTTATTTGCGTCTATATCTTCTTGGTGATGTGTCTGTGTGTGTTTTTTGCCCATTTTTTTTAGATTGGGTTGTTTGTTTTCTTATTTTTGAATTTTAAGCCATCTTTGTATATTTTGAATACAAGTCCTCTATCAGCTATGTTTTGCAAGCTTTTTCTCCCAGTCTGTGGCTTGTAATTTTGGTCTCTTAACACTGTCTTTCAGAGAGCAGAAGTTTCTAATTTTAATGATGTCTAATTTACCAGTTTTTTTTTTTCATGTTATGCATTTAGTGTTGTACCTAAAAACTTATCACAAAACTCAAGGTTACACAGGTTTTTTCCTATCTGTTCTTCCAGGAGTTTTATAGTCTTGCATTTTAAATTGAAGTCCATGACCTATATTAATTTTTGATAAGTGTGAGGTCTGTGTCTAGGTTCATTTTTTTTTGCAAATGGACATTTAATTATTCCTGAAGCCTTTTTTGCAAAGCTATGCCTTCTCCACTGAATTACCTATACAACTTGTAATTGACTATATTTGCATATTATATGCATTGATTTAAGTCACCTTACTTTGTTCTTCATCTTCAATATTATGTTAGCAGTTCTAGATGTTTTGTCTTTCCATGTAAATGTTAGAATCAGTTTGTCGATATCTACAAAATCACGTGCTGTGACTTTGATTGGAATTGCATGGAATGTATAGATCATGTTGGGAAGAATTTTCATCTTAACAAGACTGAGTCTTCCAGTATGATTATGCATATTTCTCCATTTATTTAGATGTTATTTAATTTATTTCATCAGAATGTTAGTTTTCCATGTATAGATCATATACATATTTTGCTATATTTATACATAGATTTTTCTTATGGATAAGAATCAACATAAATCCAATCCCTCAAATGTGAAGAGTAATCAAATCTCCGCTTTCCCGCTCTTCAATCATGTCTGAAACCACCTGTCCATGTGACTCTCTCTGCCACCTGAAGCTAGGTCAGAGCTCATGAGTTGAAAGGACACTGCCCTTCAGACCGCCAAATAGGCAGATATTAGCTGGGAGTCCGCACGACATCCTTACTTCTGATCTGCTGGCCACATTTTGGGGTTTTCCCACTACCCCTTCAGGATGCCAGCTTTGAGCTCGAGGCCTCCCCTGGACTCCCTCAATTTCACTGCTATCTCCCACTACTCCTTAGATTTCAATAATTCACTGGAACGACTCATAGCAACTACTACTGTATTTTTTAAGCAAATAACACGTGTCTTCTACGTTTGTTTGCCAGCTTTACCCTCCCCCCATGGGGTATTTTCACAAGCACACTTTGCTAATTTTTTTTATAGCAACATGTATAGCAAATTTTTTTATAGCAACATAGCAGGCCAATAAATGTAGAAAGTGCACATTATTTGCATAAAATTACAGTATAGTTGCAATTACAGATTTATTATAGCAAATGGATATAAATCAGGATCATTATAAGGAAAAGACACATAGGCGAGGTCTGGGAGTGTTCCCAACGAGATGCTTCCATATTAGAAAGATGGCACATTGTTAGGGATTGAATTATGGCCCCCAAAAATATGTGTCAACTTGACTAGGCTGTGGCTCCCAGTATCGTGTGATTGTCTACCATTTTGTCATCTGATGAGATTTTCCTATGTGTTGCAAAGCCTACCTCTATGATGCTAATGAGGCAGGATTAGAGGCAGTTATTTGAATAAGGCAGGACTCAATCTACAAAATTAGATTGTGTTTTAAGTCAATCTCTTTTGAGATATAAAAGAGAGAAGTGAGCAGAGAGACAGGGAGACCACACACCACCAAGAAACAAGAGCCTTTGGACTCAGAGTCATCATATTCCTTACTGTCCTTGGGATTAGTAAGATGAACTCTTTTTTTTTCTGATATTGGCAATTAGTGTTTTCACTGTCTTTGTTGTTGTTGCTGTGGTGGTGGTGGTTAGCCTGGCTAAAAGTTTTATTGATCTATTTTATTGACCTTTTCGAAGAACCAGAATTGCTTTAGTTGGTTTTCTCTACTGTGTCCAGTTTCTAATTTCATTCATTTATGTTCTGAGTTTTGTTATTTCTTTTCTCATGCTTGCTTTAAGCTTGCCTTACTGTTCTTTGTCTAGTTTCCTAAAGTGGAAGGTTATTAATTTTAGATATTCTTTCTTTTCTAATATATGCATTTAATAGTATAAATTTCCCTCTTAATACTTCTTTCACTTCATACCACAGATGTTGAATTTCATTTAGTTTCAAATACATTTAATTTCTTTTCAGACTTTTTTGACCCATGTGTTATTTAGAAGAGTGTTGCTTAATCTCCAAATTCTTAGGGATTTTTGACCTAAATTTCTGTTATTGATTTCCATTGTAATTCATTTGTGGTCTGAGAACATACTTTGTATGAGTTCAACTATTAAAAATTTATTAAGGTCTATTTTACTGTCTTGAATGTGGTCTTTTTGGTGAATGTTCCATGTGAACTTGATAAAAGCATGTAATCTGCTGTTGTTGGATGAAGTATTCTATAAATGTCAGTTAGATCAAATTAATTAATAATGCTCTTCGAGTCGATTATAACCTCACTGATTTCCTGCCTGCTTGATCTACCAGTTACTGACAGAAGAGTTTTGAAGCCTCCAACGACAATACTGGATTTGTATATTTATCCTGGCAATTCTATCATCTTTTGTCTCACATGTTTGGATGTTGTTGTTAGGTGCATGCAGGTTAAGGATTGTTATGTCTTCTTAAAGAACTGATCCCTTTATCATCATGTAATGCCTCCTTTATCACTGATAATTGTCCTTGTTTTGAAGCCTGCTTTGTCTGTAATGGAGCCCTGGTGGGCAGTGGTTAAGAGCTACGACTGCTAACCAAAAGATTGGCGGTTCAAATCCACCAGCTGCTCCTTGGAAACCCTGTGAGGCAGTTCTACTGTGTCCCACAGGATCATAATGAGTTAGAATCAACTCAACAGCAATAGGTTGTCTGTAATTAATATAGCCACTCCAGTTTTCTTTTTATTAGAGTTAGCCTGGCATTTCTTTACTTTTAACCTATCTGAGCCTTTATATTTAAGATAGGTTTCTTGTATACAACATGTAGTTGCATCTTTCACCACTTGAGTATCTCTATTTAGACCTTTCACATCAAAAGTAATTATTAGTATAGTTGGATTAATATATACCACATTTTTTAGTTTATTATTATTATTATTTTTGGTTTGTTTCCTTATTTTTTGTTTCTTTTTGCCCTTTTTTCCCCTGACTTCTCTGGTTTTACTAGAGCATTTTATATGATTCAATTTTATCTTCTTTGTTAGCATATCTATTACACTTCTTTTAAAATTATTTAGTAGTTTATATATATTATATACGTATCTATATTAAGATTGTGTTATTAGGTAAAGTAAGTGAAGGCAGCTTTATTATTGTTATGGTTATTGTTTCTTTTTATTTCTAATAACTCTTTTTGCCTTAAACTCTATTTGTCCAATACTCATAGTATTTACACCAGGTAAATTTTGATTAATATTTGCATAGCATATTGTTTCCATTCTTTTACTTTTAACCTCTCCATATCTTTATGTTTAAGATTTCACTGTTACAAATTGAACATGCATTTTCATTTTTATTCAGTTTGAAATATTTTGTCTGTTCACAGGTTATTATTAATGATATTTTTAAATTTAAATCTATACCTCACTATTTGCTTTTTGTTTGTCCCATCTGTTCTTTGTTCCCTTTTTTCTCTCTTGCTTCTTTCTTCTGGGTTAATTATGTTTCTCTTTTCAAATGTTGTTTCATTTTCTCACCTATTATTCATTTTAAATTCTTCTTTCTCTTCTTTTAAAGTTACCTTAGAGATTTACAACATGAGTCTTTAATTATTAGTGTCTACTGTAAATTAGTATTTTTTCCACGTCTCCAAAAATGCAAGGATTTCCAATTCGATTCCATTTGCCACCCTCCAGTCTTTTGTGGTATTACTGTCAAGTATTTTAATTATACATATATTTTGACCTCACATTGAAGACCATTATTATTTTATACAATCAGTATTCATTTCTATTTGCCTACATAATTACCCTTTTCTTTACTTCCCCTGCCCTCACTTGTATTTCTGTCTAGGATCATTTTCCTTCCACCCAAAAGAAGGACGTTTGTATGTTTTTTAGTGCCTGTCTGCCAGCAATGAGTTTTTTTTACTCTTTATATGAAAATTTCTTTATTTTATTTGAAGAATACTTTTATCTAGCATGTAATTTTAGATTATGAGTTTTATTTTTCAGTAACTAAAAAATGTCATTCTGTTGTCTTCTGGCTTTCTACATTTCATTGACGAGCTAGATTATCAGTCTTTTTGATGCTTCTTTGAAAGAAATACGCCTGGTTTTCTGGATGATTTTAAGATTTTCTTTAGCCTTTGTTTTTTAGAAATTTTATTGTGCTGTGCCTAAGGGTGGTTTTGTTTATATTTATCCTGACTGAGGTACATAAAACTTTTTGAATCTGTGGCTTAATTTCTTTTGTCAGTTTTGTAAAATTCTTTTACCTTTTTTCTCTGTGTGTTTCACCTGTTGGACTGTTTCTAGGGTTTGTTTATTTTTCTGTCTTAGATTTTGATCATTTTGGTCTATCTCCTGGAATAACTTATTATTTTGGATTCAATGCTGGGTATTACGTATAAAAAGTTGTAGCATCTCTGTATATTTTTCCTTCTGGAGTATATTTTATTTTCTTTTGGATCACAGATAGATTAGAAGCAGATTATTTGAATCTTATAAGGGACTGCAATAATTTGAGGCTAAGTTTCAATCTTTGTGAGGAGTGGTCTATTTCTAGCTTCCCTTACTCCTAATGAAAGAACCATGAGATTGTCTTCCAGGAACTTCAATGCTAAGGTTAATGCTCAAATACTGTAACTTATTAACCTTGCTTTGTATGTTTATTTCTTGCTCCTGTAACATATCTTCTCTTTGTAATTTAATTGTGTTGGATGAATGATGAATGAATGAATTCTAAAAAGTATTTGAGAATATTTATATTTACAACAATGTTTAATATATTATTGTAAATTATTCTCAAACACTTCTTAGAATTCACTCATTCATCATTTATTATCAACTGCCTACATCATTTTATGCATCAATTGAGTTCTAAGTAGACCCATGGGAATGAATTCCACATTTCTTGACTTTCAGAGACTTGAAATCAAATAGGGGGAAAATAACTAAACAAACTGGTGGCTGGAATAAAAGAAAGTAGAGAGAATATGTAACAAGTACATAAGCCATGTGCTGCAGGAATGCAAACAAAGGCATAATACAATTTGTGTAGTATGATGAGGAAGAACATTCATGGAGGTGGTGGCATTTGAGCAGACACTTGAAGATTGAGTAGGATTACCAGGAGAAGGTGATTACTCCAGGCTAAGGTAACAACAAGAATAAAGGTACAAAGAAGAGAAAAATAGGACACTTTGAGAGAAAAATCTAAAGGATGGGATAAATAGTGTGGAGGATGTTGTTGTGGGGATGAACTGAGGGTGGGAAAGGCTGATCTAAAAACTACTTTTGATATTCTTATGCCAGTGATTCTCATGGTGGAAATATGACCAAGTGTTATTCTTTGGAGATATTAATATTTGTACTGTTCTTTAATTACCTCCCAAGAGATGTGTTTACTAAGCAAAAAACAAGAAACAATGACTGCCTCCAGGGTTGAGTGTAACCAAGCAAAGGGAAACACGCCTGCCTTCTCGGTCACCAACAGTACCATTTTAGTTTCTTGTGTGAGTTGGAACGGACTGCAGTCCCGCTCTAGTGTGATGACTCAGGCTGACTGTTAGACCTGCAAAACTGAATGTGGGTGGTTTTGTTGTGTAATCTTCTCCCTTAATCTTGCTGCCTTTAATGAAGTGTTTGTCTCTTTAGGTGAGTGCTTGTTGGAAGTAGGACATGCATGGAGCTTCTTAGTGGAATCTCATCAAATTTAAAGACATGATTGAAAAATTGCTCCCCTTAGGTTAAAGAAGGCCTCTCTAGTTATAGAAGAAAAATAAAAGAAAGGATCAAGACAAAAAAAGAGTATTAAAAATCAAAGCCAGATTCAGCAGCCGGTCTTATTTTATTTCGAGATTTTAGAGTTTACAGAATAAAATAGGTTGGTCAAGTTTGCTTCCCATTTGAAGTGAATTTCAGTTCTAGGACTTAATGTACAGTGCTAATGTTTAAATGCAGTGCTGGAGAGACAATCTGGATACAGAGAACAAGAAAAACTGTCTATTAAGCAGAAATTGATCACCAATGAATATTTTGTTTACCATATTGAAAAACAAGCAAAAGCTACCATTGTTTCCAGGTAACATACCATCACTTCAACTATTTCTCAATCTTTCAGTTTACATTCCTTCAACAAACATTTATTGAGCACCTACTGTATGACAGGTTCTCTGCTAGTGTTCAGAAATAGAGTGACGAGAAAAATACAGGCAGAACCCCTGATCTTTTGGAGCTTAGAGGCAAGAGAGGATCAGCAAATATTTATCAAGTAATGACACTTAGGAGAGAAAAATTACCAGTTGAGATCAATGTGCTGGAAAAAAGAAGCACAATTCCATGAGAGCCAATAATAAAGGTATTATAAATAAATTTTTCCACCCTTTGTTGAACTCAGGAGTGGATGGTATACAGTGAATTGGTATCACTAGCTGCTTGGTGCTGTGCAGAAGACAGGAATCCCAGAGTGAGATTGTTGCTCTCCTAACAATTATGGCTTTTTCATTGTCGATATCCTGCAAGTCCAGAGGTGCCTAAAAATTTCCAGAAGTTAGGTTAGTCCTTCCACTACCTGGACTAGCTCCTTTACTGGTCCTTCACTTTCTCCCAATCCATCCTGGCAGTGTTGCCAGAGAGACACTTCCAAAACTCAGCTCCTAGAATGCCTCACTCCTCCCAACATCTTGCGAAGCTTCTTTACTTGTTTCATTTCTCTGCTCCTTTTTTGTATACACTCCAAATTATAAGGCCAGGCAGACAGGGCCTTCCCTGATCTTACCAGACTCTATCCAGCTTTACCAGCTTTGCCGTTCGTCATTCCTCTCCACACCTCATGGGCTCCAAGTTCCAGCACAGTTAATATTTGGTAGCAGAATCCTTCACTTCCCTGAAACGTGAATGTGCTGTTTGCTCTTTCTGGAAAGAATTCCATGCATTCTTTGCTTGGAGAGTCCCCACTCATTCCACAAGGCCCAGGTCAAATGTCACTTGCTCACTGAAGCCTTCTCCTTCCCCCTAAGGCAGAGTTAGTCACTTCTTGGTGCTTCTTCAGCACTTTGCACCTACATTGGTTATAGCTCTTGTCACATTATACTTTAAATCTTCACTTCTGTGTCAGTTTATCACATAGATTGTGAACGTTCTGAAGCTGAAGCCTGGACCCAACGAACTTCTATAATCTTGCTTTGGTTCCTTTTATGTTGGTATCTATTATCGTGTTTTGTATACATTAATACCCAACTGCTGAAGGAAGCAAGAGGCCTAGGGGTTTTTGGTGTCCTGCCTTTTTTATTTCTAACTGAATGATGACCCTTGGTGTACTCAAACAGCCTGCTGGTATGAAAGAAATATAGAGCTCAGGTGGTTCTTAAAACCATAACTTTAAGGGGCAAATTAAGGGCTCTTTGACATGTAGAACTAAGAATGGCACATAGCCTACATGGAAACTGTGTATAAGTAATAAATTAGTGCCCTTTTCTCAAGACCCTTTATTTCTGACTGTTGAAAAATTGTCATTACATACTGGTTTTGTTAGGAAAAAAACAAATTTTCCCAAATCTCTACAGATTGTTATAATAAGTATACAGCACGTATAATATATATATATATATATATACGATATATATATAACAGATATATATATATATATATATGATATCTAAAGATAAAGGTCACAATCTTTGGATGTTGTGCCCATGTACAGTTCTTAACCTGCATGACAAAATGCAGTGGATTTTTAGAAAGATAATCTGATCTTTAGTATAAGGAAGGTTAGAACCCCAAAGAAAAATTTACAAGTCGATCCAGCCAAATGGCTGGCATTATCATTATTTGTTTTTATGCCTATCAAGAACAATGGAGATGGGTAAGGGGAGGAAGCCTAAGATGATTCCCAAACTGTTGGATTAGGTAGATGAGAAGTAGAAGGTGATACTATGTACTAAAATAATTGTGTTAGGATAACATTTTAAACCCATGGTCAATTTTTTGCCAGTAGTTTAATCTGCCTGCCCACACTCCTGACTAATTAAGACAATAGTTGGTCCTGGCCTTGTTGCTTTAAGATAGAGAAGTTTCAAGGCAAGAATTAGATTATTACTTGTTAGCGTTTTCCTGGATTTCAGTTTTAAATCTCTTAAAGTCACATAGAGGATTTAAGCACAAAAAAAAATTTAGAAGAAGATGAGAGTTGGATTCCTCCAAACCATAGAATTTTTTTGTTTTATTTTTAAAAAATATTTAATTGTATTTTTGGTGAAAGTTTACACAAGAAATTAGGTTTTCATTTAACAATTTCTATACATATTGTTCAGTAACGTTGGTTACAATCTTCACAATATATCAACATTCTCATTATTTCCATTTTGATTGCTCTCTTTCCATTAATCTAATTTCCCTGCCCAAGCCCGCTTGCCTTCTCATCTGGGGTTTAGGGTAAATGTTTACCATTAGGTTTCATCTTGACCAGTGCAGTACTTACAGGTGATATTATTTATTTTATGGGCCAGTCTGTCATTTGGCTGAAAGGTGACCTCTGAAAGTGGTTTGAGTACCAAATTTAAAGAGTATCTCTTCACTCAGAAAGGTAGATCCATGATTTGGAACAGATGAGCATGTAAGCATCGATGGGCACTGGAGAAATTAGCTATGTTCTTTGCTCCAAAAAAGGAGCACTGGGAAATTAGCAAGACTTCAGTAAGGACATGGTTGTGTGTGAGTCTAGGCAGATGGAGCCCTAAACAGCATCAGAGAGGTTAGTATACTCCTAAGCTCAACGTGGAGAGAGATACAGGCTATGTGGCCATCGGCATGGGAAAAAATAATCTGTCAGAAATGATTTTTATTGATTGATGACTGAGGACTAGATGGGATGATGGAATTTGGAGTGGATATCTGAATGGACAGATTGCTGAGTAGACAGACCTCTGGTCCCACCACAATTTAGACTGAACTTTAGGCAAAGAAGAAAGCCTGACTTGATTGAGACTGTTTCTCCCATATTGACAAAATGAGAGCTTGAAATAAAAATTAAATCAAGTTTTAATAAAATAAAAAATTTAATTTCTTGCACATTTAAGTTTGTGGACTGTGATTCATATATGCTACAGAAGGTAACAAAATGAAGACTAGGCTTACTGGAGGTAGAAAGGGATGTGAACAAAGGATGGTTGAACAATGATGAGTTTGGATTACCAATGAGACAGCCAAGTGCTATATGCAGAGCCCTTGCAATACAAAGACATATAAGACATAGCCTCTACCTTCAAGAAGCTTATAGTTGGTTTGTAAAGACAGATTTCTTTTTTAAAAGATCAGTAATGTTCCAGGGGATTATTGGCTAAATGTAACAACTGTAGAAGTAACTGAGATGAGAGAACAATCAGTGCAGGTTGGGTAGCCAGGAAAAGATGTAGGACTTGAACTTGGCCTTGAAAGAAGCATAGTACTTAGACAAATAAAAGAAGTAAAAACGACATAGAAGTAAGGATGGAGCATGATGTGTTTGAGGGACAGTGAAGACTAGTTGCATTAGGGCAGATGGCTCCCTTGTGTTGGGCAAAATTTTGTCTGCCTGGTGCAAGGAATGGTACCAGTACCAGTTTCTTTAAAGTCAGTTTCAACTCATGGTAAACTCAAGTGTGTCAGAGTAGAACTGTGCTTCATAAGATTTTCAATGGCTGATTTTTAGAAGTTGATCACCAGATCTTTCTTCCTAGGTGTCTCTGAGTGGACTTGTACATCAAACCTTTTGGTTAGCGGTCTAGTGTATTAACCATTTACATCACCCAGGGACTCCTCAGGGAGAGAAGGCATGAAACTAACACTAGTCTAAGAAGCTGAAAATTCCATCTGCAGTCAGTGAGGGGCCATCAGAGGTGTGTAAGCAGAGGAACTTTCTGTGAAAATAAATACATACGAAAAATTAATTCCCAACAGTGTGTTAGTATGCTTCTAGAAAATCAGGAGGGCTTGCTACATAAGATCATTCTAAAACAGTCAGTGGAATGGGAGAAACTATACTCCAAAAGGCAGAAAACTAGAGACACAAACTGGAAACCATAAAAATAGGGTCAACTGAATATTAAAGACTCACTGATAGTGTATCTTTACATTATTGATTACTTATATGGACTTGTTTTGCTTATTATTATCTAAAAGACAGCATTGTAACATGAATGAGTGAGTAACCCATGTTTACTATTAGAGTTTAGTTTGCTCAGTGAACTTGAGAATTATGTGAGATCCAGTGTTGTTCCTAGAAAGTGATTTGATATTGATATTCCTTGGTCCTTACCATGGGTTACTTGGATCTACATGACCTGATATGGTCCCTACCAGTCTCTCTGACATTATTTCCTACTACTTATGGCTTGCTTCACTCCACTGTAGCCACACTACTTCCTATTTTTTGCACAGGACAAATATATTTCTATCCCATGCCTTTGCTCTTAATACTGCTTCTTCCCAGAGCATGACTACTTGGATCATTACATGGCTGACCTCTTCCCTTCATTCAGTCCGTTGCTCAGTTGATCCCCCAGAGAGGCTTTTCTTGACAATCATATCTAATAATTTCTTTCTTCCATCCCACATTTTTCTTCTTTTTGCCTTGCGTCAGTAACTGACATTATAGACTCATTTGTATGCTTATTATTTGTCTCCTTACTAGAACATAAGTTTTGTGAGGGTAAGGTCTTTGTTTAGTAGCTCTGTAAGTCTTGCCCCTAGAAGAAGGCTGCCTAACAGGAGTTCAATAAATATTTGTTGTACAAGTGAATAAATAAATGAAGAACGTGGTAGAATTGGAAGGCTACCAAGAGGTCGTATAGCCTAAACTTCGTATTTCACAGCTGAGGAACTGAGTCACAAAAAGCAAAAATTGCTTGCCAAAAGTGGCAAAGACTAGAACCCAAGCCCCCTGACTTGAGTTATGAAGGATCATATGCTCTTCCATTTATTACTGAGCATCTCAGCTGGCAAAACCAGTGGTTCCTTGAATTAGGAGCCACAAAATTTGCTACGGCTGTATTATCAAACATAGATTCAATCTATGTCCCATATTCCTATTCCAGAATCTTCCTGGAAGATAACTATGTTGTTAAGGAACGAACCATGTACTTAGAGTACTACGACTGAGTTTAAATACTCTATTTGCTCTCTGCCTCTTTGATCTGAACCCCTTGCATTCTTAAAAATTATTGAGGACTTCAAAAAGATTTTGTTCACGTATGTCATGTCTGTCAACATTTTGCTTATGAGGAATTAAAGGTGGAAATTTAAAAATACTTGTTTATTTATTTATTTCAAAATAACAAGAATAAATCCATAACATGCTAACCAGAATAACATATTTTTTAGGAAGAATAACTGTATCTTCCAAAACAAAAACTTTAGAAGAGTAGCATTGTCTGGCTTAATAAACAGCTAGATTCTCATATGGCTTCTACATTCAATCCATGCAATATGTTGTTTTGGTGGAAGTAAATGAAGAGATATGGCATTATGTAGGCATATTGTTGAAAAAGAAAGGAGTACTTTAATAGCTTTTTTAGATAATTTTGAATATTGCTTTTTTATACTACACCAAAACTTGACAAGGGATAATTTCTTAAGGCTATGTGTGATGTGAAATCTGAAACTATATCATTTGAAAGTAGAACTTTTTATATTCTGTTACATTAAAATTTATTGATCTGTTTTGTATTTTGTGTGGATCCTCTACCCATGTGTGATTTGGTAACATAACGCACTGGCCATGTAGAAAATATTGGTTCCCTGGATTTAGTAGATCATTCAAATGGTGTCCACGTTATCAAAAAATGACATTCGGCCAAATCCATGATCTGAATAACCGTAGTTTGTCTTTCAAGTAAAATGATGTTCCACGAAAAAAGCAGGTAGTGCAGCTCACAGATTCAGCAGAAGGCTCCTATGCACACCTCCCCTTTCTTACACAGGATATTTATAATGAGATTTAGTGATTTTTAATATGTATATATTTTTACTTCTTCAAGGAAATTGTGGCTTTTTTTCCCCGTGATTGTGTGATGGTGTAGATCCATGCTAAGGTGACAGAAGGTTTTGTCCATCATCGGATTGCCTTTTCAGTGCAAATTTCAACACAATGCAAAAGGCCAGTCACGTCTTGATATCATTAAGAAAGTAGTTTTGACCTCACAGATCCCTGAAGGCGTCTCGGGGATAATCAGGGGACTGAGGATCACACTAAATATTGATGCTTTAGCAGTTATAGGAGGCCCTGGGTGGCACAAATGGTTAAGTGCTGGGCTACTAACAGAAAGGTTGGTGGTCTAAACCCTCAAAGAGGTGTCTTGGGAATAAGGCCTGGCAACCGGCTTCTGAGAAGTCACAGTCTTAAAAACCCAATCAAGCAGATCTATTCTGCCCACATGGGGTCTCCATGAGTCGGAATTGACTAAATGGTAACTAACAACAACAGCAGTTACTAGCTCTCTTTTCTTACTCAAAGAATAACTCCAAGCCTCAGTTACTTCATGTGTAGAACCTAGATAATGCCTTTTCCACCGTATACAGTTGTGTTGTTATTGTTGATATCATCCTCATCATTAATAACCAATATTTATTGTGACTTTACCATTTGCTGTGACTGGGCTAAAAGTTGTAGTTGGCCACATCACTTATTTCTCGCAACCACTTCCCTACTCCCTGAGGAAACTGAGTCACAGAGAGGTGAAGTAACTTGAGTAAGGTCACACAGCTAGGAAATGGATGAACCAAGATTTAAGCCAAGGATTGACAAGTTCTGATGATTTTGCTACGTCATACATATGCCATGTAGTATATGTAGTACCACAGAGTGTACCTGATTTCGTGTAGCAGTACTTGCAAAGTAATCAGCGAAGGTAACTGTCTTGAACACAGACTTCCATGTCAAAAGAAAATTTGAGGGAATGTAGCTGATAGTATACTGTTGGTGTTAAGGTCTAACCCAGAAAAAACCAAACCCATTGCCATCAAGTCGATTCCAACTCATAGTGACCCTAGATATCTTTAAAACAATTTTTTTTTTCCAGATTAATTTTTTTTTTTAATGTGTGCCCTTGGACTTGGGCATGTTTCAGTTCCCACAGTCAGCAACTGTGGCTCCTTTTGGAAAACTTCCCCTGGGCTACTGAAACCCTTTACTGGAACACAGAGAAAGCTGGAATTGTCAAGGAGCTTGCGTACCCCAGGGAGGGCTCTTTGCCAGTGACTGGAGGTGCAGCATTTTGAAAGCTCAAGCTGCCTGGCCTCACCCTGGAACATCTTTGAGGCGACTTATACTCTCAAGTTTATTTTGAAGTTCACATTGAAGCTCTTCTCTCCAGGACTTTACCCAACGCTTTCCTTGCTTTGTTGGCTCCCCACGCTGTTTCCCATCTTGCTTCCTCCACTTTTCTTACTGTTTTTTCTTGGAGCACTTTGTTAAATCACTTGCACATTAAGAATTCTTGTTTCTGGGTCTGATGCATATAACCTAAAATAGTGACTCACTCTGTTCCCCTTTAATGCCTGTAAGAATAATACAGCCACACCTCAGTTCTGTTTTGATAGGCATCCATGCTTTTCTCTCCATTCGCATTCTTCCCAGACTTGTAAATGCAAGAGTCTTACTCACTGGAGCCAAGTGCTGGGGAAAACTTACTTGTAAAGTAACAACATTTTGTAGGAAAATCACCTTGGGCGTGGATAGATCCTGGTTCCTTTGCTTCATGGAGCTCATGCGTAGATTTGACCTAACTCATTTCCTCCCCACATATCTGGCTGGTAGGCAAAGGGAGAGAGAAAGGAGGAGCTGAGTCACTAAGGCTTAATTGGCTTGTCTATGTCTTGGCCCCTAGAGCTTGCTTTAACTGAAGAAGCTTTCAGTGTGATTAACTTTGCTGCAAAAAAGCACATTGGGTTTCCTTTCAAAGAAAACCTTTGGCTGTATTGGAACCACATGAATACTTAAGGCTTTTGAAGAATGCAGGCATTTTCCAAGCCCGATGAGAACTGTCTCTCCAACTGAGCCCACAGAGGTCACCTTCCCTGTGTCATCTCTGTCTATGCCTTAGGAATCTTCTAGACACAGAGCTACATGGCTGCAGTGGCACAAGCTGATTGCATCTCATGACACAGGCCCTCTCCCTTCATGCCCACGTTTTGTTTTCAACAACTAGGGAGGTTTAGGGAAGAAGAGAACTTCCTGTTTACTATAGAAGACCTGAACAGTGAAGGCACATTACAGGCGTCACCTCACATCCTCAGAAGTAATTTCACTGTCAGGATCGTGCTAGTGTCCTATTGCTTGGTTCAAGACAAACTGCACCATGCTTTGCCCAGGAAAATCAGAGAAGCATTTAGGAATACCATCACTATGGAGTGAATGAAAGAATATTACCTTGGGCATGAGGAGCTCTGGGATGAGATGGTCTCTATGAGCTCATCCATTGATAAGATTCTACAATTTTGGAATTCTCTCAGTAGTATGAAGTATTTCTATGGACATTTAATTGTTTCTGGATCATCTGGCATCAGCACAGAAGATTGAGCAGTTCCCCATATGGCACTGATTCCAGGGCATTAGAGATTTTCTGCTTCTCCCACACATCTTGAAAAACTATAGAAACTGTAAGATACTCCAGGGGTAACTGAGTAACCATCTGAATGTTATGACTAAAATGTTTAACTGAGTTGTAAAGCACCAGGAAATCAGACATTTTTTTTAAACTGTAATCTTTTCAGAGGCAAAAAATCCCCAAAGTAGGTACAGTGGTCTCTCCTTCCTGGTCTTTCCACCACCAAAACCAGTTGCCATAAAGTTGATTTTGACTCATGGCGACCTCATGTGTGTCAGGGTAGAACTGTGCTCTGCAGGGTTTTCAGCGACTGATTTTTTTGAAGTTGATTACCTGACCTTTCTTCCATGGTACCTTTAGGTGGATTTGAACCTCCAACCTTTTGGTTAACAGCTGAGTGCATTGACCATTTGCATCATCCAGGGACTCCTCCTGGCCTTCAGTCATACACATATGTGTATGTCCCCAGCCAAATGAAACCACGTATTGCCTGACTCCCTGCATTGCCATGCCCTCACAGCTTTGCTTGGGCTAGTCATCCCACAGGATAGTCCAAATGCTGCTTCCTCACTGACATGACCCTCGATCTCCCTAATCTAAAGCATTTTTTCTTCCTCTGGGCTCTACCTAATTGGTCATATCTCACTCTCACTCTGGAAAGCCTTGTAGATATTTGTTTATGCATCTGTAACTTTTACTACCTTCTCCCAAACCCTAGACTATGAGCGCCTAAAGGGCAAAGATCAAGTTTCTCTTGCTCCTGAAGGTACCCATAGATAGTGACGTACAGTGGTCCTTATGATCTTCCAAGCTCAGTAGCATTGGTGTGTGTATTATTCAACCATCTCAGAAGAGGCACTGAGATGCAGAGAGAAGAACAAGGGCTTTGCAGTTAAAAAAAAAAAGGTGGGTTTCAAGCCTGTTTCTTCTACTTACTGAGTGACCTCGGTCAAGTCGTTTCAAGTAATTGGATCTCTGCTTTTTCATATGTAACATGGCACTATCAGCACTTAATTTAAGGGTTGTATGATGTAAGAGAAGCTAAATGTAAATAATAGACCTCAGTAGTTGGTGGCAGCTGTTATATAATGTTTATGGTTATTACTCTGTCTATGAAAATGTGTCTGTACAATGAAAATCCTAGGGAGCAGTTCTACTCTGCACACGTGGAGTCGCCATGAATCCGAATCATCTCGACCACAGCTAACAACAACTACAATGGAAATCGACATAAAAATGGAACGGAGGAAATACTCTAAATTCCTGGTCTGAGATCAAGTGGGGAAATAACAGGGAAAGTTGTGTAGGCCTGTAGATGGAGTGCTTGATTTATTAAAACACGCACGGGCACGCACGGGCTGCACGCACACACACGCACAGGGGTTTGTAGTCAATACGAACAAGTGTTAATCATAGTTTCAAGGTGGATAGCTACATGGATGAGTATCATATTATTTTTTTAAAGTTCTGTATTTTTTTATAGCACACATTCTATGTTTATTGGTGAAACTCCATATGGCATC
Organism: Dugong dugon; assembly: GCA_030035585.1. NCBI lineage: Eukaryota > Metazoa > Chordata > Mammalia > Sirenia > Dugongidae > Dugong > Dugong dugon. The sequence goes on from CM057466.1 coordinate 25,827,225, forward strand.
ATAGAGGGTAAGGTCGTCTTTGTTGACACGAAATCCTTCCTCCTCAGTAGGAAGTGCGCCCCTGACAAGCCAATGAGCAGTTGAGGAGAAGCTGCAGTAGGTATCAGTGGAGCTTCCATCTCCAGGAGTCCAGATGCAGACGCCAATGGCCGGTCAGAGCTGTGATCCCCCAAGGGGGTACTTCCCAGCTGGAAATTAAGAGTCATCTCGTTGCCACTCTTCTGGCCCTTTTACACACAAGAGCTAAACCACAGCAGATGCTACACGTCGGCGTAATTAAAAAGGAATTTGGCAGAAAGAAATAGATGCCTGTGTGAAGATACGCTTTGAATATACCATTTACTGCCTCTTCACCTTTTCCCTTCCTTCCACGGAAAACCACTCTAGAGAAAGAAAAACATATTACCTGCTTTTCCTGTTTGCACAGAATTTATTATAACTTAGAAAAATAAGCTGTCAAACCTTTATTAAGCACCTAGTATGTTTTAAGTGAAGGAGCCCTGGTGGCACAATGGTTAAGTGCTCAACTGCTAACCAAAAGGTCAGTAGTTGGAATTGACCAGCTACTCTGTCTGGGAGAAAGGTGTTGCAGTCTACTTGCCTAAAGATTACTATCTAGAAAACCCTATGGGGCAGTTCTGCTCTGTCTTATACGCTCACTGTAAGTCAGAATCGACTAGATGGCACACAACAACAGCAGATTTTAAGCCAGGAGCCCTGGTGGTACAACACTAGGCTGCTATCCAAAGACTTTGCCCTGAAAACCCACCTAGCAGCTCCTTGGGAGAAAGACCTGGCAATCTGCTTCTGTAAAGATTACAGCCTAGAAAATCCTATGAGGCAGTTCTACTCTGTCACATGGGGTAGGTATGAACAGGAATTGACTTGATGGCACACCACCACCACCACCACAGCAACATATTAAAAACTTCATTTAGGGTTTGGAATAGAAAATTGAGTATTAAATGGCCAGCGTGAATAAGGAGCTTTCAAGAGGTATGTGTGTACAAAACAAAATAAAATCACAAAGCTGATTTTGATAACATCCAAAAAGACAAAGGTTATATTAAAAATATTTAATAACCCTGATAGAATGTGCACCAACCATTCAGAATGCACCCATTGACCAATTAGATTGGGTGCCTGTTCCAAAAAAATAAATGTTTAGCGGTCTGAAGCAAGCATCATCTATCTTGTGTCAAAAAGCATCTGGGCTTTACAAAAGGAATTTTTGACAGCTAGGCAATGTAACTGAAAGTAGGTGAGAAATTTATGTATATATATTTTTTCTTTTTCTATTTTATTTTTTCTGGCGTGTAGAGGTTGTATTCACGTTTTGCCTCACGATAGTTAAAATGTTTTTTAGCAGTCAGAAACAGAAACAAGATCAGACGAAGTGGCAGAGGTCTATCAGTAGCATTTCATAGTAAAGGGGTACAACCGAGTGCTACATGTAGTCATCCAGCGGTGGACAATCAAGAAAGCCCTGTTGTGGAGGTGTGATGGAAGTTAGCTCTTGAAGGATAAGCAGCACTCTGAAAGATACATTGACATGGGTGAGGGAAGGGTCCAGTCATTCTGTTGGAGAGAATAGCATAAATGCACAGAAGTATGAAAATCTAAGGATTGTTTGCTCATTCTACAAATAGTTATTAAGTGCCTATTAGATTGGAATTCATTAGTGAATAATAAGAGGAATCCTGTCTTGTGATCCTTACATTCTAGCAGGAAATACTGAGTTGTCAAGTGTCATCGATTGAATTACATCCCCCCAAAAATGTGTGTATCAATTTGTCTGAGCCATGATTCCCAGTATTGTTTGATTTTCCTTTATGGTGTAAATCCTGCTTCTATGATGTTAATGAGGGAGGATGGGCGGCAGCTGTGTTAGTAAAGCAGGACTCAATCCACAAGATTGGGTTGTGTCCTGAGGCAATCTCCTGAGATATAAAGAGAAGTGAGCAGAGAGACAGGGGGACCTCATACCACCAGGAAAGCAGCCCCAGGAGTAGAGCGTGTCCTTTGGACCAGGGTTTCATGCGTGGAGAAGCTCCTAGTCCAGGGGAACACTGATGAGAAGGCCGACAGAGAGAAAGCCTTCCCCTGAAGCCGACACCCGGAATTTGGACTTTTAGTCTACTTTACTAAAAAGAAATAAACTTCTCTTTGTTAAAACCATCCACTTCGGGTATTTCTGTTACGGCAGCACTAGATGACTAAGACATCAAGACTGGCTGGAGCATCAGATGAAATTACACTTAAAGAATAAACCAGTGACAGGCTGTAGATGGGCTTTATTCTGTTGGCAGTGGCAGACCATTGAATGACTTTCCCTTCAATGAAGGGCTGGAAACACCTGGGTGCACGGATGTAAATCTGAGGCTAACAGATTCTAGAACACTTAACCTGTCACCACCTAGTGCAAGACCACAGGCTTCAGCTTCCTGGGTGTGTGTGTGTGTGTGTGTGTGTGTGTGTGTGTGTGTGTTCAGTCCCAGGCGAATGACACACTAAAAAATTATGTGCTAATTTGGAGATAGAGGTACCTTGGAAAAGAGCTCTGAATTGGAATCAAAAGACTTGGTGCAACCGCAGATTCTACCACTAACTAGCTTTGTGAACTTGAACATGCATGTAACCCCTCAGAGTCTCAGCTTCCTCAACCGTCAAATGTAGCTAATAATGCTCTCTGCCTAGTTCATGGATTGTTTTTTGGAGTCAAAAGATAATTTATATGAAATTTCTTAGAAAATTATGAATCAGTATAAATGAACAGTATAAAGATGAATTATTTCTTTATATTAATCAATCTGAACCATAAGACCTTTTACCAGACCTTCTTTTGTTTTACTAATCTTGATTTTTTTTTTTGGTGTGAATAATCTTTAAAAAAAATCCCAGGAGTCACCTACAGCAGACATACAGAAGTCTTCTAATTAAAAAAATAAACAAAAGAAACTTGTCACTAAGAGGTCATTAAATACATGTTAGTCCATTTTAAAAAAATGTTTTGTGGGTATTAACTCATCTAGTCTCACAGTGGAAGCCTGGTGGCGCAAGTGGTTAACTATTTGGCTGCTAATCAAAAGGTCGGCAATTCAAATCTACCAGCTGCTCCTTGGAAGCCCTATGGTCCTAGGGTGTCCTATGTCCTAGGGTGGCTATGAGTTGGAATCAACTTGATGGCAACGGGTTATGGGTGGTCTCACAATAAAGTCAGGTTGTACCACAAGTATTCCCATTTTACACGTGAGGCAAAGAAAATGTTACGTAACTTTTCCAAGGCTGCTGAGCAGTGAAGTAGGGATGGAAACATAAGGGATCTGACTACAGAGCCTAGGCTATCATTTACCCTCTTATTCAATGCACATTTTCTGTGGACAGGGTTCAATGCAAAATACTGACTGAGGTTGCAAAGAGGCTTGTTGCTGGCTATAAAACGCCATTTTGTATTTGACCATTTTCTTTGGTCTTTACTGAGTATTAAAGGCAGTACAGCTTGTCTGATGATATGAGTAAACCAAAAAAACCTATTGCTACTGAGCCAATTCCAGCTCAGAGTAGAACTGCCCCACAGGGTTTCCAAGGCTGTAATCTTTGTGGAAGCAGACTGCCACGTCTTTCTCCCGTGAGGCAGCTGATGGGTTCGAACTGCGGACCTTTCGCTTAGCAGCCGAGAGCTTTAATCACTGTGCCACCACGGCTCCTCTCGATGTTGTGATTAGTTAATAAAATCAGCCTAATATGCACTGTCCTGTGCCCAGCCCCCTTCAGGCATTTACGCTAAATTATCAGCCCCTGCAGGAATTTGTGTTTGTAAATATCTGTCTAGACCATGTGACTGATGGAGCCCTTACACCACACTTGATTGACATAAACTGACCTTTAGTGATTGGCAAATCCATAGTCAAAACCCAGGTCTCCAAGATTCACTCCATTACTCAGTCCTTGTCTTCAAGGAATCTGGTTTTGTGCATATAACATCTCCCTCGTACACCTATGACCTTCTTCTGACGTTTTCAATTGTTAAAGAAAAAAATGACTATTATAGACCAAAGAAACTCCCTGGGTGGCACAAGTGGTTTGCAGTTGACTGCTAACGTGAAAGCTGGTGGTTCAAATGCACGGAGCAGTGCTGCAAGAGAAAGCTCCATCAATCTGCTCCTGAAAAGATTGCAGCCAAGAAAACCCTATGAAGCAGTCCTACTTTGTAACACATGAGGTTGCCACGAGTCGGAATCCACTTGATGGCAATGGTTTATAGACAAAACACTGAGTCTCCAGTGACAATTTTTTCACTGTCCAGAAGCAAACTGATCCATCACAGAGTCTAGGTAGGCCCTGGAAAATGAGGTTCACTGGGGAAACGGGTAGGTCTTTTAAAGCCAGTGATCGTAGATGGTCTCAATTCCATATTAGGAAAGCCAAGTCTTCAAGTGTGCTTGGTTGGCTGGAGACGATGCCTGGGTTTGCCAATTAGGGAAGCCCTGGGCTGGTTGGAGGTGGTCTATTGGGGGATGATGCTGTCTGGCTGCCTCTACTATATAATACATGATGTGCCCAAGTCAGATTATATTGCCCGTCAGGTCTTCACTGATGTCTGTAGGCTAGGAGGTCAAAACAACCAATAAGGTAGCATGAGATCAACTCGTCACAAGCCATTCAAACAGGCTCATTTCAAAAGCCCTATAGTGTGAACGATGTGGTACAAAATCATTAGATCAAAGCTTCCACTGGCTTTAGGAGATTGCCCATCTGGGAAGGACATTTGCCTCAGTCTCTCTAAGGAGTGCCAGATCTAGGGCTAAAACGATGTTATTCTTGGGTCAAGGAGTACCTAGATTTTTCCAAGAGGAATTTTTGATAGAGAGCTGGTGGAACTGGCAATAGCTGAAAAATATACATATATACACATATTTTTCCTTTTTGTTTTCTTTCTTAAGGGTAGGCACAGTTATTGTTCATCTTTAATCTAGGTAACACAGTGAAAATTATCTTTTGTCTTCACAATCGAAAGCAAAACATCAAAAGGATCAAACAAGTGGCAGAGGCAGCGGGAGATCATTTGCATAGCACCAAGAGCATAAAATCCACATTGGGTCCAACACACTTCCTTGTCTGAATTCCAAGGAGTGCTTCAGACCAAGGGTGTTTGTGGATAATCACCAGCGTGGGGGATGGAAAAGCAACAAAGCAAAGAGATAGAAAGAGAAAGATCTGCTTGTAAGCAGCACCCTAGTTCCACTGAGAAAGAGAGAGTAATAATAACAACAGCAAAAACAATAATAATAAGAAGAAAAGTCTTACTCTGGCATGGAAGAGAGAACTCTCCTAAGTAGAGGTTGGATTGAATTTCACTGAAAATGAGGAAGGAAGGTCTGGCCTGGCTGGTTCTTACTTGCTATTGGCTAGCTGAATGCATCCTTGCTGTGAGATTCTGGATGGTTTCATTTCCTGTCTGGAACTCAGTTCCCGACTCCGTAAAGTCAGGAGGTTGGACTAAATGATTCTTAAGATCCTTCTTAGTCTGTACTTCTATGATCCTAGAGCTGTGTCTTTCTTACACTCTGAATTTCCTACAGTCTTTTGCACGGACCAGAGGGTGTCCAGGGAAGCTGAGTAAACTTTTGACCTGGAAGCACAAAGGGGGCTCTCATTGCAACAAAGCCCATGTGCCACCTCTGTGCAGACATTTGTCAAGCTCCACTTCACTGTCAGATTCTCATACCTCACCAAAGTTTACCACCTATGATCTCACCATGAGTGCGCCCAACCCATCCAACGTGAGGAGGAGAGCCTGGCATTACACAAGAGGACCATGGAAATAATTGGAGTGGAGTTCATAACAAAGTAGTCTTTCAGCCAAGAGACAGGGGAGCTCTTTTCCTTGGGGGAGGAAAAAATGCATTACAATCACGAGAGAGGCAGACATTCACCGCTCCTATCACCCTCACCAAGGGAGGTCAAAGTGTTACGGAGGCTGTGATGATGAACAAATAAATGTGGTATTGTACCTCAGGACAAGAATTAATGAGGTTAAGGAGATGAAAGATGAAGGGCTGAAGCAGCCAAGCTAGGTCATCATGAATAGGATATTATACCAGTAAAGACGTGGGGTAGTATAGGAGAAGACGGAACTTCCGCTGACTGGTGAATGTTGACTGAACACTAGCCAGCAATGGGACAATATGACACCTTCTGCTGACCTTTGGTGGGACCAGTTTACCCATGACTTCCTGTCCTTCGTGTAAATCTGAAGGTATCACAGTCCTCAGGGCAGGGGTCGATAAATGAGGTGGCAAGTAGCTCCCTCCTAGGAATGATTCAAAACTCCTGGCAAAATGCAAATAACCCTGGTGCCCTAGGCACCCTAGAGGGAACTACCAGTCCAGTAGGAACGTAAGGTTTGAATAGAGAATGGAATGCAATACAGATGTCCTGGGCAGAGAGGGAGAAAGAGAAACAGACAAGGAAAGGGAATTTTCTAAAGACAAGTTGCATATCATTTCACTGAGAGTTTATGCCGCTTATGAGTAAGTCACTTAGGGTGACAACACCTTAGAGTCCCGGAGAAAGCAAAAACAGAAAGGGGAAAAGAAGTTGAGATGTCCCTATCACAAACATAATTTTAAAAAACCCAAAAAACAAAAAACTTCCCAGTGACCTGAGAGCCATTCTGAACACCAGGTTTTACAGGTTTTAGACACATATTTCCTAGGGCTTCTCCTGCCTGGGTGAGATTCACAAAAGGGTACTATTAGGACACATTCTTTCCTGGCTTCTCTGCTGGGTATTTACAAAGCCCAGCATTTATTCAACACAGCAAATGTGCTGGTGCCTTGATGCTTCTCTACTTCCAGAATTCTTGAGAACAAACTTTCTGAACTTTTCCAAAATGCATTTGGCAGGAGGCCTTGTGGAATGACACAGCAGAATTTTCTCCATTATTTCACAACCCAGAATCTGACAGTGGGCTGATCTTTGTGTTGTTTCTCCCTTCGCTCTCATTTCAGGTTCCAACTTTGCTCTACCCTAGGTATTGTGAGTGCTTTATCTAATTTTTACTCGTTAATGGGGCACCAAAAGAAACCAAACTCATTGCCGTTGAGTCGATTCTGACTCAAAGCGACCCTATAGGACAGAAAAGAACTGCCCCAGAGGGTTTCCAAGGAGTGGTTGGTGGATTCGAACTGCTGACCTTTTGGACTCCCATTAATGGAGCACAGCAATATTTAATGGAAAGTATTGGTAAGTGGGAGAAAAATTGGACACAAATGATGTGAACTTAGCTAAATAAATGGTAGGACAGAATGGTCAACAGGAACATGACTTGTAGAAGGTAACACCTACAGTTGAAGCATATCAATTTATTATTCAAAATCACACAGTTTCTTGTACAGATACAATTGCCATATTTTCAAGATTATAGTGCAAATGCCAGACAAGCTAAAGTGCTGGTAAAATGACTAATTTTCTATCTGTTGCTCACTAAGCTAAGTTTTCCCTGCTAGAAATTTCTTCCCAACCGCGCGCCCTCTGTATCCAACTTTTATTCAAATTACAAAATGCTATTCCTCCAAGGTCCTCGACCTAAGATTCTCCATCAGAATCGCAAAAGGGAAATTCACCTGCCTGTACTTGCCGCCCACTTGGCACATAGACAGGTTCAGGATTAGTGTGGGGAGTTACAAATCTAACAAATGTCAAGGGCACACCCAACATTGGCTCTAAAACACCACTTTAAACTAATGAACTACACTTCCCTGGGAAAAAAGAAAAGCTGTAGTGATCTAAGAAAAGTTTCTCTAAAGAAGGGACAATCTTCCAGATACTTTAGTTCTCCATTTAACGAAGATTATAGCTTTAAGGAAGGAGCCCTGGTGGCACAGTGGTTAAGCGCTCAGTTGCTAACTGAAAGGTCAGCAGTTAGAACCCACCAGCTGCTCCACAGGAGAAAGATGTGGTAGTCTGCTTCCTTAAACATGTACAGTTTCGGATACTCTATGGGGGCAGTACTACTCTGTCCTATAGGGTCACTATGAGTTGGAATTGTCTGGACGGCAGTGGGTTTTATAGCTTTAAAAGAGTAAATTGTCTTCAAACTGTAGCCTCATGTCTATAAAGGCAGAGTTGTTTTAAGCTATCCGTCAGCTCTCCCCCAAAAGGATATTACTGAAATACTAACAAGTTAGGGTTTCAAATCTCTCATTTTACAGATGCTAAAACTGAGGTGCAGAAGGTTAAGAATCTTGCCCAAATCATCATACTTTTTTCATTCCAATGTCTGCTCTGTCTTTTCCTAGTCCCATGAAAATCTATACATTTGTACAACTTTTTTGGAATAAGTATGAAACATCAGGGGAAGGGGGAAAAAAGATATAGTGTCAATCAAGTTCAGAAGAGTGTTGATGGACACTAAGATTCTTATGGGTGCAAAGAAGATGCTAGGAAATCTGTACTCAAGGCTGGATATTGTAACAGAACTGCAACAGAACTGTAGCCTATGAAGGAGAAAGAATGGCTAAAGGGAGGATGAACACTGCCTTCTGCTAGACAGTTGGTGCCTCGACTCAACATTATGGGTGTCTTCCCTGGGTCTTGGAAGCGTCCAGTGTGTACCCACCACTCACGTACAATTCTTTATTCCATACCTTCACTTTGCTATGAGGAGTGCTTTGCACATCAACTAGGATCCCCTGGGCTACCTTTCTAGATCATCCAGAAGCTGCATTCAAAAGTAGAAATGTAGTTCTTGGATCTGAGGGAGGCTGGGTAAATTTGACTGAACTCAAGCATGTTTAATCAACATTAGGTCTTTGGTGTTCTTTAACTATTAATATTAGGCAAGTTATTCTAATAACGCTCAGTATACCAGGGGAAAAAAAGTCAGTCATTTAGGATCTGGGTTCAATAAACTTTTTTTATTTTTATTTTTTATATTTTAAGCAATTTTATGAGTGCTTTTATAGAAGAGTAAAGGGATAGTGAAAAACATTATCAGAAAGTTTAATAAGAAATTAAGCATTTAAAAAAAAATTGCCTTTGAGTTGATTCCATCGAAAACCTAAAATTTTGTTATTTATTATTAACTCATAGCGACCCTATGGGACAGAGTAGAACTGCCCCATAGTGTTTCCAAGGAGCAGCTAGTGGATTCCAACTGCTGACCTTTTGGTGAGCAGCCAAGCTCTTAACCACTGTGCCACCAGGGCTCCTATTTCAGAGGTACATATACACAAAAGGACAAATATCCTCTGAAGGCAATTATCATGTTCAATTATCATGTAATCTGGGACACATCCATCTTGTAAATACTGATTTCAAATACGTCTCTGATAGGTTCTAGATCATCATTACTTCTGGTTGTTCTTCTTGCAACACCAAAACGAAATCCTTGAAAAAAATTTTGGAACTTTTGATGGCTCATAATTTTGTCGTGGAAGGATGACCATCTTCTTTGCCCCAAATTACAAAATATTTTTAGATTTAGAAACATCTATTAGGATAAATCCTATGAGTTTAAAATTTCTGTATCTTCGTTTCCTTCTAGTTATCTTTGATACACCCTTGCCTTCATCATTTGTCCATTGGTGAACCATATAGGGTACATTTTGGTGCATAAGCATTGTAAGGGATGAAAGAATACTGTCATATGTCCTTTCAGAAAAACAGGGTAGTCAGGTTATTGTCTCAAAATATTACATGGTGAAATTATTACTGTTAAATGACTAACTGAACGAACAATATCTTTTTTATCCTTAGAACAATATTGAACAATCGTTGAACCTTGTGTTTGAGAAAATTCACCTAGGATATCATCATATTTAGTCTGTGATTTAATTTACTTTTTAAAAAAGCACACAATTCATTTTCATGTAATTATCATAGGTTTTGTTGGACCCTTTTATAAATCTAAAACACATTAAGGAATGCAAATGGTTACAACTGTAACAAATGATTACAACTGCTCACAACAGAAAATCCAAAACTAAATTTCGGTCCAAAATGCCGTATTATAATGGCATTATAATGGCAAGAATTATGAACATCATTAGTCACTAGTATATCAGTGACTAATGATGTTCATAATTCTTTAGCTTTCTTTTCTTCAAACGGGCACCATTCTATCAACAATTTCATTTTTTGGAATCCATTTCCTATATTTTTAGGAATAAGAATTGGAATCTGTTGCTACTCCTCATTCATGCTGAGCCTACATTGCCTACACGGCTGTATGGGTAGCTTCATAATGTGATTACAGCTATCAGTCAAAAAGCAAGCTGGCACCTTTAAATGCTGCATATTATCTATGTTAGTCTGTTAAGTTCTTTGTAAGTCTAAGGTATTTTCATGCCATCTAATGTACACTCATAAAAGAATGAACTTTCTCATTTCTTTAAAAAAAAATTAGACCATCTAAAGATAATAAATATTTTATTGGCCGAATCAACGTATATAATTGCAAAGGTGACATTTAACACTGTGCTTTTAAGGAATCATGACTCCATCACAGCCCACTGTCCGCAATGTTATTCCCACATACCAACTGGTGTTGAGTTGATTTCAACTCATGTTGACCCCATGTGTGTCAGAGTAGAACTGTGCTCCACAGGGTTTTCAGGGGTTGATTTTTTGAAAGTAGATCACCAGGCCTTTCTTCCAAGGCACCTTTGGGTGGACTCTACCTCCAACCTTTCAGTCAGCAACTAAGGACTTTAACTGTTTGCAGCATCAGGGACTCCTTTGTTCCCACAAAGAACCGGAGTGATCTGCATCTTACTCTCACAGTGCTGAGAAGGTACAGCTGAACATCATGGAAAGCTCACTGAGATAGACATTAGGAGTATCTGCAGTCTAGACCCTGTTCTAAATTAAACTCTTTCTGACTTCAAGCAAGTGATTAAACCCCTGAGGGTCTCATGCACCAAATGATGATACCTTCCTTGTCTTTCCTACTTCACAGGTTGGCTAAAATATGAATGATTATTTATTCTGGGTAGAAAAGCATCAATACTTGAGCTTCTCTAATGTTTCTCTCAGTGTCTCATCCTCAATAATACAAATGAGGCCAAAGGACAGACAGACAGACACACACACACGGACACACACACACACGACACCAAGACAATACCATTTCTCATTATGTTTTTATTTATCGTCTTTATTTTATTGCATGTCCTGGCAAATATAAGTGGCTTGTTAGATTTGCCTCTGGCTCACTGAAAGCCCATAACACAAAACACCAAAAGACAAGCAATTGGAAGCTTAAAAAAAAAAAAAAAAAGTATCACATCTATAAGAAAGAACCTTTCAAAAAGCATATAAAACTTTTGACATTTGCATAACTTTTTGTACAATTATAAAAATAACAATAAAAAAAATACAACCCTTTAACATTCAACATTCCACATCCTGCATTTTAGAGGAAGCTTAGTGAAACAAAAGACAAATGGATTTAATGAAGAAAGTTCTGTTCTCCCTTTCTGTTTATAACCACTTCCAAAGAAAAACCTTCCCCTTCTTCAGCTGACTGCATTGAGCTGAGGCTGCAAGAACTCCATTAAGCCTATTCCCACTTGTTCGCTCTTAACACTCTTTCAGCCCTGATCCTACATACTCATACACTCAAAGAGTAATTTGCCACCAGGATGCGTGGCCAGTAACGGTGTTGAGCCTCAGCGAATGCTAAACCCATGAGATACACCGCAAGAATTTCTGAGTGCCTCGTGCTGCATCAATAGTGCTGACAGAGTTCAGAAGAAGTCCTACAGGGCTTATCAAACACTTAGGGCAACAGAGGAAGCCATTTGTCCTCCTGGCATTGCCAAGGTACAGCTTTCACTCTTACCCTTGAATGGGTTTTCAAAGTTGCATGCTTCTTCCACAAATAACAGTACTTATTATCATTTAAGCGCAATAAAAATGTTGAAATCAAGGACTCAACTCTCTTTAACATACAAAATTAAAAAAATAATAATAAAAAACAACTCCCCCCATCTTACAATAATGGCATTATTTTTTCATTTGAAATTTTATTCTTACTACATGATGGTGTTTCCATAAAAATATAAAAACAATTTTAAAAAAAGTGGTGATTGTGGTTCTGGAAAACCCACTAACCCAAGGAAAAACAAACAAGTATGCAATTCACACGCAAAATATATGTACACTTTTTAGATGAATCTCGTACATTACATTGTAGAGCCAAATTAACCCTTTTGCACATTAAAATAAAAATAGCGGCTTATGTGCAATGATAACTCTTTACCAAAATGTATGGGAGGATTTTGGAGCTAATTGGAATATATACAAAATAGTATTTTTATAGCTTGAAATAAAAATAAAATATTGCTACAAGGTATTGTTTCTGAAAAGTCTAGGAGAATGTTATCATTTCCATGTTTTCCCTAAGTTGGAAGACTAGTTACCCCATCTATTTTAAACCCGAAAGAGATAAAGGTAAAGAAGCCTCTACATGCAGAGATTGATAAAATAGGAGGGTCTTTAGAAGAAATATTTACCAAATAATATTGTCTCTGTTTCAAAATGTTTTTGGTGAAGAACCTCAATTCATGGTTTGCTGAGATCTCTTACTGTTTAGCAAAGACTCAGAATTTCTGAATGGTTTTTGTTTTCCTTGGATATTGTTAATAAGCAGTACAACTTCACTGTAAGAACTAGACAGATGGCATTCATCCCAAGCAAATCAACCTTTATCCTAATAAGAAGAGCAAATGTGTCATTGAGTTAGTCAACCGAGTAGTGAAACTGAGTTTAAAGGCTTCAGTAATGGCAGCAAATGTTTTCCCAACAAATACTAGGAGAGAAGGTATCTTGTATTAAATTTGAGAGGGTTACTGGTAGATCCAAATACAAGCTACTACATGTCTGAATTGGCTGCCACAGACTTTTTCAGAATTTTGTCCATGACCCTCATCCACCATTCCCAACCAAAAACAGAATAGGATGTGTCATTTCCTCTGGTGTGAGTGACCATGTGAATATGGACTTTTTCTTGTTATTGGAGAAAATAACCAAAATGAGAACCACCATCACTAGTAGGGATGTCAGTAGCATAGAATACACCAATGTAGAGAACCGTGTGCATATATAGACAGGCTCACCCACATTGTAAAGAGTAGTAAGTATAATTGAATTTAGACAAAAGTTTGATGTGGCATGGTTTTAACATCAAAAACCCAAAAGGACCTATACGTCATTGTCACATGTATCATCAAGCTCTAGATACCTATTACCAATATGTAGCCCTTGAGAGTAGGAACATAAATTAGCTAGCCAAAAAGAGTAAAATAAAAAAAAAGTAAGTCGATAAGTGCAACTCAATTTCTTTTCCTTTAAATTACATTTTAAACAATATTCAATGCCCCCCACCCAAAAATACATACTGTATATTTATATATTTATATATAGTCTTAGACTATAAGAGTAAGAATGCTTTATAAAAGTCAATGAGAGGTCTCTGCAGCTTAAGGAGACACCCACTGCTTTTTTGCCCACTTCTACCTAGCCTTGGCAGCTCCAGTCCTGCAAGCAATAGATCTGAAGGCTTAGAGCCAGAAATGCAACCAGACGCCAGGCCAGATGTTAGCATTAGGTAAGAGGTAGCCTCTTACTTCTGTTTCCCTTAAGAGATCAGACTAGTAAGAGGAAGGAGTTAGGGAGAATGCTTTGAAGATCAAGCAGTAGTGCTTTGTAGAGGGGTGGGCAGATAGGAAGAGGGTAGGAAGAATCCACGCAATAGGGCTCACTCCCCCTCTTCTTTGATGCGCTGCTGCTTGTTGCGACGAGCGTCCATGTCAAAGTTGAAGTCATTCCACTCGTCACGGGGTGGGAAGGAGATGGTCTGGCGGAGGGTGAAGCGCACAGCATCAATAACACGCTCGCCCCGGGTCTCACTGGAGCCCACACTGACTGTAGAGGCACTGCTCGGGGTCCGCAGGAGGTGGGGAGGAGAGGAGAAGTCGTGGAGCTGCCGGTGGTCCAGGATGCCCTTCCAGATGGCATGGCGGAATTGTTCAGGGATTTTTAGACTTGCCAAATCCTGTGGAGGGAGTCAGGGAGAATTAGGACAAAGAGACAAACCAACATTTAGGCCACATCATCATGTCATTCCCCGGTGCTCTGGTTTAATTGACCTGAATTTACTGATCCCTACAATGGAAAATAAAATCAGCTCTCTGATAGCCCTTAATGTTACATGTATCTGAACACAAATGTGTAGCCTTGAGGTGCCATCGCTGCTTGTGGATAACACTTCACTTATTCTCTACTGGCCTTGGTTCCTTCGTTGGTAAAAACGGGGATAATAGATTAGAAGGCACAAATTCCAAACAGAAAAATAAGGTGAAGATCTCTTCAGATTCTTAACATCTGCCTAGCTCTAGTCACTAGAAGAAAGGTATTAATGGGATGTCACCACCACTGGGTGGGATGAGGGGATGAAAAGAAGAAATTACTAACAGCTATTGAGCACTTTCTATATGCCAGGCACTGAGCTAATTTATTTATATTCATGATCCTATTTGCTCCTTAGATTAGTGGTAGATACTCTTACATGAGTTATGTTGGCAGAGAAACTGAAGGTCAGCGAGGTTGACAAGTCTAAAGTTACACAACTAAGTGAATGAATTGAAGACCCAGGACAGCTACTGAGACTATGCGTTTTCTAAACTGCCAATAGTGGCCAAATGGTCTCTTGGTGTTTGGATAAACCTGGGTATCAAAATGCAAAGCAGCTGTGTCAATGTTCTATGGATGGGGGTGGAAGGCATTGCAAAGAGTCAGCCTTAACTAACTGTGGTGGCATCTCTTAATTTCTCTACATTAGCTTTTCATTAGCTTGCTTCAATGACAGCTCACATTTTTTCTGCAGGCAGGATGGTTTGGTAGAAATTGCACTGTGCTTGGAGTCAGAAGATGTTGACAGAGGATCCTACTGACGCTGACTGGCTATAGACCGTCAGCAAGTCACTCATTCTCTACTTGCTCCAGTGGTAAAATGGGGATGCCATTCCTTTTTAGGTCAACACATATTGTGGGTACACATTTAAATATGGATATGACAGTATTTTGTAAATTATAAAACATACTACAAGAATCTAAGTTTTGTTACGGGTTGGGAAGGAGATATTATCTTTGCACTTTATAGGGGATACTTCTCAAAATCCAAAAATTTAGCCATATTCCTTTTCCAGGAAGGAATGCCAGGTAACTTAGACCGGTGCTGAGAGACAAGCTGAGAAAGAGGTGTCTGTTTCCAGTAATGAGCAGGAAGAAGCTGAGGTGAGATGAAGAAACTGGAAAACATCCCAGCACTTCCCAACTCAGAGAGCTGCAATATGGTGCCATCTTCTTCCATGATGTGAATGAACTGAATCCTCAGGTCCTTAGGAATATCCCCAAGTTCCTATTCTAGCAGAAGAATACACTCTAGGAGATAATCCACAAAAAGAGAACTTTGCATAGTTCTTGATACTCCTGAGACTCTAGGGTCACCATTTCTTCCAAGAAGTCCAAAGCTCCTTGCAAACCAGACTTTAATAATCCTTCTTATGGCTAGACAAATTGTGACTGGTGACTGACAGATGAGAAACCTGTGGCCCAGAGACTGGCATAAGACCCAGTAAACACGAGCAGAGATGGACTTGTGACGAGTGCCTTCAGATCCTGACAGCCAAGGGAATATCTTGACACGTTCCTTAGTAGAAAGCATAATTTAAAAAATATGGGGAAGGGCAGATTCCATGTTTTGTCAAGCTGGATTCTGCTACAGGAGGCTTCCACTGTTTTTTCAACCATGGGGCCACACTCTTCCCTTCATTTCTGTGATGGTAAAGTTATCAGAATCCTGTTGGAACTTACTTCTAAAGCTTTCTCTAGAATTTTCACTCATAATTTATTTCATCAAGGGGCAGCAGCCAAGGGTGATTCATGGGGTGGAGAGGGGGTGGGCATAGGCTCAGCACAGTATATACTGGTCACCAAAGGGCTGGGGCATTCTCATGCTGAAGGGGCATCTCTAGCATCGGTGCTCAAGGAGGGGGGAGAAGAGATCCCAAATACAGAAGCAGCAGCAGAAGAAGAGAGCATCTTCTTCCACCAGTCCAAAGCACCCTTAGGAAGCTGGAAGAGAGGACAGTAAACCCCAAAGAGCAGCACATGAAGAGCAGCCTGGGAGGAAAATCAGATTGCTGTAAACCAAAGCAAGACTAGCACTTATGTGAGTAGTAGTTCAAGAAGAGAAATTGGAAGCAAGAAAAAGTTCTCACCCATCCAACTTGTTTCACAAGACAAACCAAAGAATATTATAGCTGGAAGGGAATGCTTTTCACTCTAATTTGGTTAACTGAGGCCCAGAGAGGCAAAGTGAAGTGATAATCCTAAGTTCTCATAGCTACTAAAAAGGGTCATGGGCTCTGAATCCATGACCAGTGATCATTCTCAGTGATCCGGGAGGAGCAGCTCAATCCCCCTAAAGGTCTGACTTTCACGAGAAGCAGAAAAGGCCAATAATAGAGTAATAGGGTAATAGGCTAGAAGCTTATACCCCAGGGATCTTCTACTCCTGGTTCTGTCATCACTCAACATGGCAAATGACAATATTGTCATCGCTCCATATTTTTTAAGTGAGAATAACACCACCTGTTCTCTGCTATCCTCCCTGAATCTTATACGAATTAATGAGAGCATTTGAAAAATTCTCTTAATTCTTTAGAAATTATATAACTTTCTTGAAGGTGGGAAGTATGTCCTCTCTTTCCCATTCTGCGCACCGTAAGAATACAATAAACAACTGCTGACTGATTAGGTGGCCTGGTCGTTTTTCTAATATGGTTCCATGAAAATTGAGAATTAAGGGTACCACGATGACAAATTTTAAAAAACCTGGAGAAACTGAACCACAAGGTGGATGTCACTAGAGGGAGGAAAGGAAGAAACAAAACTCAAGAGAAATGGCTAACAGTTACTTACATCCATGGAGTAATGCTCAATCTGATAGATGGTGGTCAGCCCCTGGGTCGTGAAATAGTCCAGACATGATGAACAGCCCAACCTCGCTAAGAAACTGCAGAGGGAGGAGGGAGGAGGAAGGAGGAAACAGAAAAAGAAAGTTCACCCCAACTGCATTAGCGAGATAAAGGAAAACCCAACATTTTGCCATTGGATGCCCTAAAGAAGAAACTAGGGGCATATAAAATATGTGTGGGCCTTGGATCTGAGGTTTGGAGATGACTGGTTACTTAAACTTCCGGTGCCGACGTTAAAATCAACTATAAGGATTCCTGCAGAGCATCAGTTTTCCAATGGAGAGCTGTAAAATTCTAGGGGTTTTGTGTTGAGCCATTGCAGAGGGTGAAAGGAAGGAGTAGAGAAGCTGGCCCATTGCCAGTCCTTTTGCCTCCTGGCTCTTCACTTCAAAAAGAGAATCATGTCTTCTAATTGTTTTATGTTTTGGGTATCTGTGTATGGATCATGTGATCAGGAAAAATTACAGGCCACTACTCTATGAAGTATTAATGCTTTTTGATTTATGTCTTCAGAGTACAGATTCCTTCCTCCTTGGTGCTGGTCTCAGATGGATGCTGCCACCATCATCAGAGAGCCAGATCCTGGGGGGGGATAAGTCATGCACTTTGGCCATCTCTGTGACTGGCACCTGCTAGTACTGCTGCATTAGTCGCATGGGGGTCAACGCAAATCATTCCAGCAGCCAAATGAAAGAACCATTCTGCACGTGAAGCAGAGGAAGATGTGCACTAGGCATCAGACGTGTAGGAAACAGATGTTTCAGGCTTCACACATTTCTTTCTTCTGGCTACCTGAAATTCCCTTGCCTGAAGTGTACCCACTTCCTACATGGCCAAGGAGTAGCGATCATCAGATTCGGGAGAGTCCCTGTCATTTTTGTTAATGCTGAAATCGTTTTATGGAAACCCAATTCCAAAATAATTGTGCCATGGTGGCTGAAAGCTATGAGGCCTAGAGAGCAGGAGAGGGAGCAAGATAGCAAGTTCATTGCCCTTTTTGGAAACCCAGCCCTGAGCACCAATTTGAAGACCACAAAGGACGGTGTAAAAATGTGAGGGAGGAGGAAGGGAGTAAGTGAAGATGAGAGAAACAGGCATGAAAAACTATATGCCTATAAACACACATTTTCACTTTTTCCCATGCTGATCATAGCAGTTTTCTTTGATTAAACAATGCTGACCGCTCTGGAGATGAGAGAGAATAATAGTGGCTGTACTTCAACCATGGACCTGCTTTCTTTTCTCCAAACTGTCTTATTAACTTTGACAGTGTCCACCCTCCACCACCCAGAGATGCTTAGTCCAGGCCCCCAGGGGCATATACTATGGACTCACCTGACAATGCTGCAATCTGTGGGGTACGGAGGTGGGGGGGTGCAGTGGGAGGTGGATGGCATGGAGAGTGGGGGAGGAAGGGCCTGGGTGGGGCTGAGTCCATTCATGTCTCCAGCCATAGGCATGTGGGTGCCCATCATAGGAACTGAACAGAAAGCAGGAGGAACAAAGAGGGTTACTGCCGTCATCACATACCAGTGTCCCAGTGGTCCATTTTGTCTGCTTTAATGTTACAAAGGGCCTAATCTATCAGCCCTTCTTTTCAATCTGTCTCTCATTACACCCCTTCACTCACCACATGTCTAGTCAGACAGAATAGTCATCAAACTCCAAACTAATTACACACTTCTTGACCTTTGTATCTTCTCTTAGGACAATCTCTTCCCACCCCTTTCTCTACTTTCAATTCTCTGTCCAATTGCTCATTGCTCTTCAGGCTAATATATTCTGCTTTCTATTTGCTTTCATGGGTTACAGTTCTGTCTCTCTCACTAGGCTAATCTCCTCAAGCATAGAGATTAGATCTTAAGCATGTCTAGCCCCATGGAGACCCTAGCACAGTGCCTGGCACAGAATAGGTACTCAGTAAACGTATCTTAAGTGAGCCAAATGGTGGAAGGGAAACCTTTGAAATATTTATCTGGGAATGGGAGGATTTACTACAGTATTTTTAGGGAACCATAAGCCTAATAAGGAAGGAGGCAATTAAAGATTATAACTTTTTCTTATGGTCTGTTTCAAGATTGTATTCAGGAATAACACCAACACTGACTGGTATTTCACTAAATTATAAGCTGTAAACATTCTCTGGTAAAGAAAGGCTTAATTCTAATAATGTTTATGAAATAAAGTTTGCTTTCAGATAAAAAAACAAAATAATATATCTACCAATTTTTAATCTGCTTCTCTTTTAGTGAACAGTAGCGTGCTGGAGGGGAAAGTTCTCTGCCACAAACTCGCTAACTAGTCAGCCAAAGAACATAGGCTTATCGAGTCTCAGTCTGTTTTCCCCCTGACCTTCCCGACTACAAAAAAAAGGATAGCTGTGAAGCAAAACTTAGAAAAAGTAGTAAATTGTTAATTATATAGAAATGTGAAGGATCATCACCGTTGCTGTCATTTTGTCATCTCAAGAGATAAGTTGAGGAGTCTAAGATGTCGCAAGAAAGTAATAAATAAATAAGTAAGCTTGTACCTATTTCTTTTAGTGTCCAAGTATCATACCTGACAAGGGGTCAGGTTTTGAGTGTTAGGATTCATTTATCACTAGTGAGAGAGCTGTCTGGCAGCTATCAGGTATTTGTTGCCACATCAGGCAACCGTGCCACCTACTCCTCAATCTCATTAAAACATAGATATGCACCACTAGACCAAAGAGAGTTGCTATCCTAGCTTTCCAAACACTTCTTAAAGAAAACTCATTCTCTTCAAGGTAGCCCCGAAGTGTAAGTTAAAAGGCTTGATGAAAATAAGGAGGAGTTTCAAAGGACAAGACTGAGGCACTGGTTTTTGAAATACAAGATGTTAGCTGTGCAGTGTTCAGTCCTTCACATTCCTGAGGATATTTTAGATGCCTCTGCATTATTGCCATCATCTCTGTCTTTCATATTTGGGTATTCACTTTGCTCACTTTAGTTCTAGCATACAAGATAATCGCATTTATAGCAAAGCTATATGCCAATCATCATCAATTTGGAGGTCCAATTCTCACATTATGTCTCTTATGTTTGTATTTAGTTGATACGAGTAATTTTTATGTGTATAAGTGAAAGGGAGAGCCTTTTCTCTACATGTCCATTCCCAGTTGACTGTGTAAGGGATGGAGCTGACTAGTTGAGAAGGCCAAGGTTGTAGGAATGTAGAATCATAAAATATTAAATGTGCAAACTGATAATTTCACAGATGGAAAACTGAGCATTAGAGCAGAGAAGTGACTTGTCCGTAGTTACACAGCTAATTTTGCAATAGAGTCCAGACTAAAATCTAGTTCTCTAAGTTTTAAGTTCACCACACCATGCTACTTCCCACATATTGGATACCTTGCCTTTCAACTATCTCAAAGGTTGGCAGAAGGTGGAGTCCCAACCAGGTTGGCAGGACATGGCCTGTTCTTTTCGAAGAGATTATTATCCATACTAAAATAACAGCCTTCTCTATTGCTAGCAGTATGCTTTGGAATGAAACATACATCTCAAATGTAAGAATATCACTATGAGAAACACAAGCCACTCAACTTCTGTCTAAGCTGTCCCACTCTGTCTCTCACTTAGCTTAAGAGCAGGCCTTTCCCCCATCCCAGAGCACAGTTTCTGCCCACACTAGCCCTGATGGTCCTTCAGCTGCAGCTACAGGGGGATGCTCTTACTGTTGGCTCCCATGCCATCAGGAATGGTGGTGGGCGTGAGGGTGTTGCGCTGCTGAGGGTTGATAAGCTGGCTCACGGAGGGCAGCTTGTTCATGCTGTTCATTTTGTTCAGAGGTGGAGAGCTGTTACCATATGAAGACTGAGACTGCATCGAGGTCCTAGGAACACAAACATGGGAATGATGGTGAGCACGGAACACCGACGAGGGGGGACTGTTCTTTCCCAATAGCTCTCCGTTTAGAACATGGTCTAGAATGTACATTTGCAAAAACAGTCCTCCAGGAGTAATGATAAGAAGTTGTTTTGGTTTCCATCTGAGAACATTTCCTAACTAAGGAGGGATAGCAAGCCTATTATATTTTTCCTGAATATGTAGAGTACAAAGTTGGATACTTTCCTTAAGCATCTCCTTTGTGAAGGGAAAACAATTGCATCTTCTTTTTTCTTCTATTATTTCCTCCATCACTCGCCTCTTTCTTGCCCTTCGACTCAAGCAAGTTTGAAAACCAGTAAGGGAGGAGAACTGAGCAAAGACCCAATGATTTATGAAAGACATGGATATGCCAAGCTCAAATTGCAGCTGAAGCATTCCATCTGGAGCTTCCTAGGCCATTTGGGCTATCAGAAAAGTACTGCAAGACCAATCCAACAGGGCATTTGGCTACACACCCTGATGTCATGCAGAAGCCTCAACTTGGAAATATGTTTCTCAGCTGAGATGTTCATGGGCTACGACAGAACCCATTGGAATGCCAAGAGCCTCTCTACAAAGGAGAACCCTGGAGCCCAAACAACTGTTCTGTTCACTTCCCACAAGTCTCCTGAGTGACAAAGAAAAAACAAAAACAAAACAGTTTTCTAGTCAGCATTGGAAATTGAGTTCATCATGTTATGTATTTATACATTATATGAAGATGATATTCCCTGTTCAACTGCCATTCCAGATCTTTTTTTTTTTTTTTTTTAATATAGAACTAGTGATTCATACTAGAATGAAGGCAGGATTCAGAGTTAGAAAATCAAGGTTTAAGCCTGCCCTGCAGTACATATTAGGAGGGTACAGGCCCCTATGCAAGCCATTTAATATCCCTGCCTCAGTTTTCTCATAAGAAAACTGTATGTAAGCTCTGTACTTACTGTCTGAGTTAGATGTTAGAGCTAGGAAAACTAAAATATAGCCCCACCCTTAAGATGCTCAGTGGGAATAATTATTCAACCTACCTCATAGGGCTGCGGTGAGAACTGAAGGAGACAGGATGAGGTAGAAGTTTATAAAGTATACAGCATTTACAACGAGTAATTGATGTGACCACAGAATGAAGACTGGGCTTTAAGCATGTTTCTCATCTGTGGTGGGAAAAGTTCCCCTCTTACAATCCTCAGAAGTTCCTGGGTGGCACAATGGTTAATGTGCTTAATAGCTAACCAAAAGGTTGGAAGTTCCAGTCCACCCAGAGACATCTCAGAAGAAAGAGTAGAGGGTAGAACTAGGTCTCCTGGCTCCTAGTCCAAGAGTTCTTTTGTTTCTTTCATTCATTTTGTAACACCTTCCGAGAAATAAGATTGTACTATGTAATAGGTTACAGAATCAGGAAATGGGTGAAGTAGTGAGAGAAATGGGGAATCTGATTTACGGCAAGGAACAAGGGATGTAATAAAGGGACCTAGGCCAGCAATTACTCAGAGACTTCTGAATTCACACTTCCCGCTGGTGTAGGAGCTTTGCCTAAGACTCAGTACATTTGGATCTACTTAGGAACATCGTAAGTCTACAGAGAAGCACAGGGCAAGGCAGCAAAGGGATGCCTTGCCAGCTGCTGCTGCTTCTAACTAACTTTGCCCACTACAAACTATCTTAAAGATGCTAGGTAGCTTTGACTCAAAAGGCAGGTTGGTACTCCGTAAGGTAAAAGGGCTCCACCTCTCTCTCCTGTTCCCCCAAGTGTAGAGCAAGAGCTAACGGAAAGCAATGCTTGAACCATTAACATCCACCATTAGGAAAAGAATACATTAAAGAGCTTTGCATTTTCCGTGGACCCTCAGTTACAGTAAATACCTTCTTCCAAATCCTGTAACAACTTCATTCTAGCTTTCCCTCTGTGGTCTTTATCTTTGACTTTTTATATTTCAGATATTATTTTTCATTATAAGGTACCTCAAACCATTTTTGAAGAAAGTAGGTCACAAACCACAGATGAACAAAGAAGGAACATGGGTTTTGGGTCAACCAAAATCTAGGTTCAACTTCTGGATCTGACACAAATTAATTAAGTGACTTTGGATGTTATGCAAGTCTTCCGAGTGTCATTTTCTTAACCTGTACAGCAGGCTTTCTACTACTCTAGAAGAATTGCTATGAAGATTAAATGAGATTGTGTAAGAGCCCTGGACATTGGTGACTTGCAGCTGCTCAATAAACCTTAATTCCCTTCACTCTTCCCATCTCAGATATTTAATGCTCTAGTTCCTGGTCAAGGGGATAAGCAGTATCAGTGCAAGAACTAACAGGAGGAAGAGATCAAAGGTGGCACAGATTCTTAATTGAGCAAATCCAGAAATTACAGTGAGGCAATGAGTAGGGGTAACAGAGTCTGAAAAGGTCAGGAATTCTGAATGCTTCTCCCTTAAAGTAGAAGTGAGTTTCAAAGCCATGAGAAGAAGGCCAGGGTTGTCTGTTCATTATAAGCTCTGCAATGTCAGAAACAGAAGGGACATTCTGTTGACTCTTGTGCACTGTGGAAGAGGGAGACAAGCTGAGTAAATGTGTGAGCAATTTAGAGGCCTTGAAAGAGAACCAGGTTTTTCCTTTGCAAATGTAATGGCATAGTCTTATGTGAACATGCCCAAAGATTTCTGGGGAAGCTGAAGGGTTGAGAAGTGTTCAAGGGGAACAGGAGCTGTACCTTCCTGGTTTTCTTATCTTCCTCCGTACCTACCACCCTAAAAAAATGAAATGGAAACACAGCTTTCCTGTGGAAAAAATAACAAAGTCTAAGCCTCAGTATGTTTTCCCTAGAGGCTGACTAGATTTTTCTAGGAATCCAATGTTACAGAGATATTGCAAGGCACTTTCAGGTATTTTTAGTTTGAAGAGAAATCCTGCTGAAGCCAAAATCCAGTTGGAAACTAACAATTTAGGCTTCTGTATATACCACTAAGAATAAAATTCAAAATTTCAGAGTTGAAAGGGGTCTGTAGATCATCCAGGATTAGAAATCATGTTTCCTGGTTCCGGATTTATGTGGTAAAAAGTCAAAATACTTGAGAACACAAATTTGAAGTCATCTTCTCCACCTTCCAGGAGATGCCTACGATTCCACCAAGAGATTCTTTTTATTTATAGTTCTCACTGTCAATTAAAATGCAGAGCTCTAGTAGAATCTGGTGATACCTCAAGGTAAATCTATTTTACCAAATCATTTCTGGAATGCAGGATTTCAGAGAGAAAAGGGATGTGGAGTGTAGAGCAGAATACCTGTGGCATGAGGAAAGTCACAATAAGGGAAGACGTGGAATATCAGAGAAATAATTGTATCTCCTTTTAAATTGTACCCGAAACTGCCTGTAACCTTTTCTCTCTAGCTGGGTAATCCTACTTCTAAGACAAAGGCTTCAGTTACTTTCTAGTTAGGTTAACTGTAATTTTCAAATATTTTGCATCGTTTCAAATATGCGCCTTTATACAAAAGTCACTAGAAACCCATCAAAAACTTGCATAACAATAGGGTGAAAGAAAAAAAAAACTTGAAAGGAAAATCAAATATTAAAAAACTAAACATACTCACCAACTCTTTAAGGGATTTGTGAATCAAAGTTATTGGATTAATTGAAAGCACTTTGCAAACAAGGGCATCTGATTTTAATAACATACTTTTATCTCAAACATAAAGATATTTTTAAGTACTTCTGTAAGCTACTAGATTAATTATTTTTATGTAGAACAACTTTTAAAGCTTGTACAAGGAATTACTGAAAACTCAAAACATAGTGTAATTTTTAAAAGGCCATTGGACAAGTTCCATTACAGATTTCTGGTTGAATATTGGCTAATGTCTTCATCATGCAAGGCAAATGATTTGATAAATCTGGATTTGGTTTAAATCCCTTTTAGTAAATTTGTGAATTTAAAATACAACTTGAGGCTGGTTTGGAAATGTCAATAAATGATACTATGGTGCCTGGCTCCCTATGACAAAATTAAACTTGCATAGGCCTAAAATATATTTTTAAGTTAGTCTGGGCATTGTGACTTATTCTTAGAATTGATGACATTGACGCAGAGTATCTTAAATTAAAACAATCATATACTGACAGAAGTGTAGACAGAACCAAAATAATTATTATTCTTGTTCTTTAGACTATACATACTTAAATGAGAATATTCTAGAATTTAAGGAAAACCAAAAAAAAAAAAAAAAGCAAGGGAGACAGAAAAGAAAGAAACTTCAAGATAAACAAGATGCAAAATTTTATTGAAAATTAAAATCACACATCCACAAAACAAGAGCCTCAATAACAAGAAAGTATTGCTATGGTGACACAGAATAAAGAGCTGGTGAACCAGTATGGGGAGATAGGAAAGAAAGGATATTTTTACAGTCTTTACACTATTGTTTTAAAATATGTCTTAAAAAAGAGAGAGAGAGATTATCTAAACTCTTTGAGTTTAACAAAAAAAAACCAGTTTACTTTTTCTGTGTTTAATTTCTAGGCCAGGTGTGTTGACTTCAGCATTTGTCCACTTGGACTTCACTTCATCCAAACATTAGTGTCCTGTACAAATGAGTTTAAGCAGAATCAATGACATGGCTGGGTTTATAATAGGATAGAGCGAATGGAGTTCCAATCGAACCAATTAGTCATCGATTTGTTGAGACAAGTTTACACTCCCATTTGGACATTGAATAATAGTATATAAATGCCTGGGACAATATTGTTGGGGTGTTTTTTCCTCCTATTAAAACCATAACTTGTTTACCTGCCTGGGTCTAAACCACAGTTTTTGGAGTAGGTCTCCAGGGTTTCTATATGCAAGGAAGACTGTGCATCCTATCAGATGCTGACATATGGTGGCAGAGGTAGGACTGGGCACAGCACTAATGAACTTTCTACCAACATAGGAGGGGAGAATACTAACAAGGAAAAGCTCTCAAAAGAAGTCAAGAATAATCCCAAATTGGCTACTTATGGTAATTATCATCTCTCTCTGCCCAGCAGTACACTTGACACCTTAGTTTGTTATTACTTGCAATATTACTGCATGACCAGCATTAACTAGGCCTGAGTCAGTCACCTGTCATTTATTTATGCACAGACAATGAGAACCATTTGCTCCTTTATTTAAAAAGGAATCTTAAGTTTGAGACCTGCTCAAAAGTTTTTTTTTTCTTCTGAGGTTTAGAAACACAAGAGAAGGTAGCAGGAAAGGATTCCAATAAACATCTTAATGCCCCTCTCCCCCTCCTCCCCTCCCAAGAAACAACAAAATAGAGCTCACAAACACAGTGGTTCCTGACTGACCAATGCTATATCTAAGGATACAAAATCTGCAGAAAACGTCCTTTCTTGCAAGGTTTTGAGTCCCTTCAAAAGATTTTCTCACTAGTGGCTGTGTGCCTTTCAGCGGTTGGGTCTCTCTGAGCCAAAGTGTCTTCAAGTCTTGCTTATGAGGGCTGGATACACAACACACACGCCCACGCACACACACACACACACGCATATCCACATATACACATACACGTACGGAAATGCAACAAACACACATTCAAAATGCAGAGCTGGGCTCTACGGGTAGACTGATGGGTTTGGGGGGTTGGAATGTCTAAAGAAGACGTCAGATTGTTTCGGAGTTTCTCTCCGGGGCTCCACAAGCTCATTCCTGAAGCAGGCTGAAAGGAGACTGCAGAGAGGAACCAGAGAAAAGAAAAGATGAAGGCTTAGGACTTCATATGCTCAAATCAACTGAAGACAGAAACACTTTCCTCCTACCTTCATGATCATAGCATAGACAGAGCAGAATGCCTGGAAACCCATTTGTGCTTCTTCCATTCATCTGCCTTCTACATTACACACTGTTCTACATCTCAAGACATTTATGAAGAGATAAGACAGTAGTACTTAATCAAAAGTCTACAGCAGAATCACCCATGAAACCTCTAAAAATGCATTTCCCTGGATCTCTCTGAGACCAGGCTGGGGCATAGACATAGATAATGTTTAACAAGTTCCACAGGTGATTCGTATACACACTTCAGTTGAGGACTACCGAGAGAAGGTAGGTCACGATGCTTAACATATGGCTTACCAGACTAAATTAATTGAAAAAGGGAATGCAAGAGACAAGAATACACTTTAATCTTTTGCAAAATTGTCATCTGCCCAATTACTATACCTCATTATTCTTGTCTAGCCTAACTATGAAGTATGAAGAAATACGATCTTATCGGTTTTGGGGGTGCATCGTCACGCATTTGTAAAGAACAATGAGCATTTTGTATGTGCCCAGATTGAGACGGATAAATATCTTAATTCTTTCAGTCACAAACCTGGCCTATAAATGCACAGATCAACCTCATGAAAGCAACTTTTGCATAATTAAGAAATCAATTATGCCACAAGAATGCCAGGAACAAACCCTTTTATTTTGCTAAAACTTGAGCAATCCCAGGAACTGTTTGGAAACTGTTTCCCAGGCCGGCTCTTGAAATCACATTGGATTACTCCTTACAAAGGCACAGAGCCATTTTTACTTGGTTAATGCTGGGATTGAGTAAACCATCTCACCAGGGAGAATTGGTATCATCTTAAAATAATACGCCAGAATACAAAGTAATAGGAATGCAATTTACTGCCAACTACAGATTTGTGGCTTTCAGTCCTGGTTAGCATATTTAATTTCTAGAATTCTCTTGGAGCAAGGACTGCGTGAGACATGTGATATAGACATCGGATCAGTGTTTTAGTTATGATAAGAGTGTATATGATACAGGTATTGAATGAGCGCTCCAGTTATGATAAGATAGGGGTTCAAACTTTAAGACCTAGAATGAAGGATAGCTCTGCAGTTAGTGGCGAGAATTTAGAAAAGTGATTTAATCTCTGAGCTTAATTAATCTTTCTGAGTTTTTCTTCATCACTAACTCAGAGCTAATAAATCTCTCCCTTGACTACTTCATCATGTAGCTGTGAAGTTCCAAAGTAACACTGTGTCAACTTTAAGAGCTTGTGCAACTCTGTGACCTGTAAGGTTGAATGATATGAAATAGTCACCTCTTTTTGACCTATAAAACTGGCACTTCCAAATAAATATTCTGAAAATGTAGAGCATTTCTAAGGCAAACTTAGAAATATGGGGTTAATCACTTCTATCAGTTTGAATATTTGCGTCCTTCGCTGACTTCCACATTGACAATCCTGAAGATACTGTTTGCTTCTCCCTCAGATACAATGAATTTGAGGGAAGAATACCAACATACTTGAAGATAATCATAGCCAAATGGGCTTAAAGTCATAGGACTTTAATTGAAATAACAAGGATAAACATCAGTTGAATGATACAGAGACAGAATAATGGGAATGGATGTCTGGTTTAGTTTTATTATTACAGCTTTCTATAGTAATGAAGCAGAACAAAATATTGCAGAGAGCTTTATGTTCTTAGTCTGATTCTAGTCCAAGCTTTGCTATGAACTGGCTATGAAATCATAGATGTAGTTCACTGTCTCAGTTTCCCCAACTATAATATGAAGGTGCTGGAACTGGATATGGTCTTGAATATACCATCCTGTTCCAATATTCCATTATTCTTGGCTTGCGTTTTTAGTGAGCCATAATCATCAGAAAGCAAAAGGAAAGACTAAGGGTACCTCAGGAAGTCAAAGATTTGCATTAAAATTCAAATGAAATTCATCCTGTAGGAACACAAAAATGTTTTCCAGAGGAAAGCAAGACTTAGGCTAAGTGAAATTTTAACAAAGTGATGGTGACCTGAGACCAGGATGAAAGACAAGAAGCAGGATAAACTTCAGGAAAAGATGAAAAAGAAAGAGTACTGGTTGGAAGCACAGAAGTCAAAAGATTACTGAGTAGGTCTCAAGAGACTTCTGCAAAGCTGTCTTAAGAGTTAATGCCCTTGAAAATATGAAGGGAAGGGCCGACCACTCTAGTGTAAAGATCGAGATTAACCTGTCCCCTCATTAGATTCTGGCTTCCAGAAACCTAATCTCCTATATTTATACCAATGGGGACAAATCAACTAAAATAAAATTTCTTCATAAGTGATGCAAAGTCTACTTGTATCCATAACAATTTGATTCACAGTAACTCAGTGTCAAATCTATCTTTCATAAAGTCTATGATCATGAAGGTAATTGTGAAGGAAATTAAAAAAAGAAAAGAAAAGAAAACCATGCACAAACGAACAGCAGAGAGAAAACATATTGTGGGGAAACTAATAGAAGTAAATAAAACTGAAAATATTACTACCTGGTAGAAAATGTATTCACTTCCCACTAATTTTCCCTCTAAAGAAAAATACAAAACTGATTCTTTACCAGCATAAAATAGGTACTGGGTTTTTGGAAAAGAAATCAAAAGCTGTTATAAGCGTTTTCCAAACTGGTGATTGCCAGGCAATTAGATTTTCATTTTTCTTTGTCTAGTCATTCATGCTCTTTCTTGGAGATTTGCATGAAAATAAAAGAAACTGAAAAAATGCAGCTGAAGAACACGGCAACTGGAGAATTTATATAGTTGTATAATAACTATTGGGGACCCATGTATACATAATGCTACAAAGGCATAATTAGACCAAATGTCTATATTTTGCAAAGATCGCATTTTGCAGTCTGTTAGATTTCCATGCACAAGTTATCACAGCTGAGGTTAACTCTCACACACTGTGCAACATCAACTCAAAAACATGCATATGACATTTTTCCATGAACACACCAGGATAATATATGGCTACTAACTCCTCACTATTTGTCTGAGGCCACATGTGCAAAAAAAAGAAAAAAATTAGGCTGTATCCCTAAATTCTTCTGTGCTTTTGAAAATAACACAATTTTCAAATTAATTTTCTCCTTTTGGTGAAATAAGATTGATTTCTGAAATACGGATTGCAAAAATTTTCCCTTTAGAACAATGCCTGCCATTCAGACAGTAAGCACTAGATAAATCATCATATGGGAACACTGGGCTATTTACCTTCATGTATGCCATATAAGCAAACACAAATATACATATCACGTGCCCCAGGCTGACTGATGTTGATCCTCTTGGTTTATAAAGTCTCTAAAATGATGACACTATTATTTCATGATCTATAGAAGCTGTTTAAAATTGTTCTATGGACTTATACAATGCTGAGAACAAATTTCCAGAACATTCTTAAGATTAAAAAAGTTTTCTAGTTAGGAATTCACCATTACATTATAAACTCCGTGACGGCAGGAATCCCGTCTTCCTCATCTTTATCCTGAATGTTCTCACAGAGCAGATTTTCAATAAAGGTTTGTTACATTAATCAAATCAACTCTCTGATCCTTATCTGCAACGGGGTTTCATCATTAAACGTATTTTGTGTCTCCATGGGCATGTCTAACTTCCTCAGACAAGAGAGATCTCTATGGAAAACCACTGACGTTTTGTTAGATAATGAAGTGTAACTTGAAAAATTTCATTAAGATAAGCTAAAACCTTTAATACCACTCTACCTTAGAATATAATGTTAGCTTCTAAATAGTACTATCAAACCAACTCTAAGCCTCAAGAAGCAATGGAAGAAATACCACTCCTGTATCTAAAACAGGAATTGGGAAACCACAGTACAGCCCCTGAGCTAAGAAAGGTGTATACATTTTTAAATGGTAGGAAAACATCAAAAGAAGTGTAATAGTGTGTGACATGTGCAAATTATATGAAATTCAAACTTCAGTGTCTATAAATAAAGTTTTATGTGTTTACAAAACATTTATTTGTTGTTTATGGCTACTTTTGTGCTACAATGGCAGAATTGAGTAGTGGCAAGAGACCACATGGACTAGAAAGTCTACAATATTTACCACTTGCCTTTTTCTGAAAAAAAAACAAAAACAAAAACAAAAACGGTTGTTGACCCCTGTCCTAGGTAGTCAAACCTTTTAAGCCACGCCACTTAATAAGCAACAATTTGGTCTGACAGAATTTTTTCCTGTTAACTGGAAACAAAGATGGGAAACAGTAATTATTGCAGAGTAATTCTGTCAGCATGATATGCTAATGGATAATTCTTCTGAGGTTATTTTGGCTGAACCAAATTTTTCCAGAGTGAACAGGAGGCAATGTGGAATGGTTTCTTAATCTCGTACTAGCACGCCTATCTTGGGAAAGGCATTATCCCCTCTGGGTTTCCCTTTCTTTGTGTGTAAATGATGTTACAGATCTCTATTTCTTTGATCTTCATTGTATTGTTTTATAAGAACTAAATCAGTTTTGCACTTGAATATACTAACATATATTTCTGCCTGATATCTCAGAGAATCCATAGAATTGGCAATTCTGTCTGCAAATCTGAGTTCTAATTCACCTTTGGAATACTCAGTGTTGCCAAGGACCTGATTAAGCTTTCTGCTCAGCCTTACGTATAAAACTGTATAATTATGAATTTACAAAATTTTCATGTTAAAAGCAAATGGTGGGCAAAAGGGTCTTAAATGCTCAAATAGCCTAAAGTCCTTTGAAGAGAGAGCACACTTCTTTTCTTTCCCTCTCCTGCCCACCCCGTACCCCATAGCCAGCAGACAGATGCTCAGGAGGTACTTTCGGATTATCAGATATACATTCCAGCCTCCTTAACTGCATTTATTGTTATTAAAAAAAAAAAATAATGAACCGTCTTTGTTAAACTTTCCATAACTATTTCTGCATAGTAGCTAATAACATATCAGAGAAGAACCATTATTTCTTGTTTGTTTACATTTCTATTTTAAAGACAACCTTTGCCTTAGGTGAGAGAGTTTGGCTTCATTTCTTTTTCCTAAAGAGTAAAGTCAAATGTTTGAATTACTTAAATGGGCACAAATTATATATATTTTACTTTTCTCCACAGAGATTTTGGCAATACTTCCAGTATAGATACAATATTTTAATTAAGCCAGCAAGTGCGTATTCTTAACCACAGAAGGGTAAGTATAAACAGAGTCTTGATTCGCCAACTTCCTTCCTTTCATGAGAGCTATTCTATTCTGGTTAGTCATACAACAGCATCATCAAAGATCCAACAATCAGCATAAAATTTAATGTATAAAAAAGCTGTCATGTATATTTTAATATGGTTGCAAAACCTGGCCCAATTTATGTAAAAATGTCTTGCTGGAAGACAATGTAGAGCAGAGACACTAAAACATGGCAATGTAATGCTATTTTGCCCTTCTGCACCCAAGCATTTTGCCAGTGAGCATGCAGTAGGTCCCAGAACTCTTGTCAACACAACACTCAAAGAGGTCACTCTATAGGAAAACCTATTTGCTATCCCTAGTTTACAGCAGTTTTCCCAAAAGTAGATCCTGTACATCCCGGGAGATGTACAAGACAATCCATTGGGATGAGGAAAGATCATCTGTTTTAAAATATGCACATTATTATATGAATAGAGGATGTACTCAAAATTCTTTTACTGATAGATATAAATGGATCCGAGAAATAGAGAAGAACAAAACTAACATCATGGGTCTCGTTGTAATTCACCTGAAATCGTTTGGATTCAATTTCAGAACATGGGTGGAACTTCAGGAAGGTCACGATAAGAAGCATGGAAGGCTGACATAGAAAAAGGAACCCTGCACCAGCTCATCGGAAATTATTAGGATCGGTTCTCTCACAGTCACGTCTTCTGCATCACCCATCAAGCTGTCACTCTGCTTCACCCCTCCTAAAATGGTACATTGACACACTCACTGTTTCTGCAGTAAGTGCTGGTGTTGCTGTTGCTGCTGCTGCCTGTATGTTTCAATCGTGTGCTGGGGAAGGTACTGCATGAGCTCTAAGGACTCTTTGATCTTCAACAGCATTTCATAGGTCTCACGGCCCCTCACCTACAGAAGTGGGCAGGAGGAAAGATAAGGACAAATGAAGATCTGTAGAACTATTGCAGTGCAGTCAATTCTCTTTTTCAGTCAATTTTCTTTTTTCTTTGTTCTACAGAGTCACCATGGACACTAAATTAGTCAATACTGAACCACTCACCACTCCTAGGAGGAATACAGGTCCTGTAGGCTTCTGATCACAACATTTCTGTCAACCAATCAATATGTAACCTTGCTTTATGTGTGCTTCTGTTTAAAGACACCTTGTTTAACATGGACTGTTGATTTACTCACATAACTCATGGCCAACAGCACTGTAACTCATGTCTGAACAAAGTTTATTTAACACGTGTATTTTCCCCACCAGGCGCATCATAATCTTCTCGTGCTTAGGAATACAGCACTTCTGAACTATGCCTGGGGAGCATTTTAAACAGCAATGTCACCAAAAAAAAAAAAAAAAAAAAAACACACCAAAGTGTGAAAATGTGGCACTAAATAGACCGTGAAAAGGACAGTAGTTTACACAATGAGAGCTGAAACAAGAAGGCAGAGCACTGCCTTGTTTGACCTCAGCTGGGAGTGTGTGTGTTGGGCACGCACATTTTACAAATTTGTGCTGCTCTGCCCATGTCTGCAAATGACCACAAAAGGGCCATCAGTACTGATTTGGGGGGAAACAAATAAATTTTAGCAAATAGGTGGATTTGCAAATATGGAATTCATAAATAATGAAAATTAACTGTATTTGTCTCTGGAGGGGCAAGAGTTTTCAGCCAGGGTAAGACAGTCTCTTCCTGAGTGTCTCTTAAGTGCTTTTTAAAAAGTATGAGAAGACCTAGGGTGAGGCACATGGGGTGCTCAGGGCACTTGTATGAACCGGAGAGCGAGTGCCTTTTTAAATTTTGCACCCTAGGCACCCCACCCACCTCAACCTAGTCCCCATTCTGAGTACCAGAGGTGGACTTCATCAGAATCCATGAATGGAAGGAAGAATTTTATCTTCCTTTTGTTGGGTTAACTCCTACTCATCCTTCAAAACCCATCTTGGTGTCACCTTTTCTGAGAAGGCTTTCCTGATCTTACTCTTTTAGGCCAAGTCTGCTGTCCATCTGTGTATTCCCATAGCCCACTGCCTAGCTCTACTGAAGAATTTATTTCACTACATTATAACCGTGTGTCTCCTCGCTAGAAGTCAAGCTCTTTGAAGGTAAGAAACGTGTACTACTGATCTCTGAGTGCTCAGAGTCTAGCATATTTTCCACTCAGTAAATACCAACTAACCAAACAAAACCAAACCCATTGCCGTCGAGTCGATTCCAACTCATAATGATCCTTCAGGACAGAGTAGAACTGCCCCATAGGGTTTCCAAGGAGTGGCTGGTGGATTCGAACTGCCGACTTTTTGGTTAGCAGCTGTAGCTCTTAACCACTGCACCACCAGGGCTCCACCAACTGAATACATGCCGGATTAATAGAATTTTTCCTTCACACACTTCAGTTTGACCAAGGCTTCACTAAACTTAAGATGTAACTCGTTAAAGAGTACCTTCTTCATTAGTACAAACTGAAATTTCATCTAAAACAATAGCACTTCAAGTGGGTCCTATCCTTTGAGCTAAAGACATATAAAGTTTTTGGAACACATAGTATATCAGGATAATGCTAACTTGAATTCCACAAGTCCGTTTCTATGTGTAGCCTGAGAAAAAAATACACTGAGGATCTTAGCTAACTCATTGTCTGATTGGTCTACCTGTAGTCTGCTGCTGGAGGGTCAGGCCCTAAAGAAGGTGGAGACGTGGGTATGGCACAGCCAAACTTGACAAGTTGCTTTAGTTTCAATCCCAGGGTGCCCATGCCTTATGTCAGTCTAGATGACTAGCTTCAAAGGATATACTGGTCATAAAAAACTTTGCTGCTACACTAGATGGCAAAGACCTAAAGCAATAAGAATTCAAAGAACTGGAACCGTGATCTAGTAAAGGTCAGCTTAGTGATCCCGAGAGGGCTAACGCTCCTTGCAGAAGTGAAAATTGTCTTACATAATAATAGAGGCTGAGCCTTCTGGCTATTCACATATAATTGAGGATCCTGCTGTATTTTGCATCCTTTATAGCACTCCCTAAAAGAAATCACATTCAATATTCTATAATTGTTGTATTATCTATGTTGTGAACTCTTCCCAACCAAATGTTAGTCAGCAGTTGGTATGTCCATGCTGCCTAGCATAATCTTATCCTCAAATAATAAAGTACAAATTAATTTTAAATATTTTTTGGGTAAAAAGAACTCTGTTAAGGAGAGTAACTTTGGTTGGACGGGTATGAAAATGGAGGAGACTAGCCATTAATATACTCCAAAGCTATGAAGAGAAGGGATAATTTACTGATTTTTTTAAAAAAACATACTCTGTGCTTTATATCCTTAGCTACTCTCTCCCTTTCCCACAGCCAAAGATCATCAGAAGATGATCACATAGTCAAACTCATTCAAAGAAGGTAAAAAATGGAACAACACTGAATACTCCAGGGAGACTCACTGGCAAGTATAACAGTTCATCATCTGGGGATCTTCGTTTCTTGATGGATGTCATCTGGATGCCATGTGTGTTCTGACGAAAAGCTGGCAGGGGAAAAAATAACAAGTTTTACCCTGGAAACGTTTCTGAAGCTATAACACATTTATTCAACAGACAGTGGCATCAGCAAAACCCGTGAGATTAGAGTTTCTAGTTCTAAGCATCCGTTTAATCAGTAATGACTGCTTTTTCATTAAGTGTAAACCTAGCAACAAAGAGGAGAGGAAAAAATGGGTAAGAACAAGGGAAAGAAAGAAATTCCAGATGCTGGGAAATGGCCACTGGTTTAAGAAGCCCTGCAGGAAACCGTATGTCTTGCCAGGAGTATGTCTGTGAATAGCTGTTAAGGAAAGAAAGATAAATTGGTTTTGTGATTTCATTTTTAGTTCATTCATTTCCAAAAGGACAAATGCATTATGTAGAGGTTGCCTTGCCATTGCATTCAGCCTCATGAGCTTGCCCTTCCCATTCTAGTACATACGTCACATAACTTCTGACAATTTCATTGACCTCAGTCTTCTCTTTGGTAAAACGAGTGAATTCAGCTGAAAAAAATCCCTAAGGTTTCCAAAATGATAAACTATACCCAGGATTCAAAGTACAGAGATGATCCTTCTGCCCAAGTTCAGATAATTTGTTCTTACTAAAAATCAGAGTCATTAATTTGAGAGTAATTGTGATGTTCAAGAAAGAGTATGGGGACTATGCTACCAGGCAGACTCAGAAGTAAAATTAGGATGGATATCTATCTCTATTTCCGTCTCTCTCTGCCTGCCAACCTATCTATCTGTTTATCACTGATGTTTTGAGGAATAATCAGAGAGAGCCTAACAGGAAAAGCAAATCATGCTGAACAGTTAGAAGTTGATGGTGAAGGGTTGTTTTGGCATTTTATTGTTGTCCTCCTGTAAAATGCAATACAATTTCTATTTCGCCTGGATAATAATTAATGATAAGATCAAACCTCTTTTTCATAAGATAAATCAGAGTTTAGCATATTTTAAAATACTTGTTGCTTCCACATGAAAAGAAAGAAGCTGGATCCATACCTCATACCATATAAGAAAATTAATTCAAAATGGATCAAGGGCATAATGTGAGATCTAAAATTATAAAACTCCTAGAAGAAAACACAGGGTAATACTTCAGGACCTAGTTTTCTTTCTTTTCAGCATCTGGTAAAATTATTGCCATTTTAAAGAAATTTTCTAGTTGACTTTTACCTTTATTAATATTTATTCTTTTATCCATCACTGGTTTTCATTTCTTACTTCTTTGGTTAAGTATTATTTTAACTTTCTTTTTTTTTTAATTTTATTTTTAGTGAAAATATACATATCAAAACTTGCTTCCATTTAACAATTTCTATACATATTGTTCAGTGACATTGGTTACATTCTTCAAATTTTGTCAATTTTCTCATCATTTCTGCTCTGTTCTACCCCCATTAATTTTGACTTACTGCCCCCTAAACTTCTCATCTATGCTTTAGAGTTACTATTGTCCTTTTGTTCTCCTATAGACAATTTTTTAAAAGAGTTCAGTACCTAAGAGAGACAGTCTTTATCTTTTGAGCTAAACTTTTTGTTAGTTTGCTTGTTTGTTCAAAGATGACTTCAAGGGATAGTTTCAAGGTTTAAAGAATATCCCAGGGCAATAGTCTCGGGGGTTCCTGCAGCCTCAATGGATCCAGTAAGTCTGGATTCTTTGGGAATTTGAAGTTCTGTTCTACATTTTTTTCCTTTCTATCAGGATCCATCTATTGTGAGGGACCTAGTTTTTAACAATGGATTCTTAGATATCTTAGACATCAAAAACACTAGCAGCAAAAGACAAAAATCGATAAAACAGACTACATTAAAATTAAAAACTCTTGTGCATCAAAGGACTTTATCAACAAAGCAGAGACAACCTACAGTTTGTGAGAAAAATTTTGGAATCCATATACCCAAGAAAGATTTAATATCCAGAATACATAAAACACTTGTAGTGATGTCAGGCTTATGCCAGGAACTTTCTAAAATCAAAATTCACTACAAGTTAGAAGCACAAAAAGCTAAACCAATAAATTCAGACAGTGATTCTCAAACTTTAGCTAGCATTAGAATCATCTAGAGGGCTTACCAAAACACAGATCTTGGGTCCTCACACCAGGGGGTACTGAGTCAGTAAGTCTGAAGCCTAAAAATTTGCATTTCTACCAAGCTTCCAGATGATGCTTATGTTACTCATCTGGGAATGATATTTTGAGGCCCACTGAACTAAGAAATACTCACTATGACTACTTGCTTTTGTAAAGGTCTAGTGGGCAACTAGAATCCTTTCGGGCACCTCTATCAGTAATACAGCTGTGCCCACTGGCTCTGTGGCCACAAGTCAGACTTTGCCTCTAAAGCCCTGGTGTCCTATCCTGCTGCCTCTCCAGTGTCATCCGTCCCATACCCCAGTACTCAAGAAGACTCAACCCTGCCCCACTTGGCCACTACATCTACTTACGGCGCTTCGTACCATCACCGTTCTTTGTGCTGTCCGAGACTTGCTGCTTTCTGATGCTGTCTTCATCTGCCTTCCGGTCTCGTCCTGGGCAAGCACAGATCCGGGCCTCAAAACAGCGTCTGCCCAGGACTTGCCCACTAGGAGTTAGAGAAGAAGGGAAGAAAGGGTTAAAAAAAAAAAAAAAATTGAAGTCTCCCGGAGTTCTCCCATTTCCAGGTCTGCTGCTGGCCATTTCCAGTGCACCACCACTAGCAGCTGAGCCATCACTGCTTTGAGGATGGACTCAAAAGCACTTGGCAGAACACAAAAGCGCTGAAATGCCACAAGCAATATTAGTGAATAACATTCCAATTGTTCTGCAAAGAACCTCTAAGCCATTAACTGAACAGCTGTATTTAGCTACATATTTTGAAGGAAACTTGAGTTAAGCCAGTGGATGTCTCCGGATAAAATCCCCTCAGGCAGCCCAGACTTATTCAAAGAAACTGTTAAATGGCTTGGGGGCCACATGAAAACAAACTCTGTCTAATCAGAAACAATTCCAGTCAAATGTCAAGAATTCAGGTATGAAACAACTTGCACACCTCCCCAGCCCTTTCTTTTTTCTTTCTCCCTTTGCCCACCCTCTTCTGACTCCACTTTCTTAGATCTTTCGTGTGTTTGCAGCAAAGCTTTATAACACAAAGGACAAAATCAAGGGTAGCTCTCTGCTGCACGTGCAAACTAGCCATAAAGCAAAAACAACTTCACTTTGCCCTCTGCCCATGCTTTTTGTAGAATGGCAATTCTGCATATGCCACTTACTCTCTAGTTTCCAGAGTGACAATGATTAAAATTGGACGGCGGTTCATCCCTCCAACACAGCTGCTGTTACACATGAAATTGTACAAGACGGTTGTGAATTCAGTGCCGACCTGAACACAAGGGGAAGAAGAGTCTGTGTTAGCAATGGTTTGAACTGATGCATTTCCTCCTAAGCTCTTACCTCTGTCTAAATAACTCCACTTTTGATGAAGTGATAGGCCTCTTTAGAGGCAAGGCAAGCTCTGAAACCCATTATAGATCCCTTGTTGTTTCTCCTCTGGGGAAGTTTAGAGCTAAGGTTTGCACCATTGGACGCTATATTAGGTGAGACAGACTGTAACAGATATAGGATTTTGACCCTGTTCATTGGCAGGCTGATATCTACAATCCAAGTCAAATGGGCTACACCACATACATGAATATCATCGAAAAGGAAGAGCTGAACATTTACCAAAAATAGTAGAAATGCTCCAAGAATATTCTCTCTATTTGGATACAACAGTATAACATAGACTTGAATGCACATTTCCATCAATAACATTTTGCAACTCAAAAGGTGCTCAGAATTAGATGGCCTCATCCAAAGTGCTCATTGATGGATGAGGCAACTGAAGCCCAGAGAGGAAGTGTCATATGACAAAGGTCCACACAGCAAGCCAGCAAGCCAAAGGACACTGGTCTTGCTACTCTAGTGTTCCTTCCACCACATCACTCGGCTTTACAAATCTGCCACCTGTTCATTCCAACTTCAGTTGAGGGACTCCTTGTAGGCGCTCCCATCTGCAGTCTAATGTAAGAATATTTGCATCCAGTACTGTGCACAGCTACTACCAGCTCAATTACCGGTCAAACTGTCTGGATAAAACAATGTCACGTATCAACTCAACTGCCAGTTGAATTATCATCTGCCCTTAAGATAGGAATGTGGAAACAAAGCCACGTTACCAAATTAATTTGGCACAAATTTAGGAGTTTTGAAGGAGATAGAGCAGAAGCATGTGGAGAAGAGGATGAGGTTATGTATTCGATAACAAGAACTAAGACCGTGACAGATGCTAGAAAAACTCCATATCACTGATAAAGAGTTGCTCTCTCCAATCTGCCCAGCTGTATCTTCTTACCTGGGGTGGCTCATAAGGGACCAGCACACTCTGTCTTCCTGTAATGGGGTCTTCTACGTATTGGGCATGGCTGTTCCCTTCTACCCGAATCAAATGACTAGGAGGCGCAATCTGTCCTGCAGAACAAAGAAAGACAAGAGAGTTAGCTCCACAGTCCCAAAACAAAGAAAGCAAAAGGAAACAACATGGACAGAAAGTTGATGGCTAAAGAAATGGTTTGTGTCATCAAGGAAATATACATCCTTGGCAAAAGACAGATCCTGTTGCCAGATATCTAATGTATGAAGCCATCTCAACTTTTACAGTAATAGAAAGACTAGAATGTTTATCTAGATCCGAGGGCACAGTCCTATGTTTCCAGTGCTTAAGGTTAACAATGCCAGCTTTTTCCAGAACTCTATGCCTACATCTGTGACTCAATCCATGGAGATAATTTTGCCAGCTTCCCCGGGAGATGGAAGGAAAAAGATCAAGTTAAAAAAGCAGTTTGATTAAAAAACTGGCTAGCTTTGTTATGCTTAAAGGACCCCTAGGTTAGGGGACAAGAAAAGTGAAGCAAGTTCTGAAATAGCCTAGGCAAAGTTTCACAAAATTGTGATCCTTGGTAGAGCTCCAAAAGAAAGAAGTTGCTCTAAGTATTGGGGGCCATAAAGGTGTTCTTAACCTCTTAACCTTTGGCCATGTATTCCCACTCTAAAAACAGCCATTCAATAACAGTAAAACGCTAAGTGTGTCAAGAAGTTCTCTGCAGTACAATAAATGAAGGTAAAAACTATTGTGTCAAACAACAAGAATGCACTTAAAAACAGTTAAATGTCACCTTGATGGAACACGGGGCAGTTATGCAAAATTGTTACAAATCCTAGTTACATGGAATAATGTTTACGGCCTAATGTTAAATGAAAAGCAAGATACAAATGTATGGACGACACAGCCATGTAGATGAAACCAAACCCACTGCCAGTGAGTCGATTCCAACTCAGAGTAGAACTGTCCCATAGGGTTTCCAAGGAGCAGCTGGTGGATTCGAACCGCTGAACTTAATGTTAACAGCCATAGCACTTAACCACTATGCCACCAGGGCTCCAGTGTAGATAAGGACTAGAAATTAATGTGTAAAATATAGCTGTGTTAAGGTGGAAAGATTTTGCCTTTCTCTTTTAATTTCTACCTTTTTTTTTTTTTTTTTTTACTTCTTTAATTTTTCTCTACCATCTATTGTATTCTCTATTTTCACTCATTCTTGCTATCTGCCAATCTTTTAATTTTTAATTCTCAGCCCTCTCTCACTCTCTCCATGTCCTGCATTTACTAGGCTATTTTCTATGTAAAGTATCTTAACTCCCAATCCCTCATGTACCCTCATTACTATTTAATGATTCCTTATCCTATCTCCTGTCCTTCCTTTCCAGTTTTGGGAACTCACTGCTTAGCCTCGTTTCATAGAAAGATTAGGATATCAGATCTAAGGGAGCACTTGGAGATAATGACCTCTTCTGTAAAACTATTGTTGGAGCTGAGGCTCAGAAGTCTGCTAAGAAGGGCTAAGGAAGAGTCTGGCTGAGAAGATATATCCCTGGTTACAGGGCCTAGAGGTGGCCCTCAAGATAAGATGCTTGCTCCCTCAATTCCTGGGTCTTCACTTGACTGCCTGCCCCCCACCTCTTCCATCTACTCTTCTAGGTCTTCTATTTACCCCTCTTACCCATTATTTGCCTTCACATATCTTCTTCCTCCTGTCCTCCTTTCCTGTTCCAGTTCTTCATTATTCCTCTCCATTCATGCTCCTTCCTTTTGCCCTTCCAGCTCTCTACTAGTCTAGCCTTGAAAGCCATTCTGGGAAAATCATTAAAGCTGAAGAGTACTCTAGCCTGGGCTGAGAAGACCAGCTGCCATGTGATTCTCCCTACCCCTCTCCTTACCAAAATCATCATAATAATAGCAATAAGGGAACCAGCAGTGAGTTGGGAGACAAGTCTAGGTCATCTAGTAATTACTAAAATTAAATAGTCCAACTATTTTTGAGAGTCATACATTTATTTATCATGGTTCTCAGACAGGGTCAGCCAAAAAGGAAGACTGAGTCGCCATCAGATTGCAGAGGTCTGAACCAGGAAGGTAGACCCTAAACAAAAAATTCCCCCAGGATCCCTACCTTCAAGAAGCTTAATTGAACAGCTACAGATTCCACTGGTCCTTACCCTCGTTGAATTCACGGCTCAGCTCGTGATTGGGGCACCGTTTCACCACCTCAGTGACATGCTCCGCTTTCTTGTAGACAGGCATGGCCCGGATGACAGCTCCCTGAGGAGGGGGGGTCATCACCTTGATCTGGATGGGGCATGTCTTTGCAATCTGGCAGTACAGTTTCTTCAATTCAGTGGAATACTGCATAGAGACGGGGCCAGTGATGGGGGGAAGGAAAAAACCAACAGGAGAGATTATTATAATCAAAACAATCAAATCAAAACAAAACAAGAACAACAACAACAAAATGCCCACTTTTCATAGCCTTTATAGCTGCATATTTACCACTGGGTACTAGCTACATGACATCCAGCAATCTGATTAGAATGAGTTATATTATAAATCAAATTAATAAGAATTTTGCTATTTGAAGTCAAGTCACACATTTACGAAAGGTTTCACATTTATCAAAATACATTTATCCTGTTAGTCCCTGTTATCTTCTTTTTACGGTGAAGACACCTAGGCTTAGAAGGGTTCCAATGGTTAATGCCATGAGCAGCTTCATGGGTTAACAGGAACTAAATGAAGTTACAATGTTCTCACATATGGGTGATATGAAACAGCAAACTGCAAAGATAGCTTTCTGCTTAGCAGATTATAATGAATCTTGCCTTTACAATACTCCAGAGAGTTTCATAAGAATTAGGATTTATAGAATTAAAAAAAAAAAAAAAAGAATATCTGCCAGAGTTGGGAGAGATTTTATCAGAGGTCAACCAGCCAGAAAACTGCAATACAAGAGCTCCGCAAAGCTACTGCACTTATTTCCCAACATCACCGTGTAAGAAAATGTGAGAGCTAGAAGGGGCCTTTGACCTTATTTTTGTCCTACACCTTCATGAAAAAAGGACTGGCTAATGGCACACAGCCAATAAGCCACTGAAATTGGCCATTGAAAACCCTACGGAGTTCAGTTCTACTCTGACACACGTGGAGGGGCTGTGAGTTCAAGCTTTGTTTTGTTTTGTTTTTTTCCTGGATGTTGTTGCCCCTTTCCACCTTTGAACTATAATGGAAAGTCTCCATTCTAAGCCTCACACTATACTAAACCTTGTCACCTCTGTTCTGTGGGTCAATGCCCCATCACTACATTCCTACTCAGTCTGATGCCAGGGTGAAACCACCCAGGTACCGGTATTGCTGGCCAAGACTAGGACACCTAGTAACACTTATCCAAACAAAGAGTAAACACACACGCATGTGCGCACACACACACACAGGTGGCAATCATAAGATGGCAGCAACATCTTTCCAGGGGAAAGACATGGAAAAGCAAGAGCCAGAAGGGCAAAGGGATGAATAATTGGCACGTGCCAATCCAACTCTGACTAAAGACAAATATCCTACCAAAAAGCACATTAAAAACTGCTTTTTTATCTGTTGCTTTTGAAATATAATCTTGATTTAAACAATCTTCCTGTCTTTCCCAAGTATTTCAGCTCTATGAAATTTTCAGTTAAAAATTTCCCAAAGCTAGAAGTGAATTGCATAATCACTTCTCCATGCCCACAGGCCAAGGATTAAACACAGCAAAAGGGTTTTACATAGTTTGCAGAAATAGGAAGCATGCCAAAAATCAGTCAGAAAAATAAAATTCTAATTAAGAAACACTGAATTCAATCTAGATAGATATATTTGTTAGTATATTTTTTAAACTAATGACTTTACGAACAAAGGCATTGTCTTAGGACAGGTTAAGAACTCACATTTACGAAAACGCCAACAGAAAAGGCCTATCTGTTTGTTTTAGTAAGGAGACCCACTCTAATCACGAGTTTCATAAAATGCACCTCAGGAAAGATGGCTGAAAAATAACTCTGTCAGCTAACACCCGAAGGCATGAGCGAAAAAGGCATCCTTCCAAGTATGTGAAAATTGCAAAAAAGGATTGTAAAAAAGAAAGGTAAGTGTTCAGAAGACAGCAGTTTCTTAACAGAAACATTCCATTTCAGTAACTGATATACTTCACATCAGGCTTGACAGACTAAGATACAAAGCCCTCAGAATAAAGTTGGGCACCATCAAGTGTTAATTCTCACTCATTTTCTGGGTGGAGTTGGGAAATCTAATTTCTGAGTTTAAATAATGACAAATAACAGCTCCTACCACTTCCTCAGTGCTGGTGGAAGGAAGGAAATCCTCACACAATGCTATGGTGAAGGTATTATAGGTATACAATCTCTTACCTGGCACACCTGGGGCAGAGGTTTCAGAATGCAGAATTGTTTAAAATTTAGAA
Organism: Dugong dugon; assembly: GCA_030035585.1. Classification (NCBI taxonomy): domain Eukaryota; kingdom Metazoa; phylum Chordata; class Mammalia; order Sirenia; family Dugongidae; genus Dugong; species Dugong dugon. The sequence goes on from CM057466.1 coordinate 25,871,529, forward strand.
AGGGAATAAAGCTTGTATCGCATGTATTATAAACATCTCCTTCAAGATTTAGGGCAGCAGCCCATAATCACACATTAACATTTCTACAGAACGGATGAATATTCACACCAACTTGGAAATGACTATCAATAGCCTCAGGCTGGCCAGTTTTCACCTATCACAAAGTCAGTTTGCCACAAACTTATGTAAAAAAAAAAAAAAATTAACATAGCAAACCTTTGGTTTTCAGAGCTCTTTGAATTTCAGAATTGAAGGTAAAGAATTATGAACCTTCAGCGTTCAGCCGGGGAGTGGACAGCCCCATAAAACAAAACAGGACTAATGGGGCACAGCAGTCCAGGGACAAGGACTAGAAGGCAGAAGGGGACAGGAAAGCTGGTGATAGGGAACCCAAGGTTGAATAAGGACAGTGTTGACATGTAGTGGGGTTCTTAACCATTGTCATAGGGCAATATGTGTACTAACTGTTTAATGAAAACTATTTTGTTCTGTAAACCTTCATCTAAAGTGAGAGTAGCAGCACAACTGGAAGAACGTAATTGACATTACTGAATTATACATGAAGAAATTTTTGAAATGGTGTATCTTTGGCTATGTGTATTTTCACCAAAAAAAAAAAAAAAAAAAGGTCCTCCAAGGCCCAGAAGGGAGCGTGTTGACATATCATGGGGTTGTTAACCAACGTCATAAAACACTATGTGTACCGACTGTTTAATTAGAAAATATTTGTTCTGTAAACCTTCACCTAAAGTACAATTAAAAAAATTAAAAAAAAAAAAAAGAATTATGAACCTGTATTACTGTCTCCGTTTTATAGATAAGAAAAGTTAAGACAGAGAGGATTTGCCAGGGTCACACAGAACAGCCGGTTAGCAACCAACACAAGAGTTTGCCCTCATCCTATAACATTCCCTCATCTCCATTCTCGTGGCTCATGAACACAATTTCTGTATTATTTACATTTTATTTCTAATTCCCAACATTCAAATGGAGCTCAAAAGTGGTCTACTTAACACCAACAATTACTCTCTATTTCTCAGGAGAACGTTTGCTCCTTTAATTTCAGGGAGAGGTAGCAGGTGATGAACTGATAGAACCCTGGGCTAGAAGAAAGCAGACCTGGACTCTAGAACAGCTGTCTACTAAGCTGGTACTACAGTCCAGCTCTGCTTCCTCCTAGCCCAGGGTTCTATCAACTCATAGCTATCTTCTCTTACGGCTCTGGGTAATTCGAGATTAAGGTCCTACCCTTCAACATGGCTTACAAAGGACTTTATAAGGCCCTTCAGGTTCTGGCCCCATCGTACCCTCACATACACACACGCTTTCCCCTCACATCTCACATTATTCCATGTTCTATCCATGCAAACCTCCTAATGCCTTGAATACACCATAGGTTTATCACCCACAATTCAAACATACTATTCCCTGTTTGCAACACTTGCGGTTTTCCTGTTCTACACCCCGTGCCAGTACAATTTCGATATCACTCCTCAGCTGGAACTGCACCTGGCACTACAGACCCTGTTTTCCAATTTTAGTGATGATGGCTTCATATTTGACTAAATTAAAATATGTGCCCAGGGCCAAGCTCCATAAATTTATTGCTTTTGGTTAAACTACCAGACCTGCCATTCAGCATATAGAAAGGGCTGAAGTGGTCTGGCAGAATTGGTTCTTTACAAGGCCAAGTCTCTGCTACTCTATTTGCTTCACTGTTTGCAAATTGGTTCTATGATGACTTTCAAATGTTTTCCAGTACTAAATCCAGTCTCTTCGGCCTATAATGTACTATAATTTCTTAGATTTGCCCTGTTTCCCTTATCCTTTGCCAAATAACAGCCACTCTCATCTTTTCGAATTTGTTGGTTTTTAGTAAATTATAACAACATCTTGCACACATGGAAATTTTGGGAAGAAGGAATTCGTAAACGTATTTCCCCTACCCAGAGACACATACCATTCACATTTTAGACTTTTTTCTACGCATACAAATATGCATACACACACACATATATACATCTTTATTTAAATTGGAGACATATCATAGGTAGTTTTATATTTTTTTATTTGACATTTTCTAATTTAAAAACAGGATTTTAACTGGCTTGATTATATTATTGAGAAGAGATATACTATAATTTATTTAATCATACCTTTCTTACATAGTATACATTTTATTCCAGTTTACAGATATTAAAAATAACAACTCTGCATAGCACATTTTTGCACATAAATCTTAACTAATTTCAGTTACAGATGAGGCCTTTCGAATAGGATAATTGAGTCAATGTATATTTTAGGGTTGTAGAAAAGTCTGAGGACAATCTGAATATTCTTCCTGTAAATTAAGTCCACTGCTTATTTCTCCCTAATTCCTTGCTAAATTTTGTTTCCTCTTTTAATCTTTGTTTAAAAACAAATTAAGAACTTTCTAAACGTGATTTTTTTCTTCTCTGAAATTATGGGAATTTCCTAAGTTCTTTTCAGTGCACATGCTTGAACTCAACTCAAGAAAGTTTTTTTCTTTTTCCTTTTTTTTTTTTTTTCAAAAAAAAATACATTGTTATTTCTTCTGCTCTTAATAATTTCCAGGAACATGTAAGTCTGACTTTGGATCCCAATTCTCTAGTCACCCTACATTTTATGCACTCAGGCACTACTTGCTGGCACCTTTTGTTTTTCTTTGCATTCTGGAAAGCTTTTCAAGCTTGTTCTCCTTATTATGGTTTATAGATGGTTTTCTAGAGTTAATTCTGCTTTATTCTACTCCAAATGATGATTTTTATTCTTCTCCTGCATTTAAGTGTCTTTCCTTTTCTTGTTCCTCTCCCTTTCTAACTTACCCAGTTATCCTCACCTCAGCATGCTGTTCTGGTCTTACTATTTTTCTCTCCCAGGTTTATAAAGTTTATATTTTACTGCTTCGTACTGAAGCAGTCTTCTAAATATTTCTTCCGGTTGCTAGGTATTCTTTATTTGATTATATTTCCTTATAGTTATTTAGATTTTTTAAAATATTGTTCCCTAATTTGCTATTATAGTTTTCTGTGAGTGTAACAAGATCCAGGCAAAGCTGGTGTTGTCATCTTCCAGGTCTCTTTGACCTTTTTCAACTGAATTTCAACAGCCTTTTAAGTAGAAAAATTACTACAAGTTTCTGTCACTAGCTTAAGTGTCCAACTTAGACATTTCTCTTGCATTTATAACCTTTCAGTGGAAGGTTAGGACTGATGACATTAGAAGTTGCTAATCAGTTGTCACAGTAAACTAGAAATGAGTTATATTTTCTTCCCACATACACATCAATCAATAATTATCTAACAAACATTTACAGAGGACCTACTACATGATTTTAGGTACCCTGTGCTACCTAGCGTGGTACTTGAAATACAAAACAAACCAGAAGAAAAATCATTCAGTCCCTACCTTCGAGGAGCTCACAGTCTAGAGGCAAAGTAAAATGCAGACAACCAAAATACACTGTGTATCGCAGTGGTATGTACAGAGTGTTATGGGATTACAGAAGATAGAGCAATTAACTACTGGTTAATTAAGTAATTTGACATTTATTGATCATACACTATAATCAAGGCACTGTTCTAGGCACGGAAATTCAGCAGTGAACTAAAGCAAAGTCCATGCTCTAAAGATGCAAACATTTTAGTGCTAAGAGTTAGAATAAACAAAATACTATGTTGTATGGTGATAAGTGACATTTCAAAAAGTAAATCAGAGTAAATTTAAGGGGACTAGAGAGTCAAGAACCAGGAATCCAGAGGGAGGAGCGTTGGCAGTATGAGGCGCATATTATTTTATGCAGGATTGTCAGGGAAGTGTTCTTTGATAAGGTGATAGTTGAGGAAATATCGGAAGGAAGTAACAGAGTGACTTATCCTATGCCTTAGGTAATAGTGTTCTAAGCCCTGGAGACAGCAAGTGCTAAGGTCCTGGGGTGAGTATACCTGTCATGGAGGCCAGTGTAGCTAGAGAGCAGTGAGCAAAAGCTACAGTGGTAGGGGCTAAAATTAGAGAGAATATGGGGACCCAGAGCGTACAAGGCCTTGTAGATCAGGGCAAGGACTTCACTTTTGCTTGATGTGAGGCAGGTGACATGATCGGATTTATATTTTTATAAGACTGTTCTGGTTGTTATGTGAAGAACATACTTTCAGGAGCAAGGATAGAAGCAGGGAGACCAGTTAGGAGGCTAATGTAAATAATTCAAGTGAAAGATGAGAGTGGTTTGAAATAGCAGTGGAGGTGGTAAGAAGTTTTTGGTGCCTGGGTATATTTTAACCAGATTTGCTTATAAACTGGCTTCGGGTAAGACAGAAAGATAAAACAAATGGATTCAATTAAAATAGTGAAGAAAGACTTCATAAAAGTAGTGATATTTAAACTAAGGCCTTAAAGAATAAGTTACCACTCATAGCTGAACCGTGTATTCAAGGATGGGAAAAAGAGCAAAGAGGAGAAAAAATATCACGAGTCAAAGCGAAGAGATGGGAACTGGGGTTGAAATATTGATGGGCTGGTGGAAGGAAAAGGGGTAAATCAGAAAGCAATGAGACTAAGCTATGAAGGCAGTTACCAGATTCTTAGGAGCCTTGGATGGCCCATGAAATAGTTGGACTCTACCGTGAGGCAAAGAAATCACTGAAGATTTTAAAGCAGGGGAAGGACCTAATTAGTTCCTTATATTCAAGAAGACAAAGCTGGTGGCAGCAAGACTGGAACTAAGTAGGAAGAAGGGAGACTCATCAGTCACTATTCAAGCAAGAAATCAGGAAAGGCTTAAATTAGAAGTGTAAATAAATGAAAAGGTAGTGAGATGGGAGAAACCTTCTGGATTTACTAAAATTCTAGTTTCCATCATGAAAGATATACATGGTGGCACCAAAACAGGCCAAGAAATGTTATCCATTAGAATAAAAGATGCTTATAAAAATAACACATTATTTGCTTATCCCTTTTCTAAATTCAAAACAGAATGAATGAGTTAGTTTTAACATGGAGTACCCAATAGTAGGTAGTCAGTTGACAGCTGGCTTGTCTATAAATGGCCTCTTCAAACAAATAGAGACAAGAAGGGACAATGTTTTAATTCTGGAGAAAGAAATTATAATAACATGAGCTAAAACCAGGAGCTAAAGAGGAAAGTCCTCAGCTATCAAAACCCCAAGCAATGGGAAACAGCCTTGTCGAAGGCCAACAATTGTGGCTGCTGTTTCACTGAATTTAGGGTCAAAAGACCTAGATTTAAATTCTGCCTCATCTATTTATTCCATGTGTCTTTATACAGTCACTTCATTTCTCACAAAGTACAAGCAATTATAATACATATCTCAGGGTGGAAGAAAAAAATAATGGGTGAAAATCTTCAGTAAACTGCAAAGGTCAATGTAAAAACCATGTATTGTGATTAATAATGAAGCTCTATATTTCTACCATCCTCCACACCAAGGATTTAATATCACTTAAGTAATTTTGAGAGCACTATGAAAACATCAATTCAACTGGCCAGGAGATGGTTGTTGCTGGATAACAAACATCTGCTGATGTTTGAATATTAACCAATGAATTACCTGGTTCATACTTACCAGTTAGTCATGACTAAATTCTGAACCACACCAAGTTACTGGATTCATTCGTTTAAAAAAATTGAATAATCTGGTTTATCCTCCACCATGCTTTTTCTTTTTTACTACACACGCATTTATCCATAAATACCGTATATATAATGTACTTTTGTAGTCTTTAAAATTTACTTAAATCATACTGTTCTATATTTATCCTTACCAACCTGATATTTTCACTCCCCATGTTTTCAAGATTTATTTATGTTCTTACATAAAGATACATTCCATTTATTTTAATAGTTGGAAGGAGGAAGGGGAATTAGAATGGAAGGAGAGGAACTTTTGCTTTATCTGTAATATTTTATTTAAAAATTTGAAGCTATACGGCAAAATGTTAACATTTTGGTGGGTACTCATGTGTCTTAATATACTTACTGTCTTTTTTGTATGTTTGAAACATCGCATAATTAAAATTTTTAATGGATAAATTTATCATGGTCAGTGCTAACCTGTAAAATTATTGCAGATCTATGATATTAGAATACTTCTACATAGAATCCAAAATGTTAGAACCAGAAAGAACACTATGATATGTTTTGTCCAGATCTCCCTTTCCACTTAATTTTCAGATAAAGCAGTAAGGATTAGAAAGGTAAAGATTGTTAACTAATTCAAGAAAAATTTATTGAGCACCTGCTTCATGCCAGACACTATGCTGGGTATCAGGGACCCAGTAGCGTCCCTTACGCTGAAGGAAACACTTACATTAAATAAATTGTTTCCTAAAATCGTGATACAAGCTCTGAAGAAAAATCAGAGAGATAAAGGGCAAATTTGGGGCTCTAGTTAGTCCGATGGTATAGGAGGGCATCCCTCAAAAAAAGATTTCTAAAGGTTGCAGAGCTAAATCTCGGCAGTGTGGGAGTGAACTCAAATTTCCCATAGTTCTAGAAAGGTAGTGCTTGTACTACTACACAACACTCTAATTACTGTGTTTCCATAGAAAACCAGACTAACACTTTAAACCAAGGACTTGGCTCTATAACCCTATATTCCTATTATTATAGTCACCAATTTCAAGGCATTTTATCATTGCTAAGATTTTCTTGGAAAGTTAGATCAGGAAAAGTCACGCTTAGAAATCATTCAATTTGGCCACTTCACTTAGAGATGAGGAATCCAGACCTCAGAGGGGAGAGGAGACTTGTTCAAAAGCACTCAGCAACAAGGACCGTCTTGACACGTAGACCAATGTTCTTCCCCAAGTATCATGCTTCACAGCGTGAGGCCAAAGTGGAGCTGGTATATTTGGTCCCAGAGTGAATTTATATAAACACAACATAGAATTAGAAAAGCAAGTATAAAGCACAGAGGCCATCAGAAAAATAAAATATGATCACCAATTTTCTACTGGATTACAAGGATTTTACACAATGCTTTTTTCCTCAGGATCACATCTTTTTTAGAATAATAAATATCTGAGCATTGAGATTTTCTTCCCTGAATTGTAACCATATTCTCAGGATGAGAGCTCAAACTCAAGAATAACATGACATCTCCACCAATTGTTTTAAGAACCGGTTCTACACCACCAGGTTCTGGGCTTGGTTATGTCAGCAGTGGGTTGTACCATCTTTTTACATACTTAGGTAAGACAACTGATGTAGTTGTGGATCTTTAAATTGCATAACTCTTAATGTTAAATTAGAAAAAGAAATACCATGACAGCCAGAGAAAAAGGAGAACGCAAAGCACACGTGAAAGAATTTACTTCCAAAGAGGGAAGAAGTTGACCACTCGAATGAAGTCACGTTCATCTGACTTTCACACTCACTGGGGAATTCAGCAACTCACTGGACTCTCTGGACTTTGAGATAATCATCCAAAGGGAGAAGTATGAAGGAGCTTTGTCAGATGATCTCTAAAGCTGTCTCCATTTTGGATATTTTACGTTAGAGAAATGAGTTACCAGGTTCAGAGTAGTGAGGCAACCTTTTAAAAATAATGTGGAAAACAAAGTGTTGGTAATTTTTCCGACTTCTGACCAGATATATATAAAAAGAAGAAGGATCAATATATTTACTTATGTTATGAATGTTATCTTGGTTTGCTCATTCCTAGGAAGCATTTGCCCACGAACAAGATCGAAGAGCCAGATTTTTTTTTTGTTTGGCTTGAATCTAAATTCCTTTTTCACAGACATGACAGTTTTGAACATCCAAGCAAATACAGCATTTCTACAGTGGCCTGGAACAGAGGTGCCTTAAAACTAACAAATGAACTAAACTCTTTCTTGCTATACAATATCCCTGACAAAATGGAAAAGCAAGCTTTGCCTAAGTTTTGTTTGTTTTGGAAGGGAAGGGAGGAGGTTTGGCATTTTGAGGTGAGCTTCTCAAAGGCAAATATCATGTTTAAATAAAATAAGTCCAGAGGATTTTAAAAAAAACAAGAGTAAATTCAGCTCCTTTACTAATAATATGTTGCAAAAAGAAAGGCGGGGGGGGAGCATTCCAGTGACAAGGACCTTCCCCCGTCACCACCTGCCTCAGTAGACATACTATATTACATGCTCTTGGCTGTAAGACTGGTAATTCAGTCTTACAACCCATAGAGATGCCAGCTAATATCAGCACACACCGGCATAATTTTTCAACAGCTCCCTTTCCTAAAGGTGCAACAAAGACTCTTCCTTCTCCACCATCAAAAAGAACACACACACACACACACAAAACTCTACCCCTTTTAATCTCTTCTAGAAGAAATGCCATACTGTATGCATATCTCAAATTACATGGCTACCTTGACTGCAAAATCTCCACATATATAGATGAAATAAACTTCCATGGAACAAATAAATCAATCATTATATAACCCACCTCAATGCCCAGTCTCTCGTCAAGAGAAGCAACTGTACTGGGCAGGGCCAGAGCCAACCTGATGCTACAGTGCCAGCTTCCAGATCTAGCCACACTTGGCAAGCTATCACGCCAAAACACAATGTTTTTAAGTTTTATCCTCATGTAACACTATGTATAGTATGATCTATTGGCCATTAACCCACAGAAAAATTAAACTTAGCTTATAAAACCAGATGTAGCTGTGGCCTATTGGTCCATTAAAACATAACACAAATTACCTACTCTGAGAGGATGCCTTGATCTTAAAAAAAGAGGAAAATCTAACACAAAGGCTTAAGTACATCAATAAACATTAATCTCACCTTATTTTTGGCTTTCTGGATGAATTTTGGTTTATTAAAAAATTTTTTAAAAATTGAGATTTACAGATCATCTAAAAGATAACTAACTACTGTTCACTAACAGGAAACTCTTGAGTGAGCTTCTGCTTTATGGCTCCCATTTTCTGAGAGTTCAAAGAATGCAAGAGATAACATGCGGTCTGTGCTACCTCAAAAAAAGGAAAAAAACAAACAAATATTAAATACTTGATAAGAAAAGAAAAGCCAAACTCAAAAGCCGTCACACCAATTCCATTCATCCAAGTTTAGCCTTGATCAAGTACAAAGCCTGTATTAAATCAGAGCTATCTTAAACATTCCCAGAGACTTAAAACTTTTATTTTCCTAGAGAATTGTCAATTTAAAAATATGCTTTTATAGAGGTAAGAGGGTGGCAAAATCAGTAATTGAAATTGGTAGACAAGACGATCATATAAAACGGATGGGGTGTTCTGAGAGGAAAAAAATAATCTTCTGGCAATTGACTTGGTGGGGCAAGGGATTAATAGGAAAGAACAATGAGATATTTGAAAATAAAACTGTAATAATTAAAATACAATTTTTGATCAAGAGGCTTCGGAAAATGATTTATAAACATCCAATTCACTTAAATGCAAAAAGGAACCTAGTCAGAAAGAACTAGCTACAGCTTCAGTCTGGTCCACTTCAAATATATCAGATAACTCTTATCACATCTAATTCTGAATTTGGCCTCTAAAAAACTTCAGTTGAGAAACTTTATAAACTTCATATCTAAGAGGGTCTTTGTTTGTTTTTAATAACTGTGCTCATTTCAAAGGTTTTAGTGAAATATATTGATTCTAAATAAACTTCAAGTCAGTGTCTCGTAATGGGTGATGCAATAAAACAAGGGGGGTGGGGGAGTGAAAGTGTATATGGATTTGGGGGTGTGGCAGGCGTGTTCTGAGAATCGAGCTTTAAAAGATGAGGTTGAAAATCAAAATATCATTCAAGAGCCAATTAATTATCCCTCCTGAGACAGTTTTATCATCCCACTTCTAAAGCGCATCTGTCTAATGGAGCAGCAAATATCGCCCAAAGAATTGTGGACAGGAAATAGAGAAGACAGTGTTCTAGGCCTCCACCTGCTCAGTGACTTCCCGCATAATCTTGAGCAAATCATTTCCCCTCTCTGAGCCCAAACTTCTTAATTCGTAACTAAGGCATTCCACCTTAGAATTGCATCTACTTCAAAATAAGTATGCAAACAGGTGCCGGCCACCATTTCTTACTGAATGCATAGGAATGATCAGTCAGGAGAACCCCAAATTGGCCCCAGAGTTGGCAGGCAAGGTATTCACTTCTCCCTACCTCCCTCCCTGCCACAGTCGTCTAGCTGCTAGACATGTACAAGTTGTGCTCTATTAGTTTTTAAAAAAATCCTTCCTCCCAGCACTTTTCCTGACGGCCCCAGCCAAAGGGCCGCCTGTTGCCACCTGTCAGTTGTGGGGATTAATTACCTGAGCTGGGGCTGGGAGCGGCACATTCTTCCTGGGGCCGCGCCCACAAATGTTGACATCAAGCAGGTGGGCCGTCTGCTACCCGCTTACCGTGAAGACCAGCCAGGAGCCCACGGGGCCTGAGGACTTGGGGTAGGAGGAGCACTTAGACTGTACTACAAAGAAGCAAGACCTCGGCAGGGAAAAATGTGCCCTGGGGCCTCTCCCAGAGGCCACAGCCAGCTCTGCGGCCAGTCCTGGGCACCGGCCCTGGAGGCAGCTGCGGCCTCTCTGCTGGAGGCCAGCCTATTGGCACCAACCAAGATCTGTCTTGGGAAGGGGGTGGGGGAGGAGCCTGCCAGACTAGTTCTAGTTGCCTGAGGGCATACATTTGGAAAGCAAGTTTAAAAAGCATCGACAGACCTGATTGGTAATTTTGCAACTTTATCCCCCCAGGACGGTAAAACGACCTTTCATTTAGTGTCTGCCGCCAGCATCACCCCCTGCCAACCCCACCTCAGCAGTAATACCATTCACAGTCACCTTCCCAAAGCAGACATTGGCGGGCATTTGTCAGAGTGACTGGTACACAGCAGGTGCTTAATAAATGCTAGCTTACCTTTGAATGTTTCATGAAGCCACAGCAACCAGGAGAAGGAGACTAAGATGATTCTCCTGTTTTACAAGTGTAGAAGCCAGGGCTCAAAAGTTCAGAGCGACACCCCAATAAATGGTAGAAGTGAGTATTGAATTTTAGGTAGACTGTCTTCTTCCCACAGAGCCCTGGTGGCACAGCGGTTAAGAGCTGAGATGCTAATGCTAAGCAAAAGATCAGTAGTTCCAATCCACGAAGTCGCTCCTTGGAAATCCTATGGGGCAGTTCTGCCCTGTCCTATAGGGTCGCTATGAGTCTGAATTGGCTTGCCGGCCACAGGCTTGGTCTTCCCAGCGTTGATTAAACACCTGCACACTACTTCCCTGACCACCTGATGTGGGTGTGCTGCCTGCCCTCAATAAAACCAACTTGGACATCCCCCAGCAATCCAGAAAGACACAATTACTGTGGAGGAATGCTGGTGGGCAGAGAACCCTTACTCCCTCCCCAATGGACTTATCTAGTTTAACTCCCCAATGTACAAATGGCAGAAAAGACCCAGAGAAAAGGCCACACCAGAAGTTGGCAATAGGGTCAGAATTAGGACCCACGATTTCTGACTTCCAACTCATAGTCTTCTTGCTGGAAAACATTCCTGTACCTCTTCTCTTTAAAAAGATGTTATCTGGGGGCAGGGTTGGTGGGCACACTGGGAAGTTTCAGGAAGATGGTGTGAATGTGCACACACATACACACACACTCTAGACGGGAGACAATATACGCCAACCATCTGGCTTCCCTTCCACTGCAGCAGCAGTGTGTCTGGAAGACCCAGCCACACTCCAGGCACACTGCTTTGGGTCAGCCTTCATCTGCCGTTCTGGGAGAGAAAGTGTCTCCCTCTCCATCAGGTGACTCACTGCCCTGACCGCCTGCAAAGTTCTGGGCTACTACACCTATTACTTCTCTCTCCTCAGTGCCACCCTTGATCGCCCTGCTCTTTCCTTAGCCCCCACCTTGGGATAGCAGGAGGGAGCTTTGAGTCACAAACAGTCCTGCTCAGGGCTCAGGTCACTGCCCACCAGAAATATGTCTTACTCCCTCATCCTGGACAAAGCCTCACAGTGCAGCACTGCCACCAGGTAGGAGTCCTTCCCCAGTAGCCATCTGTTTTAGCGAATGGAGTTGAAGACCATTGTCTATACTTCCACACATACTCTTACAGTCTTTAGATATCTATTGAAATGACTCACGGTATAGAGTTCTTAAACCTCTAGTCCTTGCTGGAGGACACATCTTTCCAGTGAACCGAAACATGTTTAGAAACTATTCATTGCTAGAAGACACTTACAACCCTATCCTACATAGGATCAGATGGATCTTCGCTGAAAGCAGAGGATACCAGAAAGATATATACCTGTGTTTTATTGTTTATGTAAAGGCATTCGACTGTGTGGATCATAAGAAATTATGGATAACACTGAGAAGAATGGGAATTCCTGAACACTGAATTGTGGTCATGCAGAACCTGCATAGATCACGAGGCAGTTGTTAGAACAGAACAACGGGATACTGTGTGGTTTAAAGTTGGAAACGGTATGTGTCAGGGTTGTATCCTTTCACCATACTTATTTAATCTGAATGCTGAGCAAATAATCCGAGAAGCTGGACTATGTGAAGAAGAACGAGACATCAGGATGGGAGGAAGACTCATTAACAACCTGCGATATGTAGATGATACAACCTTGCTTGCTGAAAGTGAAGAGGATTTGAAGCACTTACTGACGAAGATTAAAGACTACAGCCTTCAGTATGCATTACACCTCAACATAAAGAAAAAATCCTCACAACTGGACCAATAAGCAACATCATGATAAGCGGAGAAAATATTGAAGTTGTCAAGGATTTCATTTTACTTGGCTCCACAATCAATGCACATAGAAGCAGCAGTTAAAAACTCAAATGACATATTGCATAGGGCAAATCTGCTATAAAAGACCTCTTTAAAATCTTAAAAAGCCAAGACGTCACTTTGAGGACTAAGGTGCACCTGACCCAAGCCATGGTATTTTCAATTGCCTCAGATGCTTGTGAAAGCTGGACAATGAAAAAGGAAGACTGAAAAATTTATGCATTTGAATTATGGTGTTGGTGAAGCATATTGAATATACCACGGACTGCCAGAAGAATGAACAAATCTGTCTTTGAGGAAGTACAGCCAGAATGCTCCTTGGAAGCAAGGATGGAGAAAGTTCATCTCGTTTACTTTAGACATGTTTGATACAGGAGGGATGAATCCCTGGAGAAGGACATCATGCTTGGTAAAGCAGAGAGTCAGCGAAAAAGAGGAAGACCCTCAGCGAGATGGACTGACACAGTGGCTGCAACAATGGGTTCAAACAGCAATGTTTGTGAGGATGGCCCAGGACTGGGTAACATTTTCTTCTGTTGTACTTAGGGTGGTTATGAGTCAGAGCCTACTCGAATGCGCTTAACAACAATATGTAATGGACCAGATGATCTTTGAAAGATAATGCCAAGAGTATTTAGTCTCTTTCCTTATAGATTTGTTGCTTGTTTGGGATTTTTATTTGTATATCAACCCTAAAAGTGAGCCTTCTATTCCAATCATGGTAATTTGTCTTTATCTGTGGGATACTATTTCTCCTACAAGGCTAGATAGGTCAGTCTGATGAGAAGATATTGGGGAATATGTCTTTTCAGAATGGAGGGTAATAGCATCTATTTATTTCCATAAATGACATCACTAACCCATCTGTATAATCCTTAGCAGTTGTAGAGCATTTTAATTCAGCCTATTCATTTAATCCTTAGCAAACACTGTAAGAGATTCATCTTCATTCCCTTTCATCAATGAAGAATCGCAGGCTTAAGTAGGGACACTGGTTTGCTCAAACCAAAGTGAGGGTACAAGACTAAGCCAGGCCTCTACTCTAGGTCTTCACTTCAAATCCAGGGCCCCTTCTGTACATGTATGTACATTATACATATGCATTGTGTGATATCTCTCTGAGTGTTCAATGGTGTCAAGTCACTGTACTACAAGCAAGGACAGGAAGGGGTGGGGATCAAGGCCCTATGCTCCAGAAACTTATCACTTGGGAGAGATTAATTTCTATACAAATATGTCTAACACACAACAGAATATAAATGTTTTAAAATTTCATTTTATTGTACTTTAAGTGAAAGTTTATAATTCAAGTTAGTCACTCATACAAATATTTATACACACATTGTTGTGTGACCCTAATTGCTCTCCCTATACTGTGACAGCACATTCCTCCGTTCCACCCCTGATTTCCTGTGTCCATTCAACCAAATCCTGATCCTCTGTGTCTTCCCGTCTCACCTCCGGACAGAAGCTGCCCATTTAGTCTCTTGTATCTACTTGAGCTAAGAAGCACACTCTTCATGAGTATCATTTCATGTCCCATAGTCCCGCCTAATCTTTGTCTGAAGAGTTGGCCTCGGGAATGGTTTTACTGCTGGGTTGACAGAGAGTCCAAGGGTCATGCTGTCTGGGGTTCCTCCAGTCTCAGACCATTAAGTCTGTCTTTTCACTAGAATTTGAGTTCTTCATCCCACTTTTCTCCTACTCCAACAAGGACTCTCTGTTGTGTTCCCTGTCAGGGCGGTCATTGGTGATAGCTTGGCACCATCTAGTTCTTCTGGTCTCAGGCTGTTGCAGTCTCCAGTTTATGTGGCCCTTTCTGTCTCTTGGGCTAATGTTTTTCTTGTGACTTTGGTGTTCTTCATTCTCCTTTACTCCAGGTGGGTTGGGACCAACTGATGCATCTTAGATGGCCGCTCGCTAGCTTTTAAGACGTGAGACGCCACTCACCAAAGTAGGACGCAGAACATTTTCTTAATAAATGTTGTTATGCCAGTTGACCTACATGTCCCCTGAAAGCATGGTCCCCAGACCTCTGCCCCTGCTACTCTGTCCCCAGAATATAAAATTAAAGCTCACAAAAAATGAAGCATGAATATTAAAGGGCTTGCTAGCTTCAAAGCCTGAGGAGGTTATTAAGAAGCCTTGAAATGTTTATCACTGCACATGGAGGTAGGATTGTAAGCACTTCAACAAATATTCTCCAATACATATCCTTACTGTGTGTGCTCGCTCTCTCCATCTCACACAGGCTCACACACACACACACACACACACACGCACGCACGCACGCACAAATGTGCATAGTTAGGCTGCATTTTAGAATATCAAAATTTAAACATCAACTGCCTGCAGTTGAAGGAAAAAAACTAAACAAATCAATTCGCTCCTAAAACAACTGTACAGTTCCCATTTTCAGGTTTTAACCTGTAGACTGAATTATGGATAGAGTTGTCTAACAGTGTTGAGGATTACTATGCTTAAGAAAAAAACGAAGTTAGGATCTGCACCTTTCAGTTAATTACAGCATTTTCTAATCCCAGCGCGTGCTTAAATGCTGTGAATACTGGGGTTTGTGCGATAAGAGAGCTGTAAAAAAATGCATCCATGTTTGAAATATAAAAGACAAAAAGTTAACACTTATTGAGCACATATTACAGGAGCCCTGGCGGCACAGTGGTTAAAAGTTCAGCTGTCAACCAAAAGGCTGGCAGTTCGAATCCAACAGCCACTCCTTGGAAACTCTATGGGGCAGTTCTGCACTGTCCTGTGGGGTCGCCATGAGTCAGAATCGACTCGACGGCAATGGATTTGGCTTGGTTACAGTCTAGGCACTTTGCTAAGTTGTTTATACACAATAATATCTTATTTAATCTTTGCAGCAACCTGTGTGGTAGATATTATTACTCTCATTTACCAGGTAAGTGAACTGAGGCTCAGAAAGCCTTAGTAAGTTGTTAGCGTTTACTCAGCTACTAAGTGGCAGGGTCAAGTTCAACTCCACATCTGCGTGCTTTCAGGGCCCTTGCTCCTAACCTGCATGGGTGACAGCACAGGGCTCTGGGGACTCAAGCAGTCATTAAAGTCAGAGAGACCCAGGTTCAAACCTCGCTCCGTCTCATTGCTGGATGTATGACTTTAGTCAAGAGACTTAACCTGTCTGAGCCTCAGATTCCTCCTGTCTAAAACAGAGAGTATTGCTACCCACCACCAGCTTGTTGTGTGAGTGAAATGAGGCTGGGGTCGGGGGAGAACGTGGTGTTCACAGTACGGTGCTTAACCAAAACCAGCGCCTTCTCGTGGTGACTCCAGGTCTGTCAGAGTAGAACTGTGCTCCAGAGAGTTCTCAATGGCCGATTTTTTTAGAAGTAGATCACCAAGACTTTTTTTTTTTTCTGAGGTGCCTCTGGGTGGGCTAGAATCACCAGTCTTTCAGTTAGCAGTCGAGTGCATTAACCATTTGCACCACTCAGAGACTCAGTACAGAGCTTAAAACCCAAAAGCCAAACCCATTGCCATGGAGCTGATTCCGACTCATAGCAATCCTACAGAGACCCTATAGGACAGGGTAGAACTGCCCCACAGGGTTTCCAAGGAGCGGCTGGTGGATTCGAACTGTTGACCTTTTGGTTAGTAGCCAGGTTCTTAACCTCTGCACCACCAGGGCTCCAGCACAGTGCTTGGTTCATAAAAACACTTGATGAACACGAGCTACCATCACTGAATCACGTTGTTCGGTCTCAGCACTTAGCTCCAGCTTTATTGCTAAGCCATCAACCAGCAACACTCCTCTAGCGATACAAACTATCTTCAAAACAAACTTCAAAAGATCAATCTTTAACTCAATGACTAGCTAACATGATTTTACAGGAAGATATATTCTTGGGGTGAATCGAGAAACAAAGAAAAGTTGAGACTGAAAGAAAAACAAACATGAAAACGGGCTGTTCACCTAGTAGAACCGACATGGATACAACTGAATTCTCGAGTCTATTTCTGAGCTCCTTAATAACACACTATGGTTTGCTTCGTTATGCTTTTTTTTTTTTTTTTTTTCCTTTGGAGGGAATGAAGGAAATTCAGGTTTCATTTTGTGTTCCTACCTACAATATTTAAACTCTAATCGACTAAGTCAGATTAGCAAAGAGTTTTAAATCTCTTCATGAAAGAGTACCAACAAGCATTGTTGAGAATCATTGTTACTCTGATATTTTATATCCTGCATTCCCTCCACCTCACAAAAATGGACGCCCAGGTGTCAATATAATAGGATTTAAAAATGAGGGAAATGGGTAGCAAATGGATTTCAAAACATCAACAGGAGTCATGCCTGTTGATCTACTTCAATTTACTGTATTTTTGTTTTCCCCTGAGGGTACCAGGTGCTTTTTAGGGTGCTAGAAAAGTCAGCTTGCGCATACTGAGAAAACCTGAAGGAACGTTAAGGTCCCTTCAACTACATCTGTCCCCAAAATTCCAAGTGAACAACGATGAGATGAATTTCTTTCAAGGTCATACCATCTTACAGGCAGATCGCTGAGTTTATTCTCTCTAAGTACAGGAAGTCATGTGCTGAAACACTGAGGTCCTGGAGGTATTGTTAACACACTGCCAAAAAAGGAAAGGTGTAACTTAATAAATTAGAGCAGATTTGCTGTTTAATATCTTTAAGGCAAGTCTTAAATTTTTTCTCTCCTCCTCTTTTTAAATGGATCCGTAAGATCTGAAATCATTTTGAGATGTCTATTTCCATGGTTAGGAGCCCTGGTGGCACAGCAGGTAAGAGCTCCGCTGCTAACCGAAAGGTCAGCAATTCGAATCCACCAGCCGCTCCTTGGAAACCTTTATGGAGGCAGTTCTACTCTGTCCTATAGGATCGCTATGCGTCAGAATCAACTTGACAGCAAACATTTTTTTTTTTTTTTTGTACTTCCATGGTTGATAATTAAGAATTGTGTGGCTCAACAGTATGTATGTATTTTCTTGGGTGGGGTGGTGTTGAAATTTAAACAAATTCTTCTTCTGTATGCTTGCAACAACTCTTAAGAGGTTATCATGATGTTACTTCCTATTTCTTTACAGTTCACTTGTTTACGATGGAAACATGCTTCATCTTGCTTGCTTTTTCTGCATTCTTTATAAACCTTATATTCTAATTAGCCCCAGTAGGGGAAAGAACACAATGTAACTGTCTTAGTAATGCCATGGAGTTACAGAATATATCTATTAAAATGTTTAGCAGTAATAATAAATCAAAAAGCAAAGCTCCTTAAGAGCAGCTGCTCTTGCCAACAAATCTGAAACATTACCGGGAAAAAAAAGAGGAAGGAAACATGAGACATTTAGAAGAAGAAAGGGAGGGAGGAAGGAAGAAAGGGAGGCAGGGAGAGAGACAGGGAGGGCCAGGAGGCTGTGGAAGGTAAGTGTGATCACTCAGCTAGTTCTTAAACTCTGTGCAAACTTGTCACCTCACTACTGCTGAAGCCATATGGTGAAAGGGATGAAAAATTCATATCTACTTAAGAGACTTGTTACCTGAGCTGGGACTAAGGTTGCCAGATAAAATACAACCCATCCAATTAAATTTGAATTTTAAATAAACAATGAACATTTTTTTTTTCTTTTTGCATAAGGATGTCCCCAAAATTGTATGGGACATGTCGTTGTTGTTAGGTGCCACTGAGTTGGTTCCAACTCATAGCGACCCTATGAGACAATTTAATGAACCCCATATACCCATCACCCATCTTCAATAGTTATCAACATGTCAATCTTGTTTTAGGATAGAGGGGATTGTGACTGTCAAGAATGTGGGGAGAAAGAAAGAGAAATAGTTTTGATAGAGGGAATAGCAGAAGAGAAAGGCATGGGGAAAAGGAAACAATCAAAATCATTTTCTGATGATTGTGAAAAATCTCATCTGGCTGTGGGGCAAGGTACAGACTTGGAAACACACTGTGTGTGCATTCTGTGAAGAACACAGCACCCACAGAAGTGAAAGGCTTGCTCCCCTAGTCACCAAATATGAGCATAATCTCAACCAAAGTTATATAACTCCTCATTTGAGATGGGAGGGTGATATCTGCCAACTCGGCAGGTTTGTTATAAGAATGAAATGTGAAAATAAATATATGTATGGGTGTGTGTGTGTGTTGAAAAACGTAAGGCATTTTACTAACTGAAAGGGATTATGGTGATTAGCTGGAGATGGGGCCAAAAAGGAACCCTGTGATCAGAGCATGAAGTGCTTCAGGGTCAGCATGCGGTCATGAGCAATGGGCCATCAGCCATACTTGATCTGAGCTGTGCGTTAGAAAGATACCTTCGCCCAACGCTGAACAGGAAGGTTTGGGAGAAAAAGGTATCTAGGAGTAGTTGTGGGGCTAATAGTACCAGCCAAAGCAGAGATATAGGGGCTTGCCATTGAACCGTGGTGAATGACAGTAGGTTTGAGAGATATTTGCCAAAGCGGACTCGAGCAGGATACCATCCACTTGAAGTTTCTTAGGTGAAAACTATCACTAATAAACGCTGATGGTTCTTGGAAACTTCCAAAATTTTGTGTACATTCAGCTTCACACCTTGTGCTGACTGAAATAAGAAAAACTACCCTTAAAACAGGTGTTGTTTGATATTATACATTGAATATTTTAATATATCTCCTTAGAAGAACCAAGTATTAAAGATCTCCCCTTGCAAAACTGATATTTCCCTGAATGTGGAACATGGAATGTGGATGGAATCAAGAGTGAATCTCCTGAAAACAGCAACCCAAAAAAACCGAACCATTGCTTTCGAGTTGATTCTGACACACAGCGGACCTATAGGACTGAGTAGAACTGCCCCATAGGGTTTCCAAGGAGCAGCTGGTAGATTCAAACTGCTGTCCTTTTGGTTAGCAGCTGTAGCTCTTAACCACTGAGCCATGAGGGCTCCAAAAACAGCAAATACCCATAGAAATAAACCACTATTCACTCAACCAAAGAGATGGTTACCCCAGCACTTGCTTCCAGGGTAGGCCAGCTGAGAGGAACATATGACTAGTGAGCCTCATCTTTCCTAACCCACTTCTCTGGAACTTCTTATAATGGTTTGGATCCCAGACTTGCTCTGGTTGTAAGCAACAGCTGCTGACAGGACAGGGATGGTTCACGCAGTGAGAATGTATTTCAGTACTTTCACTGTGCTCATTGATATGAAACACAGGATGTTGGGATTCACACACCACAGTCAATATCTTCACTGATTTTATCGTACTGGCCACCAGATACATTTCCAGTTAGAATATAGACAAAAAATAAAAAATGCTCAAGGTATTCCATAACTGGGAACCAAGGGGAAGGAGCTAGTAGAGATCCCTCTTGTTTTAAATGCCTTCATAACATTTTTTAGTTGAATTTCTATCAAATTTGACCATATATCTGTATCCTCCTTCCAGCCTGTACAAATTACTCTGTAAGTGGTTCAATAAGCTCCACACAATCTGAGAATATAAATCTGGAAAGACTTTAATTCTCAAATTCTATCACTCTGCACATGTAGGATCCCAATGTGGGCAGAGGACTTGACTCCGCCAAGATCACCATGAATTAGGGACAATTCCAGATTTAAAATCCAGGATTCTTATTTTACAGAACTCCTTTCATGGGACCAGACTATTCATTCCTATCCCAATCCAGACTAAAATATTTAGTAATGTATGGCCAGCTTTCAAAGCTGGAAAATGAGTGTTGACATGTCATAGGGATGGCAACCAATGTCACAAAACAATATGTGTATTAATTAACACGAAACTAATTTGCTCTGTAAACCCTCATCTAAAAGACAAAAAATAAATAAAAATAAGAAAGGAAAGTGTATATTCTCTAACAGTTTAGTAAAAGAAAAGAAAAAAGAAAGAAAAACAAACCAGCTTAAGAAAGCAACATCCAATTATATATTATTATGTTTGAACAAAATAGAAAAATGAACCAAAAAGAAAAAGATTTTTTTTTCCAAATAGTGACCCATCCCAAGCATATATTTATGTCCATGGATTTAAGAATTGTGTTCCCAATGAGAAGAAGGGTGTGCTTACTCTGGTTAGTGTGCAGAACAACCAAACTCTCACCAAACCAGTTGGATTATGGGCTTAGTCACCATCACAGAGATGACAACCTACAAGTGCTGGAACCCAGAGCCCAAGTCCTGTGAAGAATCTGGGCTGTGGGAACAGTAGCAGCACCACTGGGAAGATACACTCACAAAAGTGATACAGAATACATAGTCTTAACTTGTATTTTTGGTGATGACTCGAAAAATCCCTAATGGAAAATTCCTGTCCTAGACTTTGTTAGGAGGAAAAGGCAAGTCCATAAATTTGGATGACAGACACAAAACCTGATTTCCCCCCGTTTCTGGCTAGTAGGTAAGCATGTTGTTGTTGTGGCTGCTGACGTTGTTAGGGGCCGTCAACTCGGTTCTGACTCACAGTGACCATAGGACAGAGCAGAACTACCCCATATGGTTTCCAAGGAGCAGCTGGTAGATTTGAACTGCTGACCTCTTGGTTAGTAGCCGAGCTCTTAACCACTATGCCACCAGGGCTCCACCAGGTAAGCATAGGAATCTACATTTTTCAAATAAAATATTAATGAATTCCCCCTAAGTCTCTCCTCCCCAAAAACTAGAAAAAGAAAAAAAAAAAAAAAACACTGTCAGACTATCAAAGCATTGTGAGTGCCAGTAAAACACATCATTAAGGTGAGTAATTTTCCTGTTTACTTCAAACACTTTTTTTCCCAAACTCAAACCTGGGCAGGTCCGATCAGGTAAGGCTTTGGAACGAGTAAAAGCGTCCCCAGTTTCCACATAAACGCTGCAGGCCATGAGGCAAAGACAAGTCTCAACTGAGTTCTCTACAGTAGTCAAGCTTCCCGGCGCCTCTGGTCTTGTCTCCCTCATACCTTACAAGTATCGTCATGTCGCTCAACCTTCAAAATCTGTTTTGTCTGCAACACACATGCACACATGTGCACCCAGCTCATTTGTTTTCTTACTTTTACCTGCAATTAAAGCATACATACACTCTGAATGTTTCTGCTTTAGAACAGCTCTTTCTTCTCTTTACATCTTTCAAAATAAAGTATTTTCCACTTGGAATTTATGGGTTCTTTCTGTGAAGACATATGGCAGAGTACAAAAGAATAATCTTTTTTTGGTTTGTTTTTCTAAATTTTATTTATTTTGTTGTAAGGCTAATCTTTTCTCATTGTTAAAACTGCTCTAGCTTTGAAGTCCAGGGGAGTAGAGATCTGATTTTTCGATTTTCTTGGTGGAATTAGGTGCTACTGTCTTAATAAAACTGATGTTTTCAAGGTCTACCTTTATGCAAATGTATCTACTGTATAATTTGTGTTTTGCTTCTGGAAAAAAAAAAGGGGGAAATTAGAGAAAATTACTACCCTCGATGTAAGAGTCGTCTTTCGGGGTGGTCTATTCCCAAAGAGAGAGGAAGCTGGAGTTATTAGAGTCTAGTACCAGATCTAGTTTGCCTAAGTGGAAAGATCGGTAGATTTCCTTGATGATTTCCCAGTCTGTAAAATAGGGCGTTAAAAAAAGAAAACGTCCCTAAATCACAGGGTTATTTTCAGTACTACTGTTTGCAAAGTACTTTTACATTCTTTGGGTGAGAGGTGCTGGGCTCGTTATCAAGACACTGAACTTACATAATCGTAAACATACTCACAAATTGGAAAGGCAAATTTCAAGCCAAAGGCACCATGGTTTTTCTTTTGTTTTTTGGTTGTTTTTAAAACTAGAGATGGGCTTATTTATATACTGGTCTGAAGTACTTATTTGCTACTACACATTCAGCCTGTCTTTTTCCTGATGTCATCCCCATTACAATTATCTTTCTCACCGTACTGACTTTGTTTTAGGTGAAATGAGGAAAAGGAGAGGAGATTAAATAATCAATGATGCATGGCTAAAACTAAGTGGAAGCTCGTATTATTTCCCCATCCCAGGGGAAGGGTGATGAAAAAAAAAAAGGGCCTGGGATGAGGGGAAAGCCCACTGCCGAGTCAATTCCGACTCATAGCAACCGTATAGGATAGAGCAGAACAGCCCCATAGGGCTTCCAAGGAGCAGCTGGTGGATTCGAAGTGCCGACCTTTTGGTTAGCAGCCAAGCTCTTAACCACTGTGCCACCAGGACTCCTGGAATGAGGGAAGAACTTAGTAAATCAGATTATATTTATTATTTACTCAGAAGGCATTAAGAAAAACCCAAACCCACCGTTTTCCTTATCTCCTTAGGAGGGCTTAAATTTTGGCAGGCAAAAATGAGAGCTAGAAAATAGTCATAGATAGAAAACAGTGACAGCATATTAGTAGTAGGGGTCCTGCATTCGAGGGTCATTCATTCTTGGACTTATAGCCTAGCTCTTCTATTTATTTGCTAGATAACTTCAAGCCTGTAGAGGTTAAATAACTCTGCATCTGTAAAGTGGGAGTATCATTAACTAGCTGGCAGAACCATTATACAAATCAGTTACCATAATGTAAAGTACCTTGGGGAGTTCCTGGCCTAACACAGATATTCAGTAAATAGCAACTACTGATTCCATCTTCATCATCTAGATTCTGGAGTTTACAGTTCCTGACAAGAAAATGCTCAACACAGGAGAATAAGCATAACTGACTTTACTGCCGGGGATAGAAATTTAAGTCAAATATGTATGTTTTAATAGAAAATGAAAGGAGCAAACACTTTTTATTTTACCCTTTGTTGCTGTATCATTACTGTAACTTTTGGTTTTTGCTGGTGCACTATCTCCAGAGCTATTGCATCTGAGTTGACCTATACTGAGGAAGGCTGGCTCAAAGCAACTTCCTGGGATTCAGGGCCGTGGCTCTAAAAGCTATCCTTCTGGCAGTCTCTGGGGTAGACTATAAGAACCGTAGAGCCCATTAAGCTCTACACAGAGAAGTCTCAGCTAACTTTCATGCTTTCCATTGACTGGTCTCCTAGTGGAGTCCCTGAGTGGTACGAACAGATAACACAACCAGCTGCTAACTCAAAGGTTGGAGGTTTGAGTCCACCCAGAAGGACGCTGTAAGAAAGGCTGGGTGATCTACTTCCAAAAATCAACACAGTTCTACTCTGACACACATGGGGTTGCCATGAGTTGAAACTGATTCAGTAGCAGCTGGTTTGACCACCTAGTAAAACCCAATGAGGAGAAGAAACTAGAGTGCTCACACAGCCTCAAGATCCATTTCCTTCTAATTGCAGCATGAGAAGAAACTAGAGTGCTCACACAGCCTCAAGATCCATTTCCTTCTAATTGGAGCATGATCGCTTTCATGGCACAGCACGTTCCAGGCTAAACATTTAAATGCCAACCCTATACGTTGTAAATCAAAACCTAGTATTTACCGGCCAAATGCCCACTTCTTTAATTATAGTGTTCACGAAGTAGGAAATTCAGATGAAGAAGGAGTCGAGGAACAGATTCCTAGCAGACTCACACTGCTACGGCAAAATGAGCACCTGACCAAAAAACAAAAGAGTCTCAACTCCACCACCTAAGAGTCCAAAGACTCAGGCTTGTCACTTCATCTCACGAGCTCCTGTGTCTTCATCCTCAATGTGAAGACAGTGACGACAACATAGAGCTCGGAGTGTTACTGTGAAGCCCAAATGATATCACGGAAGTGAACATATCCTGTATATTATGAAAGTATAAATAATACCACCACTTAAAATAATTTTAGATACACCCTCAAGAGAATTGGAGAACTTTCTGCTTATTCTCAAGCTATCCTCTGCAAAGAATGTATAGTTAAATCAATCAAGTGAATGAAAAATAATCAGTTGAAGAGCAAATATTTAATAGGCACAGAAACAACTCAGGAATGCAAGGAAATCAAGCAGCAGATTTTAATGGCTATCCTCTACATTAAAATTATTAGTGTTTTTGTCACTAACTGTCCACGCCTGTTCTCACGGAACTGGGTTCTGAATCCCGGATCAGTTTTCGTCTCAGATGTTAGCGGCACAGGTAACTGGAAGGGAATCCACACAGACAATAGTGGGATATGTGGACCTCTGAGTTAGCACTTCAGGCCCATCTCCTTCAGCAAAAACTGGTGCAGAAACATTTGGGTTTTGTCTACATCCCTAGTACTGTAGAGGGAGTCCCTGGGTGGTGTAAACGATTAATGCATTCAGCTGCTAACCAAAAGGTGGAAGGTTTGAGTCTACCTAGAGGCACCTCAGAAAAAAGCCCTGGTGATCTACTTCTGAAAAATCAACCGGTGAAAACCCTATGGTTTTCAGTTCTACTCTGACACATATGGGGTCACCATGAGTCAGAATCGACGGAACTTGATTGTTGTGTGTTTAAATTGCTTCAGACCTTAGAAGATGCCTATTCCATGTTGACACATTCATTCCTTTGATTAAGCAATATCTACTGGATGTCCATATACCGTTTTCCTTCTTCAAAGTCCCAGAGAAATTTATCTTTATTTTTTCTTGTGGCACATATATATTTATCTTTTATTATAATTATTTGTCTTCCCTGCCGAGAGAATGAGAACTTCCAGATGGAGGGCTTCCCTTATCTACCTTTCACTCAAGTGGCAGGCATAATAAAACACCAGCAACAACCACGAAATTGCATGCTATGTAAAGAGAAATGACACGTGTATAAAACAAGCAAATGAAGAAAATATATTTGAGATTAATAAGTATGTCATTGAGGTCTGTGGGGGAAAAAAAACCTCATTGTTATGAAAGGAAAGATGTTGATGGTTTTCAGCTCTTGCTACTAAAATGGAAGTTTTTTACTCCAGTGAAATTAATGTTGTTGTTATTGTTAGGTGCTCTGAAGTTGGTTCTGACTCATAGTGACCTGATGTATAACAGAACGAAACACTGCTCAGTCCCGTGTCATCCTCACAATAGTAGATATATTTGAGCCCATTGTTGCAGCCACCGTGTTAATCCAACACCTAGGACTACATTTAAATTTCTGGCCTGGAACCTGTTGTACCATAATATACAATTTCCAATTGTTTTAGAATTATTTTATTTCAATTTATAGAATAAAGTTTGTCCCCAACCCTTGCCATGAAAATGCCAGTTACAGTAAATCAAATGGAAAGATAGATGGGTTTTTGTTGTGTTTTGTTTTTCAAACCCACAAGTTATCAATCCTTTGTATCAGGAACTTAGATTGCTACAAGGGTAGCTCTTGCTACAATTTGTAAATGCCTAGCTTTATTCACCAACCGGATTCTCTTAGTCAGATCTGAAATGAGCTCTAGATAAGCTTGAACTGCCCTTCTGTAAAAATAGTTTAATATTCTCTCACCAAATTGCTCCTCCCTCCAAGCTTTTTTTAATCCTATTAAATGGCCACTTGATTTTCTTAGGAGACTTCCCTTAGAAGTAGAGTCCAAGAAAGTGAAAGTTGATGGTGCAGCTATTATTTAACCAGTATTGATAACTCTCAAATTATATACAGAATAATCATTGCATATCAGATGAGATATACCTGCCAGATGAGTACTGAATTACTCCAGAAAAACAGTTTATCCTGTTTGAAAAAAGTTAAGGTTACCTTTTGGTTTGGTGATTCAAGGGTTAGAGAGCAAGTATTTGCAGAAAACTGTTGGAGCAGTATAGAAATCTTTGACGGCTGAACTTAGAAATGAACGAATTTTCAAAGAAGCTATTTCAAACACTGTCTAGTTATATCTTTAAAATAACACATGTACTCTCCCCAGCTCTTCCATTCCCTTCCCTAATGTCTGGGTCAAATAATCACGTAGAAGGAAAAGGGAAGTGGATTCTCCAAGAACTGACAGTCAGAATTTAACTTGCCTGTATGAATCTAGCCTTCAAGATAAATGCTTAAAGCTCTTAATCATATTATCCTTGGTGTCGATTAGAGCATTCTTCACAGTACGTTTCTCAGAAACAGTACGTTCTAGTACCAAGCAGGAAGAAATATTTACTTCCTGAATCCTCTCTTCATATGCTTGAGTTTCTTACCTGTTGCCTTCAAGTTGATTCTGACTCATAGTGACCCTACAGGACAGAGAAGAACTGCCCAATAGGGTTTTCAAGGAGCGGCTGGTGGATTCGAACTGCCGACCTTTTTTGGTTAGCAGCTCAGCTCTTAACCACTGTGCCACCAGGGCTCTGGACAAGTGATTTAAAAAGTCTTCTCTCTTGTTTCAGTTTCTTTTAGCTAGATTTAGTGCTGTGGTATTTGCGAAGAATTTTGAATCCCTCTTTGAGTACCAATAAAAAATAAGTGTTGTTATTAATATCAAATATCCTCTGTGATAAATCCATGATCTCCAATGTTTGGCAAAAAGCAATGAAGGTATTTTATGGTTCAGTTCACTAATATTCATTGAGGACCAACCAAGGGACAAAGCACAATTACATTTTTCTGGTTGCTGATTTTGGATAAACAGTATTGCTATTTAATAGCATGCTTTTTTTTTTTTTTTTTTTTTTTTAATTATGCCCCAAACTAAAGTGAAAGATGCTTCCATTTTCTTTGAGCCACCGTTAGGGCTATTATTTTCACTCAGTAAAAGGTCATAAGTGTTCATTCCTATACTTATGATAAAAAAAATAAAGGAAGAAGGTGTAAAGATTTAGCCCAATATCTTTCTGTCATAGATAAGAAAACTGAAGTCCAAAGAAGCAGAATGGCCTGGCCAAAGCCATTAAGCCAACCAGTGGATCCTAGGCCAGTGCTCTTCCTTCTCCAATAAATACAACTTTTTTCCAAACATTTTCCATGCAAGGATGTGCCTTTATCTGGTCAACTATATCACGTGGGTCATCTCATATGCAAGGCAGTGAGATAAATAGGCAAGGGCACTCCTAAGTGAAGAAAGTAAAGTGCAGCACCAGAAAGTCTCCAAACACTTGGAAAGAGGAATATATTATTCAGCTTGTCTATCAGTGCAGTACCGAAAAGAAGTAACTCTAAAACAACTGTGCAGAAAACTACAATGTTAGGCGTCAAAGCAGCTCCAGTTATTTGAAATTGGATTCTACGTCTGAAATATAATTGCAAATCCACCTCCATCCTGCACCCACCTCCTTTTCTCTTTCCTGAATTACTTCAACAGCCTCTTAACCAGTCTTCCCACCTCCATGCTGCACCCAGTTATCTTCCTCCAGTAGAAAGATGATGTCACCCCCTCCCCTGCTCAAACCCCTTCCAGATTTCCTCAATGCCTGCAAGATTAGAGGCAAACTCCGAAGGAGAAGGGTGGGATTCAGAGCCCTCCTCCCTCTGGCTCTGCTGACTTCTCTCCAGCTTCATTTCTGGCTACTTTCCCTTCCTCCAATCATTCTGCAGGCCAGGTGTTCCAGATGTTTCATGCTTCTAGACTGATACATGTCTATGTCTCCTGCCTCCCTGCTTTTACTCAGCCTAATCGCTCTACCTGGAATGCCCTTTCTCCTTTTCCCTCCTTACAACACCCTACTCATCCTCTGAGACCCAACTTTCAACGTCAAGTCCTCTGTGGCACATCAGTCTGTTTTCTGTGTTGCTATTACACTTTGTTCAGACAAGGACTATAATCTGATGAATACTTGTTAAGGCCCGTTGTATACGCTAGCACGGTAACACAGAGATGAGAACACAAAGCTACTGCCTCTGAGTTCACAGGGTAATGGGGAGACAGACATGTCACGCACTGTGATACTGGATATATGTACAAAGTGCAATGAATATAAGAGAAGGCGCCCCTGAGTATGTGTTTATGTGGGGGGGGTTCAGGAGGAAGATGGCCCAGGAAAGCTTCATCCATAATGAATGCTTCAAGTGAATCTAAAGAATGAGTAGGACCTTGCCTAGTAGACAAAGGGGGAGTTGGCAGGGGGAAATTCCAGACATATTATAGCACCCGTCACACTGAATTACGGCTAGGTTTATCAGTCTTCCCTGATAGATGCTGAGCCCTTTGAAGAAGGGCCAGCTTACCTATCTGTTCATATGATTGCCCATAGCATTGAGCCCTAATGATGCCTTGCATGATTTATCCAGAGCCTGTTCAATGGCATGTACCGGACTAGGGGCCTTACACACTGAATATTCAACAACCTGCAAGGGAGATTATTCTCACCTGAAAAAGGAAGAAAGTGAGTCTCAGAGAAGGCAGGTCACTTGCTCAGTCACCCCAGTGGGGAAACTGTGGAGTTATATTTGGTTTTCTCCGAAGCGTACCTTCCAGTGCTCAAGAAATGCGCTTTGAAACTCATGGTGTTTCAAAGTGAACTGTGACAACTGAGTCCCTATAATATGGGGACTTCAACTGAGCTTCGACACAGGCATCTGGGGAAATGCGTGCCCATACACATGATAGAAAACACGCAAGGCACCATTTGGGGAAATCACATCAGCTTCACGGTAAGAGCTCACTGGGTCACACCACGTTTGGGATGGCTGTAATGTTGAAGCTTCTGAGAATGTGAAATTTAAAATATTTCAAGGAAATCTTTTTCTTTTCTAACATTAACTTTTTCATGTAATTATTGAACTCTCCAAATAGTTGGTATTCCTTAGAATTTCCTGATAAAGAACTCTCTTTATCTTTTTATTGGAAGATTTCGCTTAGATCCTGACTTCTGTAGAGTTCCTTCAGATTGTGTTTTATTAATTTCTCTCAGATAAAAAGTGTTTGTGTCTTGGAATACCAAGGACACTTAAAAACAAGATGAAAAATACGCACAGTCTTCTCTTCCTAGAGAGAGCCATTGTTAACATTTTGGTACCTACGAAACTACTTTTAAAGTATGTACGAACAAAACGAAACAAAAGTCCAAAGCTACTGGGGATGAGTCAATTCCAACTCAATGTGAATTAATGTCTTTTCCAAGACGCTGATCAAATACAATTCACCCACATTCATTTAAGTGGCAAAATGCTTCTGAATATTCCAAGTCTGAAGACAGTATCTGTTCTTGCTGTATACAATACTTATATTTGGCTCAGACTGTATGAAAAGATTAGGCTTTGTGAAATAGAAAAATTTAATTATACTAACTTTCCCTTATGGAAGTTCAAAAGATTTTACTAAAAAGAACCACTGAACTTTAAGTGTGAAAGTCTCTTCGGTGTTTTTCTCACCATTTCCTAGCCTGCTCTTGCTTCCTTCCCCTTGTTGCCAAGGAGCTCGTGGACTTCTCAGCAGAATGAAAAAGGCAGCAAAAAGGGGGTAGTGGGGGAGACAGACCACAGAGGCAGTCGGGAAGAGGAGTCTTTCTCGTCAACTCTGGATATTTGTTATACATTACTGAACATACCCCTGATTTTCTTCCCAAAAGGTGTGCTGAGAAGCAGATCACTGCCATAAAATATCACAATTTTTTTTTCTAAAGCACAGAGATTTAGGAAGCTACATCATTAATGCTTATAAAAAATCTAATAAGACTTCCCACTATCTCCTCTACACAGGATATTTCCTACTGTGTGTGTGTGGGAGTGTGTGTGTGTGTGTATGATAAAGAGAAAGTACAGAGAGGTTTAGAGATGAAAAAAAGTCCTGTTGTTTAATTGAAATTACTGACTTATCTGCCCTTTTCTGCTATTTTCTTTTAGATGAAGTTTTGAGCAATACCTCTGAATATTTGAGGGCAAACAGTCAAGTATTTCTCTTATTATTCCTTGCAGACAATTTCTATCACGGAAGTTTAAAAACTTGGAAAGCATCATTTCTTTATGCCTACTGCTGAATTAATAAGTAGATTCATGAACTAGTCCTAACATTCCTAATATTTTTGCATCCACTTCATACTAGCAAACAGTTTTATACCACTTGGCTCAATCTTGGCACTGCCCAAACTCTGTTGGGTTAGAGATTTTAACCACCAAGCTGTCAATACATATATCTGCTATATAAAGCAATAACATTTTAAAGGGAATCCTGTAAAACTTCATAAATCTTTTTGGTATTAGACATGTTTGAACAGGCATTAAAACACAAACAAGTCTTGCCCTATCTCATGCAGAATGGGTTGGTTACAGATGTTCTCCTGCAAGCTATATCTTGCCTATTACAAGAACATTCATCTCCCGAACACATCATTTCACCTACTTTGCCCGAAGCAAAACAAAAACACATGCGCAAAAATCAGAGGTTGGATTTTTTTTTTTTTTTAATTAACTCTTTAGGAAACTCTTACAATCAATCTGCATCCTCACAGAGGAAAACCAAACACCTGTTTTTTAAAACGCCATTATATGATGACAGCTTAGTTTGCTTTCCCTCTGCAGAAGGTAATGACGAGAGGGGAGTCTAGCCTGGGTCTTCATTTTTCCTACCTACAAATTCAATACCTGGGCCAGCACTGACTCATAGAGCCAGAGACATTAGCTCATGGCAATGATTCAGTCGTGAGAATTCTGACAAGAGCCTCTCCCCTCCCTGGTTCTTCAATGGGGAAATCGGTCCCTGGAAGCTATGGCTATGATCTAGGCACAGATGGAAATGTGTCTGTGGTAAAGGACTGTGAGAAATGGTCAATGCTATCTGTGACAGCAGCCACCCTCATGAGAAAATAACTGTCTCCATAGAGAAGCAGACAGCCCAGCAGCATCACAGCACAACCCAACTAGAAGAGTCTTAAACCAGTTGTGGTCAACTCTGACTCATGGCGAACCTGTGTGTGTCAGAGTAGAACTGAGATCCATAGGGTTTTCAGTGGCTGATTTTTCAGAAGTAGAAGGCCAGGCTGTCTTCCAAGGCATCTCTGGGTGGGCTCAAACCTCCAACCTTTTGGTTAGCAGCCAAGCTCGTTAGCCACTTGCACTACCCAGAAGAGCCTTATCCACTCCTTCCCTCCAAAAAAAAACATTGTCGTAGAGTTGATTCCAACTTAGAGTAAAAAGAGCCTTATAGGGGCCCTTCTCTGGCACACCCAGCTATTTCAGTAAGTTTAGGGGAAAAAAAATAATAACTAGCATGCATTCTATTATATAGTCTACTTTAGTTTCTTTTGAGGGAGCGAGGAAAGGCAGAAAAGTCAAGTATTTGAGAGCTAGTAGACTTTTGGCCTTCATTATCAGGGACATGGTAGGAAGTTTCAAACTAGGCTGGATAAGAATCATTCCATTTAATCAGTACATTCAGCTTGGACCCCAGGTGAAAGCACATGAAGGTTAAGTTTGCAAGACTGGAAGCTGGAAGTCTTGCCTCTGCCTCTATGCCACAGCAGCGGTAGCAGTTTTGTGAGGAGAGTCTTTCTAGTTTACAAACCACTTTCACCTTGTTATCTCATTTGATCCTCACAACAACCCTGGAGGGTAGGCATCATTATTCTCCTTTTAAAGATGAGAAAACTGAGGCATCCAGGATATGAAGTAATATGCCCAAGGTCCCAGCTAGAGAATGTCAGCTGACCCTTTACTGACAGATCTGCTCTAGTAAGACAGCTGATCATTGGCCTCTTCTCTGGCTCTCCATTCTTCCTCCTTGCCTTTCTCTCTAGCCCCTGAAGGAAGTGACTTCAAGAACTGACCCTTGCCCTCAAATCTGCCTTTCCCATTGAGTGCACCATATCACCGGGTGATTTTCCAGCCCAACCATCTTGGGTCTGCACTACTATGGTAATTTCCAAAATGTTCTCCCTTACTCCAATTTCTCTCCAACCAACTTGCACACACTAGCAGATTAATATACCTTATATGCATCTGAGTATAGTAATTCCGGTGCTCAAAAAGTATTCCATGTCAGCATACTGCCTGTGGCAGGTAGTTAAAATGCCTTAGCCCACATAGGCTGTCCCATCCTGCCATCTGAGCCGTATCTTACATGCAAGAGTTTCCTATATACAATCTCAGCTTCAGGCAGAATGGTAGAGACCTTGTCTCAGAAACAGCACAGCAGGCTTGCCTCTATGTATTACCTGGGCAGCTCCCACTGCCTATCTGGAAAGTCTACTCTCTTCCCCACTTAACCAACTGCTTCGTACAGAGTAGCTCAATTACTGTCCTCCTCTCCATATTTCCAGCCAGGAACTACTTCTCTTCTGGATTCACAGAATTTTTAATTCAGAGCGAACTTGAGAAGTCACTTGATTCATTCTCTCATGTACCACTTGAGTCAAGTATCCCACCTCTCTTTTCACAACTCTAGTGGCTGGGAGCTCACTACCACTGGGGGCAGTGCATTCCAACACTAGAGAAGTCTGATCATTCTTTACTTTGAGCTGGAATCTGTCTCCTTGTGACTGCTTCATTTGTGGTAATGGTGCCTTCTGGGGCCATCTAAACAAGTCTAGAATGTGGCTAGCTTCAGGAGAGATGGCAGTAAGGAAAAAGCTCTGTACAACCCATTATCAATATCACCTTGCAGAGCATGGGAGCTACCTAGTCCTTTCAGGTTGAAGCTATAAAAATGAATATCCCCCAGTAGTCTCTCCCAAGGCAGGTTAATTTATCTCAAAATTATGCTTCTTAAACTGAAATAGTTATAGAACAGAAATATACATTGCAGTGTGCCTGAGTATTTCTCAGAGCCACATGAGAAATACTGTTCTTCTTCCTGGAACCTCAATTTTAAAGATTTTTTTTTTTTTTTTAAGGAGAGGAATATTTATACGTGCATACAAACATATATATGTAATATATGTATATCATATACATTATAATGCAAAATTAAACTAAGTTTTACAGCAAAATCAGACATACATTATAGGCCTTCTATGGACCACTTTGTACTATACCCTGAGGGTTCCCCAAGGTTGGCATCCATTTTCTTCTGCTCCTAATTGGGTAAAGGTTTTGAAAAGCATTGTTCTAATATAGCACTCCATCACATAGAGAAACGCTAGGCACCAGAAGACAGAGCTACTCTGTAGAGAGGACTCCCTACCAAAATCCCTAGAAAATCACTGGGGAAGGCAGGTTTAGCCTAAATTCTAATCCTAAATATATGATCTGTTATGGATTGAATTGTGTCCCCCTAAAATGTCTGTCAACTTGGCTAGGCCATGATTCCCAGTATCGTGTGATTGTCCCCCATTTTGTCATCTGATGTGATTTTCCTATGTGTTGTAAATCCTACCTCTATGATGTCAATGAGATGGGATTAGCTGCAGTTATGTTAATGACACAGGACTCAATCTACAAAATTATGTTGTGTCTTAAGCCAATCTCTTTTGAGATCTAAAAGAGAGAAGTGAGCAGAGAGACATGGGGACCTCATATCACTAAGGAGCAAGAGCCAGGAGAGTAGTGCGTCCTTTGGACCTGGGATCCCTGTGCTGAGAAGCTCCTAGACCAGGGAAGATGGATGACAACGACATTCCCCCAGAGCTGACAGAGAGAGAAAGCCTTCCCCTTGAGGTGACACCCTGAATTCGGACTTCCAGCCTCCTAGACTGTGAGAGAATAAACTTCTCTCTGCTAAAGTCATCCACTTGTGGTATGTCTGTTATAACAGCACTAGATGACTAAGACACTATCCATCCTAATAAATGTAATGATTTCACAGGCATTGTGCTAGGCATTTTATATTCATTATCTCTAACAATAGCACCACTACCTAAAAGGGTATTATCCCCATCTTAGAGATGAGGAAGTTGTCTTAGAAACAGTGTCTTTCCTAAGACCACATAGATAGAAAGAGGTAGAATTCAAGCCCAGGTCTCTCTGAGCACAAAGTCTGAATTCATTTCCCTCCACCACTCTGCTTCCTTAGGCACTTTTGTTTGTCCTTTACTAAGACAGCCACCCTTCCTATTTTCAAGAAAAGGCAAGGATGTGCAAGTTATCATTAAGATGGGTCACAATATCTGTAACCTTTGTCTTGAAAGATAATTATAAAAGACGCTGCAGACATCTACTATATTTTTACAGGATTATATGCTTTATATGACATCTCACTGTAATTTATCAGTTGAAAAGGTACTTTCATTTGAAATCAGAAATTTATGGAAAGAAGATCATTCCCTGTCCTTAAATATTTAAAAGTTTTGCATTTTCCATTCCTGAAGTCTAAATTCTGATGTCAAACAAATTAAGAAAGCAATAAGTTAGGAGCTAAACTATGCCCCACAACCATATGTCCAAATGACATCTTCAAAACAAATCTGCAAACCATGGAGGAAAAAAAAAAGAAAAGAAAATCTTTTTAAGCTTGGAAAGTTTTGTACTTAAGACTTAGAAGGATGTAACCTCTCCAACTGTTCATTCAACAGTGTGGGCAGGATCCAGGCAATCCCTCCCCTTACAATTCACTTTATCCTGATGTGGTCCTTCATATGGTAAATTTAGCTGGCCCTCTACTGGGACTAGCAACAAAAGACAACAAAGTAGCTATGGTCATTCCTGTGTGTATGTGGATACTCACTGGCTCCCAGGGAAGCAGAGCTCTCCATAGTCACTGGGACCCTCCAAGGTAAACAGTATGAGCATCAGACTTGAATCTGTGCTCCGTGAAGCTGTGTTTCGAGTTGGTGGGAATATAAACTTAGATTAACAAGTGATGACAAAAGGACACTTCTAAAAGAAAGGACAGATAAATAAAAAGTAGTTCTATACGGTAATAGTGCTTCAAGGACATATGGCACTATCTGAAGACAAAAGTATCTTGAACTAAGCCCCACACCTACCAACCAAAAAACACTACTAGTATACATGAGGAGCACTGGTGGTGCAGTGGTTAAAGAAAGAGACTAACTACTAACCGAAAGGTTGGCAGTTCAAGAACCACCAGCGTCTCCTTGGAAACCCTAGGGGATAGCTCTACCCTGTCTTATAGGGTCAACAAAAATGGTGGCTTTTTTTTTTTTTTTTAATAGACATGAAGAAAGGACCTTAAAATTTTATTGCTTATCTTTATTTCACTAAAATATAGACAGATATTTACTGAAACCCTCTTTCCTGGAAATTCCAAAGCATTTTAGGAAAGTATGTAGAATTACATATTTTACCACATTCATTGACTAAGATCACCTAAAGTATTGGGTATATTTTGAAGAAAATACACAATTTTCAAAAAGGAAGAAGGCTTGCTAGGGAAAAGAACCTAAGAAGTCCCCTTTCCTTTCCTGAAAAAGCTAGGCTCACTCTCCTAAGAAGAAAACTAGAGGGGACAATAGTTATCTGTCATATTTTAAGCAACAACTATAGAATACAGTAATGAAAGAAGTAAAAAATTTTAGATTGAATTTGAACATTCTATTTGAATTGGTTTTGCTTCTTTCCTCAAATTAGAAGTCCATCTCATGAAAATATACCATTACAGAGCTGTAAAAGTGTCTCGGAGAACATCCATTTATCAAATTGAAAGTGTGCACATTTTGAAATCCACTCACTATTTTTTAACAAACATTTTTCTTCCCTTCTCTCTTATTCCTCCTTCTGATTATCTTCTCCCAGTCTCTACTCCTAACACCAGAGAATTTAAGCTGATAATTACACTTGATTGGTGGTTGGGGCGGGGGAGAAGATTCCATGAAAACTTAACCAAACAACTGTTCCCAGTACAACTCTCACATCTGTTTACACCTACATCTGCCATGCTTGTACAAAGAGAAGCATTATAAATGAAAACTGTGGTGTGCGAAGCCAGAAATCACTTCTGAAATATCGATACGCCAGAGAAAGTTATATGGATGGCTACATATTTCATTGCTTCTTGAGAAGAAGCTAGACCAGGACAAGTCTAGAGTTCCTCTTGGTTCTACCTCTGATCGAAACATCTTCCTTTCTCTAGATCTCAGATTCCCTATCTACATCACTTGCCCTCTAGCTTTTACACCAAAAAGGCTCACAGATTAGTTTATGTTTTTCAAATTACAGGATGAGTCTCAGACATAAAATATGAATGTCTATAAAATATACCTTTGTTACATC
Organism: Dugong dugon; assembly: GCA_030035585.1. Classification (NCBI taxonomy): domain Eukaryota; kingdom Metazoa; phylum Chordata; class Mammalia; order Sirenia; family Dugongidae; genus Dugong; species Dugong dugon. The sequence goes on from CM057466.1 coordinate 25,908,206, forward strand.
TGCACATGAAAGTGTATGCTGTAGCCTTTGAAAATAGATAAAAGGGACATAGAATCCATTATCAGTGAGTATTACAAAACAACAATAGAATCATAAAGAATGAACTATCTCTTGGTAACTCATGGAAGTTGGCAATTTACAAAAGACTAATTAAAGCAATATTAAAAATAATAGTTATTTGACAAGTATCTTCCTAAGCTCAAAACTAAGGCATCTTAAAACAGTCCGCATTTATTTATATGTTTATACCTTCGCTGCTTTTTAAGACACGTTCCAGGCATGAGGAAAAGCAAAGAAAAAGGAAGTTACTTTCCCAAGTGAATGAGCTCAAGGAGAGATTATTAATAATCATGAGAAAGATGCATTTTCTAAGCATCTGTTTTAAACGTGAAAGGATAGAAAAACTTACTCCAAATCTCTACTAGGAAAATACTTTTTATCTTACCTGTTGGTTAAGCTACTTTAGCTAATTATTAGCTATACATTATTTCCCAAAGTCTTTTCCCACAATTTCATGGTTTGCGCAGAAAAGTTGGAAGAGTGAGTGTAGGTGATAAACACGAATGTTTAAAGACAAACACCAAACCCTGGGTCTAATGACAAACCGTGTGCCCTATTACCTTCACAATCACCAATGCAAAGGAATGGAGTCTCCCCATTAGTACTCCAAATTCTTCTCATAACCAGCTGCCTTGGGAAGCTTTTGACCCTCTCAAGATTGCCGTGCTGTGCTAGTAGGGGTGGGATAGTCAGGGATGGTTAAATTCACACAAAGAAACAAGAGTATCAAATCTAACAGGATGGAGTTTTTCTTCTTACAAACAAAATTCCTAGTAACATCTTCAAAAATTGATTTAATTTCTTATCCAAGACAATTCAATATCTTACAATTTCTACAGTACAATATTATTTTTTGATACATTCCTAGCAATAGGGATATACTTTCAAAGTATCCATTCTGAATTCCCTAAAGAAACGTTTGAGAAACATAGGCTTCTCAAATTATTCCCTCTCAAACGTAACAAAGTTCTAGCATGCCAAAGGGTTTATGATAACAGCGTAACAATTTTAGGTAAGTCAAGTTTATAAGAACAACAGTGTAAAAATTTTATGTTCTCAGAAAACTTAACAGTACATATATGTCAAGGAGTACAAGATATTTAAGCAAATTTAATAGGACTATGTGAATCATTTTGCTATTTTAAATGATTACAGTGATTATAGTAGTCATAACTTTGCTTTTACGATGTACAGTTAATCATACCTATGACTTACTTGATGACAAAACCTTGGTCAGAAATGTAATCCATAATTATAACATTGTTTCTCTGGGAAAATGTAACTTGCTTTTCCAAGAATACAAAGTGGCAGAAAAAAACAAAAAAACAAGTAAAGGCAATTTATATTGTTTAACTCCAGGGCTCTACATTAATAAATACGAAAAGTGAAAACTTAACACACAGTGTAGAAGGAAAAAAAATAAGCAGAGGGTGTGAGGGTAGAGGAATATCTCTCTAGCCCAAATTATAATTATTATCAACTAATTCCTTTGGTACCCAACTAAGAGTAGCATACTTAATTACATAAACACGTATATTTATTTTTGCATTTTTAAAGAGAAGAGAGTATTTTTTTCTCAAGACCCAGTAAAAATTATCACAGTTTAAAACTTTTTTTGCCAATTCTCTTGAAATACAACTTTGAGACCCTTAAAAAAATATAGCTGACTAGCAGTTGTAGGATTTAATGAAACATGTTTTCAGAAGAAACTATTTTACATTAATATACATATATATGGGTATATATATATATATATATATATATATATATATATATAAAATGTTTTCATTCCATATTTATGTCTAGGGATATATATATATATATACCCCTAGACACACAAACACACACACACACACACACATATATATATATTTATGTCTAGGGATATATATCTATATCTATAGTTACATATATACACATACACACACACACAGGTATATAACATATTCATGTTTAGATGTATACATATACACACACACACATATATATGTATATATATGGCTTCATTTCTTGTCTTCCTATAAATAGAAAACTACCTGAACTGTAAGCATGGATACGATGTGGTATTCAAGCAAGTAAATCGACAAACAAAAACCCAGAATAAGATAATAACATATGTTGTTTTTAGAGCTTCATCTCAGGCTCCCCAAGCACTTCACAAACTTTAATTAAGGCTCACAGCAATCCTGTTAAGTATATAATACACCCATTTAACAGACGGGCCAAGACAGAGCAACTTGCTCCAGATCACATAGCTTGTTAGTACCCTTGTTAGTATTCCTTCTGAGTCCTGTGTTCTACTTAATGAGCCCCACTCTTTAAGAGTTTGTCAGATGACTTCTCAAATTCAAGTGAGGACCCTTAAGTAATCATTATTCTCCCTATTTAATTCGACTTGGAAACCAATCAAAGAAAAATAAAAGTCTTTTGAAATGGTGTCATCATCTTATTCATTACATTTTTCACAAGACTCAGTGTAGATGATACTAGTTAAACAGAATAAAAAGCAAAACAAAAAAAAAATGAGTAACCCATGAAGGAGCTCCTGCTTGATCAGTGAACTTGAAAACACAATTTTAACTCTGCCTAAAACAATTGGAAATTGAATTTTCCATTCTTCAGACCTTTCTAATACCCTAACAAGGTGGCAAGTTATACGTATATATATTTCACTAAGAAACCATGATTCTTCATTATTAGATCCAAACTAAAAGGAAAGGACTTGTTCTATTTGTAAAGCCAGAATCCATCCCTAATTTACATCCCAATAGGTATCTGGTTACTATCAAATTTTAAAGTTCAGCTGGGAAGAGCCTGATGACACGGTCATGATCATTATTAAAAACCTAGGGAAAGACTACTACTAAGATCATTACCTACAGACCTCTATGTGTCTAATTACAGGACCCCTTGTTCTAAAAACCATTCCAGGTCTACAACACATCTGCAGAGCTTCAAAGTGTCTAAACTTTACCTTTCTGTTCTACAAGAAACTCTTCTTTAATCTTGAAGAATCAGAAGTTGGTTGGCAGAAAAACCGGTTATCTGAAGCCTTTTTTTGGTCACAGTGACCTGAATGAACATAATAATTCTTGCTGATATAAAATCATGAGGCTTTATTTTAGATGCAATTGGTTTTACTCATGACTGCTTATTGCTAAATAACTTTCATGAGAAAACTACATCTGCTTTTCTCCACCAGAATGGGTGAGAACTATTGAGTAGGGCTTAGTCACATGCTGGAAATGGCTTATTTTGGGGGCTACAAACAGGAGGAGAAGATGCAAAGTTCATATATGGGAAGGCACCAAGAGCAACAATCCCACAATAAATGGCACGCATCATTCAGGGCTTATTATAAGTTCATATTCATTTTAAAGGCTCCCCCAGAAGCGGAGCGTGGCCTTTGGACCTGGGATCCCTGCACTGAGAAGCTCTTGGAACCAGGAGACAGAGAGAGAGAGAGAGAGCTGTAGAAGCAGTGGCAGAGAAATGGAGTCCTGAGAGACAAGCAGGAGACACCAGAAGGAGATTGTGTAGTGTGCTTCCTGGCCTATGGAGTGAGAAAATTGAGTGCTTCACGTGCCTCAGGGCACTTGGTGGAGCTAGGTTTTCCCACCCTCCCCTAGAAGCTAGAGCTGAATGTCTTGAGGCTGAGGCATACTGGCAGAGTGGGCTGCCTCTTGGCATTTACCAGCAGAGCTAAAAGAGTTTTTAACGCTTGCCTGAGCAGGGCAGAGGCCAAGGGCCAGGGAAAGGTCTGCCTGTGAGCATAGCTGGGAAGAGGCTGTCCTGATGGAAGAACTATATCCTGAGTATTCCTGAGCCTGAATTGTAACCTGTTACTTCCCTAATAAACCCCATAATCATATTGTCTGTGAGTTCTGCATGGCCATTGCAATGAATTATCAAACCCAGCAGAGAAGTAGAGAGTGCCGTGGGAGGAATGGTTCGTGTCAAATTTGGTAAAGACAGCGGAGAGAAAACGCATGCTTGACCTCCGTCTCATGGGAGTCAGCCTTGGGCTGTTGATCTTGATTCTCCTTTCCCCTTGTGAAGTTAGAGGAGGTCAGACACCACACCAATGCCATTTTTATATAGTCAAAGTGATTTTTTTTTTTTTTAATGCAAAGGGCCTGATGATGCAATTCTTATTTTTTATTGAAATTTCCGTTGTGACTTATTCTTATCATAATCCTTTCCATATAGATATATATTCCATATAATCCAAAGTTCTTTTAGCCAACTGGGGAGGCTAAGCTACACTGGAAAATAAGATACTGAATAGCTGGGAATACCTGCAGAACCAAACCGACCGCTACTAATGATAACATAGGAAGTGGGAGAGGAGGACCGAGAGGGGAGTACAAGAAGGTAGAGGGAGAGGAATAACAAGAAGAAAAGAGAGAAATAAAAAGGAGGCCTTTCGCAGCTACTCTTTTTGTAATAGAAAAAGACATGCAAGATTTATTTAAATTTTTAAGAAATTACTTTTTAATCAGTAGTCAGTTCTGGTAATATTCAGATGCAATGAATCGATATCAAGATTTCTCTTCTAAATGGAAACTCTGCGATGCACTCAATAAATCACTCAGAAGTGTGTGGGAGAGTGCTAAACATCACATTAGGTGAAACTGGCTTATCACAAATACATTCATCTAGAGTCAGTCTAAACAAATTAGGAAAAACTTGCTGATTGAGTTATTCTCTCTAGATGGGGGACAGCACCATGGCAACAACCCTTCAATTAGACATTCATTTTTCAATCCAAAACCCAGAGTTAGGTAAGTAAATTTAACAATTGTCAAGAATCTCCAAGCACTCTATCTCATTCATTCTCAAAACCCTTCGAACTAAGAGATAGCTTGGATAATGTGCTCAATACTGTTATCTTCGTCATCATGGGAGGGGTACAATATAGCACCCATCTACGTACCTTGGGTGATTCACAGGGCAGCTATGACAAGAAGTGAAAATAACCTTGTTATGATTACCAAATTTATCACTGGCAGGAGACAAGTCTGCTGACTTCTCCCCTGTCCCTCCCCAATGAAATTAAAAAGGCATTCAAATATAGGACTACATCAAATCTCAGTTAAAGCTCACTTTGAGGGGAGAAGTGCTTCCTTTGTGAAAGGAAGCTGCTAAATCATATTCCTCACTGAAAAGTTTCTCTGTACACCATGTCCTTTTGATGGGCTATTCTTGAGAGTCTCGAGATTCCAGAGGACCACGCGATGGGCTGGCCTGCATTAGATTTCTGCAGAGCTGGCAGCATTATTCTGGCAGTTTTACATTTCAGGTAACCTGATGACAGGGAGGGTGGGCCACAGGCATGCAGCGCACCACACAGCCAAACGAAGAGCGCTTGTAAAAGAATGATATGCTGGAATCAATGAAACTCTCTTGGGAACTGGCTGTTCCCCTTCAAAGACCACATCCCTAATCTCTCCACTTGCTCAAATCAGATTCTTCAGAGCTCTGAACACAACACAAGGCTGCCATGAAGAGGAAAGGCAAAGGAAGAATGCTCTCTATAAATCATGAGTAGAAGCAGAAGGGACCGAATTCGCAGACCGTGAACAATCAGGGTCAGCACTGAGGGACAGTGCTTGGAATTATAATTGTTTCCTTTTCTCTGGAAAAAAAAAAAAAAAAAAAGTTTCTTAACATTTATTAAGAAGCTACCACGGGAGACTGTGTTGGGTACAGCAAAAAGTGATCACATGTCCAGTAGGCACGTCATTCCCTCAGCCTGTGCACAATAAATAAACCTAGCCTGAGGGTTCTACAGAGCATCCAGAGCTTGCAAGTTGTCAAGCTAACAAAAGAGAGTGAAGCCAATAATCATGACAGACGGCCCTATATTCACGGAGAGGCCTCTTCACTAGAATCAAGCGTAACAACAACAAAACACACTCTACACCTAGAAGTGGTGCTCAGTACAGTCAATTCAATTTCCAGGTAGATGTCATAGAAAACTGTCTTTTCCTCACCAGCAACTCCAAAAGCATTCCATCGTCAGTACATGTGATTTTTAATGGCGATATAGTTTAGTTACATGGACAGATCAGACTTTATTTAACTAGGTCCTCGTTAGTGAGTGCTTGGGTTGTTTTTAGTACCTTGATATTTCGAATTACTATACTGATTTTTCAATAAGTGAGGCCTGGTGATATCCTTTGTTTATTATGGGGAATATAAAAAGACATCCCCGATTAAAAATAAAGAATACATGGCTAAAGCCAGCAGATCCTTGAATTTGGAAAGGGATTGTCCTTGTGCTGGCAAGGAGAGCCGTGTACGCTCTTGGGCAGGGCAGGAAAGAAACACAGCCAGCCTGCAGAGGTCTGCATTCAGGAGGGCCTCTTATCATCCCACGTCATCTAGTCATATATTTGGATAGTGGATAGCATCAGAGTCCCTTGGGGCTGAAGTATGCATGTTAAGGGCCCCAAAGTACTTTTTTTTTTTTTAAGTAGTAAACATTTTGCTTTTCACTCTCTCAAATTATTCCATAGTGTACAACTGAACTTTCAACAAAATTATAACAAATTAAATTCTCAAAACAAAAGGATTCAAATTTGGAATGGATAAACATTGTGTGCCTACGACACATTTTGTGCCTCGCCAGGCACTGATAGGTGTGTTACACATGCTGTGTAATCCTCATGTTAAGGAAAGTAATGACATTCCCATTTTGTAAGTACAGAAAGTGAGGTTCAAAGAGACTGAATTCTTTGAGAAGGTCCCACATGCTGCTGGCTGGCAAGTTTCGGGGTTGAAATCTGTGCCTAAATTTCTTGCCATTTCCAAATTACCATTCTTTCAACTGTCTGTGCCTGATAATAGCCAGCTACAATACTAGACCAGTACTACATTATTTCAAATAGCAGGTCTCTATAGCTAGTGTCAATTATACTGTGGAAATAAGAAGTCAGAAGCTAAATCTTAAATTCAGTGTTTAGAGTACGTGTTTATATGCGTGTGAAATACTGAATATGGAAAAATGTTATCATACTTTGTTCCTTTGGAAGGGGTTTAAAATAAATGCAATATTTTTATAGAACCAGAAGCACAATCACATTTGTTATTTAAAAAACAAAATCAAAAACAAAAACCCATTGCTGTCAAGTTGATTCCAACTCACAGCAACCCTATAGGACACAGTAGAACTGCCCCACAGAGTTTCCAGGAACAGCTGGTGGATTTGAACTTCCAACCTTTTGGTTAGCAGGCGAGCTCTTAACCACTACACCACCAGGGCTCCATTTAAAATACAGAGAAGGCAAAAGCAAAAACAAACAAACAAACAAAAAAAAGGGATATATAGTTTAAATATATTAATTTAAATATTTATAAAGTAAAACCAGAAATGAAAAGGGAGAACTCAACACAAAGAGATGGCCAGTGATAAAATGGTACTAAAAAGATTTTTATTCAAGATTTTAAAAGACATATCAGAAGACTACGCACTAAGTGTGGCCTTTCCCTAATGACAGTTACTTTTGCTGCTTCCAGTTCATGGGCAATTTTAAATTTTTATTTTGGAAATTTGCTGTAAAATGCACAGATGTCTTTGAAATAGGTGCTGTGTATTCTCAACATAAAAAAATCCTCCATCAGCTGGTCTGAAGGGTGTAAAAACCAGCTCCATACTACCCAGGGCCTGCTGCCGTACATCCCTGCCTTCCATCAATCAGGAGGAGACAGTCTACATAGCAGGATGGAGAGACTTCAACTGAACGTGAAGGGGCCCTGGTTCTTCTCCCTCCTTGGCTGGTTATTAGCTGTATAATCTTTACTTCCATAAGTTTCCTCATTTATACAACTGGGGATAACATCCTTGATTATGAGGCTCAAGGGAGACAAACATATGAGAAAATATCTTTAAAATGTGAAGCCCATGTGGAAATGTGATGCTACTTAATTTGGCTCAGAGAGTTAGATTCCACTATGGGCAAGATACCGGTGTCAGTGACTAAGAACATACATCTTTTTAGGTGCTCTCAGAAGCTACTCAGGTGAAGTTTCAATTGTCCGAATCAGAAAAAATAAAGCCCAGCTGTGAACAAGAAAGAGCTTAATAAAAATATAAATAATATAAATACCATATGAAACACTAGAATGAACATCTAATTCAATCACCTTATTCTGTGAAGTCTACAGAGTAAACAATAGACAATTGAACAGAAAGCCACAAAGGACAAAACAGGTTAACCATTAACCAATGTCACTTAGTTAATGGCATAGAAAATACCTGATTACAATCCAAATCCTTTTAAAAACCTTCTGTGCTGATTTATTATCATTTCATCTGAGGAAAGGGTAGGTTTCACCATCCTCATTATATAGAGGCAGAGAGTAAGTTCTAGAAAGTTGAAGTGACTTGGCAAAGGTCACATAGATTATCAAGACTAGAATCCAGGTTTTCTGGCTCCCACTAGCCCTTCTTTCCAGGGTGCTGATACTCCTGCCATCAAATGTAAGGAAATTTTATTAGTGTACTCTATATCAATACATTGTCTTTTCTTCTTAACCTACCATTTAAGTACAAATCCTCCAACCTTTCTAGTGAGACAGTTTACTTCTCTGAGTGAAGAGGCTTTGAGTGGGGGAGGCTTAGATGTGTGCTGTGTCAGACTGAAAGAGATCTTAAGATTTCTATATGATGAATGTGGTAAGGAGGAAGAAAGAAGATCAATTTTATATTGTACTTACATCAAGCTTGCTCCCCATGGTTCTCTGACTATTTTAAAGGGAAGCTATTATTTGTTCAGTGGTCCCAAATATACCTAGCATTCCCTGAGTTGTGCCCATTCATAACAAAGCCCTGACTGGATTTGTCAACCGAGAAATCATTAGCCTTGAAGAGCAGTGATTGTTAACATCCAGCAGGTAACTGCTGTTGTAAGACACAATTGTGCTCCATTTAGAAAATGGTTATCCCAGTGGTTCTTCAGTGAAGCATTACTTAGAGTGAGAAATCAATGTTTATTTAAGGCCTCTAAATTTACTTACCTGTAGTATCCATTTCCAGGATTAGAAATACAAAAGAGACTAAAGATTATGACAAAATTGGTAAGCAATATATGGTTGGGGGAGGGGAACAAGTTTTAAACTAGTAATTATACTTAATGGTTGAAATACTAGCCACAGCAGAACCTTTTTTGAACACAAAAGGAAATAAAGTTAAATAAAATAAAATTAATTTTTAAACAAATTTGGGACATTCTGATGTGAAATGCTAGAAAAGAAGGAAAAGACACAATCTGGCAGTGAGTACAGAAATCAGAAATAGGTAATGTTAGGATGTCAGGTAATCTCCACGCTTCCAGCTTTCATCACTAGTGAAACAGGAATGGTAAAAACTTTCCTACCTACTTCATAAAGCATTGTGAGGTCAAAATGAGAGAACCAACGTGAAATTATGTTGGGATGTAACACGTGTTGGGAATGCAGATTATTTTAAACACTGTGTGCAATTGTATTAAAGTCTCTAATGAACTGGATACTACATACAGCATAAAAATAGAAATGCTTTCCAAAGAAACCTGTGTGCCAATGGTGGGGAGAAGTGGTAAATCAAATTCTAAAGCTACTTTTCCAAAAGATGATGATACTTGGAACATTCCTATAATCCATGAACTCTCTAAACTGACAAACATACATGCCGCTTTTATCTTCGTCGTTCTTGGACTGACCAGTTAAATCCAACCTTATAGGCTCTCCTCTTATATTTGAGCTGTACTCATGTTAAAATACATAAAATAATAAACTTTGAAATAGAATAAACAATATTGTACCTTTACTTTTTTTTAAAAATTCCATGCTTTCTTAGAAAAGTTATACTGTACATGCAAAGATTTTTTTGTTTGTTTTGTTTTGTTCATTTCCAGCTAAATCGGAATCTCTTTAGTTCAGGGCCCTGATGTGTAGATTAGTAGGTTTCTTCTTTTTGAGAAAAAAAAACGTTTCTAAATGTAATACACATATAATGGAGCCTGCTTGCATAACCAGATTTAGACTGTCCTTCATAAATGGAATTTCTTATTTTATCACAGCATACTGTGACATTACTTTCTCTAAAATAATAAGATGGGGAAATGCCTCATATTCTGGGGATTGTAAATAAACATCCTATGATTATGTTATTTTCAACCGGCATATTGCTTTACATTTTCCAGTATGTTCACTCAAAGGACCTCACAACAGTGTAAAAACCAAAAAAAAACCAAACTCATTGCCATTGAGTGGATTCCAACTCATAGAGACCCTATAGGACAGAGTAGAGCTACCCCATAGGGTTTCCAAGGAGCAGTTGGTGGATTTGAACTGACAACCTTTTGACTAGCAGCTGAGCTCTTAACCACTACACCACCAGGGCTCCCCAACCAGTGTGTGAAGCAGGCAGGAAAATATTGGCTGAAATTGTTAGGAGATCTCTTTCTCTCTCGCGGTTCAGGGTTAAATATTCTTAAGAAAAAAAAATGCCTTTGGGAGGTGGGGAGGAGAAATCTTTCACCTTTTAATACAGATTTGTTAGGCTTTGAGAAGGGAAAATCGCATTAGGGTGCGGCAAGGAGATCTTTGCACTTGGGGGTCGTGCTTAATGACAGATGCGTATGGCCGGTGCCCTTACCGTCCAGGTGGCCGACTTGGCTGTGCTTGACTGCTGGAAGGACACGTCGAAGCTGTGCGGGCCTGGGTAGTCTGTGTTGGAGGGGATGGCGGGTGACGGTGAAAGGGCGTCGAAGGTGGAGCTGGGCTGCGCGTAGGGTGAGGGCGCCGTGACGCTGTTCTGCGCGTGGTCTGTGTTGTAGGGACTGGTGGACGAGGAGCCGTTCTGAATCTGCTGGTCCATGCTGTTCAGGAGCCCCAGGTTTGTGTACTGTGGCTGCAGAACACCCAGAAACCCTGACGTTAGCCTTTAAGCCACAGATTATTGCGCCAAAAAAGGTATCATTTGGCACATACATTCACATCCACGGTAAAATCCCCATTTGTGATAGAGAAACCCCAAGAGAAGTCTGGGGCCTGTGTGTTTTGTAATGACCTTCACAGATCACACTGCTGTTACGTGAAACGTTTTGAGACTGTGGCCTCCTCAAAATCATTTGGAAGTAGGATATGTGTCTTGACACACCAGCCAAGAAACATGCAGTGCACAGCACAAAAATATCCAAACCCATTGCCGTAAGTTGATTCTGACTCACAGCGACACTACAGGACAGAGTATAACTGTCCCATAAGGCTTCCAAGGAGTGGCTGGTGGATTTGAACTGCCAACCTTTGGTTAGCAGCTGATCTCTTAACCACTGTGCCATCAGGGATCCACTGTGCTCCACAGTGCCCAGTAGCTGCTGAAAATTCTCTTAAATAAGTTAATAGTCCCTGTTACATCATCATTTCTTTTTCTTCCTGCCATAGTTTTGGGAATAGGAACGATCACATGATAGACGTGTTCCAAAATGTACGTAAGCATCAAATTGTGGTATATGGGGGAAAATCAGATGACCTCCAAATTTCCTTTCAGTTCTGTAATCCTAAATTCTGTCCTAGGGTACCAGTAGTCTTTCCAAGAAACTCTTTTCATATAAACTTGGGGAGGGTGGGGCTGCATGGGTAGCAGGGTTAGGGAGAGATGGCTATATATTTTAAAAGGTAATATACTAGTACAAAATCCAAACATGGTCTAATTTTTTTAATCTTCTCTTTCATTTTCTTTGTAGCAATTTATTATTTTCTGAAGTAGAACATGGGTGAGTAAGTGGTGTACTATGTGGACTGTGTAGTTGTGAATAATGTCCTATCCTTGGTATAATTCAGAATCATACTCACTCATGCAGCGCTTTCTGTCAGATGCATGTAAGTTTTCTATGGGAATGGACCGGAGCAGGTGCTCGTAAGACGTTTATGGAAAAATGAATGAAGTTTTTTCCCATTTAACCTGCAAAACAGCTTTACTGTATTTCTATCAGAGAGGGAAGCAATTTGCTCAAACATGGACTAATAAGAAAAAAGTGGGGATTTTGCAAACAAATCTTCCAGCTCCAAGTTGAGGGTTCCGTCTACTCCTTCACAACCAGAAGCCTAATGAGACAAATGAGTCTCATCCTTCCTAAACCCTAGTGAAATGTGACACATTTCAGGAGGGGCAGACATGCCATGGGACAGATTTTCCTTTGTGAAACCTTCTTGGCACGTGGAAATCTCATTGTTTCTGCAAGTTAGCGAAGGGGAAAAAAAACCAAAGGAAGAAGAGAAAGGCAGTCCTGTTGTTGTGTATTTTATTAAGAAAATATGGAGCCTGGGTCCTCAATAGTAATATAACTTTGAGAATCACAGGCTAGGTAAAACTGTGGAGAAGGACAAATTCCCAAAGAAATACACTGGGCTTTGAGAATATTTTAAATTACACCTTAAGTTGAATACAATGATTTAATTGAGCTTTAATTATTTCACATGGGGAGGAAAAACGAACCCCTTCATTCCACCCAGTCCAGAGATCATCTGTCTAAATGTTAACGGCCGTATGCCCATTCCATTACATTTATACATTCACATTCCATTGCAGAATGCCATGGCCCCATTTGCTCTTCAAATAACTATTAATCTCTTTACACTTATCCCTTTGCTGACAGGAACAGCTGTTTGTCTCGCCTTCTCTCCCCTCTGACTTCTACAACTCCTATTTCTCTCTATCCTCCATTGTCAGCTTTCCCTCCTCACAGATGCTGTCGGAAAAAAAACCAAAAACGGAGGTAAGACAATGAGGGGAGGGAAAAAGGAAAACCTGAGGCCGGTACAAATGCATCCACACCTCTGGCTCAAGGAAAGCAAGCTTTTAGGTGTCCAAGCCTGAGGCAACAGCCAGGGAAGGGGATTGAAAAGATCTGATTTGTGTTCAAGTTAAGGGTCAGTATACAAAGCACTCCTGAACGTCCTGTAGGAATCAGATAATACCCCCAGAGGCACGTGCTTCCCTACAGCCGGACAATTAGAGAGGCGGCCGCCCCTGACAAAAGGGACAAAGAAAGTCTCTGAGCACTTTCTCGCGGGCAGTAAAATGCTGCTGGGTCATCCCTTTCCTCCTCCTTTTAGCTACACAGAATGGAACTCCAGCTAATTGTGGGCTTGAATGAGAACAAAGAAACATGAGCCCTTTGAATTTTTTTTTTTTTTTTTAATATATGTAAAGAGAAAAGTTTTGGGGCCCTGCTTTAAAAGCTAGTGAGCAAACACTCGGGCCTTCTCCAAAGACTTAAGAGAAAAGGAAACTCCGTTTACCTTTGAGTCGCAAAGGAGACCCCCAGAAGAGCCGTAAGACTGAACATTCTGGGTGGCACCAAAGAAGCAGAAACTGTATTCCGAAAATTATTAATAGCACTCTGGGTGCTAATGGGTATACTTCTAAGTGTTTTAGTTTTTAATTCCATACAGTTCTGGGTAAAATATTTTACTTAAGCCACAGAGGACTTGCTACCAATGTTCATGCTTCAATTTATATAACATACTTTCATACCTCAATTTATATATCATAAAGCTAGTTTTCTCAGGATTGCACAAAAAGCTGCTTGCTATCCATTGGAGCCCTGGTGGCCCAGTGGTTAAGTGATACAGCTGCTAACCAGGAGACTGGCAGTTCAAATCCACCATTCAGTCCTTGGAAACCTTGTGGGGCAGTTCTACTCTGTCCTCTAGGGTTACTATAGGGTGGAATTGAGCCAATGGCAGCAGTTTTTTTTAAACCCATGATAAAAATGAGAAAGCATTTCAATTTACATTATTCCCAAATTATGCTTTAAAGAAACATAAGCCAAGTAGTATAATCAATTTCCAAAAAAAAAAAAAAAAAAGCATAAAACCAACACTGCTTACTTTGAGTTAGCCTAAAATGAACACAGACAACAACAAATTCACCATAATAGGGATTGTATGATTGGAAATCTGCTTGAATATTTCTTATAGCCTTATTAAAAATCAGTAAGTCCTAACAGTGCCATAAGAAGCAATATTTTAGAAGTTAGTTTTAAAAATATTTCATTAAAAACAAGAAAGAAAAGAAAGGGTTTAGCTCGCTTATTTTCTTCCTACTGAAGGGAGATTGGACATGTTTACAGAGTATGATGGGAGGCCGAGGGGCAGATCAGCACAGCCAAGAACAAGTGCTAGCCAGGCAGGACCAGTTACATAGTTTGCAAGGACCAGTGCAAAATGAAAATGCAAGGTCTCTTGTTCGTAGACGATTAAGAATTTCAAAACAGTGACAGCAGAGTATTAAACAAAGCACAGGGTCCTGTGTGACTAAACAGCCCTGTGCCCAGATCAATGTGAATAATGTCTAGCCCTTATTTTCCACCGAAGTGAAGTTGGTAGGGTGAAGGGAGCAGTATGATGAGCCTTCTTCTCTGGTAAGCAATTCCATAAACACAGAGGGGGGTATTTTATAAGTATCATGCTAAGATGCTAATTCAATGCCTCATGATTTACAATGACAGATAAAAGAGTCTCAGAAATCAGAACATGACACTTTGATAGCATGCACAAAAACTGCCCTCGGAAGAAATTCTGATCCAACAAAGCTCTATGTGACCCCATATGTCTCATGTGTTTTCTTATGCAACAAGAGTTTCTAGAATATTTGAAAGGAAGTAGGAAGTAGATTCTCCCCTTCCAACCAAAAGGTATCTTGATCTGCAGGCACTCCAATTCAAAGCTGGTTGAAGCAACGAATGAATGAAAAAAGTCATATATCCCATCATGTCTGAAAAGAGAGACAGTTTTCTTTCCACAACATATAAAAGGCAAAAACGAACACAATTTTTTAATATCTACTATGCAACCAATAAAGTAGAACAAATTGATTTCCTCTGAATTCAAACAGATGCTTCATTTCTTATAAAATAACTGATACAGAAGACTCACAGCTTAGACACTGGAAAATCACCAGTGTCTGTAGCTGGAATCTATTCTGGCTTATCACAGACGAGCTGATGGGACTACAGGAAGGACAGTCACAGGGACTTAACACACTCCAAGTAATCTCGGAACACCCTAGGGGATTCTGAAACAAGGAGCTGGTGTGATAAGTGTAGGACTACAAATATTCTCGAACTATTTGCTTTCACTATTAGGATAGAGCAAGTTTAACAATACAAATTTCCAAATCAATACAGGGAACCATGTTTTCTTTCTCTCTCCTTCCATAAGTCCTTTTGCACTCTCATGGCCATTGACAGCCTCTGATTTATTTCTTCACACACTACAATTCAGATGCCTGCCACAGTCGCAATATGGAAGCTACGTTTTCCCTCACTGTTGTATTGCTAATTGCTGTCGAGTTGATTCTGACTCGTGGCGACCCCGTGTGTGCAGAGTAGAACTGCTCCATAGGGTTTTCAAGACTGTGACCTTTTGGAAGGAGATTGGCAGGCCTGTCTTCCTAGAAATCTAAAATGTTTCAGGTACCTCTGGGTGGGCTCGAACCACGAACCTCTCAGCTACTAATTGAGTGCTTAACCGTTTGGGCCACTTCAGGGATTTTCTTGACCAGTTTTAAAAGTGTCCTATGAATACTATCCCTGCAATTTCATTTTGCCTTTCTTGCATTACATTCATGTAATGATCTTAGATTATGAATATAATACGGGCCTGCATTTCCTTATCAGTCCAGCAATAATGTATCAGTATATATTGCTGTAAGCAATGCTCAGTATCGAATACTTGCGTTTTTGCTTACCTAAAGTTGAAGATGTAATAACTTTCTTATGAAAGAATTCAACATCAAAAACGGATTTCAACCAAGTCATTTGACCAGTGCAACAGATACAGGGTTTGCTGTAATACATGACTCAGGTAGAGTTTGTATTTCTGAAGATCTATCTCCTCCAACATGTGGGTAAGGGAAATTTCATAACTTCTCCCCCCAGGTATTACTATCTGTAATTGCTAATTTATGGCAACAGCCAACAATGCATTGCCAAGAGGTTCCTAAGAAATGGAAGGAGAGCCAAATCAGGGTAGGAGAGTTTACCGTCGGGATATATAATTATAATTTGTTTATCTTAGTTCAAATGGATCTTCGTTACTGGAAACAATACCTTGTACAAGTTTCATTTGGAAGAAATTTCACTGATCATCCTCGACTCACCGTGAGATAGTCTAGGGCATTGAATATCCCTCAGCACTCCTTAAAATCTTGTATGGATTCTAGTCACGGGAAAGAACTTTGGACTTAGACCAGATGACGTGAGATCTAAGCCCCAACACTGCCACCAACATGCTGTGTACCCCTGGGCAAGATGCTTGCACAATTTGAACCATAGTTTCCTATAAAGTAAACAGTGTATAAAATGAGGTCGTTGAATCTGACGATAAAATATAAAGGACGCTCCAGTTCTCACCTTCTGTAAGTTATGGCCATCCTCATCTGTGAAGCTCTTTTGGAATAATGAGATGAGACTGCTTTCAAAAAAGTCTAAGGTAGCTTTTTTTTCAGTATGGATTTGCCAGGCCAAACCTGGAAGTCTAAACTGTTTCAGGCAAGCAAATATAGTTCCCTCAAGTGATATAATCTTTCACCTCAGGCTTCATGGATGAGCTTTCGTGAACATTTAAAGCCCCCTCCTGGGAAAAGAAAACAGTTTTCTTCATGACCCTGGCTTTCCAAAGTATTTGTTCGATTATACTGTAGCAGACAGTACTACATTTTCAGCCCCAAATATCGGTAGGATAGTGACTTTTCAACAAGCACTGCCTGAGGGAAAAATGCTTGTCATTTTTTCGTCTTCTACCACCTGCCTCACCTCAAAGAATGATGGTTTGTTTGATGCTAGAATTAAAGACAATTGACTTGAAGTGCTCCATTCGAGGTCAAGAAGACATTTGTACTATAAAGTCAAGTTAAAGCACCATTCTTCCTGCTTAAGGATTTATTTACCATCACATTGTTCTCAAAACCAGACTTTGTTAGGTGTAAAATATTTCACTTCTTGAGTCTTTTAAAATGATGGTAAAAAGTGAATGTTTGCAGGTAAAATATGGTCATACCTGTAATGTACAAAATGTAAGGATAAAGCATTTAAGTACACACACACCGAAGAAGACAGTAGGCTAGAAGTTTCCTGGAATGTTTTCTCTTCTGACACAAAGTGTCAAGAGTCCTTTGAAGGACCAGATTCCATAACTTGAAAGCAGCCTAAAAGTCCCCTCCAATGCCAGAGGACAGCAGGTGAGACAAATAAACACAAAGCTGGCTGATCAGGTGGACAACAGTGTCAACAAATACTAGACAGCATTTGAAAAGCAAGGACGTTTGAAAGGTATTCAAGTCAAAATTCGATGCAACTATCTCTAAATTTGTAGAGCTCACTGAAAGAAAAAGAAACATTAAATTCTAAGGTTTTTAGCAAGTTCTTCATTCTAATGATGATGACAAATAAACAGAATAAAAATTGTGAGGCATCTCGCTTCTAAATTGAACTGGCATCACCATTACCTGCCAAGGAAGCG
This sequence comes from Dugong dugon, assembly GCA_030035585.1. Classification (NCBI taxonomy): domain Eukaryota; kingdom Metazoa; phylum Chordata; class Mammalia; order Sirenia; family Dugongidae; genus Dugong; species Dugong dugon. Next base: position 25,925,780 of record CM057466.1, read on the forward strand.
TTAAGCTTAGCTGAGAGCAGAGAGGTGTAATTTTAATATTCAGTAATTCTTGTTGCAGATATTAGAGAAAACTATTCAGAATGTCAATTCGTTCAAAGTGAACCAAGAGCTATTTATTAAAGTCAGAACAAAAGTAAATTAGAGGCCATTTTCAATCTAGTACAATGACTGTGTTTCGAGATCTCTATTTAGCAGATTAATGGTGATGTTTAGAGGACATAGTCAATAATGAAATGCTTTCGGGAAGGTTATGCCATCTATATGAAAAGCACACCATGATGGCTTTGGAAGCTCAGCAGGTTTTACCCTTAGTTGAAAATATTTACAAATAATTTTGATAGTGTATGTGTCTAACTCATATCAGAAACTATGACTTAAAACAATGGGATTAAATGTGGTTAATATTTTATCACAGGAGGTAACTTTGCTCACCATGACATGAAACTGAAGATATGTCAGTTTCAATAAAATAATATTGACCCTCAAGAGTAAAAAAAGAAAAACAAACAAACAAACAAAAAAAAACTGAAGTATATTTAGCATCCATATTCAATACTCTCTAGGCAAAACCAAACCCAAAACCAACCCTTTGTGGTCAAGTCAATTCTGACTCTAGGACAGAGAAGAATGGCCCCATAGAGTTTCCAACGAGCAGCAGGTGGATTCGAACTGCGGACCTTTTGGTTAGCAGCCAAGCTCTTAACTACTGCACCGCCAGAGCTCCTCTATATGCAAAGAGGTTTAGCTATTACTACTACTACTATTATTAATACCCTTACTGAGTTCTTACTGTGTGCCTTAGACAGTTCAAGTACATTACATGTATTTACTCATTTATTCCTCAGGAGATATGTAGCATTTTTATCCCATGTTTTATACATATTTTATAGATGAGGAAACTGAAGCTCTGTAAGATTAAGTAACTTGCCTGAGGTAGTAACTGACAGAGCCCGAATGTAAAACCAGTAAATCTGGCTTGAGAACCCGCTTTCTTAATCCTTAATTTGTCCTATATCCTTCATTCTGATCACATGTAAATAGCAGTCACTCAAATTTCTGCCTGGGATTTTTATCTTAAAGTTACACTCAAGGAAAGTACACCTCTTATATCTAAGGGAAATGTTTTTCTCTTATCAAAGACAGAATAGAAAGCTGTCTTTGGGTATAAATGACAAAGAAGAGCTAGAGGTCCATCTCTTTGGTGCTACCACTTGAAACTCAAGGAAATCCAGTCATGATCATGTCATTTGAAAGCTTCAATACCTTGAAGAGCTTATTGTTCTCTTAGAATAAAGGTACCAGGTCTTTAAAATGGTCTATGAGGCAATGTTTGGAGCTCTTGTCTTTGCTGATTGAAGAAAGACCACATGGGCCTTCCTTCAGTTTTTCAAAGGCAAGCTCCTTCAGTCCTCAAGTCTTTTACACACACAGATCTTTCTACTTAGAAAATCCATACCCTATCCTACTCCCTGGGGGCAGTGGTGGTTCAATGGTAGAATTCTTGCCTCCCATGCAGGAGATCAGTGTTCGATTTCCGGCCAATGCAGCTCATGTGCAGCTACCACCCATCTGTCAGTGGAGGCTCGTATGTTGCTATAGTGCTAAAGACGTTTCAGTGAAGCTTCCTGACTAAAACAGACTAGAAAGAAAGGCCTGATGATCTACCTCTGAAAATCAGCCAATGAAATCCTATGGATCACAATGCTCTTATCCGCAACGGATCACGGGGATGACTCAGGACAGGGCAGCATCTCTTTCCATCGTGCACGGGGTTGCCATGAACAAGGGGCCAATGGTATGGCAGCTAACGACAATGACAGTCCTATTCCCTGATTGTTTCCCAACATATGTTTGAGTTTTAGCTTAAACGTCCTCTCTAAGGAGACGTCTTCTTTGATTATCCAGGTAGGTTATTCTCCTTGTTTCATACTTCATAGCACTCTAACTTCCCCTTTGTATCATGTAATCATAACTGAAATCAATTGTCTCTGTAGCTGTATTTTTTAAAATCAGTCTTCTCTGCTAGACTATCAATTTATGAGCAACAACATCTGGCTTGTTTAATGCTAAATCCTCAGTACCTGGAACAGACGTAGTAGATGCTCAGAAAATATTTATTAAAGAATAAATGCAAAGCACTGCAAAATGATAATCACTTCGGAAAATATCTATTTTATTCTAACAAAATACAAAAATCGAGACAAAAAGTACTGATTTTTATTCTGAAGAGAGTCTGCCTCCAAATTGGCTTCATCTCTTTCCATACTACTGCCGGGAGAATGTTATAGTGCAGCCCTGAATAATCTCTCTGACCTTTAATTTGTGCTCGGCTTTGTCTTGGTAGGTGGGAATTGTGTTTTCAGCATTAACTTTTGTGGGAACAAGTCACAGAATAGCCAGTCCTGTCACTCACAAGGCCATGAGTAATACTCAGTAGCTCACACCTAGCTGGGAAGTTTATTAATGAGCTTCTACTTCCTTAAAAGAAACACACACACTGTTGTGCCAAGACAGTGCTTTTTACCTGATGGTTTACATTTTGTTTCAAATGCATCTAGGTCAGCAATGAGTATGCAAATCTCTGTGATCACGGAATCATTCACCTCCTATTGATGATGCTTGTGTGTCCAAAATAAAAGTTGCTTTGGAAAGAAACCACCCAGAAACAGGTTTAAAGTAAGGCGTAATTTCTAGTAGGTAGGTCCCCCTCCCTCTGATTTCCATGATTTTCAACTCAACCAGAGTTCAGTTTAGAATAATGCCATAATTAACGGTTTACAAACTACGTTTTGAGGAACTAAGATTGTAGTTTATAACACTTACAAACCATTTCTTGCAAATGGTATAAATTCCTGACTTCATTTCCCAGAACTTGTAACACCCGCTCAGAGGTTGGCATCCTTAGCCTTTAGGTGCAAATGGAAAACTGAAGCATGAAGCAAGACGTGTACTACTCATTCTTACTATTGTCTATGGACATACTTAAATAAGGAGTCGAATGAGGTTTAATTTGCTTTGATCTGCCAAATTCTCTGCTACCTTTTTCATATTTGAGACAAAGTATTTTAGTGATTTATTATGCTTTGTAATCAGACTTGGTGACTTACATAACTTTGGAGTGTTCCTTTACGCTGTCCCTTTTAGCTGCAAAATGAAACTGAAGCTGCCGGCTCTGCAGAACACATGCCTTACTTTGAAAAGACACCCATCTATTCATTTCATTCTCTGTACTCCATTCTAAAAGTAACAATCAATCATTCAGTTTAATAATTACAACAGCTCAAAAAAAAAAAAAAAAAAAAAGCTGAGATACCACGTTTGAGGGCAAAATGACTTAAAGATTTCTCCGACATCCTTAGTAATAACACCATAGAAAATAAAATGGAGAAGTGTTTGCAATTCATCAGGCTTATTCACCCAGAGCAAACCACCCACATCTCTGGTGATGATCGAGAGGCATGCAGTGGGCAAACTAAACCCAGGGAACAGTGTGGAAGCAAGTAAACACTTTTAAAAAATGACTGCCAAGCAAGATAAAAATCCAATCTGCTTAGTTGTTTTTTTAAAAAATCAAACACATTCTCTGTCTCCGTGGGTAATCAATTACGTGAAAGCAGTGCATACTTCACGCTATTTACCTCGGATAGAGTACATGTCTTGCCTTCCTCATGGATGCCCTGGTCTTTTGAAAACTTGCTTGCCACTTGAAGTATAGTGGGAAAAAATACCCGGGCTTATTAAAACCAAATAAATAAAAAAGACTTGGAAGATGTCAAGGAAAACCACATGATTTTGTGATCTGTATAATGTTCTGGTGGACAAGGCTTATATAGTGGGTGCAGTTGCTTTGCTTTCTGCATAGGCCGCTTATAGACAGTCCTTTTGGTAAGCATGCACACTGTATTTCTATTTGAATGTATCCCTTTGAGCAAGAGCGACATCCATATGCTCTCATACAGTCAGGAAACACAAGTTAGTGGCGCTATAGAGGATACAGAGGTAAAAATGGCACATCCTCTACCCTCGAAGAGCCTTCAGTCTAGACAGGGAGAGAGGGAACCTGGTACACTCAAAAATGAGAGAGGAACACAGTAATTAAAAGAAAAAAGAAGAGAATTCAGAGGTTATTCAGAATGGGGACATCTGAGAAATTTTTAAGGAAGAAGTACCTCCTCAGCCAGGCCTTAAAGAATGGAAAGTATTTCACTTGGAAAGAAAGAATATTTTGGGGGTGGGTGTTGGAGGGAGAGAGTAGAAAGGATGCAGAAAGAGAAACCCACTTCTTTGAAAAGCTCACTCCCAATTTTCAGCCTCCCAAGCACTTTGGGCAGGTCTACTGAAATAACTGCCCAGGCCTGGGGACGGTAACTCGATTCCTGCCTCTCCCAGCATTACACTTCTTTCTGTGTACCTTGTCCAGTCCTCAACATGAGTCTGGTGACAAAGACGCTCATGGTCTATTTAAAAGTAATCAAGCCATTCCCCAAACATCTGATGTTGCCCTTAGAGAGGGTAATGGTTTTCCTTTTAATTCTGATTCCGTCCATAGAGTGACACTAATCCAGACTGATTTGAGTAAACAGGGCATATTCGCCCTTGTCTCTGAGATCTGAGAGAGAATAAACTTGAGAAAGATCACTGCCTGGATTGGAAATGGCCCCTTTGGGTGTTTTGCGCAAGCTTAAAAGGCAAAGAGAAAATGCCTGTACAGTGTTCTTTCCAAAGCAAGCTCACTTTGGGGGTGGTAATTCTCATATGGGGTATTAGACTAAACTGCGTCTATTAGTGGCTTTAGAACCAATAAGAAAGTAGGCCTCTTTCTTTTGTAGTGCTTCCAGAATAGCTGGAGAGAGCGTTTCATACATTTCCGCCTCTGGCAACACACCACAGCTTGACTCAAAATTTCTTCTTTCAGCTTTTATAAGGAAATCTTTTTTTTTTTGGCCGTTCAAGAAACACAGACAAGATGCAATTCAGGTTACACATTTGCACGAGATATCAATTTACACTCTGCACACACGCACTAACATTCCAGAAATGTTTTCTTCTTGCAAGTTATTCCCCCACCTAGAACCAACATGTGCTTTATCTTAATACCAGTTACTGAATTTTAAATTGACAGGTGAACATTATCTGGTGAAGGCATCACAGCTAGCATCTACACCACAGTCCAATTTCATTTTGCCCTTGGAAAAGAAACTCAAACAACTGCATTTAAGAGTACATAATAGGATATAAAAAGTTAGTCATTATCAAACAGTAAATACATTTGAAAATGAGAAATTTCCAAGATTTTCTTTTTGCAGAAAATGGAAAGGAATAGCTTCTGAATAGTATTAAGAAACCAAAGCAAACCCGTTGCCATCAAGTCGATTCTGACTCATAGCGACCCTGTAGCACAGAGCAGAACTACCCCATAGGGTTTCCAAGGAGTGGCTAGTGGATTCGAACTGCCGACCTTTTGGTTAGCAGCCAAGCTCTTAACCACCAGGGCTCCCTGAATAGTAGAAGTGTGCTATATTCTCAGACCAAATAAGGAAATCAAATGTGGGGAAGTATAAAGCACTATTCCTGAAAGGACTTTGTGTAATTATTTCTTCAGAGAAGGTTGTGTGGCGTTGCATTGTTTGTGAAATTTCACTGTTTCCCCGAATACCTGCACCAGGTTAAAAGCAGGACAATCATATGCTAACACTGATCCTTTCAAAATCCACTTCAGGGAAGTGGAGGATTATGTTGGTAACAAAGAGAACAGAATAAGATACAAGCTTGATGTCCCCGATTTATCATAAAGCCGAGTTTTCCCTCCTATTCCCTACCTTTGCTTTTACTTCAAATCGCTGAGTTTCCTCCCCACGGGCCTACCCTTGCCTGCCCCACTATTACCTCTTCAGTTGCCTACGTTTTCTTCCCAGGTGAGACAGACGGGATGAAGGAGGTTGTGGAGGAGAGGATGTTATATTAATGTGTTTAAAGACGTATCTCCTCCCAGTGTCTCTCTGCAAATCTTTTTGTCATTGTTTTTTGTTTTTAAATACTTTCTTGTGTTTTGGCGAAAGTATACATAGGAAATGAGGTTCCCATTTAACAATTTCTATACATATCGTTCAGTGACATTGGTTGCATTCTTCACAATATATCAGCACTCTCGTTATTTCCATTTTGGTTGTTCTGTTTGCTTTAATCTAGCGTCCCTGTCCCTCCTAATCTTCTCATCTTTGGTCTAGGCTAAATGTTAACCATTTGGTTTCATCTAGACTATTATTTCAAGGAGCACAGTACTCACAGGTGATATTTATTTTATGGGCTAGTCTGTCATTTGGCTGATAGGCGACCCTCTGTGAGTGGTCTGAGTTCCAAGTTTAAAGAGTATCTCAGGGCATTAGTCTCAGGGGTTCATCTAGTCTCTACCGGTCCAATAAGTCTGGCCATTTTTTTTTTTTTTGTCTTCAAATCCTAAATACAAATGTGTATCCTTGCCCAAAATGAAACTGGCAAACTTTATGGAAAATATATATATTTTTTAATTTGAGATACCAAGATTTTAATTTTGTTGTTGTTCGTTTATTTGGTGGGTGGTGGGGGTGGTTTGTTTTTAATGGGACATTTGTATTTTCTTCTGCTCTATTATTTCCCAGTTGATATTCTCATCTTAAGCAACATCATAGTTGGTATATTCATGCACACATTTAGCTCTGGGATTACTGCGTGTGTTCAGAGCAGTAACCAGAGAAAAAGGTTTCCTTCTCCTTATTCTAAGATGCCTATTTAATAAATAAAGCTAGCTCCTAACTACGTAGGAAGTCAGTCTGACTTTTGTTTCTAGATTTTGATTAATTTTAAAACGTAATTACCAAGTCCCTTTAATGGGTAAGACACCATCTCTGTAGAAGTCTTAGAAAATGGGAACAGGGACCCCACAACCTCTCCCAGTCCTAAAAATCATTTGGGTTAATTCTCCCTCCCTGCATGATGCTACTTATCACCCCTAAATTATATAGTCAACATTTTGGATCTCACATTTTGAACACTTTCCAAGCTTTCAAAACACACATGGGTTCTAGCTTCTGGTAAAGGACTCTACCATCTTTTGTTGTTGTGACAATTTTTCCATTTTGTCGTAAGTATCAAATACAGATCAGTGTTTAAATCAATACATTCTCTTTTCAAATCATACCATTCCACTTCCTCTGCTCTTAGGCAGTTCCTCCTTGCACTTTGGTTCATGTTCTACCTTCTACCCAGAATGACCTTCCCTCTCTCTCTTCAGCTGATTCTACTCCTCAAACCACGTGAAACAGTACTTGCATCATGAACATTTTTAACTCCATTTCACTGTCTCTGAGAGTTGTTCGTATCCCTTACCACATTCTGTTGAATACTGCAATCATCTACAAACAACTCTTAGACTCCCTCGGACTGAATTCTCAGAAGCCAAGCCTGGGACTTGCTCATTTCTGATTTCCTCAAGGTGCTGGCACAGTAACTATTCTTAATGAGCCCTCAGTAAGGTACTGGGTTGCAAGAAAATGCTTCTTTTCGTGGGAAAAATTATCTAAGTGGTTTGCATCTAGGGTATCAAAATCAATGCATCATTGACAGCTAGATCTATTTATTTTGCTTTCTCTTTTTGGGGTGGGGTTTCAAGGAAAATGATGAAATAAAGAGTTGAGGCTTATCTATAAGGTAAGATTTATCTTCTAAAGTGGGACACTTCTGAAAATTAAAGGCAATGTTATTAATAATTACTCTGAAATAGTAGGCATATGTAAGAAGTACCCAAGCAAGGCAAGAGTAATGGCTCCCAGCTTATCTATGGCAGGGGCCATGGATGTTACAGAAAGTTATGGGCAGAGAATACCCAAGTTGTATGAAACTTCATAAACAATCCATTCCTATTGCTGCAAACCGTCCCAGAAAAGTGATGGATATTCCTGGAAAATGGCAGCCAATGTGTGATGCAGAGAAATGCGTTCTGATGTTTCCAGGGAGTCTTGAACAAAGCCATTTATTCTTCGTAAGTGTTCTTTAGCAGAGTTCCAAATACGCCATTCCTCGATGCAAAACCCTTCCATGGCTTCCTGCAGCCACTGTATTAAATTCACTCTCTGCTCTGTGTTATGGCCCTCCATAAGCCACTCCATCTTACCTTTCTAACTTGATTTCCTGATTCTCTCATACTTTCAATTCTATCTGAACTGTTTGACACTTAGGAGTACAGCAGCAATCATCCGACCTCTGTGCCTTTGCTGGTGCTTATTTCTTCACCTAAAATCCTCCTTCTCTCTCATATTTCTAGGACTTAGGAAGTTCTACCTGCCTGTCCAGGTGCAGCTGCATCCTACATATACATGCAGACTTTCTTGATCCTTCTACTTGGAGGAGATCTCTTTTTATATTGTCTTGCTCACACTTCTCCTACGACACAGAAGGTCTGCCCTTAAGTGTATTGTAACTGTCTACATGTCTGCTTCATTCCGCCTATGAACTGTATACTTCTTCAATGTAGAAACTGTTTCTCCCTCATCTTTATAGCCTATGTACCTCTTATATACAACTGATAGCAAAAATTTATTAAAACTAAGTAAATCGGTCCCTCTAACCATCACTTCTCCTCCTCATCGCTACCATTCATGAATAGCAACAAAGTGCAATGTAAGTAAAAGGTGTAAGTGCAGATATGAAATATGTAGAGAGCTATTGCATTAACAAGACATATTTTGCTGATTTCTTCTGCCACTGAATAATAGCCATAGCTTAACTTTCGGATCAACTGTTTCACCTTGACACTTCAATTCATTCTCTCCAAAAGCTACAACCCTACTGGACTGCTCTTCACAGATTCCTCATTCCACCAAATGGACACTGGGCAATAATGCCACATCACTCATCTGACCTTTTTCGTATCATACATTTCAAAAGAAAATTGGGAGGCCACTGAGTCTGAAAAATTTTCATGTTCAAAATAGTACAACTTTTCTGGAAAAAGCCAGGTTGTTTTCCACCGAGCTATCTTTTTGAGATCTGTGTTCATTCTTCTTTATTTATTGACATAGAAAAACTGAAAAGTTAAAAAAAAAAATTATCCAAGAGGGGAAAAAAGTTTAATTCCATAATGATACTGTGAAGAGAAGATTTTTACCTAACCTCCTTTATCCTCCCGTCTCAGGTTCCAATCAAAGCAATCAATACGTGTCAAAGAAATCCCGCCTGCACTAGCAGTAAAATGTTTCTCAACAATTTGACCCCTATTCTTCCTTGATACCCATAAAATCTCATGACTTCAGATACACACTCGCCTAATAGGCAAAATACAGAATCTAAATTCGGTATTTGCTCATCATCTAAGAAAATTTTAGCAATTTTACGTTCAGAAAATGTATGTGGTATGATGAAGGAATGAACGCTATTTGTGGTTGCTATGAACAACCCAGACATTCATTCACGGTTCTACTGCATAACTCACATCCCTGTTGAGGATCACTGCTCTTCTGAAAAACAAAACAAAACAAACATGCTTTTCCTTATCTAGGTAAAGGATAAGTGATTTATTATCACCAAATCAGTTTTCCAATAATAGTGAAGGAAGGTATGATCTGTGTCATCTGTGATCTAAGATCTCTTTCTCCCAGTCCCCTCTGGGCTTGAGGGCACCCAGTTGTAAAATGAGGAGTGCAACCTGAGGCCACAGCATGCAGTGAGGAACACAGACTGGCTGACACCTAAATGAAACCTGCACTTTCTGCTTCTTACCCTCTGTGCTTTTTCCTATGGTGCCAAACAGCTCAGAAGCACAACATGGGAAAACTTAGGGCAATAGATTTATTTATTCTCAAGAGAAAAACTACTCCTATTTAAAAAAAAAAAAAAAAAGATCAGTCAGTAGAAATTGTAGTGGGATGGGAGAGAGTATTTCCTTTAACTATGCAGGCCGGGTGGTCAATTAAATGGCAGTGAATTGGACTCAGAGCTTGTACTGTTGCCTCAGCACTTTTCTTGTTGCACTTAACTTTGCACAGCGACTGATTATGGGAAACGTTTTGGAGCTTCTACTATGGCCCCTCTTGGAAGTATATTTATCTTCCTTGGGTCTCATGGAAGAAAAAAAAGTGAAGTAAATGGGACTCATTTATGCACATACAGCTCTCTCAGTTGCAAAACCCACAATTGGTAAAATGAAGTGTTTCAGTATATGAGCCCTGAAGTCCCATTTAATTCTAGAATACGGTAGCCCATTCACCAAAGTACCTTTCCTTCTGCATCCAAAACACCAGAAGGGAAATTTTAGTAAAGATCTCTTCCTGAAGAGAAGTGTGTAAGACTCTGTCTCCCAAAACGAGTGTTTTTGGCAAGAATGTTGAACTAAAACTTAATCGGTGAAGAATTTCCCTGCTCTTGAGCCTCTCCCTCTACAGATCTGAGACCAGTCCCAGAGACTGTGTCATTCCAAGACCTGCGGTGCTTGCTTGAGGCCTGTGCAGTGTAACCCAAGGGTAGAACCTTAAGCCGTGCTTGTTACATCCTGCCCATGTTCTCCTCCCTTCCGGACCCTTTCCTGTTCATTAAAAGCTTCCCAAAATTCAGCTCTGCTTGGGGGTGGGGGATGGGGTGACAGTTACGCTGTGGAAAAGAGACGGAGAAAGCATGGTGGTTTTGAGTTATCAACCCGAATAAATTATCAGCAAATCAAATAAAAAACTATTTGAGGTCAGAGAATGGTTTATAGTTTTAAAATAATTTTCAAGCTCACTGGTATCTCCATGCCTTTTTATTCACCAACTGCTCAATTTTCTAAACCCATTCTTAATGCAATAACAGTGGATGGCTGTTTCTGTATTAACACACGTTAATACAATAAAGTGAATCCCAAAACGTCAGAGCTTTAGCATGAAATTTCAGATTCTTAGGGGCATGAGGTTGTAGGCATTTCATAATAGTCAGATGCAGAGCTGCATTTTTATGGATAACTAGTTGTTAAAGCGTAACACTATACAGAAAACAAAGCTGTCCTTAAGTAATAGAACGGAAAGCAAGGCCACGCGGAAATCACAGAATATACACACTAGCGGAAGCACACGGACATCTTGACAGCAAAGCGCAATCAGATGCAAGACGGCAGGGAAGTGCAGCCATATTTTTTCATAGATATCTTCTATGTTCCTTAGCAGCATCGCGAAAACAGACAAGCGCTGCCTTTTGAGCTCCTGACCACACATTTACCTTAAGTTTTGAAAAACTCAAAAGCATGTAACGACATTTTCTTTCATCGTAAGGATCCCATATTCTCACATGCAACATAACTCTTTTGCCTCCATAAAAGGCAATAATTCCTACAGATACCTTCTATCCAGGTTTTTTCTTTCATAAGATTACATATAACTTAAAATATTTATTTCCTCCCACTTTACATCAACGTTATAGTTTTCCAATAGATAGCTCTGAACCAACTTCTACCTCTTTGTGCTATTCATCCCAGACTTAAAGAAAGTCTGCTAGGGTCTGCAGATAAACACTTGCATGAAATAGCTAATGAACAAAGGCAGACAATTTCAGATATGAGACGCACAGATCATTGTCTTAACGCTTGAAAGCTGGACAAAATTGGGTCAAATAAAAACAAAAAGATAACCTGAAAAGTTACTTCCTTTTTTTTGAATTGTTTGGTAACATTTTAAGCTAACTTTCAATATTAAGGCGAAACAAGAAACTCAAGTTTCTTTACTGAGGACAAGCAAACCTGCTTGGATGTTTTAAAGGAAAACAGGCACTTCCTTTTCCTTCTTTAGATAACTTGATATTTCCCCTGTATATTTACACAGGTCAGGTGTCTGGACAATAGTGTGGTCAATATGATAGTGGCTGTCCTGCCTTGCTGGCCTTTGCGCGACTCTTCTTTTTACCGTCTGCCCCGGAACACCCACCAGTACTATGCATTTTGTTTTGATTTGAAGGGGCTCAGCTTTAGTATCCCTTCTACTTTTCCAAGCATTCACCTGCAAGCATTTTCATCCGAAACACTGAACTCTCTCCCCACACCGCGCCACCGCCACCCCCCCCCCATCTGATTAGTGTCAACACAGCTGCCCTATTCTGAGGAATGTAAACTAATATTGTTGTTAGACCTCCTAGACCTTAGGAAACTTCCTCAAAGTCTTACGGTCTTCAGGGGTTGATTTTTTTTTTTTTCTTATCCCTTTTCCCAATGATTTAAATCCCTAAGACAAACTTGTTAAGGAGAGATCAGTAAGGCAAATCATCAATTCCTTAAATAAAATCCTATATGCTATCACACACATTTACATTTATGGATGTATACATATAACAAAAGGCACTGCTTCCAGATAACTTTATTCGTCATTAAACAGTGAAAGTCTAAGTTGTTCACCAGATAATAACGGCACTACTCTAGTCCCCTCAGGATTTAGACAGGTCTCTGGGTTGATTTAACTCAGAATGAAGACGGCTTTAAAAAAAAAAAAAATCTCACCTGATTATTTTGAAAAAAAAAAAAAAAGCTTCATTTGCTTTTAGGTTGAAGTCTGGAGATAGAACTAAGCTAAGAACTTAAGACACAGTTAACCAGTTTGTCTTACTGGCAGGTGAACACTCAACAGAGGAGTTCCTTCAATATATCTAGCAGAATGTGATCGACTTTCTCAAACAGTGATTTTACAAACTCCTGAATATGGAGTTCTTCATACATATAATGTCACCCAGAATCTTCTTCCTTTTCTCTATTTCATCTCCTGCTTAAGAAAGAAAAAAAAAAAAAAAAAAAAAACTTACAGTCACCACTTAAAATATTAACCAAGATAAGGAGATTTCTACATAAGATTTGTAAAAACATTACATTGGGTGACCCAGAACCACACATATGTAAACCTTTAATAAAAAAAGAAAATTAAAAGAAAAAGAATCTCTAAATGGGATGCTAAAATCTCAAATCCTTACCTCACTAAATTGAGTCTGGGCATTGTTTTCCAGGTACAACATGTTAGCTGTAAGATTGATCAATGCCGCTGTCCTCTCTTCAGGGTCCAGGATTTTGTCAACCCCCCCACCCCCTCTGAGACCCTCACAATATGAATCTACTAAGAAGATAACAGAACTCAAGTCCCCCTCTCTCTTTCTCTCTGTACATAATTTAAGGTCGCCTCATATATACCCAACTATAGGCATGAGGGGGCGGGACTCTTCTCTTTACCTGTCCAATCCATCAACTTCCACCTGGACTCCTCCACTCCAATGGAGTGAGGCCTCTCCCATCTCATTAAGTAGTTAGAATTCCTTATCACCAATCTTTAAAAGGAGAAAAAAAGGAGAAAGACAGAGAGGTAAAACTTTCCCCTGTCTCCTTCGTAAGAATGTGCACTCCCTCCTAAAAACAAAACAAGCTCTCCCCAAGCAAACCCTACCATTGCCACCGCTACGACCTGCAGAGGCTTTTCAGAAAGTTATTCTACACTTTGTAACTAAAAAGTCAAACTTTAGGGAAAGCTTTTGGAAGTTGTTGGTTTTTTTTGTTTTTTTGTTTTTTTGTTTTCTCCTTTTTCCTTAATCTAGGTGTGGGGTTTCAAGAATGATTACACAAAGTCAGAAATTAGGGGGAAATCCTCAAATTCACTGTTACAGTTCCTCAATATAAAAAAATTAAAATCCACTGCTTGATCACTGAAAAGTTTTCAGCTGATTTCCCACAAAGCAATGCCAAGGTAAAAGCCACCTGATTTTGCAGAGCCTATTTCAGTAACAATTTAGACCATGGGTCCCGTTAACTTGTAAAAACAAACAAACATCCATATGATGTGTGGGAAATAGAAATCCTGGGAAAGGTGCCCATTAAAAAAAAAAAAAAAAAAGCAAAAACCACTGCTCATTTCTGTCATTATTTTTTGAGTCATGGAAACAATATAACTGTGTGTGTAGATCTGAATATTTCTTTTCTCTCCTTTATTAGATCTGTTTTTTTTATTAATGTTCAAAGAGAATCTTTTACTGTAAACAGGTAATAAAAACATGATCATTTCACATGATGCTTCTATTTAAATGACTACTAGAAAGAAGAAGTCTTAAAGGGTGAGAGATCAATTAACTTTTGCCTTAAAAATATATTTGCATAAACATTCATGTTGAATTTGGCATTGGTTACCCTATTTAGTGAAGACGAAATGCACCCTGGTGGTTATTGTGTGATTCACTAAAATACTTTTACCACTGCTAAGTATTCTATGTAAGTAATTCAGTCAGATTTATATCTGAACACCACCCCTCCACCCTACGCAGGAAGCCATTTCCTTCTGTCCTGTCTGAAAGTTATAAATGGCCAAGACAGTTACAGTGAAAATTGAGACTACTTCTAAAATTTAGAAGACAATATGTTTAGAATCCAGAGTGGATTGGTATAGAAATTTTAGAAATAAAGTTTGGAGATATGTTCATGAACTTGGATTTGCCTGTGTACTTCTACTTTCACATCCATAAAATGCATGCAGATAAAGGATGCTATGGTCATTAGGGTGATGTATCTTTCAAAGCCCCTGAATTACTTGTAGGAATGCTTATTTTCTTTACAAAGAGTCTTCAGTAACAGTATTTGATCTAATGTGTCCAAGGATGTGACCAAACTCGGTAACACTACACATGTATATCAGTTATAACGTTCATTTCTTCACTGAAATATTGTAAAGAATGACCTCTCTTATTACCTGTAATTAACCAAATGGGCACTGGTTAGGTAGCAAAGAAAATTTACTCACAAACTGCAGTGTAATTATTTGTACCACGTATTTAAATTTTACACCACAGGCAGGTTAAGAGTCTATAGTAGAGGGCAGATGGCTTCTTCCCTAAAAGGTGTGCTCACTTCCAGTGGTTTAAAACTGCGGATCGCCCCGGGGATGGATCGTCTAGAGTGCTTTTTATAAACCGATTTCATGACCTGGCTCCAGATCTGCTGAATCAGACTCTCTAGGCTGTGTCCCCAGCATCTGTATTTTTATAGCCTGCTAGGCAGTTTCTGATGCGTCAGATTTGGGAGGCAATGCTCTAGAACAGATCTCCTTAGTACAACAGTCCAGAAAGTCATTTTTGGATATTCTTTTTCACCCTACTGGAGTTATGTGAACCATTTGAACCTCTGAATCGAGGGCTCACATTAATAAAGGAAGTGTTAACGTGATTGTATCAAAATGCAAATAAACTTTATCTTTCACAAAGTCAAAAGATTTCTAGAAGGATTTCATGGTCTAAAAGGCCAAATTCTATCAATGTACCACCTCAGCCTCCTGCACAATCAAGTTGACTATGGTCTCTATCTAATGTATCTATCACGATTCTAGATCAAATCTGAGACAATATCTTCACCACAGCCACTTGAGAACTTTGGAGAGTTTAAGGGAAAGGGTGGTAGACTGGGAGTTAGGAGATACAGGTTCTATTCCCAGCTGCGCCATTAGCTAGCTCTGTGCCTTGGGGCAAGTTACTTGATCACTCTGGATTCAGATTCTTCATCTGTGAAATGTGGACTATAACTCAGTGATTTCTAAAGACCTTTACAAAGGTAAGAGTCTGGGTCTGTGTCCACAGTTCAGGGAAAGGATTGAGAAGACAGCTAATATTTGGCTTATTTTAATTGGATATTTGTACCTCGCTTTGCTCATCTCTGAATCGTACAACTGAGGCAGTGGAATTGCACAGGTACTAAGACACATAAATGACAAGACAAAAGGTGCAATGTGCTGAAAAAATTTGCAGTAAAAATTAGCCAATAAGCTATTTAAATTTGGACTTAACATACACATTTCCTTAAAAGAGCTAATTAAAGTACATCTGATAGTGTTCTGATTTCAGAATGAGTGTGGTACCTGATCTAAATATCACACATCTATTTAAGAAGAAGGTTACAAAGGGGCGAGAGTTATCTGCACTCACCAGGCAGCCACGCTTATGCATGGATCTCAAAGGTTTGGCAGTGTGCGTTGATTTTCCTAACGACCTAGTGATGTAACCGAGTTATTATCATCCCGATTTTGCAGATAAATAAACAAGCTCAAAGATCCTAAGTGGATTTGCCCAGTCCTCAGGAATCAGAACAACCCAATAATCACTCAGCCATTTCCCTCAGACTTCTTAAAGCTTTATGGCCTCAGAATTAGGGGTCAGCACTGCCCCCTGGGATGGAAATGCCAGAGCTGTAAGCCCACAGCTTTGAGAGTAGCGGAACTCTAAGACATGGGGTCAACACATACTCTGTCTAGCAATGACACTGTTACCATTTTGTACAATAGCCTTCTTACTAGTTAATCGCGTAAGAGCTTTTAGTATATCAAAGATATAAATGCTGCAAATATTTTTCTGTGTGTGTTTGGACTCTCAAACTTGCACATAGTTCTGTGGTTTGCTTTTTGGTGTAGAGGAATTTAATTTTTTCTGTAGTCAAACTTATCATTTTTTTCCCTTATGACATGGGTATTTTTTTCAGACATGGTTTCAAAGGCCCCCCTTCAACTCTATTATCATCTCATATTATTACGGTTTTATTTGTTAACATGCAAATCTCTTAACTCTCCTGAACTTATATTGGTGTAAGAAACAAATGAGGATCCACTTTTCTCGTTCCCCCAAAATAGTTATTGTAAAAAAAAAAAAAACTTATCATTTATTAAATAATTTATATTTGTTTCCTCTGGTTTGAAATGACACCTTCTTTATATACCAAAATCCAGTGGAGCCCTGGTGGGGCAGTGGTTAAGAGCTAAGGCTCCCAAACCAAAAGGTCGGCAGTTCGAATCCACCAATCACTCTTTGGAAACCCTACGGGGAAGTGCTACTCTGTCTTATAGTGTCAGTATGAGTCTGAATGGAAATGGTTTTTCTTTTTCTTTTTCTTTTTTTAATGTGAGAAAGTTAAGCAAGTGTATGAATCCTTGGCGCACAGAGAATATTTGTATGAAGTTTGTAATCCACCCTATGTGATACTGAACAGGGGTCCCTGAGTGGTGCACACAGTTAATGCACTTGGTGGCTAACTGAAAGGTTGGAGGTTCGAGTCCAATCAGAGATGCCTCAGAAGAAAGGCCTGGCCATCTACTTCCGAAAAATCAGCCACTGAAAACCATGTGGAGCACAATTCTACTCTAACACACTTGGGGTCACCATGCATTGGAATCAACTTCACAGTAACTGGTTTTTGGGAGTTTGGGAAGGGACTGACCTGGTACCTAGAAAATTCTAGAAAGTAAGAAATGGAAACAATCTTATACTTCAAGATCTATGTTTGCATCCCACGAGCAAGGGTAGGGAAATCCTTAGGTTTCATGAAGTCACAGAACAGAGATGAGTGTCTCAGTGGATTCCCTCATGAAGCCCATAGTTCTGTTGAACTGAGAGAGCAGAGAGATTAGAAGCAGCCAAGGGCTTAGGTAAATTTGGCTAGGATTAGGGAGGCATTTATTAAAGGAAACAAAAATTGCTGATTTGCTTTTATAGTAACAGTTGAGACCCTAAGAAAGAACGTGCCCTGATTCTAAACATATAAATCCTTCTGTGCTTTAACCCAAAATCTACCTGAGTGAGGTAGAAAAACAGAATATCCAGCAATATTCCCCTTCCTTATAAAGCCCCTACACCACCACTGCATCTTTCCAAAGAACAGCTCCGATCACATCACATCTCAGGGTGCCCCAGTGTTACTGGAATAAAACCAACTATTTAGACAGGAATTCCAGGACCTTCAAAAACTAGCCCCAAATATCTTTTAAGCCTCATCTTCCCTATATTCGACTCTGCTTGCTACAGGCTGGCTACAACTGACCATTTCTGTTTCTCTGCTCGATCTGGTCCCTCAGGATTGATGGAATGCCTTCATTCCCTTTTCCTGAACGATTCTAAACATTTCCAAGAATCCCTTAAATACCATTTTCATGAGTACTTCTCCAATCCCTTATCTGAAATTAAGTCTTCTCTTATTTTATATGAATCTACAAAAAACAGTAACAGAATGCTGTCTTACAAGGTAAAAGGTTGTCTCCTTGTCTTCTCCTCCACTAGGCTACCAACTTTTTGAGGTCAGAATACTCACCTGTTCATCAGAATGTTTAGTGTCTTAAGCACAACACAGATAAGATCAACTGAAGAGTTTAACTCTGTAAGAAAGGACTAGGGAGTTGAACACTAGCGTTTTTTCCCTCCAAGTATTTATTTTGAGAAAGCTCTGATGGCGCAATGGTCAAGAGCTCAGCTGCTAACCAAAACGTCAGCAGTTCCAATCCACCAGCCACTTCTTGGAAAGCCTATGGGGCAGGTCTACTCTGTCCTATAGGGTTGCTATGAGTCCAAATTGACTAGACGGCAATGGGTTTTGTTTTTTTGATTTATGATGAGACAGACATTTATTTTACAGAGATGCATTTCCTGTATGAACAATATCTAATTAAAATAGAAGAGAGAGAAAAATGATGCTTTCACCAAGCTCAGTACCTGAAACCCTCAATAATTATTTGTCAAAAGGGAAACTTGTCAGAAACTTGAGAAACCTGCAAGGGTCAAAAAAAGTCAGGCTTTTGTAGAGCATATGTGAAAAGCTAGGGAATGTGGGGACTTTTCAAGTTGCTACTGAACAAAATCAATTAGATCTTTTTAATGCTAGCTACCATTAAGTTCAGGAGCCCTGGTGATGCAACGGGTAAGCACTTGGCTGCTAACCAAAAGGTGGTGGTTTTAACCCAACAGCAGCTCAGCAAGAGAAAAGACCTGGTGATCTGCTCCCATAAAGATTACAGCCTAGGAAATACTATGGGGCAGTTCTACCCTGTCATACAGGGTCACTAGGAGTTGGAATTGACTCAATGGCACAAAACAACCATAAGTTAAAGATTGACCAACTGAATACTCTGAGTAACTTTCAAAACTCTTATCAGTCCTAAGAGATTTCCTTCTCCTACCTGCCTCAGATAGATGAGAATTAACACCTGTAGAAGTATTAAAGACCACTAAGTTAACTCACCAAATCAATATTCTTTTTAGCGTAAGGCTAAATTCCAAGGCAAGATATGAGATCATACCCATTCTGAGGCCATCACCTAGGTTCTGAAAAATGGGTAAGTCTGATAGGTATAGAAGGGGAGATGGGTTCTCCTCCATATCTTACAATTCTACTCAAGCCATTATTTCTTATTTGTGGAAAAACGCTCAAGTAAAAGGCAAAATGATGGACAGAGTTCAGATTCTCTCTCTCTCCAAATCTATGGATCAGGCACTGTTCAAATCACTTTACAAATATCAAACTCATTCAGTGGTTAAGAGCTCAGCTGCTAACCAAAAGGTTGGCAGTTCAAATCACCAGGCTTTCCTTGGAAACTCTATGGGGCAGCTCTAGTCTGTCCTAAAGGGTCACTATGAGTCGGAATCAACTCAACAGCAACAGACTAAGAAACTTATGATGTAGGTAGTATCATTGTCCCTATTTTACAGACGAGGACACTGAGATTCCGACACGGATAATAAATGGTGGAATCAAGATTAGAACCTCTCTGTACATTTCGGCCCTAGAATCAACACATCCAAACATGGCGTTATAGGGTTGGACTGAGTCTTGGGTCTTCATCTGTCTCTTTTTTCTTGTATTTACCCTTCCTTCAATTTCATGTCCATCGCAGCCCTACAACACATTTACCAGACACCCCACTCTGTGATTATAATAATAACAGTACTTATACTACTTCCGCAGATTTAGATAGTGCTTTCCTTTTGAAGGTCTCCAAAACAGTGCAAGAAAGTAGAGTTTCAAATTTACAGAGGTAAGATAACCTCTCCTCCAATTGTCTTTTTGTGTTTAAACAATTTTAAATTATAAAAATAATATGAACTTTAGGGGAAAGACAAAAAAATAAAAATAATGTTAAGAAAGCCATCCATAAGCACACCACCCAGGGAGAACATTTTCCACGGGCTTCCCCCGTGTTAATGTATGATTGGTGTAAACAAAATTAGGACCATATTCAATACAATATTTTTTGTTATAGCTTTATGAGTATTTTCCTACATTGAGTACTCCACCAACTAAAAATATTGAGTCAAAGGTTATGGACTTCAGACACTTGATAGCTACAGTGTCAAATTATTTTCCAAAAAGACTGCACCAAATTACGTTCATATGAGGACACTTACCATAGCATTGAGGGCTATATTTTCCAACTTACAAAAACATGCATTTTATTATCGCTAGTGAGATGAAATATGTTTCAATATGTCTATTCATGTTTTCTATTTCTTCTTTAAATGGCTTATAGTGCCATTTGTCCCCTCCCATTCCCCCTTTCCACCTCATTGGAGTGTCCTGCTTTCTTTCTTGATAAACATATTAACCCTTTGACATATTTGTCAAATATTTTCCCCATTTCTTTGCTTTTCAGTATTATGTATATTGAAATAGGATTCCCCTGGGATGGTGTAAACAGTTAAGTGCTCAGCTCCTAATCTAAAGCTTGGCAGTTCGAATCCACCCAGCTGCACCTTAGAAGAAAGGCCTGGCTATTTACTTCTGAAAAATCACAGCCATTGAAAATTCTGTGGAGCATAGTTCTACTCTAACACACATGGGGTTGTCTTGAGTCAGAATCAACTCAACGGCAACTGGTTTTATTTTTGGTTATATTGAAATAAGAATGCTGATTTTTCTTTTATTACAAAAAATGACTTCTTTAGAATTTCTTTCATATCTTCTTTGTTTGTTTAGACTACAAATATGTTGTTGAAAATATAGAAAATACAGTTCTATGGAATAAAATGTAGTCATTTATCCCAGAACCTATAGGTGACCACAATTAACATTTTGGTATATCCCTCTCAGAGACACGTATTACAAACAAGTATGGGTATGTATTTACAAAACTGTGCATATGATATCATAGATTAAATACGTTTGCTAAATATGGATATATATGTGCATATATACATACATATGCCTACTTTTTAAAATTAACCTAATATGAGTTCATTCTTAAGTTATTAAATGCACTTTTTAAAACACCATGACTTTAAATTGCAACATAGATTTATTGAATTAATTTAGCCATTTCCTATTCACTGACCATTCAATTTGATTCCTTTTCTTTTTTTTAACATTGGTACCTTAAAGCAAAAAGTACTACAGTAGTAATTGAAATACACTCTCAAAAGTTGAACTATCTGATTAAAAGATAAAAAATATTTTAAAGGCCAGTAAACTGGTTGATTTCCAGATATTCTATATCTCTAGACCAATAATGTACAGAAAGTTCATCTTATCACAACTTCATTGGCAGACAGTATTAATTTTTTTTAAAAAATTAGAGTATAAAAGTCACTATCAAAATTAACTTCCTCCACTCTTTTACATCAATTTATTAAAGTGAGCACACTCGTTTCTACCTCCATTAATTGGTATGTTATAGAAAGAGCAGATCTTTGAATTAAACCAAGCTCAGCTTGAACATTGGTGTATTTACTCAGCTTCTCTGAACCTTAGTTTCTTCATCTGTAAGATCAAACTATCACTCCACCTTCTAACTAACCCTATCGTAATTAGTTTATGATAGGTTCTGCATAAATTTCCATTCCCTTTTATTTTTCAGATCTGTAGTTCTGAACAAGGTTGCTTAACATCTTCTGTAAATTCTTATTTTTTCCAACACTAGACAATCTAGTATTTCACTAGATAGCTTGATTAAAACTGTATTTCAGTCCTTATCCTTTCTACTCACTGCCACGTCTTCCATATGAGTGCTGTCACAGTAAGTGGCTGTGGACGACGCAGTCAGTTGCCAGAATGGAGAAGTGAAGAGAGAGCTAGAACCAGCAGAAGAAAACTAGCGTCCAGGTCTTCCCTACGTGGCTTTGGGTTAGTCCTTTTTGTTGAATGGATAGTTAATAAACTAATATTCACTCAAACTAATCGCACAGCTCAGCACCTTTTTTCTGGTTACATACTGGAATATATCCCAGTATGATTGTAGATTTTAATAATCTGCTTACCCTAAAACCAAAGGAAAGGCAAAGTATCTTGCCGTTAAGGATCTTACATAAAAAGGCATTGTCGTAGAGTTAGGAAATTTGTGTTAAGTTCTGGCTCTTTCAGTAAATTGCTTATATTACCTGGAGCAGGGCCCTTTCTTGTCCATGTCTCCATTTTCCAATAGTTAAGTGACATGAAGCTGGTCTTTATATTGTTATATACCTGGTATTATGTTACGGTGATTGTAGCCTTCTTGGAGTGCGTGTTTGTCCATTTTTGTCTATAAATTCATATTTTTCTATAAATTCAGATCTATGAATTCTATGATCTGAATTTCAGCTATTAAATACAGATAACCTCCCTATCAACTTTATATCCAACATCTTTCTTTCATAGAGAGCTTGTGAGGCAATTGATTTTATAGGCCAGTAAGCTTTCAGCACTGGAGATTTTAGGTTTCACTTGAAATGTTCCAACTTCTCTCTCCTGCACAGGAATAATAGGTTTGGCAAGGGATGTCTCATTCTTCCTGGAGGCTGTATTTTGAGGCAATTCAGCTTTTTTTCTTACATAAATCCTCTCCACCCTTTCCAGAGCAAAAAAAAAAAAATCCCTGGGGAAAATAAAAAGAAGGTGTATCCAGTCCTAGAGTACTGGATGAACTCCAGGGAACAATCATATTTTGCCTCTCTTTAATTCAGACTCTGAGAGAGATCCAACGTCCCTTCTCTGATTTCAACTACTGCTGGTCTGCACTCACTTTTAATTATAAGATGCATGTCCCACCGGTAGCTGCAGTTCAGCTCCAGGAAACAGGATGGAGAAGTCATAAGTCTGTGACTTTGGGGAAACTTTAAGAATCCCTTCTGTGAATCCCTCACCTAGGATTCACCTTACATCAGGGATCATGGGACTGAAGTAAGCTTTTCCAAGAGCCCTGTTCCCAGTCATACTCTTTGCTACCTTGCTCTGGCTTGCCCTTCCCCTTGATCCTAAGTATAAAAAATCAGTGTACATAAATATGGTTTATAAATTAAAAAAAAAAAAAAAACAGTTCCCCTATACTCATTCTCTGACTTGCTATGAGACCGTGTAGTAGTTACCTAGCCTCTCTGTTTTTTGATTCCCCACAACAAGGAAGGGTTGCCCAAGCCCTGTGGGATTTCTGAAGTCCTTCCTGGGGCTGACATTCTCAAACTCTCTGTACCCTTCTAGGGGAGATTACTCCCTTACTATGTAAATGCTTTGATAATAACTGTTCTGGCAGAAAACATCCCTTTACCACAAAATGCCACAGGAAACAAGGAAAGCTGCATTTAAAGACAGAAGAGAGTCAAAATGATCAGAAAAAAGAAAGCTCAAAGCCCTAGCTTGACCCAGGATAACTGACATGCCTACCATTGGCAGTTCAGATGTGACAAACCCTGATGCTTTTCAGAAGTGGGGAAGCAGCACCCACTGGCTGCTCTCCCAACATAAATATCACCACACCCAAAACCCATTTGGCGTTGAGTTGATTCCAACTCATAGCAACCCTCTGTAAGACAGAGTAGAACTGCCCCATAGGGTTTCCAAGTAGTGGCTGGTTGATTCAAACTGCTGACCTTTTGATTTGCAGCCTTAGCTCTTAACCAGTGCACCACCAGGCTGGTGTAATCTCCCCTCTGTGACAACAGGCCATGGGGTAAAGCATCTGTCTTTGGAAACCACTTCTATTCACTCTTAAGTGTAGGGGTATGGGTGGTCTATGGTCCAAAACATTATAAAGAAATAAAAATTAGCAACTTCCTGGTGTCATTTATGTCCCAGCTATCATGAGTACAGAAGAGAGGTGAGTTTAAATGTCATTAGAAAGCAAGACCTAGTGAGTAAGGCTTGCATGTGAATCTCAAGATTGTTTTCCAAAGGAGAAAACCAAATCCAACTTAAAGGATACCTGAAAATGTTGTGGCAAGAACCCCATGATCCCTTCTAACTTTAAAATATTCTTTATTTCTGTTTAAAAAACGAACAACAAAAAAAAAAAAACAGCTATTGGTGTGCCTATTCCGACTCACGGTGACCCCACGTTTGTCATAGGAGAACCATGCTCCATAGGGTTATCAATGGTTGATTTTTCAGGAGCAGATGGCAGGCCTTTCTTCCGAGGGGCCTCTGGGTAGACTCAAACCACCAACAACCTTTCAACTTCTCAGTTAGTAGCTGCGCGTGTTAACCATTTGCACAACCCAGAGGTCACCATGGGTCAAAACTGCCTCCACAGCAACTGGTTTTTATATTTCTGTTTAGAATAGTCTTATTGAGTATTTCTATGGGAAAAATCTTATTAAGAGGCAAAGAAGAATGAAATAGTTTGGGGTTATCTAATCAGTGCATTATCTTGCGTCTCATGTTTTACAGCTTATAGAAAGTCAATATCTCACCATTTTTTGGCTTTGTACATCCTGATTCTTCTGTTCCCTCCAGGAGTCAAACTCAACTGCGTTCTTCAACCCCCATCTAAGGTGTTACCTAGGTTTTATTGAGCACTAGTTGAGTGTCTGCTATGTAGCCAGAGTCATGCTCAGAACTGTGGAAGACTTCAGTCTCCTGTAGGCAGCCTCTCTCTCCTCTGTGTTCTCAACAATCCGGGGGACGCCTGTACCGTTGGAGATCTCATCTCATCGCTTTTTGATTCTGTTTTCATGACTCCTACACTAACATATGAACCCAAGGGCAAGACTGATGACCAACTCAGTCCTAATTTCCCTCCGTCTTCTACAGTATGCATAGTAGGCACTCAAATTCTGTTTGCCAGATGACTGTCCTGATTTGATCCATCCGGTAAGTCTGTGAAGCAGTCATCGCTTTATCCTAGGTTCTCAGATGGGGAAACCAGGTACTAGAGGGTTAAATGTTATGTGCAAGTTCACACATCAAGTATACTAATGACTGGAACTTGGAACCAGGTCTGCTGGCTCCAAACGGCAGGCTCTCCAGTGCCACACACATTGCCTTGTCACAGAAGAGATTATTCTCTCACATGCAGGCCCCAATAATGAGGAGAAATTCAGTTGCTGAGCAAATTGACTTCTTCATCTCATACTTGGCAAGGGGAAATGAGAGGTGCTGTCCTACAGATGACTCACATAGATATTCTTTCCCCTTTAGCAGCTTTTTCCCCCAAGTGTTGGTCTCCTAAGCTTCCTACTGTCGCAGACACAATGAAGTGACTTAACTCCAGCTCCCCGAGCCTGATTCACAGCTCGATTAAAAAGTGATGCAACCAAGTAGGTGTGCCTCTGTGACCGGGTGGTTAAGCCAGATCTTCTGGCCTTTGGAAGCTGCTGGTTTGATTTTGTAAGAAAACATTATCTGCGTCGATCTTTAACTGGACAAGTGTGCAACAGTTGTCAAAAAAAGAAAAAAAAAGTAACCAAGAAGTGTGCTGCATTTAAAAAATGCAGCCACTTTCCAGCAAACACTGAAGTTTACTTTTGGGTTGATGCATCCTTTGCTTAAAAGTAGGGGAAACTAAATACCGTAGTTTCCTAGTAACAATGAAGAAACCGTTTCCACCAAATGGAAACCAGTTGTGTTCAGTTGTGTTGTGTTCAAATCACAGGAATAAACGTGGCAAAGTCAGGCCTCATTATGAATAATCTGAAGACACACACACACAAACGCCAGTGAAATCAAATATAAAACCGAGAAATTATTTTTTAACTCAGTTGCTAAGTGAATGAATGAAGTGTTCATACTATACCCATTTTAATCAATTACTTATGCTCTCTTCTCTAATTAGTTTTTTTTTTTTAATTTACTCGATCTTATAATTGAGACAGATTCCCTGTAGATACCCTGTGGGGGTAAGGGATTTAAACTACAAGGTCAAATAGCTAAGTTGATGAACTTAAATGTGGTGTGCGTCGCATCTATGAGTAAGATTATTACCACATCAGGACACTGATGTTTGAGCATCTCTTTAAAAGACACATTCACTTTCTTTTCTCGCAACTCCTTCCTCCAATGGTTCACATTCTTACAATTTTTATTTAGCAACTATAATAAATTATTAGTCATGGTCAATAGCCAGAAGGCTGTTCAGATAAACTAAGACTCATGCATAATGCTCGAACATCACAACCTCCACTTTTTCTCTCTATTGTTACTCTAGAGAGAAACGAGTCAAAAATGCTTGTTGGTTTGTCTAATTAGGAGTATTGTCAAATTTGAGTTTTGCCTCCTCTCCCTTCCTAAATGAAGAGCCCAGAGAGAAAAATGAAAGTCAAGGCTTAAGTAAATAGTAGCTGGTTTAAAAATTAGTTGATTCTATTTTATTCTAAAATCAAATCATAGATCTATTGGAGTAGGTTAATGCTAAAAGGGGGATTAGAAATCTTTTAGACATGCTTATATTTATCCTCATACATACACTTGCACCCGTACACATTTCATTTCAAACATTAACCATGTCCTTTATTGTACATGGTCCTGCAACAGACCTAGAGAGGTACAAAAACTAGTACCTATCCTCACAGTTCCTAATGTGGTGAAGGAGAGGTACCTAATAAAACTGATATGTTTAGAAAGTCAGAATGAAATACACGTGAAATAGTAACTAAAATAAATGCTAAGTAAGTGTTGCATTACAAGTGACAGTTCTGTGGGAACACAGAAGAAAGAGCGATTAATTCCCCGTGAGGAGATAAGAAGTTGGGTCTTAAGCTCGAGAAAGACTTTGAAAAAAACCAAAAGAGGAAGAAGACAATGGCATAATCCAAAGGACAGAGACATGAAATTATGGACTCAGAACAACAAGATGGAGTTAGGTGAGCCTGGAGGGACATGAGACATGGGAGATGGAGAAGGAAAGATATGTTGGGTTCAGACTCTTCACTCAATACTTTAATCATTACTTTTCAATAGGACTATGATGGCTCAGCAGTCAGCAATCAATTAATTCAGTCACCAGGACAGGTTACTAATAAACACATGCGACATGGAGTGAGAAAGATATGTTGGAGTACGATGGTGATGGTCTTAAATTCTCTGTATCATTCCCATACTTAAGGTAACTTTAAGCTTCCAGAAGGCTTTATGATTTAACTATGGACTTTCCTGAAGATAAAGGTGTGGGCTAGATCATCTCTTATTTCCTATGACTTTATTTGTGAATTGTTTGGATTAAAAACGGAAAATGTTCATCTGAATTGAAAGGATATTAAAAAGACCGCAGACTTTTAGAGACTGCTTTCTGCCATTGCCATCACCAAAGATCAACGTCAGCTCCTCTTCTTCCTTTCATCCTCCCCAGGAAAGCATGCCAAGTCCACCCAACTGTCACAACAGCTTTTGCCCTCTGACCCTCAGCAAACAACTGCACAGGATGCCTTTTTAAACTGCTGGATGCAACATCCTTGTTTCTTTAAAGACTGACCTGCAGGGTTAATTAGAGAGTTAAACAGTCTGCCCATCTGGGGCTAACATTTACACTTAGACCCGTGAAGCAAAACGAGTCTTCCTAGCAGATCCTCAGTGTTGGTGGACTCTAACCCAGCAGGAGCTACCTATGTTTTC
Source organism: Dugong dugon (assembly GCA_030035585.1). Lineage (NCBI taxonomy): Eukaryota > Metazoa > Chordata > Mammalia > Sirenia > Dugongidae > Dugong > Dugong dugon. The sequence goes on from CM057466.1 coordinate 25,953,330, forward strand.
AGGATAATTTTAGAAATTCAACCACAAGGACCTAGTTCTTCATCATTACTCTTGAATAGGACTATAACTCTTAGCAGTTAGCGGTCAATTAAACGTTTGCTCATAATCTTTTTTCCATTATTTCTTAGGACTATAAATGGATAGGAGCCCTGGTGGCACAGAGGTTAAATGCTGGGCTGCTAACTGAAAAGCCAGCGGTTCAAACCTACCAGCTGCTCCTCAGGAGAAAGATGTGACAGTCTGCTTCTGTAAAGATTTACAGCCTTGGAAACTCTATGGGGCAGTTCTACTCTGTCCTATAGGGTCAGTATGAGTCAGAATTGACTCAATGGCAACAAGTTTTATAAGTGGACACACTCATAACGATAGTGCCACCTTCTCTTCTTGCACCCTTGCAAGGACAAGGAAGGGAGGGAGGGCTCTGTCACCGTTCAGGAGGGAAATGTGTTAGTCCAAAGAAAAGGGATGAAAGAGAATGCCTGCCTTATTATGATGACAGTATGAGTGATAATTTGAAGCAGTGTTAAAAACAGCACTAAAGAATCAATTCAGTAAAAGACTTTAGAGATCATAAAACCAAAATTTTCGTTTTGCTGTTGTTCGGTGCCGTCGAGTCTGTTCTGACTCATAGCAACCCCATGTAGAACAGAACAAAACACTGCCTGGTCCTGCACCATCCTCACAATCACTGTTATGCTTGAGCCCATGGTTGCAGCCAATGGGTCTTCCTCTTTTTTGTGGACCCTCTACTTTACCAACCATGATGCCCTTCTTCAGGAACCGGACTTTCTTGATGCCATGTCCAAAGTATGGAAGACAAAGTCTCACCATCCTTGCTTCTAATGAGCATTATGGCCGTACATCTTCCAAGATAGATTTGTTCATTCTTTTAGATGGACAATATGAAACCAAAGATGGTGAATGTGTGTCCCAATGCTTTGCAACTATTTTATGAGTGTAAAAGGCTCTCCTCATCTTATTCTTAGTATTGTGTTTCATATTTAAATTAATTACATTCCTTATTGTATTTAACTATTAGAAATGCACATGCTTATATATGTGCCCGTGGCTTGTATTCCAAAGGTATTAGAACTGCATCTCAGACCTCCCCAGTCAGCTGACTCAAGTTCTGCTTAAACACCTATTAAGATTTTGTCACCAGGAGAGGTTATCTAATAAACACATGAAAATATTAATAAATAGTAACCACTGTTTCTCTCTGGTGAGAAGGTTTTCAACTCTAAGCCTGGGCCTCAGAAAGGGTATAGAAAAATGTATGAATTAAATGAGAGAGGGAAGATTCAAGATCTGCAAGAAATAATAACAATGTGCTTCAGCCACTCGAAGACATATAGTGGATGCCCAGGCATATTGGAAAGTACCTTAGAGAAGACTGGAAGTAAAGAGAACAGATAGTAGGAACCTTTAGAAAGATAAAACTGAGTGAAAACAAGGGAAGGATAAAAGAGGCCCATTAAGATCTAGGTAGTTGTGTAGAAGATAGTTTTACCTCACACTGAAAGGGTAGAACCCAGAATCTAGGAAGAGAAGTAGCGTTCTCTGAGCTTGGAGTGAAATAAAGGGAAAGGGCACTAATAGGGAGAAAAAATTTGAAGTTGTAAAAAACTTATCACCCCGTTAAACTAAATCAAGTGGACACCCCCCCCCAGAAAACTAAACTCATTGCCATCGAGTTGATTCCGACTCATAGCGACCCTATAGGACAGAGTAGAACTGCCCCATAGAGTTTCCAAGGGGTAGCTGGTGGATTCAAACTGCCAACCCTTTGGTTAGTAGTTGAGCTCTTAACCACTGTGCCACCAGGGCTCCTCAAGTGGACACAGTGCACCACAAATGTCTTCCCTATACATAGTTCAAGGAGCTCTGGTGGTGTAGTGCTTAAGCACTTGGCTGCAAACCAAAAGGTCAGTGATTCAAACCTACCAGCCTCTCCACGGGAGAAACATGTGGCAGTGGGCTTCCGTAAAGATTACAGCCCTGGAAACATTATGGGCAGTTCTACTCTGTCCTGTAGGGTCGCTATGAGTCTGAACCGACCGATGGCAACAGGTTAGGAAGTAATCACTATTCTGATTCTATCAACGATTAGTTTTGCTTGTTCTTGAACTTCGTATCAATGGAGTCATACAGTATCTTCTGTGTCTGGTTTATTTCACTCAACAACATTATGTCTATGAGATTCAACCATGTAATCAAATGTTGTTCATTCTTTTTTATTGCTGTTTAATATTTCACTGTGTAAGTATACCACAATTTATTTATTCACTTACTGTTTAAGGGCATTTGTTTCCAGATTGGGTCTATTAGGAATAAAGCTACTATGAACATTCTTACACATGTTTATTGGTGGATGTAAGCACTCATTCCAGTGGGTATATCCAGGAGGGAAATTGCCGGGTCATAGGGTATATGAGGGGCCCTGGTGGTGCAGTGGTTAAGAGCTTGGCTGCTAACCAAAAGGACCGGAGTTTGAACGTACCAGCCACTCCTTGGAAATGCTATGGGGCAGTTCTATAGGGTCTCTATGAGCTGGAATCGACTCAATGGGAAAGGTTTTTTTTTTTTTTTTTTTTTTTTTAATTAGTAGTTAACAAACCCATGGATGGCACAAACAGTTAAGTGCTCGGGTTTCTAACCAAAAGGTTGGCAGTTTAAATCCACCCAGAAGTGCCTCAGAAGAAAGGGGGTCTGGCGATCTACTTCTGAAAAATCACAGCCATTGAAAATCCTATGGAATGCAATTCCACTCTGAAACACGTGGGGTTGCCATGAGTTGGAACTGACTTCACAGCAACTGATTTAAGTTTTATTTTTGCTGCTGTTGTTCTTTTATACATAGTTTATAACTCGACCTCCTTGCCGCAGAAAAGATTTGCACCCAAAACCGCCAACTGTGTACCTGGGTCTTGAGGCTATATTTGATAACAGTAACTACCATCTGAACAGCACTTCAAAACAACATAGGATTCCTGGTGGCACAGTGGTTAAGTGCTCAGTTGCTAACTGAAAGGTCAGCAGTTCGAACCCACCAGCTGCTCTGCGGGAGAAAGATGTGGCAGTCTGCTTCCATAAAGATTTACAGCCTTGGGAACCCTATGGGGCCAGTTCTACTCTGTCCTATAGAGTCCCTATGAGTTGGAATTGCCTCGATGGCAATGGGTTTTGGGTTTCACAATAACAGACTGACTTGCTATATCTCATCCTATTTTTGAAAGCATTTTGTATTTGGCTTGGAGAACGGTGGCTTAGCGTCAAAAGATTCAGTGCAAACTCCAGGTTCTAGAACTTAATGGGTCTGTGGCCTGGGGAAGACATGAGACTGTTTGTACATTTATGAAAGGGGGATACCACCATCTATACCACCTCACTTCAAAGGTACCTATGAGGGTTATGAAATGAGATGTGTTTTATAAACTATAAGCCACAAATCAAACCCACTGCAATTGAGTCGATTCTGACTCCGAGGCTGTAAATCTCTACGGAAGCAGACTGCTGCATCTTTCTCCCGTGGAGCTGCTGGTGGTTTCGAACCGCCGACCTTTCAGTTTGCAGTCATCACTTTACCCCCTGTGCCACCAGGGCTCCTATAAACTATAAAGTGGCAGGTAAACATCTAAGAGAGAAAAATTATCAACCGTATATTGAGACTGCCAAACCAGTGACGTGTATAATAGCTGTGTTCTCATCACCCCACTCCTCACACGCGTACACAATTTCCTCCACATTTTATCTTCAGCTATCTCAACTTGGGGATCATCCGCTCATGAAAGAATCTGGTCGCAGTGACGGATGGCTCTGAAGGCATCGCTACATCTACCATTGTGCTTTTTTTTAACCTTCTGCCAAGTATGAAACTGTGTTTTAAAGGAAATGCTAACAAAGAAAGCAAATTTTTCTTTAGACAAACTGCAAAACATGAAGCACCTAGTCATGTATTAAATGGTTTGCTTTTTCATTTTCAGTGATTATTTTTCTGATCTTCAGGGGACACACACCGGATGAATCTGTATTGTCTTACCTCCTAAGGGAGTTAAATTGTCCTTTTCTTACATGTAGGTAATTATGGAGTTAAAGGCCAGACTGTTTGGGTGATTAGATCTGATGACCTTTTACGGTTGCGCCCAACCCTAGGATTTCTATGATTAAAAAAAAAATAAAAATCACACACAATATAATTGAATTAGTAAAAAAGTCACAGCTGGAGAAGATGCCTACACACTATTTTCATGTCACTTAATATTTATGTTTCATGGTTTAATGTCTAGAAAATTATTTCTAGTGTCTGGTAAATAAGGAACAAAGTAGTCTAAAAAAATACCCGGCAGCCTTTCGTTGTTTTTTAACTCTCCAAGGAACAGGCTTCTGGATTTTGAGTCATGGTCTGCTAATAGGAAAAAGATTTTGGCTTGGCAGCTTACCCTTTGTGTCTGAATTAAATAGATGTGTACAAAATTAATAAAGGCATATTCAGAGAGATCCCTCACAGAGCCCATCAACCTTACTAAACACAGCTTCACTTCATAATGGTGTCTTGGAGCCATACCGGCCTGCAGCTGTCTGAAAGATTTACTGTTTAAGGACTTTGACCTAAAATAAGATTTACAAGGGAAATTTCTGAGGAGTAAAATAAATGCAAGAATGAGAATAACTCAAAGGGAATGAGTCTGACACAATCAGAAGGGATTGAAAAAAAAATATAGTAAATGTCTTACTTGGTATAGTAGAAGTTTCTTTTTGCAGATGCAAACATTGTAGGGGAAAAGTGAATACAAAACAATTGCATCAAGATCAAGATAACTTTGAGAGTGATTGCTTCATATCCTGGTGACTTAAGCTTCCCAGAGAAAGAAGAAAAGAAAAAAATCTTTACCACTGGTCTTCCTTTGGAAATCTTTTCACTGATTTATCGATTGTGAAGGAGGGGCGCAGAGTAAAAGAGAGACCTCTTTCTCTTCTTTCTCTAAGGGGCCTTGATGTTTGAGGGTACAGCTGCCTTCAGATGCTCAGATAAAAGCCACTAAGTGCAAAGCAGTAGTATTATCTACTTATTACCCCCACTTATCTGCTTATTCCTTCCTTGAAGTCCTACTTCTGTCTGCAATATCAATCACTTCTCCGGCAGCTTGTCTCACTACAAAGGGACGATTTGATCCCCTGCTTAGCCCTGCAGAAGCAGCAGACTTGTGCAAGACTAATTCATTACAACACCAAGGCTACAGTATGAGATTATCTGGGAGGCGGGGGTGGCATGTTATTAGAACACAATTACTGAAAATGGGGCCGAAATTCAATCTACCTTCCCATCAAACATGATACAGTCTAGGCACTAAACTCGGTATTGGGGTAAGCACCAAACACATTACCAAAAAAGCCTTGATACTTTTTCCAAATAAATATGAGCTACAGTTGGGCAGAAGCCCTGGTGGTGCAGTGGTTAAGTACTCAGCTGCTAACAGAAAGGTCGGCGGTTCAAATCCACCAGTTGCTCTGTGGGAGAAAGATGTGGCAGTCTGCTTCTGTAAAGATCACAGCCTTGGAAACCCTATGGGGCAGTTCTACTCTGTCATATAGGATCGTTATGAGTCAGAATCAACTCAACTCAACGGGTTTGGTTTTTGGGTTTGGACAGTTGGGCAAGGAGTCCCTGGGTGGTATAAACAGTTCACACATTTGGCTACTAACCCAAAGGTTGGAGGTTTGAGTTCACCCAGAGGTGCCTCAGAAGAAAGGTCTGGTGATCTATTTCTGAAAAAAATCTCACATTGAAAACCCTATAGGGCACCCTTCTACTCTGACACACATGGGCTTTCCATGAGTCGGGGTTGTTACAGTTGAGCAAGACGGCAGTGTGAGAACAACCATCTCCTACTACCCTAAAAATGTTGGTAGTCTCAAGCCGGTATGTACTGATTGGTAAAATACAGAGTAGGTTTCAAAAGATATTATATAAGTACTTCCAAAAACCCAAAAAAAAACCCACTCCTGTCAAGACAATTCTAACTCATAGAGACCCTATAGGACGGAGTGGAACTGACCCATAGGGTTTCCAAGACTGTAAATCTTTAGGGAAGCATATTGCCACATCTTTCTGCTGGGAAGTGACTGGTGGGTTTGAATCGCAGACCTTTCGGTTAGCGGCCAAGCACTTAACCACTGTGCCACCAGGGCTCCTTTATAAGTATTTAGGAACTATTTAAAAGAAAGCATAATAATATAGTAGAAACAATCAAGAAACAGGGATTCTGGGCTGGCTCCTTCACTAACCGGTTGTACAATCTATAACTTGTCACTTGATTTCTCTGAGCTTCAGCGTTCTCTTTGGTAAACGAAGAAGCAGTGATTAGACGATCTCGAAAGTCATTTCCAGCACTGACATTCTAAGTCAGTGAGTACGGTACTAGGTTAGGACGAAAAACTAGGGTAAGCTGGCTTTCTGTTAAATTCAAAACAGGTTTTCCCCTTGGGAAGCTCTACATAAAACTGTGGGCCAGGGACAAGAAGCATATTAACAGAGTATATCTGTATGAACCCCTAGACTCGTTATAATGGTTTGTTTATTTAACTGTCTTCATTAGCTGCTTTTAGTACATCAAAGGATTGTTTCCAAACCTTACAGTTAGCCATGTAAACAAAAGCACAATTTATCACTTTGCCATGCTCAACAAACAAAGTTCCTGATAGGCAATCAAATGCGACTGAGGATAATAGCCCGGGTAAAACCATTAGGTTAGGCATACAAATATTAAATAGGGTCCTATACGTAAAGAAGTTTTGCCACATTTTAGGGAGAAATGAAATCAATCAGTGAATTTGCTGCATGTTGATGCAAACTGCCTACTAAGGGAGATTAACAGATACTGCCCCAGCTTTTTCTGTTTTTGAACAAGAACTAAGCTCTCAAACAGATAACCAAGCAATCAACCAAACAAACTTGATTCAATCATATGTTGTATTGATACTATGGAGTATGCCCATGTCTTCAACTCAGAAGATCTAAAAATATTTCATAACCAATGCTGGAAATAACTCCCACAGTCAGTGTTTTCTCTCAGCTTTATTATAAATATCACCGAGATGTTGAGTAACGTAAAACAATGTGAAAGAGAACACATTTTTTGAGAACCTACTCTTTTAACATTAGTATGCCTTTTACTTGGTCATAATACTAAGCTGTACACTCCTGAAGGTAAGTGGCTCTTAATGACATTGAATTACACCAAAAATCCAAGGAGATAATGCACTTAGAATGGCATTAGATGTCACTGCATGTTGTTGTGACCATCAAGGGCAATCATGAATATAAACAACTGTTTTAAACTGCAAAGTGTTACTCAAAAGTTAGATATTTTATTTATTCATTTATTTGTTTTTCATGAGTAGTATCATTTCCTAAGTCCTTACAGAAATTAGCTTGGATTCATTCAAATGAAAAGCTCTGACATATTCCATGATTTATATAGTGGAAATGAACGATTAATTTCAAGAGAAAACTTGCAATGCTAAACGTTTTGTCCTGCCTAACAATCTGTACAGATAAACTGAGATTAGCCTTCTCAGATTTGTATCAACGCAGAGCGGAAAAAAAAAAAAGTTCTTCAAAAGGTAAAAAGAACTACCTTCTAGGCATGATACTTTTTGATAATTCCCCAAATATGTGAACATCTATGGCTTAATTCCATTATAGATTCCTTACTAGATGTCAAAGGAGCATTTTAAACTAATAGTTACACATTCCAGATGAGCAACAAAGCAATAGATACTATGTTGGGATGGCAAAGGAAAAAAAAAAAATCCAACAAGGGTAGACAAAGAAGTGTTGGTGGGACTGTGTCCAGTTTCAAAACACATATCGAGAGAATCTCAGGGTAAAATTAACCTGATTTTAAATTAACAGGGAATGTTAAAGACGAATTTTGTGTGGCCTCTCTTAGGTTCTATGGAGAATAGAGTGTACACCACTTTTATTAAGGGGGCTAATGATTTAGTTAAAGAGATGTGTCCACTATATCCCCAAAGAACTCAACACACATTTGCTGAGCACTAACCGGTGTCAGGCTCTGTGATGTGTCTTACAACAAAGAAAAATATGATTCCTGCTTTCATGGAGTTTGAGCCAGGCTGGTGAACAATCTGGGCTGATTTATGAATCAGTCTGTTACTCATTCTTGGAATATAATCAACAGTGAAAATTTTCATCCTTTTTTTTTGTTTGGAAATAACCAAACATCCATTCAGCACTGACAAATTTAGTGTATAAAGTGATTGATCAGATTGTGTAGGACAATTTGAGTTCAGGAAAAAACAACAACAAGAAAAGACAGGGCATTAAAACAATGACACATTTTTAGGCTCTTGATTTTATCTTATCATTGAAGGTGAGAGTCAAGGAGAAGTTCCAGCAAAGGTCACAGAAAGGCCTGCATGGCCTATGGTGGCCCCTCTAAAGGACAGCATGTTTGTGAATGTCTAAATAATCCGTTCCCATCAAGCTGATTCCCAATCAGAGTGACCCTGTAGGACAGAGTAAAACTGCCCCTACATTTTCTAAGGCTGTAATCTTTCGGGAAGCAGACTGCCACATCTTTCTCCCATGGAGTGGCTGGTGAGTTCGAACCACTGACCTTTCATTTAACAGCTGATCACTTTAACCACTTCACCACCAGGGCTATGTCTAAATAGATACAATTATTTAAAAAGTTTTATTTCTCTAATGATGTATCTTTTATAGGGTACATAAACATCTATGATGTATTTATTATAATCATGTGTTTGCTAAGGGACCATATCAATTTTATTAATCTGATTAGTAATTTTAAACAAATTATTAAGTTTCAAATGAATACTTATAAATGGAAGAATACCAAGGAAGGATTAAATGTAGTACCTACATCCACTGGGATTACTACCTATAATTCAAGCAGAGGGTAGAACTGGCTTGTCAGACATAAATACACACATAAATAACAACATCTATTAGGTTGGTTTACCATCCAATATTCTACAATATCCCTAGGGACTGACTAGGGATAACACTTAATGAAATAAAAGTTTACTTTACTTTTTACCTAAAATAAATGTCTACTCTGTTATTCAACTTGATCATTACATAGAATCAAAATTCTGAAGGATGGTAGAACTTACAGTGCCTTAACACGAAACATTAAAGAAATGCATACATGCACAGAGTCAGAGAACAGCAATGGTGAGCCTTTAGTGAGCACTTCTTCAGACTAGGCATGATTCTCAGTGCTTTATATGTGTGATCTGATTTAATACTTACATCAGTCTATGGAGCCCTGGTGGTGCAGAGGTTAAGAGCTCGGCTGCTAACCAAAAATTCGGCAGTACAAATCCACCAGTTGCTCACTGGAAACCCTGTGGGGCAGTTCTACTCTGTCCTATAGGGTCGCTGTGAGCCAGAATCGACTCAACCGCGACGGGTTTGGTTTTGTTGATTTTCAGTCTATGAAGGAGGTACCATTATACTCTACATTTCACACCTGGGAAAAATGAAGCATAATCCAAAACCAAACCCAGTGCCATCAATTGATTCCAACTCATAGCGACCCTATAAGACAGAGGAGAGCTGACCCATAGGGTTTCCAAGGATGTCGTTTTTAAGGAAGCCGACTGCCACTTCGTTCTCCCAGGGAGCGGCTGATGGGTTTGAACCTTTGGGTTAACAGCAGAGTGCTTAACCTCTGTGCCACCAAGGCTCCTTAAAATGAAGCACAGGGAGGTTAAATAACTTGTCCAATATCACAAAACTGGTAATAGTGGACCTGGACTTTGAACAGGGCCTCTGTGCCAGATTCACTTGCTTTTTTGCTACCTTGGAATGAAGCTTCTCTGGCCAGCTCTACGCTCATATGTGAAGTTATACCTATGCATTGTCTTCTTTCTTTTAATTCACGTCTGTGCTTTATCCATTCACACACATGAAACTGTACATCAACTGTTTACTGTGGTATCTGCAGACTACCGCCAAATAAGTTTTCAGCGCATGCTCCTTTAACAGCCTAACGACGGCAAGTCAACTCCTAATGCACAGTTGTTGATGTTGTTATGTGGCATCGAGTCAGTTCCGACTCATAGCAACTCTATAGGACAGGGTAGAACTACCCCACAGGGTTTCCAAGCAGCAGCTGGTGGATTCGAACCAACGACCTTTTGGTTAGCAGCTGAGCTTGCCACCACTGCACCATCAGGGCTCCGTATGAGTCATTACCACTCAGAGAACTCAAGCCTAGAGAAGGTTAGTTACCCGTAAACCCACAGTATTTCAATACCAAACTCAAACGTTCTTAGCCCTTAAAATAAATCTCTAATAATAAAATGCTACCTAATTTGGCTTATACGTTGGCGTGCAACATGAGATTTCACTTTTGAGGTTACTCTAGGAAAAGATGAGTAGAAGTTCTCTAGCTGATTTTGTAAGTGAAGAAACTAAAGACGGGTAGTGTCATGTGTCAGGTGACACTGAGAAATGGTGTAGAAATGGTGGCCAGAAGCTAGGCTCGCAAACTTCCAAGGCAGTGTCCTCTTCTCCAAACAAGGCCAGCCATAGGGCTGTGTGGATCTGAACTTTCTCTCCTCTTATAACTCAGTCATAAATCAAGAGCTTGTTTCCATTGCCTATCTAGCGATTTTGCCAGACTCTACACAGCAAAAATTGACACTCATCTACTCCTTACCTCAGCCTCTTGATAGATGAGTTTGGCAGGTTTCATCACATTTTTACCAAAGAGGAAAACGAAATTAAAACCAAATGCCAAACTTCAAATAGCTCTGGGAATTTCTTTAAAAACAAAACCAGCAACAAAAATGTCTATTTCTTCCTTTGACATTCAGACTCCCTCCACTTCGAGAAAGAAGAAATTCAATTTCCATAACACTATGAGTAGCCTCCCATTTCCACTGCAGAAATTGAGAGAGACACACAGTTTTACTCCCCACCCCCTCAAGTGAATTCAAATAACAAACTCTCTCCATTTAGTTAGGAGCTACACATAATCAGAATAATAAGATGTGACATGAGTCATTACCACTCAGGTTTTTTTTGTAGGACTGGATGAGCAACTGGGCCAGAAAAGGAAAAAAAAATCCGCTTACACTTCACCTCAGTTATTGTCTAAGACAGTATTATACACCCAAGGAGACATTTTAAAGTATGTCCTCCATAATTATTAATATCTCAGCAAGGACTAGCAACATTTTGTACGTTCATACGAAGGTTATATGGCAAGATTTGTGTCAACCCATAGCTTATGCCTTTTGCTTCACATTTTCTTTATTAAAAGCCAGCAAAAACAACATATATTTAGCATTTTGATAAAATCACCCCTAGGCTGCAGGCTGAAGGATAGAAGGAGGTGTGTGGTAAGGAGAAAAGCTGACATCAAGAGAATTTAATTCCTGTCACCCCAGAGAACAAATCCCACTCTGAAACATACCTTCTCTTTGAAAGCAAGCAAAGCAACTACCACCCTAATTGCTTTGGTTTGTGTCGTTTCAAAGTGAGGAAGGTTGGTTTGAGTGTAACTTCTTTTTCTTTTTTCAACCAAAGAAGAGACTTTGTGTGCAACATTCACAACTCCGGTTTTTTTGGGTTTTTTTTTTTTTTTAAATAACGTGATTTATGCTTCTTTTAGGGAGGTTTGTTTCAGAAGAAATCTGAATGAGAAGACAGTCTGTAGCAAGACATTCCAATGAACTGGTTAGGCAAGTGATTGTTCGGAAGGAACGCTGCCTCCAGGGCTTGTGAAGAAGAAACAGGCAGAAGGAGTGGGAGAATAAAAGACGGACTCAGTTACTTCTCCTTTCACCAGCTCCAGACAGTATTCATAATTGTGACTAATCTTAATTGGTGCAATCCCCTACCACCCACCTGCCTCCACCAAAAGCACCGATTAGGAAGCATTCGTTTTATCGGATATAAAAACGTTGATTTGTGCGGAGTTTTGCACTCCCTCACCCCCATCACCGTCTCCCAAGAGAACAGAAAGAAGAAAGCAGAGAGACATAATCACAAACTATATTCCATGCCTTGCTGCTAATATTTAACACAGGACTTATTATACAGTAAATCCTGCGAAAGCCGGAAACTGTGTAAGGTGGAAGCCTGTCAGAGAAGGAAAACCCAAATATTTTCCACTGAAATGAGTGATAGAAAAGGGGTAAGACCGCACCCTGTCAAAGGGGGAAAACCTGTGAGACGCCGAAAAACAAGGCAATCCCCTCGAGTTCCGAGTTCCGGCTCTCACGGGTTTCACTGCACAATGTTTCAAACAGGGCACATTGATCGATACATGCTTTCACCAAATACTTCTTAAAAATGTGTTTTCATGTGCTACATATCCATCATAGCCACACTGAGACACAGCCTTAGCAAGATGGAACTCAAGAGTAAAGGATTGGTGATTTATCCATTGCAGAGCATGAGAGAACCTAATAATCATGTAGCTCAACTCCATGCTTTTATGGATAAGGAGTCTAAGACCCAGAAAGAAGAAGCTATTTGTCCATCAACAGAAAGCCAACTGGTAGAAGCATGAGGCCTAGAAGCCAAAGCCTTATTCCGGGCCCAGTGTTTCTCACCCAACTTCACCATGACTAAAACATTGAGTGCCTTTCAAAATGCAAGGGGCTAGTAAATTTATAAGGCCCAAAGTGAGAACCCTTAGTTTCCTTTTTGGGGTAAAAAGGACCTTGGTGCATTACCTGTTGAACTTGAAGAAAATAACCAATACTGGGAATAAATGTATCCCGGTATGTTGATACCATGATACATTTGCTTCCCAGTGTCAATTATTCACAAAATAGATTGTTTTTCCTCCTCTATTATCTTTCTCCTATTAAATTAAACTCAAGCAGCTAAGCTGTCCCTTTTTCTAAACAGACTTGTTGTTTTTTGTAAAGCAGATAAAACATCTAAAGGCTGGCTATCTTGGTGAGGTGGGACGCAGGCTACATCTATTTAATTCTGTAGCAGAGATAGTTTGTACGATTTCCTTCATCTAGGGTAGACAACATCACGAAATCCATAATGCGCCGACAAAGCTCAGGTTATAGAAAGATCATCTGATACCCACCCAGACATCTAAAAGAGAGGGCTATTTTTTAAAAAGCCACATTTTATAAGGTCACCTAGTTTTAATATAAAAGAAAGCAAGGAGAAACCTCCATTGGAAGAAAGTGTACTCAATCCCAAATCAAATCGTATGGGTTTTATTTCTACTTCAGTTTCTGATTCATTATCCTGTACCACAGAGCTACAAAAAGGAGATGTTAAAGTACCTGTTCTCTTTCTGTGTCTTTCATAGGGTGTGGCAAGAAATGGCTTGAATAATATCCATTAAGAGCTCTCAGCTTCTTGGGAAGATATTAAGTAAACACAATGAAGTAAGAACTTTTTTTTTTAATCTGTAAGTGAATTATGTATCTTTTCTAAGCACAAAGAATAACTTTAATAGACAAAAGAGACCAGACTTCAGCTCATATAACTGCACATATGAACCTATTTCCAGAAACAAAGTGGAGAGTCCAAGGAACATCTTCAAAATAGCTCAGTGAGAGATTTATATTGCACAGTCTAAAAGCGTGACTCATTTTTTGCTTAGTTATTTGTTTTTATTTTTTTATTTATTTTTTACCTTTTGTAGATATCCTGATGAAGACTACCACAATTCTTCTAATTAAAAGTCACCAATCCAGCTCCTGGTTTGGTCAGCCTTGGTTTATGTCCCTATTTCAGCATTTTATCACCGTGGGTCTGAGCTCTAGTTAGAGGGCTGCACATCTGCATCCCTCACTAGATGGTAAACTAAAGGAACTCTTGCTTTTATCTTTGTTTCTACTCAAGAACTGGCACTCAGTATATTCTGAATAAATGTTGGAGGAGAAGATACAGACAGTGCAGGGCCTTATCTGAAAGAACAGCCCGCCAGAGAGACGTAATCATAGCCCAACACACCTACCTCTCTTGACAATAACCACTTCTCTTTGTAGAGTTTGAGAACAGAAGCCTGTGCAGGCACCTCCATAATTCCAGCCCCCCATCCTCTAGTAGAAGCCCTGGTGGCACAGTGGTTAAAAGCTCGGTTGCTAAACAAAAGGTCAGCAGTTGGAATCCACCAGCCACTCCTTGGAAGCCTTATGGGGTGGTTCTACTCTGTTATATAGGGTTCTCTACGCTATGAGTCAGAATCTACTCAACGGCAACGGGTATTTTTTTATCCTCTAACAATACTCTCTGTGTACTATAATCAATTCAGCAAAGCCACCAGGTGAGCATGTATTACTATTCTCCTGACTTGACTGTTTGTCTATTCCCATACTCCTTCTCTTGCCTGATTGGTTCCAACCAAACCTACCTGCTTCCGCCACTTACCCGATCCCCTTTACCCAATTTACCAAATTCACATCTATACTAAAGTGAAGAGTCTTAAAACGACAGTCCACATACATGTTCTGTGTGACTGGGTACTTGAACAAATAATAAAAATGTGAATTACTCTGGAGGAGGCTGGCACTGTCCAGTTCTCTCCATGCATCACCGCCTCCTGTTCTCTCACAGGAGAGCTTCACATTTAAGCTGGCAGCTGGCTCCCTCACTAACTTCAATAATTCTCTCTACCTAGTCTAAGCTCTCGCCTTTCCTTTCCCAGGAGCCCTGGTGGCCCGGTGGTTAAGAGCTTGGCTGCTAACCAAATGGTTGGCGGTTTGAATCCACCAGTCACTCCTTGGAAACCCTATGGGGCAGCTCTATTCTGTCCTATGGGGTCACGATGAGTCGGAAATGACTTGATGGCAATGGGCTTGGTTTTTGGTCTTTTCTTTCACGTGGACAAGTTATTATTCCCTGAGATCTCAAACATAATAATCAGAATTCCTGCTCAATTTTACTTAAACTCCTCTGGTGCTTAGCACTTTCTCTCTTGATCAGCATTGCCTGTCTGTGCTTCCCTTCCCATAATACACTGGGAGGTGCTTGGGAGCAGAATTTACTCTTTGTTTATTCATGAGTTCCAAGATTGCCTCAAGTATAGTAGGCATCCAGTGTTAGCGGGATACAGGGCCAGTGAGCTGCTTCTTGCCAAGACGTACGGGATATTCATATAGCGTATTATGTGAATAACGTCCCTAAAGTTATGCAGCCTAGCAGTCACTGCTGGCTAACTGAACTCTGGTCTGTTGCTTAGCGATACTACCTATTTCTTGTCTTGTCTGTTTATCTCTCGATATTTAATCAACAAATATTTTCCTGAGTGCCATCCTTTACAGTAATGTTCAGTGACTTCATCTGGGTCTCTTCTATCAACTCTAACTTGCAAGCAGTGATAGACTCAGCTCTTTCATTTAAACTTTGGACTCCTAGTGGAGTGTCCTGCACTTACTAGATCATCAGTACATACTTGTTGAATTGACAAGAACACAAGCTTGAAAGTTCAGTGTTTTTGCCAGGCAAGAGATTTTTATAAACCACTCCTACAATTAAAAGAAATTCAGGTATGAGAACTTGTTTAACAACATCTTCCTGATGAAGGTACGTGTAGCCAACCACTATATAAAAATATGTATTTAATTACTTCTAAAGTATTACATGAAAGATGCCCTGGTGGTGCAGTGGTTAAGCACTTGGCTGCTAACCAAAAGGTCAGAGGTTCGAACCCACCAGTTGCTCCATAGGAGGAAGACGTGGCAGTCTGCTTCTGTAAAAATATACAGCTTTGGAAACCCTATGGGGCAGTTCTACTCTGTCACACTGGTTTGCTATGAGTCAGAATCAACTTGATGGCAACGAGTTTGTTTTTGGCTTAAAGTATTACAGTCTATCTTCCTTATTTTCTAGATGCCATAACCCAGCAGATGACCCTTCCACGTTTTAAGATGAAGCATAGCTAGAAATATCTATTTTAGAGAAGAGACTGGTCTAGAAGTTTCCCCTCTGCCATTACAACTGGGTACTCTTGAGCAAATCACTTCCCATCCCAAGACTGAGGTTCTCTACCTGTTAAAAAATACATAACCAACCAGTGGCAGTCGAGATGATTCTGACTCAAGGCACTCTCTTGTGTGTCAGAGTATAACTATGCTCCACAGGTTTTCAGTGGCTGGTTTTTCAGAAATAGATTGCCAGGCCTTTCTTCCAAGGCACCTCTAGGTGGACTCAAACCTAGAACCTTTCAGTTTGCAGGTGAGCATGTTAAACTGTTAACTGTTTGCATCACCCACACTGTGCTGCTAACCAAAAGGTTAGAGGTTTTGAGTTCATGAAGAGGTGACTTGGAAGAAAGGCCTGGCAATCTACTTCCCTCTCTCTCTCTCTCTCTATATATATATATATATATTTTTAAATCATTGGATTATACCAGTGGTTCTCAAACTTTAACATGCAGAACTTCCTGGTGGGCTTGTTGAATGACTGCTGCCCTCCCCACCTGTCCAAGTTTCTGATTCTGCAGATCCAAGGTGGTGTTAAATATTTGCATTTCTTCTTTTTTTAAATTTTTTTCCCATACAAAAATTTATACATACATTTTTATGTGACTCTAATTGCTCTCCCCATACTGTGACAGCACACTCCTCCTTTCCACCTCTGGTTCCCCATGTCCATTCTACTAGCTCCCAACCCTCTCTGCCTTCCTATCTCACCTCTGGACAGCAGCTGCCCATTTAGTCTCTTGTATCTACTTGAGCTAAGAGGCACACTCCTCACAAGTATCACTTTAGGTCCCACAGTCCAGTCCAATCCCTGTCTGAAGAGTTGGCCTCGGAAATTTTTTAGTTCTGGGCTGATAGAGAATACAGGGAGCATGCTTTCCGGGGTTCCTCCAGTCTCAGACCATTAAGTCTGGTCTTCTTACAAGAATTTGAGTTCTGCACCCCTCCTTTCTCCTGCTCCATCAGGGACTCTTTGTTGTGTTCCCTGTCAGGGTGATCATTGGTGGTAGCCGGGCACCATCTAGTTCTTTTGGTCTCAGACTGATGAAGTCTCTGGTTTACGTGGCCCTTTCTGTATCTTGGGCTAATACTTTCCTTGCGTCTTTGGTGTTCTTCATTCTCCTTTACTCCAGGTGGTTGGGACCAAATATTTGCATTTCTAACAAATTCCTAACTCATGCTGATGCTGCTGATCCTGGGAACACACTTTGAGAACCACTGAATTAAATGTTCCAAGAGTCCTTATGGAGCCCTGGTGGCACAGTGGTTAAATGCTCGACTACTAACCGAAAGTTCAGCAGTTTGAATTCACCAGCCACTCCTTGGAAATCCTATGGAGCAGTTCTACTCTGTCCTATAGGGTCACTAGGAGTCAGAATCGGCTTGACGGCCAACGGTGTTTTTGGGTTAAGAGTCCTTGCAGTTCTGACTTCCTTATCATGCAAAGGTCCAAATAGTTCTACTAGTATATTCAATTCCAAAGCCCATGCTCTTAATCATTAGACTGAAAAATGGACGATTTCATTATGCTAAAAGTACTGAATGACACCAAACTAACTGAAATAAAATGACGTTTATAATGAAAGCTATGAGATTTTCTTGTGAGTTCTATGAGTTTTGGACAGACACATGAGTGTATTTTATTTTAACAGCAGTCTGTCTTCTTTAAAACTTTAATTTTAGTTTCAAGGAAAACTCGGCTCTGTCTAATTTCAAATGGGAAAGGATGGTAAAGTCAGGTTTTAGCAGCACGCCAGACTATCTTCAAAAATTACCTTTGTGTGTGGAAATACAAAAATCAAGTCTATGTAAATTTCTCCCCCTGCCCCATGTCAATAATTGCTCTGCTCAGGCTTAATAATTCATTGTTTCCAAATTTACTAGGTTCTGAAGAGCAACAAGAGGAACCCTGGTGGTGCTGTGGTTAGGCGCTTGGCTGTTAACCAAAAGGTTGGTGGTTTGAACTCACCAGCTGCTCCATAGGAGAAAGGTGTGGCAGTCAGCTTCCATAAAGATTACAACCTTGGAAACCCTATGGGGCAGTTCTGCTGTGTCCTATAGGGTCGCTATGGATGGGAATCTACCTTACAACGACAGGCTTTTTTTAAAAAAACAACCGCCACCATTACCTCTGAAGACTGACCTCACTTCAGGCCTTGTGCCAACCGCTTTACATGGTTGTTGATGTTGTTGTTGTTGTTGTTAGGTGCCACTGAGTTGGTTCCAACTCATAGTGACCCTGTGTACAACAGAACAAAACACTGCCCAGTCCTGTGCCATCCTCACAATCATTATGCTACAGCCCATTGTTGCAGCCACTATGTCAATCCATCTCATTGAGAATCTTTCTCTTTTTCACTAACCCTCTACTTTATCAAGCATGATGTCCTCCTCCAGGGATTGGTCCCACCTGTAACATGTCCAAAGTATGTGAGACAAAGTCTTGCTATCCTTGCTTGTAATGCGCATTTGGCTGTACTTCTTTCAAGACAGATTTGTTCATTCTTCTGGCAGTCCATGGAATATTCAATACTCTTTGCCAACACCGTAATTCCAAGGCATCAATTCTTCTTCAGTCTTCCTTACTAATTGTCCAGCTTTAACTTGCATAGGAGGTCACTGAAAACACCATGGCTTGAGTCAGGCGTGATTTACTCCTTAAAGTGACATCTTTGCTTTTTAACACTTTGGAGAGATCTTTTTCAGTAGATTGCCCAGTGCCATGGGTCGTTTGGATTTCTTGACTGCTGCTTCCATGGGCATTGATTGTGGATCCAAGTAAAATGAAATCCTTTACAATTTCAATATTTACTCCATTTATCGTGATGTTCCTTATTGGTCCAGTTGTGAGAATTTTTGTTTTCCTTAACTTGAGGTGTAATCCATACAGAAAGCTGTAGTCTTTGATCTTCATCAGTAAGTGTTTCAAGTCCTCTTCACTCTTCAGCAAGCAAGGTTGTGTCATCTGCATATTGTAGGTTGTTAATGAGTCTTCCTCCAATCCTGATGCCCCTTTCTTTTTCATATAGTCCAACTTCTTGGATTATTTGCTCAGCAGACAGATTGAATAGGTATGGTGAAAGGATACAACCCTGACACACATCTTTCTTGACTTTAAACCATGCAGTATCCCCTCATTCTATTCAAACGTCTGCCTTTCAGTCTATGTACAGGTTACTCATGAGCACAATTAAGTGTTCTGGAATTCTTATTCTTTGCAATGTTATCCATAATATGTTATGATCCTCACAGTTGAATGCCCTTGCATAGTCAATAAAACACAAGTAAAGATCTTTCTGGTGTTCTCTGCTTTCAGCCAAGATCTATCTGACATTAGCAATGATATCCCTTGTTCCATGGCCTCTTCTGAATCCGGCTGGAATTTCTGGCAGTTCCCTGTTAAAGTACTGCTGCAGCTGCTTTTGAATGATCCTCAGCAAAATTTTATCTAAATTAAATTTATCTAAATCTTCAAAAACAGCTTTTCTACAGAATATCACCAACACTATTGTTCTCATTTCGTTAAGTGGGGAAACATAATGTAATTTAGTTAAGGTCATCCAAATAGCGAACGATAGAGCTGGATTCAAATCTAGACAGCCATCTACTTCCAGAGCCAGAATGCTTGAGTATGCTTTGTTGTTGGTTGCTATTGAGTCAATTCTGATTCATGATGACCCCATGTATGAAGAGTAGAACTGCTCTACAGGGTTTTCAAGGCCATCACCTTTCAGAAACAGATCTCCAGGCCTGTCTTCCAAGGTGCCTCCAGGTGAGTCCAAACATCCAAACTTCTGGCTAGTAGTTGAGTGCTTAACTGCTTGCACCACCCAGAGACTTCTTGACTACTCTACATGACCTTTAACAGCAGATGAAGAAGCAGGTCTAGAAATCAAGAAACTCAGATTTGGCCCTAGAGATCCTGCAAAATTTATTAGAAATGTTGGAGAAATAACCAGTAATCTCCTTAGATCTCTGTTTTCACACCTAAAAATAGAATATTGGTCTAGAACTAAAACATCTCTAAAGTTCCCAAGTTCATTACTTTAGAATTTTCCTAGTTGTGTACATTAAAACTATATTAAGAGGCAGGGATCAAGATGGTGGAGTATTCAGACACTTCTGGTGGTCCCTCTTACAACAAAGGCCCTAAAAAACAAGTGAATCGATTGTATATGACAATCTAGGAGCCCTGAACATCAAAGGCAAAGTTGAGAAATTGGACTGATGACATATATAAAGCCTTGACGGAAAAAAATTGCCAGTCAAGAATTATATATCCAGCAAAACTGTCTCTCAAATATGATGGTGAAATTAGGGCATTTCCAGATAAACAGAAGTTTAGGGAATTTGCAAAAAGCAAGCCAAAACTACAAGAAATACTAAAGGGAGTTCTCCGGTTAGAAAATCAATGATATCAGATAACAACCCAAGACTAGAACACAGGACAGAGCAACCAGATATAAATCCAGATAGAAAAGTCACAAAAATAAATCAAAGCTGAAACACTGAAAACAGGGAAACAGAGATGTCGATATGTAAAAGATGACAACATTAAAACAAAAAAGAGGGACTAAAAAATGTAGTCATAGATCTTTCATATGGAGAAGAAGTCAAGGCGATATAAAGAAATAAAAGAGTGGTTTAAACTTAGAAAACTATAGGTAAATATTAAGGTAACCACAAAGGAAACTAACAATCCTACAAATCAAAATAAAAAACATGAAAAACATGAAGACTCAGCAAATACAAAATCGACAACAATGAAAAAGATGAAAAGAAAATACATAAAGAAAAACGACTCAGCACAGAAAATTAAGTGGAACAAAGAAACTGTGAACAACACACAAAAAAGACATCAAAATGATAGTACTAAACTTATACCTATCAATAATTATGATGAATGTAAATGGACTAAATGCACCAATAAAGAGACAGAGAGTAGCAGAATGGATAAAAAACATGATCCATCTATATGCTGCCTAAGACACACCTTAGACTTGAAGACACAAACTGAAATTCAAAGGATGGAAAACAATATATCAAGCAAACACTCAAAAAAGAGCAGGAGTGGCAACATTAATCTCTGACAAAATAGACTTTAAAGTAAAATCCACCACAAAGGATAAGGAAGGGCACTACATAATGATTAAAGGGTCAATACACCAGCAGGACATAACTATAACAAATATTTACACACCCAACGACAGGGCTCCAAAATACATAAAACAAACTCTAACAGCATTGAAAAGAGAGATAGACAGCTCCACAATAATAGTAGGAGACTTCAGCACACCACTTTTGGGGAAGGCCAGAACATCCAGAAAGAAGCTCAGTAAAGACACGGAAGATCTAAATGCCACAATCAACCAACTTGATCTCACAGACCTATACAGAACACTCCACCCAACAGCAGTCAAGTATACTTTCTTTTCCAACGCACATGGAATATTCTCCAGAATAGACCACATATTAGGCCATAAAGCAAATCTTAACAGAATCCAAAGCACTGAAGTATTACAGAGCACCATTTCTGACCAAAAAGTCATAAAAGTGGAAATCATTAACAGAAAAAGCAAGGAAAAAAATCGAACACATGGAAACTGAACAATGCCTTGCTCAAAAACTACTGGGTTATAGAAGAAATTAAGGATGGAATAAAGAAATTCACAGAATCAAACGAGAATGAAAACACATTGTAGCAGAACCTTTGGGACACAGCAAAAGCAGCGATCAGAGGTCAGTTTATAGCAGTAAATGCACACATCCAAAAAGAAGAAAGGGCCAAAATCAAAACATTAACCCTACAACTCGAACAAGTAGAAAGAGAGCAGCAAAAGAAGCCCTCGGGCGCCAGAAGAAAGGAAATGTAAGAATTAGAGCAGAATTAAATGAAACAGAGAATAGAAAAACAACTGAAAGAGTTAACAAGACCAAAACTGGTTCTTTGAAAAGATTAAAAAAATTGATAAATCATCGGCCAAACTGACAAAAGAAAAACAGGAGAGGAAGCAGATAACCAGCATAAGAAATGAGATGGGTGATATCACAACAGACCCAACTGAAATTAAAAGAATCATAACAGGATACTATGAAAAACTGTACTCTATCAAATTTGAAAACCTAGAGGAAATGGACAAATTTCTAGAAACACACTACCTACCTAAACTAACACAAATAGACATAGAACAACTAAATAAACCTATAACAAAAGAAGAGATTGAAAAGGTAATTTAAAAACTCCCAATAAAAAAAAGCCCTGGCCTGGATGGCTTTACTGGAGAATTCTACCAAACATTCAGAGAAGAGTTAACACCACTACTACTAAAGGTATTTCAGAGCATAGAAAAGAATGGACTACTCCCAAACTCATTCTATGAAGCCAGCATAACCCTGATACCAAAACCAAGTAAAGATACCACAAAAAAAAAAAAAAAAAAAATACAGACCAATATTCCTCATGAACATAGATGGAAAAATTCTCAACAAAAGTCTAGCCATAGAATTCAAAAAGATATTAAAAAAAAAAAAAAATCACCATGATCAAGTGGGATTTATACCACATATGCAGGGATGGTTCAACATTAGAAAAACAATCAATGTAACCCATCACATAAATAAAACAAAAGACAAGAACTACATGATCTTATCAATTAATGCAGAAAACGCTTTTGACAAAGTCCAACACCCATTCATGATAAAAACTCTCAGCAAAATAGGAATAGAAGGGAAATTCTTCAACATAATAAAGGGCATTTATACAAAGCCAACAGCCAACATCGTCCTGAATGGAGAGAGTCTGAAAGCTTTCCCCTTGAGAATGGGAACCAGACAGGGATGCCCCTTATCACCACTCTTATTCAACATTGTGCTGGATGTCCTATACAGAGCAATTAGGCTAGAAAAAGACATAAAGGGAATCCAAATTGGTAAGGAAGAAGTCAAAGGATCTCTATTTGAAGATGATATGATCTTATACACAGAAAACTCGAAAGAATCCACAAGAAAACTATTGGAACAAATAGAAGATTTCAGCAAAATATCAGGATACAAGCTAAACATACAAAAATCAGTTGGATTCCTCTACACCAACAAAGAGAACTTCAAAGAGGAAATTACCAAATCAATACCTCTCACAATAGCCCCCAAGAAGATAAAACACTTAGGAATAAATCTAACCAAAGACGTAAAAGACCTGTACAATGAAAACTACAAGACATTACTGTAAGAAACCAAAAGAGACCTGCATAAGTGGAAAAACATACCTTGATCATGGATAGGAAGACTCAACATTGTGAAAA
The DNA here is from genome assembly GCA_030035585.1 of Dugong dugon. NCBI lineage: Eukaryota > Metazoa > Chordata > Mammalia > Sirenia > Dugongidae > Dugong > Dugong dugon. Next base: position 25,976,594 of record CM057466.1, read on the forward strand.
TGTCAATTTTACCCAAAGAAATCTACAGATACAATGCAATCTTGATCCAGATTCCAACGGCATTTTTTAATGACATAGAGAAACAAGTCACCAACTTCATATGGAAAGGGAAGAGGCCCCGAATAAGTAAAACATTACTGAAGAAGAAGAACAAAGTGGGAGGCCTCACACTACCTCATTTTAGAACCTATTATACCACCATGATAGTCAAAACAGACTGGTACTGGTACAACAGATACATAGGCCAAAGGAACAGAATTGAGCATCCAGATGTAAATTCATCCCCCTATGAGCAGCTGATATTTGACAAAGGCCCAAAGTCCATTAATTGGGGAAAAGACAGTCTCTTTAACAAATCGTGCTGGCATAACTGGATATCCATCTGCAAAAAACTGAAACAGGACCCATACCCCACACTATGCACAAAACCTAATTGGAAATGGATCGAAGACCTAAATATAAAATCTAAAATTACAAAGATCATGGAAGAAGAAATAGGGACAACGCTAGGAACCCTAATACATGGCAAAAACAGAATATAAAACATTACTAACAATGCACAAACACCAGAAAAGAAACTAGATAACTGGGAGCTCCTAAAAATCAAACCTTATGCTCATCAAAAGAGTCAAAACACAACCTACAGACTGGGAAAAAAATTTTGGCTATGACAAATCCGATCAGCATCTACTCTCTAAAATTTAAAAGATACTGCAAAACCTGAACAACAAAAGGACAAATAATCTAGTTAAAAAATGGGCAAAGGATATGAACAGGCACTTCACCAAAGAAGACATTCAGGTGGCTACTAGACACATGAGGAAATGCTGACAATCATTAGCCATTAAAGAAATACAAATCAAAACTACAATGAGATACCATCTCACCCCAACAAGGCTAGCATTAATCCAAAAAACACAAAATAATAAATGTTGGAGAGTTTGTGGAGAGACAGGAACACTTATACACTGCTGGTGGGAATGTAAAATGTATAATCACTTTGGAGATCGATTTGACACTTCCTTAAAAAGCTAGAAATAGAAGTATCATACGATCTAGCAATCCCACTCCTTGGAATATATCCTAAAGAAATAAGAGCCATCACACGAATAGATACATGCACACCCATGTTCATTGCAGCACTGTTCACAATAGCAAAAAGATGGAAATAACCTAGGTGCCCATCAACAGACAAATGGATAAACAAATTATGGTATACTCACACAATGGAACACAATGTAAGGATAAAGAACAATGATGAATCTTCAAAACATCTCATAACATGGATGAATCTGGAAGGCATTATGCTGAGTGAAATTAGTCAGTCATAAAAGGACAAATATTGCATGAGACCACTATTATAAGAACTCAAGAAATGGTTTAAATACAGAAAAAAACATTCTTTGATGGTTACGAGGGTGGAGAGGGAGGGAGAGAGGTATTCATTAGCTAGATAGTAGACAAGAATTATCTTAGGTGAAGGGAAGGACAACACACAATACAGGGAAAGTCAGCACAACTGGACTAAATCAAAAGCTAAGAAGTTTCCTGAATACAACCAAACACTTCGAGGGACAGAGTAGCAGAGGTTGAGGTCTAGGGACTATGGTTTCAGGGGTCATCTAGGTCAATTGGCATAACAAAGTTTATTAAGAAAATTTTCTGCATTCCACTTCGGTGAGTGGTGTCTTGGGTCTTAAAAGCCAGTGAGCTGCCATCTAAGATACATCAGTTGGTCCCAACATACCTGGAGCAAAGGAGAATGGACACCAAAGACACGGGGAAAATATTAGCCCAAGAGACAAAAGGGCCACATAAACCAGAGACTCCATCAGCCTGAGACCAGAACTAGATGGTGCCCAGCTACCACCAATGACTGCCCTGACAGGGAAAACAACAGAGAGTCCCTGACGGAGCAGGGAAAAAGTGGGGTGTAGAACTCAAATTCTAGTCAAATGAGCAGACTTAATGATTGGAGGGACCCTGGAAGACATGGGCCCCGGAATCTCTGTTAGCCCAGAACTGAAACCATTTCTGAAGTCAACTCTTCAGACAAAGATTAGACTGGACTATGGGACATAAAATGATACTCTCAAGTAGATACATGAGACTAAACGGGCAGCTCCTGTCTGGAGGTGAGATGAGAAGGCAGAGAGGGTTTGGAGGTGGTTGAATGGACATGGGAAATCTGAGGTGGAAAGGAGGAGTGTGTGGTCACAGTACAGGGAGAGCAGCTAGGGTCACATAGCAATGTGTGTACAAATTTTTGTATGAGAAACTGAGTTGAACTGTAACTTTCACTTAAAGCACAATTTAAAAAAAGACTATATTAAATCAGCTGGTTGTTGATGGAAAGGACAGGTGACTAACAGTGTGAGTATTACTTCACACAAATCAGATTCTTTGTTAGCTAGCATGCTAGGATTCCAAGCTGATTGGTTTTTAAGAGGATGTAAGTTCAGAATCAGCTCCTGTGTTTCTGCCGAAATCCCTTTCTGTTTATCTGCCCTCTTCAACTTTGTCATTCTGAATGCATATACACTGAACACAGTGTCTTAAGTAACATTGCTGAGGTTATACCAAAGACAGGTGTTAGGGGAACAATTTCCCTCAGGCTATCATTTCCAACTCTCCCTCCTCAAAAAAAAGAGGGAGGGGCGCAAGAGAAAAGGGTTTCTTTTCAGATTAAACACAGTGACTGCAAACACCTTCCCCTGAGCAATAAATTCTCTGCCAGTGTGTGCTGTAGTTTACCTAAACAGCAGAGCAAAAATCAAACAAGCGCCTTTGTCAGGGAGGAGCTGTCACCTGTCAAGTGATATTTGTGAATTTCTAGAGAAGAGAAAAAAGAAAACTCTTTCCCTTATTTTATTAAGCAGCCTGTTTGCTCAAGGTTTGAAATGCATATTTGTGTTTTAGGTTAAGTCCCTGACTTGGCACTGTTGAACAAAATGGTGGCTATGTTGTACAAAGAACAGATCAGAGAAACAGTCTGCTCTTAGGAGGCCACCTGAACTAAGTTTAAACTAAGCAGATACTGAGTCACCCCAAAACTTATCGGGGAATAATATGGAGTACAGATAAATAAGAACAAGCTACTTTCCAAAAAATAAAGGGGTTGTTTGCTACATGCAATATGCTTGTTTTGCTTTATTTTGTAGTCATGGAATTAGGGCACAAATTTGACACAAAATATCATTGAACTATTGTTGTAATGGTAATAAAAAATCCAACCCGTTGCTGTCAAGTTCATTCCAACTCATGGTGGCCCCATGTGCATCTGAATAGAACTGTGCTCCATCGGGTTTTCAATGACTAATTTTTCAGAAGTAGATCACCAGTCATTTCTTCCGAGGCACCTCTAGGTGGACTCAAAGCTCCAACCTTTTGGTTAGCAGCTGAGAACCCTAACCATTAGTACCACCCCGGGACTCCTAACCAATTGCCATCTAGTTCACTCCAGCTCATGGTGACACCATGTGTCAGAGAAGCACGGTGCTCCGTAGGGTCTGCAATGGCATCCAACCCAAAACCAAATCCACTGCTGTCGAGTTGGCTCCAACTCTTAGTGATTCTATAGGACAGAGTAGAACTGCCCTCATAGGGTTTCCAAGGAGCAGCTGGTGGATTTGAACTGCTGACTTTTTGGTTAGCAGCTGTAGCACTAAACCACTTTGCCACCAGGGTACAAAAAGCAAGGATGAAGAAGTGTCAGAAGGAAAAGGAGAAATTTTTCTGTCCATTCCCAGGTGTAGGGTTAATGCTAGGGGGCATTTAGAAACAAACCTCAGTCTATCCCTTTCCACCGCTTCTTTTCACATATTGTTCCCATCCTAACAGGTCTGCCCACCCCACTCCTAAATAGTCCATATTCTAAGATGTCCTACTCCTCTCCAGTCTAAACTACCATCCCTTCCATAAAACGCAATTAAGGTGTATCAAGAGGGACTGAGACCCAGGTTCAACTTCCAGATAATGTACCTCATGCACAGCCACCACCGGTCTGTCGGTAGAGGCTTGCATGCTGCTATGATGCTGAACAGGTTTCGGCATAGCTCCAGACTAAGAGAGATTAGGAAGAAAGGCCTGGCAATCTACCTCCGAAAATCTGCCGGTGAAAACCCTATGAATTACAACGGTTTGATCCCCAAGTGATCATGGCAATGATGCAGTGGTTCATTCAGTTGTGCACGGGGTCACCATGAGTTGGGGGGTCTACTCCAGAGTTGCTAACAACAACAACAGCATTTCATTTGGACGTGCAAATGACCAGAAACTCCTCAGGCGCCTAGAAACATTTACATTTTTTTAAAGAAGAGGCTGTTGAACCAAATATTTTTCAAGCTTGCAGACGCTTTTACACAGTTGGTAGAACTTAAATTGATTTAAAACAAAATCACGAACATAAATGTGATAGTATCAACAACATTGATGTTCATAAGATTTTACCTAGTATTTACACTTCTAAGTACCTCTCACAAGAAGATATTCTGTAAGTAAATATTCTTAAAAAATCTATGAGTCAAGGAACAGATCAATAAATTATGGTACATCCATGTGATGGTGTATAATACAGCAATTGAAGGTATTTTGTAAACAAGTACATGACAGGGAAATGTTCACCATAGAATGCAAATAAATAAATAAATAGATTACAAAATTTATATATGGAATGATTCCAAACATGTTTCATAAAATTCATTTCTTATAGGTAAAAGAAAACAGGGGAAAAAAAGACTAAAATGTTCATAATTACTACATGGAGAGTATATATACTCTTTTTTTTAATTGGTGTAGTTTAAGTGAAAGTTTAGAATTCAAGCTAGTCTCTCATACAAAAATTTATACATACATTGTTATGTGACCTTAATTGCTCTCCCTATTCTGTCACAGCACACTCCTCCTTTCCACCCCGGATTTCCCGTGTCCATTCAACCAGCTCCTGACCCTCTCTACCTTCTCGTCTCACCTCTGGACAGAAGCTGCCCATTTAGTCTCATGTATCTACTTGAGCTAAGAAGCACACTCTTCACGAGTATCATGTTTACGTCCCACAGTCCAGTCCAAGGAGATTACGTATACTCTTGATACTTAAACTTTTTAAGTTCTCTTCAATTAGTATGTATTACTTTTATAATCAGAGCAATTTATTGTAAAAACTAATACATATTTAGAAGCCCTGGTGGTGCAATAGGTAAGTGCTTGGCTACTAACTGAAAGATTGGCAGTTAGAACCCACCCAGCTGCTCCACAGAAGAAAGACTGGGCAATCTGTTCCCGTAGAGATTATAGCCAAGGAAACCCTATGGGACAGTTCTACTCTGTAACACATGGGGTTGCAATGAGTCAAAAAATTGACTCGACAGCACCTAGCAACAACAATACGTGTTTACCTGCTTCAGAGGGTTTTTATGAGTAGAACCATAGGGAGACAACTGATAACAAGGATAACAATAATTACCATCTATTGAATGCATTTTTATATACCAGGAACTTTAAATGAAAACAAATGAGATAATTTAAGAAACTGTAACAGTTATGTGAAGTTGATGATAGATATTATACCCATACATATATCCATACATTGGCCTTCAACTGTAATTTGCTTCCTATCTATCAGAGTCCAAAACTTCAAAGTCTATAAATAGAGTTCCATCTATGTTCCTGTTATTTTGGTGGTTATAAACAATGCTGCAATGAAGTGCTGTTTCTGCGTGTGGCTGTGTGTGTGTGTATACTTGTTTATTTTTAAATGGTTTTGTGGGGTAAATTCCTAGAATGGACAGGACAAAGAGTAAGTGCCTTTAAAATAAAATTAATAGACAAATGACCCTCCACATATATTGTATCAATTTACATTCCCACCAAACCAAACATAAAAATAAATAAATAAACCCATTGCTGCCGAGTCAATTCCAACTCACAGCGACCCTATAGGACAGAGTGTAACTGCCTCATAGGACTTCCAAGGAGTGGCTGGTGGATTCGAACTGCTGACCTTTTGGTTAGCAGCTGAGCTCTTAATCCCTGTGCCTCTAGGACTCCTCTACTCCCACTAGCAGTGATAAAATTGACTGTTTCTCAGCAATTTCATGAGTGCTGGTTATCAGCAATCATTTCAATCTTTCCTAAGCAGATAGGTGATAAATAATTTCATTGTTTCAATTCACATTATTATTATTAGAAAGGTTGAACAACTTATGTCTATTCAACGTTTGTATTTTTATCATCTGTAAATTACATATACCCTTTGCCAATGGGAGAGTATTCATCTTTCTCATGTTGATTTTTAACTATTTGTTTAGTATATCAGGGCTTGGCTATTAAACCTTTGCCATGTGTTATAATATCAACTTAAATGATCACATCTACTTTTTCTATATACATTTCTCTTTAGTCAAATTTTCCAGTTTTATCTTCCAGAACTTCCAAGCTTCACATTATGTGTTTAATTGATTTATTTATTTTTACCAGTTATCCAAACTTGCACTATTTTTTCCTCTTCTTGATTTGATCAATTCAACTCATATTTCAAAGGCTAAATAAAAATCGCCTTCTCTATAAAGGATGGTCAGTCATTCTCAAGCACAATAAAGCTTTCTTTTTTATGTGTCTTTAAAGATAAAATGCATACATCTGAGTATATATTATAGGTAATCTTGTACACACTTGCCATTTCTGCCATATTACTGTCTTCTCAAGGACAGAGACTGGTTGGTTCACCTGTGTCACCAGGACGTAGCATAGAGTAAACCAAAAACCAAACCCTTTGCCGTCAACTTGATTCCGACTCATAGCAACCCTATAGGACAGCGTAGAACTGCCCCATAGAGTTTCCAAGGAGTACCTGGTGGATTTGAACTGCCAACCTTTTGGTTAGCAGCCATAGCTCTTTACCACTACACCACCGGGGTTTCTTAGTGGCATAGAGTAGGTACTAAATAGGTACTCATTGCTAGACTTAGTATGTGTGTTTAACATCTTATATGAATCCTGGACCATATATGCTGTAGGGCGTTATTCTAGATTCCGTGGCTTATTGTTGTGTGCTATTGAGTTGATTCTGGTTCATAGTGACCCCATGTGGCAGGGAAGAACTGCCCGATAGGGTTTCCTAGGCTGTAATCTTCAAGAAGCAGATAGCCAGTTCTTTCTCCCGTGGAGCGGCTGGGTGGGTTTCAACCGCCAACCTTTTGGTTAGCAGCCAAACGTTTAATTGTTTGTGCTGCCAGGGGTCCTTTTCTGTGGCCTAAGTCTATCCAAACACAAGCACACAGCCTAGACACTCCTCTTTCCATATGTAGAGCTTAAGACTCTTTACAGATATCTGGGATGTGCATTAATACAGAAAAATGGATGCTTTTAGCTAGTTACTACTAAACTCCCTAGGGAAAAACCAAAATTCAGCTACAAAGGGTTTTCCTTCAAAGTACAAGTAATACACAAATGCAAAAGTAAGGGTTATGTGTATACCATCAATCATTCTGGGAGTACATTTAAGTGTTAATTTCATTATCCACCTCTGGAAGACACGGTACAGTGCTGGTGGCACAGTGGTTAACAGCTACAGCTGCTAACCAAAAGGTCAGCAGTTTGAATCTACCGGATGCTCCTGGGAAACCCTATTGGGCAGTTCTACTCTGTCCTGTAGGGTCACTATGAGTTGGAATCGGCTTGATGGCAACAGATTTTTGGTTTGGAAGATTTGGCCGTCATACTTACACAGTTTATAAACAATGCAAACCTGATAAATAAAGTAACAGACAGCAGAATCAAAAGCTAACAAGAGCATAACACATTGGGAACACAGGCTAAATAAAATATGAAATCTGTTTAAGAGGCTCTGTTCACCATCATTTTATTTCCTAAGGATGTTAAAATAATTCTAATGAACAAGATACACACATTCTCTGCCACTCAGATTTCCTTTGTTCAGAATCAGAGCAAACACTGTGATTCCATTTCATAACTAGTTATTAAGGAGAGCGTTGTATCAAACATCAATAAAAATAGGATGAATTCTTCAATTTCAAGATTTCCGTCCTTACCAATCAAACATGTCTTGCCATGTCCACAGATTCACGTTTCTTGCAAAGTGAGAGAATGTTTGGCTGACAGCCCAACTTTTCTTTTCTTTTTTATGTTATGTGCAAGAGGAAGGTAATTTATGTACAGGGTTTAGGAATCATTTGGCTATTAAACTATACGTGGAAAAGTAAAACTACATTAACAAAATAATGGAAGAGCCTCACACCAGTTACAGTCGCAGTCAGATTAGAAAGACTGGGAATCTAAAAGAAGTCTAATTCTTACTTTCCAAACCAGAACACTACTTATTAATAGCCTGAACAAGTCCAGCACTTTTTCCACTCAGCTTGCTCAGGGCTAGAATGATTATTTAACCTCATTTATGTTGCTCTGTGGGAGAAAGATGTGGCAGTCTGTTTCTGTAAAGATTACAGCCTTAGAAACCCTATGGGGCAGTTCTACTCTGTCCTACAGGGTCGCTGTGAGTAGGAATTGACCCAAGGGCAGTGTGTTGGGTTTTGGTTTATGTGGCCTTTAAGGAGCCCTGGTGATGCAGTATTAACCATGAAATTTATGGTTAGCACTCAGCTGCTAACCAAAAGTTTGGTGGTTTGAACCCACCAGCTGCTCCACACAAGAGAGAAGTGGCAGTTGGCTTCTGTAAAGATTTACAGGCTTGGAAGCCCTATGAGGCAGTTCTACTCTGTTAAATGGGGTCATTATGAGTTGGAATCAACTCAGCGACAACAGGTTTGGTTTTTTGATGTGACCTTGTGACCTCTGGAGTCACTGGGAGGTGCAAATAGTTAATGTTTTGGGTTGCTAACAGAAAGGCTGGAAGTTTGAGTCAACCTCTCAGAGGTATCTCAGAAGAAAGGTCGGGTGATCCACTTCTGAAAAATCAATAATTAAAAACCCTGTGGAACACAGTTCTCTGACACACAGAGGGTCGCCATGAGTTGGAATCGACTCGATGGCACCGGAAATGTGGCTTTCAAACACAGACATACATGAGGAAGCTGGAATACTCCTACAACAAGGAAAGATACAGGACTCATATAATCCCCCAAAAAACCCACTGTCATCGAGTCTATTCCGATTCATAGCGACCCTATAGGACAGAGCAGAACTGCCCCATAGGGTTTCCAAGGAGCAGCTGGTGGATTCGAGCTGCTGACCTTTTGGTCACCAGCCAAGCTCTTAACCACTGTGCAACCAGGGCTCCATAAAGAACTGAAATGTATTAGGCATGTCTCAGTTGTTTGGAGATAAAAACAGGACTGCCAGAGATAGGCAAGTTTGTTTCCTCGATCAAATTTATTCTCAGTCTACTTTTATGTTCCTTTCAATACGGTTGCTCCCAAGTGTCCTATTCGGTTTCCCCCACTGGCAAAGCCCCACTTAATTGTGTTTTCCAGCTGTTCCTGAATCACCTCAATCCCCCACTTGTCACATTTTTTTCTATCCTGGGTCTTATTTCCTAATTTATTGCTAAACAGTGGTCCTCAGTTTAATCTGGTAAACAAATTCAAGTCCAAGGGGCTACTAAGTGATGATAAAACACTGTTCCATCATTTATATGTTACCAGTGGTGTCCCTTATCTCTCCAAATGTGGGATAAGAATGGAGCTATCTAATGTATGGAATCTCTGGGGGAAAGGGGAAGTTTCCCTATACAGGAATCACTGAATTTCACAGAGACAGATGGGTACTCAAGAAGAAACAGAGCTCCAATTCTTCCCAAATGCAATACCTTGGAGAAGAAGGAGCAAAGAAAAGATTAAGTCCAGGGTCATGGGTACAATTCAAACATTGCCAGGAACTGCACAGGTGATCCTAGGAAAGGTATTCAATTTCATTTAACCTTTGTTCACTTTGATTTATTAATTTATAAAAGAAGGAATGATCATGTCTACTGCACAGTTATTGAAAAGAGTAAATCAAATACCAGATACGTTAATCAGTACCACAAATTGACACCTAAGAAAAGCGTTGTTTTAAAAATTTGTAATACAGACTCCTAAGAGGAAATTTTGGATCAATCTCATAATTGAATACCCCCAGTTTCAATAAATTCATCCTCTTATGAGTATTATTAAAAATCTATTTCAAATATATATGTGTTATATGTATTATATGTGTGTATATACACACACATATATATGTACAAATAGGTGTATATATGTATATATATAAACATATACATGTGTGTGCATATATGTACACATATATATGCACACACATATATAGAACTGATATTCAAGAAAAAATGTTGAACACAAATGGATAATTCTCTTAAGCATCATTGTTTCTTAGATAATAATGACCTAAATTTGACCTAAAAAATCATAAAGATATCAAAGATATCACTTTGAGGACTAAGGTGCTCCTGACCCAAGCCGGGTATTTTCAATCACCTAATATGCATGTGAAAGCTGGACAATGCGTAAGGAAGCCCAAAGAAGAATTGATGCATTTAAATTATTGTGTTGGCAAAGAATATTGAATATACCGTGGACTGCCAGAAGAATGAACAAATCTGTCTTGAAAGAAGTACAGCCAGAATGCTCCTTAGATGTGAGGATGGTGAGACTTCATCTCACGTACTTTCGACATGTTATCAAGAGGGACGAGTCCCTGGGGAAGGACATAATGCTTGGTAAAACAGAGGGTCAGCCAAAGAGGAAAACCCGCAACAAGATGGACTGAGACAGTGACTGCAACAATGGGCTCAAATATAGCAACAACTGTGAGGATGGCGCAGGACCAGGCAGTGTTTGGTTCTGTTGTATGTAAGGTCATTATGAGTTGAAACTGACTCAACAGCTCCTAACAACAACAACCACAAAAATCATCAGGCAGTATCATTCTTAGCTAGACAAAAATCTATGGTAAAAACGATTGCATCTATGCACCTTCTTAGCTTTCTCCCCTTTTCACTGTTCTTCTCTTCTAACATCATTGCATGACTTGTCTGGCTCTTACTCAGATACTCCACTAGGTTTTCTCCAGAGAGTCTTTTAGTTGTTCTGTAAAAACATCAAAATGGACTTTAAATGACTTAAATTTTAGAGCTCAAATGGCATATCTGGGTACTTCCAAAGAGAATGGGATAACAACGGACGTAAAAACAACCTGAAAAGCATAGCACTTTCTACACTGACACCTTAATCAGAAGGGAGGAACGGAGGAAGGAGACAGGAAACTTTGCTGCTTTGACTGTTCAAGGAGAGAATAGTTCACTGATTAAAGATATTCTAGAGTTGTACTATCCACATGTGGCGATTTCAATTAACTAAAATTAAAGTTAAGCACTTCAGTTGCACTAACCACATTTCTAGTATTCAGAAGATGCATGTGCCTTTTTTAAAAACAAAGAAAGAGTTCTTTGGGACTGAGCTGTTTGAATGAGAACTGTCAGACATTTAGATAGCAATCAAATCCTATTTCTTATGACTTCAACAATTCTTGAAGACCTAGTATGTGCCAAAATTGTAACAAGCCTTGGGTGTAAGAACATACTCTTCTTGTCCCCTTTACAGACAGAGAAGTAGACAAGTAACTATAATATTGTGTAATAAGTAACACGACAAAAGCATGCTTTGACTCCTTCAGAGGAATGACCTCTAAATCAGACTGGTGAGGACTAGTGATACAAAAACCCTTCCCAGAGAAGGGAGCACAAACTGGATGCTGAGGGAACTGACTAGAGAGAAGAAATGAACAAGAATAGTGTTCTAGATAAGAATATTTCTAAGAATACAAAGAAATACGAAACAGCGGAGTATATTAAGAAACCCACAGTTTCAGTGTGCAAAAGGGAAATAACACACAAAAAAAAAAACAAAGCCACAGCTGTGGAGTTGATTCGGACTCATAGCGACCCTACAGGACAGAGGAGAACTGCCCTATGGGGATTCCTCGGCTGTATTCTTTACAGAAGCAGACTGCCACGTCTTTCTCCCGCAGAGCAGCTGGTGGGTTCCAACTGCTAACATTTTTTGTTAGTAGCCGAGCACTTTAACCACTGTACCACCAAGGCTCTGAAATAATAGGAACTGTAAATGAAGGAGGCGTACAATTCTTCGTTTTCAACTTTATAATTTTTTGTCTACTTTGCTGAGTCCAAGAGTCAGAACAGAGCAGCCTGGAGAGAACGTAAAAAGATAGGGTTTGCTTGTTCTTCTTGTTGTTAGCCGCTGTCGGGTGGGCCGCTGACTCATGGAGACCCCGTGCACAGCAGAAGGAAACACTGTTCGGTCCTATGCGATCAGTTAGATGGGTTAGAGATTGTGATGGTTAAGATTGTGTGTCAACTTGGCTGGGCCATGATTCTCCGTGTTTTAATATAATCACTCCTATGATTGAATATACTGTGAGTAGCCAATCAGATGAAAGGGAGTCTCCTTGGGGGTGTGGCCTGCATCTGCATATAAGCAGACGTTCTGGCTTTTTGCTCTCTCTGGATCCTGCAGGTGCTTTCTGTCATCTCATTTCCTGTTCTTGGGACTTGAGCTGTCAGCTTATCTGCCGAACCTGGCGTTCATCGATCTGACAGCCTGTGAGCGGGAGCCCTGCTCTCCGACCTGCCGATCTTGGGCTTGCCAGCTTCTGCAGCTGTGTGACTTGGGAGAGGCCTCTACCCTGATCCATGGGCTTGGGACGTTCTAGCCTCTACAATCATGTGAGTTGTTTCCTTGATATAATCTCTCTATATATACATATATGTATTTATACACATTACTGGTTTTGCTTCTCTAGAGAACCCAGCCTAAAGACAGATAGAACCATCGTGATCTGTAATGTTTTCATTGGCTGATTGTCTAAAATAGATTGCCAGGCTTTTCTTCCTAGTCTATCTTAATCTGGAAGCTCCACTGAAACCTGTTTAGTACCATAGAAACATGCAAACTTCCACTGAAGGATGGGTGTGGCTGTGCATGAAGTGCATTGGCCAGGAATCGAAGCTGGGTTGCTAAATCAGGTGCTATCCATCAACTAAAAGGTCAGCAGTTCAAATCCACCAGCTGCTCCTTAGAAACATTATGGGGCAGTTCTACTCTGTCCTATAGGGTTGCTATGAGTTAGAATCAACTCGACAGCAACAGGTTTGGTTTTTATCCATCAGCCTAAGAGGTGATATCATTAAATGAATTGACAATGTTTCAGTTTTTGTAAGTCACTGTCCAATCAGAATTTACACATATTTATGTTCAATTATAGTACCTTCCAAGGCCTTCAATGACCTACCCATTGGAATTACCTGTCAGTTTCCTTTCACTGCCTCAAGATAATTGAGAGCTGCATTCTATGCGAATGGAAAATCACTGTAAAAAGTGTGTTTTTTTGTTCCTTGTCAGTTTACTGACAAAACATCAGTGCATTTGTGAGGTTACGACTTTCTATTTTTGGTTGTTTCCTTTCTCCTTTTCTCATGCCACCTTATGCCAACGATAAGAAATACATTCTACATCAGACAAGTATATAGCGACAATTTCAGTAAAATTCTATATCAGGCAAGGAAGATAAGAAATTTTCTAAACCACTGTCTCATGAGCAGACACTCTATGACATCTCACCCACTTTCTAGCTATTTTTTTTTTCTTATTTTCTAGAAGTTTAAGTAGAGAAAGCAACAAAACTTGGGTGGTGAATAAACGATTAAAAATAAAACAAACAAAAAAGCCCACATGACTATGGCATGCACAAATTAAGGGAATTTCACCTAAAAGTCTCAGAAAAGTATTTTACAATTATTCACCCATTACACTCTTTAGTTTGTCTGGGAGGTGTGTGGTGCATAAGGTCTTACAGATGAAAAACAGGCCTTAAATCATGAGTGACTCAGTGGTAAAGACAAGAAAAGCCTTTCCTGTTCTATTATTTATTTTCTTTCCTCTTACCCTGTTACTAGATGCTTAAACCTGTGTACACATAGAATTTACTTCCTCCTCCTTCATTAAAGAAGGACAGATCCATGGTAGAAGCAGTTTGCCATACTGGAAAATGCTTTAGAGGAGAACTCAGATCTGGATTCGGTTCTCTGTCTCTAACTAGTCAGAAAACCTTGGGCAAGTTTTGTCCTCTGTAAATCTGGATTGCGATGAGGAACAATTCAGATAAAGGATGTAAGGTATTATTTCCAACCACCTTCCACATACTATTACAAACTTATACATTACAGAGAGTTGAGGCTGACCTAGAATTCATCAGCTTCTCCTGATCTTCCTCTGCTGACCACATTGACTCTTTCCAACGGCCTTGACCTCTCAGAGCCACCTGCCTTCTTAAATGCCACTAAAAAGCCAGGGTTAGCAGAGATGCAGATAGCTTGGTGCTCAGAATAAAGGGGCAAGCCCACGCCACTCACCCACATGGGGTCAGTCAGTTCTGAGTCCTGCATGCGGATACAGTCCATGCTAATCTCAATCTTGTTTGTTGCACCATTTTCCGAGGGTTCATCCACAAAGTTCAAATCAATGGGCTGAACTGAACATATAGGCCTAAAATTAAGGGTAAAAAAGTGTGTTAGGTATGGGAAGGAAATACAACACACTCATCCAATTAGTTACAGTAAGCTTTCTCTGTTCAAAGTTGGCAGGACATGTTGCTTGGAGTTAGAAACCCTTGCTCAGCCACTTGCAGTTCAAATATAAGATCTATTTTAAAATGGGAGTCATGATCCCTGCCCTCTCAAAGAACTGATGGGTGGTAAGCAGGAGATATTGGATACGTAAGGGAGAGAGTATTTTATATCCTATCCCTTAGGGCCCCCACTGCTCTAATACTCTTCACTTTCTCCCTAATTTACTTGCTTGTTCAAACCCGCTGTTAGAAAAGATGGTAATAATCCTTTTCATGGCAAAGTACAAGTGACCAACAAAATTTAGTGTTTTGCATTCTGAGCAGGTACTTGCATTGTAGCAGTGAATGTTGTTATTGTTGTTAGGTGTGGTCAAGTCTATTTTTAACTCATAGCAACCCCGTGTGACAGAGTAGAACTGCTCCATAGGGTTTGTGAGGCTCTAATCTTACAGGAGAAGACTACCTGGTTTTTCTCCTGTGGAGCTACTGGGTGGCTTTGAACTGCTAACCTTTAGGTTAGCAGTCAAGCATTTAAACATTGTACCACGAGGGCTCCTTGTAGCAGTGAACAAAAGTCTTTAAACCAAAGGAATGGAGTTTGAGTATCAGAAAGTCAATGGGGAAACAATTGTGGATTGGACAGAACCTCCCTAAACCTCCCAAAATTATACCATCTTGGAATAATAATGATCTCTCCACTGAATTTTGAACACAGAGATCCTATCAAAGGGAATACCTTTTCCCAACATTAACTGATTTTTATTGACTCTAGAAACATGCCCTCGTAAGCAACATTTTGACCATTCACATTTACTCCTCTACCATAATTTGAGTACAACATTTCTTGGTTGGTACTTACTGTTCCAGAAAATCCCAGATATGCTGGAAAACCTCAGGACTGAGGAACTCACTTGTCTGTGTGCTCTGGGACATGGTGGATCGGTAGTAACTTTCTTTCCAAGAGAAATGAGCTGGGGTTTCTACGAACCTTAAAAGGACAAAAACAAAACTAAGATTATAGCTTCTGTATTTCTGATACTGCATATTTAAACTAAAGGACACTCTAACAAGTAAAAAATAACAACTAAATCTTTAAAGTCGTGCAGATAAATACAGCAGACATTCCAAGTTTCACAACTGGTGTTTCTTCAGGCAGTGTTATGGACCCCACTTGGCCATAAAACCAGACACACCAATGCTAGATAATCAAGTCTTCTATCCAAGCTTGTCCTTCTGAACCAATAATATTGTTGTTACACGCTATACTTCCACTATCCAACATTTGTGTTCTGCAGATTTCAAAAAGAAAATAAACATTCTCTCATTAAATCTGACAGCAAGTCTGACCTATTATTAAATCTATTTTATAAGTGTCTCAGTTGATTATCTGCTCATTTTGCCTCCAGCAGGCAAGAAGCAGAATCAGAAAACAGAAAAGAGCTCAGGAGATATAAAACTCAACCTCAGATTAATCACCCCACTCATAACTACCAGCTAAGCATCATGGCCAGGGGAAACAAAGTCAGATTTCTGGACCTTGATACATATTTATTTTTTTTAATCACCAGTCCCTTACCTTGATGTATGTGTGGGTGGTTTTTAATTGGAGTATAGAATCTTACGTTAGACTAACGGATAAACAAACCCCTGAATAGTTTGTAAATGAACAATTTCTGTCTGTTTCATTTTACAGACTTTAAAAAAAAAAAAATTATCCTTGATTCCTGGATATGTGAAGGAAGACATCATTTTATCATGTGATCGTTTTACCAAATCTGAACGTTATCTGCGTAGACCATCTTAAAATGTGATTCATTGTCATTTTCCGTAGATCGATTTTACTCCAGGATCAAATTAGCTAAGCTCTTAATCATTACTGTTAATATTATGAAAAGCTTATAGAGCACAAGGATAGTAAATCATCTTCTTAAATATGCAAATTATAGGTCTGGTTTAGTTAGATAATAATGGAACATAATAGTATTAGAATAATCGATGATGATTTCCAAGCTACATGCAGCAGCACATTCATTTAGTTAAATATATACAGACCATAAACTATTTGCCAGGAAGCACAATAGCCACTGGAAATTTAAAAAAAAAAAAAAAGAAAAGAATGTTTGTCTCACCCTCTATGCTAATGGTGTAGAAGGTAAGACAGGAAAAATAACCTATAAAAAATGTGGTTGCAATATGTGTGTATATATGTATATATATATGTGTGTGTGTGTGTGTGTGTATACATATACATATATATATATATATATATATATATACAGAGACTCCACATGTGCCAGGATATAACTGCACTCCATAGGGTTTTCAATAGCTGATTTTTTCAGAAGTAGATCACCAAGACTTTCTTCTAGGCACCTCTGGGTGAGTTCGAACTGCCAATCATTTGGTTAGTAGTCGAGTCCTTAAACATTTGTGTCACCCAGGACTCCTAACAAAATGTATCAAACCAAAAAAAAAACCCAAACCATTGGTATCAAGTTGATTCCGACTCATAGTGACTCTATAGGACAGAGTAGAACTGCCCCATAGAGTTTCTAAGTAGCGGCTGGTGGATTCGAACTGCTGACCTTTTAGTTAGCACCCAAGCTCTTAGCCACTATGCCACCAAGGCTCCAACAATATGTATAGCACCATTAAAATACAAAAAAAGAAATATATAATCTAAGAGTTCAAGAAAGAACCCTTAAATTAAATTTTAATTAGATAAGGGCTATTGGTATGAAGGAGTCCCTGAATGGTGCAAAGGTTGGAAGTTCAAGTCTACCCACAGGTGCCTTGAAAGAAAGACCTGGCAATCTACTTTGGAAAAATCAGCCATTGGAAATCCTATGGAGCACAGTTCTACTTTGACACTTATGGGGTCACCGTGAGTCAGAATTGACTGGAAGGCAACTGTTATTTTTAATGGTATGGAGTGGGTATTCTATGCCAAGGCAACAGCATAAAGAAAGTACTAAGTGGAAAAATCTCTTGACGTATGTTAGAAAATGACAAGCAACCCTATATTACTACACTGCAAAAATCCTGGGCAAAGAATAGGAGGAGATGAAGCTGGAGAGGGAAGTAGAGACTTGTATGCTATTAGAAAAAAAAAAAAAAAAGTTGAATACTTCAATGCTTATGTTAGTGAAGACTATTTCTTCAAGAATTTTTTTAAAATTAAGGCTCTTATTTTTAGTAAATTGTAGATTCACATGTAGTTATAAGAAATAGTATAACAATAAAAAATAAAGAGTAAAAAAAGTAAAAAGGAAGAAAGACTACAGAGAGATCCCACATAATCTTTACCCAGTTTCACCCAATGATAAGTCATGTAAAACTATAGTACAATATTATAACCAGGATACTGATATGACTACAGCCCACCAATCTTATTCAGATTTCCTCAGTTTGACTTGTATTCATCTCTGTGGATGTGTTTATTTCTATATAATTTTGTCACATATGTAGTTTACCGTATCTAGCACCACTGTATTGAAGGACTTGAAATATAAGGATGACACAGTCAGAATATGTTTTCTATTGATGAATCTGGAGGTTGTGTGGAGGATGGATGTACACTATGTCAGTTTATAGGCAAAGTAGTTATTTAGAATGTTGCTTCACCAGCCCAAGTAAGACAATAAGGGGATAGATTGCAGCAGTGGGGGTGGAGAAGATGAGGGAAAGATCAATTATTACCAAAGACAATAAAGGGTGAATTGGATATGTTACTGAGGGAGGGAGAAGGGAAGGTCAAGGATGACCTCCAAGTTTTCGTCTAGCTTGACTGAGTGGTTGATGATTCTACTAAGGCAGTAAATACAGCAGGAGGAACTGGCTTGGAGAGGAGAGAGAAACGAAGAGCTTCATCTTAGCTTTTTGAGTTTGTGGTACCATTGGGTATATAAAAAGTGAAGCAGAGAGTTAAATAAACAAGTTTTCAATTCTGGTGAGAGGAATAGGCTAAAAGATCAGAGACGGGAGTCCTCATCATAGGGATAGAGGAATACAACAATGGGAATGCCATGGTCTGTGCAGAATATGTGCAATGAGGAGAGAAGTGGATCCTTTTGGAGAATCTATAAATTAACAGACACTGAGGTGTTAATGGTATCTTGGAAGACAAGGAAAGAATATTTAAGGAAGCATCAACACGATTAAATGTGGCAGAGGAATCGAAGAAGTTAAGATCTGAAAAGCACCAACTGGATTTCACATGACTAGCTCACCAGCAACCTTCACTCTAGCGCTTTCAGTAGATTAGTGATGGCAAAATGCACATTGAAGTTGTTTGAGGAGTAAATAGAGGTGTAAAGGAAATGTTCTTTTTCATGTATTTATTTAGATGAGGAGAATCTGAACTGCACCTAAAGAGATAAAGTAGAAAGAAAGGAGCAAGTGAAGAGGGAGAAATGTAAGATATTGGAAAGAAAGAGAAGGATATAGAAGAAGATCCTGGAAGAGGCAGACAGAAAGGGGTCAAGTGCATAGGTAGAGATAATGGCCTTGAACTGAAATCCCCCATCCCCATTCCAGATTGTAGTAAAGGTAGCAAAATAGTGTGGGTATAAATGTGCCAATAGAAGATAAACACAGGACATGTGTGATGGGTTGAATTTTCTTGATGAAGCAAGAGACAAAGTCAACAGCTGAAAATGATGAGGTGGGCATTGAGTAGTTAATTAGAAGCTCTCTAATGTTTGGAACTGTGGGTGAGGTTAGGGAACATTAATTTGTCATGGCCCCAACCTGCACAGTTCTAGAATTCCCTCCAGTTTATATCACTTGAGGATAGAGGGAGGAAAACAGATTAAAGCACTTATCCAGGGCTATCGTTTCACTAGACAGATGGTGGAGAAGAATTGGATGCAAGAGAATGGAGAGAGCTATGAAGGCTACCTTAGGATCCAGACTGGAGAGGGCAAGAAGAGGGGCTAAGAAAGGGAAATAAATAAACAAACAAACAAATAAATAAATAAATAAAAACCTCTAAAGTTCTCTAAGAAGCCAAAAAGCAGATGTACAGAGAGTGCAACGTGAAGGTTGAACTGGTACAGACTGGCGTAAAAGTGTGATATCAGAGTTTACGATATCCTTCATGGCTACATCCAGAATATTTACCTAAAATTAGGAAAGAATATGAAATATTAATATCTTCAAATGAATGTAAATTAAAACTTCAAGTTAAAGTCACTTTTCTTTATTATCCTTTTGGAGTTGGAGAAGATTTGATTCATACTTTACCAACTAGTGCGTAGAAAGGAAGTTCAATTTAATGGATCTAATATTGAAGTGAAAGTTATGAAGAATACTCTCGTGGATGTCACCTTTGGTTACATTTGATTTGCATTAAAAATCTTCTACAGATGAAAATGGAGGAGAAGAAAGACAAGAAAATAAAAATAAAAGCAACTCTTACTAGAGGAACCCCGAAACTATGGCCCCCGGACACGCTGCTAACCCCAAACTGAAACCATTCCCAAAGCCCAATTTTCAGACAAAGATTAGACAGGCTTATAAAACAAAAAATAATACACACGAGGAACATGCTTCTTAGTTCAATGAAATATATGAGATCAAATGGGTAGCTCCTGTCCAAAAGCAGGACGAGAAGGCAGGAAGGGACAGGAACCGGTTGAATGGATACAGCGAACCCAGGGTGGTTAGGGGAAAGGGGGAGTGTGCTGTCACATTGTGGAGATTGCAACCAATGTCATAAAACAATATGTGTACAAATTTTTTAATGAGAAATTAACTTGAGCTGTAAACTCTCACCTAAAGCACAATAAAAAGAAAAAAAAAAAAAAAAACTGAAGACGAGCAAAGGCAAACAAGCCCAGAAACGCAAAAAACAAGAAAAAAAAAGTACATCATACCATTATTTGAGTTATAATGTACATAAACCTACAAACACAGCTCCAACATCCAAAGCCCTAAACACTATGACTGGAAGCCTGACAGCTAGGTGAGCACTAGAAGGTAAACACAGCAACACCAAGCACACTCTCAGCAATAATGATACTCAAGGTGTGAGAGTCAATACGAAAGAATATGAGATTTTTCTCAATTGGCAAAAATTTAGGGGCAGTTACTCAAGAGATTAATAATTAACTTCACCTAGATCTTAAATAACAAAAGGTATGAGCTTGATTCAGAAAGAAAGAAAAATGTAAGAGGGAAGAAAGACATTATCACTTTCTCTAAGGCAGAAGAGAAAAAAATATATCATTGGATCCACAGTCAGTGTCCCTTTCTTCTTTCATTTACCTCCACATGAAATTCTGGTTTCTCTCTGAGCTTTCTCTGACATTCCCTTGTTTTACATCTCCCTCCTATCCCCTCCCCACGCCAGTTCCTCTCTGATTCCTGAAAGACCTTATTTGTATTTCTGATGTCATCACTAACCAGCTTCAGTTTCCTGGAATGTAACATGAAGGTAATCATCTCTGCTAGTCAACTCTGCTATGCCTCTTCAACGCTCCCTTCTCCACAAAGTATTTTCTAGTCCTTTCCTTAAAGTAAGGAGCCCTGGGACAGCCTTGGAAACCCTATGAGGTAGTTCTACTCTGTCCTGTAGGGTCACTATGAGTCAGAATGGGCTCGATGGTAATGGTTTCCTTAAAATATAGTCTTTCTCCCTCAAACTTTCTTGGTCTTGTGTTGCATCCTGTCAATGCCAATTTATCCTAATTTACTTTTACAACAGTTAATCTACTGTGGAGGATTTTAAGTAATTTGAGGACAAAAACCGTATCTCTCATCTCTGCATTTCTTGTAGTTTGGTAGTTCCTTGAGGCTAGAGTGGAAGGAACACAGATTTTAGAGTGAGACTTAGGTTCAAATCTCAGTTCTATTATTGACCTGCTGTGAGGACGTGACCATGTTCCTTTTAACATCTTTGAAACAGTTTCTTCAACTATGCTTCCTTCATAGAATGGTTGGGACTTTTAATTGAAATAATGTGCTACACCTTTTCTATACAATGCCTGGTAGTCAATACACTGGTCTTATTAAATCAGGTGCTTCATAGTACATATCTAGGAAACACCTGCTGAATCGAACCACTTTGTATTTGAAAGGTCTGTTAAAGCTGTAAAAGTGCCACGTAAAAGTAACAAAATCATATTAATCCCGTATTCTTCCCTCCTTTCTCTCCAGTTCAAACCATTTTTCCTCTATCTGTGTCGTTGGGCCAAAAAAAAAAAAAATGCTCCCATCACTTCTCAGTTTCATGCTGATCACCACTGTCTCAGACCTGCTACACTAAAGTGGGTCATTTCCTCCTTCTGGGCCTTAAGCTTCCAGAGGGCTTCATCACAAAACACGGGGCTGTGGTTTGGACTAGATCAGTGGCTTTTAAACTGTGTTCCATGAAATCCTCCGGTTCCTAGTGTCTCAGTATGCTTACCAGAGGTAAAGAAACGGCCATGTTGTTGGGAATTCAGACACCCCTGCCACCATGCTAAAGCTCAGCTTTTACCGAAGTAAATTTCATTTGAAGAAAGGGTTATTTCTAAAAGAAAAAAAAGAAAGATCAAGGTTCTAAGTTAGGAGATCTTCAAGGTCTCTCCTTTACAAACCCAAAGTTGGCACCCATTCTCTGAATAAATGTACAAAACAGTATAGAGAGAAGGGAAGGAAAGAGATCAGCTGGTGCCATAGGGCTGATGGGTAAGGAGTGAGGTCAATCCCACCTACCTTCCAAATCTTTGCCTTTGGGTGAATCTCAATTTACTTAACAACAACCATTCTGTTCAAACGTTTTTGTCAAACCCGTCACACCAAAGGAAAGGAAGCCTGAAATCAATTTCTTTTCATCTTGCTTTTCCTGGACTAACTGTCCTACACTGTTTGATTAAGTCAGCCAAAAAGAATCCTGTTCTTGCAGAAGTAAACTGAAAACACCAAGGGGTATTCTACTCATCCTGTGCATCCTCTCCCGCTTTTCCTATTCTCCCCCTAAGCTTACCGCTGGAGCCTGTCACACCTTTAGTTTCTTTCAGTGTTCCTGAAAATCTCCCAACCCCTAAAATTTCAGAATTTCAAAAACCTTAGTTTCATAGATGAATTTTAGGATTACTAGACCTCAAAGACCATCTAGCTCAGCTTTCTCTATTTAACAGATGGAGAAGGTGAAATTCAAAAGAACTAGTTCATTCCAGCTTTGTTATACTAGAGCTTGGGTCTTAATCCACACAGTCCAATAAAAATAAATGTGTGCATCAGACACTAATTATCATGAATTATCCAACTCTTGGCCTTTTTTGCCAGTTCCCATAGTTATCATTCTCGGGATATTTAAAGCCTCTTTACTCCTCTTAGAAAATCCAAACTTAAAGCTGTATAAAACTAGAAATATATTTGATGTTATGCAAGCAGTCCCTAATTCGCTTAAACTAAAACAGCATTTAGCAGTGATGCAGACTCATAGGCAGCTGCTGGGTTTTCTGACTTAAAGGCCCTCCTTGACAGGACGTCAGTCATTCTGGTAGAAAGACAAATATGGCACCAGGTATCTCCTAGAGAACAGACCTGGAGGTGCCTCTTCATCAACTGGGATCACTACTGCTTCTCAGCCAGCTTGCCAACATAGGGCCACACATGAGTCTAAACCTTTGAGGACCCCATGGAGTGTCAAAGCTAGGTATGCCTTTAGAAACCATCCAGTCTTCTTCCCTCATTTCATAGGGAAACTGAGACGTGGACATCAGGAACTTACCCTAGATCCATTGTTGTACTGGAGATCCCTTGTGCTGGACTACCGTTAAACTTTATGGAATTTTGCAAGCCAGTTGCTAAAAACAGCCATTATTAAAATGTATTATTATATAAGAATAAACTTTAAATAAATTATATTTAAAACAAAGGTAATAATTACTCAAACAAACTCAGGACTTCCTAATTATTTTGTTATAGTTTGTTGTTGTCTGGGCTCCTGAAAGTCATTTAAAAAAATACCTCAGTGAGATGTTTCATACGAAAAAAATAAATAAATAATCAAAATCCTCTCTCTGCAAATTCATTGCTGTATTTCAATTAAAGGCTTTTTGTGCAAATGATTCAACAACGTATTTACTGAGCACCTATTCTGTGAAAGGCCATGTGGGGAGATTCAGTAATGAATGAGACATGTTGCTTTCTTCGAAGTTGTTCACAGTTCAGTGCCGGGAAGAGAACATCTTCAGTATTTGTCTCATTTTAGCCTTTTGTGAGAATCTTTTGCGCTTCAACGCCTAATTTCCCACTGGACTGTGACCTTCTTAAGGGCAAGAAAGCGTGGGTCATTCATTTTGATTTGTGCTCTACTTGCCTGGTGATTGGCAGGAAAGGAGACTTGGCATTGATTACGGTAGGATTTCACTTCACAGGGCCTGCTTTTCCAGTTCATATGTGAGAACCTTTGCACTCAGAGAGGATAAGGAAGGTATTCAAGGTCACTCAGCTAGTAAATGATAGAGCTAGGATTTAAATGTAACATTGTCCTGCTTCAAAGCTCATGCTTCTCCTATACAAAGTGGCACACAAAACCTTATTAAGCTACTTAGGCAGCCTCTAATTCTCATTTATTATAAAAGTTGGGCAATATGAAGGTTTTATAATTAGGGTTTTCTTTTTTTTTTTTGGTAATAGAACAAAAGATCTTACCAATTTTGTCTCATCACAACAATCATCCTTTCCCTACAAGATGAGCAAGAAACGAATTTGGAAACTTAGTCCTGATAAAATCAAAAACCAAACCTACTGCCGTCGAGTCAATTTCGACTTATAGTGACCCTATTGGACAGAGCAGAACTGCCCCATATGGTTTCCAAGGAGCGGCTGGTGGATTTGAACTTTTGGTTAGCAGTCGAGCTCTTTACCACTGTGCCACCAGGGCTCCTTAGTACTGATAGCTGAATGTTATTTAAAAAATGTCTGGCCTTTCTACATATTCTCAATGTTACCACAAGGAGATGACCCTTAAGAATTTAGTGTAAGAGAAGAATGCTGAGGTCGGTCGCTGTTAATTTCAAAGAGGACTTGAGAACTCAAAGGCTCTGGAAGCGTCCTCAATCCTCAATAACAGTGGTGCCAAAACTCTAAACATGGCTTCTCCATTTTCTATCCGTCCATTGATCTATCCATTGATCCATCCAGCCATCCATTCATCCTTTACGGATCAAATCTTTATTGCCAACCTTTGTATATTCCCCAAAACAAGTCTTCTGGTTGGCCCCAGGAGCATTATATATCATACAATTCCTTTCACTTTTTTTAGTTCAGAAAACATTCCGGTACTTTCAGTTTTCTCTGCTATTATTGTAACCATTATCACTATTAATTTTCATGTTAGTTACATGGAAGCTAAAGAGCGCTTTGATGCCTTTTAGCACATTGCCTCTTTATTGCATCCAACAGTGCCCAAGCACCCAGGAGGAGTTAATTTATTCACATGCTTGAAATAACTTCACCACCAGAAATTCATTTACATACTCTAAATCAGGCTCATTAACATCTTTCCTTTGTTAGGTAGAAATCTTTCCTTTTCAACTTAATGTCTGTCCTCTTCTATCTCTATTAACCCCAAATTCAAATCGGAATGCAAGCTTCACTCTTGGCAACTCAAACTTTAAAAGGATAAAATTCATTTAGAGTATAAGTTATGCCTTAACATTGTCAACTTGACACAATTCGAACAACAAAAAAATCACATCCCAGGAGTCTCATTTCATACACATTGCTGAACTCACAACTAAATTTTTAAGATCTCTTTTATGTATTTCAACACTCATTTCTCCTCTGTTCTACCCTTTCTCCTAGTAATTCCTGCCCAGTTGAGTTGACTCCTCTTTTGTCTTCAGAAGTCCCTTCCTTTCCTTCAGCTTCCTCTCTTAAGAACTGATTGCCAGCTACAGCCTGCTTCTACCATGACCCTTTACTATGCGCTCCAAACCCCAAGATTCCTTTAAATTTCTACACATCTCGCACCAATTCAGCAGGCATCAATTCTTCGAGAATTACCCTTTCCTCTCTCAGATACCAAGTCATCAAAGTCTCATATTTGTGCCCCACCCTCTATCCTAACCAAAGTATTATTATTATTATTTTGGATCCCAACTAATTTCATCCATTTGTATATTGTATATAGCTGCTTTTGTGCTACAACAGCAGAGTTGAAGAGTTACAACAGTGGCCATATGGTCTACAAAGTCTAAAACATTTACTATCTGTCCCAGTATAGAAAACGTTTGCCAACCCCTATCTAGATGAAAAGAGCTAAGATTTTAAGACAAATTGAAGTTCGAGGCTTTTAATATCGTTATATCACTGAACATAACAGCGTTTCTGACATAATATTGGGGCATTCATAAACATTTGTTGATTGAAGGAATGAATAGTCTTAGTTCCCCCAGAGTTGCAGGGTTAGTATATGAACACAGACTGAATTGACTCTCAAGTTTTACTCTTCCTGATACATCACATTGACTTCTGTTAGAAGTAAAGTGGATATTTTGCTATGATGAAGGAGACAGAAACAAAAAAAAAAAAATCAAGCACAAGAATAAAGATACAGACACACACAGGAGCCCCCGAAAACTTTGGTACAGTCACATAACCCAGTAAATAAGATTCCCAGGGATGATCCTGTCATCAGGAGAAGTGCATATGGTGCACACTATTCTTGGTTTAAAAAGACTATGAAGGATGCATTATTTTCCAGAAATAACTACATTCCAATATTTTTTAAAAAAAAATACTATTTAAAAGGTTATATGCTCAACTATCTATAAACTCAACTACCCAGAATGACATATTTCCTAACGGATCCTGAAAAATACTTCTTCTTCTTTTTTTTTTTTTTTAATTAAATCTTCATGACAGTTTTTGTTCCTTCCTGATCATGGTCACATTTTGCCTACTAGTCCCTCTTTTTTTTTTTTTATTTACAGTTTCTACTGGTGTTCTTATTTATTGGAGGCAAGATCATCATTTTAGTTTTTGGCTTCTGTGGCTTCAGAATCTAGCACAGTTCCTGGCACAGAGAGGGAGCCAAATCAATGCTTGTTGAAGGAAATGTCTGGAAAGGAGAGCACAAAGAACAATGCCAACATTTACAGCAGCAACAAGAGTGAACATGTGATTGCTTTCCTGGGAAAGTTACTGCAAAGTGCCTGAGAGACATTGTTTAATTTTTCCAACATTCTATGAGGTAGATACCAATACTACCCCATTTTACAGGTAAGAAAGCTAAAACCTAGTGGTAATGCACCTCCTCAAAATCACAAGGTAGTTGGGAGAATGGGGACTCTAGGTTCTTAAAGATTTGGCCTCAGTGTACCCAGTGTGACATTTACAAGGTTAATGACCTTGGGCAAGTTACTTAGCTTCTCTAAGCCTTCATTCCAGGTCTGTAACAGTGAAGGTGAGACCAGTACCTGTCTCGTAGGGCAAAGGAGAGCACTTTAGGAGTCTACTTCCCCAGCAAGGAACAGTAGGTGTCATACATTAAAGTACAGCAGGATCACTTGGGATACATTTGGGAAATGCCAATTCCATGTCCCAAGAGTCTGTTTCAGATGATATGGCACGAGCCCCAGGAATCTACACTTTTTAAAAAGTTGCACTTGAAAACACGTGGCTTCAGGATTCAATTAAAATCTAAACCCTTTGGAGTTTTTACTAAAGACAGAACACCTTGGAAGCTCTGCATTTCCTCCAAATATTCATCTTCAAGTAAGCACGGTATCACAGTCTTGTTCATTAAGATGTCTTTATCACTTGAACCCTCCATGCGTCTGTCAGTTTGTTGTACCATGGGGGCCTGTGTACTGCTGTGATGCTGGAAGCTATGCCACTGGTATTCAAATACCAGCAGGGTCACCCATGGTGGACAGGTTTCAGCTGAGCTTCCAGACTAAGACAGACTAGGAAGAAGAACCCCGTGGTCTACTTCTGAAAAGAAGCAGCCAGTGAAAACCTTATAAATAGCAGCAGAGCACTGATATAGTGCCAGAAGATGAGACCCTCAGGTTGGAAGTCACTCAAAATACGACTGGGAAAGAGCTGCCTCCTCAAAGTAGAGTTGACCTTAATGACATGGATGGAGTCAAGCTTTTGGGACCCTCATTTGCTGATGTGGCACGACTCAAAATGAGAAAAACAACTGCAAACATCCATTAGCAATCAGAGCCTGGAATGTACGAAGTATGAGTCTAGGAAAATTGGAAATTGTCAAAAATGAAATGGAACACGTAAACATCAGTATCCTAGGCATTAGTAAGCTGAAATGGACTGGTATTGGCCATTTTGAATCGGACTATCACATGGTCTATTATGCCAGAACTGTAGAAGAATGGCATTGCATTCATGGTCAAAAAGAACATTTCAAGATCTATCCTGAAGCACAATGCTGTCAGTGATAGGATAATATCCATACACCTACAAGGAAGACCAGTTAATATGACTATTATTCAAATATATGCATCAACCACTAAGGCCAAAGATGAAGAAATTGAATATTTTTACCAACTTCTGCAGTCTGAAATTGACTGAACATGCAGTCACAATGCACTGATAATTACTGGTGATTGGAACGTAAAAGTCGGAAACAAGAAGGATCGGTAATTGGAAACTATGGCCTTAGTGATAGAAACAATGCTGGAGATTGCATGATAGAATTTTGCAAGACCAACGACTTCTTCATGGCAAATACCTTTTTCCACCAATGTAAATGGCGACTATACACATGGACCTCACCAGATGAAATACACAGGAATCAAATCAACTGCATCTGTGGAAAGAGGCGATGTAAAAGCTCAATACCATCAGTCAGAACAAGGCCAGGGGCCGACTGCGGATCGGACCATCAATTACCCATATGCAAGTTCAAGTTAAAACTGAAGAAAATTAGAACAAATCCATGAGAGCCAAAATACGACCTCGAGTATATTCTACCTGAATTTAGAGACCATCTCAAGAATAGATTTGACGCGTTGAACACTAATGACTGAAGACCAGACGAGTCGTGGAATGACATCAAGGACATCATACATGAAAAAAGCAAGAGGTCATTAAAAAGACAGGAGAGAAAGAAAAGACCTAAATGGATGTCAAAAGAGACTCGGAAACTTGCACTTGAATGTCGAGTAGCTAAAGCAAAAGGAAAAAATGATGAAGAGCTGAACTGAAGATTTCAATGGGTGGCTCGAGAAGACAAAGTAAAGTACTATGATGACATGTGCAAAGACCTGGAGATAGAAAATCAAAAGAAAAGAACATGCTCAGTATTTCTCAAGCTGAAAGAACTGAAGAAAAAATTCAAGCCTTAAGTTGCAATAATGAAGGATTCTACCAGAAAAATGTTAGACAACGCAGGAAGCATCAAAAGAAGATGGAAGGAATACACAGAATCCGTATACCAAAAAGAATTAGTCAAAGTTCACCCATTTCAGGAGGTAACATATGATCAGGAACCAATGGTACTGAAGGAAGAAGTCCAAGCTGCACTGAAGGCATTGTCGAAAAACAAGGCACTGGGAACTGATGGAATACCAACTGAGATGTTTCAATAAATGAATGTAGCACTGGAACTGCTCACTCGTCTATGCCAAAAAATTTGAAAAACAGCTACCTGGCCAACTGACTGGAAGAAATCCTTATTTATGCCTATTCCCAAGAAAGATGATCCAATCGAATGCAGAAATTATCAAACAATATCATTAATATCACATGCAAGCAAAATTTTGCTGAAGATCATTCAAAAGTGGCTGTAGCAGTATATCGAAAGGGAACTACCAGAAATTCAAGCCAGATTTAGAAGAGGACGCAGAACCAGGGATATTATCACTGATGTCAGATGGATACTGGCTGAAAGCAGAGAATACCAAAAAGATGTTTACCTGTGTTTTATTGACTATGCTAAGGCATTCAACTGTGTGGATCATAATAAATTACAGATAACATTGCAGAGAATGAGAATTCCAGAACACTTAATCGTGCTCATGAGGAATCTGTACATGGATCAAGAGGCAGTCGTTCAAATAGAACAGAACAAAGTGATACTGCATGGTTTCAAGTCAGGAGAGGTGTGTGTCAGGGTTGTATCCTTTCACCATACCTATTCAATCTGTATACTGAGCAAATGATCCAAGAAGCTGGACTCTATGAAGAAGAATAGGGCATCAGGATTGGAGAAAAACTCATTAACAACCGCGTTATGCAGATGACACAACCTTGCTTGCTGAAAGTGAAGAGGACTTGAAACACTTACTGATGAAGATCAAAGACCACAGCCTTCAGTATGGATTACACCTCAACATAAAGAAAACAAAAATCCTCACAACTGGACCAATAAGCAACATCATGATAAATGGATAAAAGAATGAGGTTGTCAAGGATTTCATTTTACTTGGATCCAAAATCAACACCCATGGAAGCAACAGTCGAGAAATCAAAAGACGCATTGCATTGGGCAAATCAGCTGCAAAAGACCTCTTTAAAGTGTTGAAAAGCAAAGATGTCACCTTGAGAAGTAAGGTGCGCCTGACGCAAGCCATGGTGTTTTCAATCGCCTCATATGCATGCGAAAGCTATACAATGAATAAGAAAGACAGAAGAAGAGTTGATGCCTTTGAATTGTGGTGTTGGCGAAGAATATTAAATATACCACGGACTGCCAAAAGAATGAACAAATCTGTCTTGGAAGAAGTACAACCAGCATGCTCCTTAGAAGCAAGAATGGCAAGACTCTATCTCACATACTTTGGGCATGTTATAAGGAGGGATCAGTCTCTGGAGAAGGACATCATGCTTGGCAAAATAGAGGGTCAGCCAAAAAGAGGCAGACCCTCAATGAAATGGACTGACACAGTGGCTGTAACAATGGGCTGAAGCATAGCAACAGTTGTGAGGATGGTGCAGGACCAGGCAGTGTTTTGATCTGTTGTGCATAGGGTCACTCTGAGTTGAAACCAACTTGACGGGAAGCTAACAACAACATCACTTAAATAAAACAGGATGGTGTCATAATTACAACCAACAAGTTGCCGTGGAGTTGATCCTGACTCATGTCAACCCCATGTGTGTCAGAGTAACACTGTGCTCCATAAGGTTTTCAATGACTGATTTTTCAGAAGTAGACCTCCAGGCCTGTCTTTCGAGGCACCTCTAGGTGGACTTGAACTGCCAAACTTTTGGTTAGCAGCTGAGTGCATTAAATATCTGCACCACACAGGGATTACATAATAATTATAGTTAGCATTATATAACACATACTACATACTTGTTCTAAATGCTTTATGGATATTAACTCATGAATCCTCCTAACAACCCATGATGAAGTTATACTATTATAATCCTCATTTTATAGATGAGGAAATTGAGTCACAGAGAGTTTAAATACCTTCCCTAAAGTTATACACCTAGTAAGCAAGAAGGGCAAAGATTTAGCCAGAGGGCTGGCTCCAGAGCCTGGACTGGTGACTGTCACCCTGTACTGTCTTCAGAGCTGTGTATGGAGGTCAGAGCCCTGCATCACAGGCCTGACTACTTCAGTAGTTGGGATGTTGGACAAGACCCCACCCCTCTCTGGGATTCAAGTGCTTCCCATATGAAGTGAGGGGGTTGAATCAGATGATCTCTAAGACCCTCTGGTTCAAAGATGCTATCACTCATTCTACGGAGGACTTTTGAGCTTACTATCTGATAACTTCATCCCAAGGATTGCTGATAATAAGGTCTACTCCCTAGTGATGCTCCATTATTTTCCTTTACCTGGCAATTCACAAAACTTCCTTCTGAGTCAGTTGTCCTTCGTCATTCCTTCTTGTTGAGGAATCCAAATGTATTTTAGTCTTGAGACTGTAGCTCTGTCTTCAGAGATTTCTTCCTAAGTCCTGCCATCTTTGTTCATGCATACTTCCAGAATGCTTCTACCTGAACTCAGTTTAACCTCATTAATCTCCCAGAAAGGCCCACAGTCTTCTTGCCCCTCCTTTGCTTCTCTCCTCTTGAGCAATGGCACTCTTCTGACCCAATTCATCCTCGGTAACATCTCTCCATTGTCCTTCCTACCTCTCTACTTCTGCAATCTTGTCCTATTCCAGGATTAAAATATCAGGCTTGCTTTAGCCCCATATTTTTCAAATCTGGCTACACTTTAGAATGCTTGAAATACAGATGCCTAGACCTGGGGATCTGCTCCATTAAAGATTACATCCAAGAAAACCTCATGGAGCAGTTCTACTGTCACATGGGGTTCCTATGAGTTGGAATTGATTCGATGGCACACAACAAAAACAACCACAGGGACATTATCACTATTCCAGACCAGTTTAATCAGAATTTTGAAAGGTGGGTTTTGGGCAGAAGTACTATTTAAAAGTTTTAGAGTTCCTCAAGAGATTCTAATATGCGACATGGTTAAAAATCATGGTGCTCTAGTACAGGTGATTCGAAAGTAGGGCGAGTGAGCAAATCAAAAGCACCTGGGAAACTGAATGTTCCTTACTCCCAGGGAGTGAAGTCTGGACATGTGAATTACAAGTCAACAAGCAGACACCTTCCAGGTGGTTTGGAGAAGCCCCTTTATGAAACAAAGTTCTAGCCTAACCTCTAAAGCAAGAGGAACCACTACATCCTCACGTCACTTGCATTATCAGAACATCCCAAGGCTTCTCATTGCTTCCTACACCAAATTAACATTTTTAATCATGAAAGGCAATGCAGAGGAAAAAAAAAAAGCATTTGGAAGTAAGATCCATATTCTTTTCCTCTCTCTGCACTAACTGGCTAGGTAACTTTGGGGGAATCCCTTTGCTTCTCTAGCTTCATTTTCCCCTATGTGTAACAGAAGGTTAGTATATTACTACATAATTGCTAAGCTTCCTTCCTACTTTATTGTTCTATTATCTTAAGGCCCTCAACTATTACACTACCAGCCTCAGTTCTTTCTACATTCAGCTGGCACCAGGCAATTCATCTAGTGAAACCTATTCACAACCCATGGTGGAGACCTTACCTCCTCCCAAGGAGAAGCAATGCCACAGCTGCAAAACAATTCTTCAAACGTAGTTATGATACCAAAAACTCTTCTCTGCCCAAACTTCCACGCAGGCCTCTGAATCTCCATGAAGACCTTTCCCATTGGTGCCATCTGACAGCAGCCCTATCTGATAGCAATCACCTCCTTCATTTTCTGAGCTTCCCACCTCCTCTGGGCAGGCTGCATTTATGAAAGTGGCTCAGAGAGACTTACTTAGTTAATGTACAGCCCACTGACCCCCTCGGCCAGCTAGGTGTCCAGCATTGCTCAGAGTGATTACTGTGAGATTGCTATGTGGCCCTTGGGGGTCTTTTTTGTTTATTTGTTTGCTTTGTCTTAGTGTGAGAAGGCCGAGTCTGTTAGGACGTGCTGGCTTGTGGGTGTGTAGCAAAGAAGAGGTAACCATGGACTCTCCCTTCCCCTCCTTCCACCTTTTAGTC
Source organism: Dugong dugon (assembly GCA_030035585.1). NCBI lineage: Eukaryota > Metazoa > Chordata > Mammalia > Sirenia > Dugongidae > Dugong > Dugong dugon. The sequence continues at coordinate 26,009,669 of CM057466.1, forward strand.
CCCTTTAACTGAAGAACTACACCATCTAAAGAGCGTTGGAGAGAAGATGGCCTCTAAGGCCACTTCCATGGATAATATGTGCAGTGTACAAGGTTTTTTTCCCCCTCATAAGTAACTGAAATACACTTAACCCTTTGGTGACTCATGGACATATGATATCTGTCATGGATTGAGTTGTGTCCCCCAGAAATATGTGTGAACTTGGTTAGGCTAGGATTCCCAGTATTGTGTGGTTGTCCTCCATTTGGATTGATATAATTTTCCCATGTGTCATAAATCCTAAACTCTGCCCGTGGTTAATGAGGCAAGATTAGGGTAGGATGTAACACCCTTGCTTAGGTCACATCCCTGATCCAATGTAAAGGGAGTTTCCCTGTGGTGTGGCCTGCACCACCTTTTATCTTACAAGAGATGAAAGGAAAGGGAAGTAAGCAGAGAGCTGGGGACCTCATAACACCAAGAAAGCAGTGCCGGGAGCAGAGCACGTCCTTTGGGGTTCCTGCGTGGAGTATCCCAGCCACTTTTATGTCCTGGAGTTCTGCAGGAATATACTTTTCCTTTTGAAAGTATATGCTGCCCTTCCGTGGGGGTTTACATGACGACAAAAGGCAAAAGAAATGTTAGTTGAAGCAAAATACCTGGAGTATGAAGCTTGCGAGTAAGGTAGTGCAACTGATTTAGAAAATAATATTGGAATCATTTATTCCCTCTCCTTGGGCATACAGAATGTGATCCAGCTGGAGCTGGGCTCACAAGGACTCACAAGGACACATCAACTGGGCCCTGAGATAAAGAAAATTGCTGGGATAATCTTGGAAATTATCTTTTAGAGAAAAAAAATACCTTTTAGGGAAGCTTTCACATAAAACCATTCAAACAGAACACAAAAGACTTTTCACTCCTATCTTTTTCTGTTAGCATTTAGTGAATAGAAAATTTGTTGGACCAGTGAAGACACTCCTGACTATCATTACTGAAACATGTACCAATGATTATTAAGAAAGATAATTCAAAACGTAGGATCACAGTTTCTAGCGAATCTACAGAAGGCGAAGCTTTCACTGGTTTTACCCATTTGTAATGTTAATATATACTGACGACTCTGTAATGGTCTCTGGACTTGGGCAGACATGGCTGTGGCAGCGTGCTTGTCCATTTTCCCATTCTTGCCTATTCTGTTATATCTTTGGACTTGGACAGACATGGCTGTAGCAGCATGGTTGTCTGTTGCCCACTTTGCCTTTTTGAATGTATGCCGAGTAAAACTTTCTTTTTGCCTTGCTAAACTTTGTGATGTTTTTACCCTACAACACAACCAGGAAATGTAACTGGGTAAAAATTTTGTCTCTTTTGTATTTTGTACCCCTAGATAAGCCTTGTAAGCATATTTACGGTTTCCTGTGTGATAGGGAGCTCTGGTGGACTTGGTTGTATGTGTGTGTGTGTGTGTGTGTGTGTGTGTGATATTTGGGAAAACAGTTTCCCCCTGTAACCTAATGGAAGGTGCCCCACCCTATTTTCAGCAGCCAAGTTTCATTGGGACAGACGGTCACCTATCAATCATCAGGCTTGAAGACACAAAAAGTTCAGGGGTAACCATGAAGTCCCAGACAATATTTCTCAAAATCCATATTACCAATTAAAAATTTAAACACACCCTAAGACTCAGCATACTTCCATTAACGAAAACACATGGTATCAAAAACAAAAAACAAAAAAATCAAAGCAGAAAATATTAAATAGAGTCACCAAAGGACTAAACTAATAATGGTAATGATGATAATAAAAATAATATTTGAAGGGATAAAAGAATAAAACCAGGAGTGTTCACAGACCTCTCTCCCTTGGTCCAAATTCTCTCTCCCTGCCTTAGTCCTTTGACTTTTGAATCTGGGAATAGAGGAAGGAGAGGAACGAAGAGCAAAGGGATTTAGCAGGGTTATTTTCGTCAATCTACAAAATAAAGCGCTCTCAGAGAGAGGTGGCAGGGAAAAAATGAAAGCCTTGTGAACTGAGGTTTCTGAGGGAGAGTTTAGGGCAGAGTTTAGCCCAGGACAGGTTAATAGAGCAGAATGTGTGTGAAAACTGGAGAGAAGAAGAAAGAAAATCCGTGACTCAGAGTTAGGAATTGGGTCTTCTTTAATTTATAACCTGCCAGAGACAAAGAACAATTGAGAATTTCCAAAGGATGGGGTTGAATGAATCAAAACCTATTCGGTTGTTCTGTGCTTCTTAAATGTGATACCATTGAGAGGACAAAGCCTGGCTAGTCATACATTCAAAGCTATACAAAGTATGAAGACAGTAAGAAAGATACTAGTTGACTGGTTACTGTCTGTGGCACTCTTAAGGACTTTACTTGGAGGGTCTCATTGAATTTTTACAACAACCCTATGAATGAGGTTACACATCTTACAGATACCAAAACTGAGGTTTAATGATATTAAATACCTTGTCCAAGTTCACACAGTACTAAATGAGATGAAGCTGGGATGAAATCCCAGGTTTTCTGACCCACGATTCCATTATGCTTGCTTGAAAAAAACCTAAATCAGTGGTTCTCAGATTTAGACAGAATCATTTACGATGCATTAAAAGAAACTCAAGTGTCCAGTCCCTATTCCTGGAAATACTGATTCTCTAGGTCTGGGATATGATCTGAGCAGAGAGAGAGAGGAAGACTGTGTATATGCGTGTGTGTGTGTGTGTGTATGTGTGTGTGTGTGTGTAAGTTTTACAGATAACTCCTATTTTGGTCATAGTTATCAACTATAGCTCTTCATTTCAGAGAAAAAAAAGATTTCAAAAAAGTTCATAGAAAGAAGGAGAGATATAATTTTGTAGAAAAAGATTCTCAAACAGAAATTGGGTTCTAGAAAAATCAGACTCTCATTAAGACAGGGACATGCAAACTACTAACCACAAAAACTACCATCACCTATTTTTGTAAATGGAATGTTTTGATAACACAGTCATGCTCCTCCTCTGAGGTATTTTCTGTGGGCGCCTTCACTCTACAATGGCAGAAATTGAGGATTGCGACAGAGACTGTATGACCTGCAAAGCTGAAAATAGTTACTCTCTGACCTTTTACAGAAAAAAGTTTCCCTACTTCTGGTCTAAAAATTAAAATTTTGATGGCATAATCATGAAAACTTCAAATTATAATGGAAACATTGGGTAAGTATGTTGGGAAAGAAGATAAAATGTTTATAAAGATGATTCAGAGTTATAAAAAAAAGTTTTCCAATAAATTAGATGCACAAAGAGCATACATGAAGGTTTGAAGTATGGGCAAGTAATCAAGGGAGAACAAAATGAACATTATGGATTCTGCAAGAATAGATTAGGATGTTTATAACTCAGAACAAGCTAAAAACCCATTGCCGACAAGTCAATTCCAACTCATAGCAACCCTATAGAACAAGCTAAGGTTTAAAAAAAAAAAGCTCCAGATTAGGATTAAAGCATGATTTAACAGAAGAATAAAAGAAAGTTGTGATTATTAGGAGCTGCATGGCATCACTGAAAACAAGTGTTACCTCTTCCACCAAACCAACTTGTAGCGTTTCCACCATTTTCTATGAACTGGTTTCTCCCTTTTGCACTCATGGGCTTTCCCCTCACCACTGTTTTTTTCTTACCATTCTTTTCCATTTTGGCAATTGAGAAATTTGCCCTTTCTCATTCAGACATGTCTGTGGGATGCTATTCTCTGGAAGGCATCTGAGTTTCTCACATAGACCCTTTAAACAGAAGACATCCGTTCATCTGCACGTTCTCTACATTGCTATTTATGCTCCAAGGCTGCTAACCTGAAGGTTGGCAGTTCAAACCCACCCAGCGGCTCCACAGGAGAAAGACCTGTCTATCTGCTTCTGTAAAGATTACAACCAAAAAATATATGGGACAGTCCTACTTTGTCACATGGGGTCGCTATGAGTCAGCATCAACTCAACAGCACACCACCACCACCACCACCAACCAAGGCTATCTTTAGAGTTTTTATTTTAGGTAAATGGTTTAAGGAAAAGTTCAATGGTTGTTCTCTTTTCTTTTTTTTTTGCCACAATCTCATCTCACATTCATAGTTTGTCTGCCCCCATAGAAAACCAAATCACTACGTTACTTGGTTACCTTGAAAATGTCAAACATTTCCTTAACCATATGACTATCTTCTCTAGTAACCATTAAATTTCTAAACGATACACCATGGGTCTTCACCCTTAGTCTGCTGAATTCATGTATGCATCATTCTCAGTTCCAATAACATTTTCCTTTCAATAATTTATTCCAAAATACTCCCAAGGTCACTCCTACTTTAGGAGTTTATGCCATCTTCTTCAGTCATTGCTCCCTGGTCATTGCAAAGTTGTCCATGAGAATTTCCTCCAGCCACTTGCTGATCGATATTTAAAAAAAAAAAAAACCCATTCCTAGCAGGTGTTTGCTGACAGATCCTCGTAGTTTATTCTGTTAAAGATTAGCACTTTCCATTTTGCTAATGTGCATCCTCTTCCATCAGAGCATCTCCTTGTGTTGTTATCTGTCTTTAATAACGTTCTGTTTTCCCTTCCTGGAGCCAGAGGGAAACAGTAGATTACACAGCAGGCTTTTGCCTTTTCCCATATTGTCACATTCCTTAATTCTATCCCTTGCATATAGTATGCTCTCCATTACTACTAATTCTATGTCTTCTCTTTCTAAGCCCAGAGTAAAGACTGACTTTTGGAGGCTGGATCCAATTTCAGGCTAAAAGTTAAGGAAGGGAAAGTACTCCAAAGGAAAAGCGCTTATTCAATGCAGAACAGACAGCCTCAGCCTAATTTCCAGAATTTACATGAGCAATAAACAATTTAGAGATTAGACAAGCATGACTTCTTTTGATTAATGAGATCAACCTCATTTAAACAGGATACCCGTAGCCCTGATTTTAAATTTTCTCTGTGAACTTCGGCTTGTAGAGTCATGTAGCTTAGAAAAATTGTAGTTTGTTATAGCTGTTCTCACTTAGCATTCCATCAAGACCCTCCCAGAAGCAACCTGCTATCAGGAGTTATATCCCCACGTTTTGGTTTGTTAAAGAACTGTATTCATTTATTCATTTTTCAAAGTTCTTATACTTGAAAAAATATTATACATAGCACCTTCTTGCAAGTGAAAACATGATTTAATCAGTTTGAAAGATGATGCTTATTGCATTATTTATTATAAGATGGCCCATTATTGGTCCAGATAAGTGTGTGTGTTTGTATGCTGCAAAGGTTATTGAACAGTGGCAGTTACTATTTAATTTCAGAAATGCTGAAACATAGGAGCAGCTTTAGGGTTAGAAAACTCGGTGTGCGTGTGTCTTAGTTATTTAGTGCTGCTATAACAGAAATATAACACCACAAGTAGGTGGCTTTAACTAGCAAAAATGTATCTTTTCACAGTTTAGGTGGGAAGTCTGAACTCAGGGCACCAGCTCTAGGGGAAGGCTTTCTCTCTCTGTCTACTCTGGGGGAAGATCCTTGTCTCTTTTCAGCTTCTGTTCCCAGATTCCTTGGTGATCATGTGGTGGGTATCTTCCCCTCCCTTTGTGCTTGTTTGCTTGTTTGCTTAATCTGCTCTTTTATATCTCAAAGGAGATTGATTTAAGACTTACCCTAAAAACACCGTTTTACCCAAACAATGCGCCTTCTACATTTGTTTGTCAACCGAACTCTTTTCTGCGAGGTATTTTCAAAAGCGTGCTATGCTGATTTTTTTCACAACAACATGTAAAAAAAAAAAAAAAAACTGGCATAGCAGCGCTTATGAAAATACCTTGCAGAGGGAGGGCAAAATTGGCAAACTAACATAGAAAGTGCTCATTATTTGCATTCGGACTTCTAGCCTACCGGACTATGAGAAAATAAACTTCTGTTTGTTAAAGCCATCCAGTTGTGGTATTTATGTTATAGCAGCACTAGATGACTAAGACAGTACAGTACCTGGACGAAACTTATAAATAATAAGAAATGGTTATCACTATTCTATGCTGAGATCTGATATGTTAAATCCCCATCCCTCCGGCAATAATGAGTCACAGGAGTTACAATGAAGATGCTCGTTGAGTCTCTGGGAGCATCAGTTTCATATAGACTTAGAGTTATTTCTCTGATAATTTTATGGTCTCTGATTTTTTTTTTTTTAATGAAAGAAAAATCAAATCAGTGCATAGAAATTTATAGAGTGATAAACCTTACCATCACACAATAAAACATATTGGAGTTTATCTGTTTATCTACTGTTCTGAAGTTCTTCACATAACCAGCTGCTCTAACGTTTAGCATCATGTTTACATTTCAGATAGCTGTACACAAAATCAGCACAGTGGTAGACTTAGAATCAGCACCCACAACTTTACTAAGGGTGTACAGCCGTTGACCATCAATGGCTGTATGTAATTGCAATAACATGTTGCTGACATGAACACACCTAAAAGGTCTTGGTGTTCACCAAGTCATACTCCCTGGAAGAACAAAAGTCACACATTCGTAGAGAGACCAAACGTAACGTCCCTAAGAACTTCATCTTTTAGTTTACCAGAACTTATTCTCAATGATCCTTGTTTTAATTAGAGTAAAAGCTGGCTACAGTGAAAACAAAGTCCATGATCTCAAAACAAATGCCATAATCAGACTTGATTTCATGCTCACACAAATTCCTGTGAGTCTATTTTTGTTCAGGCAGCTCTACTGTACTGCTTCCCTACAAGTGGTGACTCATAAATGTAGATTTCTTACAGCTAGTGCTTCTCCTATCCTCTAGGGCCCAAAGACCTCTGCTTGGTCCACTCTATCCAGCTTACAGATGAAAACAGAGACAGAGAGAAGGATATTATTGGAAATTTTAGGGCCAAGTCTGGAAGTAGTGTGCATTACTTCTTGTATTGCATTGATTAAAATTGTCATATAGTCACCCTTAGCTTTAAAGGAAGCTGTGCTCAAGACAAAAATAAAAGAACTTGATGAATGCACAGCATTGTCTTCACCCCAGTGTCTCTCCTGCTGATGAAAGAATTATTCAATTCTTGGATTATTGTTGGTTTTTAGATGGAACTTTTTTAGATGCCTCTTATATGACTATGTGTGTGTATATCTATCTATCATCTTTGTGTATATGTCTGTGTGTAAAACAATTCATTAACTCTGGAGATTGTGCTGTAATTAAATCTTTGGAGTTTGATTGCCCCTTTCTCTCATTCTCCCTCCTAAGAAACCAGAAGCCTCTCATTTTTGAAAGAACTTTGGGAAGATGTAAGGATGATCTCCAACCAAGGGAAAGCTATCAAAAGCTGTAGTGTACACCAGCAAGAGATGAAAACTTGAAAAAGAGGTCTCTAAGACAGAATTCCAGACACTTAATTGAGCTCATGTGGAACCTGTACATAGATCAAGAGGCAGTTGTTCGAACAGGACAAGGGGATACTACATGGTTTAAAATCAGGAAAGGTGTGCGTCGGGGTTGCATCCTTTCACCATACTTATTCAATCTGTAGGCTGAGCACATAATCTGAGAAACTGGACTATATGAAGGAGAACACAGCATCGGGATTGGAGGAAAACTTGTTAACAACCTGCAATATGCAGATGATACAATCTTGTTTGCTGAAAGTGAAGAGGACTTGAAGAATTAACTGATGAAGATCAAGGACCACAGCCTTCAGTATGGATTGTACCTCAAAATAAACAAAAATCTCCACAACTGGACCAATAAGCAACATCATGATAAACAGAGAAAATACTGAAGTTGTCAAGGATTTCATTTTACTTGGATCCAGAATCAACGCTCATGGAAGTATCAGTCAAGAAATCAAAGGGTGCATTGCAAATCTGCTTCAAAAGACTTCTTTAAAGTGTTAGAAAGCAAAGATGTCATTTTGAGGACTAAGGTGTGCCTGATCCAAGACATGGTATTTTTATTCACCTCACATGCAAACAAAAGCTGGACAATTAATAAGGAAGGAAGACCAAAAAAGAATTGATGCTCCTTAGAAGTGAGGATGGTGAGACTTTGTCTCACATACTTTGGACATATTATCAGGAGGGACCAGTCCCTGAAGAAGGACATCATGTTTGGTAAAGCAGAGGGTCAGCAAAAAAGAGGAAGACCCTCAACAAGATGAATTGACACAGTGGCTATAACAGTCAGGTCAAAAATAGCAATGATTGTGAGGATGGCACAGGACCAGGCAGTGTTTCGTTCTGTTGTACATAAGGTTGCTATGAGTCGGAACCAGCTGGATAGCACCTAACAACAACAAGATACATTCAAGTTGCTTAGATATTACCAATGTACACAGAAAGAAATCTTTTAAGGATTTCCTAGTACTTCACTGCAAACACACACCTTAACAAACATTTACCAGAACAAGATAGCTTTTTTCGGTACTTATTCTTTGAGTGTTGAACTCTCTGCGTTATTCTCCAGCATTTTCTGTGACTTAGGGCATAAGTCTGCACTATTCCAACAGATGACTCCTGGGACCAGGGCTGAGACTTCATCATTTTGTGTATGTCTCTTCAATCTTACAAGGTAGGCAGAGCACCAGGGCTAGGAGGGAACACTGGGAACATGACCACCTTTCAAAACTTCATGGCAGGGGATAGCTGAGCCCAAAAACATGAAAAGAGAACACTTAGAAATGGAATAGTGATTTTTCCACACTCTGTCTTGTGAGAATCTTAGGTTGTCACACTTTAAACACACACACACACTCACACACACGCTTCCATTGACATAGTGTCTTTAATTCACCTATACGAAAACCAAACCAAACCCGTTGCTGTCAAGTCAATTTTGACTCATAGCGACCCTCTAGGACAGAGTTGAACTGCCCCATAGAGTTTCCAAGACTGTAATCTTTACAGAAACTGACTGTCATGTCTTTTTCCCATGGAGTGGCTGATATGTTTGAACTGCCAAACTTTCAGTTAGCAGCTGAGTTTGCTTAACCTCTGTACCACCAGGGCCCTAATGTTGTTGTTGTTAGGTGCCGTCGAGTCGGTTCCGACTCATAGCGACGCTATGTACAACAGAAGGCAACTCTGCCCAGTCCCGCACCATCCTCACAATCGTTGTTATGCTTGAGCCCATTGTTGCAGCCACTGTGTCAATCCATTTCGTTGAAGGTCTTCCTCTTTTTCGATGACCCTTATTTTGCCAAGGCACCTAACAGGTAATGACAGTCTTCCACTGTGTATCCATGAATTCTTCATATAAATTGGAGAGTGGGAAACTCAGTTTTATCTAAATTGCTTTTAGATTTTAGAGCTGTTAAGGATAAATGGAAACTATTGAAAACATGCTTGGGACAGAATGAAGGCAATTTTTTAACCATTCTGTCCATGCTGGACAAAAAGACATCAAACTTCTCACCTGATCAAATATTTCCTAACTACTGTTTTGTAAAGTCTATTAAAAGACATAAAAATTGATTTGGTAATTAGTTATTTTATGGTATTATTATTGGCTTGTTTATTTATTTAATATGCAATTGTAAACAGTATGAAAATATCTACTGCATTTATGAAAAGTGAATTATAAAATTTTCTGGGAAATATAACCCTAATATCATAATATTAGGAATTTAATAACTGGCTCAGACAATTGGTTCTAGATAATCTATTTGTAATTTAATTGTTCAACTGTGATAATTTATAAGAGAATTTGTTTTTGGAGTATGTTTGATTATTTTATGCCAGCCAAAATTCAAACAGCAAACTAATTAGAGAGATGTGAAGCTTGGCTTTCTAAAGGCATAACTGGATCACTCCACGGAGTGGAGCACATTTAAGACTGTTCCCTAAAGGTCTGGAATAGAATGAACTTGTTTCAAACGCAGGAGACCTATTTCATAAAAATAGGCTATTTGTCCAAGAATTGAGGACTAACAAGAAAGCATCATAGCTTTCTCTCCTGCTCAAAACTATATTGTGTATAGATTGTTTACCCAAGAGCTGATAAGCAGGCTCTTCCTCACTGTAGTTTGTCCATTCATTCGGCAAACATTTACCTAGTACCTACTACTTGCCAGTCAGTGTGAAAAGTGCCAGAAAGACTGAGAATAAATAGAATGTTATGGGAATAGAGTAGGCATTGAACCCACATTCGTGAAGCTCAGTAAATAGCTGATCCTAAGCTTAATAACCAGGAATGCCAATCCTGACCTATATCCCTATGCTATGATAATCTGGGGCTAGCTCTCAGAACTCCCAGCCAAATTTGGCTCTCAACTGAAGTTGTAAGATGTGGCAATAATGAAGTCCCCAGAATGCCTGAGTTTATACACAGGTCTGATTACATCACTTCACACCTCAGATATCATCAGTTGTTCCCGCTCAAGTTTGAAGTCCTAAATTCAATGGAGTGACTTTGAAGATGCTTTGCGAATTCACTCTAAGCTTATCTCACAATGCAATATGATTTATATGCTAGTTTTCATTTCAGAAATGATCCTTGCACTTTATGACTTCTCTCTTAGCTCACTCTTTCCTTCAATCTAAAATAAGCTTCCACATTTGTCTACTAATCAACAATCTAGCTATTCTTCAAGTCTCAACTCGAATACAGTTCTTCAGAAATGTTTCTTCTTCCTCCCCAATCAAGACGAATCTGCCTTCCTCTATATTTCCTTGATGCACAGCTAGCTCTTACTAAATTTTACGTTGTACAATAGTTAGTTACTTACATGTCTGTCTTTCCTCCACGTAACTGAAGGGAGCATGTATTACTCTCTGAATATCTGCCACTGTGCGTATTGTAGTGCTTTCTGCAAAGCATGTGCTCAATAAATGCACATCATTTGAATTGCTCTGAATTTTCCTTCTCTAGTTTGGGTACTGAAACTCTCCAAAAGCGGCTAAACTCAAGTTCCGCCAACCAGCTAGCTACTTTTTTTCAGGGCCCTCTAGTTCTTATCCACTTTAATCCTTTGTCACTCACCTTTGTTGTTCTCCTTGGGGGCCACACAGTCCTTTTAGATTCACAGTAACCCCCAGTGACAGAACAGAACTGCCACATATGAGGTTTTTTTTTGGCTATAATCTTTATAGAGCAGACAGCCAGAACTTCCCTCCTGCAAAGCAGGTGGGTGGATTTGAACCACTAACCTTTGGGTTAGCAGCCCAGTGCTTTAACCATTGCTCCACCAGGGCTCCTGTTATAGGAGCTCCATCAACCCACCTATTTTTTCCTCCTCACATCCTTTACTCAAGCCTAGTCGCCACAAATTCAAACGCCTGAAGCACCAGGCACACAACATCAATGCAACAATCTAGCCGCGTAAGACAATAAGTGGATGGATCTGTTGGTTAACTAGAGACTATATGTCCACACGACAGCAACCAAGTTGTTGTGCTTTTAATTTGTTTGCTTTTTGTTTTGTTTTGTTTTTAATTGCCAGCCAAATAAAACTCTCCACAGGCTGTGTTAAGCCCGGAGGCTGCCAGCTGTAATGCTATCACTTCAACCCAAGGCAACATACCGTCTGATAACCTACTGAGCTTTTCCATTCCCTGTACCTTTGTTTGCACTGTTTTGTTTTCTCTACCTGAAGAGCTTTTCCATTCCCTGTACCTTTGTTTGCACTGTTTTGTTTTCTCTACCTGAAGTGCCTCCATCTTTATCTATCGAAAAACCCCTTTTTCAAGGCCTGGAGCCAATGCTATATCCTCCTCGAAACCTCTCCAGTTCTTCCAGGTAGATTTTATATATTTTCTTCCACTGTGTGCTCATTGCATCTTTTAAAAAATTCTAGCGTGTAGAACTCATCAGTGTTACCTCACACTAGCTTTGTTGGTATATATTAGCCTTGTCTTATTTATATCGTCATCCACTCACCCAACACGGTGCCTTACACACAAAAACCCTCAGCATACCTTGGTGAATTAAATCCACTTTTCTTTTATCCCTCCCCTGAGCAGTAGCAACTGGGTTCTCGGTCCTAAATCCCACAAGCAAAGTTTCTGAAAAGCGTGGTCAGCACCCAACATCGGGATGGAAAAACCTATACTTTAAATGAGTAAGTGACAGTCCCTGATTCAACAAGAAGACGAGCGGCCACATCAAGGTTAGAAGCTTGACCTCTGACAACATATGACCTACAACCATGTTACCTTAGACAAGGGCACCTTTACCAATGTGTCTGAATAATGTTTCAAATGCTCCAAGAGAACAGAGGGACATTTTAATTGCTGAAAACACTCTTGATATTGAACTTATTTATAGTTTTTGAAGGGGAGGGAGGCAGTTTGGTGAGTATGCTGTTAAAACTCTAGGAACTTGGCAGCATTCAGCATACAGGAATTCCCCCTGCTCTGCATTTTAACACTACTGTGATTTGTAGACATCACTATTTAATGAAGCACACAGCTGTGCAAGGAGAGCAGGAGGTGGAGTTTTGCAGTAAAGGGCCAGCAGGAAATCTGGCGGTCCTTGTCATCTGGAATTTCCCTAACTCTGTCAAGTCGCTTCTCCTTCCTTCTCCCTCCTCTAGCTCAACCTTCAGTCACTCTGTGAAACCACCATTTTAATTTACATAAATAACCAAGGGACATTGCAGCATAAGTCCTGACCTTCACCTCATCTTTAGCAAGTGTATTTTTGTAAGTCCAGAAACTAGAGTTGGACAAACCAGCTGGATAAAATAAGAAACGATCCAGATCTCCGGCTGGAACTGTAATAGAAACACTGAGGGAGCTAAAAGAGAAATATCTCGGGGTGACATCATAAATTATTTCTTTTAATTAAAATAGCCCTGCCCTTTCTTATTTCAGCTGCAAACAAATCTTCCAAAGCAGCAGTCTGAAAGTTGAGAAAACCTAGTGATATCCTGTAAAGGTGGAGTTTTCTAGCTGAGTTCAAATCTTAGCTCAGTAATTTATTGGTCGTGTGATTTGGGCAAGTTATTTAGCTTGTTAGAGCTATGCTTTCCTCCTCTACAACATGCAAATAAGAATGTCTGCCCATAGGGTTGTTAGCAGAATTACCTGAGAAAGAACATTTCCAAGGCCTGGCACGCGACGGGAGCCCTGGTGGCGCAGTGGTGAAGAGCTCGGCTGCTAACCAAAAGGTCGGCAGTTTAAATCCACCAGCTGCTCCCTGGAAACCCTATGGGGCGATTCTACTCTGTACTATGGGGTCACTATGAGTCAGATTCGACTCAGTGGCAACGGGCTTGGCTTCAGAGGTATATAGGGACACTAGGTTAAGGTATATTTTCTCTCTTCCTTGCCTCCCACCAGACCTCCTGAACACATACCGATTTCCATGGCTTCATAGTATAGTCTAAGTCTAGAGGAAAATAGACTGCTTTTGAAAACATAAAGTAAGTACTTGATATATGAGGTGTCACTTAACACATTGTTCTTCCTATTTCTAAGTAAAGGATATTATTGTATCTTTATTTTAAAGAATTCAAAGCATTTACTCACATTTATTCATTTCCAAAATATTCCTATAAAGTACAAGCAAAGTAATAGATGTCCATCTTCTGGATAGAGAAAATGAGAACAAAGGTTAAGTTGTATGACCCAAGTCTTCAAAGTAGAATTATAAACGTGAGTTATAAAATCCTTGACTGTAGCTTTCTCATATTACATTACTTCACATGTATACTTCCTAAAATGTCTCCTTTGGAGTTACAAACCAGAAAATAGGACTAATGATCCCCAGAAACATCTATTAAAGACATCATTTTTAAAAAAGCAACTCTAATTTTTAAAGAAAGAAAACATCAATGCTCTATTCATCCCATTTTTTCCATTAAGAATAAATAACATGAAGCTTCCTTAAATAATGCAAATTAAAGGCCTACATTGTATCTCAGTTTTAGATTTTGATATCATAATACAAAAAAAAAAAAAAGAAATTAGGCAAAGGAATAAAGAATGGATTAGATAAAAATAAAACATTGATGTTTTCCAAAGTCCTGTAAAACAAAACTATAACTAATTCAGTAATTCACCTCTTTGGAAACAAAAACTGTTTAGATAAAAGTAAATTTAAATTTCTACCGAGAAGGGAAAGTAGTAGTTTATTTTAATGCTGCATCATCCTTGTCTTCCATCAAGCCAAACAATAATTACTGACTTAACCATATGAGAAAAACCGTATCTCATACTACATGTAAATTTAAGTGACTTAAAAAATAAATAATATACTATAAGACAATGGATTAGAAGTTAGATAGAAGAGGAAAAATTAGCAGTGCTGAAAAATACATAGATTTTTACATGAAATGTAAAATGGTAGAATCAAAAATCGGACTCTAGCTAATAAACAAAAGAAGAAACAGACAGATAATTATTTCCTTTAAACTACAGGATAAATTTCCTAAGTGAATATATTTCTTGTGGTTGCTATTACCGGCACAGACATCTTTTGCTGAAACAGGTTCCAAATTTGAAGTTTAAAGATGGAACATATAATTACTGAAATTCACTATTAGTGAATTGTTTTTAAGTTCTAGATATGTTTAAGGTAGCCTTTAAAAGAATGTTTTGTAATTTGCTAATCGGCGCCATGAAATTAATTCAGTGGGTTACAGTCAACTTAAAAAGAAATAACCATACAGGACATGAGAATGAAAAAAAAAAGATGGAATGGGACAAAATAGAATATATCAGATCCCAATGCATGTAGAATGGTTAAGTGTTGTTTATGAAATTTTGGGATTACGTATTTATGTGTGTTTAAGTACAATTACGTATGTGTAAATCTGTGTGTTTCTATTATGACTAAATCCACCGCCATTGAGTCAATTCCGACCCATAGCAGCCCTATAGGTCACTACCTACCCCATAGGACAGAGTAGAACTGCCCCACAGGGTTTCCGAGACTGTAATCTTTACAGAAGCAGACTGTCACATCTTTCTTCCTTGTAGTGGTTGGTGGGTTCCAATCACCGAGCTTTTGATTAGCAGCCCAGCACTTTAACCACTGTGCAACCAGGGCTCCTTTCTATTATGACTACCCATTGAAACCCATTGCCATCGAGTTGAATCCGACTCACAACGACCCTATAGGACAGAGTAGAACTGTTCCACAGGGGTTCCAAGGAGAGGCTGGTGGATTCGAACTCCCAATCTCTTGGGTTTGCAGCCAACCTCTTTAACCACTGTGCCACCAGGGCTCCTCTATTGTGACTAGTGGTCAACAATGTTGGAAAGCCACTCTAGAGAATAGAAAAGATCCATTTTTAATTAACAGTAAATTATACTTACATAAGTGTAATAAATTTTAAAATAATTCTAAATTTAGGCTTTAAACTTGCCTTACTGATTTTCAATTTACAATATTAAGTTATAATATTTATACTGAACTAATATTTATGATATTATTATATTTTTAAAATAGTAATTGTCCAGAATCACAATCCAAATCTTAAACTAGCAGTATTTTACTTAATAACAATTTACTATGAAATACGTAAATGGGCAAAAATTTGATTTTGCTGTAATCATAAATACGTTTTACTTGGATCCACAATCAACACCTGTGGAAGCAGCAGTCAAGAAATCAAAAGACATATTGCACTGGGAAAATCTGCTGCAAAAGACCTCTTCAAAGTGTTAAAAAGTGAAGATGTCACTTTAAGAACCAAGGCGTGCCTGACCCAAGCCATGGTGTTTTCAATCGCCTCATACACATGCGAAAGCTGGACAATGAATAAGGAAGACTGAAGAAGAATTGATGCCTTTGAATTATGGTGTTGGCAAAAAATATTGAGTATACCATAGGCTGCCAAAAGAACAAACAAACCTGTCTGGGAAGAAGTACAACCAAAATGTTCCTCGGAAGCGAGGATGGTGAGACTTCATTTCACATACTTTGGATATGTTATCAGGAGGAATCAGTCCCTGGAGCAGGACATCATGCTTGGTAAAGTAGAGGGCCAGCGAAAAAGAGGAAGACCCTCAACAAGAGGGATTGACACAGTGGCTGCAACAATGGGCTCAAGCATAACAATGATTATGAGGATGGTGCAGGACCAGGCAGTGTTTCGTTCTGTTGTACATGGGGTCGCTATGAATCGGAACTGACTCTAAGGCACCTAACAGCAACAACAACATAAATACATCCTGACTGTCTGACACAGCAAATCCACATCTGGAGTTAGCGCTAAAGGAAGATTTTCAAAACAAAGAAAATACTCGCCTGGACACAGATGATGACTACAGAATTATTAATAATAGCAATATATATGCATTTTTTATATATGTATATTATATATATATATATATATATATATATAAAAGCAGCCTAAAATTCAACACAGAGGACTGGTTTTAGTAAATTCTTGTAAGTCTACATAGTACAGTCTACATAGTGCGGTCATTAAAATGATAACTAAGAGGCAAATTCAGAAAAAAATGCATATATATATTCAAGTAATACAATTTTATGTGTGCTGTGATTATAGGTATGCAGAAATTATACAAGCATCTTGCTAGATACTGGAATGGAACAGGAAAAACAGAAATGTTTAATTTGCTGGAGGGGAAAACAGTAGTTGCTTTAAAAAAAATCTGTTTTTAGCTAATGTTACCATAAAACTGTGCAATTAAAAATAATCATATCTTACTATGCAATCAGTGCTGACAACTCAGTGATTATCAGCAAAGCTAAAATGCTTAGCCTGCATACATACCACTAAAATCTCATGAAAGCAGTAAAAGAGAATGCCTTCCAGGAGCCATAACGACATGAAGAGTGAAACCTTATATAAGATGTTGAGGCTGTTTCTTTCTGGATTTGAGAGGTCTGTTCTAGATTAGGAGCCCTGCTGGCTCAGTGGTTAAGAGCTTGGCTGCTAACCGAAAGGTTGGCCGTTGGAATCCACCAACTGCTTTTTGGAAACCCTATGGGACAGTTCTACTCCGTCGTATAAGGTTGTTATGAGTCTGAATCTACTCGAGGGCAACGGGTTTGTTTTTTTTGTTGTTGCTACTCTAGATTAAGGAGAACCAGGGGTACAGTGTTAAGCACTCAGCTGCTAACCAAAAGGTCAGCAGTTCAAACCCACCAGCCGCTCCTTGGGAAAAAAATGTGGCAATCTGTTTCTGTAAAGATTAGAGCCTTGGAAACCTTATGGGATAGTTCGACTCTCTTCTATAAGGTCCCTAGGAGTAAGAATTGACTAGATGGCAAGGGATTATTCTGGGTTCCCCATTTAAGTGCTCCTGAATTAGGCCGTGTTATAAGCCCTCTTTTCGGCCTTCGCTTAACTACTAAACAAAGCCAGTGGTAACCTGAGCTTCTTTAATCCTAGATGGATCAACCTTTCACGTGGTTGATGCGTTGTTAGGTGCCGAGCTGGTTCAGACTCATAGAGACCTTATGTACAACAGAACGAAACACTGCCCTGTCCCGCGCCTTCCTCACAGTCGTTGCTGTCTTTGAGCCTATTGCTGCAGCCGCTGTGTCAATTCATTGGTTGATATGTAGGATCTAGGTAATTCTTGGTCTGATTTATTGATGCCAGATGGGGAGAAGTATCCAAGCATCAGATGTATGGCTGAATATCACAGTCTCTGGGATCTCACAGACAAAAGATAGGAAGAATTTTAAGGGCAAAATCCAGAACTAAGGACACGCTCATTTCTCTATATTTCATTCCAAAGTAATGTTTGTCCTGATTGTCGGAAACCAAAAAACAAAAACAAAACCAATTGTTGACGAGTCAACTACTGTATGCCAATTATTCCTACGGGGTGGGGGTGCAGTGAGTAGCTGAACCTAGGAAACAATGGTAAAATATTACACAAGTAGTCTCCAACTTATAATATATTTGAGTTACTAAGAACCACACTTACAACTGTCCCTTTTATTTCCTTTTTTGGTACATCTTACTGTTAGTAGTAGGTACTACATACAATGGTTTCAGCACGTAATTTGCTGATGTTATCTTTCTCAGGTGCTCACTTGCAGATATTCAATGTTATGATTTACAAAGAAACTGATAATAAAAGGCAATAATAATGAAAGCTAAAAAATAAAAATAAGGTATTTGACTTATGTCAGAACCGACTTACAACTGAGTCGTCAGAACAGAACCCTGCCGTAAGTCTGGAATACCTATAATGTGATATGGAGATTCCATACACTGTAGCTGTTCCTTCCTCCAATCTATTGCACACAACTGGCCTGAAGTGTAAGTTAAATCTCATTGGTAAGCACAAAGAGGGTACGTGTAGATTAGTTGTCCAAATGGCAACCAAGAGAAATGTTCTCCGGGACAGGCAACAATGAAGTGCCTTTATTTCACACTATGGGGACACTGGTGGTTCAGTGGTAGAATTGTCACCTTCTGTGCAGGAAACCTGGTTTCAACTACCAGGCAATACACCTTATGTGCAGCCACCACCTATCTGTCAGGGGAGGCTTGGGTGTTGCAAGGATGCTGAACAGGTTTCAGAGGAGCTTCCAGACTAAGACAGACTAGGAAGAAAGGCCTGGAGAGCTACTTCTGAAAATCAGACAGTGAAAGCCATATGGATCACAATGGTCCACTTGTGGTATTTCTGTTATAACAGCACTAGACAACGAAGACATCTATGAAACATCAGTGACTCTGTGACCTACATGGAGTCTTCCTGCGCCTTTTGGCTTTTCTCTGCAGGAGGGCATAAGGGACTGGATTTTTAAAACTACTTTCTTTAAAGCCCTGAACAACTGCTTGCCTATCAGCCCCACCCTGCCTCTCCTTTTAACCCCATCATATTAAATCCTAGCAGCCACCTGCCTTTTCTTTTCCTTTTCATATAGGTAGACTTCTGGTTTGAGTCCCAAGAAAACAGCATCAGTAAGCAGAATTTATGTGCATGGGGTAGACTTTGGAGTTTACCCGAGTTCCTGATCCCAGTTCTGGCTGCACCACTCACCAGCTGGCCTGGAACAAATTAACTTAACCTCACCAAGCCTAGCTTTTCTCATCTGCAAAATGGAAATGACTATGGCACCTACTTTGTAGATCTCATGAGCATTACATGTGATAATTCCTGTGAAGCACCTAGCACAATGCCTGAGTCATTGCTCAACATCTGTTGCTAAAGATGTGATTAAGCAGTGGTTAAGAGCTCAGCTGCTAACCAAACGGTAGGCAGTTCATATCCACCAGCTGCTCCTTGGAAACCCTATGGGGCAGTTCCACTCTGTCCTACAGGGTAGCTATGAGTTGGAATCAATTTGACAGGATTTTTTTTTTCTTTTTTGACACGTACATTATTTCTCATAATGTTAACAACACTGTAAATTAGCAATTATTCAACCCATATTACAGAAGAGGAAATGGAGCATGAGAGAGGGTTATTAAGTTTCCCAAGATCACACTTCAAGTGACAGAGCTAGTACTCAAACCCAAGTCTGTGCTTTTTGCTCTACTCAATGTCGATTCTTCACCTGGATAAAAGGAGTGCAGCAGCGGTGGCTAATCCACAGGACTGCTCAGCCTCGACCTTTCCTTTGGCCCTTTCCCTGTGACATCTGCCCTGCTCATCACATCCTTGGCATGACCCAGGCTAGTTGCTTTGGGATCTGAGCAGGGGAGAAAGCTTTGTGGAATGCACTGTCAGCGTCCTACTTATCTTCTGAATGAGTAAAGAATTTCAGGCCCTAGGGAAGAGGTGACTTACCAATCAAACCTCCTTCTCTAGAAGTCAAGAGACAATGGCGACATAATCTGTGAGAGCAGGGAAAAGCTCCCTAAAGCCCTCAAGTCCCAGAGAGGCCCCTGGGGGCTTTCAAATCTGAATCATTTTGGCTTAGAAGGAAGTTGGTTTCAAATGAACCTTGGGAAAGTTGAGACTCATTGTCAATAAATCTCCCCTACCATTTCTGTCTGATGTTTCACAAACCTTGAATTCCTCCAGGGAAGCTACTAAAACAACAAGAGGTCCATTGGAAGCTTACTAACCAATCCCTAATGCAACTTCAGGACCAAGAACCTCCCCAAAGCCATTACAGCAAGACCACTCCTCACAGCAGGCCTCCCAGTGCTAATTTCAGAAGAGTTATTTGATCAGACTTTTATGTTGTTATGGAGCCCTGGTGGCTAAGCGGTTGAGAGTTCAGGCTGCTAACCAAAAGGTCAGCAGTTCAAACCCTATGGGGCAGTTCTACTCTATTGCTTTTGAGGAGTCCTGTGTGGCACAAATGGTTAAGTACTGGACAACTAGTAGAAAGGCTGGCTGTTGGAACCCACCCTGAGGCACCTCAGTAGACAGGCCTTTTAAAACTATGGCGCGTGGTTCTACTCCGCACACATGTGGTTGCCAGGAGTTGGAACTGACTTGACGGCAACAAGCAAAAACAACACACTGTTAGGGAGCGCCAAGGCCCCATCAAATAATGCACATGCGTTCAGAAATTTTATACTTGCAGAAAAGTCACCCGCTTCCTTGAGTGGTGCAAATGGTTAACATGCTCAGCTGCTAATTGAAAGGCTGAAGCTTTAAGTCGGCCCTGAAGAAAGGCCTGGTAGTCTACTTTAGAAAAATCAGACATTGAAAATCCCATGGGGCACAGTTCTACTCTGACACACGGGAGGTCTCCATGAGTTGGAGTCAATTCCATGGCAACTGTTTTTTGTTGTTTGTTTACTTAACTTATTAAGAGTAAATCATGCCTATAGATTTGATCTGCATGAGAGAAAAAGATGGTTTAAGAAAAAACTAAACTAGAACCAAATCAAAAGAGAAAGTTTCTTCAGATTCAAAGAACATGTTCAACCAACATTATTGAACACAACTGTGTGCCAGGGATTGTGACTCTTGCAAAAGAGGAAAGCACAAATGGAGACAATGAGTAACCTTTCAAGGCTGCTTATCTAGTAAATAAGGAAAGGGATTGGACTCCATATCTGGCAAGTTCAAATCTAAGCCTCTGTCCATAGGGTCTTGTGGACATTTTTTTAAAATTTCATTTTCCATAGGAGTTCATATCTATATAGTTCCTTTTCTATATTCCTCCCACATTACCTGCTCAACTTAAAAAAGTATGTATTTCCTCAGATTACTACAAATCCATTCTCACAAACCCTTATCTCTGGCTTCTTAAAAGGTAGTTTCCAGTATTCAGTTGGATTTCCCCTGATCTCTTATTCATGTTGGGTATGCCTCATTAATTTTCTACTCTATCTCTTTCCCTAGAAGACACACCCCTCCCTGGTGGCGCAGTGGTTAAGAGCTCTGCTGCTAACCAAAAGGTCGGCAGTTTGAATCTACAAGGCGCTTCTCAGAAACTCTATGGGGCAGTTCTACTCTGTCCTACGGGGTCACTATGAGTCGGAATTGACACAACGGCAATGGGTTTGGTGTGTTGGTTTTTTTATTGTGATGCTGAGAAATACCAGGAGAGGAACGTTTGTAGCATTCACCTCTTCATAGAAATAGACAAATTGTTAAGTCCCTGTTGTCATGCATAACTCCTCAGGAGCAATTGCTGGCATTATCATTTGGAGACTTTCTTGAAGCACAATATAATCATAACAATAAATAACATCTACTGAGACTTATTCTCTGCTAGACTCTAGTTGCCTTTATATACATTTTCTCATTTAATCTTTAAGCTCACTGTATGAGGCAGGTACAATTTATTTTCTCCTTTTTACAATTGAGGACAATGACTCCTAGCAAAGTTTAATAACTTACTCTAAGCAGCTAGTAAGCCGGGGGCAGGAGGAAGTAAACGATTTTAAATAAGACTAATTTCTAGTGCCTTTGTTATTCAGTCTCCTTTATTATAAGTAAAAGAAAGATAATAGCCCCTAATTTTATCTTGCCATTACAGGTAAACATAATTTCAATCTCTAGTTTCCAAGTCTATCCCTCTTATTAGAAAACTTGGGAATCAGTCATCAATTACTCTTTACCAAAACCCAAAATCCAAACCCTTTGCTGTCAAGTCTATTCTGACTCACAGTGACCCTACAGGACAGAGTAGAACTGCTAACCTCTTGGTTAGCAGCCAACCGCTTAACCACTGCACCACCAGGGCTCCACTAATTACCCTTTAGGCAATCACAAATAACAGATTTTCTGGTCTGGATGGACCCAGGTAATGTGCCTAATCGTGGTGCATTAACACCACTTTTGTGATATAATAACTGTCAACAAGAGTTGGATGGTATTACTATGACCCTGGCCTTCTTATGTTCATAGAATGGGGTATTTTGATTATTGCCATCACCATAAAATTCCTAAAATTACCCCTGGGGTATTTAGAGTGTGCAAAAGAATTCACTATCTTAACTTTAAGTAGAGAAGTCAGCGCTATCAGACACTTCTGTTTCCAGTTCTCTGCATGCCATCTCTTTATTTTAGAATGCATCAGTATTAAGGCAAAAATAGAAAGTTTACCTCTGACCACATCAATGGGCATAAGACATATTATTTGTCACAGCTACCCAGTCTATAATTCCCATGAATCTCTGATCCTGAATATGATGTCACAGTCTTGCCTTGGTACATATCTCTCCACTATCCTATATAGAAGCCCCTTCATTTTCAGTTAGAAAGTCACCGCATGATTTATTAATCTTCCCCATTGGGGACTTCTGTTTCCTCATCTGTGATTTTGGAATAGTAATAATACTTAACCAGCAAGGTTAAGGTGAGAACCAAATAAGACCGCACACGTGGGGGTCCAAACACTGCGCCTGACCCTGAGCAAGGTGCTCAGTAACTGTTCCCTGAAGCCGAATCTTTGAATGATGGCACTGTTTTCTCCTAAAGATCCCGTTACTTAAGATGGAGACACGTCAGTTTTGCCACTCACCACGCTGCTACTCCTACAGTTGCTGTTTAACAACCTCAATTACAAAAATCAAAAGCATCATCTTTAGATGCCACTGGGCAGGCATTTAACCTGAAGTTATTGCACAATCTGTTGATCTACCTTTTACCAAGGCTCATTGCAGACTCTCCAAATGCCCATGCAGATTAAACTACTAAGGCTTCTAAATAGTACAAGGGGATTTAGCCACTCAGCACTGCAGTCAGACGAGAGTTCTCAGCCACCAAACAACATCAGCATGTATAACTCTTCTGTATCGAAAACAAGACAATGCCACCAGGGCTTGGATGAAATTTGTGTAAGGATCAAAACGCAAGTTTAACTAACGATTCAATGTCAAAATTTAAAACATGAAGAATAGTTTCTTTTTAACTTTTTCTTTCAGGTCTAGGGAAGAAATGCAAATTCTTTACAATAACAGAAGTGAGGTTCACCAAAATCAATACTGTTATGCATAAAGCTTTGTCAAGATACATGGGTTTACAGTTTAGGAAACTAAGATTTTTTTCCACGTACATAATAACACCATTTTTCACTCAAAGGTAGCATATCTATGTTAATGAAGTGCAGCTATGCCCTACTTTCCTAAAATATTTAGTCATCCTGGATTTTTAATGTCATTGCTGTGGACCAAAAAATGGACAGCTGCGTGATGGTATTTGCATTCAAAACTCAATGTTTTATAATTATTTGAATGCAATCTCCAGGTTTCTTGCCTACTCCCATCTAAAATAGGAAGGATATATCCAAACTTTGAGTTTGGGTTTTTTGTGGTTCAAATTTCATGTGCAAAAAGTTAATAAAATATTTTCCAGACATCAAGCCAACATGTAGAGTAAGAAGACTTATACACAAAGAGCAGTAACCTTGAGTCAGGGGGAGTGAGTGTTTTTAAATCACTTATTAGCCTTGTGACCAGAGGAGTATCTCAACCTCTTCTGCTTCAGTTCCATCAGTAAAATAGGGATATTAATAACAAACCCACAAAGCTGCTGGGAGTGTTAAAATGAGGCAATGAGTGTATAAAACGCCTTAGACAGAAGAGGTGTCCAGTATGATATGGGAAGGAAGGAATTTATGAATTAAAAAACAAAACCAGAAAAATTGCTCTTCCCTTCCCACTGATGTATAGGAAAGTACTTATAAATTTTTTTTTTTTTTTTTTTTTTTTTACTATAACAACAACAAAAGACATGCTTAAGCACGTTGTAGTTGTTGGGTACTGTCAGGCTGATTCTGACTTACGGCCACCTCAAGTGTGCAGAGTAGAACTGCGCCGTAAGATTTTCGAAGCTGTGAACTCTTAGAAGCAGACAGAAAGGCCTTACTTGCCAGGTGCCACTGGGTGGGTTTAAACTGCCAGCCTTTCAGTTAATAGTCCAGGGCTTAACCATATGCACCACCCAGGGACCCATACTTAGGTATTGATTTAGGAAATAATGTTGGAGTTATTATTTCCTCTCCTTGAGCATAGAGAATGCGACCCAGCTGGAGCTGGGCTCACAAGGACTCACAAAGGATGCATCAAGTGGGTCCTGAGGTATAAAGACCATAGCTAAGATAACCTTGAAAAATATCCTTTAGGGAAATTTTCACATAAAGCCCATCAAACAGAACACAAAAGACTTTCCACTCTTATCGTTTTCTATTAGCATTTAGTGAATAGAAATTTGCTGGACCAATGAAGACCCTCCTGACTCTCGGTACTGAAACCTGTACCAATGATTGTTAAGAAAGACAATTCAAAACGTAGGATCACAGTGTCTAGCCAATCTGAAAAGGCTAAGCTTTCAATGGTATTGCCCATTTGTAATGTTAATATACACTGATGGCTCTGTAACTGTTCTTTGGACTCGGGCAGACATGGATGTGGCAGCATGCTTCTCCTTTTTCCCATTCTTACCTGTTCTGTAATATTCTTTGGACTCGGGCAGACATGGCTGTGGCAGCATGCTTGTCCATTTTCCACTTCTGCCCTTTTGAATATGCCGAATAAAACGAACTTTTTGCTTCACTAAACTTTATGATGTTTTTGCCCTACAACAGTATAAATCTAGCAAAAAAAGTACAGGATCTATCAGCAGAAAACTACAAAACTGTGATGGAAGAAATGAAAGAAGATATAAACAAATAGAGAGAAATTCTATGCTGAAGGACTGGATGATTCAATATTATTAAGTAATAATATTGTTAATTATTAATGATAACAGAATCCAAATCAAAATCCAGCAAGTTATTTTGTAGATATCAACAAACTAATCCTAAAGTTGACGGGGAAAGGTCAAACACCTAGAATAGCCAGTGGAATACTGAAGAAGAACAAAGTCCGAAAACTTACACCGCCTGATTTCAAGACTTATCACAAAGCTGCAGTAATCGAGACAGCATGGTACTGGTGGAAAAAACAAAAACAAGAAAGGAAAACAGATGCATAGAAAAATGGACCAGACTAGACGGCTAAGAAATAGACCCACACAAATATAGTGGGTCTAATCTTTAACAAAGGAGTAAGAGTAACTCAATGGGGAAAGCATGATATTTTAAACATAATATTTGATACCAAAAAAAAAAAAACCACTCATCTGCTGCCATCAATTCGATTCTGACTGACTCACAGCGACCCTATAGGACAGAGTAGAACCGCCCCATAGGGTTTTCAAGGAGCGGCTTGTGGATACGAACTGCTGACGTTTTGGTTAGCAGCCATAGCTCTTAACCACTACACCACTGTGGTTTCTGATATTTGATAAACATAAATATGCAAAAACAGAACTTAGAGGCATAGCTTACACTTTTTTACTAAAAGTAACTGAGAAATGGATTATAGATCCAAATGTAAAACACAAAGCTGTAAAATTTCTAGAAGAAAACATAGGAGAAAATCAACATGACCTTGCACTTTGTAATAAATTTTTAGATACATCACCAAAAGCAAGATCTACAAAAGAAAAAGTTGGTACGCTGAATTTAAAAAAACAAACAAACTTCTGTGAAAGACACTATTAAAAAATGAAGAGACAAGCCACAGACTGGGAGAAAATATTTACAAAACAAGTAACTGATAAACAAAATATACAAAAAAAAAAAAACCCAAACCTGTTGCAGTCGAGTTGATTCCGACTCAAATATACAGAGAACTCCTAAAACTCAACAAGATCACAAACAACCCAAATTGAAAACTGAGCAAAAGATTTGAACCAAAGAAATCATACAGATGTCCAAGAAGTGTATGAAAGGATGCTCAACACTCAACATCATATATTACTAGGGAAATGAAAAAACAACAATGAAGTACCACTGCACGCCTAGTAGAACGGCTAAAATTAAAAAAAAAGAAAAGAAAAGAAAACACTGACAAACCAATTGCTGGCAAGGAAGCAGAGCAACAGTAATTCTTACTCGTTGCTGGTGGAATGCCACATGGTACATACACACAGTTTGGTAGGTTCTTACAAAGCCAGAAAATAGTCTTACTGTATGATCCAGCAATCATGTTCCTAAATATATATACTCAACTAATTTGAAAATTATATCTACACAAAACCTGCAAATAAATCTTTAGAGCCACTTTATTCATAATTGTCAAAAACTAGAAGCAACCAAGATGTCTTTCAATATGTAAATGGATAAACATATTGTGGTATGTCCCTGTGATAGATGCACTATGCTTTCATGATGACCAAAACCTACTTTTAGCTTATTTGGACTATAAGTTATGTCACATTTCTTTTGGAATGAGGTGCTGCTTATATTAAAAAATAAAGAGAAGGAAGAAAAGAGGAAGGAAAGAAAGGAAAGCAGACAAAGGAAAAGAAAAAATAAAAAAGAAGAAGGAAAACAAAGAAGCATATGTTCTAAAAGCAAAATCCAAAGCTGTGTTTCAAAAGCATTTTGTATTTGTTGAAGTGAATGTCAAATCCCTAAGAGGACAACTTTAAAAAGACAATACCAGTATGTAGGGATGAACTCAAGCATGTTTTAGAAATAATCAGTCACATTACTTTCAAGTCACAGCTAGTGTTTATCACTGAAATAATACAGAGTGCTAGAAATAATGCTCTTAAGATAAGATTATAGGTGCTTCCAAAGATGACAGCCCAAACAATAAAAGAACAATTGAATTGTGGCAGAAAGGAAGGTTTAGGAAATTTGCGTGCCAGTCCTGGCATTAACAAGCTTGACCTTGAGCAGTTTACTTTCTATTCCTAGTCTCAATTTTCACACCTTGAACATGACTGTCTTGGGCAAGATGATCTCTCTGAATAGTTCCAGCTATGATGTTCTAAATTTTTATGAATCATCTAGTTTAAAGAACTGGCTTATTTACATAGTAAATAGCAATAGAACTCCAAAGGGCAGCAACAGCAGAACAAAACCATGATGGTTAAGGTTATGTGTCCTAGGTTATGATTCTCAGTGGTTAGGCAGATATGATGTAATCATCCTCTATTTTGGGATCTGATGTGAGCAGCCAATCAGCTGAAAGGGAAGTTTCCTTGGGGGTGCAGCCTACATCCAGCATATATAGATGTTTTGGCAAAGCTCGCTGTCTCTGGATCCTGCATCCAACTCATCATCCTCTGACCTCTGGTTCTTGGGATGTGAGCCAGTAGCTTGCTGTCTGACCTGCAGATTTTGGAATTCACCAGCTCCCGCAGCCCTGCAAGCCAGCAGCCTGCCATCTGACCTGCCAGTTTTGTGTTCTTTAGCCTGGCAACCACATGAGTCAGGAGAAGCCTCCAGCCTAATGTCTGACTAACAGATTTGGGGCTTGCCAGCCTCCACAACTGTGTGAGTCATCTCCTTGAAATAAATCTCTCTCTCACTCTCTAATCTACCTACCTACCTACCTACCTACCTACCTACCTACCTACCTACCTATCTATCTATCTATCTGTCTGTCTATCTATCTATGTTTCACTGGTTTTGCCCCTCTAGAGAACCTAGCCTAAGACAAAAGGAAATAGTCTTAAAGAAGAAACATCTGGTGCAGAATATTTGCCTAAGAGAGGATAGTAAGGTAGACTCTTAGACACTTAGTGTTGGAAGGATGCTTTCATTCTACAGATAGAAACCCTGAAACTGAAACAGGGAAAGGGATCATTTAAATCAGTGGTTCTCAGCCAGGGGCAATTTTGCACCCCCCCACCAGGGGACACTCTGCCATTTTTGGTTGTTAAATTGGGTCGGCAGGGAGGGTGCTAGTGGCACCTAGTGGGCAGAGACCAGAGATGCTACTGAACATCCTACAATGCATAGGACAGCACCCCCCCAACAAAGAGTATCTGCTTCAAAATGTCAATAGTGCTGCTGTTGAGAAAACCTGAGTTTCTATGCACGATTATTTATTGTTTCTACATCCTTGATGGTCAAGGAGAAGGTTATATTACTAAACCAAAAACTCAAACCAACTCCATTGCTGTAGAGTCGATTCTGACTCATAGCAACCCTATAGGACAGAGTAGAACTTCCCTATAGGATTTCCAAGGAGCAGCTGGTGGATTTGAACTGCTGACCTTTGGATTAGCAGCGGAGCTCTTAGCCACTGCATCACCAGGGCTCCATATTATTAAAGATACTGTCAATTATTGAAATGCCTTTGTATCTTGCTTGTCATAATGAAGCAGAGACTGCACATTGATGATAGTGACAACTCCAATTAACTTCTAGTCTATACCACACTGGGTTCAAGAGTCCAATTAAACAGACATCATCAGACAAACTTCAAAGTTGTGAAAGTCTGTTCCAACTTTAATTGAAAGTATTAAGTACCACACAAAGAAATTAAATATGTCTCTAAAAATAATTCTGTGACCATCAGAAACTTCATTAATAGAAGGACTCTACAAAAATGAACACTACCTACATCGAGTTGTTAAGGACAAAAGCCCAGGCATCTAAAACTAAGAATAGTTAAGCACGCCAGCAGCAGGCCGTTTCTCATTCCCTCTTACCCCAGCCAAGCTTGGGCTTCCTTTTGGCGGAACTCAGTTCCTCAGCTATAAGGATATCACCAAAGACGAATGCAAAGATTGTTCTGGCTGGAGAATCAGGGAATAACAATGATTTATTCAGATTCACCTGAGACCTCATTGACAGCTGGAAAGACTATAGAATGTTAGAGCTAGGAATGGATTAAAGATTACTTGTTCTAACTGCCTCAACTTTCAGATTGTAAAAGAAGTCCCAATACAGGTGCTGGGGAAGGATGAATGATCCAAACCCACTCAACAAGTTAAGACCAGGGTCGGAATAATCCGTTCTCCTGAGGAGCCTGGCCACAATAAAATTAAAAACAGATGCATATTAAGTAAATACATACTCTACCTACTGTATATAATCTTTCTGGGTTCTTCATATGTAGTTGATATAACCCACATGGTAAAAAACATTATATTTCATTCTATTGAAAAGGAGACCGGAAATGTGGGAAGAGAAAGCAGCTTTCCCAAAGTCACAAAGATAGCAAGTGGCAGATCTTGGATTTAAACCCACATCATACATTCCAAGTCCAAAAACGTAACTGTTTGTATTACTTAGTGTGGCAGGGTGATGGCAAGGTAGAGGGAAGGAGGCGAGAATTCCCATTACATTGGAAATGACAGCAGAGTATGTAATCTTGAAAACCCAAGGTCTTTCCCTGAGGTAAATATAAACATACAATATGTAAAAGTTTATAAAATAAACCTGACTCACCTGTTTTC
Source organism: Dugong dugon (assembly GCA_030035585.1). Classification (NCBI taxonomy): domain Eukaryota; kingdom Metazoa; phylum Chordata; class Mammalia; order Sirenia; family Dugongidae; genus Dugong; species Dugong dugon. The sequence goes on from CM057466.1 coordinate 26,039,194, forward strand.
AATATCTACCCTTCTTTCCATCTTTAATTTGCTGTCCCATAATATCTGATAATATCTCAAGTGGACCATTCAGTATAAATATTATTTTAACAGGAGATGAATTACTGGGAAGAATTTCTGAACAAATCAATACAGAAACTCCTCCTCTAGCTGACCTTAAGACTTTTTTTTTTAAAATAAAATATCGTAATGGCTATGCTGTTGTTGTTAGTTGAGTTGGCGCCAATTCATGGTGACCCCGTGTACAATAGAACAAAAAGTTGCCCAGTTCTGTGCCACCTTCACAGTTGTTGGTATGCTCATATCCGTTGTTGTGGTCACTGTGTGTTCTGAGTGCCTTCAAACTGAAGGGGTTTATCTTCTAGAACTGTACTGTATAATATTCTTATGTGATCCATAGGGTTTTCATTGACTAAGTTTTGGAAGTAGATCATCAGGCCTTTCTTTCTAGTCTGTCTTAGCTGGGAAGTTCCACTGAAACCTGGCCAGCATGGGCGACCCTGCTGCTATTTGGAATTCTGGTGGCATGGCTTCCAGTATCATAGCAATACGAAAGCCACCACAGCATATGACAGATGGGTGAGTGTCATGAGGAGATGGTAATCTAGGATGTAGACCAATGTTACTTATCCATTTTGGGGTCATGACCCTTTTGAATGTCTATTCAAAGTTGTCAATGATATCCTCAGAATAATAGAAACATTTGCACACAGTTTTGGCATACGTTCTCCTAAACACAGTTTTTCACACAAATTCAGGGATTCCTAGAAGCTCTGGAAGTCCAACCCTGGATCCCATATTCTTTAGGTTAAGAATTTTTGTTTTAAAACAAACTCTGCCTCTAAATGGATGCGTGACCTACAACAAGTTAATCGAACCTCAAGGTCTCAGTTTCTCCATCTATAAGAATGTAGACTTGAACATCGGCCACTCTGTGGTTCTATGTGGTTCATGGAAGTAGCAGAGTATGGTCGAAGTCAGAAAATACCATTCTGTCACAGCCTGGTGATGTGATACAAGTAGGGTTACTTCTTCTCTGTGGCTTAGTCTCTGCAATTGTAAATTGAGGAAGTAATACAAGGTAATACAAGATGACCTCTAACATACGTTTCAGTTCTAACACTTTGAGATTCTGAACGCCGGGAAGAACAAGATGGTGCAGTATACTGCTTTATTTCCCTAATAAGCATCTAGAGTCAGATTCACCAGCTCTAAACAGAAACCCCACCATGACCTCTCAAACAATCACTTTATATAGACGAGACATCATACCTAGTTAAGTCATGGGGTGTGACAGGTGAGTAGGTATGCTATAGTAGAGTGTATCAACTTTTTGATCAGTTTCCTTGCCAATCTTTGTGGCCATAAAACCTTGGAGGGTTGAATCCTATCATGGATGCATCTTCACTTGCAATAGGGCACAGTGACAAAGACTTAATTGGATTTTGGATAAGAATGGGTCAGGAAGTAGCTTCAGAGCCCAAGGAGATGAAACAGCTGTTTCCTGGACACGGGAGCTTTGTAGCTGATGCTCTCCGTGTCAGAAGAGCGTGTAAACTGCATCCCCTCAAGCAACCAAGTGAATGTTTACAATCAAGGAGCCCTTTCTGTGGCACAAGAGAACAGGAATAAATCTTTTTTTATCTTAGGAAAGATCACAACTCCTAGTCACATTCACTGATAACATTCCTGAATTTTTGAGACCTTGAGACCTGGGGACTTGAGTTAAATTATATACCTTTCCTAGGTGTCAAGTTACTCATCTCTAAAATGGGCGGGTTAGACAATATAACACCTTAAAGGTCATCACCTCTAAAACATCTTACAGTCTGAAGAATTTAACTTCAGTGTAGTTTGCTCAGAACTGAAACATTTCTTTTAAGCCCACTCACCAACCCTGATTCTTTTTAAGGAGACAGGCAATTAACCTTATTTCTAGACTTTTTGGATATAACCATTGCTTTACTTTGCCTCTACCAGAATTGCACAGCTGTAATAGATGAAAAACGAGTTGCAACCTTTCAGACCACGCCACATTGAGAATTTCTTTGAAATGACAATGAAATAAAGAGCCATAAGACAGTCTAGTCTTGACAGATCTCCTCCCAAAAAGATCTCTAATTGTTTGCTTCACAGTTAATATGTTCATTCATTTCTTTAATAAGCATTTATTGGACACCTCCTACATTTTAGAGCATTGTGAATAAGATACTATTGCTGATCTCAAGATCCTCCTGGTAGAGAAGCTTGATACAATGCTTACTGTAATTCCACCATAGAGTTTTAGAATTAGAAGACACCTTAAAGGGCATTTGAAGCTTTATATTTCCCTGTAATGGCATTGGATTGTCTTGCTATTGTTTGATCATCTCTGATAACTGGGAATCTCACTATTTTCCGGCAGCAGTTGGACTTAATTCTTGTTTCTAACAGTCTATTCCTTTGAAATTATGCAAGAAGGGCACAGACTTTCTTTACAAAGGCAGTTCAGACTTCAACTGAGGCAGAGATGGGAAAGGGGCCATCAAGGTCATGCAAAAGACTCTTATCAAGGGTAAAATACAAGCTAATTTTTGACACAGAGATGAAATAATTCAAACCAGGCTAGTGCTTTCCCAGGTCTTGTGGGTTTCTTTTTTTTTTTTTTTCCATTTCTAAAATGAGGAATTTGGACTGTGTAAAAGCAAAATGTTGCATTCATGAGAACACATGCATAGGAAATGTTAAAGTGATGTCATGTTTCATCACAACCTATTCCAATCCTAGTGAAACTGATAAGAGACCATGGACTTTGAGTGACCCTGGAACTCCAGACCCTCATTGGACCCAACTGAGGACTCTTTCCTGACCACTGAACAATGGGACTTTTTTTTTGCCCAACCATGTACTGCCCTATAGACCAATTCTCTCTTATCCTGAGTGCTAATTTTCAGTCCTTAATTAGCCCAAACTATGTGAACTTCCTCTTTCTAGCATTTAAAAGCCCCAACTCTTCCTCCTCAATAAACTTCTCGTAAACTTTTTTTTTTTTTCCCCGTTTGTGGTGTGTTCCCATACCTGGAAAGTTAGCAAAGTTTGTACTTGCTTTTTAGCTCATGGGTGTTCTTTGATTTATTCCTTTGCAACGGGTGGAATCTAAGTTTCTAACTCTGGCAGTTTGAGAAGCTACGTTTCTGAGGAAGCCAGAAGCCATTCACCTTTTGAAGACCAGGATGTGAGAGTCTATGTCCTAAAGGACTGAGGGCATTCTGCTGGGCCACATCTCAGTGTCCTTGGATGGCATTGCTGCCCTGCCTCTGAGAGAGTTCTCTTCCTAGCCACCCTTGTTTAGACGAGGTCTCCTTATGCATTCTCTTGCAATCTCAGCCTCAGGGCTGGGGAAGAGAAGCAAAGACTGATTGCTATATATATGTGTGTGTGTGTATATATATATATATATATATATATATATATATATATATATGTATATAGTTTTTCTCATAAAAGAACCACACAAAAGTTCTGGGGACAAACTCAGAAATCAATGTCCTAGATGGGGGCTTGGACCTGGACACATCAAAGCTCCCATTTCTCTCTGCCTTCTTCTCCTCTCCTGAAATGACTGGTCATAGTCTTGTCCCCACTCTCTCTTTCTTTCTACCACAGATCAAGCAACTTAGGGATCCTCCAGCCAAAGTTTTACAGATGAAGAAAATGAGACCCAGAAATGCTATAATCAAGACTACAGAGCTACTTGGTGGATAAGTCAGGGCTAGAATACAGTTTGCAATTCCCAGCGCAATGTTCTTCTCAATGCTGCATCCTCCTTCTCCCTGAATTTTTCCCATAGTCATATATACATACATGTTTTTAGTTATATTGTCTTAGAGTTGTTTTTTGAAGGAGAAATATATGTTCCCTTATTCCTGTAAAGGGAAAACCACTGGGAAGATATAAAGGCATTAAATAAATATAATCATCAAATATCTGTGGAGTCCCCGGGTGGTGCAAATGGTGAAGTGCTCAACTACTAACCAAAATGTTGGCAGTTCAAACCCACCCAGAGGCACCTTGGAAGTAAGGCCTGACAATCTGCTTTCGAAAGGTCACAGCCTTGAAAACCCTGTGGAGCAGTTAGTTCTACTCTGTACACAAGGGATAGTCAAGAGTCAGAACTGACCCGGAGACAACGAAGAACAACAACAACTATCTAATTCTACTGGAAAACCAACGGAGAGAGAAACAGCTTTCTTTTCCCATTTTCCTCCTTCAGGCCCTTCCTTCTATCTTCCATTGAATTCACATTTACTTAGAACCAGTCCTGGAAATAGGTCTTCTGTTGGTTGCCATATAAGTCATTTATGCCTTTATGGAGTTCACAGGAAACGATGTACTGCAAGAGAAGCTCGGGGGTAAGTGCTCCAGGAATTCAGAGAAAGACCTAACTACCAGGTGGGCTTTGGAAAACCACCTCAGCTGGACCTTAGAGGGAAAGAAGAAGGGGGGAAGACTGCAAAGAGATTAATACTGAAGGCAAAGAAGAAAACAGCTGGAGGTATTCAACGCGAAGTGAGGCAGAGGAAGACATACCACGTAGGGGGAAAAAGGAGGAAGATAAACTGAAAGAGAGACAAAAGCCACCATCTCCAGTCCCTTTGGCTCTTGTTCTTTACATACACAAACTCATCCAAGCTGCTGAGCTCCCTCGCCATGCCCTGCCCTGCTTTCTCCCATGTACTCTCCTCCCCTTTCTAAGGTGCCTTCCGCACTAAGATAATCTGATTTCTGATTCCTATCTTTAATTATTTCTGAAATAATTTCATTTTTTTAAAGGTAAGCCTTATCATTTTCTCCACGTTCTGTTTGGTTTGCCTTGTTTCTACTCTGCAAACTATAAAGTATGACATACTTTACAGTCTTCCTTATTTTCTTCCCTTTTTTTCCTATTATTCTACTCTGTATTTATTTGTTTCTTTGTTTTTATTGCATGCAATTACATTATCACTATAAAATTCAAACAGTAAAGAAGATTATAGAGCAACACATGAAAGTCTCCCATTTTCCTGCACTCCCATGTGTCCCCTGAATTAGCACTGTTAACCAATTTTTCCGTGTTTACCTTTACGTCTGTATTTCTTTGCACTTCTATTTTCTTTAGGTATATACTTGTATAATACCGTAAAGATGCATAGATTAAGTCTATATCCCTTAACATGGCCTACAAGGTGTCACATTTGCATTCTTCCCTAATCTACACCCACTTCCTACCCTTAGTTCCAGACACTGAACTACCCACAATTCTCCAAACACAGCCTTATTAATACTTTCACAGCTACTTACTTGCTGTTTCTGATTTCTAAAGTTGCCTTTCCTATCTGTCCTGCCTTCCTAAAGTAGAATTGTCGCTGCCTCTATATTACCCTCATACCCTCTGTCCAGCCATCCACCACAGTGTCTATAACATGTATGGCAATTGTTTACTGAAAGTTGGACAACGAAAAAGGAAGATGGAAGAAGAATCGGTGCATTCGAATTGTGGTGTTGATGAAGAATATTGACTATACCATGGACTGCCAAAGAGGGAATAAGCAAATCAGTCTTCAAAGAAATATAACCAGAATGCCCCTTAGAAGTGAGATGGCAAGACTTCAGCTTCAGCTCACTCACTTTGGACACATCATCAGGGAAAGGACAGCAAGTTTGTTAAAGTCAGAGAAAACAAGGGAAAACTTCAGTGAGATAGATTGACACAATAGCCACAACAGTGGGCTCACACTTACCAACAATCACTAAGAAGGGCCAGGACAGGGTGACGCTGAGCTCTGTTATACCAAAGGTCACCATGAGTCAGAGCTGGCTTGTTGGCAATTAACAACAACAACATGATGCCAGGTTTTTGGAGACAAAGAATTTACCTTGTTCAGCTTGGTATTCCTGTCGCCTAGCGAAGTATCTGGCCTACAGTAGGTACCAAATAAATATTGAATGACTGAATGGAAGAATAAAGAATGAAAGGAAAGCATTTCTTTTGGGCAATATGGCCCTGTAGTCTTGAGGGATTGCCAAAATTCTAAAGAAAGTCCACACCATGCTATGGTTTCATTTTCACATCCTCACACCCTATATTACGGTCACAATGCCAACTGCTTTCCTACAGTTGCTGAAGCTGCAGATGTCCAGGATGTAATCACATCTTGTTAGTCCCCAAAACTCTGAATACAAAGTCTTATAAAACTTATTTTTCATCCTAGGTTACATGTCTGAATTCTGCAGATTTTCTTCTGGTGAGAACATTAGGCGCTTTAACACTTTGAGAGCAGGTGCTGAGTTGTTATTATTCCAGGTCATGCAAGACAGAGATTCTATAAATTCAGAAGTAGTGAGCTGGGGGCATGGCTGGCGGGTTCCTGCGATGACTTCATGCTCAAGTCTAAAGAGGAGACCAAGTTCCCCATGAAGGAACAGAGGATGAAATCATCATCTTGGCTGCATTTGGGAACTGAAGCCGTCCAACTATATGGTAGGACATTCAATCCACTAAATGTGATAGAGGATAGAACCTGTTCACCAGACGCTATGGAAGAAATACAGCTCTTCATGTTTTAGAAATGACATCTCTCCTACTGCCTACTGTATCTGCTGCTCTGACATCTTGTATTTCAGCAACTGGGTTTTCAAAGAAAGATTTGTCTCTTAGAGGAAGGGAGTGGATTGAGCAAATATTATAAATGTTTACCATAGCATCACGCAGATAGTAGGGGCTTCACAAGGCAGCTTAAGGGTAATGAGTGTAGCTGCTTTCATTCTAGCTCTCCCACTTACCCGCTAGGAAGCCTTGGGCAATTTACATATTTGCACTGTGCCTATTTTCTCACCTGTGAAATAGGGTTAATGATAGTATCTATCTCATAGAGTTATTGAGTTTAAATGCATAGATAAATATAAAGTACCTAATATTGTGTCTGGCACATAGTTATGCAAGTTGTATGTCATTTTGTGTTAGGTAATGTCTTTATAATCATTAAGAGTTTGACCCATGGAGTAAGATAAACTTGGGCTTGTATCTCAATTTTACTACTTAATAGCTGCATGGACCTGGCAAATTAATTAACTGCTAATCCTGAGACTTCTTCATCTGTAAAAGGGAAATTGTAAAAGCATTTAAACCATAAGATTTACATTTAGATTAAATGTAAAACCAAGCATGGTTCCTTGTACATATATGTGCTCATTATTATCATTTACAATAATCTCAATGTGCAGTTCAGTAACTGAGGCTCCAGTGGTTCAAAGATCCATTGCCTCCAGGAGCCCAGTCTGGGATGGGAAGTGAGCTTCTGGCTTTGGTGCAGTGGGGTATGTGGAAAAGTCCAGAAGACAACAGAGGCAGGAGTAACGCCTGCTTGACTTTTTGACTAGGACTTTTCAGAGCAGAGAAAAGGGGGAAAGGCTTTCCATGTAAAATAAACGAGGTAAAGCCATAGAGGATATTTCATTATTGATCTTTTCTTGGGTTCATTTTGCTATTATAAATAATACTGCAATGAAAAACCTTGTCCACAGTCTAGAACTGATTTTTTTTCCCCCCATAATATCAATTCTCAGAAATAAAACTGCTCCAATGGTGAACATTCTTAAGGCTTTTGTAACATATTGTCCTCCAGGATCACATAACAATTTTAAACCGGCAGTGTAGGAAGGTATCCATTTCCAAGAAATCTCTATAACCAAGAAACCAAACCCGTTGCTGTCGAGTTGATTCTGACTCATAGTGACCCTACAGGATAGAGCAGAACTGCCCCACAGGGTTTCCATAATCTTTACGGAAGCTAGACTGTCACAGCTTTTCTCACTTTGTGGGAGAAAGGTTTGACAGTCTAGCTTGTATAAAGTTTGGTGGGTTTGAATGGCTGATCTTTTGGTAAACAGCCAAGCGCTTAATCAGGGCTTAAGTGCCAGCAAGGCTCCCTACCTCTGCAATGCTGGGCATTACATTAAAAAAAAAAAAAAGTGCCAATTTGTTCAGCAAAAAAAAATGACTTCTCATGGTTCATTTGATTTCTTTGGTTTCTGGCAAAGCTGAGTCTTTTTCATACTTGCATTAGCCGTTCATTGCCATTTTGGGGGGAATTGCCTATTTATGTCTTTTATTATTTTTCTTTTGAGATCTTTTATTTTGCCTTAATACATGAATATACATATTAAGAAGATCAACCCTCGGTCTGGCACATATTGAAATATTTTCCCTAGTTTGCTTTTCCAATGTATATATGGTAAAGTTATTTCAATGTATAATAAAAATTTTACATAATGCAGTTGATATTTTCCTTTATGGTTTTTGCCTTCACTTTTACATTTAGTGAGACCTTCTCCAAATTGTGATACATGTACAACTATCTGGACCATTTATGCTGTTTTATTTGTTTGTGCTTTAATCTTTCCATTTTTCTCATTGACATGAGCCCTATTGTTCTCTCCTTAACACTAATTTATAATGCCATTCTTATCCAAATTAACTGGCCACACATAGCCAGATCTGTTCCTTGGATTTCTATTCTGTTTGCTTGATTTGTTTGTCTATTCTTGCACTATTATTTGTTACACTGTTTTATTATTATGATGTTATAATATGTTTAATAACTGGTAATAAAAACCTGATATTAATTTTTCAAATCTTTCTTGGCCATTTACTTCTCCGGATCATTTTGTCGAATTCTAACACAAAATAAAAGCTCGTAAGAATTGTGATTGAAATTGCATGGTATTTGTACCATTTTATTTGCAGAGAATTGACATCATTACATTATTGAGTATTTCCATTCAGACAATGTTGCTCGGCATAGTTTTGTGGTTTTCCTCGTATATATCTGGCTAATTTAGTCCCCAGTATTTTATGAATTTGCTATCATTCTAAATAAGACATGTTCCAATCAAAATGTCCACCTGGTTTGGTTGGTATAGCCACTGCCATCGAGTCGATTCCGACCCATAGCAACCCTATAGGACAGAACAGAACTGCCCCATAGGGTTTCCAAGGAGCAGCTAGTGGATTCCAACTGCTGACCTTTTGGTTAGCAGCCAAACACTTAACCACTGTGCCACCAGGGGAAAGCTATTAGTATTTATGTTATAATATACCTGATTATAAACTATCAATATTTGTGCTAACGGATTTTCAAAGGATATAAAGTTCTTTTTGGTGAGTGTGGTAACGGCCACCAGAAGGTTTCTGAAGAGAGGTGTGGGAGGAGATGCCTTAGCTGTTCCTCAGAAGAGCTAATTAGCAAACCAGAGGAGCTTTTTGCATAAGTACTAAACCTGTCTTCAACCTCTTAAATGGATGACACATAAGAGATCTCGGAACAAATTTAATGTCATTATACCTCTAGGCTGCAGTTAGCTGGTTTTATTTTGAGGCAGCTAACCCAGGCCACTGGGGGAAGGAAAGACACAGCTATAGAATGCTTCCACTTAACCTGTTAACAAGTCAAGATTGATCCAGGCACTAAGGCAGTGTAGATACAGATCAAGTAAATAGTGGAAAAATCTATGGGCTGTGTACATTCTCAACAACAACAACAAAATACATGAAATTAAAAAACAAAAAAAGGAAGCCTGGAATTTGTTATCTCATTTTCTTAGGAAAAAGAAATTTCCCATACTGGTGTAGGTCACTTTCCATTTCTTTCAAGTCAATTTCAACTCATAGCGCCCTATCGCAACCCTGTACGACTCAGCGGTAACGGGTTTGGTTTATTTTTGGTTTTATTCACAGGATTATATGATTTCTTCTTTCATTCTAATAATGTAGTGAATTAAATTGATTTTCAAATTCTGAACTGCATTACCAAGATAAAAAAAACTTAACTATCATAATTTACATACTGCTAGATTTGACCTGGAAAACCTGGAGGCGTAATGGTTAAGAGCTAGGCTGCTAACCAAAAAGGCTGACAGTTCAAATCCACCAGCCCCTCCTTGGAAACCCTGTGGGGAAGTTCTACTCTGTCCTTCAGGGTGTCTATGAGTCGGAATCGACTCGCAGGAAATGAGTTAGATTCGACATACTAATAATTTTGTTACGATGTTTACATCTATGTTCATGAGGAATATTGGTATAATTTTTTTTGTAATGTCTTTGTCACATTTTCATATCACTAGAGGAATATTGGAATCCAAACTATCGATTGACTTTAAATACTTCCGATTTTAGTGTGTGTGTGTGTGTGTGTGTGTGTTTCTGGAATATGCAACATTGGGCTTACTGTAGAAATCTAGTTCACTACCCTCTTTCTTCATTGCATAGAAGAATTACAGCTTCCTGTAATCATTCTTTTTCTTTTTGTACTAGTTGGTGTTACTTTTGTGTAATACGCTTCAGAAATTTTGATTTATATTAGAAGAGTTTACTTCATCTTTCTTCAACCCAAAGGGAGTTTCTGTGTCAAACTGTCACATCTTTAACAGTATAAAATCAGATGACTTGCCGTTGTTCCTATAACTATTAGAGTTTCCAAGTAACCGGAAGAATGATGTTTAATTAGATGCTACTCATTAGTTCACAAGTGAGTGCATGCTTACATTCGCTAATTATGTTGTGGCTATAAACAACTTCCAAAAATAAGAAAATCTTAATAAATATCTAAATAACTGGATTCTAATGTCACTTCCTTTGCTAAAGAAAACTGCATTAACTGTTAGATATTCATCATAGTCATTAGTAATCATAATTACATGAATATGTATTTAGAGTGTTCACACTTTTTTTTTTTTTTTAAGTTTCTTTGCCTGGTCTCACAGTAAGGACATGGGTTCAAATAACACTTTCATAAACTGAAGGCTATAATTAAGTCAAAGTTGTACTTAAAATTAAAAATAAAAAAGGCAAGCCTTTAAAATAGAAGTGCTAATAAGACCTTAAATGAACTTTCCTAAATGTCTTGGGTATAGACATTAGCTAGCTTTTACCTACAAAAAGGGTAATTTGTGTATCAGTTAGGTGGCTTTCTGCTACAAGGAACAGACAACTCAATCCACGGCTTTCCAATAATATGTTTCTCACACAACAAGATGTCTGGAGTATGGTTCCAGAATTAATTAATGCCGGGGTTCAGTAACATCATCCAGGTCTCAGATTCTTCTCTTCTTCCTGGTCTGCCATCCTTCACATGACGGCTTGTGCCCTCAGATTCGTCCCCTCAAAGTTGAGAGGGAGTTGTGGTGGCTGCAAGTATCACTTCCACCTCATCCTCAAGCTGCTTGCACTTCAGTCTAGTTGGTATTTTTACATAAGACATACTGAACTCGGATCTGATCCTGCACAAAGGCAGGTTAGCAGATGTAAACAGATTATGATATCCAACGAGTGTTGACTCTGTGGCTAGCAGGGGTTGATCAATATTTATGATATCCCTCTATTAAGCGGATGCATGTTTAACAACTGGCTCTCTGGGTGAGGGTGGGTTGGGAAGTGCAGATGTAAGCAGAGATGAGCAGTAGCTCACTCTTATAGAATATTTCCACCATGGAGATACAATAAGTGTGAAAAAACCAAACCCACTGCCATCGAGTCGATTCCAACTCATGGCCACCCCATAGGGTTTCCAAGACTGTAAATTCCTCTGGGAGCAGACAGCCACATCTGTCTCCCATGGAGGTGCTGGTAGTTTCCAACTGGTGACCTTTCAGTTAGCACTTGATTGCTTTAACCCTTGTGCCATCAGGGCTCCTTTAAAAAAAATAACCTAAAGAGCATAGATAATTGTAAAATCATCAGGAAGTGATGACTTCTGAGTATTTACTACCCTCATTTTAATATTATTTCCTTTGTTATACATTTAGATAGTTTCTTTTCTAATAATGGTCGTATTTAACAACCAGCTTGCCCCCTTCCTGCAAATTTAGTATTGTGTTCTCACAATCTCTAAAGCATACCACCATCTTCCCACTGATCATCTCTCTTTTTTCTTTATTAAAATGTTAGCCTTATACCTTGTGCACACATGAAAGGTTACAGATTTTATTAAACATTACACAAAGAGAAATGCTGTCATGTCATGCATTATAAGAGAGCATGAAATTTTGTGACATTTGATGGCCAAGACAGAAAATTGAGCCATAGACTGACAACACTAAATTGTTTTTTTTTTAAGAAAACACTAAAATAAAAAAAATAAACAATAAAGTTCTATTGTCTTGTTTCACTGATATTTGATCAACAGAGAAGAAAAATGAAACACAGCACCTTGAACTGACCGGTGGGCTAGAAATCTTGAATTCTGAGTCATCGTCTCTCAGCCTAGACTCGGGTTCCCTTGCGGTCCTGGCCAAGCTCATTGCCTCACAGGGCATCATTTTCCCCAGGTGGAAGACAAGGAGGTGGGACCAGATCATCTTGAAGACCTCCTCTAGCTTTAAAGTTTGTCATTTTGATTTTTAAAAATTTCTGTCTACGTGATTTTGAGCATAACTCTCTGCCCTTCGTGTTTCCAGTTTATAGGAAGGATGTGCATACGGAGATAGGCCCTCAATACATTCTTTCATAAACTGATGTTGAAAAATTTTATTGTGTATTTTGTTATTGTCATTGTGTTTTCACGTCTATTATTGTTTTACTTGTCTAATCCCCACCACCCCATCCCACTGCAAAATATTCTAAGTTATTTGAGGGCAGTTCTCATGATGGGGTAGAGAAGTTGAAAAATAGAGTCCTGGGTGGCAGGCAGCCCTGAGCCTAAAGACCAGCTCTGCAGCTTACTATCTGTATAACCTTCCACAACTAATGTAATCACTCTTTGTCTCCCTGTTTTCCTGTATTTAAAATGTCTTGAGAATTAAAAGAATTAAAGCACTTACTCATACCCACTGCCACTGAGTTGATTGCTACTCATCGCAACCCTATAGGACAGAGTACAACTGCCCCGTAGGGTTTCCAAGGAATGGCCAGTGGATTCGAACTGTCAACCTTTTGGTTAGCAGCTGAACACTTAACCACTGCACTACCCGGGCTCTAAAGCACTTAGTAGGTATTCAATAAATAGTAGCTACGTATTTTTTTTCTGTATCCAAAGCACTTATCCCTGTGCTTGGCACATACTAGAAGCTTACTGTTTGCTAAATACGTAAGTAAATCAAAGAATAAAAATGAAAGTGCTAAATGAGGCATTGTGAATTAGACTTGTCCTTTTAGTTCATCTGACCTAAAACTGACACTGACATTCTTTAATATCTGAGCTAAGTCATCTATGTAAACTGCAAAGCATAGTGTAGAAGCTTTAAGTTGAGGTGCTTCATGTTACTGAAAATCCATTTCTCTGGGTCTCAATTTCCTCAATTGATGAAACAGACCTTAAGCAACATGGATTTTATTGTTTCTGAAAACTCTAACATCCTTCTAGACTCTTCTGTACTTTCAACTATAATCTTTATTGTAAAGAACTCAAATTGTTTTTTAAAAAATCATTTTGATATTTGTTGATATTTGTAACATTAGTTAGGAGTACAGAAATTAGTTAGGCCAAAGAGTCTTAACATTTTTGGGGGGGGTAACAGACACTTTTCAGAATCTGATCAGAGGGCGCAGTGGTTAAGATCTATGGCATGCTACAGCTGCTAACCAAAAGGTCGGCAGTTCAAATCCACCAGCTGTTCTCTGGAAACCCTATGGAGCAGTTCTACTCTGTCCTACAGGGTCGCTATAAGTCAGAATTGACTCGATGGAAACGGGTTGGTTGGTTGAGTTGATCAATGCTATAAACTTTCACTCCGGAGAAACGCCCATGTTATGAAAGCAGGATATTTTGCCAACCATTTCAGGAGGCTTACAGATTTTCTGAAGCCAAAGCCTATGCTAAAATCACATAATCCAGCCAGATCTCCTCATTTTACACAAAGAAAAAAAAAAATAAAAAAGAGCCTTAGAGAGAAATTTCTTGAACATATTAGAGGGACAGTCATTGAACTAGGATTCAAACTCTATTTTTGACCCTTGGGACTGTTCTCATTAAAACTCTAACATATATCTTAAGAAACGGAAGGAAAGGCAACAACCAAAAATAAAGAAATAAATAAAAAGTTCAAAGTAGAAGTGGCAAAGGTTATGATATTTACTTAAAAGTAATTATTCCCCTTTTCTTTCACCTACAGAATAAGAGAAACAACTTACTGAATCAATTAAAATTCTATGACATATGTTTTAAACACAGAGCTAACTTCATATTCATTTCCAAAAACTTTAGTATAACAAGCATAACTCATACAGCTTGACCCATAAGATCATGAACTCCAGGTCGGAACGAAGCCTAACTATTTTCTAACAATTTTTTTCTTTTAGAACATTTTTAGGTTTACAGAAAACTGGTGAAGATATTACAGAGAATTCCCATATACACCATACCATGCTTCCTCTATTATTAACATCTTACCTTAGCATGGTATGTTTGTCATAATTAATGAATTAATATCAATACATTATTATTAACTAAAGTCCATACTTCATTCAAATCTCCTTGTTTTTACCTTATGTACTTTTTCTGCTCCGGAACCCTATCCAGGATACAATCACAAAAAAAAAAAAAAAACCCATTGCGGTCAAGTTGATTCCGACTCATAGTGACCCTATAGGACAGAGTAGAACTGTCCCATAGAGTTTCCAAGGAATACCTGCTGGATTTGAATTATTGACCCTTTGGTTAGTAGCCATAGCACTTAACCACTACGCCATCCAGGATACTACATTCCATTTAGTTGTCACGTCTCTATGCATTCGCCTATTCCCAATGTTTTATATAAGTGGGATTACAAAATATTTGTCCTTTTGTGCCTAACTCATTTCACTTAGCATAAGGTATCCAAGGTTCATTCATGTTGTAGTATGTATCATAACTTCATTTCATTTATGGCTGAATACTATTCTATTGTATTGATACGTCACTTTTTGTTTATTCATTCATCTGCTGATGAACGTTTAGGTCATTTCCACATTTTGGCTATCGTGAATAATGTTGCAGTGAACGTTGGTGTACAGGTATTTGTTTGAGTCCCAGCTTTCAAGCCTTTGGAGTAGATACCTAGGAATGGAATTGCAGATCATTTAATAATTCCATTTTTAATTTTTAAAGAAATAACCAAACTGTTTTCCACAGTGGCTGCACCATTTTACATTTTCACCAGCAAGGAATAAAGATTCCAGTTACTCCTTATCCTTGCCAACACTTGTTATTTTCCATTTTTTCTGATAATAGATATCCCAGTGGGTGTGAAGTAATCTCACTGTGGTTTTGATTTGCATTTTCCTTACAACCAATGACCTAATGATCTCAAAGAGATGGATTGACACAGTGGCTGCAACAATGGGCTCAAGCATAATAATGATTGGGAGGATGGCCAAGGACCAGGCAGTATTTTGTTCTGTTGTACATGCAGTTGCTATGAGTCAGAACTGACTCAACAGCACCTAACAACAATGACCAATGATGTTTAGCACCTTTTCATGTGCTTACTGGCCATTTGTGTATTTTCCTTGGAGAAATGTCTATTTAATTCCTTTTCCCACTTTTTTGTTGGGTTGTTTGTCTTTTTGTTGTTGAGGTACGGGAGTTGTTTATTTATATATTCTGGATATTAATCTTTCAACAGATATATGGTTCCCATTCTTTTTTTTTTTTTTTCCTAATTCTTGGGTTGTCTTGTCACTTTCTTGAGAAAAACCTTTGGTGCACAAAAGTTTTTAATTTTGATGAAGTAAAATTTACCTATTTTTTCTTTTGCTGTTCATACTTTGGTGTCATATCTAAGAATCTATTGTCAAAACAAGTTCTTAAAGCTTTATCCCTTTGTTTTCTTCTAAGAGTTTTATGGTTTGATTTCTTTTTGTTAGTGTTTTTTATTTTCTAATATTTCTTTTTGAGTCTTACTTTTCCATCTCTTTTCATATTATCCATCTGTTCTTCCGTATTGTCTACTTTTTCTATCAGAACCCTTAACATATTCATTACAGTTATTTCAAATTCCTGTCAGACAGTTTTAGCATCTGTGCCATATTTGAGTCTGTTTGTGATGATTTTTTATCTCTTCAGACTGCCATTTTTCTGCCTTTTTGCATACCTTTGAATTTTTATTGAAATAGGATGTAACATATCAGGTAATAATAACTGAAGTAAATAGACCTTCAGTATGAGAATTTACGTTCATCTGAATAGGAGTTGGGCTGTGTTTAACATCTGCTGTAGCTATAGGTGTCAGAAGCTTCAAATTCCTCTATTGTCCTTATTTTTACTTCCTGATTTAAATTTGAGCTTCTTTCAGAGACAGTATTTTACAGCTCTTTCAGCTGTAATGCACTATTCTTATTATACTGGTGTCCAGTTGGTGTAGTAAATGTGGGGGAGAGGGGATGTTATATAAGTTTTCGATTAAATCTCAGTCTTTTAGTGGGCCTGTGTCTCAGGGTTGTGATTTTCACAAGTGTTTCTACAATGGTATATTTTCTCCCTGGCCCTTTTACTCTTCCCTGATTGAAGCATTTCCCGTTTATTTCCTTGTAATTCTAACCCCGGTTAACCGTTCCTCCCCACCCACTTGCCCATAAACCAAACCCATTGCTGTCATGTCAGTTCTGACAAATAGAGACCCTATACAACAGAGTAGAACTGTCCCATAGGGTTTCCAAGGAGCAGCTGGTGGATTTGAACTGCTGACCTTTTTTGGTTAGCAGCCAAGCTCTTTAACCACTGTGACACCAGGGCTCCATTAGGTGAGACAACAAGAGAAAAGGGGTCCTGAGTGGGAGAAATTCCTTTCTCCCAACTGGAATAAGCCTCTTGCAAAGTCTTTTCCCTTGTCAGTAGGCCTTTCTTGTGGAGAAAACTCCAGATATATCTCACAATACTTCCTCTTCCTCTCTCCTGCCACGAAGTATCTTATTCAGATCTTCATGGTGAGAACCTGGTAGGGTTCCTGGAAGAAAAGGTCAGGATG
Organism: Dugong dugon; assembly: GCA_030035585.1. Lineage (NCBI taxonomy): Eukaryota > Metazoa > Chordata > Mammalia > Sirenia > Dugongidae > Dugong > Dugong dugon. Next base: position 26,056,150 of record CM057466.1, read on the forward strand.
TGCTGAACCCCAGCTAAGACTTAGGCCTCCAGGAGTTTCTCACAATTAAGCTAGTCCACACAACCTCCAACAAATTGTCAAAGTTACTATTTATGTATTCCTACCAGTTATTGTGCCTGAAGCTTCTCCAGCTGAGCAGATCTCTGCTGATTCTCTGGACGTGTCTGTCCCTCTAGATCTTGTGGCCGCCATTTGCCTTGTGACCTCAGCTCTCTTAATGGGCCCCCAAAAAGTTATTGACTTCCTGTTTGTCCAACTTTTTCTTGTTGACAACTTCCATGCTGTTTACATGTCGGAACTGAAACCTGAAGTCTCCCTAACTAATTTTTAAAGAGCTTTACAGAAGCAGGTTTCTCAGTTCCCATTTACATTGGGTTCTAGTGGGCTAAAATTAGCTAAACAAATTATCATCAATGTTCCTTTCACTCTCTCAAATTCTGTAACTCCATGAATAGGTAAGATATATCATTTCTTCCTAACTAATGATCAAGGTTTGAAAACAATACAAAAGTTATTCTAAAATGTTCAAGAACTTTCTCATGATCTTCCCACCCAGGAGTTCTCCATAAAATGCAAAAACTAAGTTTGGCTTCCCTCTCTGAACCCAGTTTAGATCCTTTCTAGCTGATCAAGCTGAACAATAAATTATATTGATGGCAAAATGACAGTGGAAAATAGGATATGGTATAAAAGAGTTAGGTCAGGAAATTTCGTGTTGAAATCTGAGTGTGAAGTATCTCAATACCGAAGAGATTTCTAAGTAACTAGATCAGAAATGCAAATATAAAAAGGTATTGGAGTTTTTTAAAATTTTTTTCAGCTTATTTATTTTATTGATTATTCTTTCAGTTTGTTTTTTAGATATTTAGACATTTTTCTAAAAAGTAATTTAGACATTGGCATATCTAAGAATCTCAGTCACTGAAAGGTAAATATTAGTAATATCATGTCTGTCCCACAAAGATTCAGCTGAAAAATACTTTTTAAAATTAATTTATACAAAAACATGTACCACAAAAACGTGTATACTTTTTAACCCTTAGTAAATGTCCTAAATAGTAATATGGGATATTTTTGTGTTTCACTAACAAAGCTAGTAAACAAAATAATCCTAAATTAATTCCAAGATTAAACTAATTTTCTTGCCTTATAGCTGTGGAAGAACATACAACTTTCTTCACTATGCTTTTCAGTTTAATAATATATAGTTTTAATTTTGTCAGGACCCCTGTCTGCCATTTTGATTTCTTGGAAAAATTGCAAACATTAAAAGAAAGAGAGGAAGGAAGGAAAGAAGGAAGGAGGAAAAACAATAAAAGAAGCTTGGTGTTCTTCTGCTTAGGTAAATATTTATTTCATGTATCTATTGGATACTTTTCCAAAATCTTAAATTTAGACTTTAAAACATTTTGTTGACAGATGGGTCATAGGCTTTCCCAGGTTTAGCTAAGAAGCACAACATAGTCTCACAAAGAAATGGGAGATGAGGTATATAGCATTTACTGTGAATAACATAAACACATATAAAGAGAAGATATAATCATCATTTGATTCCTTAATCTCTTCAGCCCTATGGAGGGTGGACTGAAATTCAACCATTTCTCCCCCCAAGCATAAGGACCACATGAAAGACTTGAGAGATTTCTCCCAAACTAGTTCTTTTGGTACTAAAATAACAACGGCTAAGAATCCGTTTAAATTTAATCCTTAAAAAATATGAAGACCATAATCAACGAGACAAGCATCTTATTAGAAATTGAACATGGTTTAGAGTAAAAGCTTTAAGAAAATTAAACACTCAGAGAATTTTTGCTTAACAACTGCAGCTCATGAAAGCTTGCCAGCCATATATTCACAAATGTTTGGTTTTAGGTAGACTCGAGTGCATTTAAAAAGCATCAGGTTTTTTGGTACCATAACTGGAGAAGAAAACTGCAGTGCTTTTGATTCAATGAATTTAAATTTAACAGATAACTCTACTGAGCAGAGATTTAGGATGTTTATATAAGACAGTTCATGATAGTGACATGTAATGGGAACACATCAGAAACGGAGAGATAAGATTGATCGGCCAACGTCTGTGAGTAAAACAAAAATACAGTGGATCCAATTGGTAACGTCACTATAGATAAAGAATGATCTCAGGCCAAGACTAGCCTGGTCAAATATATTAATAAATCTAAAGGAAGAATGTACTAGCTGAGGAGTTGGTGGGGAGGTGTTGGTCATTGGTCAGGGCTGAGGGACACGAAGAGAGCAGGTCTCCAGGTTTGTTCTGGCACATGCATATTCTGGCCTAAAAACACAAGTATCTATTTTATTCTTCCAATGAGTGTATCTTTATAGAGTTAGCTATAGGGAGAGAGATGCATCAGGCTATCAAATTATGGAATGACCTCCCATTTTTCGGCTATGCCATATTCACCTAGTGACATTGTGAGCCTGATTTGGCTTCCCCTATGCCTTGACTACATGAAAAGAATGTGTTGATCAGTCAACAAAAGTCTAGCCAAGATAGTCATATTTCTTATTGTTATAAGTAATAAATTGGCTTTCTTATTTTCATATATCAATCCCTAATGTTTGGTTAGCTGAGAAATCGATTTCGTGCTGACGCTGATATGTTGGTCTTCTGAACCTTCAAGGTTGAGAGACCGCTTTGGACTGACATATTGGTATGACTCAGGTAACGCCGTGCTGTGGGAACCTACCAGGAATACCAGCTAGCCTTCTATAGAAGACACCCAATCCTGAAGTAAGGTCCATTGCTATAAATTTTAACAATTCTATTGGCTCAACTTTTTCAATGTGTCCTTGATAAGACCACTTTCTACCACCCTAGTGCAAACCACCATCTTGTCTCAAACAGAACAATGGCCCAGCCTGAGCGTCTACAGTCTATCCCCTTCACTGCACATAGCCAAAGTGATTCTTTAAGATATAACAGAATAAAATCTCCTGTTAGAGAAAAATTAATCCTTCCTTACACCGACCCTTCACAGAAGATCTCATTTATTTCCTCCCTCTTCTTGCTCACTGTGTTTCAGCCACTTTGATCTCCTTGCATTCTCTACCTGAAATGCTCTCTCTTTCCCAATTCCTTTCCTATTCTCTTTAGATCTCTGATCAACAGTTACCTCATCTGAGAGGCCTTGTTAGATGACCATCCCATTTAATATAGCACTTTCAACCCTATTACCATCTCCATGTATCCCTTATCCTGTTTCATTTTTATACAGAAACTTACAACCACACAATATATCATGTGCTTATGTATTGATTGAGGATATAAGCTTCATGAGAGCAGGGACTTGGTTTTGATCACAAGTTCATTAGGGACTTGCTTTTACACATATATGGCCCTCAGTACATTTTTTTTAATGTAAATGAGCGGTAGCAAGAGGGAAAGATAATACGTAATAACAAAAAGAAAAGAAAAGCTATTTGATTAGATTCCAGGAATCTAATTCTAGCTTTCTCATTAACTAGGCATCTTTGTGACATTGTGCAAGTCACTAGCTTTCTGGCCTTCAGTTTCTTTAGCTATAAAATGGGACTAATAATAGCTCTGCGGCTCAAATGAGGTACTACATGTGAAATTGTTTTAAATGATAAAACCTTAAATTATGAGGGTTTGGGGCAAACAAGGATGTCTAGGCTTACAAACAGAATATGTCACAAGGTTTAATGAGCACAACACAGAATTCGGAGCATGAAATGCTGTCAGTCCTGATAACTCCCACAACTAGTTCTGTGACTTTAAGTCTGTTACTCAATCCTTTCAAGCCTCATTTTCCTGCTGAAAGAGAGAACATTTTTTGTCTCCTTATCAATAATGTTTTTTCACTCATTTTTAAGAAATTGTATATTAGTCATCAGAAAAAGTAATATAAACAACTGTTCCAGGCTTTGTTCTAGGTGCTTGGGATAAATCAGGACACAAAGTAGACAAATATCCTGGCCTCAGGTCAGTTATATTCTATTGCTGGGATACAGGTGAGAAACAACAAACCTAATAAGCAAGTAAACTTATAGTACTTTGGAAGAAGATGTGTTTACATAAGGGGAAATCAAAAAGCATAGTAGGGAACTGAGAATTGGGAATGTGTTATGAGCGGGAGGAGGGTCAGGTTGCAGTTAAATATGCGCAATGACATTTGAGCAAAAACTGTGTCTGATAGACTTTCGGCTCCCCTCCTCTCCCTTTTTTTTTTTTTTGCTTAAAATTATAGAGATTATAACCAGCTTTCAATGGTGTAGCTGAATGTAATGCTATATCTTCAAATACACAGTATTGTAAAACAACGACAAAAATAAAAATACCTTTGAAATTAGTTTTTTTAACCTTTCCATTCTGAAAACTGTACATTTCTTAATTACAAGATGCAGTTTATCTTAAAGGGCCTCTTAACATAAGTTTCCTTAAAGGAAGAAATATTTCCTTTGCAAATGAAATAAATAGCAGTATCTTTGGAATTAAACAGAGCCCTGGTGGCACAGTGGTTAAGAGCTTGGCTGCTAACAAAAAGGTTGGCAGTTCGAATCCACCAGCTGCTCCTTGGAAACCGTATGGAGCAGTTCTACTCTGTCCTATAGCGTTGCTATGAGTCAGAATCGACTCGATGGCAATGGGTTTTTAGAATTAACGCAAACGTTTTAGTCCACGTATTTTAAAAATCTTGATTTTTATCACTAACTTTTATATTCCAGGAAAATGCTATAGCAAACGGGGCAGAGACCTTTTTTGTTTAGAAAATGTCCTCTCCCCTCCTCATTTTTATCCAGCCTTCCTAGAAGAGGTGTGGGCAAAATGACCAAGCAGCTGTATCTCCTAGAATGAGGTAAATGGCAAAAGGGATATCAAGCTTCCTGAGTGACGCCGTCCACCCCTCTCAGAACAAGCCATGTAGAGCTTGCCATAGCTTCCCAAGCAACAAGACTCACTAATACTCTGTCAGCCCTCTGGATCATAATGTGTCATCAGAGTAGGCACTAGGGAAGACTTGTTGAGTTGACCCTGTCAAGAGGGAGGTTGGTGAAATTAGATTATAGGTCCTATGTAATGATTTTGGTGAACTCTTCATCACAGAACTTAGACATATGAGTTACCATCTTAGTTACTGTCTTAGCACACGTATTCACCTTCTGAGAAACTTTTGTTGCCCCAGTGAAGACCTACTTTTTAGGTCATGACTAATTAAGAAAAATCCAGAATGACAGAATAATCACTGTTAGCTTAAAAAGTTAAAGTGAAGGACCACGTTAGCATTTGTGTTGCTCTCTGATTATAAGAGATACTTGTCCTTGTCTATTAAAAACATATCCACCTGCAAGCTGGCAAAGAGCATTCATGCTCAATTGTCAGGACTGCTGGAGTTCTTGGAAGTGACAAAGTGCTAGGCAAATGCTATTATTTATAGTCTGCCCCTATTCAATGAAAAGGATCCGTGAGATACTTCTGCCAAGAGCAGCATTAGTTACCCAGCCTGACAATTTTGTTTTAAGGTTCTCGTTGGTTGAAACTAAACAGAATTCTTTAGGCAGTGAAAATCATGGCATTCCTTTGTGACTTGAGAAGCCTGTTTCAGGCCCAAGATGCCTTTGTAGGCCCAAGATGCCTTTGTGTTGCTCTGCACACATTCTCACATGGTTCAACATGGCGACCAAAGCCATTTTATCAGGGAATGAATTATGAGTGTGGCCAGTAACCATCCCTAGTCTCAAACCAGACTCATTTGCCTTTCTCACTTTTATTTTCAACTCTGTCTCTTAAGATTTATTTCTGTTGGTATGGGGAGACAAATTCCAATAGGTCAGGCTACCACCTGCCTCATATCTTCTATTTGTTTTTTCACATTGGTCTGAAGCAATGTATCATAGGAGGGAAAGTGGGTGAGGAAGGGAAACAAAAGCAGAGAAATATAGAACAAAAGCATTTCATCTGAATTAAATAAATATTTATTGAATACCTACTATATACAGGATTAAATATTAGACATGGGGTATATACATAAATAATTAAGAGCTTAAAAACCCACTGCTGTCGAGTTGATTCATAGCGACCCTATATGACAGAGTAGAACTGCCCCACAGGGTTTCCAAAGAGCACCTGGTAGATTTGAACTGCCGACCTTTTGGTTAGCAGCCGAGCTCTTAACCACTGTACCACAGTCCCTCCTCTTGAAAGTTGTACAGTCTGTTTCTTAAGTGTGCATGAGAATCTCCTTAAGGATGTGCTAAAACACAAATTTCTGGGCCAGAACACTGGGTTTTTTTTAATTCAGTAGGTGCTGCTATTGCTGTGCTCTTGGAAATACACTTTGAGGACCCCTAGACTAGAGAGCAATGCTCCTCAAATTTAATGTGTTCATAAATCACCTTCTCTTCTTGTTAAAAGGCTCCCATTTAGTAAGACTGAGGTTGGGCACCCTGTCCTTGATTCTGTACTGTCCCATGAAATGCACTTTGAGTAGTCAGGGTCTAGTAAGTAAACAGAAACTTGTAAATGAATATACACAAAAGTATTGTGAGATAAATAGAAATTAAGCTAGTCCTTGAAGAAAGGATTGGATATTCACATGGAAAGCTGTGAAAGTATGCAGAGGGAAAAGGTTTAGGGCAGGCTAAGGGAGTAAGAGGTGAAAGGATGAGAGATTGTGACCATAAAGAGAAGTGTATGATGGTATGATTTTTGACTTGAAGTAATTTCATTTGTAATGATAAGGCTCAAGACACAGTTGTGTGGGTTAATAACTGGAATGGACTGGAAATGGTGGCTCCTGGAGTGAAGAAACCAAGGTGAAGAACTGTAAGACTCCATGTGTGAAGGTCAGCAAAGGGATATTGGAGTTCCTGAGGAGTTGACAGAGGCTAGGATTAAAGAGGAAAATGGAGACAAGTTATAGAGGAGACACTTGTAAAGGTCAATTCGCTGTCATGAAAGTTCGGTAAATTATGCAGATGGCATAGATTCCAGAAGACATGAGATCACTGAGTATGGGTAAACAATGTTCAGAAAACGGTAGTACAGAAATATGTTAGTTTCTTCACTTGGTTCCTTGGATCAAGAGAGTATGTGTGAAAGGCATTGCTTCTGTTGAGAAACACTGGGCAATATGGATGTTTTTAGGGAAAGATTAACTTTCAGTAAGGCAAGCTAGCAGAAGGAAAATAAGTTCAAAGATGAAGAGACATTGCTAAAAGAAAGGGGTGGGTCAAAATATTTCACTTGGAAAAATTTCACAATGAGAATAGAAATGAGCAAAAATAGGATTAATTCAGATAGGGTTGAGAGGATGTGGAAGAGGGTTCTACCTGGGTTGGCAAATTGCAATAACAGAATTTAGGAAATAAGGGATTTGGAAGTTACAGTGACACTGAAGGCTTTTGCTCACTGCAAACAGAAAGTGTGTTAGTGAGAATGTCAAGTCTTGGATGGCCTGCATTCACACTAGTACTAACTTGAAGATAAACCAAACCAAAAAAACCAAACCCATTGCCATTGAGTTGATTTGACGCTTAGCTACCCTACAGGACAAAGTAGAGCTGCCCCGTAGGGTTTCCAAGGAGCTGCTGGTAGAGTCGAACTGCCGACCTTTGGGTTAGCAGCAGTTGTAACTCTTAACCACTGCACCATCAACTTGAAGATAAGCCATTTATTAATATCGCAGGCTGTCATGAAAAGGTCTCAATTTAGGCCTCATTAGCATCTATAAGATACCAAAACACTGCTTATACAAACACAAAGATTTATCATATTTGTTGTTATCTGCCGTCTAGTCAATTCCAACTCATGGCAACCCTATGTAGCAACAATTAAGATGCTAAAAAATAAAACAAAAACAAAAAAAAATTATTTTGACTTAGAGAAGTCTTTTGATTGCCCATATTTTAATTTGAAAAATCTGTCAGGAAGAAAGTTCTCATTCATTGACTAAAATAACAAGTGTTAGAATGAAAAATAGCAAATGGAAATATATATCTTCTAACACTTTTTTATTTGAAGAAAGTTGTAGTGTCAAGTTGGAAGAAAATTAGTTTCCTCACGGAAAGCTTTAATAAATATGCTATAATTATTTATGTAGGTAAGAAATGACACTATTAAATTCAAGCACAAAAATAGAAGTTTCACTGAGTGAGAAAAAATTCGGAAAGAAAGCTAATGATAAATTTCAAGTAAAATGTTGAAAGTTTGGTATTTTTAAGGAAACTCTAAAAGTTGAACATCTTGATGAAATGTCAGGATATGATGGATAAGGGTGGGTAGGTTAAATGGAATTAAACCCCTCAGGAATAACATATACTCTATAAGTAAAAATTTCTATTTCATTGTTATCTCTGTTGTTAACTTGTTCTGTTCATATTATATTATTTAATCCAATCTACATCACCATCTGTAAAGCTGACATTAAAAACTACTCTAGGTAACCATGTGGCTGATTAATGTATTTTTATTCAAATAAGGCACATCCTCTGTATTTGTCCCAAGGCACCCTCACACAAGATCCACCTTGCCAATCCTCTTCCACATGTTGCTGTTAAGAAAAAAACAAAAACAAAAACCTAGCATAGCATTGCTTACGAAAGTACAAGGGCAAGGCCAACAAACAAATGCAGAAGACGTGAGTTATTTGCGTAAAAATACGGTACATAATCACACTTGCTTCCAATTTTATATTTCTTGACACAAAACGCCTTATCAGCCTTAACATTGTTATGATGCAGGTTTTGCTCTCAATTATGAGAGAGTTGCCTGAGTTAATGGAATTTGAGAATGGTGTTTGCTGTTCAAGTTGACAGATTAAGTTTGCTCATTTGAAACAAAAGAAAAAGCTACTGGAATTCCCAAAGTGGCAAGAGGAGTGCGAGCTCTTACATTTCTTCTAACTTTAATGACTTCATTTTGGACTTCAAAGAGTCTAATTCAGGATAAAAAGAGAGGCAGATGTAAGTGGAGAATGGAAGGCAAACAAAGGATGATAGATAGGATTGATAGGATGTTAATAGGAATGTACTGATAATTAATTCTCCCCATCTAAATTACCCCAAAATATTACGGCTTAAGGTAAAACAAAAACGTTAATAACTGTCAATTTCTAAACCTTGACTAACCAATAAGTACACTTAGCCCCATGTCCGTTTTTCATCCTATTTGAAATGGAACAAAGTGACTTTCCGAGGATGGGAAGTGCATAATTACATCGACCTCAGTCTTTGGACTTTGATCGTAATTACAGTGCTTTATCCATCTATCACTTGTTGCTTGAGGACTATTTCTTGGTGAGTTCTTTAAAGGAGATTGAGACCGTGTCAGAGCAAATTTGAGCTGTGAAACAGCTAATCAGAAACTTGGCTCTCCTGACTTGAAACAGAGATTGAAAATTGCCCCTTTGCATCTCACAATCCATTTAGCTTTTAAATAAGGTGAGAAGATGCAGTCTGTCTTTGAGAAGGTGGCTTTTTCTGTTGCTCATTATCACCAGGTACCTTTTTTTAAATGAGCTTCTACTGGGACATTGAGTTCAAGTATTTCTCATTGCAGTTTGTGGTTCACAAAATTGAGTGTACAAACAAAACATCCAGAATGATTAAACATAAGCATGTTTATTTTTCATTCCTCCCCTGCCCCAGTTTCTCAGAAGGAGGCATCAGTGTAATCTCAAACCTAAAATTAACAGGGAATCTTACAGCAGCTAACGGTCAAGAGCTGTTTCTCCAAATGTGGTCTCAGGATTACATGAATCAAGATTGCGTGGTTTTGTCTACAGTGCAATGCAAGGCTCCACCTGGACTTTGATATAACATCTCTCCAAATTCTTGACAACATCAGAAGGGAGCACGTGTATTCATGTGTTTCGTGAATCTGAACTGGACTTCATCGTTTTAGAGTTGTCATCTAAGAACCGAATATACCTTCAAGTAAAGCATTTTGAGGAACTTTATCAGATACTGCTACTAAAATTCCTTGTGCTCATTTGCTATCACAAGGGTGGATGAGTCTCCAACCATCGTTGCTGGGTATTATTTCGATGCAAGTAGTTCTACTTTGGGGTCTAGGATTGTATCTCACTTATGTCCTCTATCTTCTCCACTCAGTCCCATAAGAAAATAAATTCACAGAATAGTTTAAAAAACAAATCAAAATGAAAAGTAGTTTTTGTTTCTGTATCTACAAACTGAGGATAAAAATCCTTTACTGCTGCATTAGTTTCCTGTTGCTGCTGTAACAAATTACCACATACGTAGCAGCTTAAGGCAACACAAATTCACTGCCTTACAGTTTTGGAGGTAAGAGGCTTGATATAGGTCTCAATGGGCTAAAATCAAGGGTGTCAGCAGGCTTACTTCCTTCTGGAGGCTCTAGAGGAAAAATCTGTTTCCTTGCACTTTCCACTTTCTAGAAGCTTCCCAAAATCCTTGGCTCATGGCTCCCTTTCATGTTCAAGGCCAACAATGGCTAGTTAAGTGTTTATCACATCACATCACTCTGACACTGACTCCTCTTCTCCCTCCCACTTCTACTTTTAAGGATACTTGTGATTATATTGCACCCACTGGGGAAAATCCAAGATAATCTACCTATGTTAAGGTCAGCTGACTAGCCAATTTAATTACATCTGCAATCTTCATTCCTCTTTGTCACATGTTAGAGATTGAATTGTGTCCCCTTAAAAATGTAGGTCAACTTGGTTAGGCCTGAATTCCCTAATGGTGATAGTCCACTATTTTGTCATCTGATGTGATTTTCATATGTGTTGTAAATCCTACCTCTATGACGTTAATGAGGCAGGATTAGAAGCAGGTATGTTAAAGAGGCAGGACTCAATCTACAAGATTAGTTGTATCTTGAGTCAGTCCCTTTTGAGATATAAAACAGACAATTGAGCAGAGAGACAGGGGGACCTCATACCACCAAGAAAGCAGAGCCAGGAGCAGTGCATGCCCTTTGGACCTGGGTTCCTGCACAGAGAAGCTCCTGGATCAGGGGAAGATTGATGACAATGACCTTCCCCCAGAGCCTACAGAGAAAGCCTTCCCCTGGAGCTGGCACCCTGAATTTGGACTTCTAGCCTCCTAGACTGTGAGAGAATAAATTTCTGTTTGTTAAAGTCACCCACTTGTATTTCTGTTATAGCAGCACTAGATGACTAAGGCACCGTGTAACATACATATTCATAGATTCCGAAAATTAGGATGTGGACATCTTTGGGGGCCATTATCCTGTCTACCACACCTGTCTATCTCCCAGGTGGGAATAATGAATTGGGAAACACATTATTAACTGTAAAGTACTCTACAGATCTAATAAAATGCTAAGTTCTGTGGCTGAGAGAGCACTGAATTGGAAGTCAAGACATTTGATTTTAGTCCTGGCTCTGCTACCATTTTGCTGATCTGGACAAGTCACTTAATCCCTCTGGTATTCAGGTCCTTCAATTCTAAAATAAGAGAATTGAGAGAGACAAGCCAAGGTCATATCAAAACCCATAATTATCTTTGTTCTTAATTTAATCATAATATGGAGCTATAAGGAACGTAAGGTATGCCTACATGGGGACATAACTATTGCTAGAAGGGAAGAACCAGTCTGCTGGAATCCTACATTGTTGTTGTTGTTAATTACCATCGAGTCAGCTCCAACTCATGATGACCCCATGTACAACAGAGCAAAATGTTGCTTGGTGCTGTGTCAGCTTCATGGTCATTGATATACTCAAGTCCATTGTTGCAGCCACTGTGTATTTTGAGCATCTTCCACCCTAGGGGCCTCATCTTCCACCAACATATAAAGCAATATTCTGTTGTGAGCCATAGGGTTTTTATTGCCTAATTTTCACAAGTTATTGCCAGGCCTTTCTTCCTATTCTAAGTCTGACAGGTCCGTTGAAACTTGTCCACCCATGATAACCTCCCTGGTATTTGACATACTGGTGGCATAGCTTCGGTATTATAGCAACATGCAAGCCACCACAGTACGATGAACTGATGAATAGGTGGTGGGGGACCTATATACACAATAGTAGAAATGAGCTATACACTAAGGGGGTGCTTTTCAGAGTTCTGTTGAGTCCATATTTAATTTGCAAAATTGTGAGCAGTAGATCAGAAGTTATTATTGGAAATTAACTGATAAGGAAACTTTGATTTAAATAGCTTAAGTGGTTTCAGGAAAATCACACAGCCAGTTAGTGGCAGAGTCAGGACTATTATTCAGAACACTTAACAGGTCCTATGCGCTAAATGTTAGATTCATTTGAGTATTCATTTAACAAAAAATAAACAGCAAATAAAACTCATTATGTACAGTTTTATAAGGAAATGGAAAATTAATCATGTACTCTTATTATTGATCAAGCATCATTTCATCAGTGGTTCTATGTTTTAGTAAAAATTAAGTTAGTAATCAAGTGATAAGACTTGGATTTTGACCATGTTCTTTTCTTCTTTGTAACGGTCAATATCATCAAAAGGAAAATCTAAGCTCTATAATTCCAACTATCCTTTTGATTATAAGAAAGGTTTGCAAAGATCGAGGTAAATTATCAGTACAACTAAATGCATAATACGTCAATGTGTTCAGATGCAAAGGAAAAAAACAGAGGGCAAAATTTCAGTTTTAACAGAGAGAGAATGATTTTCATAGAGCTTTAAAATATGTCTTAAAACAAGTCTTTTGGAAAAAGCACTAACATTCAGTATTAAATGATAATAACATCTCTCATTCTATTCTGTGATAAAAGGAAATTCATGCTTTAAGGTAGCCTGGAATTAAAAATAACATGATATGCTCTTCTTTCCTTTTTAAAAATTTTCTTTCATGGCTTCTTTCTAAAGACAAGATCAGAAAAAGACAAATTTAACTATGTAGATGACTGTGATTATAGAATGGTTAAATTTGGTCTTTCTTAAAATAGGTTTTGTAAACTGAGAACCACGAAGATTGTGTGCTTGGAAAATCCAACTCACACCCATTCACTCTTTAGGTATCAAAGAGAAAATCGTTTGAGTCTTGATTTGAAAATATACAATATCATAGATTTCCTATGGTGGTATTTCACTCATTCATTCATTTATTCACTCATTAATATATATAGGAAAATAGCAATCATTCAGTTCTTAATATATGTGACATATACTGAGAAAATATATCTGTTACTAGATATATAAGTAATAGAGTTGAGCTAATGGACATTGCAGCCATATCTGACTCATTTCTGTATTTCCAGTGCCTAGCACAGAGCAGATGCCGGGTAACAAGTACTGTTTTCCTCTTCAATTTATTTGCTGGTTCAGTGTTCTTTACAAGTGGGAAGTAGAGATTCTTACCTGAAACAATTAATTTGGCAAATAAATTGTTCCTTGACCATCTGGTGCTATAACCTCACAGCTCCCCAACATTCCCTTCGCTAAAAATGAAACTCACCATTACTAAAGCTTAGGCCATTCTAGGAAAGTTAAGGACTATTTTGTAGCACTGTTAATTGTTTGGAATTTTACAATCTGTCAAAAGCTGAGATGACATTTGCTCCATGAATTATCAGGCCTCTAGGGTAATATGAAAAGCAATTTCCTTATTTATTTCAGGCTTCTTTCATCAGTCACTGGAAATGTCTCTAGACAGAGCTGTGCAGGATTGATGTGTGGGCTACTTGTCAACAGAAGAATGTTTCTTCTAAAGCTGAGGTAGATCCTAAGCGCCTACCTTAAGAAAGATGCCCTTCGGGGAAGCATTATAGGGCTAATATTTCATCAGAATTATGTTCTTAGAAAGATTATTTTGGAAGATTTTTAGTGAAATAGTAAATACAGAGCCTGGAAAAAATTTAGAGAACTAGAAAATCTCTGGCATTTGCTTTTTATCGATCTAAATCTCCAACTCCAACTAAATGTGATTTTCAAGTGATCCAAGCAAATAAACTCCAGAGCAATTTATTTCTGCTAATATTGTTGCTTGTGGCGGACAGCAAGGCATTAAAACACCATTCACATTTCCCATTTCAACCTGGGAGACCACAAGTCTGCTTCACTGCCTCATTTTCCTTTTTCTCTCTCTCTTTTCTTTCTTTCCACCATTCCATTTACCTTTCTGCCTTGCTCACACAGTCCAGAAACCTCACAGGAAGAGAAACAGAGTCTATATCATCCACATTAATGTTCAACATGGTGGTAAATTATATTAATGAGAAAAGATCACACATCTTTCCTAATCCCTTAGGCAATTTGACAGTAACTGAGCCCTGTCCAGTCAGCCGACTCCACTTCTGGTATGAAGCTCCAGTAGACACTGGTGGTGAATGACAACTTAACCCCTTTGTAACCCCGCCGTTTTCAACACTCAGAGGACCTCTCCCATTAGTCTTATAAAATAAAGTATGAAATTCCAACATCAAACCTCATGCTGTTAAATTAACAACATCACACTGCTACATACGACTTGAATGTCTCCCATAACTTGGTGACTGGAAAAACACTGTTCAGATTTCATTTACCAGTTTAAAAATAGCCAACTCTAATTTGAAACACACACACAGCACACACATCCGTATACCCCACGAATATTCCCTCTCAGTGTTAGGCAATGTTCCTACTTATAAATGTAAATAAAATTCAGTATAATCATAGGTTTTCAAAGTCAGTTGTCAAAAGATGATGTTTGTTATGAAACACGTGAAGAAGAACATATTCCTTACAGCCAAAATGACAAGCCACAATCTGTGTGGTGTAACGATGGCTATTTACCTTTTTTTTTTTTTTTTTTTGGGTCAAGTATGTCAGAATCATTCTGTGTTTATTTTGGCTTGAAGATCATCCACACATTGCTATACCCCTTTCCAATGAAATCTCTTCTTGAGTGGGTAGGTGCACAGCAAAGCAAATAACAGATTTTAAACCTCTTAAAATGGTGTTATAATTTTTTTAAAAGGGAACATTGTGTTCAAACCGTCACTTTGTAGATCCAGAAATGATCTTAAAAAAAAAATTAGAAAAGATGCTCACAGACCACTTAGTCCACAGAAAATCCAAAATATTATCACTGTGTTTACTCAACAAGGAGGGATTCCTCTTTATAGAACTGCCAAAACACTCGCACTACACAGGCACTCCGATTAAGTTTTGGTAGAAGTTACTTCACGTTTGAACTCACCGCTGGATGTAAGGGTCAGGGCAGTACTGTAGGGTGGAGCACCGGGAGGTTTCAAAATTCATTTCCTTCAACTCTCTTTGATATCAACGAATGGAGAATGATGATCCAACATATACACATACACCTGCGTATATATACATACAGAGCCAGGAGGCTAAAGGCAGTAGGGTCAAATGCTATCAGACATAGAAATTTAGACGCCTCCCTCCCCCTTCCACACACATATTTGCAAAGAGGCGGAGCGTTTCTTGATTTTAGCCAATGAGATTCATCAAGTGACTAAAATATCATAAACAGTGGATTCTTACCAGCTGGGCATCCTCTCTAAAGTTGTTCTTCTCTCTCTACCTCGTCTTTAGAGTCCTTGACATATAGTAGCCACACTTGTTGTTGGAAACTTGGTAGCATCTCTGAACTTCTGATCTCTCCGGTGATTGGATGTTTGCGTGAATGGCATCAGAGTTTAATTTCAGCAGCCTGGACTTTATAACAGAACTGAGCTCTGTTAAGTGTTCACCCTGCTCGGCTAATTAACTTTTCCTTGTATCTGGACGCTATCTTGATTTGAGGACTTCTGTTACTGCTTCTGGGGCTGAATTGTTTTGCTGAGCTGCTTAGGAAAGTGTTTGTTGTTTTTTTTTTTCCTCCACCCCCCTTCATTCTCCCTTTCAGCCAACCGCCTGTTGTGGCCACAATCTCAAATAGCAAAGACAGGGAAATTCCTTGATTATATTTAACCTAGAACTCTTGGTCTCAACCAAGAGAAAAAAATACTCACTCACATTCCCTTGAAGTTTTGCCTGCCCCACATAAAAGAAAATGACCTTAAATGAGTTCTTTCAATGCCCTAGTACACATATGTATAAGAATTTTCTCAAAGTGATGTTAAAATAGAAAAATCATACATTTTAGAATATTTTGAAGCATATAAAAATTATTTCAAATTGTCTATCAATGAACACTTTCTAAGTTATTTTTGTCTCTATCGGTCGGTTTCATTCTCGGCTGTATGTCTTTTATTTTTGCTGTTTTTGGTTTTGTTTTGGTTCAACTATTGGTACTTGGAATAAAACTATAAAACCGTCCATATATCAAAAATTATTATAAATTCATAAAAAGCCTACAGACAGAATATTTCCTCTCCTTTCTGAGTGCAAGCTGTAAATCTGTCATAGTTTTGTGGATATGGAGAGTGAATGCAATACGACCCAGAAGCTAAATTAAAATACAATCTGTGTGCCCAAGTGCCGATGACATGGCACCTTCAGATCTTCCCTCGCCCCTTACCCACAGGACACCTGTAAACTGGTGTCAAAGCTCAGAGACAATCTAAAGTCCTTTTCAGAAAAACTTGACATTTCTTTAAAAGAAATTCTGGTTCAAAATATGTTTCATAAAAAAAAAATATATATATTTTATTTCCTGCTTCAGCCAGAATGGAACAGAAAAGCTATTTAAAACTTGACATTCTCAAAAAACAAACAAACAACAAAAAAAAAAACCTTGACATTCTCTTCACTTACTTAGCCTGAGAGCATCTAACATCTGTGAATTGTGAAATTCACACACTTGCCGGCCTGAGCCCCAGCCAAATCAAACAGCTTGTTCTACAAAATGTGAAACTTGACGATCATTTGATTAATTAATTATAGATTTGCTCATTGCAGTTAAAGTATTTAGTTTTATTACCCGGGATTGGCAGATGACCTGAATATACAAAGTCCCTGGATCGAGAATATTCAATTTCTTTTGACCAGGACTTCGCTTCTCCCATTTATAAAATGAGACGTGAAATGATGATCTCTATACTGTAGGGCTTCTCAAATTTTACTGTGCATGTGGGACACAGGGAAATCTTGTTCATGCCGATTCTGGTTCAGTAGGTCAGATAAGGCCAGAGATTCTGCTTTTCTAACAGACTCTCAGGTAAAGCTGGTGTTGCCGCTCCTATGACCACAGTTTGAATAGTGAGACGTAATGCTTTTCCCAGGTCTGATAGTTACAATTCAGTCATTCTAGAGAATAAGCAAGAGCTCTTTTAAATACTTTGGAATTACCAGCAAAGGTAGTAGACTCCCGACGAAAATATCAATTTGCAAACATTCTTAGCATGTTTTAATTTTAAAATGTTTAATGGCCTAATATACTTTTTTTAAAAAAGATAATTTAAAATGGGTGCCCTGACATACGACTTGCCATTTAATATTTGTCTCTCAATAGAGTCAAGTTCTAAAAAATCTGAAATTTACTCAGTTGAAAGATAGATATTAAATGGCAAGTCATGTACAAATAATTACGGAAGATATTGACAGTATTGCATTAAAGCGGCATAACGGTTAAGAGCTACAGCTGCTGTCCGAAACGTCAGCAGTTTGAATCCACCAGCCACTCCTTGGACACCCTATGGGGCAATACTACCCTGTCCTACAGGGTCGCTATGAGTCAGAATCGACTCAATGGCAACCGGTTATACTACAACTACCACCTTTAAAATGTTAAAAGCGAAGAAGTCACTTTGAGGACTAAGGTGCGCCTGACCGTGTGATATTTTCAATTGCCTCCTATGCATTCAAAACCTGGACATGCATTTGATGCCTTTGAATTATGGTGTTGGTGAAGAATATTGAATATACCACAGACTGCCAGAAGAACAAATAAATCTGTCTTGGAAGAAGTACAGCCAGAATGCTCCTTAGAAGCAAGGATGGTGAGACTTGTCTCACATACTTTGGACATGTTATCAGGAGGGACCAGTCCCTGGAGAAGGACATCAAGTTTTGTAAAGGCGGACGGTGAGAGAAAAAGAGGAAGACCGTCAATGAGTCTGTGCGCCAGCTCCTCCACTCCCATCTTGTCCTGCCGCCCCTCACCCCTCGTGCCGCTGCCAGGCACCAAGAGGGAGATCTTGCAGGTGCAGACTGGCAGTTCGGAAACCAGCTTGACACCAAATTCTGGGAGGTGATCAGAGACGAGCATGGCACCAATCCACTGGCACCTACCACGATGACAGCAACCTGCAGCTGGAGCAGATTCACGTGTATTACAAGGAGGCCACCAATGGCAAGTACATGCTGGTGGACCTGGAGCTAGGCACCACGGACTCCGTGTGTTCAGGACCCTTTGGGCAGATCTTTGACCCCGACAACTTCGCCTTTGGTCAGAGCATTGCTGGGAACAACTGGGCCAAAAGGCACTACTCAGAAGGTGCGGAGCTGGCCAACTCAATGCTGGACATTGTGGGGAAGGAAACGGAGAGCTGTGACTGCCTGCACGGCTTCCAGCTGACCTACTCCGTGGGTAGGGGGACTGGGTCTGGGATGGGCACACTTCTCATCAGCAAGATCCTGGAGGAGTACCCTGCCAGGGTCACAAACACATTCAGTGTGGTGCCCTCGCCCAAGGTGTTGGACACGGTGGTTGAGCCCTACAACACCACCCTCTTGGTCCACCAGCTTGCAGAGAATCCAGACGACATGCACTGCACTGATGGAGCCCTCTATGACGTATGCTTCAGAACCCTAAAGCTGACCACACTGACCTACGGTGACCTGAACAACCTGTGTCTGCCACCATGAATGGGATCACCATCTGCCTGCGCTTTCCAGCCAGCTCAACGCTGACCTGTGAAGGCTGGCGATGAACATGGTGCCCTTCCCCTCTTGCACATCTTCGTACCCGGTGTCGCCTGGCTGACCATTGGGGCAGCCAGCAGTGCCTCACCCTGACTGTGCCCAAACTCACCCAGAAGATATTTGTTGCCAAGAACATGATGGCTGTTTGTGACTCCCACCACCGCTGCTACTGATGGTGGCCACTGTGTTCAGGAGCTGCCTGTCATTGAAGGAGTTGTACCATCAGATGCTCAACATGCAGAACACGAATAGTTTCTATGACATTGTTTATGAAGACTTTTGATTTTAATGAAAGGGAGGAGGAAGTAAAGGGCTCAGGGAAGCAGCAACAATCAGAGTCTAGAACTTTGGACATAATGTAAGAGAAGGGAGCACTTTTTCCTTCCCAGCTTCTAGCAGCTGAGAATATGCGCTGGGACAAACTCAGGTATTCATATTACAAACCCTTCTCACATATGTTGTTGTTGTTGCTAGGTGCCCTTGAATCAGTTCCTGCTCAAGTGACCCTGTGTATAACAGAATGAAACACTGCCTGGTGCTGTGCCATCCTCATGATCATTGTTATGCTTGAACCCATTGTTGCAGCCACTGTGTCAATCCTTACATATATTCAATTCTCACATATATTCATGTGAGTTGTCTTACAACTGCTCTCTTTTATGAGCTCTATGCACCAGGTTACTTACTTGTCTGGAGCTCTCTGCCTGAGATCATATGATTCCCTTCAGTCAGAATGTTTTTTAAGCCCTACCTGCACATATCCACATCCCACAGATTCTTCAGAGGTCAGTAAGCCTCCTTCATCCCTCCAGATAAAAGGGATCTCCTTTACCTCTAATATCCTAAAACACTATACTTGCACTTATTATGTAAAGGCATCTACAACTTTCTATGTGGATTCTAGTTACTTTTGTATATGAATCATCTCCAGTACCGGGCCGTTAGCAACTTGAGGGCAGGTTTGGTATCTGAGTCATCTCTATATCTCTAGGACCTGGCAAAATACCATGCCGAGGCATTGTGCAATAGGCAAATAACTTGTTTGTATCTTTACAAAAAACATCTAATAATGAATAAGTATTGTAATGGATTAAAAAATAATTTCCATAAAACACTCTTTTAGAACCAACTTCACTGAAGTATAATTTACATAGAATGAAATTCACCAACTATACAATCAGTTCAAGGAGTTTTTACAAATTATACACCACTGTACACCACATAGCCTCTATCACAACCAAGATATGGAACATTTCCATCGCGTCAAAAATTCCTTCATAGCTGTCTATAGTCAATTCTTCCTTACCTCTGCCCTAGGCAGTCACTGATTTCTGTTTTATATCATAGATTAGAGGTGCATTTCTAAAACAGTGCTATCCAATGGCACTTTCTTTGATGACGGAAATGTTCTACATCCGTTCTGTTCGGTATGGACGCACCGCGATATCTGACTACTGTTGGAAAACACAACGCTAGAATCTCAGATAAACGGAGGCACAGTATGTACTTTGGTGTCTGGGTTTTTCCCTCAGCATGAAGTTTTTGAGACATGTTCACGTGTTATGTGCATCTTTCTCTGTCTTTTTTGGCTATTGAAAAGTAGATTGTTTCTAGCTTTTTTTGGCTATTAAGAATAAATTCTGGTCTCAGTTACACAGTTATGGTCAGAAACAGACGCCCAATTGACTTTCTAAGAGCTCAATAATAGAGTCCAGAATTTGTTCTGGGTCCTACTGAGTCCTACAGTGGTGGGGAGTAGCTGGTTCCTTCTCGGGCTGCTGCAGCTTTAAAGGAAGAAGCACATGTGGAGAAAGAAACTGCTAACTCAGATGAAGTCTGGGCTCTGGTCCTAATTTATTCCACGGTGTTAGACAAGTAGCCTCATCTCTTTGAGCCTTAGATTCTTTAAGAGGAAGGATGTATTAATTTTCTTTTGTTAGAAGTAGTAGAAACCAATTCTAGATAACTAAAACCAAATGTATGAAAATACATAGGGTCATTCATAGACTGGAAGAGAAAGCTGAAAAACCAGTTTTTGTAGAAGACTAGAACCAGGACAGCTACAGGGATCTAGGTAACACGGATGAATAGAAAGTCACTTTACAGTGCAAACTGAAAGCAGAAATCAGCCCCAACAGGTTTTTTGAACTTGAGTCACTAGTTTAAAATTCAAATTCCCGGGAGGAAGATAACACGGCTAACCGGAAGAAGTCTGAACACCTTGATTGAGATCCCCACCAAGGCCGGGGCAAAGAGTTTCTCAAAAGTAAACGGAGGTTCTATTAACCAAGGAAAGGGAAATAGAGACAGAGCGGTTGAAAACAACAGATGCCACCACAGGGGGCTTAAAGTAGATGGTCTCACATGTTTGTTGGAACTGTGGCAGTCTGTGGCTGTGTGACTGGAGAAACTTAATCTCTTTGTGTCAGGGTGACTGAACTTCAGGTCTGGTCCTCCCCAAGTTATCCTGACCTGACCTTCCTTTTATAATACGGAGACCAGGAGAGAACATTCTAGCATAAGAGGTGGTAGAGTAAATTCAACCGGTGTCACCCAAATCAAAGGGACTGACGAGTTTAGTTATTTTCTTTCACAGGGGGTCCTTGGGTGATACAAACAGTTAACATGCTCAGCTGCTAACAGAAAGGTTGGAGGGTTGAGTCCACCCAGAAGTGCCTCAGAAGAAAGGCCTGGCAATCTACCTCCAAAAAATCAGTCCATTGAAAACCCTTTGGAGTACAGTTCCACTCTGACACACATGGGGTCACCAAGAGTTGGAATGGGCTTGACAGCAACTGGTATCTGTACATGACCTTAGCTCAATTCCATAATTTCTGCTTTATAGATAGGAAACCAAAGTTCTGTTTGTTGAAGGATTCTACTAACCCTTTTAACTTTGTGCTCTATGGATCCAAAATTTACTGAAGATCTGACATCTGGTTGGAGTAAAGCTGAGTCCAGAACCCGAGTGTGCTGAATGGTAGTCAAATGCTTTTTTTTCTCATCTATGATAGCACAACAACACAAATGCATTGCAAGCTCAGCTGCGCGCTTCTTTGGAATGGATTTGAACTTCACTTCCTTGAAGTCACTGGACTTAAAAGGAAATATACACATATATACACACAGATATATATATTGTTTAAGCTAACCTCTCACAGTCCACAAAGAAGAAAAAAGATGCTTTGTGGGGATGTCCTCAGGAAAGGGACACATGTCTACTCAGAGGGCATCCAAGGAAACACAGAGGCCAATTGTGGAGGGAGGAGACGGGCAGTTTCCCTCACAGGCAAACCTGATACCCGCCGAGTCACACCCAGTGTACAAAGGCAATGTGGGTGGGCTTCTTTTCCAGACATCGCTGAGCAGCTGCGTGGGGGCTGCTCCTCACTCCCACCCTTCCTTTGCTCAAAGCCCCCGTGAGTAAGAGATAAATAAGGAAACACAGGAAGCCCATATTTGGCACGGTCCAGGTTGCACCGCCCCTCCACCGGACATTTAAGAGTCAATTGCAGATACAATGCTTCTTTACTCTAAACGTCTGAGTGTGTATTTCCTAAAAATGAGAAAAGCTCTTACATAATCACAGTTCAATAATCAAAATCAAGAAATTAACATGGATAAAATACTATATTTACTCTACAGTCCTTCTTCGGGTTTTGCCAATCGTTCCAATAATGTCTTTCATCGCAAGAGAAAATCCTTGACCCTACATTGCGTTTGGTTGCTACGTTTGTTTAGTCTCTTTTAATCAAAAACAATTCCCAGCCTTTCCTTGTGTCTCATGACAGAAGTCTTTGAAGACTGTCTCTCAGTTTAGGTTTGCCTAATGTTTCCTTATGATTAGCCTCAGTTATACATTCTGGGCAGGAAGATTACCGAGGTGATGCTGCGTTCACCTCAGGGCATCATATCAGGAACTGCTTGGTTTTTGAAACCCAGCAATGGGGTTTTCCCAGCCCTCCTCTCAGATGCAGAATGACTGTGAACCTAATCAAGTTTAAACCTCCAGGCCTCTCACTTGCACGGTCTCTTCCAAGGCCCTGGGAAGTACCTTAGTGATGTGTTTATGTGGTCATTTGTTTGGGTAAAATACGCAAATGTGAGATATTTTAACCACTATCTTTTAAGACCCTTTCTATTCTGACTTCCCCTCCGTCACCCTTCATCTCCCGTAGAGTGGTGTTGAAGTAGCCGGGGGATGTTTAAAATCCAGCAGGTTGAACTGGGGATACTTTTAGTTTGGGCTCGGGGAGATAGATTTATGTGGTTTACCATCATATTTGTGTATTAAGTGATTGCTGGTCATCCTAGTGCAGAAATGGCTTCCAAGAATATTGCTGCCCACGTGTGGACTCATCAGGTGCGGTGTCACTGAAGACACAGGGCCGAAGGTCCCATCACAGTATCAGTATCTCCTATGGTACCTGGCATGGGAAGTGTGTGCCTAGGTAGGAGAAACAAGGCTTGAAAAGCACAGAACCATAAGCTAATCTATGGAAACCTTTTCCTTCCTTTATCAAACAAGCAAAATTGTGAGCAAAGTCTTTGGTATCATCAAGAATCAAAACCAAGTTTCTCTGCTGTCTATTCTTGAGCATATACAGTTTTAAATGTGCTGTACATGATTTGGTCATGTGTGATGGGAAATACATGAAATAGAATTTATTTCTGTGTTTGTAGCAACACAAACATTAGCAGGGCTACAAATAGCCAGTATGTCTATTTGTGAAGTTCCATGATGTAGGCATGGCAGTATATCAGTAGGCGTGGCAGTATATCAGTATATATGACTTTAAAGAAGCATAACTATAATGAACTCTCATTCCAGTTATTTATTTATTTTATTTACTGTCTTCTTTCCAGCTAGAGATAAACTATGCTGTTGTTGTGTGCCTTGGAGTCAATTCTGACTCACAGGGACCCTGTATGACAGAGTAAAAATTCCCCATAGGGTTTTCTAGGCTGTAATCTTCACGGGATCAGATCACCACGTCTTTTCTGCCTCAGAGCTGCTGGGTGGGTTTGAACCCTGACTTTTCAGTTAGCAGCTGAGTGCTTAACCATTGTGCCCCCAGAACTCCTTCTGGAGGACTATCAGCTACCTTCAATCAGGGATTTGTTTACCATTTTCTCTTCCAGATATAAGCCTGGTACTTATTAGTCATTTGATTAATCAGTTAACGAATTTCCTGTCCTAATCTTAGTTTGTGCTTCAACCAGAAAATGAATAAGTTGTGTTTCTAGAGGTGTCCAATTCCCCTCTCAACTCTACCTTTCTATTAGTATATAATCAACACTTCAAGTCTGGATGTCACATGCCCATCTGGCTTTTCAATCTGCAGGACAAAAATATAAAGGGCATTTCTACTACTCTGTAATTCAAGTCCCCATCTCTCTACTGTTTGACTGTCATTTATAACCACGTGGGGGAAAAAGGCCCTTTAGGTTTACACCATCTCTCTCTCTCTCTCTTTTTTTTTTTTAATTTTACTGGGCTTTAACTGAAGGTTTAAGTGCAAATTACCCAGATTCCCCATGTCCATTTATCCAGTTTTCTGTCCCTTCCTACCTTCTCATCTTTGCTTTCGGAAAAGTGTTGCCCATTTGGTCTCATATACTTGACTGAACTAAGAAGAGCTTTCCTCACATGTTATTGTTTATTTTATAGGCCTGTCTAATCTTTGGCTGAAAGGTGGATTTCAGGAGTGGTTTCAGTTCTGAATTAGCAGGGTGTCCATGGGCCATAGTCTTGGGGGTTCCACCAGTTTCTGTCAGACCAGTAAGTCTGGTGATTTTTTGTGAATTTGAATTTTGTTCTACATTTTTCTCACACTCTGTCCAGGATCCTCTATTGTGATCCCTGTCAGAGTGCTCGGTGGTGGTAGCTGGACACCATCTAGTTCTTCTGGGCACAGGCTGGTGGAGGCTGCTGTTCATGTGGTACATTAGTCCTTTGGACTAATATTTTCCTTGTAAATTTGGTGTTTTTCATTCTCCTTTGCTCCATAGGGAATGAGACCAGTAGATGGATCTTAGATGGCTGCTTATAAGCCTTTAAGACTCCATACGCTACTCACCAAAGTAGGATATAGAACATTTTCTCTATGAACTATGTTATGCCAATTGATGTAGATATCCCTTGAGACTATGGTCCCCAGCCCTCAGCCCCAGCAACTAGTCTCTCAAGGTGTTTGGATGTGTCTAGGAAGCTTCTATAATTTTGTCTTAGTCAAGTTGTGCTGACCTCCCCTATATTGTGTGTTGTCTTTCCCTTCACCAAAGTTAACAATTGTCTAATATCTACTTAGTGATTTCTCCTCCATACTCCTCCCTTCCTTCGTAACCATCAAAGATAGTTTTTTTTCTATGTATAAACCGTTTCTTGGGTTTTTATATAACAGTGGTCTCATACAATATTTGTTCTTTTGTGATTGACTTATTTCACTCAGCATAATGCCCTCTAAATTCATCTAATTTGTGAGATGTTTCACTGATTCACCATTGTTCTTTATTGTTGCATAGTATTCCATTGTGTGTATGTACCATAATTTGTTTATCCATTCATCTGTTGATCGGCACTTAGGTTGTTTCCCTCTTTTTGCTATCGTGAATAAAGCTGCAATGAACATGGATGTGCATATGTCTATTCCTGTGATGGCTCTTATTTCTCTAGGATATATTCCTAGGAGTAGAATTGCTGGATCATATGGTATTTCTATTTCTAGCTTTTTAAAGAGGTGCATATTGTTTTCCATAGTGGTTGTACCATTTTACATTCCCACCAACAGTGCGTAAGAGTTCCAATCTCCCCACAACCTCTCCAACATTTGTTATTTTCTGTTTTTTTGATTAGTGCCAGTAATATCGGGGTGAGATGGTATCTCATTGTAGTTTTGATTTGCATTTCTCTAATGGCTGATAATCGTGAGCATTTCCTCAAGTGTCTGTTAGCCACCTGAATGTTTTCTTTGGTGAAGTGACTGTTCATGTTCTTTACACATTTTTTAATTGGTTTATCTGTCATTTTGTTGTTGCGGTATTGAAGTATTTTATAGATTTTAGAGATTAGACCCTTTTCAGACATGTGGTAGCCAAAATTATTTCCAAGTCCATAGGTTCTCTTTTGACTCTTTTGGTGAAGTCTTTTGATGAGCATAAGTGTTTAATTTCTAGGAGCTCCCAGTTATCTAGTTTCTCTTCTGGTATTTGTGTGTTGTTAGTTGTGGTTTGTTTTGTGTTTCAGCTATGTTTTAGGGCCCCTAGTGTTGTCCTTATTTTTTCTTCCATGATCTTTATAATTTTAAGTTTTATGTTTAGGTCTTTGATCCATTTTGTGTTAGGTTTTGTGTATGGTATAAGGTATGGGTCCTGTTTCTTTTTTTTTGACAGAGGAATATCCAGTTTTCCGGCACCATTTGTTAAAAAGACTGTCTTTTCTCCATTTAATGGACTTTTATCCTTTGTCGAAGATCAGCTGAACATAGGTGGGTAGATTTAAGTCTGGGTTCTCAATTCTATTCCATTGGTCTATGTGTCTGTCATTGTACCAGGCTGTTTTGACTATGTGGCTGTATGGTAGGTTCTGAGATCAGGTAGTATGAGGCCTCCTACTTGGTTTTTCTTCAATAATGCTTGCTTATTTGGGCTCCTTTCTTTCCTGTATAAAGTTGATGATTAATTTTCCATCTTGTTAAAGTGTGTTGTTGGTATTTGGACTGAGATTGCATTATATCTGTAGATCGCTTTGGGTAAAACTGACATTTTCATAATGTTGAGTCTTCCTATCCATGAGCATGGTATTTTTTTTCCGTGTATGTAGGCCTGTTTTGGTTTCTTATAGTAGTGTTTTGTAGTTTTCTTTGCATAGGTCTTTTACATCCTTGGTTAGATTTATTCCTAAATATTTTATCTTTTTAGGGGCTATTACAAATGGTATTGTTTTCTTGATTTCCTTTTAGAAGTCCTCTTTACTGGTGTATAGGAATCCAACTGATTTTTGTATGCTGACCTTATATCCTACTACTCTGCTGACTCTGTTAGTTCCAATAGTTTTCTTGTGGACTCTTTGAGGTTCTTTATGTATAGTTTCATACCATCCATGGATTGGAATAGTTTTACTTCTTTCTTTCCAATTTAGATGCCCTTTGTTTTTTTCTTGCCCTGTTGCTCTGGTTAGGACTTACAGCACAATGCTAAATTGTAGTGGTGACAAAGGGCATCCTTGTCTTGTTCCTATTCTCAGGGAAATTCTTTCAGCCTCTCTCCACTGAGAAGGATGTTGGCTGTTGGTTATGTATAGATGCCCTCTATTATGTTGAGGAACTTCCCTTCTATTCCTATTTTTTTTAGAGTTTTTATCAGAAATGAGTGTTGAATTTATCAAGAGCCTTTTCTGCATCAGTTGAGATGATCATGTGATTCTTTTCTTTTGTTCTATTTATATGGTGGATTACATTGATTGAACCATTATGTTGAACCATTCTTGCATACCTGGTATGAATCCCACTTTGTCTTGTTTTAATTTCTTTGATATAATGCTGAGTTCTATTGGCTAGAATTTGGTTGAGAATTTTTGCATTTATGTTCATGAGCGATACTGGTGTGTAATTTTCTTTTTTGTGATGTCTTTGCCTGCCTTTGGTATTAGGGTTATGCTGGCATCATAGAATGAATTTGGAAGTATCCCTTCCTTTTCTATGTTCTGAAATAATTTGAGTAGTACTGGTATGAGCTCTTCTCTAAACGTTTGGTAGAATTCTCCAGTGAAGCCATCCAGATCAGGGCTATTTTTTGTTGGGAGTGTTTTGTTTGTTTGTTGTTAATTGCCTCTTCAATCTCTTCTCTTGTTATGAGCCTGTTCAGATTTTCTATCACAGTTTGTGTTAGTTTAGGTAAGTAGTGTGTTTCTAGAAATTTGTCCATTTCCTCTAGTTTCTCAAATTTGTTGGAGCACAATTTTTCATAGTAATCTGTTATGATCTTTTTTATTTCAATTTGGTCTGTTATAATGTCCCCCATCTCATTTCTCATTTGGGTTATTCACTTCCTCTTCTGTTTTTCTTTTATCAGTTTGGCCAGTGGTTTGTTCATTTTGTTGATCTTTTCAAAGAACCAACTTTTAGTCTTGTTGATTCTTTCTATTGTTTTTCTGTTCTCTATTTCATTTGTTTCTGCTCTAATATTTATAATTACCTTTCTTCTGATTCTTGTGGGCTTCTTTTGCTGTTCTGTTTCTATTTGTTCAAGTTGTAGGCTTACTGTTTTGATTTTGGCCCATGTTTCTTTATTGAAGTATCTGTTTATTACTATAAATTGACCTCTGAGCACTGCCTTTGCTGTGTCACAAAAGTTTTGGTATGTGTTTCATTCTCATTTGATTCTAGGAGTTTTTTTTATTCCTTCTTTTATTTCTTCAATTACCTAGTTGTTTTTAAGCAAAGTGTTCTTCAGTTTCCATGTACTTGATTTTTTTTTTTCCTTGCTCTTTATGGCATTATGATCAGAGGGAACACTTTGTATTATTTTGATATTTCAGATTTTATTGAGGGTTGTTTAGTGGCCTTAAATGTGTTCTATTCCTGAGAATGTTCCATACATGTTGCAAAAAACTGTATACTTTGCTGCTGTTTGGTGGACTGTTCTATATGTCTATGAGGTCAAGTTATTGATTGTGGCCTTTAGATCTTCTGTATCTTTGTTGAGTTTCTTTCTAGATGTTCTATCCTTTACTCACAGTAGTATGTGGAAGTCTCCTACTATTATTGTGGAACTGTCTATTTCTCTTTTCAGTGCTGCTAGAGTTTGTTTTATGTATTTGGAACTCTGTCATTGGATGCATAGATATTTATGAAGGCTATGTCTTCTTTGTGGATTGTCCCTTTAATCATTATATAATGTCCTTGTTTGTCTTTTATGGTTGATTTTGTCTTAAAGTCTTTTTTGTCTGAGATTAGTATTGCCACTACTGCTCTCTTTTGGTTACTGTTTGTTTGATATATTTTTCCAATCCTTAAATTTTTAACGTATTTATGTCTTTGTGTCTAAGGTGTGTCTCTTGTAGGCAGCGTACTGATGAGTAATGTTTTTTTTTATCCATTCTTCCACTCTTTGTCTCTTGATTGGTGCATTTAAACCATTTAAATTTAGTATGGTTATCAATAGGTATGAGTTTATTGCTATCATATTGTTTTGTTTTGTTTTTTTGTTTTTTGGTGTGGTGTTGACGTTTTCTTTGCTCCTCTATTTTCCCATCTTGAGTTCCTTTTTTTTTTTTTTCCCCCTGTGGATTTTCCCCTCATTTCTTTCATTACTATAAATTTTGTGGTTACTGAGTCTTTATGTTTTTCTTCTTTTTCATTTTGATGAGTGGGTTTGTTAACTTTTTTTGTGGTTACCTTGAAATTTACCCTTATTTTTCTAAATTTGAGTCAGTCTTTTATCACTTGATGGGAGGGAGAAAGAAAAGTAGTAAGGGAAGAAAAAAGAGAAAAAAAATGGTGGAGTAGTGGGGTCCAGTGAGTGGTGGTGGTGGGGTGCCGAGGGGCCAGTGGGAAGAGAGAGGACGTGGTATACAGGACTAGGTGAGTGGGAGAAAGAAAAGAAAAAAAGTGGTAGTGCAGCAGGGTCGGCCGGTGGGGGCAGGGTTGACCCGGGATGGTGGCAGGTCTGTAGCTCTCTAGCTGTGGTGGTGGTGCTGTGGGGCTTGAAGAAAGGGGGGTGGTGGCATACAGGCTAGGTGGGAAGGAGAAAAAAAAGGAAGAAAAAGAAAAAAATGGTGGCACATTGGGGGACAGTGAGTGGAGGTAAGGCAGACCCAGAAGCTGGTGGGAAGGGGAGGTGGCAGTGGGGAGGAAAGGTGGATTAGGGGGCTAGGTGGGAGAGAGAAAGAAAAGAAAAAAAAGTTAAAAAATTGTAGTGTGGCAGGAGCCATCAAGAAGGAGGGGAGGTGGCATATGGGACTGGGGGGAGGTAGAAAGAAAAGGAAAAAAGAAAGAAAGAAAAAAGTTACCTGGTGGGAAGTCCTGGGTGAGCCTGGGGGGGACTCTTATTGTGGACCCCAGCAGTTGGGGCTGCTGGGATGGGGGGAAGGGGGATTCTTGCTTCTACTCACCAGAAGGGTAAGGGGTGGGAAAGAGTTTCTCTGGTTACTGCGTGCTCTGTCTCCTGCTGGGAGCTCCATGAAGCTGCCTTCCCATACTCCCTGTCTGGGGTCATAGCTGGCTGCGTTTCAAGGTGGTGACATTGTGCTGTGTTAGTTGGCAAGGGACCTCCACTCCATATCTCTTCTCTTTCTCTGTTTGCTGTCAGTTTCTTCTTCCATTCAGTGTCTGATCTAGTTCTTTATCCCTTCATTTGCTGCTCAGGTTTCCAGGACTGATCTTTGTATCTGTTTTACCTAGCTTTTTAGGTCTTTGCTGTAGAAGGACAGTTTGGTGCATCTGTCTAGGGTGCCATGTTGGCTCTGCCTCCTATACGCGATCTCTTAAATCCCTTGACCACTTTCATTCAGAGCCCACTGGCCAAAATTAGTCACACAGCTTAACCTAAATGCAGAAAGCTGAAAAATGTCAGGGAACACAGTATTGCTAGGTGGGTTTTTAATACCTCTGCAATAAAATATCATTCTTATTTTTTTGTTTGCTTATCGTTGTAGTTTAAGTGGAAGTTTACATTTCAAGTTAGTTTCTCATACAAAAATGTATATATACATTGTTATGTGACCCTAACTGCTCTCCTTATACTGTGACACCACACTCCTCCTTTCCACCCCTGATTTCCCATCCCATGTCCATTCAACCAGCTCCTAACCCTCTCTGCCTTCTCATCTCACCTCTGGGCAGAAGCTGCCCGTTTAGTCTCATGTATCTACTTAAGCTAAGAAGCACACTCTTCACAAGTATCATTTCATGTCCCACAGTCCAGTCCAATCTTTGTCTGAAGGGTTAGCCTCGGGAATTGTCTTAGTTCTGGGTTGAATATCATTCTTAGGCGTTTCCATATAGATAATACTGAATTTCCAAGTTTCAACTTAAATGCAAATTCCCCCATGAAACTTTTTTCTGCTTTATTCAACAGGAAGTAATTTCTCCCTTTTCTATTTCTATCATATTTTCTCTATGTATTTAGATAAGTACCTTTGAACTAGTGTGGTAGTGTGTGTGTGTGTGTGTGTGTGAGCAAGAGAGAGAGAGAGAGAGAGAGACCGAGAGAGACAGAAAGAGACAGAGAAAGAGAGAATATGTGTATGTTTGTGTTGCTAACATAACCAGCATTGGTTGGGGCCATGGAAGCAAAAGTTGTAAAAGATTGTATATATGATACTAAAGATTCTGTTCAGCACCAAGAGTCTATCATCCCCTGACTGTAAACTACTTGAGGGTTACATTTACATAAGCCCCATATGTCCCATCTATTTTTCAATCTGTATAACACAAGTTTGTTCTAAAATGATTTGAGGTAGCTTATAAAAGACTTATACTTCTTTTAAGACGATTTAAAAATACGTACGTCAGTACATGAGGAAATCAATAATCAGCATAAACATCAAGGGTTAGAAGAATAAGATGAAACCAATATATAAAATGTATTACGTGATGGTCACAAAATCTATTTGTTCACGAAGTGTATTACATAAAATTCTATACTTTTGCTAACTGACCATGAATTTGTCTGTGAACTTCTAGGCAGTTGAATGTCTGTTGAGCGAATAAGGGAAAAAAGATTATATATGCTGAGTCTTCTGAATAAATTAACCTTTAGCTTCTAATCTCTGAATCTAATGCATTTGTTTGATTGCTTATTACAAATAAATTATAATGGGTACTGCTGTGATGAGACCTGAATTTCTAGCAAGTTTTCAGTATAATTCTCTCCTAAGACTCTTTGACATTTGTTGATTTGATGGTTGATTAATAGAGTCAACCACGCGTATTCATTGAGAGCCTCCCATGTGTGCCTTACAGTGCACTGGGTGCTATAGGTAATGAATGAATCAATCTGATCCAGTCCCTAGCTCAAATATCCCCAGTAGAGTTGAGAATTACTTTCTTTTCCTTTTTGCATCTTAAACTTCATGGGCAAAAGAATGACTATGGTGTAGCTGTACTCCTAAATTACTGATAACCCGTTTCCCTGTTGGGCTTTAGATTTGGGGTATCTGGTGTGGCTGCTAACCAAAAAATCAGCAGTCCGAATCCACCAGCTGATAGCTGGAAACCCTATGGGGCAGCTGTACTCTGTCTTATAGGATCACTATGAGTTGGAATCAACTCTGACAGCAACGTTTTTTTCTTTTTTTTAATGCCTGATTAATACTGATAAGAATATGTTTACTAGTGTTCATGAAGCATGTGTGTAGGTGGGAGAGAATAAAATGCAACTTTCTTATTTACTGTCTGTGGCTACTTTGAACCCGAGAGAGACAGCTGTGGCTGAGCCTCTCCCTCAGACACACATTAGCAAATTTGTGCCTTATAGTTTGAGTACTGCTCATCAGGAGCTCCTGAAAGCCATAATTTGTGGAAGGAAGGGAGATTGGTGTGAACCAAGAGAACAAGGCCTGAGCTATGTAATCCAAAGCCTATGTTTTCTTAAATAGCTGGGTTCTTTTCTGGTATGTAGCTTCCTGCAATACAATGTTTATCTGCAGAGTACAGCTCCCAAAAGGGGAGCTAGAGACGTTTATAAACACCTTTTTTGAAAATTAGCTGTCTCAAAGTTAAAAAGGGAGTTTAGAGATCATTTACTTTGAAAAAAATCCCAGGAAATGGAATGACTTAAAAATAACAAGTCTTTCTATAGTGGTTTAGATTTTGCAGAACACTTTCACAGACGTTATCTCATCAAAGCCTCCCAAATGTCATGTAAAGTAGATGCCTAGGACAACTGGTGTCATTACTTCCCTTTTATGTATGAGGAAGCTAAGACTCAGACAGCTTAAGAAAAAAACTCGCCATCACACCATCACGTACCCATCAGTCACTGTAGCCTAGAACCCAGCTCTTCTCACTCCCAGACCTGAGACCAGACACTTAATAAAATACAGCATCTAAATGCTATGGGATGCCTGGTGTTGGGCTAGACTCTGGGATAATAAAGGTAAATAAAATCCAGAGCCTCTCCACCTTCTCTATCATATGACATTTTCAAACATTGAATTTTTATAGTGTTCAGTGTTTACTAAATATTTCGTGTCCATTACCTATTTAGATAACCACTAAAAACCCTAGGAGGTAGTCAAATTAGGCTTTGTTCTCTCCATTTTACAGAACAAGAGACAATCAGTGGCTACGTATTAATCATTCAGCCTGATAGGGATAGGGACCAAGACCAGAACACAAGGAAGCCTAGGTTCCCCTGAAGTCATTACCGCATTTTTGCCTCCAAAAGAAGATTCAGAATCTATCCACGTACATTTTTACATCTGAGAGCCCCACACAGCATCTCTACCACATGTCCCAGTGTCT
This sequence comes from Dugong dugon, assembly GCA_030035585.1. Classification (NCBI taxonomy): domain Eukaryota; kingdom Metazoa; phylum Chordata; class Mammalia; order Sirenia; family Dugongidae; genus Dugong; species Dugong dugon. Next base: position 26,089,395 of record CM057466.1, read on the forward strand.
TTTCTATAGTTCAGCTAGCCTGTGACGACGTAGGTCCCACCAATGCCCATCCCCAAAGGAAGGCATGAGCTCAGAACTCGCACCCACATTTGGGCCAGGAGTCCAGAATGTTATGTCTGCTTATTTAGAAATCTGCGTTGTGCAGTGTTCAAGTCTGTGGGGGTGGATGCACTGATAAAATGCTCTGTAGGAGAGAGAGTCTCAGGGCACCCTTACAAGGGAATCTGCAAGGGTTGATACCCGAGTGGGTGTTGTTTATGACAGTTTCTCAGTGCCAAGTTGTGCAAAGAGTAAATTTAAAGTGCTACCTTGGAGTTGAAAAACAGAACTACCCTTCACTGCTTTTGGGTAGCTGACGCAATTTCAGATTATTTTGCCATACACCCACTAATCCATTTCAACCATCTGGATTCCTTTCCAGAGTCTTTAAGGTTACACTTCTGAACAGAATAAATGATTTTTGCCATGCACCTGGACCACACTTAATAATATTATGATAATGATTGTAAGAAATATAATTTTGAAATAAAAATTATCCTAATTTTTCATATCACAAGACCCTGAATACAGGTAGACATACGTATGTGTACAGAAAGAATACGTATATAGGTAATAGATAGAATGATTTTATTTACGTAGAGCTATATGGATATCTATCTGTATATGTGTGTACATATATAAATAAATGTGCAATATATAGTTTATATATACATAAAGAGTGAATTTACTAGCCAAGTTTCTCCTGTAATTTCTCCTCCAATGCTTCTTTTTCTCCTAATGTCTTCTAAATAATTAATGCAAAGTTAAAAAAAAAACAAACAAACAGTAAATCCTCTAATGGAAGAAACAAAACAATCTAAAAGCAATCTGTACAGTGTATTCTTATATTGCGGAAAAAATTATATAGGCACACCTTCACAAAGGCAAAATAAAGGAAAGAAAATTCACAAACTGTTAATAGTAATTATTTCTGGTGATGGGGTTATGGAGTGAAGAAAGTATTTTCTTCTTTATAATTTTCTGTATTTTCAAATGTTACAGTGAATAGGCATCATTTCTATATTTATAAATAACCCACAAGAAACACAATTAAGATTACTTTCCCGGTTAATTTTTAGTTATGCAGTTATTTTTAGTTATAAAAAAGGCTATTTTAGATGGCTCAAACCTATAAAAAGCTATACAGTTGTTGTAAGAGATTGTCTCTGGACAATGTGCATAATAAAGAGGTGTCACAAATTATGTCAGGGTGAGTAGGAGCTAAGAGAATATGCCTTAATTCCTTGATGGGTTATCTTGAGGCTCTGCATGGAGAATTTACACTAAGGAATGGGAAATCCTACATTCACCCTAATTTGAAATATACCCAGAAGTGAAGCATGAAGAGGTTGAATGGGAATTTAGAGTGTTTCTGTTGAGTTGGTTGGATGGAGGTGGAATTGTGTGACCTAGAGTCACCAGGTTAGGGGAAAGTATCTCACCCCACATTCTCCCCACAGACAACCACTGGTTCAGGGAAAGAAATGACTCTTATGAGGTATTTGGAATGTGGCATCCAGGAAAGTATACAGTTCCTTTTGTGGTTGTGAGGAGCATAACTGACTGACAGCAACAGCAGCTGCTCCTTGGGTCCACATCGTGTTCTCCCTAAGGCCATGCTTCCCTCTGGGCTACTCCCAGCCAATGACTGATCATGATGAGGCTACTAAAACAGGCTTATTCCAGTGAGGGACCTCATGCCTCCGATGAGTGGTTTTGACTTGAGATCACCTCAGTGGCCTAACCTAACTTTCCTTGAAACTGTGCTTCTCCTCTTTATCCTTGACAAGCAGTCTCCTTAATAAATTACTCGCACATCTAATTCCATCTTGGAGTCTGATTCTTGAAGGATGCAAGGTAGTACAAGTAGTACTGAATGTAGTCTAAGAAAATAGATGGAGGCTGGGGTTTCCCAACCAGTCAAACAAATAAGATGCCACCCTGAGTGGTCTGCGTAGTGTGCATAGTTCCTGGCTCAAGGTGGGGGCCCATCTGCTGTAGATTTCACAGATGGTGATCTGAGAAAACATTCCATTGGAAGGGTAAAGCCTTGCAGGTACAAAGATTCAGGCATTTGTAAGATATGGTGGGAACAATGTCTACAGGGAGAGCAGAGTAGTATGGTTACTCCTAAGTTGTCCTGGTGCTCTGTAGAGGGATATCAAGAAACCAGGGCTTCAAACTGGTTATTTTCAGTTCGATCCCCTGCTGAGAATTTTCATCTCGACCCTAGATACACTGAAACAGAATCTGCATTTTAACAAAATCCCCAGAATCATCTGGAGGTCTTGTTAAAATGTTTATTGCTTAGTTAATTGCTACATTTGAATAAAACCTCTGGATGATTCCAGGGATTTTTGTTAAAATGTACATTCTGATTCAGTATATCTGTATCCAGTATATTTATACATAAGAATCACCCAGGTCTTGTTAAAATGTAGATTCACATTCATTATATCTAGAGTCCAAATGAAATTTCTCAGCAGGGGGTTGAAATGAAACTAGCCAGTTCAAAGCCCCGTGAGAAACTGAGGGCCCTTAACAAGCAGTGAAAGCCTAAGTATGAGAGCCAGAGGGTTTCTTTGGTAACATATAGATCGTTAAGGGCCGTTTTGTAAGAACAAATGAACAAAGATGTACAATAAACAGAGAATTTGGTAGTTATAGTCCCAGAGTTGCAGAGATATTTAAATGCTCAGACAAGGCTGAGTAGAAAAAGCTAAGACCCTGAAACATGGGATAGGGATATTGAATGGAAGCCTCTGATAATGTTGATTCTGCAGACTCCCTTAAATCATCAGAACTTGTATAGATGGACCACCCATTCCTAGTAAGAGAGATCCCTTCTCTCTTGCTGGAAGATGCTGCAGAGACCTCTTCCCGACAAAGCAACAGATGTCCTTTCTCAGAAGTGCCTCCACTCCCTCTCTTGGCTGCCAGGCCCCTAAGTAGGGTTAAATCCCAGCATAACCCAACTGGGGATGTGTTGGAAAAGACAAATGCGAAAATAAATTATATACCAAAGAGTTGCAAGAATTAGCTAGGACATACCATCAGAAACCAGGGGAATACTCTGGGATTGGATTTTAAGGCTTCTTGACTGAGGGAGCTGGAAAGTAAACTACGTAAAAAAAGTTCACTGACTTTGAGGCACTTTCTCGTAATAGAGGATTTAACACCCTGGCAAGGACTCCAATGGATGGGGCAATGTCACGGCGAGGGTGGCTCATAGCAGCCTGAAGAAAGCTCAGAAATGGCCAATGCTGAGTAAGGAGGAATTACCTATCTCCCTGGCAGATAGTAGAGGAAAATATTAAGAGGCTAAAGGAAGTGGGCACGCTGAAATGGATATATAATGTGAGGCTGTAGATGTTTAAAAGTTATGGCTGCTAACCAAAACGTCTGCGGTTCAAATCTACCAGCCTCTCCTTGAAAACCCTGTGGGGCAGTTCTATTCTGTCCTATAGGGTTGCTATGAGTTAGGATTGACTCAATGGCAATGGGTTTGTTTTTTTGTTTTGTTCTGTTCTTAGGTCCACCATGGGAATATGTTCAGGGTGGGGGAGGGCACAGGGGTCCCACCCCATTGCCGTTGAGTTGATTTCAACTTATAGTGACCCTATAGTGCAGAGTAGAACTGCCCCATAGGGTTTCCAAGCAGCACATTGTAACATCTTTCTCCTGCAGAGTGGCTGGTGGGTTCGAACCACTGACCTTTAGGTTCATGGGTGAGAACTTAATCATTGCACCACCAGGCCTCCTAAAGGTGGAACCCAGAGGACACATTATTCATCAAGGCTGTCAGGAATGTGATTGTGAGAGGGGCAGCAGACAGGGCCTCGAACTGATCTGTTCAAGATGGAACCCTGGCTGAGAATTTGCACTTCTAAGAATTTCCCAGGCAATGTCAATGCTGCTGGTTAGGGACCAATTCTGAGAACCACTAGAAGAGCAGTGATTCTCAAAATTTATTATACATAAGAATCACCTGTGGATCTCATTAAAATGTAGATTCTGGTTCAGCATATCTGGGGTGGAAAGGCAAATTCTCAGCAGGGGTTCAAACTGGAATGAACCTGTTTGAAGCCCTGGCAGCAGAGTCAATAAGAAGTAGGAGAGTGGTCATAGAACTGGGCTGGTGAATAGCCATGCCCTCTTCCCCCAGGAGAGGCCAGGTGATGGTACTTACATTCCAGACGCCAAGAGGTAATTACCATTATGACCATCAAGATCAGAGGTCATCCAAGAGGGCTTGACCAGCAGGGAGTTGTGGAGGTGGTTATATAGCACAGTATCCCTACGGGCAGAATAGATGGACAGCCAACAAGGTACCGTTTAACATTTACAACCAGAAAAAGATAAGAATGGGAGAGCAGGAGGCTGAAGTTGGTCACACCAGTACAAAGTCACAATCCCTTACTTGGTTTCTTGACCTGAGTCTGGCAACCATTGACTGAAGAGGTGTCCAGGTCCCTAGAAAAAGGAAACCTGTAACACCATGGCAAGGGCATACCATGACGAACCTATAGCCAGGTTTGACTTCATGGGTGTGCACAGGATCTTGCATTTAGAAGGGCTTCTCACATGGTTTAATGTTCCACACAGAAGGAAGCACAGTGCATAGTAGTTGTCTTTGAGTTCTGGAGGAAACGTATTCCATGCCTATGAAATAGCCTCTGGCCTCAGGGACAGACTACCTAATAAGAAAGGTATGCATGGGCTTAATTGTGCTTACTTACTAATCTATAGTGCACATGTGGTAAAAAAAACAGGTGAAATTGTGCACTACAGACTAGTAAGTAAGGACATTAAGCCCATGCATACCTTGCTTACTATAAGCTACTATAAGCCTGTACGTACTATAAGCCTTGCTTATCGGTTAATCCACCCCTGTTTGGCCTACACCATGGGTGACAAGGGAGGCTTCATCTTTGAATGGGGCCAAAGGAAGAAAGGGCTCTCTGCCTTATATCCAGGCTGTTGGTGCAAGTGGCCTTCCTGCTTAGGCCATGTGATATGGCAGAACCTGTGGTGTTGAAGGTGTCAGTTGTAGTAAAAGATGTAGTGTGGACCTTATGGCAAAGCCCTGTGAGAAAATCATGGCATAAACTCTGATATTCTGGAGTAATTCCATGGCATCCACAGAAGAGAATTATATACTTTTTTGTGTTATTGGGTCCTATTAGTGATGGAACATGTGACCATGGGGCACCAAAGGACCAAGTATCCAGCAATGCACGTCATGAGCTGGGTTATTGCATATCCACCGAGCCAAAAAGTCAGCCCAGAATCAGTCCATCAAAAAATGAACATGGTACACCCAGGATAGAGTCCAAGCAGGACCAGAGCCTCGTTAGTTGCATGAGCAGGTAGCCCAGAGTCCCCTGGCACACATTGTAGTTGTACCAGCAGCTTACCTTGCACCTAAGACCAGCTGAAGATGGGAAACACCTGTCAATAGCCTCCAGTCAAAAATGACCAGAAACACACCTGTAGCTGAACAAATTGGATTTATTATCTGTTATAGCAAGGAAGAACACACACCATAGGAATATATGTGACAGCTCAGTAAGAGCATGTTAGATAGGATTTATCATAGGATTTGAATTTGTGTAAGTTTATCTGGGGTATGATTCAGGGAAGTAGGGGAATTGCTATGTATTGGATGCTGTCAGAAAGTGGGACAATTCAATGATTGGATATCTGGTTGTTGTTGTTAGGTGCCATCCTGTTGGTTCCGACTCAGAGTGACCCTCTGTACAACAGAACGAAACACTGCCTGGTCCTGCACCATCCTCATAATGTTTGTTATGCTTGAGCCCATTGTTGCAGCCACTGTGTCAGTCCATCTCATTGAGAGTCTTCCCTTTTTCTCTGACCCTCTACTTTACCAAGCATAATGTCTTTTTCCAGGGACTGGTCCCTCCTGATAACATGTCCAAAGTATTTGAGAAGAAGTCTCGACATCCTTGCTTCTAAGGAGCACTCTGGCTGTACTTCTTCCAAGACAGATTTGTTCGTTCTTCCGGCAGTCCACGGTATTTTCAACATTCTTTGCCAACACCATGATTCAAAGGTGTCGATTCTTCTTTGGTCTTCCTCATTCATTGTCCAGCTTTCACATGCGTGTGAGGTGATGGAAAACACCATGGCTTGGGTGCACCTTAGTCCTAAAAGTGACATCTTCACTTTTTAACACTTTGAAGAGGTCTTTTTGCAGTAGATTTGCCCAATGCAAGGTGTTGTTTGATTTCTTGTCTGCTGCTTCCATGGGCATTGATTGTGGATCCAAGTAAAATAAAATCCATCATAATATCAATCTTTTCTCCATTTACCATGATGTCACTTACTGGCCCAGTTGTGAGGATTTTTGTTTTCTTGGATATCTTAATGAAGCTTACCTGTATAGCAGGAAGAATGAAGTAAAAATAAGCTATAGTTGGATAAAGAAGCATCAGTCCTCATATTAGCTAAGATAGGGAATGTTTGGCATTTTTGTAATTTGAACAATATTCATCTTTTTGACTGTGTTAATAACTGATTACAGAGTTGTCTTATTTTGTCTTGATGCATCATAATCACTATCAAAATTATTATCACAAGATGCCTTGTCTGATAATGACATTCTGTGAGATTGTTCTTATGCTCAATAAGACACAAAGACCTCGCTGTGAGTTCAAGACCAGCTTCTACTACTGCCAAGGCTTAGCTTTCAGGGGATGCTTTTCTCTGCTTCAAGGCCAAACTTGTTTTATGAATAGGTTGTCTCGGTAAGTGGATGCGAGCCAAAAATGGGTAGATTGTCTTATAGCTGTAATAGTCTTATAGCCATATTCCCAATAGTTGGAGTTGTGAATAATACACCTCTTCATCTACTTTCTGTGGAAGGAAAATTGCCCTAGATTGTGATCAATGGCCTGGCCATCTTGTCAGGGACCTGGAAAGAAATGAACTGGAAGACTGGATGTCTAGAGTAGAGTCATGGACATATGGCAGTGGGCACAAAGTATGATTTTTGTATTATATATTAACTCCCATTGGAACTCAGGACAGGGGACCCAACAAGTAAACACATACAATTATATAAATGTGACAACTGCCACTAAGGAACAAAAAAGAAAAAGGCTTAAATAATGAATAATGGGAGAGGTGGTGGTAGTGGGAAAGCTACTTTAGAGTATGTAATTAGGAAAGGCCTTTCTTAAGAGGTTACGTTTAAGAGAGAACTGGAGGTTAAGAAGGAGCAAGCCATGTGAAAAGTGAAGTTAAGGGCATTCCAGGTAGAAGGAACAGCATATGTATGACCTTGAGGTGGGGAAGTGCTTATAGTGTTCAAGGGTCTGAAAGAAGACAATGTATCGTGACCAGAGGGAGTAAGGAGAGATGATGCAAGAGAAGACTGACATAGGCAGGAGCCAGACCAAACCAGGCCAGGAAAGGAGTTGGAGTTTTATTCTAAGAGTGATGAAAATTTTTAAAAGATTTTACATAGAGATGTGACATGATCCAATTAATATTTTTAAAAGATTACTCTGAACTGCTGGTGGAGAATGGACTGAAGGTGGGGCAACAGTATAACAAGAAGATTAGTTAGGAGCCTTCTGCAATAATCATGTGGCTAATGAACAATCCAAATCAAGACGGGACCTAACCCTAGCTTGTGAATGGGTTACATTGTCTATCCTTGAGTGGGAAGTAGTTTTGCAGGTGGATGACACAGCCTCCCTCTTAAAGCTGACATTCCAGTGTCTGACATTCTGACCAACTCCACTCTCAAATTATATGTGCTATGATGTGCATATAGTTCAGCAGACTCAGTACTGGTTTAATATTAAGACCTCACCCCCTGCATCACATTCTCTCAAACACCTACCCTCAACATCATGTTCTTTGAAAGCCAACTCCTACAGTCAATTTCAGAATAAATATACTACGTGTCAGTCTCTGCCCCAATCCCATACTGAAGTAAAATAAGAGAACCTAAGTAATAAAGAAAATCAAATGTGTGTATGTATGTACCTGTATACCCAGTGCTTGTTACAAGGATCTGAATGCAATAAAAATGGAAAAATAAGCTTCCACTTAACCTTGTGGAACCAGTGAAGTTGCCTGGGATGCCATTAATACAGGGCTATACTTTCCAAAGGAACTCAGAGTCCTCAAGAACATAGTCCGTATGATTAGTCTTCAAAAAAAAAGTCAATGTATGATAATAACAAACCCGCAACATTGAAAGCATTACAATTTGATTCTTATTTACTCTCTATGAATGGTATCAACAGACAGAATATTGCTATTTTCAAAGAAAAATAAAAGGAGAAGCATTCACTTTGCTTCTCTTTGGCTCACATTTTACAAAATAAACTTGGCTCACAATTCCCTCTACACAAAATTTGTTTTCATCCACATATGAACAGAAGTCTGAAAGATTCTTGAAGATATGATTAAAAGTTATTTTAAAGTAACTTCTCAGGTCTAATTCATGAGTATTTTTCATTGGGAACCTGAACTTAATGGATATAAATTCAAAAAATATAAAAACAAAATGGTACAATCAGGCTAGTGGCATCTCAGCTAGATAGTAAGAGAAAGACAAAGAAAAAAGAAATCCTTATATGTAACTACATTATTGCCCCCCTCTGCCCAGAATCTTAAAATTGAAACTAGTTGTGTCCACTCTTTAAATTCGTATTTGATGTCCCAAATCTTGGGGGTGGGGGTGGGGGAGCATTGTATATTACTGAGAGACAAAGAGAGTTTTGTGAAGTTTATAAAATGTACTTTTTAAAATTTTAGTATCGAAATTCATGTGTGTTTCTTCGGAAAATTATTAAAATATTCTTATTCATAATCTTGACAGAATAATAGGGGCTTAGTGTTTGGATAACAAATTATGACAGTGCTGAGTGGTGCTCTACTTTCTTGTTGAAAACAATAAAGGGCAAAATAGCTTCAGGGGCAATTTATGTAAATAGCTGATAAGGTATTTAAACGACATTCTGCCTTCAATTTGCTTGGAAATGAGGCACAAAATGAACAAAGCCAAGTAAACTGAACAGTCAGAGAAAGTCCAATATATAACACCTTTTTTACATCACGCGCCTCCTGTGAGATTTTGATTTGTCATGGTCTAATACCCTGAAAGTTGCCTGTCCCGTGTCTTTCTTACTATGAAAGACATTGTGGCCTTCAGTAACCCTGGTTTACCATGTATCCAAGAATTCAGGTCCATGAGCTGAGGAATAAATTACAAGAAAGCTCATTTCTATAACTCTGATGACCAATGAACTGGGAGGATGAGAGTTAATGAACTAAGGTTCTTAAATTAGACTCTACCCACTGCTCTTATTCCTCACAAACCCTCTCCACTCAGTCCAATGTTATCCTTAATACATGTCTCTCACTAAGATATTCTTAGGGATTTTCAAGATCAACGACACCATCTTCCCCCTGATGCAAACACACACACACACACACACACACACACACACACACACACACCCCTTCCTTCTCCACTTTAATTAGAAACTGAAATCTGATTACCTCCATGAATTATTTTATTTTAAAAAAGCTAGGTTATGGTAGTTAATGACCTTATAACGTAAGAAATCTGTTTTGATCAGAGATCATTATATCTTAAGCAATTTAAGATTCTTTCCCTCTTTTCATAAAGGTTAATCCTCCCAAATCTACTGTCTTTAAGTCAAATGAAGTTTTGAGTTATGTTTGGAGCCTTTCATTAAGTTTTACTACAAATATCAGAGTAGTATAATCAGGAGTTTTGAAGACTGAATGTGGGTGGTATTCAAAATTATGTTATGCTCATCTTAAAAATTATATAAATACATTAAAATGAAAAATATTATAATTCAGCTATCTGCTATTTTGTGTTTTGGTATTTCCTTCCAGACTTTGTCTAAAGACATAAAAATCTAAGGGTTTAGAAGACTTTGGGGAATATATATATTTTGTCTCTCTCTTTCTATGTATATATGTACGTGTGTGTGTATATAATGTATATATATATATAAAAAGTAGAGAATGGAAAATATATATGCATATGAATATATATAGAGAGAGAAATGCACACTATTACTACATATTCTGTTTTTTTCACTTAACATTGTATCAGAAGAAATTTTCATTTACTCACAATAGTCACAAATATCATTTTAAATTGCTTTATGTCTATTGAGTTAAAATGCTTCCATTTACTTAGTCATTTTTCATAATAAAAAATTTTAACTTTTTTTTCAATTCTTTCACAGTTTGGAAATAACAGATAACAAGACTACAATGAATACATTCTCATGAATAACTCTTTTTCTCTTAAATTTACTTTTTAAATAAACATATTTTGGAATAATTTTTGACTTTTAGAAAACTTGCAAAGATAGTACAGAGAGTTCCATACACCCTTCACCTAGCTTCACCGATAGGTAACATCATAAATAACTACGGTACATTTGTCAGGACTAAGCAATTGACATTAACATCAATTAAACCACAGACTCTAGACAAATTTTACCATTTTTTTGATTACTGTATTTTTTTCTGCTCCAGCATCTAATTCAGGATATCACATTGCATTTACTCTTTTTGATTCCTTAGTCTGCTCTAGTCTGTGTTGATTTTTCAGTCTTTCCTTAAATTTTATTACTTTCACTCTTTAGAGGTGTACTCCTCAGATATTTTGTAGAATGTCTCTTATTTTGGATTTGGCTGTTGTTTTGTCATAGACTGAGGTTATGGTTTTTGTTTTTTTTTTCCCACATGAGAACAGCTTTTTTTTTTTTAATTAAATTGTCCTGTAGATGAAGGTTTACAGAACAAACTAGCTTCTCATTAAACAGTTAGTACACATATTATTTTATGACATTGGTTAACAATCCCATGACATGTCAACCCTCTCCCTTCTCGACTTTGGGATCCCTATTACCAGCTTTTCTGTCCTCTCCTGCCTTCTAGTCCTTGCCCTTGGGCTGGTGTGCCCCTTTAGTCTCAGTTTGTTTTACGGGCCTGTCTAATCTTTGGATGAAGGGTAAACCTTAGGAGTGACTTCATTACTGAGCTAAAAGAGTGTCCAGGGGCCATAGTCTTGGGATTTTTCCAGTCTCTGTCAGGCCAGTAAGTCTGATCGTTCTTTTGTGAATTAGAATTTTGCTCTACATTTTTTTCCAGCTCTGTCCAGGACCCCCTATTGTGATCCCTGTCAGAGCAGTCAGCGGTGGTAGCCAGGCACCATCTAGTTGTACTGAACTCAGTCTAGTGGAGGCTGTGGTAGTTGTGGTCCGTTAGTCCTTTGGACTAATCTTTCCCTTGTGTCTTTAGTTTTCTTCATTCTCCTTTGCCCCTGAAGGGGTGGGTGAGACCAGTGGCGTATCTTAGATGGCCACTCATAGGCTTTTAAGATGGGGTTATGGGTTTTTGAGAACAATATCAAAAAGGTCATGTGTCTTTCTATTTGCATTGTATCAGAGGGTACATAGTAATTACATGATTTATCACTGGTGATGTTAACCTTGTAAACTTTGAAAATGATGTTGGAAAACTGAAACTAACAATTTGTTGTTATAGTGGCAGGTAATAGCTTAGCCGAAAGAATCCAATGGGTGGTAGATATTCTGATATTCTAGATACTCTCCTTATAATTGGCACAATATGTGAATTTTTTTTTTCAAGGAATAGGGAAGAGCAAAGATACATTACATGGATATATCAGCATTTTAAAAGTGATGGAGGTATTTTATCTTGTAGCCTTACTTCATGGACACTAGCGGTTTTTATTTATTTATTTATCTCTCCCTCTCTTTCTCTGTTTTTTGTTCTTTCTCCATCTTTCCCTATTCTACTATAAACAAACTTTCATAAATTATTTTAGATTTTCTCCTATAAACTGCAACAGCTGGTTTTATAGCTAACAGTGATGTTTAATACACCATCATTGTTCCTCTGAAGTTTTATTATGATATATCTACATGTAGGATTTTGACACAGTAGCTGCAACAATGGACTCAAGCATAACAATGATTGTGAGGATGGTGCAGGACCGGGCACTGTTTCATTCTGTTGTACGTAGGGTCCCTGTGAGTTGGAACTGACTCTATGGCACCTAACAACAACAACAGATGTGGAATTGATTTCTTTTTATTTACCTTACTTGGGATTTGTTGAGCTTCTTGAAATTATTTGTTGATGACCTTCATCAGTTCTGGGAAATTATCAGCCAATATCTTTTAAAATATTAATTGCATTCTAGTCTTCCTTTCTTCTAAATATTTTTTCACATTTGCATCTCTGTCTCATACACCGCATTCTAGGTCATTTTTTTTTTTCAAGTTGATCTTCTATTTTATTAATTCTCTATCTGCTATTAAACTCATCCAGTGAGGTTTTTTTTTTTTTTTTTTTAATCCTGGTTATTGTATTTTTTAATTCCTAGAAGGCTTTATTTAGTACTTTAAAAAAAATTGGTTATTCTTTATAGTGTCTTATTCCTACATATATTTTTCATGCTTGCCTTTCATTTCATTAAATATAGAGATGTATTCATTATCTACTTCTGCAAAAAATTTTACCTTAAAACTTAGCTGTTGTTGTTGGTTGCATTTGGTTCCTTGTCACTTGCTAGATTAAGAACATCAATTTTTCAGTACCTGTTGGCTGGAGGCCACACTCAGTTCTTTGCCATGTGGACCTTTCCAACATGACAGTTTGCTTCATCAAAGCAAGTCAAGAAGGCATGCAGAAAAGAGTGTTAACAAGACAAAAGTTACAGTCTTTTTCAACCTAATCACAGAAGTGATGTTTTATCATTTTTAACTTACATTTTAGTCGTTAGAGTGAGTCATTATGTCTAGACCACACTGAAGGGAAAGGAATTACTTACTAGAAAGAGGGTATTATTGAAGGCCATCTCAGAAGCTTGTTTATCTCAAGTAAATAGCTATTTTATAGACTATGTCTGACAATTTCAGTATCTGGATTCTCTGCAGCCCTAGTTTTGCTTTGTTTTTTAACTTGTTCTCTCTCATGGTGCCTGTATTTTATTTTTGACTGTAAACTTTCACTTAAATAATATTTATTTGTGGAAATTTTTGAGCCCTAGGCAGGATTTGCATTTGTTTCTACCAGTGCCTGCGGGTGTTACCTGTCAATACGAAGTTAAGTCATAATTTTGAGGTATTTGGACCAACAAGATAGCATGAATTTAGGCTGAAAACTTTCATAACAATCAGCTTGATATTTCAAATTATGAGTAGTGATGTTTTCTTCCTCTCCTCCGTGTTTAGGTTTGTGACATTTGATTTCTTTTAATATTCCCTAGGTGAAAAAGGGACATGTTTTTTTTATACTGTGTATAGTCTTTGGTACTCTAGTTTTATGGCAAGAGGATATCTTGGCAGACTCCTTTAATTGAGTAGATTTTTTTATCTCCTGTTCCTTATGCCCTTCACAGCTATGAGCATCTAAGCTCAAATTCACTCAGGTCAATAAATATTCTTGGGTGAAATTTGCCTTCAGTGCTCCATTACCTCCCGGCGTTCCTACCTTCACTTATTGCTTTGTCCAGAGGATTCTTTCCACTGTCTCTAGGTCATTGATGCATCTAATATCTTAAATAAATACATGAATGAATGTATAAATGCATACATAAATAAATAATTTTCCCCAAGAGACTTAATTATTTTTGATGAGATTTGATCCAATTTCCTAGCCCATCATTTTACCAGAAAATAGAAAATTGGAAGGTCTGTAACATTTCTCCCTTTTATTTAACAAATATTTATTGATCACATATCAGATATTGTGAAATACTGGGTTGTGAAAGATCATACACTGTTTTGTCTTCAAGGAGCTCATAGCTTAGCAGAGATACAATTATTCAAATTGTGACATATACAATGTTAATTCCATAGTTTGTTGTTGTTGTGTGCTGTCAAGTTGATTCCCACTAATAGCCACCCTATAGGACAGAGTAGAACTGTCCCATAAGGCTCCATAGGCTGAAATCTTTACGAGAGCAGATCACCAGGTCTTTTCTCCTGAAAAATGGCTGGTAGATTCCAACCGCCCATCTTTCGATTAGCAGCTGAGGACTTAACCATTGCTCCACCAGGGCTCATAACCCACCAGCCACTCCACAGGAAAAAAATATGTGAGAGTCTGCTACTGGAAAGATTACAGCCTTAGAAACCCTATGGGGCAGTTCTACTCTGTCCTGTAGGGTGTCTATGTGTAGAAATCGACTTGACAGCAACAGGATTTCATAGTTCAGGCAGACATGTATTCCTACCAGAGCACAGCAACCAAAACAAACAAAAACAAACCCGTTGCTGTTCAGTCAATTCCTACTTATAGTGACCCTATAAGACAGAGTAGAACTGCCCCATAGGGTTTCTAAGGCTGTAATATTTACAGAAGCTGACTGCCACATCTTTCTCCCATGGAGCTAGTGGGTTCAGCCTCTAACCTATCAGTTAGCAGCTGAGCACTTAACCACTGTGCTACCAGGGCTCCCTTCAGGGCACAGAGGAAGACACAATAACTCAGCCACAGTATGATTCCATGGTGTTAATCTGGCTTTCATATTGCAAAGAGTATCAAATATTCTTAAATTTTCTGCCAATAGTGGAGCAGTGGTTAAGAGCTACAGCTGTTGACCAAAAAGGTCGGCAGTTGGAATCTGCCAGCTGCTCCTTGGAAACTCTATGAGGCAGTTTTTCTCTACCTTATAGGGTCACTATGAGTCAGAATTGACTTAACGGCAATGGGTTTTTTTTTTTTTTTTTTTTTTTGGTTTTATATATACACTAGAGGAGACCTGGTGGTGCAGTGGTTAAGCAGCGGGCTGCTAACCAAAATGTCAGCGGTGCCAACCCCCCAACCACTTTGGGGAGAAACATGTGGCAATCTGCTTCCATAAAGATTATAGCCTTGGAAACCCTATGGGGGTAGTTTTACTCTGTTCTATAGGGTCGCTATGAGTCAGAATCTACTTGACAACAATGGGTTTGTATAGATACATAGATCCTTGACGAAAGCATACTTATGATAAAATGGTTACTAACACTATGGAATTTCTTGTCAAATTTCAGTAAAACAGCATGTCTACTGTAGGTTAGGTGCCTTTTTTTTTCTTGGATTTAATATTATCAGGAAGCAAGACAGGTATTTTTGTTTTCATTTTATTTGTAGGAAATTGAGCCCCAGGAAGGTCACGTGCCTTTTTCTTTCCACTACATATGAGGTCTCAGTGAGAACAAGTCATACCACTAGAAAAGAAGCAAGCTGCCAGAAAGCTCTGAGAGCCTGAGTGGGAATCACTGGGAAAGAGTACAACAATGGGGCCTGGTCACCAGCATGACTCAGCAGAAAGAGAAATAGGATGTTGGTAGATGGGTGTTCAAGGAAAGTCCTCCTGCTTACTTCCTGTGTGGCTTACCAATTAATATTACCCATTGCTGTCGAGTCAATTCCAACTCACAGCGACCTTATAGGACAGAGTAGAACTGCTCCGTAGAGTTTCCAAGAAGCACCTGGTGGATTCGAACTGGTGACCTTTTGGTTAGCAGCTGAACTCTTAACCACTATGCCACCAGGGTTTCCAAAGAAAGCCCATTGCCATAAAATTGATTCCAACTCATTGCTGCCCTCTAGGACAGGGTAGAACTGCCCCATATGGTTTCCCAGGAGCACCTGGTAGATTCAAACTGCCAACCTTTTGGTTAGCAGCTGAACCCTTAACCACTGAGCCACCAGGAATTTTTTCTATGTTGCTTAGGAAAATGTTATTTTCTTTGGTTCTCAGTTAAATAAAACATGTAATATAACCTTCTTACCTGTCTGTCTCTTAGGATTTTTAGAGGATCAAATAAGGTAATTAATATAAAAGTGCTTTACAAACTGTACAAGTGGTTCTCTAAGGTTTGTTTCACATGATTTGCCTATAAGGTAACCTAACAAGATATAGTTTAATTAAACTGATACTTTCCAAATTTAATCTTTACTTTTTTTCCTCACTCTCAAACAATCTAAAGACTCATGATTCAATCATGTATCTGCAGCAACCTACAGGCCTGTTTCACTATGATTTTAAACATGACCTTGTTCATGACCTTGCTCGCATCTCCCTAGAGATTATGTTGTTGGTGCTGTTAGTTTCCCTTGAGTCAATTCCAGCTCATGGTGACCCACGTGTGCAGAGTAGAACTCCTCCATAGCGTTTTCAAGGCTGTGACCTTTCAGAGGCAGATCCCAGGTCTGTC
Organism: Dugong dugon; assembly: GCA_030035585.1. NCBI lineage: Eukaryota > Metazoa > Chordata > Mammalia > Sirenia > Dugongidae > Dugong > Dugong dugon. Next base: position 26,105,702 of record CM057466.1, read on the forward strand.
TCCCTAAGAGTCTAGCTCTGCATGGATTCCAACCGCCAGTCTTTACGCTAGTGGTCAAGTGCTTAACCATTTGCATCGCCCAGGGACTCCCTAGAGATTACACTCAGCTAAATATCCAAGAAAGAGAATTTGCAGAGATCTAGCCTTCTCTTTTCTCCATCTGTGTTAGTGTAGAAAATTTCCAGCCCTCTTTTAATCTTTCTAAATTTTTACTGAGGAAGCTCTTTGTTTGTCTAGGTGGGTGGTGATTTGGGGAAGCAGATGAAGACAGTGAGAGTGGTTTTTTTCTTTTTTTTAATCTATCAGATAGATGTTGTTAGATGCCTTGATTTTCAACTCATAGCAACCCCATATGACAGAGTAGAACTGCCCCATAGGGTTTCCTAGGCTGTAATCTTTAAGGGAGCAGATCACCAGATCTTTCTCCCTTGGAGCCACTGGGGAGGGGGGGTTTCAAACTGCCAATCCTTTAGTGAGCAGCCAAGTGCTTAACCAATGCCCTACCAGGGCTCATCGATAGTTAGAAAGATGAGAGATAAATAGTAGATAGATTTTAATGAGCACCTCCCTTCCAAACACATTATATTTATTCACACTAACTGTTCCACTCACCTTTGAATCTAGGTTTTATGTTTTATGTTTCATAGACGAGCAAGCCGAAACTGATAGGTAAAGAAATTGCCCAAAGTCACACCACAAGGAGGTGGCAGTTCTAAAATTCAGTCTCAAGGCTGTCTGACTCTAAAGACCATGTTCTCTGTGTAATATTTCCCTATGATACATACAATTATTTTTTCTATTTTTTTGTTAAAAAATAGATTTGCATGTTACAAGTGCTCTATTAACCCATTTATTTGTTTGCTGACCATTTAATTCAAAATAAATTATCCATAGAGGCTTGGCTGGAAAGTCAGTTTGGAGGGACAGAGTTTGTTTTGGTCTTGATTTCTTTTTGTTTGTTTTGCTGATGGGGAAATGAAAAGGCAAACATTCTCCTTCCCAGATGAGGGCTGAAATCCTGGATTTTTAGGTGATGTATATGCTGTCTTTATAGTAAAAAGGTCTCTAGTTTAATACTTAAAGGACATATACATGGGTGATATGCCTAAATAAGTGAGAGGACAGGAAAGTATTGTTGGAGCTCCAGGACCCTGCTTCTCTTGTCCATGAAGGCAATGATAACTAGGATAGAACAAAATTTCAGTAAGTCAACATGGTACCTTTCAAAGGAAAAACAGAAATCAGGTTGCACCTTGGATCTCTCCCTTCACTTGGCAAATTAACAAAATAAAACCCTCAAAGGATTAAAAAAAAAAAAAAAACTTCACTGCCTCCCCATGCTCCTCTCAGGAATTGTTATTGTTGTTAGGTGCTGTGGAGTCGATTTCGACCCATAGCACCTCCATGTGACAGAGTAGAACTGTCCCAGAGGGTATTCATGACTGTTATCTTTAAGCGGGCAGATGGCCAAGTCTTTCTGCTCCGGAAATGCTGGATGGATCGGCAGCCAAGAGTGCTGGGTAAGTTGCACCACCAGGCTCCCTTTCTCAGGAATTAATGATAGTATATTTATGACAGAGGAAATAGGTCATACGGTAAACTCAGGGAAAAAAGAACACAAGACTAGAATGACCTACATTGATCATATAGTTAAACTTCTTCACTCTATAGGTGAGAAAAGAGAGGTCCAGAGAGCGGCAGGGATTGGCCCAGAAATTAGAATCCAAGTTGCAACCAAAAACTTCAGTCATTTACTTTGAGCCCATTGCTGGTTCTACCACACAATGCTACACTGTTGCTTATGTATAAACCCATTGCCATCGAGTTGATTCTGACTTACAGCGACCCTATGGGACAGAGTAGCACTGCCCCATAGGGTTTCCAAGGAGCGGCTGGTGGATTCGAACTGCCGACCTTTTCCGTGAGCAGTCAAGCTGTTAACCACTGTGCCTCCAGCGCTCCTCCTTAATTATAAAAGAGAAATTCACATTTAACATTGTGAGAATCATTATGTGTGCCTGTTCTACCATATAACTGGCGTTCAACCTTCTTATCGTCCTAGCAAGGGAAGCCTGAGGAAAAAGGGGCCTAAGATGCTTCTCCTTCACAACTTATTTACTCATGCAGTGAAAAGCTTACAAATGAATTAACCCAGGAGGGTATCTGCTGCAGCACAGTAGTTCTGTGCTATTAAAATGAAGCATGTGCCTGCATTGAAACAATAGAGTGTTCGATTATTAAATAGCAGGCTCTACGCTATGTAATTTAATACAGGGTAATCCAGAATTTTGTGAACAGAACTTCTGGTCCAAAAAGAGAGTGTGTGAAATCAGTGTCGTGATGCAATGGCCGCTCTCCGCAGCCCAAAGAAGAGGCTTAAAAGTCCAGCCAAAGGGAGTTCCGATTTTCTGGTGCGGATGCATCACTGGCTGCGCAAGGTGATTTTATTGTGTATTATACTTTAATTATAACTGCACTGTAGCCATCTGCTCCACTTCATTCCCTAATTATAGATGCAAAAAGCATTTCACAACTCCCGCCCATAAAAAAGATCTGAGGGATTTCGTGGCAAGCTTGCCCTGAGCTCCTTTGGCTTTTCTTGGCCTGTGGACTCTCCCTTCAACGGTACATCTGAACCGCCCAAGAAAACGTTTGTGACGCACTGATCACCCCAGAAGGTCTGGGGTGTCTGAGCTTGCTTGATCTATTAATAACCCTCTTCTGCTGTTTTTATATTCACTTTGGCCAGCCCTTCTTGTGAAGCGATCATATTTAACTTCTGCTCATGTATACATTTTTACATCTAGCCTCCTCCCAAGACAACATTCACCAATTAGTTCTTTCATTTTGTTTCTTGTGCTGTCACTGAAGCATCTTTCTAAATGTTTCTGCGAACCCAGTAAAGTAGGTGTTACTGTCCTCATTTCTCAGTAGGGAGGAGAGGTTGGGAGAGTTTGAAGGTTTTCCTTCCGGTGGCACAGTTGGTCGATAGCAGAGTCAGGCTACTTCTGGAAATATTGTTTCACTCTTTCCACACTCACTACCAGGATGCATCATTTGAAAGTGGCCTGTAAATCCCCATCGGTGTGGTTGAGGTGTGCTGGAGCCGTGCAATTTGTGGGGCATGTCTTTCAAACTCTATTGACAGTGACTCATGTTGGTAGCTTGAAATTGGCTGTGATGGGGCAAAGAAATTGACGAACAAATGCAGGACTTCCTCTCACTCTTGGAGAGCCAAGTGTTAATCATTTTCCAGACTGCTACTGTACATGGGAAATAGATGTCTTTACTCTTAGGAAATAACGTCATTAGAAGCACAAGCCCCTCTTCATTTCTGGAGGTGAACAGTGTACATATGAATATCACTCCCAAGATGTTACACAGAAGCCCCAAAGCAGGAGGCTCCAGGAAGACGACCCATTCTTGACATCCAAGTTTACTCCAGTCAGAGACTGGCAGGTGAGGGAACACCTTTGTGGAAGCTGGATATGAGCATTTCTAAAGAAGAGTAAATGATTATACGTGTCTTTTCCAACAGTGTTAAAAGTGAAACAATTTGTCACCGGAACAAAAGAAAAATGGAAATTCCAAATCTGTCTCTCTTTCTAGATATCTTGGGCTTTCAAAAAACACAAATTCTAGCTATTCATGAGATTTTAGTTCAAATCCAATAGTAAAGTCATTAAAAAGAACACATCAAGCTTGAACTAAAAAAAGGGGTTTAAAACATCAAGTATGGGACCGAAAACAAGCCTTGACTTACTAGGCACAAAATGTGCAAATCTCAGATCACAAGGTAAATAGCAGTACAACACTAAAATTCGGCACATGTTATGCTGATTAGAAATTCAGATTGGTTCTCTGTATAGCAAAGACAGCTGCATCAGATGGTATGTATGCTTCTTAATGGACATTTGAAATTATGTATGTGCTGATCACAGAAAAACTTATTTGTGGTGACCTCAAAAGTATTTAGTCAAAGCTGAGAAGATTAAGTAGTAATAAGTAACTGCCAGATTCTGTAGATGTCTTTTTGCAAAACTCAGTAGATCTACCTTTAGAAAGTCCCCAACAGGCAAGGCTACTCAGCTAATGGAGTACTGATCTGACAGTCAGGAATTAGTAGCCCCAGGTCTATGTAGAACAAATAATCCAAGAAGCTGGACTATATAAAGATGAATGAGGTATCAGGATTGGAGAAAGACTCATCAGCAATCTGCAGTATGGAGATGACTCAGCCTTCCTTGCTGAAGGTGAAGAGGACTTGAAGCACTTACTGATGAAGATCAAAGACAACAGCCTTCACTATGGCTTGCATTTCAACATAAAGCAAAAATCCTCACGACTGGACCAATAAGCAACATCATGATAAATGGAGAAAATATTGAAGTTGTCAAGGATTTCATTTTATTTGGATCCACAATCAACACCCATGGAAGCAGCAGTAAAGCAATTAAACCACGTATTACATTGGGCAGACCTGCTGCAAAAGACCTCTTTAAAGTGTTGAAAGCAAAGATGTCATGTTGATAACTAAGGTGCACTTGACCCAAGCCATGGTATTTTCAATCACCTTGTATGCATGTGAAAGCTGGACAATGAGTAAGGAAGACTGAAGAAGAATTGATGCCTTTGAATTATGGTGCTGGCAAAGAATATTGAATATACTATGAACTACCAGAATAGTGAACAAATCTGTCTTGAAAGAAGTACAGCCAGAGGGCTTCTTAGAAGCAAGGATGGTGAGACTTCATCTTACTCACTTTGGACATGCTATCAGGAGGGACCAGTCCCTGGAGAAGGACGTCATGCTTGATAAGGTAGAGGATCCGTGAAAAAGAGGAAGACCCTGGAAGCGATGGATTGAGACAGCGGCTGCAACAATGGGCTCAAGCATAGCAATGGTTGTGAGGATGGCGCAGGACCGGGCAGTGTTTTGTTCTGTTGTACATGGGGTTGCTATGAGTTGGAACTGACTCGATGGCACTTAACAACAACAACAACAAGATCTATGTAACATTAATGAGAGGAAGGGTCATGGGAGCCTATAAAGCCGTGAGGAGTAGTATAAAGAGGCAGTATATTATAGTAATTAAGAGGAACTGACCTGCCCGATATGACTTCCACCTCTGCTACTTCCTAGCTGTCAGAGCTGGGGCAAATTACTTACACTTTTGCCTTTGCTTGGTTTCCTCATCTCCAAAATAGGTGCAATAACAGAACTGCCTTCTTCTTAGGATCATTGTAATGATTAAATAATGAAACAAGCAAAATGCTTAAAATGGTACCCGATTTGTAGTAAGTGTTCAGTAAATGTTAGCCTCTAGCACAGTCAACCTTTTCATTTTATAAGATAAAAAGACTAAATCCTACAGAGGTTAAATGTGTTATCTAAAGTCACATGGCAAAATTAGACATAGAATCGGAATTAGAACTCATAACCTTTTTCCCGTTTTCTCACCCTTTCCCTCAACATTGTGGAATAGGTTATTTGTATTCATTCAATTCAGTCACTATTAGCACACCCTTCTTGGGGTTGGGGTATTATGCTAAGCACTTTTTCCTTTACAAAAGTAAGGTATCCCTGGGTGGCTCAAATGGTTAAGTGCTCAGCTACTAGCCTAAAAGTTTGGCAGTTCAAGCCCATCCAGAGATGACTGGGAAGATAGGCCTGATGATGTGCTTCCAAAAGGTCACGGTCTTGAGAATCCTGTAGAGCAGTTCTACTCTGCACATATGGGGTCACAATGAGTCAGAGTCAACTTGACAGCAATTAACAAAAGTACTAAATGACGTGTTTAATTCTCAAACAAGGTCTTCTGACTCCAAATGAAGTACTCTCATCTCTCCAAAATGCAAATTCTCAATTATATGTTTGTAGAATTGTATCTTATACATTTATTTGTGAAACAGAAAAACCCATTTCTATAACAACAACAACAGCAGCAGCAACAACAGAAAAAAATCCTACAAAGTTTAAGGTTAGGAATAGTGAAAAATGTGTTTGAATTATTGCTAAGGAAAATAATGACTTCCCAAACACAAAAAAGAGGAAAGATCAAATGAAGTAGGAAGTTGGGTGAACACCAGAACTTTCAAGTCCAGTACTTTACCTACGTAACGACAAAGCCAGCTTCCAAAGAGATTGACATGGGGGCTGGCTCTGTATCCCCAAAGAGGGGATATTCTCCTGAAAGAACTATAAAATATGGATTAGCACCACAGAATCTATTAATGGTTTGCCTTTAGTTATTTCTTTAATCTGCAACCCTGAAAATAATTCAGAAGGGAGAGGCTGTCAGGCCTCATTGAACATTACTATCACTACTGATTTTACTGCTGTTATTGCTGGCTTGGCCTCCCATCATTATTCACTTTGGGTGTTTTTCCATTCCTTAAAGAAAGAGTATTAATACATTATTTTCTCAGAGTATTCCAGGTTTCAAATGAAGAAAGTGGCAGCTTGGGGAAGGCTGCTGAGAAATCAGGCTCTGGTTAGAAGTCCAATACCTCAGCGACTTATGGAAATTAATAGGTCCAGAAAGTTCATAGAGTCTGAAATCCAAGGCCATTAATTACCTTTCCAGGACCAGTTGGGATACAGGCATGAGTCTGAGACAATGAAGAGGTTAGCAGTAGCAGGAAACTGGTCCAAAATTTAAAAAACAGGTAGACAATTTCTAAGAACAAAGAGATGAGTATAGGTGCAAAGATTGAGGTACAAGAAGCTGGAGGTAAACTGAGAGCTGGAAAAGTGAATGTAATCTTGAAGCAATGTCCATAATTAAAGACTGGACAATTGGAAGAAGATCTGAGACTTGGAGAGACTATGAGGTAAGCTCATGCATTAGCCAAAACTGTTGACGCACCTCAGTTTCTTTTTTGCCATGATTGATGCCGTGGTACCTTATAAAAAACCTTAGCAGTGATGCCTTAAAATCTTGTAAATCTCTCTAGAATCCACCTTCTACGTGGTGTCTCCCAAGAGTTGGCTGTCTGGAGCCTCCTGATTTCATCTCATAGATGTAAGAATCTCTATGATTCTGGTTTCTGCTTTTGTCCAAACTGTTCAGATGGAATTCTTACCCCTGAATATGGTCTTTAAGATTTTCTTTGACTTTATATATCTCAGGCCAAAGTCTAGGCCAAAGCAATACCCTCCACCAGCTCTCTGACTCTCTTTAAGGTCCATCCCTCTGGTTCGTACTAGATTCAGCTGGACATTATGGTTTGCTGGTAGTGTAGCTGCAGCTGTTTATTAGCCAGGCTCATATCCTGGTCTCAAAAGTGCTATATAAGGCTTCACAGTGTTGAAAGAAGCTTATGTTCTATGACCCCCATGCTTCCCTTTTTGTTGATTAGATACTTTCATTTAGCTTTATCCTGCTTGCGGTCATAGAGTATCTTGCATCTGTGATGTTATGTCAGTCACCTACTTTAGAAAATGTTTGACCACAATTTTTTCCAGTGTTGTTTGTGCACAATTCTCTCGCTTACTGGTCCTCTTGTACTCCAATTATATGTCTGTTAGATATATTTTTTTCTTGTTTTACTCTATTGCATATATCTCTTAGGCTTTTTTTTTTTTTTTAAATCATTTTTCTTTTGTCACTTCAGTCTGGGTATTTTCCACTGACCTGCCATTTAATTTACTAACCCTTTGTTGTTTGATTTCTAATCCGCTACCAATCTCATCTGTTGAAATTACAAGTTCAGTTTAAAATCTTATAGTTCTACAATTTCCACTTAACTTTTTATAAATTTTAAGCTTCTGGTTAAATTATTTATCTTATTCTCTACTTTCTTAAATCTTAATCTTAGTAATTTTTAAGCCCGTCTGATAACTATGCCATCTGAATCATCTGTGGGTCTGTTACAATTAACTGCATTTTTCTCTAAGGTTTTAATCATTTAATTCTGTTTTTACCATGTTTTGTAATTTCTGATATGATGTCAAATATTTTAGATGAACTATTTGAGAGGTTATGATGCTGTATTATAATGAGTAATGTTATATTCCTCCAATGAGAATTAATAGTTCTTCTGGGAGGCAGGTAGAGTACCAGCAAATCACCTTGATCCTGACAAGGACTGGTTTTGGTCTTATTTCAGGACTATTTCGGCTTTGCCTATGCTTTGAATACCTAGCCTTTACATCAGCGCATGGTCCTCTCTCCCAGGAGATTGCCTTGCTGGTCACAACTAAAAGCTCTGAGTATTTACCAAATCCCATCCACCTGCCTTGAACTCCAACCTCTGTGTATCTAACACTTCATGATTACTTACATCTGCTCATGACTTCAGCCTCCATGCTACTGTTTCATCTGGATTTCTTTCTTCTATATTTCTAGCCCAGCATACGCCCAGATAATGGAGTTGGGCAATAACTCCAAAAAATATTTACGCATCTTTTGGAGATCACTTAATGGGATTGCCACCTCTCTGGGATTTTGCACCTCAAGTCCTAGCCACATTGGCAGCCAGAAACTCCAACCTTTGACCGCTGTACCCAGTAAGATTGTTACTTTCTCCCTGGGCTCTTTACCTCCTACTCCATGCTGCCTTACAATGAAAACTGGAAAATTCTTCTAGGGAAAATTTCAGGGTGAATTTACAGCTCAATACTTATGTTTTTATTTTTTCAGAGTGTATAGCCCTCAACTCATATCTGCATTGTTTGCTCTTAAATGCCTTAAAATACTTGTCTTGTGTACACATTTTTAACAGTTACATTTGCCCTCAGCATAAAAGTTAGTATATTACAAACTATTCTGTTGTACCTGAAATCTAAGTTTATGAGAACATTTTAAATATGCGGACTAATGCTTATTTTATAATCCATATATAATCATATTTTGAATTTTAATTAATTCGATTTTGAGCAGTTTATAAAAATGCTATTTGTGAAATTGGTTTACTAAATAGAAATAAAAAATTTAGTATCAAGCAAAAGTGAAGTAAGCAAACATAAACCAGAAAGGTTAATATGGTTCTGGAAATGAGTTTCTTATTTGGATCTCAGTTTCCAAGCAGCCTAGGCAAAAAAAAAAAGGAAACATAATCCAATACATAAATCTCATTATCAGAAAGGAGGACAAGTATATGTCAATTAGACAGAAAATGTAACTTTTTAATAATATAAATTTGTAAATAAAAATATTTTATATGAGCCTTTCTATAGAGGTTTTACCTCAGATACTAAATTAAACACCAAGTTGATGTCATTACACAATAAGGTAATCTGTATTTGTTTGCACTGACACCAGATAACAGTAACCAAACATTTGCCAAAACCTAAAGGATAATATACGTTTCTGCTACCTTTGTCTTTTGCTATACTTTCCTTCTTATTTATTTAGAAATACCAATAAAATGTGAGCAATAAACAGAAATTCATATTTTACTTCTGTGTGTAGTTAATATTTTGCACCAATCTCTAACAGAGGCATTGAGGAGATTTCCCCAATTGTATACTTTTCGGAACACTAGTTTAATAAACTTAGAAACCAGTGGGTAGATACTGCTGACAGAAAAATTGTATAGACAGGATGTGTTCAAACTTATATGTCTTTGTAAGACATTCCTGCCTGTTAGAGGATGCAGCTGAGTTTCAGATAAGTATCCTTGTGTTTGCTAAATGAATGAATAATTGAATGAATCAATGAAAAAGCACATTGATTTTTGCCCCAGACTTTAGGACAGTGATCACCTCACAGACAGGGTTAAATGACCCCAGCTGCGATATTTGGAGGGCTTGATGGGCGAGGAACCAGGCATCTCAGTACTCTACTTTCCAGATTCATCGGTATGTTTTGTAAGCCATCTGGAACATTGCAGTGATATTTCAATTAACGAAGGCTTGGAAAAATGCTCCTTTGTAATCAAGTTGGCAGCATTCACAATAGCTCATAAACATGCAAAGCATGCTACCCTGTATCATTCATCTTGGTGACAATGTTCCAACTAAGTTGCATTTGTGCACATGGCACAATCACTGTTGCACAGGGCCACCGTTGGCACACAGTTCATATAACTGATCCCAGTATTCCTGTGGTGGTGTTCAGTTTGTCCTCTCCCCTTGCCATCTTTTTTTTTTTTTTTTAACACTTCTCCTCATTTAATGGGAATATTTCCTCCCACGCTAGTGCCTTACATCCTTTAGTTCTTCAGCTACTTATTTCCAAACCTACGAAAATATAAAATGGAGGTTCTGTGTGTTTATACTGGGGGTTGTCTGACTTCTCACGTTTAGGCTTGTGGGTAGTAGGCATCCTAAAAGCACACCTTACAACAGTGTTGGAATGGATGACAAGCATTTGAAAACGAGCACTGGAAAGGGTGTTCTGTAATCTAAATTCTGAACGCTCCCTTGCTGACTCATCTCATGCCCTTCAACAGTCCATCCTTTTTGCTGAGCCTGTTTCCTCATTCATGAAATGAGAGTGTTGAAGATCTCTAAGATCCCTCCCAGATCTAAATTTCTATTACTCAAAATCCATAACTGAAATCCCAGGGAGAGAATTTATTATCTCTCTCCCAACTCCAAGAGTTGGGAGTTCTGGTTGATGCTTTTTTATGGGTATGAATCACGTAAACATATTTCTTTGATAATATTTCTGTTGAACTATAAAGGACAATCTTGCTGTGATACTTAGTAATCCCTTAAAAAAAAAAAAAAGTCAGAGAACTGAAAAACTAAGCAGTATGACACCACCTCTGTCTTCTCAGAATCTGGGCAGAAGCTTCAAGAGCCAGGGTATGATTCACCAAATTCTTTCTTCCTTGTCTCTGCAATTATGGAAGCGTGTATCAAAATGTAACCTCCATCAGCCTGTGTCCCTGAGTTTCTGTGAGGAGCAGAACTCACTTTTCCAATCAACTTTGGACACGTACAGCGAGGGAAAATTTTTGTAGTCTTAAACTATGGAAAAACAAACAAACAAATTTGAAGTGTAAATCGTCAAACCCAACATCCTTCCACTCTGGTTCTCCTGCCTCTCCACTAGCCCCAGGCTTTTGGAAAGGCAAAAGAACGAAATCAAAGTATGTAACCTGATGTTACTGGATTTATACCGTTGGTAAGATAACACTGGGCATTTTGCCTATAACTCTTCAGAGAGAATATACCAGAGTCTAGAATTTTGCTACCATGAGCAAAGATGAGGGACTTAAAAGGCAGAGAAACACATCTTCACTGATGCTAAAACATGTAAATGTATTCTGTCTTCTCCTTTCCTGTTTTTCTGCCCTTACAGAGTCCTGGAATCTCAGACTGATAAGGACCTTATAAGAGATTTTGTCAAACGTTCCCTCTCATGCAGAATCTTCAACACCCCTTCAACACCCCTGCGCTTGGATTTCACTTTCAAACACTTTCTTTGATAGGGAACTCCCCTATTAACAAGGCAGCCACCTCCTTGCTTTATAAACAGCATCAACTCTAAGACAGTTCTTTTCTCCATGTTGAGTTGAAATATGATTCACTATAATTTCTACCCAATAAGGTTCTTATTTCTACCTAGTAGGGCCATACTTTAATTCTTCTTACACTGCTAACCCTTACAATATTTGAAGACAGCTAGCACAGCCTCTGAAATGAAGTTCCTTGAATTCTTCTCCCAAAGAAGGAATTTGAGTCACAAAATAGGTTCGGAGAGGAGATGATAATTATGAGGATGTGAAATGATTTCCAAGTGGCCACAACACTGTTATTATTTGTAGTGCAGATGGAGTGAAAATTAGGTAGCAGGAAAGAAGCAAAACCTTTAAGTCCTCATATCTTAAATCAGTTTGATTTATCCAATCAGCAAGAACAAAAAGCAGTTGGCAAGAGATCTATTTTGGTAGGAGACAAGCTCAGTTTCACATTCTCCTTTTCTACTTCTAGCTCCTCTGACTGCCTTTGTTGCTGATGATCTAAAGTGAAAGTCTTTGCTGCAAGATTATTGATGACTAGAAAGAGAAGAGAGAGAGAAACCAGTGAAGTTACTAAGGATAATCTCAGTAAGGATAACTAATACATACAGGATGATGCAATCTAGTAACAAAGGAGCGTTTCCCAGGTAGAGAAATGAACAACTTCTAACAAAACCTAAAAGGGACAAATACATTGCTCTAACTTGGAACATAAATAAAAACGCAAAAGTACAAAGTGAGGGTGATGAGATTAGCAAAAGCACACGTGAAAGTCTTAGGACTTTTTTTTTACCAGAGTAGTGTGGCTGCTAACCAGATAGTACAAACATAGGTTACATTTTTGGAAGGATGTTTCCAAACAGAGGAAGTAGACTGTGCTGTGGTCAGATCATACCAAGGGTACAGTTGTGTCTACCACAGTTTTCAAGAAAAGCAAATATCCTAGAAAGTTTTAGGATGAATGTGGTTCAGGTGGTGAAGTGATAAAACCATGCAGTAAGAAAGATGGGTGAAGGCTTTTGAGGATACTCAACCTCGCTAAGAAAGAACTCACGAAGAAGTGTGAATGACTCTTCTGGGGAAGAAGAATTAAAACTAATACAAGTGGGAGCAGGTTTCAGGAGGGCAAAATATGGCTCAATATTAGGAAGGACTTTATAAACAGTGAGGACTATCTAACAATAGGACACCTCAGACTGTATAAAAATTGTGGCTGGACAGTCTCTTGCTGGGGATATTATAGGAGCAATTCAGGCATTTGATGACCATTCCAGATTTGTATGTCCTTGAAATATAAAAACTGACTTCAGGATCAAGACGGTACCTTGAGATCTGAGTTTACTGTGGTCTTAAGACAAGACACATCTAAGTAGGAGAAAGCCTTCTAGATTAGAGGCCCGAGTTCTAGTTAGTGCCTTCCACTAAACAGTTAAGTGACCATAAGCAAATTAGTTTCTCTTTCTGGACTGCAGTTTTTCCTACTACAAAAGGCAGGGATTTGGACTTAAATTAGTGTTTTTCAAACTTTAAGTTACTGTCCAGAAGTAGAAATAATTAAAATAAATTGAATTGTTAAAAAGTACTAGAGTTGAAATTGGGGTGAGGAAACTTCTTCTCCCCAAGGCTTCTCGAAGTAGTCTTTGAGGAGGTTCTTCACAATTCCTCAGACTGTCAAAGGGATGTGTTATAGATTGAATTGTGTCCCGCCAAAATGTGCGTCAACTTGGCTAGGCCATGATTCCCAGTATTGTGTGGTGATCCTCCATTTTTTGATCTGATGTGATTATTCTATTGTTCTCCCTAATCTCTATGATGTTAATGAAGCAGGATTAGAGACAGTCATGTTAATGAGGCAGGAGTCAATCTACAAGATTAGGTTGTATCTTGAGTCAATTTCTTTTGAGATATAAAAGAGAGAATCGATCAGAGAGAGGGGAAGCTCATACCACCAAGAAAGCAATCCTTTGGACCAGGGATTCCTGCTTTGAGAAGCTCCTAGTCCAGGGGAACATTGATGACAAGGACCTTACTCCAGAGCCAACACAGACAGAAAGCCTTCCCCTGGAGCTGAATTTGAACTTCTAGCCTACTAGACTGTGAGAGAATAAACTTCTGTTTGTTGAAGTCATCCACTTGTGGTATTTCTGTCAAAGCAGCACTGGAAAACCAAGACTGCATGGATTGCAAGCTACTGCCTCACTGATCTGTGGGAGACTAGGATTTGCTCTTCTAAGGTGATCCAGCATTTCCTATCTCATAGAACCTACAAAAGGATTCAGGGCTTTGAAAGTCATCAGGAAAGTTAATATAGGATTTGAAATTTTTAGCACACATTCAAATGCCACTCCCTGAACATGTTCTACATCTTACTATTTCTGAGCCCTTGTTTATTCTTTTTCCCAGGTCTGGAATATCCTCCCACTTCTTTGCAATGGCCCAAATCCTATACACCCTTTAAAATCCAGCTCAAATTTCCTCCAGAAAGAATTCCTAAATAGCCCCTCATTCCCAACTTTTTTGAAATGTCTTGGATGTTTGTTTTGTTATCCCTAAAGAACTATGAACTGCTTGATGGAGCAAAGTGTAAAAGTGCTTGGTACTTGGGTTTAGGAATCACATTTCTGTCACTTGCTATTTGTGTGACCTTGGTAAGTAACTTAACTTCTTTGAGCCTCGATTTCATCATCTGTAAAATGGAAATGGGTATGTCTCCTTAGAAGGGTTTTTGTGAGATCAACTGAGATAATACTTGCAAAACACCTGGCACAAAGGGACAATTTAAGTTATTAATTCCATCCATCCTAGTATTTGTCCAAAGGAAAGGAAATTTAAACATTTTGGGGGAAGGTCTTTTCACTTTTTGTGACTTGGATACCTCCACTGCCTTTCTTCCTTTGACTCAGCTATCAAGAAATTGGTTAAGTAAGGAGGAGAAGGCAATATTTCTTTCATTAGTGGTGCTTTATAGAATACGTGCTTATACATCTGATATAATTTGATCCTCACAGCAACATCTTTTGGTAGTTATTATTCTCTTTCATTTACAGATGAGAAACAAGTGGCTTAAGGATTAAGTGACTTGATCAAAGTCACTCTCTAGTTAGAGAGGAAATGAGTGTCAAAATTGGCCCTTCATTTATTCCAAAACTCATGATTTTTCTATTTTGTCTTGCCACATAAGTGAAGCCATTTTGATTTCCATCCTTGGAGAAGTCTTAAGGCTTCTTTTTGATGTGAGTCCTCGGGAAAAGAAGGAGAGAACTCAACTCTAGATCAGAGAGGGCAAAGAGCAGCTAGGACTGCTTCATTCTGATAGGAAACAGCCTGACCTGACCTTGCCTCATCTGTGAGAATCCTCCCTCATGGAGCTGTTCTGGGACACCAAGATTTATAGCCTTACCCCATGGGAATAGCCATGTTCCTCCCTCACTCTTAAAGACTGTTTCTGAGGTGCTAAACTCTTCTTAAGTGGAGTTCTTTATTTTCTCCAGCCTTGCCCTTGCTTGTTTCTAGATCACTCCACAACTTACTCCTCCCCCTCTCCTCCATATCCTGGATTTCTCAATAGCCCTCAAGCCTTTTGAGGAAGAGTGATGCTTCCTCATGGGGTTGTCCCCAAAGTTCATTAAGAGCTGTTTCCCCTGGCACAGCAGTTACGATGATTCCTAAGCCCTTGGCTGAGACCCTCAGATCCAGGCTGATCATTGAAATAAGCCCAGGCAATTCAGCAATCCCAAATTTGGGAGGTCTGGGTATAGGAAAACCCATAAAACTCTTGATGTAACAGTTGCTGACAGATTTCACCTCCCTCCCTTCACTACACACCCAGCTGTCCACATCTTGCCCTGATATGTAGTCCGGAAGAGTTGCGCACGTGCTTCTAAAGGGAGAGCTTGGCACCAGCCACTCACTCCCTAGAGCATGCTGCGGAATTGTGTATAGCCAGTAACTCACCACTAAGCGTGCTTTGCATGAAGGCAACCATTTCAGGCAGAGGGCTGTTTCTTCACTCCAGCTGAGTTAATGACAGAAGACAGACTGCTGGCACCACTCTGACCTTGACAGGAACACACTGCCCTTCCTTCCTCTATATGATAGACAGAAGTATGCCTAGATGCTCTCAACAACTTGTCACTAGTAGTTTCTTCCTTGTCTTGGTTTTGGAGTTCCTGAGTGGCACAAACAGTTAAGCGCTCAACTACTTAACCAAAAGGTTGATGGTTTGAACCCACCCGCAGGTGCCTTGGAAGAAAGACCTGGTGATCTACTTCCAAAAAACCAACCATTGAAAACCCTATAGAGTGCAGTTCTATTCTAGGCATATGGGGTTGTCATGAGTTGGAATCAACTTGATAGCTACTGGTTTTTGGTTTTGTCTTGGTTTAGTTAGAAAAAAAAAAGGTAATTGAAATTAGTATTCAGACAAATGCATAGGTCATGCAAGAGTTACCAAAACCAAAACCAAACCCATTTGGGTCAGACTCACAGCGACCCTATAGGACAGAGTAGAACTGCCCCATAGGGTTTCCAAGGGGCAGCTGGTGGATTTGAACCACTGACCTTTTGGTTAACAGCCAAGCTGTTAACCACTGTGCCACCAGGGCTCCTATGCAGGAGTTATTCCCCCCTAAAAAAGCTAAGTGCATCCTAAGGAGAGATGCACTGAGTATGTTTCTTTCTAACTATCCAACATTCTCAGCAAAGTGGCAATAAAATAAAAGAAAGAAAGAAAAAATCAAGGGGAGTGCTAGATTCATTGCCTCTAAAAAGTGGGAGATTGAGAAGCATTTTTATCTGTGCACTCTGAGGCAATATGGAAATTAACTTTCATTGCTTGGTTACCCACTGTGTGTCAGACATTATGCAAGTGGCTTGTACGTTTGCCTCATTTCATCCTTACAACAATATGATGAAAAATGTATTATAATGACCTTTTTCAGATGAGGAAATAGAGGCTCAGAATGCCAGAAAGTCAGCAGGTGGAAGAATCTGCATTCAAACCCCACTCCCTCTAACTACAGAGTTCCTTTGCCTATTCCATGCTGAATAAATAGCTGTTGTGTTCTAGACTTCTAGTCGTTGCTAATCTATTCCATTCCATGTCTTTCAGAAAGTCATTTTAGTAAGTTTATATTGAGCTTGGATTGAGCACTGTCTGCAAAACCAGCACTCGAGAGAATATAATAGAAGTAGAAGGTAGCTAAGGACCTCTCCTTGAGAAGTTCCAAAATTAATTTCAGTGCATTCAGCAAATCGATACGTAGGTTCGAAACTATGTAGCTAGATGCAGATTGGACGTAAGAGCCATGAAGACTCTCAATAAGGGAATGATGACTGACCATAGGTCCTTCATCTGGAGAGTTGTTATGGAAGAAATGGCCTTTGAAAGCATGAAGACTATCTAGGGCAGTGTACTGGGGATGAGAACAGTTGAGGGTCCATTATATGTATTACTCATTTATTTTTCCCCATTAATTTTTTTTTTTCATCTGAATTCTTTATTTTGGAATGCACAGTAGTCACAGAAATAGTTCTTCAGTGCACATCCAGACTCTTCAACCAACAGCCTCATGCAGTCTCTAGCGCTTACTTTAGAGACCATGCTATGGTAGACAGATTACTAGAGGGTAAATTGAGGCTCTCATCCTGACTTGGCTGTTTGACCCTGGCAAGTCTTTTCCTTCTTTGGCCCTCAGTTTCCCCAAAAATTATAACTCAGAAAGGATAATCTGGGAAGTTTCTTCCAGAACTGGCGTGCTATAGGTGCTCTCTCAGAAAGTTCACGTTCCTTAGGAGAAGGAATCCTAAAATGGGAGGCTCAGGCCATTGGCCCCAGAACTGACCCAACCTTAACTGGGCATGTGAACTTAAGTAACTGTTTCCCCATCTATAAAATGAACAGACTGGAGGAGTCCTCTCGAGTCCCTTTCACTCGGTCATTTGATGATTGAAATAGTCTATCTTAAATTATACCTAATAAAAGTACCCATTTAGATAAGAAAATGAAAGACAAAATAGACGTCCTGAAGGCACCAAACTGAGTTATTTGATAATATTCATTTAAATTAGTTTTGACTGGAATATAGCATCTTTTGCAAAAACAATGACTCACAAAATTAATTAGCCTCTCCTTCAATTAAACAATAATTCTGTTTAACGCCAATTAAAATACCACATCTGAGTCAATTCACTGCAGCAAGGGGTAGTTAATGCAGGAAACATGTTCATTTGCCATGTGGAGCTGGGTTGATGACTGAGGCACTGGGGCTCCTGATTTCCAGATAGGCGCCCAAGGCTCAGAAGCACAGGAAGAAAATTCCCAGAGGCCATGGGTGCAGCCTGCTCTGATGAAATCTTGCATACCTTAGCTTTCTTCATCAGATTATTTTGCAGGTCCTATTATTAGCATTAAAGACACAGAGAAAAATCTAATAACCTTGCTGAGTTTTCCAGATACAGTTCCAGAAGCTAAACCATTTTTATCCAACAAGGCATTCTTCCAGATAATCTCCAGTTATGGCTGGACATAAGAGACTTTTGACGTCTCTGAAATTCAGTATGATATCGCCCACTAGACCCTGAGTACTTAAGTTAAGGGAATAGTGAAATAATAATAATGAAGCTTTCCCTTCTGCTGCAGCCAGATGCAATGTTTTCTCCTCTGAAACAGCATGACTTTAGTTTATGCTGGTTTAAGGAAGCCACCATAAAAACAAGAAAACAAACAATTACCATCAAGTCGATTCTGACTCATAGTGACCCTAGAGGACAGAGGGGCCACCATATCTCCTGTTAAATTTTAGTTTTTATGTAACTCTGTTATAGCTCACATTATTGTTGCTGTTAGTTGCTGTCGAATTGATTCCGATTTATGGTGACCCCATGTGTGCAGAGTAGAACTGCTCCATAGGGTTTCCAAGGCTGTGACCTTTCAGAAGCAGATCACCAGACCTCCCTTCTGAGGCACCTCTGGGTAGGTTTGAGCCACCAATGTTTTAGCTACTAATTGAGCACTTAACCATTTAGACCACTCAGCCAGCCATATATCACATAGAATGTTTTATTCCCTTGACTTAATAAGGGTATTAATAAAGGCTGTTCTTTTTTTAAAAAAAAGTAGTTTATGATATATAAGGTTTTCCCGTATATTAATACTTCTGAGCCTCATAAGAACTTTTGAAGTTTGGGTGGGTATTATTGCCACTTTTTTACCTATAAGAAAATTGAAGCACAGGAATTTAAGTGGCTTACTCAACTTCACAAGGTACTAACCTTGGGACTCTAGAAATCCAGCTCCCCTCTGCCTAACTGCCAGTAAACAATACTCTGCACATAGTAGAAAAAAAAAAGTTGCCTTCGAGTCGATTCCGACTCATAGTAACATTATAAGACAGAGAAGAACTGCCCCGTGGAGTTTCCAAGAAGCAGCTGGTGGATTCAAACTGCTGACATTTTGCTTAGAAGCTGAACGCTTAACCACTGGTGCCACCAGGGCTCCCTGCACATAGTAGGAGTTCAATAAAGGTCAAATTTAAAAAAAATAGAAAATTATGTTCTTTCCTAAGTTCCACATGAAGCACAAAATTTTACAGCTGTGTGAGTACGGTATGAGTAGTCTCTTAACACATGCGGTTATTGTTGTTTGATGGTAAGATCTGAAAGAAACAACCAATAAAGCGTTAAACAAATCTTTTTCTAGATATAAAACTAAGTGTGGTAGATTAAAAATGACCACAAAAAAATGGCTAATTCTCCCATGGAGAGGTGGAGACTAATTTTCCTTTCCTTGAATCTGGGGCGGGCCTTAGTGACTTGCCCGCTTAATAGAATGGAACAGAAGTGACATTGTAGGATTTGCAGAGCTAGGTCATAAGAAGTCTTGCAACTGGGCCTCATAGAAAGTTGCCACATAAGAAGGTCAACCACCCTGAAATTGCCGTGCTGGAAAGACGACACATAGGTGTTCTTTTTGGCAGTCCCAAATAGTCCCAACCTTCCAGCCATTACTACCAAAGCACCAGACATGTGAATGAAGAGGTCTAAGAGACTCTAGACCAGGCCATCTGCCAGCTGAATACTATTGAAAGACCTATCAATGCCCCTTGGAACAGAATTTCTCAGCAGAGCCTGGCCACAATTCGTGACCCACAAAACTGTGAGATATAATAAAATGGTTGCTGTTTTAAGTCACTAAGGAGCCCTGGTGACACAGTGGTTAAGTGCTTGGATGCGAACCAAAAGGTCAGCAGTTCAACCATCCATCTGCTCCAGTGGGAAAAAGACCTGGCAGTCAGCTTCCATAAAGATTACAGCCTTGGAAACCCTGTGGGGCAGTTCTACTCTGTCCTATAGGGTTGCTGGAAGTCAGAATAGAATCAACTTGATGGCAACAGGTCTAAGTCACTTGCCTTTGGGGTAATTTGTTATGCAACAATAGGTAACTAGAACACCAAATTATAAAGAAATGGGAACTGGAATGTGATACAAGAACTCACTTTGGCCTTTGTCTTTGTTTCCTAAAAGACAGCCCTTGGGATTCTCCAGCAATCAAGATGCCTTTATTATGTAAAACCTCCCAGAGAGTGCCTGAGAATGTATACCAATGAGTGTGGGCCACAAAGACCTGCACCTGGAACTAACCTCCGGAAGGGAAGGGAGGGGGGCATAACTCCAATCATGCATATTCAATTTTGCCATCAATCGTGACTGTGCAATGAAGCCAATAAAAGGCTTTGAACATGGAAGTTTGGAGGCTTCCTGGTTACCAAAAGACCTCAATGCTTACAGGAAGGTGGTGCATCCACTGGGACATGGAAGCCTGGTGTTGGGAACTCTCCTAGACCTTGTAACTTTTTGGATCCATTTTTAGCTTTATTAAAATTGTTATAGTGTTTATACCTCTTTCTATGAGTTCTATGAGTCAGTCTAGAGAATTATCAAATCCACGGGGGGCAGTGAAAGGCAGCAGAGGCTGGTGTCTGCCTATTTGGCAGTGATGAGGACAGAGTCCTTCTAAGTTGTGAAGACCCACCTCTGGGTGGCTGGGGCACAGAGACAGGCTGCACAGGCAGATGATCTGAAGGACAGAGTCCTTCTAACTGGTAAGGTCTGACCTGGCTCTGGATTGTTAGGGTCAGTCAGAGAACGTGCACATGTGTGGTTAGTGTCAAAGATAATGGAGAAGAAGGAAAGCAGAGATATGAGTAATGTCTGCATTTTGGGAATTGACCTTATGTCAATTTTTATTTATGCAAGGAGTAGCTATAATACTACTTTGTTTTTTCAGTGAAATTAGAAGGTAAAATTTGCAAATTATAGCACCTTAACTAATCACCAAGAAATCGAGAAATCAATTGCAACTACTCAAGTCATTCTTTTCTTTCCTCTTTATAAATTTAGTAAACCTACTAGGAGTACCTACTATGTGCCAGACACTGTACTAGCTGGTGACTATAAGTTTATAGTTTCACATGGGAGAAAATGTGTAATTGCCTCAATGATTAAATGCATGGACTCTGGAGACAGACTACTGTTGAGCAAGAAAGACTCCATCTGTGCCCCTGTGGTGACTCTGTTCTTGTCCCTGGAGTGGCCAATGACAAAGGCTGACTAACATCAAATGGCCAAGTTATTTTGTCTTCTTGGTTCTTCAGTGCTTCTTCCATGGTGGAAGCTTTCTGGTGGATGTTAACATGTGATATAAAAAAAATACTCACATTTTTTGCCACTCCCATGCATCCATGCATATACCACTACGCTAGATCTTTTCCCCAATATTCTTGTCGTTTTCCTATCCTAACTTGTCTGGCGGTAACTAGCTGTATGATCTTAGGTAACTGTTTTTCCCTCTCTGGGTTTCAGTTTCCCCAAGCACCTGATCAGACATCCAGACCATTGACCATTACCTAAGAATCTGTATATATTCTCTCCTTCAGTCATATCACCTTCCGTGAAAAATGGATAACCAGGTTCACTGCTCACAACTCCATGTTTTGGGAAGATTTTCCTTCTCAATTACATTTTAAGGCCACCCCTGAATGTGTTTGAATGAAGCACCACCCACTTTTTGTTCATACCCATATACCAAGGTAATCCATCTGTAATCCAAGCTCAAGTTTTCCGCTTTGCTCAGGATCCCCCACATAGTCGTAGATGAAGGCCAGGGGAGGGTCACTGGTACAAGCATGGTGATGACATGGCGGTTTGGACTACATACTCATGCAATTTATCATGCCCTCTGGTCCTGCTTAGGCTCAATCCCAGATACGCCATTTCCAGTTTACAGTGGGCTATTGCTGGATCCATCTGACTTTATTACATGGTGTGTCACTTAAAACCCAGCTCATAATGAACAGTTCCAGATTCATGTCTCTGCCAGGGCTCAATCACATAACAAAAGCTATTTCTCAAGGGACGTATAATTCTCTACTGCTGATGGCATAGCCTTGTTCTAGAATCTCGGGAGACTGCACTGCAGTTCTCTGACTAAAGCTTGCCATGAACTCCATACTATATCTGTTCCCACCATCGACACCTCCAATTTCATAGAGTCTGCTGGATCATATGATCCAAGGGGCAGAATGGATTTCACTGTGGACTGGATCTGCTGCAGAACCCTTTTTATGCTCCAAGCCCCATTAAAAGCTGGCAGTCTTCCGTGTCACCCCGGGCCACAGTAGTATTCCTAGGTGTGTGATTTGGTCCAGAACCCAAAGAGGTCTACCAATGCTGTGCTACCTTATTTGTGGTAAAGGCTATAAGATGCAGCAATTTTTCTTTTACTTTGGAGGGTCTATCCCAGCATGACTGTATCCCAAAATGACAAGAAGAGCGAAGAAAGGAAGGTTGACTGGAAGTATACAGTTCTACAAGGCTGTCAGGAATTCTTGTGACAAAAGTCAGTTTTGAGAATAGCCTTTGTTGTCCTGGATTGGCTGTACATTAGTGTCCCTCAAGTGCACCGTCATTGGCTGAGAGAAGCCATGAGAATCATAGCTTCAGTAAAAATGCTGTAACGGATTTCAGAGCACAGCAGTTGAGGCCTATGTCCATTATGCTCTCTACAGTCAGAAATCAGAGACAAAAATAGCCTCTGATTTTTAAATTGATTCAAGTTGAACTAAATTCAGAAACAGATGCCAAGTCACATCAGCACACCATGACTGCAAACAACCACTCAAGCAGGAATTGTTCCTGTATTTGTGGAGGGGATTTCCCAAATCCCCTAGGCTTTTTTCAACAAACTCTTGTACCATATTCAACTCCATTAGTTTTTGTCACTGCTGGCAGACAAGTAAAGGAAATGCCTTATGGGAATTTCAATCTAAAAAGGAAAGGTGATATCTCCCATTACTTCCGAATGTATCACTTGAAAATCATGTCTAGAAGCAGTACATGAGCAAGCTTTGTCCTATAGTGCAGGCTTCAGCAAAACTTTTCAATACAGGGTCAGACAGTGAATATTTCCAGGCCAAATGATCTCTGTTGTAACTACTCAATTCTGCCATCATAGCATAAAAGCAACTACATATAATACCAAAAAAAAAAAAAAATAGACATGGCTATGTTCTGATAAAACTTTATTTATAAAAACAGGAAGCTGGTCAAGTTTGATCCATGGGCCATAGTTTGCCAACTTCTGCTATGGTGAAAAGCTAACAAAAATTGAGGCTCATGAGTTTTGTTCTTATCTCTTGTCATCAAACATGTTACTTTGGAAAGATTGCATTTTCCTGTCTTTTTCTCCATTCCCAACTGTAGGACATCCCTGTGTTCACAGACACTAGCACAGTGTCTGATGCATGGTAACCAGTAAGATTTGCTGAATCAGCAAATGCATAACCACATGATAGACTTTGGCTAGATGACTGCAGGTCTTCTTCCAACTCTAAGTCTCTTAAAATGTAAACTAATCCTAAGAGTTAAATTTATCTCTAGACCTCTCCAAATCATAGATTCTGCGTGTACCAATGCTAGTGAGATTAAGGAAAAATGAAAAGGGTTCTAGTCGTCTAAATCAAGCATGTGTGAGCCTACATTCAAGGGCATTGTTGAAGAGCTTGGGATGTCTCTCTAAGCTTGCCAATCATTCTGACTTAAAGGAATCCCAAAGGACAAAACAAAAAGTCCAGCTTGGAAATCAGCAAGATCATATTTACGTATTCATTGCTTTGCCTCCATTATCTTATATTTGGTGACACAAAAGACCTTCCTTGCTGTGAGCTACTATACAAGCCCACTTCCATTTTTCTTCCATTTAACAAGTGGGCTCTTATACCAGTATTTTACCCAAGTCACAGGCAAAGGCATAATAAGCAAAACACCAGATGAATTTTCAGAATTCTGCTGCACACTAAGAGAACAAAATCATGGAGTGAAAGAATGGTAGGGACCTAATATGTCATCTAATCTTTATTTTACGTTAAGGAAAGTAACTCAGAGTAACCTTCTAAAAAACTGTGCATTAGATCAAGTGACTTCTCTGTTTAAAATCCTACAATGGCTTCCCAGTCATTAATCCACCTGACAAATATTTACCTAGCATCTGGGCTGTACGTTGAAAACTTAGTGCTGCACAAAACATACTTTCTCTTCCTTTGTGGAGATTTCTTCTGGGGAAGAAAGGTATTAAGCAAATAATTAAAAAATATAATTATAAACCCTGAAAAGTGCTATAAGGGGAAGGAAGACTGCTATGTCAAACAGGTGGTACATGATTCAGATTGGAGCAGGGAGGACCTTTCATTTGAGCTACAATCTGAAGGCTGAGTAGAGGTATCGTAGAAAAGAGTTGACGATAAGATCTCATGAGGTAGAAGGAGTAATAGCATATGGGAAGGTACTGAGAAGACGAAGAAATTGCCTGCCTTCTAGTAACCAAGTTCAGTTTGCCAGGGTGAGGGGAAAAGTAGTATAAAATGAGATTAGTGAGTTAGACCAGAGCCAGATCATACAAGATCTGAAAATCATGTTAAGGATGCAAACTCAAAGAAAGATTTTTAGCTTGAGAGTATTACTGTGAAATTTTCATTAAAAAAAGGTCCCTTATTCTCCTCTAATTTTTTGGAGAGTCTATTAGAAAGAGGCAAGAATAGAAGCAAGATGGTAGGTTAGAAAGCTGTTGCAGTAATCCAAGGGAGAGATGATGGTGGTTTGGACTAAGGTCATGGCAAAGGAGATGGAGAGTCATGGGGAGATGTGGGATATATTTGGAATCAACAGGGCTTAGTGAATAGTTGGAAAAGATGATGTATGCTATATATTACCATATTTACTTAATACGAGATCAATAAGACATTTAGAAAGTATCTGTTAACTCAACGACTGAGGTACAATGAGTTCGCGTGGTCAGGGAAGATAGAACTCACTCCACAACATAGGTTTCTTACCTATCATTAAGTGCTCCTTTCAGCTTACTGTTCTATCCCTCTGCCTTACCAACAGTAGAACTCTGGCATGCTTGTCTCCTATACAAATGAAAATTTGTACAATTTATTGCCAATTAGACAAGAGTTCGAGTTCTGTTTTTTTGTTGTCTTATTCAAATAATGTTTCAATCTCTCAATGAATTAATTTTCTTATATAAAAATGGGAATAGCTTACTAAGCAAAGATTTATTGAGTATTTAGTTGTCAGGCTTGGTTCTAGTGCTAAGAACATAACAATAAACAAAACTGTCAAATCACTTCTATTATGGAATTTACTTTTTTTGTTGGGAAGGCATAAATGTGCCAGTTGTTTTCTCTGCTCTATCCCTGCGCCTTCTATGCTGTTCTCTGTAACATATGGGTGTAAGAGCCTATATTTACCTTACTGCCTTGCCAGCAACTGACACCTGGCTAGATTCTGTGAATGGGAAGCATTGGTGGAAGATTGGAAAGCAGAAGGCAGGAAAAGGCCCCTTTCACCCTGTTTTTGGAAGTGTCTCAGTCAGTGGCAGCAGGAGTAGCAAGGAGTATGTGTTTCTGGATCCATGCTCAGGCAGCGGTCTCTAAACCGTATCGTGGTGTATAAACCATATTAGGGTCAAATCAGGAAAATAGGAGGTACTCTAGATATTTCCAACAATTTATTGTAAGGATTTGGTTATGAAAATATTGAAACAGCTGAAAGATGAAAAGAGAAAAGAGAGACTTTACCTAGAGATTAGGAACTACCATCCTGAGGACTGGAAAAGCACAAAGGAAAATGCTTCTACCCAGAGCAAATATGCCACCAACGTTTGCTGTGTCACTGGCACTCCTGGAGCCCTCACTGTTGCTGCTGTTCCTGTTGGAACTTCTACTACTGCTTTGCATGAAGCCAAGAGCCTCTACTCGTGCTTACACTGCAAGTGCCTTGGAGCCCAAAGTCTCTCACCATTGTTGCCTCTAAGACAAATTACATGAGCACTCTGCCACCAAGGCTGTTGGAGCCCCACTGCTCCTTCTGTTAGAATCACACTGGCTAAGCAGGCACCCAAGAGTCCATAACCACTGCCATATGTCCTGTTACTACTTGAGGAATGGCTAGACCCCAAATAAAATGGCTTCTCCTTTCCTTCTTTCTTCCAATATCCTGATAAGTTCTCCCATTGACAGAATTGTCCTAAAGCTAGGTGGTTAAGAAATCTGGGAAATGTAGGTTGTAGGCATCCAGACTTCTGCCATATAGACGAACATGGAAGGGCAAGGATGGAACAGTAAGTTAATAGATGAACAATCAGCTCAGTAAACAAAATGCATCAGTAGATTCTGTACTATGTTAAAACGTAATAAGTGCTATGGAAAAATAAAGAAGGGAAAGAAAATGAAAATTACTGGAGTATGGGGGTGATATTTAAATGGGATGGTCAGTATGGGCATAACTGAGGAAGTGCCATTTGAGCAAAGACTAGGGAATTATGGAGTGAGCCCTCCCTGTTGACATCGGGTGGAAGAGTGCTCCAGGCCTTGAGTATACCTGGAGTTTTGGAAGAACAGTAAGAATGCCACCGTGGCCAGAGCCCAATGAGGTAAGACAGTGTATGGTAGGACCAGAAGTCAGAGAAGTAATGAGATTAGGGAAGAAGGAACAGGATTACATCAGGCCTTATAAACCATTGTAAAGATTTTTCCTTTCACTCTGAGTTAGAATGGGGCCATAGGTAGATTTTGAGCAAAAGAGTGATATTATATGACCACTTAGATAATAATATCTCTCATAGACTGCTATAGAATTAAAATAAGTAAAGACGTACACTGTCTAGCACAGTGTAGGGAATACAGCACACAAATCGTTGCTAATTTGCTTATCATAATGAGTACTACAAAAACCAAAACCCAAATTCATTGCCGTCAGGTCAATTCTGACTCACAGCAACCCTGTAAGACAGAAAAGAACTGCCCCATAGGGTTTCCAAGGAGCTGCTGGTGGATTCAAACTGCTGGGTTAGCAACCAAAACCTTAACTACTGCGCTACCAGGGCTTGTACTGTGTACAGAAACTGTAGTACACCTTTTAATGGAATTTGCCTGGATCTGATCCCTTGAACACTCTTGGGTATGCAAATGCCTCCTTTTAATCCAACTTAACATTTGGTCATTTTGCTGAGCAATTGGACTGTAGAGGAGTTACGGTATAGAGATGAGTACTTCAGTTGAATTCTAATCTTGTTAAGAAATCTCTTGAGTTATTTCCTTATCAGAGGCTTAATAAATTGTCCTCACATGCCTCTGCAACCTTTTACGGGCTTATTCCATTTTTCCTGAATATTTAACAAGTTCACAGAGTCCTCTTCTCGAGGGACTAACAGTCTAGAATAGAAATCTACAGACAATGAGTCAAGATATAGTTGATTAACTTCCATAACAGAGAGGAGTACAAATTACTGCAGAGACCCCGACAAGAAAGGGAGAGTTACCAAGGAAGTGAGACGTGAACTGGATCTTGGATGATAATCAAGATTGTAACCGTGAAGAAAAGACAGAAGATATCTGAAGTGTGCAAGTGCAGAGATATAGAGGTATAGAGGCTTATGTCATGTCAGGGAAAGGCACTTCTGTAATATCTCTTTGCTGCCTTTATGGTATTCTATAATCAGCTTCTCCAGCAGAGTTTCCTTCAAACCAACTTTTGGTAGCACCCACTATGACCTGAGAAAATCTGTTCTAATGGAAGAGTGAACCAACATGGACATCATTAGACTAGGATTATGGCAAAATCAAAGAGAGAGATGATAAGGACCTGGATAATGGAAGACATTGCAGATGTGGACAGTAGGAACTAAATATAGATGGCATTCTGCAGTTAGAATCCACAGGCCTTGCTTATTGAAAGGATATGGGATAACCTCATCGGAAGGATGTGGAGGGAAAATTACAGAATTAAAAGGAAGTTTGAATTAGACTTTAAATTGTCTTTTTGGCTTGAGGAGCTTTACTTCTTGACAGAGGACTGAGGATCACCTCTCACACTTAACCCTTTTCAGGTGACTCTGTCGTTTCTGTCTTCTGTCTCACTCAGGCGGCTTAGCGTGCAGCTCCTGTCCTGGGCGCTGGGAAGACTAGTAAAAGCTAATTCTCTAAGCCTGTAATACTCCGCAGAGGATGGAAACATATTTGCAGCACAGTGGAATGCAACTTGGTCTTGCATTTGGAAAGCTTAGCTTTGAGTCTTGATGCCAATATTCCCCAAATGTCACCATAACCAAAGTTCACAAGGTAATCGTGAGGGTGAAAGAAAATCGTGGAGAGTAAAACGATTTGTAAGCTGTCATGTACAGTACAAATACTATTAATCTTTACAATCTTTATGGCTTATTTAATGTTTTATTTGAAAAGCAATACAAAACTCTTTGACAGAAAATGAAAAATGCGCAATATAATGCTAAATTTGGATTCACTAGTAATGACTGACTGAAACAAAGTGATTTTTTTAGTCTGGAATGAGTCTTGACAGGTCACCCTATGGGCTCAGTAGACCCTTTTTAGCTAACAATAGTAAACTAAAAGCGTTCTGATTTAGGTTCCCCCGAGGGAGGCTTACTTAGGAATTGTTACGTGACAAAGTAGCAGCACTGCTTTGAACGGAGCCAGCAGAGTCGCTGCTGCCTCCAAATGAATGGCTGCTGTGCCCAAGCCCTCCTTGTCATTTCCTTTTCTCAGGGTGCTTTTCTTTGTCTCTCAAGAGTCAAAACAATGGTAACTGAGAAGCTGGCATCGGCTTGAGTGACAGCAAGTTTTCCAAGACAGCTAGTTGACTGATTGATGGATGATGATGAATGTTGTCTAAAAGCATAGAAAGCTGTGTTTCCTTTTTGAAACCATTCAAATTTGGACAACATGGGCCAACAATCAGACATTTCTAAATTTAATGTGCATTTCATTTCCAAATATGCAAATGATGATCAAAACCACCACCCACCAGGAACCACATACATTAATAAGTGTCAAAGTAACTCAACCATCACAAAGCTCCTTTTCCACCTGCATAGATGCCACAAGTCCCCGTTGATGGACTGACAGTAAAGAGAACACGGTTATGCAAATTCTAGCTAATGAAAATCATAGCAAAACTTCTCATCTGTACAGGAATTTCTCTTACTTTATCCTATTGAAAACTCTATAGTTGGTGGCTGGGGAAGGGACCGTCAAGATGACACAGTCCAAACCTTCTTTTTCTATTTGTTTTTTACTTTTTTTATTGTACTTTAGATGAAGGTTTACAGAACAAGTAGCGTCTCATTAAACAGTATGCATAGTGTTTTACGACATTGGTTACCAACCCCACAACATGTCAGCATTCTCCCTTCTCGACCTTGGGTTCCCTATTACCAGCTTTCCTGTCCCCTCCTGCCTTCTAGTCCTTGTCCCTGGGCTGCTGTGTCCCATTAGTCTCATTTTGTTTTATGAGGCTGTCTAATCTTTGGCTGAAGGGTGAACCACGGGAGTGACTTCATTACTGAGCTAAAAGGTTGCCCAGGGGCCATCCTGTCAGAGTTTCTCCAATCTCTGTCAGGCCAGTAAATCTGGTCTTTTTTTGTGAGTTAGAATTTTGTTCTACATTTTTCTTCAGCTCTGTCCAGGACCCTCTGTTGTGATCCCTGTCAGAGCAGTCAGTGGCGGTAGCCGGGCACCATCCTGTTGTACTGGACTCAGTCTGGTGGAGGCAGTCGTAGTTGTAGTCCACTAGTTCTTTGGACTAGCCTTTCCCTTGTATCTTGTTCTCTTCATTCTCCTTTGCTTCCGAAGGGGTGAGGCCAGTGGAGTATCTTAGATGGCTGCTCGCAGGCTTTTAAGACCCCAGATGCTACTCACCTAGGTAGAATGTAGAATATCTTCTTTGTAAACTATGTGATGCCAGTTGAGCTGGATGTTCCCCGAGACCATGGTCCCCACAGCCTTCTGCCCAGCAATTTGGTCCCTCAGGGAATTTGGATGAGTTTCCGTGACCTTGCCTTGTACAAGTTGTGCTGGCTTCCCTAGTATTGTATACTGTCTTGCCCTTCACCAAAGTTACCACTTATCTATTGTCTATTTAGTATCCCCCCCTTCCTTCGTAACCATCAAAGATTGTTTCTTTTTGTGTATAAACCTGTTTATGAGTTTTTACAGTAGTGTCTCATGCAATATTTGTCTTTTTGTGATTGACTTATTTCACTCAGCATAATTTCCTCCAGTTTCATTCATGTTATGAGATGCTTCACAGATTCATCAGTGTTCTTTATCACTGTGTAATGCTCCATTGTGCGTAAGTACCATAGTTTGTTTATCCATTCATCTGTTGATGGGTATTCTAGGTTGTTTCCCTTTTTGCTTTCTTTTTTCTCGTAAGTGGAGAAAACTAAAGTCTTAATAAGGAAGGTGGTATAGCAAATTATTGGCAAAGACACGGGTACTTTTGTTCTCCATCCTCAAAGCCCATCGTCCCTTTTGTTGTACCACTACAACGAGGCACAAATGGCTCACTCGAATTAGGATAATTCAAGTTCGGTTTATCTACAAAAAAGAATAAACAGAAAATTGTGAGTATGAGAAATTAACCTGGAGGAAAAGAACAGTACAGAACAGCTGCCTATTCTAAGGAGATTTCTTAGCGCATGGGAAGCAGAGAAACAGCCTAATTTTCATTCTTCTCTCCACTTCTGACCTCCATTGGCTGAACCCAACTGGAAGGTAGAAGGTGTGTTGATGTGGTCCATGAGTTAGGTTCCTGGGGCAAAAGCAGGTGAAGAGTGGATATGCAAAGGGAAATGGGTGATACCAGGCCCAGAAGTCGTCTGTTATCTCACCTCATTTCACAATGTACATTAGAGCAAGAAAAAGACACACAGGAAGGGATAGAAAAAAAATGAGTGAGAAAGCAGTACATAACTATCTAAGGCAGGCTAAAAAAAGAAAGCTGTGCAGGGGGACTTATGGGAATTTCCCACTGACCATCTGCTGTTAAATGCGTGTGGGGAAATTCTAAGAGGCTTTAGGATGCAGGGGCTAGAGTCAAAAACAACCTTAAAATTGCAGCTGCAGTTTATTTTTGTTTGAGCAACTTGATACACATAGTCCAACCAATAGGAGGTCTTGCTGGCTGCCACAGACAGTGCTACAGAAAAATTTCTAAACCACGAAATATTGTGATGCTGTCAGGGTTTAAGTCAACATCTTCCTTAGAGGCTTCCATATCACAGAGAGAGAAGTATTTAGAATAATATTTTTTTTTCTTTTAAATAAAACTTAAATTACCTAAGGTGATTCTTATTCCCTATCTCCCAACAGTCCTGTGAGACAGCTGAAACAGGCATTTTTATTCCCATTTACAGAGTGGGAAATAGGGTGAGGCTTCAGGAGGCATGATTTGACCTGCCCAAACTGTCTAATCTAGCCAAGTGTTATATATATATGCAATTGTCTGTACAGTTTATCAATCTTTCATATGAGCCTAGCAGGGAACTTGGGAGTTTGGGCTAGCAAGTCTCAGCTTAGAGACACCGTTAGGAAATATGAGAGAGGGCATTTTGGCTGTCACAATGATTGGGGCATGATATCAGCATTTTGTGGCTAGAGCCAGGGATTCTAAACATTTTCTAATGGGAGGGTCAGTATTGTACAATGAAGAATTGTCCTGTCCAAATAAATACTAACCACCTCAACCAACCCGTTGTCACTGAGTCAATTCTGACTCATAGTGACCCTATAGGACAGAGTAGAACTGTCCCATAGGGTTTCCGAGGAGCGGCTGGTGGATTTGAACTGCCGACCTTTAGGTTAGCAGCTGTAGCTCTTAAACACTGTGTCACCAGGGCTCCAATAAATACCATAAGCCTCCTCAATGAGAAATTCTTCAATTTAGACTGTCTCTGTACAGTTAGCCATGACATTACTTAATAAGTATATATTAAACTTTTGTGTATGTAAATAAAAATATATATATATAATATATATAAGAATCACCTGAAGTATGTATAAAAAAAGTAGATTACTTAACTTCCCCCTCACCCAAAGATGCTGATTCAGTATGTGGAGATGTGGCCCAGAATCTACATTTTAAAATGTGTATCCCCGTATAGTTAATCTTCAGATAATGAAATAATGGCCCATACTTTTCAAGAGGGAGTAACCACCCCAAATACACCTATCAAAATTGTAGACTTTTATATCATAATCCTCTAATCTCTTATTTATCTACCCATACATCCATACATCCACCCACCCCCCATCCACCCATCTACCCATCCACCCGTCCACCCATCCATACACCCACCCATCCACCCACCCATCCACCCATCCATCCATCCATCCATCCATCCTTCCATCCATCAAACCAATGCACATTTCCATTTAGTTCTGACATTTAGACCCTGTTTCTTGGTGACAATTATTTTTTCTTATTACCACTACTACCCTCTGTCCTTTGATATTCAGATCACACCAGTTCAATCGGAATAGCTGTAGGTGAGCCCTAGAGATCAGTATTTCATAAGACTTTCCAGGGAATTTCAATGTAAATCCAAGCTAGAGAACCAGTGGTTTAAACCCTTGCTACTCAAAGAGTGATCTGCAGACCAGCAGCATATGAATCATTTTTGGATCTTGTTAAATTTCAGATTTGGATTCATTTGTTCTGGGGTGGGACAGAGATTGGGCATTTCTAACAAGCTTATAGGTGATGCCAGGAGAGTCACTGAGACTCCACCTTCAGTTTCTACCCCTGGGTCCTGTACTTGGGCTTTGATCCTGCTCAACCTCAGTGTTCTTTAGGGACCCTGGCTGGAGCAAGCCTCCTGCTCTCGGGTTCAAGAATGTCTGCTATGGAAACCCCGCTATCCAGCACCAACCCTACCGAGAACTATTCTAGGCATTGGGTGAGACCCTACAGGCTGAGAGGCTTTTGCTCACTCTGGTAGCATTAGAAGCCACTGCAGATTATCCAGTAGGCACATCTCTTTTTTGTTGTGCTCTATGGTTTTTTTGTTTTTTGTTTTTTTAAATTGAAGCTGCCACCATGCCAGCCAGACTGTTAACTGCCCTGTCTACTCACTGAGTATCTACTGGTTGTTTTCTGCTAGTGTCAAGCCTGATGATTGCCAGATCTGTGGCTGCCAGTGGGAGGGTCATGAGTGGAAGGAAACTGGTGCCACTATCTTTATTAGCTCTCAGTATCCCAGCCCCTCAGCCCCCAATAATAATACTCTGCATCCTCCACTTCTTGGGAAGCTCTTGATACCTCCATCCTCAAATAGGACCACTGTCTGTTGCCCCTTTCAGAGCTATTTCCTTCACTTGGAATGTCCTTCCCTAGCTTCTTCACTTTATGAACATCTTCATCCTCCAAAGTCCAATTTGATGTGATATTCACTCTGCCTCTCTGGCTGGCTCCTCTCCACCATGCAAAATTAATCATTCCCTAGAATCTAGGGTTTGGACTTTATGCTATTACTGCAGTACTTACAACATTATATGTTTCTAGACTTAATGGATACTCCAGATTTTCCACGGAAAGTCTTCTGTGGACTCTATGTTACCTGAAGTCACCAAGAAAAAAAAAAAAAACCCCGTTGCTGTCAAGTCAATCTGGACTCATAGCCACCTTACAGGACAGAGTAGAACTGCCCTATAGGGTTCGCAAGGCTGTAATTTTTACAGAAGCAGACTGTCACATCTTTCTCCAGAGGAGCAGTTGGTGGGTTTGAACTGCCGACCTTTTGGGTAGCAGCCCAGCACTTAACTACTGTGTCACCAGGCCTCCTTCCCTTAAGTCACGGCTTTGTCTAATTCATTTTTCTATTCTCAGCATCTAGCACAGCTCCTAGCACATTTGTGAAGTTTAGTATAGGTTGTCAAATTGAAGTGTAATTTGATTGCTATTAATGCCTTTGTCAATAGATTCAACTGAAGAAATAATGGCACACACATTCTGGTGGGTACTTTGACAGTGACCTTCATGCCTCTTGATTTCACAGTTCCACTTCTAATAATTCATCTAAATAAATAAATACATAATAGAACAGACTATAGAACAGAGATCCTACCAAAAGTTGCTTTACATTTACGTGCAGAAGAGGCCTTCCCAGTATCTTAGGAGGCAAACTCCACTCTTACCTCCAGAAGTAACTTCTCTAGTTGCTCTTTCTGGGATAACTGTAAAGGCCTCTTCAAGATAGTCTTAAAGGGTAGAAGTTTAAAGATGATTGAGATATGGGGTTGCACTTCAAAGTCAGAAGACTGAGTTTGTTTGGTTAGAGACTCGAATGAGTTTTCTAAAGAAGAGTGGAAGCCCAGGAGGTCAGGCTCCCCAATCCCATGTTGTAAACTGATATAAAAGAGAGAGTGTGGTCTCCATCACTGTCATTCACAACCTTTCACTTGGGTTGGAAAAGCCACTCTTAACGTGTTAAAATAAAACCTCCCACAGGGTACCCACTCACAGCAGAAAGGCCTGTGGGTAACCAAACCCAGAGTTACATCTCCAGTCAAATGAGTCAGTCTCTCTATGCATTTCCACACCAAAGTGCAGAAGAGAGCAGCCGGCTGCGGACTGCTCAAGTCGGTCCAGCATTGGTACAGCCAGAAAAAGAGCAAAGACAAGGAATTCTCCTCTCTCCAGCAGCACCCTCTGAGGTCATGCTTGCCTTACTGAGCTGCAATTGCTTCCAAATGCACCTTTAAGCAGAACAGCTGCAATTCCAAAGGATCTGAGTACTAACAAGTCTTTGAATCATCTGATTATGAAACTCATAATGTGCTGAAGTAGGTAGTGCAGGCACAGGTTTACAACTTCTATTACACAAGTTGCATGCTCAGTGCAGAAAAATTAACAAAAAAAAAAGCAAGACAATAAAAGCACCTGAAATAAAACCTCAGTTAACATTTGCAGTATATCCTTCAAAATTATATTATGTGTGTGTATCTATATATATATATATACACACACATACATATTTCTGTTAAAAATGAGATCACATTGTAATAGCTTTAAAATCTGCTATTGTTTCACACAATAATATATCATGAAAATCATTCCATGACAGTATTATTTCATTATATAATTTTTATTGTTTCTTTTTAACACATTTCCTCTTGGTAGACATATAAATTGTTAAAAAATATTTTATTGTTATAAAAAAGCTTTGACACACATTCTCATAGCTACATCTTTGCATATGTCCTTGTGTGCCGTCTTAAGATAACCAAAAGGTTGGACGTTCAAGTCCACCCAGAGTTGCCTCGGAAGAAAGACTTGTCGATCTACTTCTGAAAAATAAACCACTGAAAACCTTATGGAGGATGGTTCTGCTTTGACATACACAGTGTTGCCATGAGTCAGAATCAACTCAACAGCATCTATTACGTATTTATTTATTTAGATGAATTATGAGAAGTGCAACTGTGAAATCAAGAGGCATGAAGGTCACTGTCAAAGTGCCCACCAGAATATGTGTGCCAATGCCAATTTACTCCCTTCGAGAGTATTTGAGAACCCCTCCATTTCCCAAGAGCCCTGGTGGCACAGTGGTTAAGAGCTCAGGCTGCTAACCAAAAGGTCAGTGCTTTGAATCCACTAGCTGCTCCCTGGAAACCCTATGGGGCTGTTTTACTCCATCCTACAGGGTTGCTATGAGCTGGAATCCATTTGATGGCAACAAGTTTGGTTTTCTTTTTTGGTTTTATTTCCTGACATCACTTTCTCAAAGGTTACCATTTAAAAATTAACAAATTTAAAGTGAGCATGATACTTTAGCTTAGTTTTGGTTGTTTTGATTACTGGTAAGATTATTTTACTTTATTGACTATTTAAATTTCTTTGTGAAGTTTCTGTTTGTAATTTTTTGCCTGTTTGTTCCCTGGAGTATCATCTTTTTCTTATAGATCTGTAAAAAATCATTTGTAGGTTACTGCTACTAACCTTTTGAAATATACATCACACATATGTTCCTAGCTGATCATTGGCTTTGAGCTTTGTTGGTGGTGTTTCTTGTATTACACAAGGATCGTTGTTTAATGTAGCACATTTATCAGTCTTGTTCCAGTGTTTCTGCCTTTGGTGCTTAGTTTGTATAGCAGGATACTGATTGAAACTGAAAAATGAATGCTAGAAAAATCGCCATTTTATAAGTAATGCCTTGTTTTGAAAAAATTGCTCCAGTTGACTGATTAGTTACCATATTCATGGTTCATAGTTTATGGCCAGGCACCTCCCATTGGAAGGAAGTGAATTGGCACCTGCAACCAAAAGACAGGAAGAGGCCAAGACAAAGATACCAAGAGGAAAACCCCTGAATAAGGTCTGGGCTTATGAATTGTCACATAGCCCAGGGATGTACTGCTGAATGTTTAATAGCTGGCTCTCTGGGGGAAAATGTATGCATATTCTTATGTGCGTAAGTTTATTCTAAGTTTTAGTGATACAATGTTTATGCAGCACACATTTATAAATAAAAATAATAAAGTATACAATACTTTTATTGTAAATTCCATATAGCCAATTGATTCTCACAGAATATTTTCATTGATTTTTGCTCAATTCTTATCCATAACCAATCTATGGTTGCCACTGAGGAATGAGTATAGTTTCAATATGAATGTTGGTTGATATTTTTATTAAACAAATAAAACAAAAGTGAAACAACAAACTTTGCTTTGTCAATGACCAAAGTTACTTATTTGCTGAATCAGATAATAGTTTTCAAATACTAAGATAATATTTCCTCAATTTTTTTGTGCTAGTCATGATGTAATGACTATAGGAGTGGTACAATTGAAATTTAATCTGCATTATTACTATTTCTCCATCACTTTCTTAACCATCAACAAAACAATAAATCAAGCCCTGATTTGTAGAATTTGCTGAATTTTGTGGCAAAAATACTCTCAATATGGACAATTTCAAGCTACCAATATGATACCAATAAATGTGGAGTTGAGAAGACATGTAAAACTCAAGAGCATAATGCGGTCGCCATGAGTAGAACTGACTCATTGGCAACTGGTGGCTAATCAATAGCTTGTAAAATTGCTGATCATTTAACATCTGCTCTCATGGGCTGGTACAATCCAATTCCAACCCTCCTCTGATAGTACTCACATATTCGACTTCAAGATTTTTGTTTCACAAATTGTATAGTTTTCCTGAAACCTTCAGAAAATCCTTATTATTACTGATAGGAGGGCTCTGTGACCAAGCTTGGATTTAAGGGTAGATTGTGAAATAATTCCATAAAGCTGCTCGCTTTGAGATATCAAGAGGTGACCTGCAGGAGAAGAGAGGAGTAACATGGAGCAAGACCCTATGAGGGGTTGATGATCAGATTTATGAATCATGTAAGTATTCCCAAAGAATTCCCAGAACAACCTATTATGAGCTTGATCTCCCTGCCATCTGACAGCATGTGATGCTCAGGGATCTTCTGCTAATAATTTGTAAGAAGTATGTATTTTCATGAAGTGAAGTTACTAATTCTTAAATAGCTTTACTGAGGTATAATTGACATACTATAAACTGCATGTTTCAAGTGTACAATTTGATAAGTTTTGACATACATATATACCCATGAATCTATCACCACAGTCAATATAATGAACACCTCCATCATGCCCAGAAGTTTCTTCATGATCTTGGGTAACCCTTCCCTCATGCTTCTTATCACATCACTCTCCCTTTCCCAGGCAACCTTTGATCTGTTTTGTGACAATACAAATTAGTGTACATTTTCTACACTTTTTCATAAATTAAATCATACAGTTTGTACTCTTTTTCTATCTGTCCTCTTTTACTTAGTGTAATTATTTTGGAGAGTAGTCCATATTGTTACAAGCATGTATCAATAGATCTTTTTTCTTTTTCTTTTCCTTTCTTTTTTTTTGAAATACTATACCATTGTATGGGTATGTCACACTTTTTCTCCTCATTTACCTAATGATGAACATTTGGGTTATTTCAAATTTTGTCTATTACAAATAAAGCTGATACAAAGATTCATAAACAAATGTTTGTATGAGCATAGACTTACATTTCCCTTGAGTGAATAAATATCTGGTAGTGGAATATCTAAGTTATGTTACGTGTACATTTAACTTGTAAGAAATTACTAACCTATTTGTCAAAGAAGTTTTACCATTTTACATTCCTACCAGTGAAATATGAGAATTATGATTATGCCACATCTTTGTCAACACTTAGTATGTTCAATCTTTTTAATTTTAGCCATTCTGTTGGGTGTGCAGTGATGTTGCATTTTAGTTTGAGTCTGCATTTTTCTGTGTCTACTAAGATTGGCATTCTTTCCTGTGCTTATTTGCCATCCAAGTATCATCTTTAATGAGTTTTTGTTCAAATATTTTGCCCATTTTCTTGTGTTG
Source organism: Dugong dugon (assembly GCA_030035585.1). Taxonomy (NCBI): domain Eukaryota; kingdom Metazoa; phylum Chordata; class Mammalia; order Sirenia; family Dugongidae; genus Dugong; species Dugong dugon. The sequence continues at coordinate 26,143,927 of CM057466.1, forward strand.
TTTGTTTACATAATTTTTTCTTTTTTTACTTTAAGAGTATATATTCTAGATAGACACAGTTTGTTATCAAATAAGTGAATTGAAAATATTTTCTCCTGGTCTTTTTCTTGTCTTTTTATTCTGTTACCAGTGTGTTTTTAGTCACCTTGTATGTATGCGTAAACTGAACAATGAATAAGGAAGACTGAAGAAGAAATGATGCCTTTGAGTTGTAGTGTTGGTGACAAATATTGAATATGCCACGGACTGTCAAAAGAATGAACAAATATGTCTTAGAAGAAGTACAGCCGGAACGCTCCTTAGAAGCGAGGATGACGAGACTCCCTCACATATTTTGGACATATCGTCAGGAGAGACTAGTCCCTGGAGTAGATCATCATGCTTGGTAAGGTAGAGGGTCAGCAAAGGAGACAAAGATCCTCAATGAGATGGATTGACACAGTGGCTCAAGCATAACCATGATCATGAGGATGGCATAGGACTGGGCAGTGTTTCGTTCTGTTGTACATAGGGTCACTATGAGTCGGGACCAACTCGACAGCACCTAATGACAACAACAAAAATGTCTTTCAGAGAGTAGAACTTTTTTTCTTTTATGACTCGTGCTTTTGGTGATAAAACTAAGAAATCTGTGCTTAACTCAAGGTCAAAAATTATTTCTCCTATGTGTGCTTCCAGAAATGTTAGAGGTTGAAGTTTTACATTTAAGTTAATGATCCATTTCAAGTTAATTTTTGTGTATGGTGTGAGGTATGGATCCAAGTTATTTTTCTTGCACATGGATATTCAATTGTTCCAGCATTATTTCTTTAAAAGACTGTCTTTCATCACTAAATTTCCTTTACACATTTGTTGAAAATAAGCTGCCTGTAGGGGTCTGTTTCTAGAATCTGTATTTTGTTACCTTGATCTACAAGAGTCTGACTCTAGGCCAAAATCCTAGGTATAACCATTCTGGTCCAACCATACCTATTGCCATCGAGTCAATTCCAACTCAAAGCGACCCTATAGTACAGAGTAGAACTGCCCCATAGGGTTTCCAAGGAGTGGCTGATGGACTCGAACTGCAGACCTTTTGGTTAACAGCTGAATGCTTAATCACTGTGCCACCAGGACTCCTTGGCCCAACCATAGGCACTTATAAGGCTTTGCCTGGTGGGCCTCAGGAGGAAAGCTGCCCTTCCCACAGTCAGCGTATTGGAGTCTCTGGAAGAAGCTGCAGTCAAGAACCCAGTCTTTCCCCAAATTGGCCAGTACATATGTGCATTCCTAGTCCAGATGCCTCCAGTGGGAGGCCCCGTTATTGAGGCCTTGTTAAGGCATCTCTGCTGAGGTTTCTTCTTTGAGGTGTCTCATCTGAAGCTCTTTACCCCACTCTCACTCAGTATTTTTCCACTTCTAGACTTTCTGCTTTCTGCTTTCTTTGCATCTATTGAGATGCTCATTTGGTTTTTCTCTTTTAGTTTGTATTCACTAACGGTGAATTGTGTCAATTGATACTTGAATAATAAACCACTCTTACACTACCAGCAAAAGCCTACTTGGTCACAGGATGTATTCCTTTTTATATATTATTGGATTTGCTTTGCTAAAATATTGCTTAGAATTTTGTATCTATATTTATGGGAGAATATTGACCCGTAGTTTTCCTTCTTGTAATGTCTTTGTCTGGTTTTGTGATCAGGATAATGCTTGCCTTGTGAAATGAATTCAAAAGTAGTCCCTCTTTTTCAATTTTGTGGAAGAGTTTGTGTAGAATTAGTATTATATATTTCTTACATGTTTGATAGGATGCAATGAAGCCACCTGGGTCTAGTTTTTTTTAATTTTTTATGTGTGGGAAATTTTTTTTTAAATTGTGCTTTAGGGAAAGTTTACAGCTCAAGTTAATTTCTCATATAAAAATTTATACACATATTGTTTTATGGCACTAGTTGCAATCTCTATAATGTGACAGCATACTCCTCCTTTCCACCCCATGGTTTCCCGTGTCCATTCAACCAGCTCCTGTCCCTTCCTGCCTTTTCACCCTGCCTCCAGACAAGAGCTGCCCTTTTCGTTTTGTGTATCTGCTTGAACTATGAAGCACACTCTTCACGAGTATTATTTTATGTTTTATAGACCAGTCTAATCTTTTTCTGAAGTGTGGACTTCAGGAAGGGTTTTAGTTCTGGGTTAACGGAGCATCCAGGAGCCATGGCTTCAAGGGTTCCTCCAGCCTCAGACCATTAAGTCTGGTCTTTTCACCAGAACTTGAGTTCTGCTCCACACTTTTCTCCTTTTCCATCAGGGACTCTCTGTTGTGTTCCCTGTCAGGGCAGTCATTGGTGGTAGCCGGGCACCATCTAGTTCTTCTGGTCTCAGGCTGATGGAGTGTCTGGTTTACGTGGCCCTTTCTGTATTTTGGGCTAATATTGTCCTCGTGTCTTTGGTGTTCTTCATTCTCCTTTGCTCCAGGTGGGTTGGGACCAATGGATTCTTCTTAGGTGGTCACTAGCAAGCTTTTAAAATCCCAGGTACCACTCACCAAAGTGGGATGTAGAACATTTTCTTAATAAACTTTGTTATGCCAATTGACCTAGAAGTCCCCTGAAACCGTGGTCCCCAGACCCCAGTCCCAGCTACTCTGTCCCTCAAAGAGTTTGGTTGTGTTCAGGAAACTTCTTAGCTTTGGCTTTAATCCAGTTGTGCTGACTTCCCCTGTACTGTGAGTTGCCCTTCCTGTCACCTAAGATGACTCTTGTCTGCTATCTAGCTAGTGAATTCCCCTCTCCCTCCCGCCCCACCCTCGTAACCATGAAAGAATATTTTCTTCTGTGTTTAAACCTTTTCTTGAGTCTTGTAATAGTGGTCTCATACAATATTTGTCCTTTTGTGACTGACTGATTTCACTCAGCATAATGCCTTCCAGATGCATCCATGTTGTGAGATGTTTCATGGATTCACCATTGTTCTTTATAGGTGCTTAGTATTCTATTGTGTGTACGTACCATAATTTGTTTATCCATTTGTTGATGAGCATCTAGGTAATTTCCATCTTTTTGCTATTGTGAGCATGCTGCAATGAACATGGGTGTGCGTATATCTATTGGTGTGATGGTTTTTACTTCTCTAGGATATATTCCAAGGAGTGAGATTGCTGGAACATATGGTACTTCTATTTCTAGGTTTTTAAGGAATCGCCAAATCGATTTTCAAAGTGGTTGTACCATTTTACATGTGGAAATGTTTTTTCACTATAAATTCAGACTCTTACGTGTGTGTGTATATATATATATATAAACTTCTACATTTTAAAATTATTTTTGCTTAAACACTTTATTGTAATTTAAAGAGATTTAAGTAAGATGAAATTCCTTGTATTTACCATTTTTTAATGCTCTTCATTCCTTTACACAGATCCACAGTTTCATTTGGTATCATTTTCCTTTCACATTTCTTGTGGTGCAGGTCTCTGGTTATGAATGCTTTCAGACTCTGTATATGTGAAAAGTATTTTATTTCACATTCGTTTTCAAAAGATATTTTCTCTGGGTAAAGAATTTTGAGTTGGCAGTGATTTTTTGTTTTGTTTTCTTTCTTTCATTACTTTAAGAATGCTATGCCGGTCTTCTAACTTGCGTTGTTTCGGATAAGAAATCTTTTGTCATCCTTATCTTCGTTCCTCTCTACGTGATGCATCTTTTTATTCTGCCTTGGTGCAGTTTTTTTCATATTTCTTGTACGTTGGGTTCATCGAGTTTCTTGAATCCTTTGGGTTTTTTTTGTTTTTTTTTTTTTTTTGTATTTTTCCACTCTGTGTTTCATTTTGCACAGTTTTTGTTGCTATTTCTTCAAGTTCACTAATTTTTTCCCCTGAAATGTCTAATCAATTGTTAATCCCATTCAGTGTAGTTTTCTTTTCAGATATTATACTTTTTATCTCTGAAGTTCAGTTTGGGTCATTTTTATATCATCCATGTCTCTGGTGAATATGCTCTGCCTTTCCCAAATTTTAGCATTAGTGATGCTAAAATTAGAAAAAGTGCCACTAAGTACATAAGATGAACTTAGTTGTAGTGAGGCCCTGAGTTCATTCATCTCTCCTCAGTTTGGATAAGGAAAGGTTAACAAGGAAATGGAATGAACTTGGCAAACCTTAATCTGGGCTATTCTGCTAATGACCCATAGATTATATAATATCTAATCTTATCTAATATCTAACCCTTTGGTATATTTACTGATGGTGAAATACTCTGCACAGACGTCCTTGTCCCCATAGAGCCTGATCATACCCCTGTAGTTGGGATTAGGTATTTATTTAACAAATAGCTATAAAGCCTGGATGAGGTCACTTATCAGGTGAAAATTTAAAGCTTTGTAGACAGATTTTAGACTGGAGTAAGAAAATTAAAAACCACCTCTTTGCCTGGATAAAGTCTCCATTTTGACCTGGGTCTATAAAAATGGAGTTGACAAAAAAAAAAGGATAGTTTTGTGTATGAAAAAAAAAAATATATATATATATATTCTGTCTTTCCTCTAGCTTCTAGAACATATGGGTCAAAGTCATAATAACTGTTTTAATATTTTTGTCTGATAATTCTTTCATCTGTGCCATTTATTGGTCAGTTTTGATCGATTGACTTTTCTCCTCAATATGGGTTGCTTTCTCCTTCTTTGCTTGCCTGATAAATTTTTAGTGTAAATTTTAACTTTTTGGGTACTGGATAGTTTTATATTCCTATAAATATTCTTGAGCTTTGTTCTGGTGTGCAGTTAAGTTACTGGGAAATAGTTTCATCCACTTTGGTCATACTTTTGACACAGCATTTAGTCTAAAGTTAATTTTTGCTCACTGCAAAGGCAGGACCCTTCTTAGCATTCTGATATTCTGCCCCGCCCCCGAATCATAAGGATTTCTATTCTGCTGGTTGGGAACAGGCAGTATTCCTCACTCAGTGTGGGCTCCAATTACTTTTTCCTGTAATACTTTCAGATGTTTTCCCCTCTGGCTTCAGGAAGTTTCCTCACACACATGTGCTAACCAGTACTCTGGTGAATACTGTAGGATAACCTCTGTACTTTTCCAAAGTTCTCTTTTCATTCAGCCCTCTCCTCTCTTATTCTCTGTTCTATGAACTCCAGCTTCCTTGGCTTCTCAGATCCCCAGCTCCATCTATGCAATTTTTGAACTCCACTTTGGAAACTCTGTTAAGGCAGTAAGCTGAGGTGATTATAGGTCTCACCTTATGCATTTCCTGTCTCTCAAGAATCACTGTTCATCATTGCCTGGTGTCCAGTGTCTCAAGTGTCACTACTTTATGTATTTTGTCAGATCTTTTTGTTGTTTCAGGTTGTATGGTAAAATGGAGGAAATCCAGGCCGTTACTGCATTTTGATCAGAAGAAAAATTGCAGAAAATATTCATTTTAATGTCATGTAATATATCAATATGCTTCTTATAGTTCATACTTTTTGTCTTATTTATCTTTCTCTATTTTCTTCTACAGGTTTTAAACTCCAGCCATTAACATTTAAGTTTTTAATCAACTTAGATAAAAGTTTGCATATGACATGAAATAGAGACTTAAATGCATGTATTTATTTTTCTCATAGTAAACTTGTTTTTTCATTGCCATCTATTCAGTTGAGCCTAATTTCCTCATTGATATGCATAGACAGCTCTGTCATACATCAAGTTCTAATATATGAAAATATCTGGTTTCAGGCTTTTTATGTTGTTCCATTGGTCTATTTTTCTATTATTGATATTCTTTTGCATATATTAAGTATTTAAGTTTAAAATCATAAAGAAGAGTAATACATTTAGTGTGATACAATTCTTGGAATTTTCATAGGATTTGTATAGCAAGAAAAAAAAATCCAGAATTACTTATATCACATTTCCCAGTGGTATCCATCCTTCTTGTAAATTTTTTCTCTGAAAATCTTGAGTTCACTACTCTTCCTAGTAAAATCCTTAAGGCAAGGGATGAGGGAGTTGTTTGTTGATCTCTCCCTTGGTCAATTTCCTCTAAATTTTCCTATCTAACAGGTCTTAATGACTCCCAAAAAAGCCCAGCACACCCAACATACTTTTCAATTACCAACACCTTCCATACATCTCCAAAGTCTGGAGCTATTGCTCTTATTCCACTTTACATTGCCAGTCTGATTTTCAGTCAAGAATTTATTTTTATCTCCTTCCTTTATTTTTCAGAAGGATGACACAGATGGCTTCTTTTAATTTTTATTGGGAAATATTTCAAGTGCACAGAGAAGTATAGAGAGTAGTATAAGAAATACCAATATGCCTGCTATCCAGAACTCAAGAACGTTAAGGTTTTGTAATATTTGTTTCAGATATCTTTCACTCTTATTTTTATTTAAACGTGGACTAATACGGATCCATTTAAAGTCACTCTTTCTCTCCTTCCCTCTGTGGAAAAAACCACTGTCCTGACTTCTGTATGTATCTTTCAGTCTGTACCTTCTATCTTACTAAATATGTGCCTCCATAGTTACTTTAGCTTTGTCTTATGTGTTTAAAAATTATATAAATGGTATCCTCCTGTATGAATCATTCAGTAACTTACTTTTTACACTAAACTTTCAGTGTAGAAATCCATCCATGTTGATGTTGTTATACCTAGATGTTTCATTTTAAAAACTGTATAATCTTTCATCATGCTGCCAGATATTTAGGTAACTCTGAGGAGCCCTGGTGGGGCAGTGGTTAAGAGCTCAGCTGCTAACCACAAGGTTGGCAGTTCGAATTCATCCTTTGCTCCTTGGAAACCCTCTGAGGGCAGTTCTGTTCTGTCCTATAGGGTTGCTATGAGTGGGAATTGACTTGATGGCAGTTTTTTGTTGTTTGTTCTGTAATTTTATTCATTTCTTCCTTTTGTTAAAATGGGTAATACCCGTCTATGTCATTTCCACTACTCAAAAGCAGATTTGGTATTGCTAAGTCACTGCAGGATGTCCAGGATATAATAGGCAATCATACCGCATATTATTCAAGAAATGAATTTATTTCATCTTCCTTCCTCTCTTTCTTTTCCTTCTTTCCTCCTTCCTTCCCTCTCTCCTCCCATTGTTTCGTTTGTTTATCGATGACATCCAATACCTGTTCTCTGTTTATATTGCCACACTTGTTTTCTCCTACTTTCCACATGTATAAAACCAAAACCAAACCCGTTGCCGTTGAGTAGATTCCTACTCAGAGTGACCCCACGGGACAGAGCAGAACTGCCCCGTAGAGTTTCCAGGGAGTAGCGGGTGGATTCAAACTGCTGACCTTTTGGTTAGCAGCCAAGCTCTTAACTACTGCGTCACCAGGGCTATCCTGCATGTGCACTATGTTGGAAATTCCTGAACTAGTCTCACCTTTCTCCAAATCTGTTTTGAGCTTGTATACTCAGGGTTTTGCTCTTGATTTTCCTTCCATGGAGAATAATCTTTTTCCATGTCTGCTTGTCCACGCTCTCTGTGTTCCTCAAGGGCTAGTTAAAATGTCACACTCTCCATCAAACCTTAAATCGAGTCAGCTACAAAAGCTCTCCTCTGTATTCACTGCAGTTCCATATCACAAAGTGAAAACAGAAGTATTTCTGGATTTGAAGCTCCGTGCTGTTTCTAGCTATCGTTGCAAATTTGATCAACATAATAACATTCAGACTCCAATATCTCACCTATAAATGGGAAAAAAATAATGCTTATATCACAATGTGATTATGTTGTGTCAAATTAACTAATAAATGTAAAGCATTCAGCACACAGCAGGTATTTATTTATTTTCTCTTACTTTTCTGTCCTGAGAAGGTAACACTACTGGCACTCATTGTTTGCCCTTTTCTTATAGAAATTATGTCATTTGCCTTTCAATGATATTTATGCATAGTATTATCTCCTCAGTCATATGTCTTAAACCAAAACTAAATCCGTTGCCTTCGAGTCGATTCCGACTCATAGCAACCCTGTAGGACAAAGTAGAACTGCCCCGTAGAGTTTCCAAGGAGTGTCTGGTGGATTCGAACTGCTGACCTTTTGGCTAGCCACTTTAGCTGTTAACCACTACACCACCAGGGTTTCCTTATATGTCTTAGAAATCATAAATTCAAATAATGTTTCCCTATACACCATCACCCCTTATGCATTCTGGCAAAAGCAGATAGTAAATCAGATTTTGATTTTATTTATTTATTTCATTTATTTATTTTATCTGATAAGTCACTTCTGATGTATCCTCTTGAAAGTTCCCACTAATATACAAACATACAAAAAAAAAAAACTCAGAATTTCCAGAGAGACTATAGTCTTTTTTGTTTATTTGTTTTACAAGAATATAGGATAAAGTTTTCTATCGGACAGCTCGTAAAATATAGTTAGAAAATACAATTGTGGGTCATCCGTGTCATACTGTTAGAAACCAGACTTACTTGCCACCTGTTTAGAAATGCAAAGTAAGCCTTAGTCAGAAAACAATTGTTTCTCCATGAGCTTCCAGCTGCTGGAATACTATTCCTTACGTTTCACATTGCCCACCGATCTTCATGCCTTTGTTATCATCTTCTTCCATAAAACTGTAATTTCCAGAAAATGACTGGTCAGAAACTAGTGAGGAGCACGGGGATCATACAAGATGCATTATAAAAGATGTAGCCCTCACAAGTCAACATCTGAATATTCTGCACATTACTGAGGATTGTAACTTAGTCATAGTCCCCATTTGTTTAGGGTTTCGAGGGAGAAGTTGACCTTGCCTCAACTCGACAGAGCTACACTATTACTTTAGCTACTGTTCTGGGCAGTGGGCACATTCAATTGCCTTCTAGCTGCAGATCTGTAAGAATGAACCTCCAAATGGACAGAGAGAGGAGTTGAGGACAATATGAAAGAAAATTTTAAAAGTCAATGTGGCATGATTCTCATCTCTCATCTCCAACACGAGCGATAAACATGCAAGCAGTAGATGTAACGAGGTATTAAACATTGGGTCAAACAAAAAAACAAACCTGTTGTCATCGAGTCGATTGTGACTCATAGAGACCGTATAGGACAGAGTAGAACTGCCCTATAGAGTTTCCACGGAGCACCTGGTGGATTTGAACTGCTGACCTTTTGGTTAGCAGCCATAGTACTAAACCACTATGCAACCAGGGCTCCATACATTGTGTAATGGAACTCTATATTAGGTATTGTGGAAGGAGTGATCAAGTGACCATGTAGCTGAGAGTCAGGGAAGACTTCTCTGACCTGGTGATCTATGACATCTTCTCGGTCCTTAAAATGAGTAAAATCTTCTACTGATTTATAAGTAGAAGAAGAGTATTATAGGAAACAACATATGCAAATACATGAAGTAGTGAAAAGACATGCCCCATTCAGAAATCAATTTTAGTTTTGTTTATTTGAAGTTCAAGGCACAAGGTGTAAAGTAGCAAGAGATGAGTGTGGAGATGCAGATAAGGGCCAGATCAAGGAAAGCCTTAGATGCTTTTCAAAGTTATTTGCACTTTGTTTTATGAATACTGATTACTCACTCACGAAATTGGGAGCAGGGAAGCAATATGAATGCAGGAAGCACTCTGGAGACTCTGTGGAAGGGTGTGATTTGGGATAGTTAGAGCATCTGAAATACTTCTTATGAAATAAAATGTTGCCCATGGGGATGGAGAGGTTGAGACATGTAGGAGACCTAGCAGGGTACCCTAATATACTCACTTATCTTGAGAAAACACAGAAAGAGAAAGAACAAACAAATAGAATTGCATGTGATGAACATGAAGTAGGAGACATGTTCTTGCTACTTCCCTGCCTAGACTCAGTTCCTAAATGCCCCAGGTTCTATGATCATCTTGCTGGAATGAATGTGAGACTTCAGCTTAAAGTCTGCAGACACTTGATGCCTAAATGCAAATTAACTACCTTATCTGCTGCTCACTTGAAGAAACAGCGATCTCTTCCAGCTCTAGAAGAAAAACTGGATGTACTGGAACTATGCGTGATGGAGAGATGGTAGACTAATCTGCAGTCCTGCGGGACTTTGAAGGATAAGTTTTGACTGTAGGGTGTCCCTGGCTGGTGCAAACAGTGAATGCACTGAGCTGCTTACCAAAATGTTGGTGGTTTGAGTCTACCCAGAAGCACCTTGGAAGAAAGATCTGGTGATCTACTTCTGAAACATGGGACATTGAAAACCCTATGGAGCACTGTTCTACTCTGGCACACATTAGGTCATGATGAGTCAGAGAAAACTTGATGGAGACTGGTTTTGTTTTTACTATGGATGATTTCAGACTTCAGAATTTAATTTCCCCCTAAAATGCCTTATATTTGTCCTGAGTAACAGACTGAATGTGGACAGGAAGATGAGTCTTGGGATTTACAAGTTCTGGCTTGGATAATTGGTTAGATGATGGAACAGTTATTAAAGATAAATACATGAAGAGGACAAAGTTTTATTGAGGTATTAGTAAGAAAAGAAAAACAGACTCTGGCAGGAGCTGGGATACCTCTTCCTGGTAACAGGAGTTGGAGGAGCTGCCATTAAAATGACTAAGCTCTAACAATTTACATTTTCTAATTTCTCCGTTCAGATTTCAAGCCCTCCGAAAAGAGAATACGAACGACGCTGCTTGACCCTATCAACGCTGTACACTCCAGCAGAAGGAAAGACCACAGGCTAGACCGAAAGACCAAACCTGTTGTTGTCGTATTGATTCTGACTCATAGTGACCTTCTAGCCAGACAGTCACCCCAATTTTCCTCCACTTCAGGGGAGAGGATAATTCAATTTGTAGACATATTAAATTTGAGATCCCTACAAGGGAGACCTTCAGGGGGAATGTGGCTATATTGGCTGGAGTTAAGGAAAAATCAGTGCCCAAAATAGAGACATTGGAGTGAGCAATATACAGAAACCATGGGAAGGATGATTTGTGTGCAGACTGAGAAAAGGACTGTAGATAGAATCCTTGAGACTACTTTAAGTTTAAGAAGCAGGTAGAGGAAGAGAAAGAAGGTGCCCAGAGAGACTGAGAACTGTCTGAGGGCTAAAGAACAAAGAGAGTGTGAGGGCTAGCGTGCTTACTGCAATGCAACATTAGGCTAGAAATTGCTGTCTCTGAGATAAGTATCTTTCTTCCAAGTCTTATAAGAAAAGAAATATTACAGATGAAGAAACCATCATCTTCTTTCTGGGAAACTTGTACCCAGACAGCAATATTAGACGCATCATTCTCAAGACATTAACAACGATGGAAAACCCAAGTTTCTGACTTACCAGGTTCTAATTAGCCCCAACCATTCTAATACCATTCTTTTGGGATTTGCTCTTTTTTTTTCTTTTTAAATTGTGTTTTAGGTGAAAGTTCGCAGCGCAAATTAGTTTCTCATTCCAAAATTTATACACAATTTTTTTTTGTGACTTTGGTTACAATCCCTGCAGTGTGTCAGCACTCTCCCCCTTTCCCTTTCCACTCCGTGTTCTCCGTGTCCATTTGCCCAGCTTTCCTGTCCCTTCCTGCCTTCTCGTCCTTGCTTTTGGGGAGGTGTTGCCCATTGATCTCGCATACTTGATGGAACTAAAAAGCATGTTCCGCATGTGTGTTATAGTTTTGTAGGCCTGTCTAATCTTCGGCTGAAAGGTGGACTTCAGGAGTGGCTTCAGTTCTGATTTAGCAGGGTGTCTGGGTGCCATAGTCTCGGAGAAGATTTGCTTTTTGATAAACATTCACAAAGGAAAATCAGAATAAATTTAAAGGACTGATAGGAAAGTGTGGAGCTGAAATGCTTTATCCAAAGAAATGGCAAAGTTCTCTAGCCAGAGAGTAAGAATCTGGAGAGTGTCAAACTCTACAGTGAAAACCTTTGAAAATGGATACAGGTGTGGAGGACAATGTCTTAGAATTTAAAAATTTCAGGGGTTTATTTTCCTGGGTGGCTTTAGGGGATGAGAGTCATGTGTCCTAAACCATGAGATTCTGCTGACTTTTTTAGCATAAGGGAGTGAGTAGTAACAATTGTGACCTAAAGCTTTGTTCTCCTATAGGAAAGTCACAGGCATTTAAGAACTTGATCTTGGTTTTTTTGTCACAAATCTGGAAACAGAGAAGAGTTAAGTTTTAAAGTTCAACCAATACATCATTTTTCATAATAAGTAACTAGCAAGTTGTCTGACTGGATTTAACTACCTTCATGCGTTTGTTCTTCATATAGGCTTGTATGTGTCAACACAGTCATGTCAGCCGAAGAAAATCTGACACAATCAAAATAGTCAAATGGACTAAAAAGGAAACTATCACAAATCTCAAAACACAGTGTTTATACTAGAAGAAAAAAATAGCAATTTTAATATTCAGTCTTAAGTTCTAGGTGAATGTAGGATGTGTGAAAAACCTGACTACACCTACAAAGTACTCAGATAAACAGTAATTCTGTGAGAAAACTTTTATTTCTCAGTGTACTTTGTTTTAAGGTCTAAAAATACTGTGAAACTTATTTCTTACATTGTTGGATGGGACTTACCCCTGCCTGTATGCTAGATTTTGCCTCAAAATAACTATAAGGACGGTTGCCATCCAGTGGATTGCGACTCATAGGAACCCTGTAGGACAGAGTAGAGCTGCCCCATAGGGTTTCCAAGGAGCACCTGATGGATTCAAACTGTTGACCCTTTGGTCAGCTGAGCTCTTAACCACTATGCCACCAAGGTTCCAAAATTACTGTAGGAGGTTACGATGTTTTGGAAAATCTTCTTTAACCCATAACTTGTAAAATAAATAATACCATATAATGCCATAATGGAGCTCTACCATATTACTTTTGATATATGCTGAAATAAAGGATTACTGATATTATTCTACTGATACCAAAAGAACTTTTATAAACAATGGAAAACAGTGGGTCTTGAAATCCGCTGCTGACTGGATGTTAATATTTTAGGTACATCTTTACTGATTAAAAATTACGTCTTCTATCAATTGTGAGTTCAATTTTGGAGACCAAACCCCCCAGTAAGACCTTTTAACTTCTTTGTTTTTGTCTACATACAAATATAAATATTAACTCTGCCCTGTTGTCTTGCAGATACTCTAGACACCCAGTCAAGGATTGAGGAAGGCTCTTGGAAATCCATGCCATCATTAGGAAAAAATGCATTTATATTCATCGAATGGTGGACATGTAATACCTGCTTTGCATGGAATAAAATTCTACAAATAAAGAAAAATGAAGAGTAGTTTTGGCTTGTCCAGTGTCACATGGCCAGTCAGGAAAAGAGCCAGGACTTCCAACTCCCTGACCAAGTGATATGCTTCCACTGAACCACACTGCTTTGCTCAGTGATTGGCATATGATATAGGCTTACCTACTGAGCAACATGACATAATGGAGGACAGAAAAACAGCCTAGACTTCAAGGTAAAAAAATCAAAGAAATAAACAAAAAACTGAGTTTAATCCTGGCTTTGGCACGTATTAGCTATCGGCTAAGCAAGTTATTTACATTCTCTGCTATAAATTCTCCAATTTTAAATAATAATGCTTATAGCACTTCTATAGAGACAAAAGGAGATAATGTATATAGTGTTTTGTACAATGGCCAGCATATAGTAGGCCCTCAGCAAATTCTACTTTTCTGTCTAGTAAATATATATATATATATATATATATAGTATATATATAGTTTAATGGAGCTGTGGTGGCGCAATGGTTAAGTGCATATTAGTCAAGACACTTGGCTGCTAATGACAGAAGACCAACACAAATCAAGTAGGGTAAAAAAAGCACTTATCGCTCACATAATCAATCTGCTGGAAGGGCAGTGTACTCAGAGACGATTAGAAGCAAGGACTTGAGCACTGCCAGGACTCTCCGTATCTCCCCATCCCTTCTTTTTGATTGCTGCCCTATTCACTCGGATCACATCACCCTTGGCCTTGTTAGATACGTGGCTTATGGCAAATCCCAGTCTCGAACTACCTGCTTTTCCACTATCAAGGGACTGAACCTATTTCTCTGGTCTCAGATTAAAACATCTCATTCTGATTGGTCATTTCCACTCATGGGAGAAGGAAAGCAGGATTCCATTATTGCCTCAGCTTGGATCTTATGCTCCCTTACAAAACTTATGAAAGGAACTCGGGCTCATTAATGAGCAGAGAAGCAGCCACTATGAAAGCTTAATCAACCAAGATGTTGGGTGAAATAACAAGCTACCAAAAAGTACATGAGATATGATACCAATTATGTAGTCTTTAAAGAGACACAAAATGTTGTTGTTAGGTCCCGTCGTTCCAGCTCATAGCAACCCTATATACAACAGAACGAAACACTGCCAGGTCCTGTGCCATCCTCACAATCGTTGCTTTGTTTGAGTCCATTGTTGCAGCCACAGTGTCACTCCATCTTGTTGATGGTTTTCCTGTTTTTTGTTGACCTTCTACTTTATAAAGCATGATGTCCTTCTCCAGTGACTGGTGCCTCCTGACTACAGGTCCAGAGTACGTGAGATGAAGTTGTGCTATCCTCCCTTCCAAGGAACATTCTGGCTGGGGTATTTAGGGACATAAATATGAAAGAAGAGTATATATAGGAATGTATAGGAATGACACACACCGAACTGAGAGAGTTGTATTCTCTGGGAAGGAAGATAAAGTAAGAGAATGGAGTTTAAATGCATCTCTCAAGTTTTAGTTACCTAGTTAGTTTAGGTAGTTAGTAAGGCGGGAAGGAAGGAAGAAAGGCAGGGAGGAAGGAAGGTAGGAAGGAAAAAGAGAGAGACAGAAAAAGAGAGAGAATGATTTGAAAAAACTATAACAAGGGATTTTAACCTAGCCTAAGTCTCAAATTGAAATATTTATACTGGAGGGGAAATATAATTACATCTGTTGAAAAAAAATCATTGTTGTTCTTGTTAGTTGCCATCTAGTTGATTCCACCTCATGGCGACCTCATGTGTGCAGAGTAGACCTGCTCCATGGGGTTTTCAAGGCTGTGACCTATTGCGAGCAGATTGCCACACCTGTCTTCTGATGCACCAACTTGTCATCTAGTAGTCAAGGCTTAATCATTTGTGCCACCCAGGGACTCCAAAAGAAACCATACCCAGAAGCATTTTCAGAAGTAATGAGGATGAGTGTCTGCTATATTTGCATTCTCGTTCATTTTCTACAAGATGTCATGTTTTCTTGAATTTAGCTCAGGTGTAGAGTACCTGACTTTACAGTATTACAAACGCTTCTTGATACAGTTGTACTTCTAACTCAACTAAGAAGTTCCTTGTTGTTATTATACAAAGTACTGAATATTGAAATAAAGGCTGATTTGTTAACAAGATGTTAAAATAATCAGTAATCTCTTAAGATGACAAAAAAAAAAAAAAGAAACTCTCTTGGTCACCAATTTGTAAAGAACATACACAAACTTTCTTTGTCAAAAGATCTGGAGCCAGGTAAATATAGGAAAAGATGCAGTTCTCAGATTAAAGTTTTAAAAATCACTGCTGTCTATCAAAGGAGAGAGAAAACAAACAAGGCGCTTTCTTTATCAGGAAAAAAACAAAGGGAAGAGGAAGGAGGCTTACCCGTGAGAGATACTTCTACATCTTTTACATGGCTTAACAAAATGTAGAGATGGGATAAGTGGAAAATATGTCTTGGGCTTGCAATTCGCATGAAGGAGTTGGTATCCCTCATTTTAAGCAAATCATGGCGTGAAAATAAGTAATGAAGGAAAAACTTGTGCTTTTTTTATTTGTTCTATAGAAAGATCCAAAGTAAGATTATTTTTAAACAGTTTCCTTAGTGCATTGGTCTTTATTTTAAAAACAATTTATTGGTCATTTATTATCTGCCTGGCTCCATGGATATGTACATATTCCCTGTTTTTAACTTCAATGGCAGAGACAAAGTTAAAATACATGAAACATCGGATCTGAGCTGAGGGTTAAAAATTCTTAGAGCTTATTCTGTGCAGACTCTGTGATTGGGATAGAAAGGGAGGTTGAGAGACCACAGATTAAGGATCCAGAAGGAACAGAGGCATCATGTGGAATGATCAGGGTAGCTGTTAAAAAAGAAAAAGAAAAACCAAACAAACCCATTGCCCTCAAGTCGATTCCGACTCACAGCGAGCCCTATAGGGCAGAGCAGAACTGCCCCATAGTGTTTCCAAGGAGCCGTTGGTGGATTCAAACTGCCGACCTTTTGGTTTGCAGCCAAGCTCTTAACCACTGCACCACCAGGGCTCCGTTGTTCAAAATCCTATTAAAATATGACTCAATTTACAAGAATTTGATATACATACATTGTGTTAAACATACTCATTTTGTCTTCTGTATCTTTAAACACAATGAAGAGGTTTGAAAATGTGTTCAAAAGCCACCGGTTCCCTTCCATTTGCTTACCGCATGCTTTTTTTGGGGGGCCGGGGGGGGCGGAGCAGTACACAATTCTTTATAAAACAACTTTCTGCCCTTCACAAGGAAATGATTGTTGGTCTGCAGTTTTAATTTTGGAACTACAATTTTGGAGACTGATAACAGATCTTGCCTTGCATTGCATGTCATCCATCTGGACAAGCTTGTCCCTCCTTACGAGCTTCTCTGTGGTGGTCAGGGATGAAGAGTCTGTCCACTTCTCAGGGTAAGGTTCAAATATGTCTTATTTTTTACTTTCTTAGTCTTCAGAGTCCAGCACAGTGACTGGATCATGGTAGATGCTCTATCAAATTTGTTGAATTAATTAGTTAATTGATTAATATATGAAGTAAAAAGAACCAAGAGTGATTTTTCAAATCTCCTACTGAAAAAACTCTTCCTTTGGCATCTATCAGGAACCAATTCAAAAAGGATTTCATTCATGTACATTACTGCATGGCAAGGCATTTTGTAATGTGATGAGGGGACTTTTGCCTCAAAGACACCTGTTTGAATCCATCCCAAGTAGATAGAGCCTGAAAGTTACCGCTGCCAATCTGAAGGGAGCCGGCAATGGATTAGGGTTTCGATCCCAAGGAACAGGTGTCCTTGTCATAAAATTGATCATAACTGTGAACCAGAGAGGCTAATGAGCCAGTAAATAAAAACTTGGATATAATCTAGATAAATCCTGTGGAGGAAGTTCATGGTCCCAATGTAGCAGCTAAATATGGGACAGGAAAGATGCTTAGAGGACTGAAGATATTAGACCCAAGTTTTAGCCCTGATTCTGGCATAACATGCTTTTTCACTTTGACAGAAGGTTTTGGGATCATCTTCTACATCTCCTGCCCCAGACCTCAGATTATCCATTGTTTTAGTGGAAATAGTATTTCAGCACCACGCTTTGGGTACTAGCAATGTTCATTGCTCCTTGATTGTGCATTGTTTCTAGGCCTCTTCAATAGAAAGAATGAAGAAATAGATATTTCCTAATTCTTTCCCTAGGAAATATATATATATATTTATTTATATTCCTAGGAGATATATATATATGTATTTATATTTATTTATATGCCCTAGGAAATATGTATATATATTTATATTCCCTAGGAAATACTTATATTCCCTAGGAAATAGATATATTTCCTAGTTCTTTCTATTTATTTATATATATGTATATATTTAAAAGAAAATATCTTGTGGATCCACACTAACACTTCCAATTCAAATTCAGAACTACAGAGTCTTTTTTTTTTTAGCTCTTGTGTATTATCTCTGGGAGTCCCTGGGTGGTGTAAACAGTTAAGTGCTCATCTGCTAACCAAAAGGTTGGCAGTTCAAATCCACTTATGGATGCCTTGAAAGAAAGGCCTGGCATCTACTTCCAAAATATCACAGCCATTGGAAACTCCATGGAGTGCAGTTCTAAGCTGAAACACATGGGGTCACCATGAGTCAGAATCAACTCCACCGTAATTGGTTAGTGATCTGGTATTATGTCTGTATCTCCTTTCTTCCAAAACGAGGACACTGGTTCTCAAGGACATAAGGGATGACAGAATTAGAATATCTCACAACTTTTATTTCCTTCATGCCACATTGCACTCATGACAATTTCAGAATAATAATACTAATAATACCACTGCCAGTATAATGACTGAGGGCAGGTCTGTGTTTTGTCTGAGCTCTCCCCATTCTCTTCCCAGTTTTTATGGGTGTGCTGTATCTATCCTGAACATACGGCCATTACATACGATATGCTCTCCCTTTTAAGTCTTGTTTAGTGTTAGTTCTCCAACTGAATATTATTTAAGAATCAACACCAGACCTTACGATGATGTCTTTATAATCATTTTGATTGTCTGAAGCTTGTTCTCTAGCAATTCCTTAGAATGAGTTCATGGGGAAAATATGAGTTCACGGGGAAAATATTCCCTGCAGTTCTTGCATAATTGGTAATGTCTTGTTTTCCTTTTCTATTTGAAACTCTGTCTTGCCTAATATAAAATCCCCAGTTCATATTTTCTTGAGTATCTTAAATGTGCTACTACATTTTATTTTGCCGTGCAGCATTGCTGTTGAAAAGTTTGATGTTAATCAAATTTCCTTTTCCTTATAAATCACTCACTATTTTTCCCTCCCATTGCAGTTCAGTCAATTCTGACTCAGCGACCCTATAGGACACAGTAGAACTGCCCCATCAGGTTTCCAAGGCTTTAATCTTTACAGAAGCTGACTGCCCCATCTTTCTCCCGAGGAACAGCTGGTGGATTTGAGCTGCTGACCTTTCCGTCAGCAGCCAAGTGCTTGAACCCTGCGCAACCAGGGCTCCTTGGTTTTTTGTTTTGTTTTGTTTTATTTTTGGATCTCCTATTATCCATATGCTGGATTTTCTTTGCCAATCTTCAATATTTATCTCCTTTTCTCAAATGGTATTTATCTCTTTGTTTCTTTTTGATTTAAAGTATTTTCTCCTTTTTACTTCCCAATTTTCTTAAGGCAGTATCTGTTGTATCCCTTTGCTCTTGTGTTCCTTTTAGTTTATTCTGTATTTCTGAAATGATATTTTTATTCCTAACACTTCTAACTCTTTCTTAAGTTCCATTAGAACGTTTCTGAGTTTTTCTAATTCTGCTCTCTGGTGTTCTTTCGTGACTTGTTATCATTTTTCTTGAGGTCTTTTAGGTTTTCTTGAAACAGAAGATCACAGTTCTGACTTGTTAGCAGGCATGTCTTTCCAACTTGTTTAAATTGTTTTGTAGGGATGTTATTCTGCTATTTATCTTCTTTTTTCTTATAATAATGTTGTGTGAAATTTGACCTCATTACTTTTCTTTTGTACATTTTTATGTGAATTTTTTTTTTTTTTTTTTTTTTTTTTTTAACTTTAGAAAGAGCTTTGCTTCAGGGAAGCGTCTCTAGATTGACACAAGCCAGTTTTCCGGTAGTTTCGATAAGATTGTGGCTTACTTTCTGAGACTTCCTGGATCTGCTTCTCTCCACAGGTTTATCTGCCTCTACTCTTCCCTTGTCTTTACTGTCCCTATTTTGCTCAATTTTGATTGTAGTTCCTTCTTTGTGTGAACGACTGTCCTGGAAAGGAATCCTCACTGGTCAATTTTGCAAATTTATAGGGGCCAGATTGCTTCAGCTCCTTCTGGCCTTACCACAGGCCCCATGTACTCATCTGATATTGAATGAGCAAACCCCTCCCAGTTTCAATGCTGTTCTCAAGTTGGCCTGTTATGATTTATAGTGAATACCTGTTGTCTATTTGGGGGGTTTTGTCTTTTCACATCTGTGAAACAGAACCTGATGCTTTCTTCCTTTTTCATCCACACACAGGTTGGTATCATGCTGGTCGTTGGTGTATTTTGGGGTTTGTAGGCATTCTGTGTCACATAACTTAACTGTAAATGTTATTTATAAATTTTTTGTTTTTGTTGGTTTGTTTGATTTTGGTGTTGCTCTCTAGTTGTTCTATTTTTACATGGGGATTCAAGAGATTGAAAAACAATGTTGCCACAACCATCTTTCTAGTACAGCATTAATCTCAAGTGGCTTAAGGACTTTTAAAAAATTCTGAAGACGTATTACTATCCCTTCCCCCAAATTATGTTAGGGTGGCCAGCTGTTCTGAGCTAGAACCAGGGTGGTACTTGAAAATGCCTAGTCTTTGGATTCCTAAACAAAGCTAGAGTCAATGCAAAAGCTTTACAAGTAATAGACATAACAATCATATCCTATCACTCATGCTCTCAAAGTCAACATGGGGGTTAGAAGAAAATGTTAGGTGAAACCGTGAAACTAGACAGACAAATCCAGAATGAGGGACACTCTACAGCAGAACTGACCTGTCTATGCCAAAGAAATGGTATGTTAAAAAAACAATAGATAGGAAAGAGGTACTACACCAGGTAAGAGATGTAACAATCAAGAGCAAAGTCACATTGTAACAAATAGCTTTTTACCCAAAGTACTGTGTAAAGGCCTATTTTAATGTGTTGTTACTGTACTGTAGATGGGTAAAAAGCTGTTTTATTGCAATGTGACTCTAAGTCTACTCACATTGCCAGAAGGTTACATCCATGGCAGGTCAGCAGCCTCACATTTAAAGGATAGCATAAGCATACCTTTGACAATTTCTTAATTAAAAGAAGGCAATGTCAAAGACAGTAAGGGGCAAGGAATGAAGTTTCATAACAAAATGGAATCAACGAGTTCAAGCCCAAGAAACTCAAGGCACTATTGAGCAATCAGAACCTATTGACTGCAGCTGAATTGCAAACACACCTTTTACATGGACACTATACTCTTTCAGCCAGAGTTGCCTTTAACAGGAAAGATTTATATCCTGGGACAAACATGAAATCTGAAAGAAGTTAGCCCGCCCTTTTCCCTGCATTGATTATTTCAAGGACTCTTAGGCTCGCATTCAATCTGGATGCCAGGAAAGAAGCTGCTTCCTCTTCAAGTAGAATGCCTCCATGCCCCCATACCCCCTCACCTTACTTGGGCACAAGTTTTATATCAAACACGGGTGGAAAACAAACAAAACCAATTCTCAGACTGCTGGCTTCCTTTTACCAAAGTGAACTGAGAGCAGGCTATCCTGTTACACTCTTTAAAAAAAAAAAAAACAGTCTAAGTCAAATCAATCCCCAACCCACACACACTCCCTCAAACCATAACACAGTGTTAACACAATCCCAAGGTGGTCGAGTGGTTTAACCACAAATATTCTGGTGGCCTTGTGATCTGACTCTTAGTTTACACAGCTGAAATGGGATGGCTGAGGTCTCTAGTCAGCACAGGGAAGGAAGGAAACTGTGATGGATAGGTGCCCACTGTGGTCAAATGTGGTCAAATCTGCCTTTGGACAGATACAATGGGGTTTCCGTGCCTGAAAAGAGAAGAAAAGCCAAAGAAAACAAGAGTGAAAACCATTCGTTGAGCAAACATCTAGTACATACTGGAAATTGCCTAGTTGTTAGGGATGGTAAATGGAGGGAGAATTCAAAGACATAAAGATACGACTATTATCCTCTAGGCTAGGCATGACACAACATAGAAATAGTTAAGTTTAGTAAGAAACAGAGAAAATTCTATAGAAAAGGAATAATATGTAACATTAATGGACTGTCAAAATGCATGGTGAAAGGAAAGGAAAAAAAGGAAGGAAGGAAAAGGACAAATGAAAGTGCTTAGTTCTAGTTTTGGAAGGGGAAATGTAAGGGAATTTATACAAAGAGACAAAAAGAAGAAGAAGAAATTAGACACCCTAAATTGTTGAAGAGGAAACTAAATGAGCTTGGGTACAGTTATTTTAAAAATGTTTGAAAATGAATTATCTTGGCTCTGTGCTCTACTGGATAAAATGGCTCACCTTCCTACAAGAGAAAGACCAGTCCACAGACATGGCATCTTTTTCACTCAGAAACCTGCAGAATTGATTTATTTCAAGGTTGCAGCCATCTGCACCAAAAAGTGTGTTTGGCTTCTAACATCCTGACAATCTAGCCCCAAGGTGTCCAAAGATAGGTTACTGTCACCAGGCTAGTCAATCACACTCACTCTTCTGGAATGACCTACATTTGTCTGCTTTGGGACTGCTCACCCTGCATCATACTTCTGGGACTCCATCACTATCATCTCTACATGTCCAAATCCTACCCATCCTTTAGGACTTGGTCCATGGTCACATACTCTTGCAGGCTTCTAGGACATTCCAGCAGGAGATGATCATCACCTATTCAAAATTTCCTAGGACCTTGTCCCTGCCTTAGGTCCCTTAATACACACTACCTTGTTTCATTGCTTGCGATACATGCCACGCCTTCAATGTAAGGCCCTGGGGGACACAGGATCTTTCCTATTAATTTTTGCCCATCCAGTTGTGACTAAACAGGACTAAGGGTTCAACAAATTTAGTAACAACTGAATAGCTCTGCTAGAGTCATAGAATGAATAACTCTGCTAATTGTATAACCAGGGTAAGCTAGGCTGTGACACTCTATAAATAATTCTAAATTGCAATGACTTAGACAGCAAAGTGTTATTACTTATTCATAACGCAGGTCCATGGTGGTTGAAGGCTCTTCTCCACATCATTCTCTCTTAGGTATGCAAGCTAACAGAGCCTCCATAACCTGTTACTCTGGCAAGCAGAAGAGAAAACGATGAGTCACACTGCCAGTTCGTAAAGACTTTTGCCTGGAAGTGACATCCATCAAAGTCTTCACATTCCATTGGTCATAGCAAATCACAAAGACATGTGTTATTTCCACAGGACAAGGAAATGCAATGAATAGTCAGTGAATGGCTCTAATGATTGCCAAGAAGATCACACAAGAAATTAAGTCTGCAAGTTTGAACTTCTCTCTTTATAGGTATGGAAGGATAGTAGCCTCTACGAAAGATAGCTGTAAAATGATTCAGCTGGAGCCCCGAAATGGAAGAGTGCAAACAAGGAATTCCATCTTAACCATCTTTCCTGTTATAGATAGACAGACTGCCAGATAGATACAGATAGAGTTATAGATCTTTTTTTCAGAAACAGGATCTGAAAATCAATTACATTTATTGTTTGTATAGATCAGTATGCTACCACTGGAAATAGAAGGATACATTTTTGCTCTTAGGAGGTGAAACACATGAAATCGTACGAAAATACTGTATCTAAAATAAAGAAATGAGTAAATCAATTAAGCATTATTTAATAAATGCTACATTTTTGGTATGCTTTCTGCTAACAGCATAGGCATTCAAGGAAGGCAGAAACATAGGAAAAGATAGTAGCTTTCTCTGTCAATGAAATTATTCTGAGGCTGAAGGATTTAACCTTTGACAGAGAATACTTTGTTTGTACCATCAAGTCAATTTGGACTCCTACTAGCCCAACAGGACAGAGTAGAACTGCCTCATAGAGTTTTCTAGGCTGTAATCTTCACAGAAGCAGATCACTGGGTATTTTTCTCCCATGGAGCGGCTGGTGAGTTTGAACCATCGATCTTTTGGTTAGCAGCTGAGCATTTAACTACTGTGCCACCAGGGCTCCTTGACAGAGAATACAGGTCTGTCAAAAAGCAGCCCAAGATTAAGGATATTCTAGCTGCTGTTGAACTTACAGGCAAGTTGTTAACTCTTTAGTTACTATTGGTATAAGGGTATACCAGACACTTTTTATGTATACCTCTGGACCTCCCAGGTATTGAGTTATTCCAGTTCTAACACTTTAGTTACCAAATTCTTACTGCTTTTCTTTCTTTTTTTTTTGATGGTGTGTGTTTTCAGTATTGGAATGCATGCTTACTAATTGAGTGTGTTTAAATTTTTGGTTGGTAATGTGGCTTTTTCATTAGAACACTAACTTCTGCATTAGAACACTAAGTGCATTAGAATGGGAATAATGTACTATTTATGAGATCCAGAGGCATAAGAGGTGACTGGTATACAGTTACAGCAATAGTAACAAAAGAACGCATTAAGCATCAAGGTGGGTTCCTTTTGAAATGGGTGAAGCTGAGCTGACCAGAGTTAGAACCTCATTGTTGTGTAGGTTGAGAATTCAATTAGGTGATGTTTCCTGGATGTGTTAGTTTTGTAAACTTTTGCCTTTTTTCCTTTATTTCTTTAAGATAAGACTTGTAAGCATAATTATGGCTTTCCTGTGTGATAGTTAGGGAGCCCTGATGGGTTTGTTTTGATTTTTCCGTGTCATATTTGGAAAGCCAGAGGTTCCCCACGTAACCTGATGGAAAGGCGCCTGTCATAAAGTCTCTATTTAGTTCTTATTGGTATATTGTCATATCACAGATCAGTGACACCAAAGTGCCACTAGCCTCACCTTGTTGGTCGATTATATTACCAGATCATATTTCTCAAAATCCATATTACGATTCAAAAATTTAAACAAACTCAATTAGTAAGCATGCATTCCAACACATGCCATCAAAACCTTTTTTTAAAAAATAAAAATTTGGTAACTATACTGGAGCCCTGGTGGTGCAGTGGTTAAGAGCTTGGCTGCTAACCAAAAGACTGGCAGTTTGAATTCACCAGCTGCTCCTTGGAAACTCTATGGAGCTGTTCTACTCTGTCCTACAGGGTCGCTATGAGTCAGAATCTACTCAAGGGCAACGAGTTTATACTACTTTTAAATAAGTATCTATCAGACAGAGATCCCTGAGATTTCTCTGATATTTTACCTTTAGCCAAAAGAAAAATACTAACAGATAAACATGCATGTCTGACTCCAGGGATGCAGAAGACAAAAATGGAGGCTTGGTAGAAAAGAGGAAAAAAATGTCAGAGCTAGAAACAAGGCACTGGAATGGCAAAGACAGTTGGTTCAGGATCCAAGGCACAATTCAGTTACTGTCACTGGGGCATCCTAGACAGCACTTGGAACAGAGGAGAATATTTATTATGCAGAACCTGGGAAACAGATGGATCCTTAAAGGAGCTAAAAGGGCCAGAAAGTCATTCCAAAAAGAGAGAGAGAGAGAGAGTGAGTGAGAGAGAGATAAAGAAATACAGGCTTGGTGATCAAAGTGCTTTGCATCATATTGATTTACTAAGTCTCCTGTAAGATCCTCAGGCGCTATCCAAGGATCTCTGAAAATTTCTCAGTGTCCCCATAAACAAAGCCACCCTTTACTCTACCCTTGGATTCAAGTAGTTCAAGAACAGATAGATGTGGAATGTCTTTGGAGCTATTTTCTTCAGCTACACCCATTAAACCATTATTTTCACGCCTTGTGTCTGCTTGGAGAAGCCTCAGAGGCTACAGCGGGACTACTCTGAAGACCCTGGTCTCCACTTCCGAACTCAGCACCCACCATTATTAACCTTTTGATATACTGAGATTTTTCTGTTGATTTATTCAAAAAGATAATTCTGCATCTTAAGGAATGTTAGTACGGATGTTCTAAAACATTGCTTAAGGCAAACTGATTTCTTGACTCAGAAGAATCATAACAAAGATGCATAAGAGACACGCTGAATGACAGGGCTAGAGAGTTTAGTCCAGGGGCTGGCTCCCCTTTCCTCTTTCCTGTTAGGCCATGTTCCAAGTATAGGTCTTTTGAGAACAATGCTGGCATGGAGCTGGGGCTGTAGGCATTCTGAATGGACCCAGTGCCATATTACTTTAATGCAGTGATTTTAAGCTCATGTGATTTTATGAACCATAACATTAAATAATAATAATAATTGAGGGACCTGACACACATTTCTCACTTTTTTTTTGGAACCCTTGACTACATAAACCAATTGATTTTTAAAATAATTGATAATCAATCAATAATAGTTGATTGTTACAAAAGTCATAGACCCATGTGAGGTATAGCAATTTATGGACGAAGATTCCGAATGCTGGGCAGAGAAGAGACACTTACATGTTTGTTTGTGGTTCAATCAGCGTGTTTGCAGATTCTTAGGAGTGTGTCTGACTCTCCTCAGAGAAGCTTCAGACCCTGAAGTGGAAGGTTTAGCAGTGTTTGGATACTAGGGTCATTGATAAAGACTTCTGCTTTCCTTTCTCGTCACCTAGGCCAACAAGCAGGGAAAAAAAAAAAAAAAAATCTACATCACCACTGTCCTCTTGGCAGGAAACAAAGCCTTTCTTTTTCTGCAGTTTTCATTTTCACCACGTTGGCCATTTCAATTCACCTGCATGTGATAAGCTACCTACTATCTAAGCTACTCTACGCCTACATCTCACTGGTTTGAATACTCTAAAGGAATGCTTCTGATGAAACTCATTTAAAAAGAAGAAACAATATTACTGAGCATGTAATTTTTGTCAGGTACCTTACGTGCATTTTGGTCATTTGACCGTCATGATGATGCTCCAAGTTGGGCGTTTCCCTCAGTTTGTAGATGAGAGATTTGAAGCTCAGAGAATTTATTAGGCCGAAGTAGGTCTGCACTTCCCTCTGGACCATTGCATTTCTTCAGGTCTTTATAGACTTTTTCTCTCAATTTTAAGGTGAGGGATTATAGTCAGTTGTAGATCAACATAAACCCATCAAGATCGCAAGCAATTCCGCAACTACAAGAGACTAGCATTTTTAGTTCATTGTGGTTGTTTTAATGCAAATCAGCACTCGTATAAAGAATTGTATATTTCTGTATGAATGTCTGTTTATGGCTTACAGGGAAATTCTTGGAATAAACTGTATGCAACTCTATGATATATAAAGCCGTATTCGAGACTGGAGTTATGGAAATGACTATGCCTGTCTTGAGGGAGGGGCTCTGGAGGCGCAGTGGTTAAGAGCTCGGCTGCTAACCAAAAGGTCAACAGTTTGAATCCACCAGCTGCTCCTTGGAAGCCCTATAGGACAGTTCTGCTCTGTCCTATAGGGTCTCTATGAGTCGGAATCAACTCAACGGCAATGGGTTTTTTGGTTCTGGACCTTGAGGGAATAAGCTGAGAACCCACGTTTCTTAGTAAATATCAATAACACATATCCAAAGACCCTCACAGAAGATGCTCTATTACATAAAACGTTAGCTTCTTAAAACCTGTAAACCTGACTTATAGAAAACAGAGGGTCTGAATATGACTAACTCTGGACAGTGTTAGAAGAGGCAACTTTTCTCCGGATATATTTACCATTTTTATTTCAACCCTAAGCAGGCCATGACTTCCTCTCTTTATTTCAATTACGCAGATAAATTTCTTCAAAAGTGTTTATGGCTGGAAGTTATTTTTAAAGTGCAGCTATATATACACTCATACACCTACTTATAAATGTACACACACACACATACACACACCCCACATATATATCCCCAATGGATTTCAGTTCAGGCCTTAGTTTCAGTCACTTTTATTACTAGCTGGTTTTACATTTTACAACATCTTGGGGGTTTTCCAGGGTACCAGTGATGCTTGTTTATCCATTCTGGTAAAGAAATGACTTTAAATTTGCTTAGATTCACAGCCTCCAGACCCACAAAGTTCTACTTATGCCCCTCAGGACTAGATATCCTCTAGGCTTTCCTCAGCCACTGCGATGCTTTCAGCCCTCCAGTGTTATGCAGAAAATTTAAATACAAGTCTTTAATTTAGCATATCCACCCACCCACAAGGTTCCAGAAGCTTAAGTCAGCCGGAGTCTTTGGTAAAATATCACTCTGGAAAAAATAGTACATGTGAGAAAAACACTGTGAATTTAGAAGCATTTGTTTTACAAACTGCAGATGCAGAGTGAAAGAAAATGACATCTCACATTGATATTCCTACATAACGCATCCATCTGCAACATGTTTTACAGTCACTTACCCGATAAACCTCACCGCACACAGATTTGTACAGGAGGCACAATACAGCTGACCCCGTTTTACAGATGGAAAGAATAGAAACAAGGAAAGATTACATGAATTTCTCAGAGTTCCCAATCAGTTTTCAGACATCTATCATTGGACAGGAGTGAACTAAGTAAGCCAAACTAGCATTTATAAAAGCTGAAAAAAAACAGTGGACAAAATAGTACCGGCTCCGATTTTCTCTGTATGAGGGATTTTTTGGCTGTGATCTGGTTAAAAGGGTAGAAAGAGGACTTGTCTTGAAGTCATATTTGTGTAGCAAATAACAAAAAACAAACAAATAAAAAACCTATCTTTAATTAGATTATATGCTCATTTGGACAGGAACTGTAAAAAACTTTGGAGATTTTTAATTCAGAGAATAAATGATATTGGGGAACAAGATGGACATTTTTAAACAGCCGAAGAATGGAAGGTCTTCCGTCTAGAAAGGGCAGAACTTGGAACGATAGGCAAAAATAACAGGAAGATCTTGGGCTCTTCTTTCAGCAATGGCGAGTTTTCTGTTACTAAGTTTGTGCAGACTGAGCAGATTCAGGAGCCAGACACAATAGAAGTTATTCAAAATGTGGAAAAGAGTTGCTGGCAGTTGAGTTGGAGGAGTATCCGGGAGGTTGAGTTGTGTGCTGAGTACACTTTGTTTCCTGTTTCTATGCCCAATTCATTCTCCTCAGTTCTCCGCCCTGGTCTGCACGTTGGGAAGTTGATCTCCCCAGACTTTGTCACCAAGTAACCTTTGCATAATGGAAGATGCAAGTAAGAGGTTGGAGAATGGAAGAAGACAACCCATTGTGTCTACGTTCCAGCCCTACTGCTGCTTCCCTACATCTACAAGACTGACTGTGACATTTCCTGTTATGTGACCCCACTTCTAAACTCCAACTCTTATCAGATCCTATAACATCATTTCTTCCCCATGGTCCATTGGGCCTGGGATGGTATCACTTTCAGTGTTGCTAATTCTAATTCTGGGCTGCTTCTGCCATTGTTGGTCGTTCTAAACCTGCCCACAAGTGTACAAAACCATTCAGTAAACTCTCCTCAGTTACGCTGTTGTGTGCCATCAGATGCGCTGACTGGTTGTCTC
This sequence comes from Dugong dugon, assembly GCA_030035585.1. Lineage (NCBI taxonomy): Eukaryota > Metazoa > Chordata > Mammalia > Sirenia > Dugongidae > Dugong > Dugong dugon. The sequence goes on from CM057466.1 coordinate 26,172,758, forward strand.
AGAGCATTGGTTCTCAATCTGTAGCCTGCATCAGAATCACATGGCGGGCTTGTTAAAGCATAGATTGCTGGGTCCCACTCCCACAATTTCTGACACAATGGGTCTGCGGTGGGGTCCCAGAATTTGCATTTCTAACTAGTTCTCAGGTGATATGCCGATGGTCGAGATGCCACACTTTGAAACTAATTGTCTCATAGTGATCCCAAAACGTGGCCACACATCAGCATCATGTCCTGAAATACATAAAAGTACCTACAGATTCCTGGAATCCACTCTGGGTCTATTGAAACAGAACTTGAAAGACTGGAGCTTTAGGATGTGTATTTTTTCAAGTTTCTCAGAAGATTATGATGAAGCTGGAACTGCTTCTCCAAGATTCTTCCAACGCTGAGATAATGCAAAAGCAAGATGCTATTTATTCCGTGGCTGTTGGCTTAAAGATGATGAGAGAACTCCAACCCTGCCTGATAAAGGAAGAGGAACTCGTCCCTCTTCTTCCTCAAAGATCCTGTTTAGCAACTTTACCTTTGGAGAGGGGCAGCTATTCTGAATGCTCCAAGGAAACATGATCACACATTCCCTTTTGTTTTACTTCAGTATCTGACACACACCTTTAGGGTGCACGCATCACAATGCCTTTGCCTGGTTGACTGTCTTATCTGACACCGCTGGTGAGCTCCTTGAAGATAAGGATTTGATCTTACCAACTTTGATTCACCAGCCCTTCCCACGGTCTTTAAATCATCAGAATTTAGCACCTGGCCTGAGTAGAGTAAGCGCTAGGCTAGGGGTGAGGATATGGTGGGAGGGGAGATTGTTGCATGAAAGAAACGATAAGACGAATGAATAAATGTCACTTTTCCTTGCACTGGGCAATTCTGCTGCAAAAGACCTCTTTAAAGTATTGAAAAGCAAAGATGTCACTTGGAGGGCCAAGGTGCGCTCGATCCAAGCCATGATATTTTTAATTGCCTCATATGCATGGGAAAGCTGGACAATGAATAACGAAGACCAAAGAAGACTCGATGCCTTTGAATTAGAGTGTTGGCAAAGAATATTGACTATAGCCTGGACTGCCAGAAGAATGAACAAACCTGTCTTGGAAGAAGTACAGCCAGAGTGCTCCTTGGAAGCAAGGATGGTGAGACTTTGTCCCAAGTACTTTGGACATATTATCAGGAGGGACCAGTCCCTGGAGAAGGACATCATGCTTGGTAAGTTAGAGGGGCAGTGAAAAAGAGGAAGACCCTCCATGAGATGAATTGACCCAGTGGCTTCAACAATAGGCTCCAACATAGCAATAATTGTGAGGACGGCGCAGGACCAGGCAGTGTTTTGTTCTGTTGTACATAGGTTGGCTATGAGTCAGAACCGACTGAGTGGCACCTAACAGCAACAACTTCTTCACCTTTCCCATTGTTAGCACAAAGTAATAATAAACTTTCACTTTGCCCTCAGACACTGATTTTTACAAATACCTTTGCTGAAGCAGAGGGCCTTGAAGTGAGTTAGATGGCCTCAGATCTCTTCTGTCTCTGAATTTCTTGGTTCAACAAGTTATTGAAAGGATTCAATCACCCGCTGACTGACAGCTTTGACAGCTGCTGTTCTCGGGATGTCATTATATAATCTGTTTTTCTACTTACCAGTTTGAAACTGAACAGAGACATATGCACTGTCAGCCTCATTCCTCACGTCTTGCTCCTGGTTTCCAGTTCCCTCTCCTCTGCCCTGTTTTATCCGCACCCTCCCTCATGTCAGTGAAGTGCCTTAGGATTCGGAGTAATTCCAAAGCTCCCCTGCCCTGAGCTAGAAGCTGGATTAGAGCTCATCTTCCCCAAGCATTATTACAGTGTGTTCATAGTGGAAGCTCAAGCTTTGCAAACGAACAGAACTTCATAAATTTGAGACTGTTCAAATACTAAACGGATTTTTTCCTCTCTGCTTAGCCAAGACAAGGAGATATTAAAGTGAATAAGAGTAATAATAAAAAGCCTGTTAGCAGCATGGGTATAATTAAACTGAATACCTCACACAAAGAATAAAGCTCTGAACATTGACTTCCTCTGGGACACACCCCACTACACCCAGACCTCGCCTTAGAAAGGTATGCACCGCTTGTCATCCTAATGTAAAACAAACACCTACACTCACTTTCCAGTCTACAATAGGGAGAGGAGTTTGGCTTCCTGTCTCAGAAACTCATCCAGCCCTTGGGAGCCAAAAAAAAAAAAAAAAAAAATTTTCCTGTACTCAGTATTCCAGACACCAAAACTTCAGTTCCTTGAATTGATAGGATGGCTGACACTAGGTGACGAAGCTCTGATGCAGGGATATCTGATTTGTAGTCAGTATTAGAAGTGTGTCTTCACCTGTGCCAGAAAAAATAGCCAGCCGCATGTGAAGGGCAGTTTGATTCCCAAAGCAGGGCTTCAGATCACCTGGAGGGACCTTCCTTCTGGAGAATGTTAGAAAGCTCTGGAGCCAGCTCAGGAAAAATGGCTGGGGCTATTGCCAACTTCACTTTCTTCCCAGGAGCTGTTCAAAACCCACGAAGAGCTGGTCAGTCTAGTCTAAGGCTACTTCAGCCTTCTTTTCTCAAGAGCTATGAGTCGAAGTCTGGGATGAAGATCTGGAAGCATTTCTTCATTACACTTGATCAGCTGAGCAGATGAGAACATGATCTCTAGGTTATTTATCATTTGGAGACTCTGTGCATTTATATGGCCCCTTTCCTACAAAGGCCTCTCCTAGCATCCTTCCCTTTTAGGAAACACAATATTCACCCTAAAATGAACATTTTTAGGTATGATTTTTGGTTTTTTAACCTTAGTAGCTTCTCTTGTTCTTTATTTCCCATTCCTCTACTTTTGAGACTTATATATCCTCTGTCTAGAGAAGCAAAGGGAAAAGCCCCCACACTTCCATAGATATAAGAGATTAAATCTGTTTTTCAGTTGTCTTTTTTCTTAGTCCCTCTCAACCTGGCCAAAAAAAAAAAGCCTGCTCTGAGGTGGAGTACCACTTAATATGGAGGTCTCCTTCCATCTATTCTATCACAGACAACTGATTGGTCTTCAAAGCTGCTAGTTTTATAGAAAAGAAAGCCCTTTAGAACAAAACAGAACCTTAAAGGTCTTCTACTCTAATGCCCTCATTTGACAGTTGATAGAGTTGAAAAGCAGAGAGAGGAAGCAAGTCATCTGAGATCACTAAGAAAGCTCATGTCACACTTCTTCAATCTTTGTCAGAAGTTTTCTTTTTCTCTAGTGTTAGCACAGCTGATATTTATGATGTTAAACATACTTATGGTATTCTGAAAATGCTAAGTCCATGATAAAGCATAATTAATTGCTCATGGTATCATGTAAGCTTTCCATACCATGTGAATGAATTTGAGAATTCACTTGCCTTCTCTAGGTCTACCTGTTCATTTTAATGGAAGTGTTGAGTGGTAATATTTAACGTATCTTCAAGCTCTAAGGTTCTACTCTCAGTTGCTGATGGTTATCAAGGTGATTATTGTCCTCTATTACTGTGGCTTATCAAGAATTATAAAAGCATGCTTATGCAAAAAGAGTAGTATGCATCATGTATTATGCACATAAGATTGGTCCTAAGACCATATTGGAATTATTCCCTTAACATTTAATTAATTTTATATTACTATGTTTTATTTCATTTTATCCACCACTCATCTGTCAGTATGTCCTATTGTGGTGGCCTGAGTGTTGCTGTGATGCTGGAAGCTATGTCACCATTATTTCAAATACTAGGACGGTCACCTATTGTAGACAAGTTTCAGCAGGACTTCCAGACTAAGACTAGGAAGAAGGACCTGACAGTCTACTTCTGAAGGAATAAGCCAGTGATAACCTAGGAATAGCAGCAGAACATTGTCTGATATAATGAAAGAAGATGAGCCCCTCAGGTTAGAAGGCACTCAAAATATGACTGGAAAAGAGCTGCCTCCTCAAAGTAGAGTCGACCTTAATGACATGGATGGAGTTAAGCTTTTGGGACCCTCATTTGCTTATGTGACAAAATGAGAAGAAACAGCTGCAAATATGTACTAACAATTGAAACATGGAACGTACGAAGTATGAATCTAGGAAAATTGGAAGTTGCCAAAATGAAATGGAAAGTATAAAGATAAATATCCTAGGCATTAGTGAGCGGAAATTGACCAGTATCGGCCATTTTGAATTGGACAATCATGTATGGTCTACTACGCTGGGAATGACAACTTGAAGAGGAATGGCATCACATTCATTGTCAAACAGAACATCTCAAGATCTATGCTGAAGTACAATGCTGTCAGTGATAGGATAATATTCATACACTTACAAGGAAGACCAGCTAATGGGACCATTATTCTAATTTATACACTAACCACTAATGCCAAAGATGAAGAAATTTAAGGTTTTTACCAATTTCTGCAGTCTGAAATTGATCACATATTCGATCAGAATGCATTGATGATTACTGGTGATTGAAATGCAAAAGTTGGAAACAAAGAAGAAGGAGCTGTAGCTGGAAAATAAAACCTTGGTGATAGAAATGACACTGGAGATCTCATGATAGAATTTTGCAAGACCAGTGACTTTTTCATTCCAAATATTTTTTTTCAACAATACAAAAGCAAGTCCACACTGGACCTCGCTAGATGGAATATACAGGAATCAAATCAACTACATCTGTGGAAAGAGATGATGGAGAAGCTCAATATCATCTGTCAGAGCAAGGTCAGGGGCCGACTGCGGAACAAACCATCAATTGCTCATATGCAAGTTCAAGATAAAGCTGAAGAAAATTAAAACAAGTCCACGAGAGTCAAAGTACTACCTTCAGTATATCATACCTGAATTTAGAGACCATCTCAAGAATAGATTTGACACATTAAAGACTAATGACCAAAGACCAGACAAGTTGTGGGAGGAAATCACAGACATCATACATGCAGAAAGAAGAAGGTCATTAAAAAGACAGAAGAGAAAGAAAAGACCAAAACAGATGTCAGAAGAGACTCTTGAAACTTGCTCTTGAACTTAGAGTAGCTAAAGTGAATGGAAGAAATGATGAAGTAAAAGAGCTGAACAGAAGATTTCAAAGGGCAGCTCCAGAAGACAAAATAAAGTATTATAAAGAAATATGCAAAGACCTGGAATTAGAAAACCAAAAGGGAAGAACACACTTGGCATTTCTCAAGCTGAAAGAACTGAAGAAAAAATTCAAGCCTCCAGTTGTGATATTAAAGGATTCTATGCATAAAATATTAAACAGTGCAGGAAGCATGGAAAGAAGATGGAAGGAATACTTAGAGTCATTGTACCATAAAGAATTGGTCGGTGTTCAGCAATTTCAGGAGGCAGCATATGATCAAGAACCCACGGTATTGAAGGAAGAAGTCCAAGCTTCACTGAAGGCATTGGCAAAAAACAAGGCTCCAGGAATTGATGGAATACCAACTGAAATGCTTCAACAAACGGATGCAACACTAGAAGCTCTCACTTGTCTATGCCAAGAAACAGCTATCTGGCCAACCAACTGGAAGAGATCCATATCTGCCCATTCTAAAGATAGGTGATCAAACAGAATGCTGAAATTATTGAACAATATCATTAACATCACACGCAAGTAAAATTTTGCTGAAGATCATTCAAAAGTGGTTGCAGCAGTATATCCACAGGGAACTGCCAGAAATTCAAGCCAGATTCGGAAGAGGATGTGGAATCAAGGATATCACTGCTGATATCAGATGAACCTTAGCTGAAAGCAGAGAATAACAGAAAGATATTTACCTGTGTTTTATTGATTATGCAAAGGCATTCTACTATGTGGATCATAACAAATTATGGATAATATTGCAAAGAATGGGAATTCCGGAACACTTAACTGTGCTCATTAGGAAGCTGTACAGAGAATAATAGGCAGTAGTTTGAGCAGAACAAGGGGATACTGCGTGGTTTAAAATCAGGAAAAGTGTGTAGCAGAGTTCTATCCTTTCACCGTACTTAATTCAATCTGTATGCTGAGCAAATAATTCAAGAAGTTGGATTACATGAAGAAGAACGTGACACCAGGGTTGGAGGAAGGCTCATGAACAACTTACAATATGCAGATGAAACAACCTTGCTTTCTTGAAAGCAAAGAGGACTTGAAGCACTTACTGATGAAAATCAAAGACTAGAGCCTTCAGTATGGATGACATCTCAATATCAAGAAAACAAAAACCATCACAACTGAACCAATAAGTAACATCATGATAAGCAGAGAAAATATTGAAGTTGTCAAGGATTTCATTTTACTTGGGTCCACAATCAACACCCATGGAAGCAACAGTCAAGAAATCAAACGATGTAGCGCACTGGGCAAACCTGCTGCAAAAGATCTCTTTAAAGTGTTAAAAAGCAAAGATGTCACTCTTTGAGGACTAAGGTGCACTTGACCCAAGCCATGATATTTTCAACTGCCTCATATGCATGGGAAATCTGGACAATGAATAAGGAAAAACACAGAAGAATTGATGCATTTGAATTATGGTGTTGGTGAAGAATATTGAAGAGACCGTGGACTGCCAGAAGAATGAACAAGTCTGTCTTGGAAGAAGTAGAGCCAGAATGTTCCTTAGAAGCAAGGATGGTGAGACTTCATTTCACATCTTTGGACATGTTATCAGGAGGGACCAGTTCCTAGAGAACTACATCATGCTTGGTAAAGTATAAGGTCAGTGAAGAAGAGGAAGACACTCTATGAGACGGTTTGACATAATGGTGTGAAAGAATGGGCTCGAACATAGCAACCATTGTAAGGATGGCGCAGGACCAGGAAGTGTTTTGTTCTTTCATACATAGGGTTGCTATGAGTTGGAACCTACTCGAGTGCACCTAACAACAACATGTCATTTTATAAGAGGGAAAGGAATAGAAATCACGGACTGGAAATATGAGCCCTGTTTTTGTTGTTGTTGTTGTTGTTGTTGTTGTTGTTCCAGCTTTACTATTTAATTTTACTGTGTGAACTTCAGCAAGTCAATTCACTTCACTGAGCCTAAGTGACTTCTGTGAAATGGGAACAGATGATGGGACAGAGAAAGAAGGGAAAATTTATACCATATTTTCTCTAAGGGTCCTACTAGTTTTTATTTGGATATAAAGGATGAGAGACATAAGTGGCGTGGAGACAAAGAGTACTAGAGTAGAACTTTCAGGTAAACACACACCTTCACCTGCTATGTTGTTAAAGGTGTGGTTTCTGGGAGTGTAAGAGGGCACAACATGGAACAAGAAGCCAAGTGTTAATCTGAATTCTTTCTGAGTCTTCTACTTCACCTTTCCTGCATGCTCTATGTATTTCCCTTCCAAAGCTAAGAGTCCCTCGACAACCAGAGCTGTTGAGATTCTTCACATGAATAGCTACAGTCTTAGAAAGCCACATTCTTAGGAGTGCTGACAAATATATACAGTGAAACTTGTGAGAGCCAGAACTTGACGAGACTGCCTTGTTTCGCTGGGTCTCCCAAGTTTTCTGCCTTTGACAAGGTGTAGTCTTGCCACATTTCTATCTCTCCTTTTAATGAAAAATATTTTAGCTTTCCTTCTCTGACAGTTTCTGCCTTACACATGTTCCAGCTTTCACAGGTTTCACTGTATATTAAATATATATACAAACTTTACCAACTCTTGCTAATTTAAACCAGATTTATTCATATTACATTAACAGTAATTATAGCTAATGCTTTATTGATTTTTTAATAAAGGAAAACGTAATAGCTTACATCTAGGCATTGAGTTATGGTTTTAAAGTGTTGAAACAAATAGTTTCATACAAAATCATTCAAATACATTAAAAAGCAGAAGAAAAGGTCATTACCAAAAATGACTCCAGTTCCTAGTGAACATCGCACAAAAACAACAAAATTTAAATCGTCCTGGCTTCTGTGGTTCAAACATAAACACACACACTGATAAGCAGAGAACTCTTGGCACAGGGTCGGCATCTTCACAAACAGGTTTGCTTAGAAGTTGCCAGAGTCTCACTCTTCATGCACACAGACCTACCTGAACTATCTAGAAGTGAAGGCAGGAGTCTAGAGAATTTTCATCACCATGCTGTACTAAGGATAAATCAGCTAAAATACTCATGGTGCTTTTAACCACTGGAGTAAATCACCTTTCCAGGAGAGAAGGCACGTGTCATCAGGAGATGTCCTTAAGGCAGAAGGGTGTGGCAGCATAGTCTTCCTCCACACTGTTTCCTCCTCCCCCAGCTATAGTCACCGTCCTTAAGGCAAACTAGAAGATTCTGTTTAGTGCAAAGAGTAATGGAAGCCAGCACCCAGTATTTTAAGACCCAACTGCCATAGCCTGCCTGATTTACTATGTGAATAGCCTAAAAATTAGTTAGATAATAATAACAGAGCACAATTAACTTCACATAGACATTTTAATAGACCACAAGTCAACGTATGTGGTAGAAAGATAATCTATTTGCTTAATTGCCTTAAGGAAGTTATTTCCCTTCTTAAGGTTCTCAAAGGGATTGAACCAGATCAGTGGTGCACAGCATTGTACGTTAAAGTCCTCTGGGGACTTTTGAAAACTATTGATACTCAGGCCCTGTCCCACAACACCATTAAACCAGAATCTCTGGTGGTGAGGTCAAAGCACTGGTATTTTTAAAAGCTCTCAGGAGGTTCAGAAGTGTAGCAAAGGCTGAGAAGCACAAGTCCATTCTGAATCCAAGTAGGGAAGGGCATCAAAGACAGTTGAGAGCTGACCTTAGAGTTAAATACTGAAATCCAGAACGTAAATGGGAAGGGGTTTGAACTGGAATGTGCCCACATTGTGCCTACTCATGGGGACAATGCTCCATAATCTTGCCACTGTGCAGGCGACAAAATGAAAAACACGAAAACTAAAGTCTCCAAAGATCACTCAACTTGTTGGAGGAAAATGGAGATTGTTGCTTCCTATTGTAAGAGTCAGTACCCTGAAGATTTTCTAGTTTTCCTGACTGGGGTTGCTTAAGAAAAGATACACCATCCAACAAAACAGCACCCCAAAAGTGTTATTGGCTTATTCTGTCAACAAAAACTGTATTTTCCCTTAGGCCTTGCTTCGTAGGCTGGGGTTGCCATGGGAAGCAAGACTTTATTGAGATGCGAGAACAAACAGACTCTGAAACCACCCCACCATAATTTATACAGCTGCCTATAAATCAAAGAGAGCCCTAGGGTCAAAGCCACTTAGACACACACACACAGTCACACAGACACATACTCCCTGAAAAATATTACAAAGGGGAAGGTGTGCCAGGGAAATCCAACTAAAATGGCTGCACGCAATAATAATAACCGAAATTTACATGTTTCTTTCATCCACTGTTCTCAAAAGACACAGAACGTGCTAAGATTACTTGTCTTTTGAAAGCTTTCCAATGTTCTGAGAGATGAAAGAGGAGGAATTCTGCATATAAAATCAGGCAAGTGGATGTGACTGTAAGGGGTCATCTATTCCATTCTTCTGCTTTCAAGCAGACAGTGAAACCAAGCCATTTCTCTCCTTCTTGGCAAGGTCAATTCTGCACCATTCCAGGGACTCATCTTCCATCCAGGCATTCTATTTTTCTCTAGAGGACAGTTTCCCAAGTGATCATTCTACTGGGACAGGATTTTAAGTAAGTTCTCCTATCATAACATTCAGGTGCCACTGTGGAATCCGAAGCAGGATAACTACTGTTAAACTAGACACTTCTCTCCCCCACTCTCTTCTCTCATTTGGTTTCCTCTTTTAAGGCAAATGTCCATTCTCCCACTAAACAGTAAACTCCTTTAACGGTGGGGAATAGTATCTAATATCCTTAAAGACTTGGAAAACTCCAGATAAAACTGATACTTAAAAATTATTTCTAATGCCTGTATCACCTCCTGCCATCTATGGAAACAAGAGACAACCTGTCACCATCCCAAACTAAAAAAACAAAAACAAAACAAAACTCCATAGGTATCAGTTGTTCTTACTTCTTTCCCTCAGATAATCCCACTATTGTTAAGAATGCTAAATTGGAATGCAAGCTTAAATTAGGAATTTTTACAAGAAAATTTTTAGACTATAATCTCACTTTGCCATTTAGTGGAGTCCTGGTGGCACAGTGGTTAATAGTTTGGCTGCTAACAAAAAGGACAACAGCTCAAATCCACCAGTTCCTCCTTGGAAATCTTATGGGGGCAGTACTACTGTGTCCTATAGGGTCGCTATGACTCGACGGCAAAGGGTTGCCATTTAGTGAAGGATTGCTTTGCCATGTAAAAGATGAGGACATTTTCAGAAGGGAAGCTCTCCCAAAATATCTGTCAGCTTGACTAGGTCATGATTCCCAGTATTGTATATGACTGTGTAATCTGGCGTGATTTCCTTACGTGTTGTAAAATCTGCCACTATGATGAGGTTATATGTGATCTCCTTACGTGTTGTAAACTCTGTCACTATGATGAGGTTATACTGATGACATCTACAAGGTTAGATAGTGTCTTAATCCAATCTCTTTTGAGATATAAAATAGAGAAGCGAGCAGAGACACATGGGGACCTCATATCACGAAGACAGCAGGGCCGGGAGCAGAGCACAGTCTTTGGACCTGAGGTTCCTGTGCTGAGATGCTCTCAGTCCAAGGGAAGACTGATGACACGGGCCTTCCTCCAGAGCCGACAGAGAAAGCTTTCCCCTGGAGATGATGCCCTGAATTTGGACTTGTAGCCTACTGGACTGTAAGAGAATAAACTTCTCTTTGTTAAAGGCATCCACTTATGGTATTTCTGTTAAAGCAGCACTAGATGACAAAGACAGAAAGTGACCTTGAGCAAGTCACTTTACCTCTCGGAGCTTCAGATTACTCACGGGGCTTTTTGTGTGAGTTATGAAAGGGATATTGATATATACACATACACATATACATATACATACACCAGTTATGAAAGGGATACACACACGCACACACAGCGCCCTGGTGGCACAGTGGTTAAGAGTTCAGGCTACTAACTGAAAAGTTGGCAGTTGGAATCCACCAGCTGCTCCTTGGAAACCCTATGGGGTAGTTCTACTCTGTCCTGTAGGGTCACCATGAGTCGGAATCAACTCAATGGCAAAAAGTTTTTAGGTTTATATGCTTATATATATACCTACATACAGTGCTTTCTCCTCTCTTCCTCTTCCTAATGATACAAGAACAGAGCAGTAATGCATACAAAATCTCCTTAAGTACTTCCTCAGAAAAATTTCAGAGCAGTTTGGGGAGTCCCTTACTCTCAAGTACAGGTTAGTTGTCTTTGGTCACAGTCACTAAACCACAGTTACACAATTAATCATTTAGTACAAAGGTTTGGTTTCTGCATTTATTTCTCTAATGTACATTTTTCCCAGGTTCTTGCCTGGGCACTTTAGCTATAACAGAACTTCAAAGAAGTCCTCTGCTCTTGGGAGAGCTTCAAAGGCTTTCTGCAGGGTCAATTAGCACCTATAAAATGTATCTCTGTTGTCACTAATGGCTATTAAACTGAAGTGAGGGTTAATGAGGACTGATAACCACCACCTCGTGGGATTGTTGTTAAGTAAGTTATGTTATGTAACTCTCTGTTCTGAACATCCAATCTATGATTCAGGATTCATTAACTAGTGTAGATCTGGGATTCTTTTTATGGTTCTTGCAGGTAAGGAGCTTTGTTGTGCACCTGGCAATAAGCATAGCTTAGGTGCCTGCCTGGCCATTAAAATAGTTGACAAGACTTCCTGATGAAATGAGAACTGATCCTTTCCCTTCCACCCCCGCCATGGTGTATATGTGCCCTGAGAGGTTCCAAAAACTCAAATGGGCACGTTAGCACCAGGTAGTAGAGCACAGCATCTAGATCACGGAGCAAGACTACCTGAGCTCAAAACTTACCTCTGCTGTTTTCTATCCTCTTGACCTTAGGCAAGTCAATTGACCTACCTGTACCTTCATGTTCCAGGTCCCTGGGTGGTAAGAACGGTTAGCCCTGGTGGTGCCGTGGTTAAGAGTTATGGCTGCTAACCAAAAGGTGGACAGTTCGAATCCACCAGCCACTCCTTGGAAACTCTGTTGGAGCAGTTCTACTCTGTCCTACAGGGTCACTATGAGTTGGAATTGACTCGACAGCAATGGGTTCAGTTTGGTTTGGTCTACCAGCCTAAAGTTTGGTGGTTTAAACCCACACCACGGTACCGTGAAAGAAAGGACTGGTGATCCACTTCTGTAAAGATTACAGCCAAGAAAACCCTATGGAGCAGTTCTATTCTGTAACACATAGGATTGCCGTAAAGAGGAATCAACTAGATGGCAAAGAGTTTGGTTTTTTTGGTTTCGGCCTTTGTTTCCTTATGTATAAGATAGGGCTGATAAAAGTACTTACCTCCAAGAGTTGTAGGGAGCGAAAGGAATAAAGACACTCACATTTGTGGTCACTCACATTTGGTGACCATATGAATGGATTTTTCATTAACAAAGGTAAGTGATATTTAAAGTCAATGATGAAATATTTTAACTTTGAATTTTTATTGTGTTTAGAAGATCTTATATGAATATCTCTCAAATTATCATATAATTATATATATACACACACATACATTTCCATATGATGTAGATAAAGTGATTCATTACACAGATTTTTGCTTTGTGTCTTTTTTTATTTGTTTCTTCTGATTATAAAATTAGCACGTTCTAAATCTATTTTTGAAAGAACCAAAAAATATAAAGGAACAGGAAAAAACTTCACCTATATACAATTACCTAGAGGCAGCTGTTATTTTGTCATACTCTCTTTTAAACAATTTTTAAATAAGGAATACCACTGAATTAAAAATAAAAACAAGTATTTGGGACTTATAAAAGTATATTTGATATGTATGAAATTTCTGGTAAATGGAAGTACTGGTTTTTCTGCTCATTAATACTTGGCTCGTTTTGTTATACATTCCATTTTTCTTTAATTCTTAGAATCACACAGCAGTGAATTCAGGTCCCAGCTCCACTACCTACCAGATGGGAAGATGTAATAGGTCACATAATGTAAACACTTGGGGTCCTGCCTACCACATCTCAGGAGCTCTGGAAAATTTCACTCCCTGTTTGTGTCGTCTGCCTCTCCATCTGCTCCTTTCCTGCAGAAGATGGACAGTTTATTCGCCAGAGTTCCAAGGAAATGTTTCTTGGGGAGCTCCAGAGCGGGTAGCAGACTGTATTCTTTGCTCACTCTTGTAGGGAGAGGGAGTCACATCACAAAAAGAAGGAGAAAGTGGAGGAAAGAGAGCAAGAGTAAGAAATCTTCTTAAAATTTCATTATGGGATGGACTATGGAAACTACCGTACAGCTTTTTTAAGAGAACCTACTTGAAAAATTCATCATTTTTGAAGAATTCTGAAGCTGGATTTTTGCTTTGGTTGGTTGGTTAGTTGGTGCTTTGCGGGATGTGTAGATAGGCCTAGCAGTCCTCAAGACAGCCAGGTTGTGTTCTTCTTCCCTCCCAAAATGGATCAACTCCAAAAGTACTAATCATAAGAGTTACTATTTACTAGGGTTTATCATAATAGACTATGTACTAGTGGAAGTAGGAACAAATCTGTCTTGGAGAAAGTACAGCCAGAATGGTCCTTAGAAGCAAGGATGGTGAGACTTCATCTCACTTATTACGGATATGTTGTCAGAAGGAACCAACCACTGGAGAAAGACATCATGCTTGGTAAAGTAGAGGGTCAGTGAAAAAGAGGGAGGCTATCAATAAGATGGATTGACATACCAGCTGCAACAATGGGCTCAAATATAGCAATGATTGTGAGGCTGGCACAGAACCAGGCCACATTTTGTTCTCTTATACAGAAGGTCACTATGAGTCTGAGACGACCCAACAGGACCTCACAACAGCAACAATTATATGCTGTTCTAGGCTGGTAATTTTAGAAATAACACTCTAAGAGAGGATATATTCTATAGAAAAAAGAAAACTCCTGGTGTTTCCCATGTATGTGACATAATTTTCCATCTTGAATCCCTTGCTTGTGTTTCTTTTGGAAAGATCGCCTCCTCATCAGCTCCCCAACACTGAATTCCAAACAGAACTTCAAGTCTCAGTGGAACGATACATTCTTCTGCTGAGTGCCCAAATTATTGTCATATATCTCTCTTCTGATCTATTCTCTTTTTCTTTTCTTCCATTTGTGTTCTAATTGACCTGTCTTACCAGCTCTATTAGACTACTGTATACATTTCATGATTTCAAACTATTTAGTATATACTGCCTGGCACATAGTAGGTGCTCAATAAATATTTTTGGAATTAATGAATGAATAAATGTATTCCCAGTAGTTCAGTTTTCTTTCTCTCCCTTTAATGAGAATTTTAAATATACGAGTGAGGTTTACCTGGAGACTTTTACATTTCTCCTGACAATAACACTTATTACTATTATTATTATTACTATTTTATGTTAAACAACAGTATTTACATAGTATTTCTTAAAAGCTATGAAAATAAACACTCCTCTTAACTTTGGCTAAGCCATGTTGAGAGAAAAGTCTTGATTAGGTGATCGTGAGAGGAAAGCTCTTGACAATCCTTAAACTAGTTGTTTGTCGCCGTTGTATAAATGAAGGACAAGCATGCAAAAACACAGCAACCTGGCATTTATTTAGTGAAAATAAAGTTACAGCTTCCACCTCTTGTGGTATTTAATATTGCTGAGACCTGACGAGAAACAAAGAGCTTCACAGTTGATAATCATATTTAATAATGCTTCTTAACACTGCCAGACGTCTTCACGTTTATAAGTCACTTTACACATATGGATTCATATCCCAGATGAGGACGCAGGACACAAGGACACAGAGGGATTGGGTTGTCTAAGCTCATCCAGCAATTTCCTTTTAATATTGAAATAAAAAACTGGTACTAGTATGCTTGAAGTGATTCCTCTCACGATACGTTGTTTTTTTTTTTTTCATATTAAAGTTAAGCCTTTACTCAGTGATAAGTACCCTGAGAAGTTTATAAGTTTATACATTCCCTTCAATTTTTGTACTTATATACATTCAGTTAATACAATCTATATTCATATTTGCTTAAAATAACATCAGGAAGAAGTCTGTCATGTGAGCATTGCACGCTTTTAAAGAATTAAAGACATGAGATCAAAATGACAACAGCAACTCTAAAGCACGGACGAGAAGGTTAAGAGGCGTAGAGTCTAAGTTAATGGTGGAAACAACATGGGCGGAGATGGTGAGAACAGTGGACACAATATAAAGTATGCCACCGTCATCGATGAACTGTACTTGTAAAAACGGTTGATTGGATGTATGTTTTGTTGTGCATATTATCATCCAAAAAAAAAAAAAATCAACATCAGGATTATTATAAATATGCAGTTTTATATTTTGCTTCTGTACCTTACTTACATCATGTCTATTTTTCCATGTCGGTATATATTATTTGAAAGCATGATTTAATGGCTGTATAGTAGCCAACTGTTCGGATATATCATAAAATCATTTATCCATATTTTTTTCCACTGGTTATTCCCAGTTTTGTTTTCTTTTTTTCTGTTATAAATGATACTGCAGTGAATATATGTATACCCAGATTTGTGTGTACATATTTACTTGCTTTCTAAATTATAGTTTTATATGTGAAATGATTCCTATTTCTTTTAAGCTTAATGAATCTACAAAACTGAAAGAAATAAAATATTACAAGTTATCTTTAGTATTGTGATTCTTTACAAGGACTGAGGTTCAGAGCCTGATATAATGGAAAGACTCATGACCTGGGACCTAAGAAAATGGACTTCTAACTCTAGCTCTACCTCCAGCTACTGAAGGCAGCAGGAGCTTCTGCTCTTCATCACCCTAGATAAAGTGTGAGACTTCTCTAAGTTCCCCACTTTAAGATCAATTTAAGTAGGAATTTTTGAACTTCAGTGTACATCAGGATCACATGGGGTCATTAGAACAGAAATGACTGGGGATACTCTGAGAGTGTCAGATTCAGAAGGTCTGTCTAGGGTCTAAAAATTTACATTTCTAACAAGTTCCTAGATACCGCTTGGTCTAGGTAACACACTTTGAGAACAAGTGAAGTAGAACATTTTTTAGAAGAGGCACCAGGATGGTGAGGATACAAGAGAAACGTCCTCTCTTACTTAAAACAACATGTAAGGTATAAAAGTCAATTCAGAACCTTCACCTGGAAAGGAAGACAGAAGAGAATCACTGGATTCTAACCCTTCGAATCTAACTGTTCCCTTGGGACTCATGCTGATTTCTTCCCCCACAAGGCCACATCCCAGAGATGAATTGCTTTCCCATTAATAGACTAGGCCAAACGTGTCTTCATATCCTAACCATTAGTTCCCTTGAAAACAGCTGAGACAAGATAGAATTGTTCAAATTCACTTTACCAACACTAAAGATGAATTGAAAGAGAACAAAGAACAAGAAGCAGAACAATGTCTAACTTACATAGTATGAATATTTGACCGTTCTATTACTTAGTGGATTCAGAAGAATTGAAGTTTTGAATCATTGCACACTCACTCACCCCAGATGGCTGTACTGCACCTCTAGGGTCCCAGGACTACTTCTTATTCCTCTTGCATGGTTTCTTTGTTTCCCTGAACCTAGTCTGCCTCCATATGGCAGGAACTGTGCCCCTTTTTACCTTGCAAGTGATAGTCATCTGGTCACTCTGCAACTAAAACTATTTAAGGCCAATCCACTTGGTCTAGTTTGGTCTTAAGAAACCCTGTTGGTGTAATGGCTGAGTGCTCAGCTACTAACCGAAAGGTCAGTGGTTCGAACTCACCCAGTAGCTCCATGGGAGAAAGATCTGAAAATTTGCTCCTGTAAATATCACAGCCTAGGAAGCCCTGTGAGGCAGTTCTGCTCTGTCACATGGGCTTGCTATAAGTCAGAATCGACTCAATGGCACCGAACACCAACAACAGCTTGGTCGTGCCTCTTCTTCAGGCAACTAGGAGGGTTTTAGCGACTGACAGATAGTTAACCCAGCCTATGTCACCCAAGACCCAGTGCCTATACATTAGGTATGTATAGATGGGTTCAACATAATAATACTTTTATCATAGCACAATTTTATCATGTGTGTAACAAGGACTGTGTACCTACAATATTTAGGCGGTGAGAGAGGAGTAATGGCTATTGTGTCAATAAGTGGACATGAAATTATGCACAATTAGACTAATTGGAGGACATTGGAATGTCGATTCTCAGTACACTCCGCGGGTTTTAATTAGGGTCTTTCAATCATGTGATCCGAAGGAATGAACCTAGGACTGATAGGTGGACACTAAAAGGCAAAAATCAGAGAAATAACATTTATTGAGCACCTGTTATGTGTTGTAATAGATTATAGCATACCATTTCTGAGAAATAGAATTGTCTACAAGTAGAGGAGACCAACGTAAAAGGCAATGAGTTGCCTGTTATGGAAACATTCAAACCAGGGCTCTGAATCCTGGTACTAATTTTATTTCTTCTACCTGATCTTTCTGCATCTACTTTTGCCATCCATTGTAGTCACTTTTAACTTAATACTTTTAAAATGTGAAATACTTCATACTTCTGCTTGAAACACTTCGATGACTTTCAAACGCACTTGGAACAAAATCTAAGCTCTTTAACATGTCCTACATGACCTGGCTCATACCACCTCTCTGATCTTATTCCTTCCATTCTCCTCCATGTCCACCGTGCTCCAGACATGTAGACCTTCTCTTTGTTCTTTCGACAGGCAACGTTCATGCTTTCCTCATCGCCTTTGCCCTTTCTATTCCTTCTGCCTGTGATACTCTCTCCTCAGAGCAATGCTGACTCCATTTCTTTATGCAGATCTCAGCAAAGAATTTCCTCTTCAGGGAGACCCATCTTAACCACCCTCTCTAAAATATAAAATTTCTACTTTGCAACCAGCCACTTTTTAACCCATATTCTCACTTTATTCTTTTCATAGCCCCAACCAAAACTTTAAATTAGTTTATTGATCAGGTTAATTGTTACTGTCTTTCTTCACACCAGAATGTATGTTCCACAAAAGGAGAGGTCTTGTCTGTTATTCATTCTAGCCTGCATGCTTAGCACCTAGAGTAGTGCCTGGTACATAACAAGGAGGAAGGAAAGAAGGAAAGAGTGAAGGAACGAGGGAAAAAGGAAAAGGAAGGAAAAAAAAAAAACAAGAGGGAATTAAAAAATTTTAATCTACCTGTTTTTAAGCATTTTATTAGCCTGTAGGAGTCTTACATACGTTTTAGTAATGTACATTTTAGTTATGACGATTTTGTGGGGCTTTTAAAGATAAATAAACTGACACATAATCCAATCCATTTCTCTTCTCAACCACCCAAAGTGTCTTATTCAACCACTCTGTTTTAGAGATGGAGAAGTTAAAGGGCTGTGAAATTGACTTGCCCACGGTCATGTGTCAGAGCTGACACAAGTCTTTCCACTGCATCACCCTGGAATTTCTTCAACACTCCAACAAGACTTACACCTTTTCTCTAAAGAAAGCAAGAGAGAGTTCAGAGTCCTTATTTTTAAACCTGCATTAAATGGAAACCTTTGGAAGAGCAGGTGGTGGTAATGCTATGAATCTGGCTCAGCAAGGGAACACTGAGGTCATGGTATTTTTCACATTTAGTAACTTCAAAAATATAGACATGATGTAAACTTCCTAAGACTTGTTGCCAGCCTAGTGATACTGGTAACTCTGGGCAGGAAGGCACATCATTGGTTAGATGCGGCCGTTGTGGCCAATGAGCTCTCTCTAGTCAAGAGAGATGCTCAGCTAATGCTTTCAGAGGGCTGTCCTGGATTCACATCCTGCTTACAGTAACACTAGCAAGGCTGCTTAAATTTCCTGTTAGATGCATGACAAAAATACCCTATGATGTGAAGAAGTTGCTAAGACCAAATAGTACCTTCTTCATAGAGTTGAAAGATTTAAAGAGTGGATACATTTGAAGTGCTTTGCACACTCTCTGTCACTTAGTAAGTGCTCACTAAATGTCAGTTTTTGAAACTAAGGAAGTGATTGAAATGAAGGTAAATTGGAATGTTTGATTTTCTGCGTTAAATTTAGTGGCTCACCACTCAGCCTTCTATGGAGGATCAGACAATCATAGATGAGACCTGAAAGAGGCATTCACAGTGATCATCTGCTTATAAATGAGGTAATTAAAGACAAACAAACAACAACAAAACAGACAAACTTAACCCAGGGCAGTGTCAAAACTAGGACTAGAACACAGAACGGGGATTAGAATTCAGTCCATTGCTTTCTTCTCTGGCCCAGATAGCAGTGTTTATAGCGCTTTGCACTTGGCCCTTTATTAAAACTTCATTCTGTGTTAAATACTCTTAGCTCCCCAATAACAAGACATACTGCTCTACCTTTAGACTAGGGCTATGGTATTTTCAGTTTCTTCATATGCATATGAAAGTTGGATGATGAATAAGGAAGACCAAAGATGAATTGATGCATTTGAACTATGGTGTTGACGAAAAATATTGACTATACCATGGACTGCCAGAAGAATGAACAAATCTGTCTTGGAAGAAGGACAGCCAGAGTGCTTCTTAGAAGCGAGGATGGGAGACTTGTCTCATGTACTTTGGACATGTTATCAGGAGGGACCAGTCCCTGGAGAAGGACCTCATGCTTGGTAAAGCAAAGGGTCAGCAATAAAGAGGAAGACCCTCAATGAGATGTATTGACACAGTGACTGCAATAATGAGCTCAAACACAGCAATGATTGGGAGGATGGCACAGGACTGGGCAGTGTTCTGTTGTACATGGGGTCGCTACGAGTCGGAACTGACTCAAGGGCACCTAACATCAGCAAAGGTGATCTCTGGAGGGATATGAAATAAATGTGTGAGGTCAGGTACCATGTTGAATCAGAAGTCCATTTCCAAACCATAATTTAAATTTGTTGGTCAGTCTTTTCCATTAAACTGAATTTCCCCATATTTAATGGGGAAATGACTTTTCCTATTATTCCTCTCTGAGTTCTCAGTACCTAACACATAGTATGGCATTCAGATAAATATTTGTTGATTGAAATGAAGTCAATGAGTTCTTTGGCTACTTCTAGCTCTGATATTCTAGGATTCAGTGATTGAAGTGCGGGAGGTGGGTAAAGAAAACCTTTAACTAGGTGGGTTTTCACAAGCATACGGAAAGGCTACAAGGAGATGGATTGACACAGTGGCTGCAACAAGGGACTCAAACATAGCAAGGACTGTAAGGCAGTGTTGCCTTCTGTTGTGCATAAGGTCTCTATGAGTTGGAACCGACTCGATGGCACCTAACAACAACATACCTCAAATTTGGGGAATTAAGATTTTCTATTCCTGCAGAAGATCCCTAGGCTAACTCTAATTTGTGGCCTGTGTGTGGTTCATCATTTTGCAAACACATCCCCATGAATTTGTATATATATCTATATGAATATCTAAAAAAGGAGCCCTGGTAGCACACTGGTTAAAGCAACTGCTAACAGAAATGTTGGCGGTTCAAAACCACCGGTAGCTCCATGAGAGAAAGATGTGGCAGTCTGGTTCGGTAGAGATTTACAGCCTTGGAAACCCTATGGGGTCACTATGAGTTGGAATTGACTAGACAGTGGTGGGTTTGGTTTGGTTTTATATGTCTAAGAAAACTGAAAATTATTTTAATGACTTTACTTCATCAGTGTTGCTCTGTATATATATTTTCTCATAAATCAAATAATTTTCTGCTATGAATTTACATATAACTTCAGGATGTTTTAGCTCTAATTGATTGACCTTCAATTCGCATGTAAGTTTTAGGAGGAAAGCTAAACAATTCCCTTCATCTCTGCGGAGGTGGAGGTGGACAAGATCGGTGCTTGCCACTTCGCCATTAGTGATGTCCACTTGCATTCGTAAGAATTTACCTTATCAAGCGGAGTAAAAAGAAGAGCGCAGTGGCCTGAGAATGTAAGAACCTGGGCTTAACTCCTAGCTCTGGTGTTTTGTACACTCTCTAATTGTTAAAATAGGAAACTTCCCATTTCTGAGATTCAGTTTCTTGGTCTATAAAACCAGAGTTAAAAAAAAAAACAAAAACCAAACCCTTTGACGTAAGTCGATTTGGGCTCACAGCGACCCTGTAGGACAGAGTAGAACTGCTCTATAGAGTTTCCAAGAAGTTCCTGGTGGATTCAAACTGCTGACCTTTTGGTTAGCAACCATAGCACTTAACCACTACACCACCAGGGTTTCCAAAGCCAGAGTAGACTCTACTAAATGATTCAACTCTCTCTCCCAAGAAGTCAAGGATCTGTCAATAAACACCAAAAGGTTTAGGAGATGTCCCAATTACATTCCTCCTAACTCCCACGTGCCTATGAATGACTTAGTAGCAGAAAATAGCCATGTTCCTCTCACCGTGGATTTAGCTTTCTCCAAATCCAAGCAGCTGGATAAATAAGCAGATACATTTGTGCTATTATAAGAGAAAACACAAAGTTGCCTGCGCTCAAGCAGCAGTGTTTTCCCAAGTTTCACGAGAGTTAATTTGGGATTTTTCACCCCCACATCTCAGTGGTCCCAAAACCCTGCCAATGTGATCTCTTCATCTCCATTATATTTCCTGTGTGTCGCTCCCCTTAGTCTAGCTCACAGTCAATGCAGAGATCAAACCCTCTGCCTCTCTGATCTGCATCACTGCAACAGCCTATCATCCATCCTTAGCTTCACTCTCCCTCCATCTATTCTCCTCTTTGTCCCAGGTTGATCTCTGTAGAACATAAATCTGACCTTGGTCCAAACCTTCTTAAAAGTCCTGAAGGCTCTCGATCACCTTCAGAATAAAATCTAAACTATTTAGCTTTACTTTCACATGATTTGGCCCCAACCTGTCTTTCTTAATTTCGGCTCCTTCCCCACTCCCATCCACACACCTTACATTCAGCCTGAAGGGAATGTGTGTTTCTCTAGAATAAGGTTATATTAACTGAGCACTTGCAAAGTGCAGGGTGCTTTTACATATATTATCTCATGTAATCAAAGACTAACACAATAAGATAAGTATTATTATCTCAGTGTTAATAGAGAGTTTGGGCAACTTCTCCAAGATCGCTCAGCTATTAAGAGAGATGGTAGGACTTAAACACAGGTCTGTGACTTCAAGATCTTTCTACTTGGCCATGCTGCCTTCCCAAGGACACTTTATACTTCCCTTCTTTACACATGCTCTTTCTTCTTTCTGGAAGGTCTTTACCATCTCTACTTGCTTGAGATCACCTCTGTGATTTTTTTTTTTTTTTAATTCTTTTACTGCAATTAATGTTCTCTCTTCTGTGATCCAGTACTTTGCTTGTAGACACCCATACCAGTATAAATTATATTAGAGGTATTGTGTCCATGCCTTAGACTCCTATGGAAATGTAAGTTTCAGGAGGGCAAGACCATGTTCCATTTAACGCTATACCTGGCATTTAGTATGGTGCCTGGCACATGGCACGTGTTCATTAAATCTCTTTCGGAATGACTGAATACATAAATAATTAAAATATTTCTATTTTTATCTCTATTATGCTCCTTTTTAAATTTAGATCTCACAGAGATACAGCAAAATCAATCACTAAATACTGCACAGTCCTTGAGGTTGACACAGAGAGAAAATGTCAAAAGAGCATGTCTCAAACTTCAACAATAACAAATTTGTACTCTGAAGTGCTACACTGTTAGTGAGAGAACTAATTACTCCTACGATGAACTGCAACCATTTTCTTGTAAATCACTCAAAAATACTTTTCTACTGATGCTGTGGTTAAAAATAGCCATTTTGTCCAAATTGCTCAAACGGTAGTCGGTTTCCAATCTTGGAACAAATAAAATTTCCAGTCTTTCTGTGGGGATAGGTGCTCATGTTTTCCCTCCTGAACTCATAGTTGAGCAGAGAGTGGGATGCGTTCCAGAGTGGGTGCCACATTTTTAGTTTATTACAACAACGAAGACAATTACCAAGATACAAGCGCATGGCCCAGTCTAAGGCGTTTGTGGAAAGCATTACTGCAGTCCCCCAACAAGCCTCTCCAGATTTAGTCAGACACGCCTGTGTGCCCGTGGTGGGAAGAGACTATCTCGGCAATCTCACATGCCAAGGGGAGATCATTTGTAAAGAAGCTGCTAGCTATTTTAGAGAAGGTAAGTAAAGGCGAATTAATGCCAGCAACTGTGCTTTGTGTCTCTGAAATGGCATTAAAGAAAGAGAAAGCTTTCTTTTGGTAGCAACTGGTAAGCGCAGAGAGACTCGCCGTTCTGTTAGTTCCCATCCACAATGTCGTTCCTCTCCATGCCCTCCGTTTCTGCCCTAAAGGATGAAGAACTACCAGCATAACCTTCCTTCCTCGTATCTGTCGACTCTGTTTAGCCTTTGGACCAGAATAATATTCCTAAAATACAGGTTGTATCATGTTATGAATTTTCACAGGAATCTGAAACATCTTCCATCTCCTAGGATTATGGGAGCAAGGCTTTCAAAACCTACCTCACTTCACCTTGGAATGCCCTCTCCCATCCCATAAAACTCTCACAGTCCTACATTCTTCCAGGTGCAGCTCAATTATCACTTTCCCAAAGAAGCAAGCATCCCAGCCCCAATTCAAATGACTTCTTTCTCTACATAGTCATATTTATTTTTTCTGTGCTTTATATCACATTCCTTGCTTGTGAATTTTAAATGTCCCAAGGACAGAAACCATGTCTTACTTATTTTTTTATCTTGCAAAACATCTAATGAAGTGGTTAACCAAGTGTTT
This sequence comes from Dugong dugon, assembly GCA_030035585.1. Taxonomy (NCBI): domain Eukaryota; kingdom Metazoa; phylum Chordata; class Mammalia; order Sirenia; family Dugongidae; genus Dugong; species Dugong dugon. The sequence continues at coordinate 26,196,631 of CM057466.1, forward strand.
ATTCTTACTGAATGAATGACTGAAGAACAAATGATTTTCTTGTAGCTAAACCTAAGAAAGATTTAGGCATGACAGCCTTTTCCTCAGAGAAAATTCCTGATCTCAAAGTGTTACCTCAACAAGGAAGATTCGAGTGAGGTTGTGGAGAAATATCATCAAACTTCAATCATTAACCAAAAAACCAAACCAAACCTATTGCTGTTGAGTCGATTCCATCTCATAGCAACCCTAAAAGACAGGATAGAACTGCCCCATTGGGTTTCCAAAGAATGGCTGGTAGATTCGAACTGCCAACCTTTGGGTTAAAAGCCAAACTCTTAACCACTGTACCACCAGGGCGTTCATGGTTGCAAGTGTGCCCCTGTACCCTGCTGGTTCTTGATGTCCATCCAAAATTAAATACATAAATATTTTTCAGTAGACTAGACTTGCAAAGACTTAAAAAAAAAAAAAAAAACAACAAACAAAGCATTCTTTAAATAGAAGAGGCTTTAGATTTCCCCCCAAACTTAAAGTCTGGTCAAGGACCTATAACTCTGAAACGTATTCTCAGTATTTTGAGATATATATTTCATACTTGTGAGGTCAGAAATACCTAATATTACATTTTAATTTGAGTTAAATGTTTTAAGTTGAAATAGCAACTTCTTAATTTTGCAAAACTCACTATAATTATTTAGTATCTATTAAATGAGTTGCATATTTGTGGATGAAACAATTGACTGAGGTAGAGTAAGGTAAGTGAGGCTGGGATTAGGCCAGACCAAATATGTCCATCCAGTCATTGTCAGGGAAGCTGGGATGAGAATCCACACAGTTTAAGTTTAAAGACCAGAAGTTATTGTTAGTTTCAAAGAGCAATGTTACCAACTCTACTGTCAAGTCTTTTTTTTTTTTTTCTGTTTTCCGATCTATTAGTATCTAGTTTCAACTTTATTTCCTCCTTTCGACTACTTTTTTCCTTTGTTGTTGTTATTAGCTGCAATCAAGTCAGCTCTGACTCGTGGTGACCTTATGTATAACAGAATGAAATGTTGCCCTGTCCTGCAACATCTTCATGATTGTTGGTATATTTGAGTCCAACTTTTTTTCATAGGTTCATTTTACTGGTGCCTTTCTAACTTCTAATTTTTCATGCTTGGTTACTACCTTTCTTTCTTGACTTCTAATGAAAGTATTAAAAAGAAAATTCTGCCTTTGAGTTTAGTCTTGGCTCTGAATCATGAATAAATTGCTATAGTTATAGTCAGGCATGAATAAATGAATGATATAACTATGTGATGTAATATTATGCAATACTTTTAAAAACTTCTAAATGATGTTCATCACAAGCAAAATAAAATGTTTACAATAAGTTGCTAAGCAAAAAAATGTTCTAGACATTTTATATAGCATGCGTCAATTTTTAAAATGCACTTACCGTATTTTTACACAAATAATACATGACTTCTACGTTTGTTTGCCAACCATGCCCTCCCCCCTAGAGGTATTTTCATATCACTATGCCATTTTTTCTTTTTTACATATTGCTGTAAAAAGTTAGCATAGTGCACTTACAAAAATACCTCATGGGAGAAGGCACAGTTGGCAAACAAACATAGAAGGTGAGCGTTATTTGCGTAAAAATACGATACATGCATTATGCCAGAAGGCTGCTCATCAGTGCTTATCTCTTAGAGGTGGTATTATAGGTTAATTTTGTTTTATTCCTAGTGTCATGATATGTTTCCTTTTTTGCTTGATTTTAGAACTTGATTTAGTAAATCTTTACTACATAAGAACAATTAAGGTTATTTTTCTAAACAGTGACTAAAATAATAATTAACATGTATGATAAAATGCTTATGATAGAATATTAAGTTAAGGACACTATTAAATATGCTTTATTATTTTAATCCTGTAGTAATGAATTACATACACACACACACACACACACACACACAAAAAAAAAAAAAAAAAAAAACACAGAAAAAAATAATCCTGGAAATAAATAGACAAAAATATAAACTGCTATGTTCCAATTAGAAGGGACCAGTTCCTGGAGAAGGACATCATGCTTGATAAAGTCAAGGGTCAGTGAAAAAGAGAAAAACCCTCGACGAGATGGACCGACACAGTGACTGTAACAATGGGCTCAAACACAGCAACGCTTGTGAGGGTGGCACAGGACCAGGCAGAGTTTTGTTCTATTGTATGTAGGGTCACTATGAGTTGAAACCGACTAGATGGCACTTAATAACAACAACATTCCTAATTGTGGAATTGTAAATTAATTTTATTTTCTTCAATATTTTCCCAATTTTCTGCAGTGAGCTAAAAAGAGCTATACAAAAAGAAAACAAGAAAGAGATGTTATTCAATATAAACACTTACTCCACAGAATTGTGCATGTCTGCATGGACCATGGGCTGTTCAAGTAGAATCTCAGCCACTTTCCTTGTTCCTTTCACATTCAGTTGATGAGCTCCCTAGATTAGAAAGCTAAAACCAAACCCATTGCCATCGGTGGATTTTGACTGATAGCAACCCTAGATTAGAAGGTATTCAAAATACGCAGTGGTTACAACAATGGACTCCAACTTCCCAGTTATCAAGAAGATGTCACAGGATCAGGCAACGTTTTGTTTTGGAGCCAACACAGTGACAACTAACACCGCCACCCTTTGAAGAACTGTGTCTTACCCAGATCCATAGGCTCACTATCACATTACATGGTGGGAACTTGCAAATAGTAGGTGATCAGTAAGAGAGTTTAAAGGAATTATTAAATAAACCTCTCTTTTTCTAAGTCATGGTGTTCTGAGATTTCAGAAATCTGTGTCATTTTGCATCAGTGAGCAGTTACAAACTGGATTATTTAAACATTTGAAGTCTATTTATGAGCTCTGACTTATCCAATGATGTATTTTAATTTGGACTAAATTATTTTTAAACTGAAACGCTACCTCTTAATTTTTCAAAAACTACATTTTGTTAATCTCTATTAAATAAATTACATATTTTAAGATTCTTTAAAAAAAAGAGTCACAGACAGAATGAGATAAAGGAGGCCAGGAATTGGGCCAAACTGAGTATGTTCATTTGCCTTGGTTGATTGTGAAGTGATTGGGTCCATTTCAAGAAGCGAAAACTGTTAGACCCAAAAATCAGTTGATGTTGAGGAGATGCCAACTCATGGTGACCTCATGTGTGTCAGAGTACAAGTGTTCTCCATAGAGTTTTCAACGGCCAAGTTTTGGGAAGTAGATTGCCAGGCCTTTCTCCAAAGGCACCTCTTGGTGGACTCAAACTTCCAATCTTTTGGGTAGCAGCTGAGCACGTTAACACTACACAGGGACCCCAAAACTGATAGAAAGGTCACTAATTCATAAGTATAGATGACCACAGAGGTGAGGGTGAATTGTGTGTGTTTGGGGAAGTATGAAGGTCTAGATATCCAGTGACATACCCTGAACTATTTAGCATTATAAGGATGGAGGATACAGCCAGGTGATTAGAAACCAGAGAGAAGTGATCAATAGGGGAATCTAGTAAGAAGACTAATTCTATATAAATATTCAAGAGATGTGCTATTGCTCATGCTTGCTTTACATGCTCCCATACATGATGTGTAGGAGAGCTGGCAGCACTGGTCAGGCCAGTGACAACATAGTGTCTTCATGTTTGTTTTCCCCTCTCTCACATATTACTAATGCGGAACATGTTCGCTCTCTCTAAAGACTAATGGAACAATTTTCAACATTTAATAAGGCTCCAAGGCTTAATTAAAGCTGGTCTGTCCTTGAGATGCAGAAATGCCTTTAAGAATCTTGAAAACGTGGGGGTGGACACCAGAAATAAATTTGCAAGGGCATTTGGTTCATAATGTCATACACTAAAATGTCAGGGGATGGCTTAGTAACCTCCCTCATGGTCATCCAGACCAGCCCGATAGGCAATGGATGACTCTACAAATAGAAACTGAAAGAACAGATTTCTCTAAAACCCTTGGAGACACCATGGCACTTCCTCAGAACCTACATAAAAGAAGTAGTAAAGAAAAATTTTCCCTACTTCTGCATAGAAGACAACTTGAATTCAGTACAAGAGGACTCCAGATTCTAATGTTACTCCTTGGGTTCCTTGAGGGCTATGGTGTATAGATGGTAGTGGAGGTAAAGATGGTTCCCAGGGAAACCCGATAGGTCTCAGAGACAGTGAAAAAGAATATGTTAACAGCTTCACAGGTAGTAACATCTTCAAAGATGCTGGAACAGGAAAGAAAAGGTGTGAAAGATCCTATGTGATGAAGGCAAAACAAGTTCATAAACACAAATGGGGGATATTCCTTGGCGGTTCCCGGAAATGGTGGGAGAGAACTTTGCAAAGGGCTGAGGTCCTATATTTTTGGAGATACCAAGAGTCAGTGAAACAAGGGGCACCATTTAGCAGCTGTAAGAGTTGGAAATTTGGAGCCAGAGAGCCTGAATTTGAGTACCACTTTCTAACCATGTGATTGCGGGCAAGGTATTTAACCTCAGGAAGCCTTAGTTTCCTCCCCTGGAAAGTAGAGAAGAGGGACACAAACCTGCCTCCGTATTCTCTGTATTCACTAAGTTGCCTTGACCCGTAGTGAGAGACAACTCCACCTCCTCCCTTACATTGCACTCCTCTATCCACGTGACCTCACTGGAATTGTTAATCTAATTGATCCAAACCAGAGAATTTCATTGGCATAGTGAGGGTATCTTAAAGTTAGATTTCATGATCCTCTTGTCTACTCCTGACCTCCCTTTAGAAAGCTAACCACACTCATGTGCTTTGTTGTAGCCTCTACTTAAGCTGAAGACTGGGTCTGCACAGCCTAACCAACCCTCACTCTCTTAAGCCTCAGGCCTAGGGTGTGTTCTCCAATCCTGTTTCATAAGAGTGTCCTTTGTGGAATTTCCCAGACATTAATAATATCAGCATTTTCTTTCCTATTTGGCTTCTGATTCTTTTGTGAATACACTCTTTGGCTAGGAACTCTGTTAAGAAGAGGGATGAGTGGTAGAATTTGGACACTGATCCAGCCGCACCTTCAACCACACCCATAATGCATCACTGTGCCTTTTCATAGGATTTTGGGTGGATTAAGTAAGAGAATGCAGGTAAAATGTTAAGCACAGTCCCTGGCATATGCAGCCCATCAATAAATGATAATTATTGTTAGTAATACACATGGATCATAAATATGTACTATCAGCTATCTCTACCTGATCATAGATACCAAGTTCTGGGAAAAGTGCTCTGGGGCTGGACATCTGAATCTTTGACTGATGGAAACTGGAAGAAATGAGTATTCTAAACTTTGCATGAATTCTGCACACACACACACACACACCCACCTCTGGGTTAAATAAGAAAGCGAGAATTTTTTTCTTTTTTTTTTTTTTTTGAGGTATACCACTCTGTTTTCTGGGAGATTCCACTCTGTGGAATTTTCTGGTTATGCACATACTCTTTGGCTTTGGGGGAGCCGGTGCTAGTGAGACAATATGGATCCAAATACCTCAGACAAATTTTGACAAATCGTTCTGTGACAAATTCTGTTTAATAATGAAAAAAAGCTGTTTTGGGGTGGTTAGTGGGCTATATCTTCTCAAAAGATTTTTATTTTCTACATTAAAACCTTCTTTTCAATATTCTCTTGTAGGGCTGAAGACCAGAATTGGGCATAAGGAACTGGTACTCAGGGAAGAACCTAGTAGAATCTTGTATGATCTGAAAAGTAGGCCCTAGCAGTATGGTGGAAGGCCAGGAGCTGCAGAGAGGGACACAAGCAGCCCTAGACCTTTCTGATGTGATTTGGCAGGTAGGCATTAGGAAGCATTTTTGTTCAGGATCTAATATTTCGTTTTCCCGTTCTGGTTTTCAATTTCCTTATACTACCTTCCTGTCTTTGGTAAATGTTTTTGAACCTAATGTTCAGTGCTTGGGGAGTAGCGGAAGAGGTATGCCTGTGATTATGGGAATCCCTAAAGGGAGAGGATAAATAGCCCACTGTCTTAGTCATCTAGAGCTGCTGTAACAGAAATACCACAAGCGAATGGCTTTAACAAAGAGAAATTTACTCTCTCACAGTTTAGGAGGCTAGAAGTCCAAATTCAGGGTGCCAGCTCTAGGGGAAGGCTTTTTCTTTCTGTCAGCTCTGGGGAAAGTTCTTTGTCATCAATCTTCCCCTGGTCTAGGAGCTTCTCAGTGCAGGAAACCTGGGTCCAAAGGTCACACTCACTCCTGGTTCTCCTTGCTTGGTAGTATGAGGTCCCTCTCCTCTCTGCTCGTTTCTCTTTTTTATATCTCAAAAGAGATTGACACAAAATACAACCTAATCCTGTAGATTGAGTCCTGCCTCATTATCATAATTGACTCTAATTCTACTTCATTAACATCGTAAAGGTTAGGATTAACAACACGTAGGATAATCACAAAATGGTGGACAATCACACAAAACTAGGAATCATGGCCTACCCAAGTTGACACACATGTATGGGGGACACAATTCAATCCACAACACACTGTGAGGCTGAAGAAGGTGAGTGAAAGAGCCAGTTGAAGCCAGAGTTTGGATAACGAAATATGTAAAGATTTCTGCAGAATCCTCAGAGGCACTACTGCAGAAGTAGGCTTCCAGCAGTAATGTAGATTGGGGGATGCTTTATTGTGTTTGGATACTACAGGATAGGGAGATTTGTAAGGACTGAGAACTTGAACACTATAGTAAAAATACAGAACTGAGCAACAGCCTGTGGAGAAGTTGTCCTGTTTCTGCATCTTGTTCCTTTTGGCCTTGAACATGTCCTCTTCATGCTCCAGGCTTCAGATTTCTCCTCAATAAATAAGCCTCAGGGTACACTACCTCTAGGTACCTTTTGACTCTCAATATAGTTGACTCCATTGCTCTATAATCAATCTATAGTCAGACACATTCAGTCACACATTTGGGTGTTTACCATGCACCAGGTGCCAGGAAATACAAGGATGAGTAAGACGTGATTTCTGAACTTAGGGATCTTACATTTGAGGGAGAGAGACAGATGCATAAATAGATTACTTTACACAGTGTAAATGTATAAACAGGGGACAAGACACTCACTATTCCAGATTGAGGATATTAGAGGTAGCTTGCTAGAGATGACTCTCTCAAAATGATCCTCAAAGCTGCCTCAGGTTGTTAATTTGACTCATGCACCCTCTCTCCTTAATTTCGGGGAATATAGTAAGGATAGGTGAGACTTCTCCTTGCTAATAGCCTTTCTGCAGGAAAGGCACAGATACTGTCAGAGAGGAACAGATTGCTAAACAGTAGCAATAGAAATATATCTGTGGAGGATAGAGTCAGCATAGTGAAAGGCAATGGACTGGGTTTCAGTAGACTCAGGTTCTAATTCTGATGGCCACTTAATTTGGCATGCAACTCTGGGCAATTCAGCAGACCACTATGAGCCTCATTACCCTCTTCAGTGAAAAGGGAGTCATACTATTCTCTTCCTCCTTCAGAGAGCTGTCACGAGGATCAAACGAGGTACTACATATGAAGGTGCTTTAAACAATTATAAAGAAGCTTCCTCATTCATTGAGAATAAACTCTGAAGAATATGTTATTGTTGTTGTTCTTAGGTGCCATTCAATCAGTTCCGACTCGTAGCAACCCTATGTACATACTGAAGAGTACGGCTCTCCTTTAAAGACAAGGAGAATGTCTGGTGCAGGAAGGGACTATTGCAGAGAAGTGGGCAGTGTTTTACGGTTCTCCTTAACAAGTGGGAGGTTGTAGGATCTTGGAGGAATAGCTTGTCCCCTAAGCAGTCTCATAGACCTATATGCCGTCCTTGTGTAAGTTGGCAACAGGGACAGCACTGGGTGAAAGACAAGAACAGTGTCAGCAAGGGGCTGGGTGTCACCCCTCAGTCATGGTGACAGCTGCCAGGGCTCAGATCAGAGGGCTGCAGCACGTGAGGACGGCCACTGGATTGAATCAGATACATTCCCGAGACCTTGGATCACACGCCCAGGATAGTGGTCCTTGCTCATCTACGCTCATTCCCCTACTCAGCCTCCCTGAGCGTGTGCTTTCCAGGCGGCTGTATCTGCTTTCCTACCAGAAAGGATTACTCATCTGTGCTCTCGCAGCCCTGCCGTCAACACCAAGGAGAGCGCCTGCCACCCTGCTGGGGTCACAGGATCCCCAGACCTGCAGGTTATGAAGCTCAGAAGCTCCACAGGCACATTCCCTGGAAAGCCGACAGGGCTGTGCAGCATGTCCATCACACCCCTCAGTGTACCTAACACTTAAAATCATGTTTGGACATATTCAGAGCAGCAGAAAGACATGCTAAGGAAGGGTGCTGGGCCTTGAGTCATTCACCTCAAATCACCCGAAGGGAAGGGAAATCAACTTATATAAGAACTAATGGTTGCTGGATGGTACGCTAGGGCGTGTTCCCAGATTTTAGAAATTTATCCTCAGAGCCACTCTCAGAGGTAGATATTTTTATCGCTACATTTGGGATAAAGGAGCTGAGGCACAGACACTCTAAGTAGCTTGCCTGGGGTCACCCAGTGATTGAGTTGAACCTAGAAATCCAACACAAATCAGGGCCGTTACAAAGTCGATTCTCTCGACCTCAGTTTCCTATCTAGAAAGTGAGAGTCATGGTGATTTCTAGGATCCCTTCTGTCTCCAGAATTTTTTGATCCTTTTAAGCCATGAACTCTGGGAGTGAAGTATTTCATACTTTTTGAACTGTGAGGACTATTTATATCTTTCTGCTCACTGCGTCCTCTCTTCATGGCATACATTAGGTGCCTAAAAACAGTAGTTGGATCGAATTGAACTGTATTTTAAAAATCTCATTTTCCTCTTTTGTAAATTGATAATAATGGTCCCTGAATTGAAAGTCTCGAAAGGTTGTTATGAGGCTCAAATGAAGCTCCTGCGTTTGATAACACTTTTAAAAAATGTGTTATTGAAGTATAATATACATACATATAGAGAATTATATATACCATAACTGTACTCAATGATTTTCTTAAAATGAACACCCTGGGTCCAGATCAAGAAATGGATTACTAGAATCCTAAAAGGCTCCTTGGTCTCCCTTCCACTCACTACCCTTCTATCCCAAGGAAAACTACTGTCCTGGCACCTGACAGCACAGGTAAATATTGCCTGCTTTTGTACTATATTTGGATGGAATAATACATATGCCTTCTTGTGTCTGGCTTCTTTCCATTTGTTAGTGAGTTTCATCCATACTTTTGCATACCATCTTAAATCGTTCTTATTCACTGGTGTATAATATTTCATTGTGTGAATATACTGCACTTTATTTGTGTATTTCACTGATGGTTGGTGTTTTAGTCATCTAGTGCTGCTATAACAGAAATACCACAAGTGGATGGTTTTTAACGAAGAGAAGTTTATTTCCTCACAGTAAAAGGAGGCTAAAAGTCCAAATTCAGGGCATCAGCTCCAGGGGAAGGCTTTTGCCTCTCTGTCGGCCTTCTTCTCTTCAGTGTTCCCCTGGACTAGGAGCTTCTCTGCACAGGGACCCCGGTCCAAAGGACACGCTCTATTCCCGGCACTGCTTTCTTGATAGTATGAGGCCCCCCTGTCTCTCTGCTCACTTCTGTCTTTTATATCTCAAGAGATTGCCTCAGGACACAATCCAGTCTTGTAGATCTGGTCCTGCCTTACTAACACAACTGCCACCCATCGTCCCTCATTAACTTCAGGATTTACAACATACAGGAAAATCACACAGTACCAGGAGTCATGGCCTGGCCAAAATGATACACACATTTTTTGGGGGACATAATTCAAACCATGACATTCTACCCTTTGGCCCCCAAAAAATCACATCCTTGCAACGTGGAAAACATATTCACCCCATCATATCATAGCAAAAGTCTTAACACCAAGTCTAAAACCCAAAAATTCCTCTTCATCTGTGAAATCTAGAATACAAGTTATCTGCTTCCAAAGGTACAATGGCAGAACAGGCCCAAGCTAGACATTTCCATTACAAATGGGAGAAACTAGAGGAAAAGAAGTGATAACAGGCACCAAGCAAGTCAGCAGAACACGTTACATTAGCCCTCAAGGCTTCGAAAGTAATCCTATGTTCTCTGAGACAATTTACACAATGGCCCTACCCTCCAGACTCTAGGTATTGGCCACAGTCTCTGGATTCTGAGTGGAGGCCCCTCGGCCCTGGGCTTCAGCTCTGCCTTCCAGGCCCACTGGGTCAGCAACTCTGCTCCCTTGGCTTTAGGTGCACCATTCTCCCAGTCCACTGGAGTGACAACTCCACCCTTAGAAACACCAGAGGCCATGGCTCCACCCTTTGAAACCCCTGAGGTCGTGGCCATACCTTTTGAGACTGAAGCAACTCTGCTTCTTGTGTCCCTTGTCTCTTCAGCTTGTTTTCTGGTTTCTTGGCCTCTTGGCTCCTCAAGCCTCACGCCCACATCTGCCCTGCTGGGGCAAATGTTCCAGAGCTCTGTAGCTCCACTGGTAAGTGTCCGGGGGTACCCCACTCCGCCAGAAAGCCTTGTGCACACAGGCACTCAGCTTTCTCGCTCTGTGGGTCAGCTCCAGCGCCATCTTGCACTGGTCTCCTGGTTCTGCTGTTATTGGTTCTCTGCCACTGCCATTTCTCTGCTACTGCAGGTCCTCTGCTGATGCTGGTCCTCTGTCACCTCCACACGTCTATCCATTCACAGTTTTAAAATCGCTTCCACATTTTAGGTATCTGTTAGAGCAGCACCCCACTCTGTCAGTACCAAATTTTGTCTTAGTCATCTAGTGCTGCTATAACAAAAATACCACAAGTGGATGGTTTTTAACGAAGAGAAGTTTATTTCCTCACAGTCAAAGGAGGCTAAAAGTCCAAATTCAGGGCATCAGCTCCAGGGGAAGGCTTTTGCCTCTCTGTCGGCCTTCTTCTCTTCAGTGTTCCCCTGGACTAGGAGATTTTCTGCACAGGGACCCCGGTCCAAATGATGCACTCTGCTCCCGGCACTGCCTTCCTGATGGTATGAGGTCCCCAGGTCTCACTGGTCACTTCTGTCTTTTATATCTCAAGGGATTGCCTCAGGACACAATCCAGTCTTGTAGATCAGGTCCTGCCTTACTAACACAACTGCCACCCATCCTCCCTCATTAACATCATAGAGGCAGTATTTACAACATACAGGAAAATCACACAGTACCAGGAATCATGGCCCAGCCAAACTGATACACACATTTTTTGGAGGACATAATTTAAACCATGACAGTGGGCATGTGGGTAGTTTTCAGTTTTTGACTATTGAAAATAGTGTTCTCATGAACTTTCTGGAGCCCTGGTGGTTCAGTGGTTAAGAACTATTCTGCTAACCAAAAGGTTGGCAGTTTGAATCCACTAGCCACTCCTTGGAAACACTATGGGGCAGTTCTACTTTGTCCTATAGGGTCACCATGAGTCAGAATCAACTTGATGACTATATATATATATATATATATATATATAAACATTCTACTATGTGTCTTAGTTGGACATATGGATGCATTTCAATTTTGTATATCCCTAGAAGTATACATATGTGTAGCTTTAGTAGATACTGCCAAACAGTTTTTCAAAGTGGTTATATCAGTCTATATCTCCACCAAAACTTTGATAAATTGGTCTATATTAAAATTAAGAACATTTGTTTATCAAAAAGATGCCATCAGGAGAATGAAAAGGCTTCTCACAAGTGGCATAAAATATTAGAAATACATATATTTGACAAATATATTAGGCAGTCATGTTGATTGTGGTTTCCTTTCTCCTGCTTTTGATAGGGAAATTGATGTTATGATATCACAGAAGGTCAGATCTAGAAAGACCTTTGTCATTATTGTACTTCCGACTCATGGCAACCTTATAGGACAGAGTAGAACTGCCCCATAGCACTTCCTAGTGGTGTAATCCTTAAAGAGTTCAGTTGCTAACTGAAAGGTTGGCAGTTTGAACCCACCAGCAACTCCATGGGAGGAAAAAAAAATACCTTTAGATATGGTCAAGTTCTATCACCCATTATATTATATATATGAGGAAATTGAGGCCTAGATAATGGGAGTGGCTTACCAAAAGCTGGTCCCAGAACTGGGAACAGAACTTGTGTCATCAATTCTTCTTTGAGCTTCAAATACTTTTTTGTCAAATTGAATACATAATATAGGAATTTAATAAACATGAATAGGTGGTTTACTCTGTTTTTGTGAGTGTCTTTTATGTGCCAAGCTGTATTAGTTATATATTGCCTCTTAAGAAATTACCATAAACTTAAAACAACACATTTGTTATCTCATAGTTTTTGTAGGTCAGAAATCTAGGCATGGCTTAGCTAAGGTTTTACAAAGTTGAATTAAAGGTGTTGAACTAAAGATGGGCAGTGTTTTCAACTGAAGGCTCTATTGGGGAAGAATCTACTTTCAAGCTCACTCAGGTAGTTCATAGAATTCATTTCTTTGTGACTGTAGGATGGAAGCCCCCAGCTTTTTGCTGGATAGAGTGTGGAGGCTTCTGACAGCTCCTAGAAGCTACTCACAGTTCCAACATGGTTGCTTATTTTATCAAACCAACCAGGAAAGTGTCTAGACTGAGTTTGCTAGGAATATGGAGTCCTATATAACATAACAGAACCATGGAGAGTGACATTCCTTTATCTTTTCTATATTCTATTGGTTAGAAGAAAATCACTTATCTTACCCAATCTCAAGGGGAAGGGATTATCTAAGGACTTGAATACAAGGATCAGAGATCACTCAAGCCGACTCAAGCCCGCTGCTAACAGCCTTAAACATATGATTTCAATCAATTCTATAATAAGCAAGAAGTAAGAAATGTATCCAAAATCAACTCATTTATGATGTGTCTCATAGATGGGTATTATCAATATTGTATGACACATTATAGTTTTGCATTTTAAAATTAATATTCTTGCTAATTTGATTCCAAGCTCAGTTATTTCTATTCCAGTGAAGAAGTGCATGTGTTATTTAGCTTCTCTATAGTGTGATGCCCTGGGATAAAGCTGATATTCCGTCCTACTTCTAAATATGCTCACAAGGCCTCATTAATTAGATATTATTATTATTGAAAACCGAGAAAATTGAGGTACAAAGAAATTAAGTAATTTTTACAAGGCCATTCAATTAGTAAATGTTGGAGTTGGAAGCCAAATCTAGGTCTGCCTGTTATCAAACTATGTACACACTCATCTAAATTTTATTCCACAGATAATGCTTTGTTTGTTTACATTTTCCGAGTGAAATAGAAAGAAATTTTATTTCACACTTTAGGATAATTAGTCCTATAAAGGTAATAAAAAGGCATTGGAGGTATGAAAGACAGGGACTATGAACTCCACAAAGGTGGGGACCATGAAGATGTTACTCACCTCTGACTTCTAGATGCCTGGCACAACCTGTGATATATAAACAATTTTCAATAAGTACATACTTAAGGAATAGAGGAAAAAACAAAAAACAAAAACAAAACAACAAAAAACTAAGGGAAGATCAGAATTATCTACAGCAGTATGAGTTGTTTAGTAGGACATATTGACATAACTTTTTCGACCAGCCATGGGAAGTGGAGTTCACCAAAATAGAAAATCCTAGTTTGGATTACCAAACAATATGCACAATCTCTTACTTTACTCCAGCAAAATCCTTTCTTTTTCTCTGACTTTCATCTCATCTCCGATATTTATCCTAGGTATATGCATCTGGAAGGACCCTTGGTGGTGCAATGGTTAACCACTTGACTGCTAAATGAAAGTTCTGTGGTTCAAACTCACTAGCCATTCTGTGGGAGAAAAATGTGGCAGTTTGCTTCTGCAAAGATTACAGCCTTGGAAACCCTATGGGGCAGTTCTGCCCTGTCTTATAGGGTCACTATGAGTCAGAATCCACTCGATAGCAATGGGTTTATACAAATCAGAAACTGGATAAGGCTGAAAGACGGGGGGAGTAAGGATGAATGATGGAGACAGCTAATTCCATGTCTGACTTACATTCTCATTTCCTTCTTACTAGCAGAATCCTTATATCCCTGGGACCAATAATGTGCCTAGCCAAAAGACTGAACTTTCCAATTTCCATCATGACTACAGTGGCTATGTTTTAGCCAGTGAGATATAAGTCAAAGTTTTGGGGAGGGGTTTCTGGGAAATTTCCATAAAGGAGACAGAACAACCAACTGGGGAAAGCCCCTATCTTCTCTTTCCTTTTCCCAGCCTGCAAAACGGGTTGAAGGCTGGGGCTCTAGTGGCCATCTTGTACTATAGACGGCCTCGAGGATGGAAGTCATGCAGTAGCGAATCTGATTTCCTAATGATGGTGGAGATGCCATACCAGTCCTGAATTTAATTCCAAGCTTAATCCCAAACTTCTCTTATATAAAGGAGAGAGTGAAATAAATTTCTACTATTTTAAGACAATATTACTTTGTAGTACCTTTATATACAGTTGAATCTAATTCCAAGTAGTATAAGACTCAGAGATGGACTGAGACTCATGTATCAAGAGTATCTACATCAAAAAAAATTTGTCTTTTTTTTTTAAAGATTAAAATTTTTAAGCCAATCAAATATCTCTGCATCAAAGCACGTAAATCAAAGCGGATATAGCAAATGTCACAGGCATTCAGCTCTGTGGATCATAACAAATTATGGATAACATTGCAAACAATGAGAATTTCAGAGCACTTAATTGTGCTCGTGAGGAAACTGTACAGAGACGAAGAGGCAGTCATTTGAACAGTACAAGGGGAAACTGTGTGGTTTAAAGTTAGGAAAGATGTGTGTCAGGGTTGTATCCTTCCACCATACTTATTCAATCTGTATGCTGAGCAAATAATCTGGGAAGCTGGACTATGTGAAGAAGAGAGCATGGCATCAGGATTGGATGAATACTCATGAACAACCTGTGTTATGCAGATGACACAACCTTCCACGCTGAAAATGAAGAGGATTCGAAGCCCTTACTGATGAAGATCAAAGACCACAACCTTCAGTATGGATTGCACCTCAACATAAAGAAAACAAAAATCCTCACAACTGGACCTATGAGCAACATCATGATAAACGGAGAAAAGATTGAAGGTATCAAGGATTCCTTTTACGTGGATCCACAATCGGTGTCCATGGAATCAGAAGTCAGAAAATCAAATGGCATGTTGCATTAGGCAAATCTGCTGCAAAAGACCTCTTTAAAGTGTTAAAAAGCAAAGATGTCACTTTAAAGTCTAAGGTGTGCCTGACCTAAGCCAAGGTATTTTCAATCACCTCATATGCATGGGAAAGCTGGACAATAAATAAGACCAAGAAAAATTGATGCATTTGAATTAGGGTGTTGGTAAAGAATATTGGATAGATGGTGAACTGCCAGAAGAATGAAAAAAATCTGTCTTGGAAGAAACGCAGCCAGACGCTCCTTAGAAGCAAGGATGGTGAGACTTTGTCTCATGTACTTTGGACCTGTCACCAGGAGGGACCAATCCCTGGAAAAGGACATCATGCTTGGTAGAGGGTCAGCAGAAAAGAGGAGGACCTTCAATGAGATGGATTGATACAGTGGCTACAACAATGAGCTCAAGCATAGCAATGATTGTGAGGATGGTACAGGACTGTACGGTGTTTCATTCTGTTGTATGTAGGGTCGCTATGAGTTGGAACCAACTCGAAGGCACCTAACAACAATACCATAGAGAAAGTCGGTGCTTTAAAGAAAAATCCCTTTTCTTTTTCTTTTACCCACGTCTATAGGCCATATATTTCATCCTCCTTCACAATTAGTGTGCAATTAGTCCAACTCAGTCAAAACTCATATGACTGAGTTTTGGCCAATGGGAAGTGGCAGAAGTGATGTGTACACTTCCAGAATGGCTCGTGAACTTTCACCAGGTAATCAAAGCCTTTCTCTTTTTCCTCCTTTCAGCTTTAAAAAGAGGTCTTTGATGACCTAGATCCAGGCAGAGCCACAAGATGAAAGGAGCCTGGGTTTCTGAACAACTACATAGAAGACAACCAGCCTTGTATTTTTACATAATGGAGAAATAAATTTCTATGATATTAATCCATTGAGATTTTGGGGTTGTTGTTACAGTAGTTAGTGTACCCTGACTAATTCAGCTGAATTCAAACAGCAAGCAGTATCAAAGAGTCAAACTACCAGGTAATCATATGCACATTACATGCTGTGATGGGAAGTCTGAATTCTGAAACCAGTTAACTATATAATCCAGGGCAAATAACTCAATCTCTCCTATTTTTAGTTCCGACATTGAAAAAATGAGAGCAAATATCACCTACACGAGAGGGTTATTTAAAAACTAACTGATATAATGTTATGTAAAATGCACCAATTATATAAAGATTAGCTACTAACAATATAAGGAAAAGGAAATAAGTAAAATTAAAAGGCCTAAGGTAAGTGCAGCAGCAGAAAGAATAGTGCACAGAAAACCCAGTGCAGAAGCAGGTTGGCCTACACTAACTACCCTGCAGGGACTTGCTCGTGGGTTCATTCTTCTTACTTTCTTCTACCAAAAAAAAAAAAAAAAAATTGTTCTGGCAGAGAGCTTTTCTCTCTCAGGATTTCTGTTGAAGATATTTAGGAAACAATTAAAAATGACCTTATATCACGAGGCTGCTCCAGGAAATTATTTAGATTGTAAATATCGATTCATCTTTTGGCATATGCATGCCAGGTATAGTATACTGCTGCCTAAAATGGATGTGAACAGGCACTGCTTCCTTGGTAACTATGGCATAGCCAATTCTGTTTGCTAAATATTGGCAATAGTCAGGGATATTAATCAGAACAGTCACCAAATTCAGAGTACTGTCTCCTGTCTTCGGTGATACCAAGAAGTAAATGATGCATTACTGTTTTTAGAATGTGAACAGTGGCCAAGAGAGACATTTTAAATATGATTTCGCCTGGAACAAAAGGTCCTGGAAGATGAAACAGGCATGAGAGTATATAATTTCCAACTCTCATAAATAAGTCAACAAACAAATAGAGGCTTGTGACTTCAGAGGATAAAGACCTTCATAGAAGTGCTAGCTTACCACACATGGCAGGACTGACAAGCCCCAGGTCATTGTGTCCCTAAATTCTTTCTTGATCACCTGTCCTGGATTTGTATCTTCTTGGTGGGTATCTCCACCTTGTTGTGTTCAGTCACTTAATTTTAGAGAACAATTTGACAATATTTAATAAAATTGAGAGTCATACATTTCATAAAACAAGAAAGTGAATCTTCACCTCTCTGGAGAAACTCTCATTTTTATGCAAGGAGATGTGGAAGAGAATGATTACTGTAGCATTGCTCTTGAGTATGAAGCATTGGAAACATTTGAGATATCCACCAATTAGCGAAATGTTCGAGTAAACTATGGTATAGTTCTACAGTATGATAAGAATCAATAGTTAAAACGAATGAACTAGATCTATATGTATTAGCATGAATGAAGCTTAAAAACATAATTTTGAGTGAAAAATAAAGTGATAGGCAGAGGATGCACCCACTAAGATAGCATTCACGAACATTGTTGAAGCACACAGCCACTTGTATTGTTTATGGATACATATATTACATGCTGTTGTTGTTGTTAGGTACCATCGGTTGGTTCGGACTCATAGCGACCCTATGTACAACAGAACGAAACTCTGCCCGGTGCTGTGCTGTCCTCACCATCATTACTGTGCTTGAACCCATTGCTGCAGCCCCCGTGTCAATCCGTTTCATTGAGGGTCTTCCTCTTTTTTGCTGACCCTCTACTTTACCAAGCATGATGTCCTTCTCCAGGGACTGATCATCCTGATAACATGTCTGAAGTATGTGAGACGAAGTCTTGCCATCCTGGCTTCTAAGGAGCATTCTTGGCTGTACTTCTTCCAAGACAGATTTGTTGGTTCTTTTGGCAGTTAATAGTATATTCAATATTCTTCGCCAATACCATAATTCAAAGGTGTCAATTCTTCTTCGGTCTTCTTTATTCATCGTCCGGCTTTCCCATACATATGAGGCAATTGAAAACACCATGGCTTGGGTCAGGTGTCCCTTAGTCTTTAAAGTGGCGTCTTTGCTTTTTAACCCTTTAAATAGGTCTTTTGCAGCAGATTTGTCCAATGCAATGCATTGTTTGACTTCTTGACTGCTGCTTCCATGGGTGTTGATTGGGGATCCAAGTAAAATGAAACCCTTGACAATTTCAGTATTTTCTCCTTTTATCAACATATTGCTTATGGATCCAGTTGTGAGGATTCTGTTTTCTTTATGTTGAGGTATATAGTCCATGCTGCAAGCTGTAGTCTTCAATCTTCATCAGTAAGTGCTTCAAATCCTCTTCACTTTCAGCAAGCAAGGTTGTGTCATCTGCATGATGAGTCTTCCTCCAATCCTGAGGCCAAATTTTTGTTCATATAGTCCAGCTTCTCGGATTATTTGCTCAGCATACAGATTGAATAGGTATGGTGAAAGTCTACAACCCTGATGCACATTTTTCCTGACTTTAAACCATACAATTATTCCCTAAAATTATTCCCTAAAATTCATTCTCCCTTCTTCCATAGTAAAAGGAGTTTTAACTGGGCATGTCCATCCAAATTGGTAGTACATTTTCTTAAGAAATAGAATTTCCCAAAGAACTTTTGTTTATATGGATTATACGTATCAATGGAGTTTTTCGGTGTGCAAACAATTATTCGTTTGGCTACTAACCAAAATGTCAACAGTCTGAATCCACCCAAAGACACCTGCGGAGTGCACCTCTACTCTGAAGTACATGGGACCCCATGAATCAGAACTGATTTGACAGCAACTGGTTCTTTTATTATAGCTATTGATATTTATCATATTGAAAATTAAAACTGAGAAACTATCAAAATATGCATTTTTCATTAAAAACATAGTAAATGATTATAAGTTAATGTCATTTCTATGAAAAATATCTAAAAAATAAATTTAGCAAGTTTTACATTTTTGCAAATCTTTTTCATGTCTGGCTTCATTCAAGAAAAGTACAGTCTCATCCGCTTTTGTAGTCGGTGTATTGCGCTGCTGTTTTTGTTGAAGTACATGAAGAACATTCAGCCTCACACAGATATGTAGTTGAAAAAGCAAAGAGCTCACAAACCTCTTGAAAGAATCCCAGGGGCCCTAGGAGTCCTCGGACTGCAGTTTGAACACAATAGTCCTAGGAGACGGTGAAACAACAAAATCTTACGGATTAAAGTAGACTACCAGACTCCTACCTCCTATGAACTGCTACTTGAGAGAAAAAGAAATTTCTATTTCCTCTGAGCCACTATGTTCTGGGAAGTCTTAATTACAGAAGATTTGTTAGTTCCTTATTGTAATGCAGAGATATATAATCAAAGTATAAAATGTGATCTGGAAATATATATACCCACCTCCAAATGTGATTTGGACAGCGTGCAATTGTATTGGTAAAATTTTATTTAAGAAATATGTTCGAAGAAAGTATCGAAAAATATCAGTTTTTGTAACGTCTGTGTAGTGAATTGTCTTTGTTAGTTGCTGTCAAGTGGTGACCTTACATATAACAGAAGAAAACAGTTGCCTAGTCCTGCACCATCTTCTTAACCCTGCTATGTCTGTCCGAGTCCTTTGCTATGGCTGTTGTGTCAATCCATCTCCTGAGAGTTGCCCTCCTTTTCACTGACCCTCTATTTACCAACCATGAAGTCCTTTTCTAACGACTGGTCTTTCCTGATGATGTGTCCAGAGTAAGCCAGCCCAAATCTCAACATCCTTGCTTCTAAGGAGCATTCTGGTTGTATTTCTTTTAAGACTGATTTGTTTGTTCTTTTGTCAGTCCCTGGCACTGCAATTCAAATGCATCAGTTTCCCTTCTGTCTTCCTTTTTCATTGTCCAGCTTTCACATGCATGTGACACTATGGAAAAGCCCATGTCTTGGGTCAGGCACACCTTAGTCATTAAAGTGACATTTTTGCTTTTGAAAACTTTAAAGAAGTCTATTGCAGCAGATTTGCCCAGTGCATTACATTGTTTGATTACTTGACTGCTGCTTCCATGAACATGGATTGTTAATCCAAGCAGAAGTTGGATTAGCTTCAATTTTTTTGAACTGACCACTTCAACTTTTTCTCCATTTATCTTGGTGTTGTGTAGTGGATATTGGATGATTATTATATTGTTTTCTGTATGTTTGAAATTTTTTATAACAGAATAAATGCTTTTGGGGGAGAACAGCATAAAATCTATAAATCTGTACTAAATGTATTTGTTATTCTCTCAAAGAACACAGATGCATGTCTCAAAATTTTTTTTTTACAAACATGAGCTCATTGAACCTATTGAGATAATGTAATTCTAAAATTCAGTGTAAATTTTGGGAAAATTAATTAAATGAAAATGAAATATGTACACAGAAATAAATGATAGGAAGTCTTATTCACTATTGTGTTTACCTGAAGTTTCTTTAAATAAGAAGCATATTTTCCTAAGGTTGGTGTCATGGATTGAACT
The DNA here is from genome assembly GCA_030035585.1 of Dugong dugon. Taxonomy (NCBI): domain Eukaryota; kingdom Metazoa; phylum Chordata; class Mammalia; order Sirenia; family Dugongidae; genus Dugong; species Dugong dugon. The sequence goes on from CM057466.1 coordinate 26,217,205, forward strand.
GTGTCCCCCAGAAATGTCTGTCAACTTGGCTAGACCATGATTACCAGTATTGTATAATTGTCTACCTTTTGTCATCTGATGTGATTTCCATACGTGTTATAAACTCTATCACTATGATGTAATAAGATGGATTAGTGGCAGTTATACTGATGAGGTCTACAGGATTAGGTAGTGTCTTTAGCCACTCTTTTGAGGTACAAAAGAGAGAAGTGAGCAGAGAGACATGGGAACCTCATACCACCAAGAAAACAGTGCCTGGAGCAGAGCGCATCCTATGGACCTTAGGCTCCTGTGCAGAGAAGCTCCCAGACCAAAGGAAGATTGATGACACAGACCTTCCTCCAGAGCCAACAGAGAAAGTATTCCCTTGGAGCTGACGCCCTGAATTTGGACTTGTAGCCTACTGGACTGTAAGAGAATAAACTTCTCTTCGTTAAAGCCATCCACTTGTGGTATTTCTGTTAGAGCAGCACGAGATGACTAAGACAGTTGGCATATTAGCATTTAGTTTCATGCTATTATTGATTTGTTTGTATATCAGTTTTTAACTTAAAATTTTCGAAATCATTCACAATTAATGGTAATCATTTACATACACATATTGTTGTCGTTGTTAGTTGTCATTGAATCAATTCCAGCTCATGCTGACCCCACGTGTGCAGAGTAGATTTGCTCCACAGGGTTTTCAAGGCTGAGATCTTTTGGAAGCAGATTGCCAGGTACGTCTTCTGAGGCACCTCTGGGTGGGTTCGAACTGCTAACCTTTTGGATAGTAGTCGAGCACTGTTCTTGCTGCTTTATTTCTAATAACTCATTTGATCTTTACAGCAGCCTTCTGAGGTGGGTACTATTAATATCCCTATTTCACTGCTGAGGACGCTAACTCCCTGGAAAGAAAAGCAAATTAATCAGGGTCCCACAGCAAGTAAATGACCCCAAGAAGACTAGCTCATGAGTCTGTGTGGATAACCACCATGCTATGTTATCTCTTAAAAATCTGGCTGTTCTTGAAGACCCACTTCATATCTTTCCTCTTCCACAAAGACTTCCTCCCAGTCAGAACTTATGTTATTATAGACTCTGCTTATTTCATGATTATGGCACTTTTTAAACTCTGTCTTATATTTTGGTTAATTATTGATATCTTCAGTTTATTTCACCACCCTCTAAATTCATAAAAGACAGAAGCAAAACCTTAGTTTGCATTCTACTCTATCTATCCTTCTTACCTCCATCTAACCTCTCCCTACTACAGATCTTATCACAGGGCTGTTGAGCGCTTTGTTTGTTTATAAGGAACACTCGTGGATGTTCTGTATATTCCCCCAAGTTAAATGAATCAGAATAATCATCCATAAAAGCCCCAGCCAAGTTCATGCTGGAAAGCATGCAGTTACTATATTCGGTGCATCCTCAGACTTGGAGCTGACAATGACAGAGAGAGGGAAACAAAAGAAAATATAAACCCTATGAAAAAATCCTACATCTATTTTACTATTATATTTAACAAATGTAAGAAGAGGGAAGTATTATTGAGAAAGAAACCCTTTGCACTTTAATCCATGCTTTCACCCTGTGATTTGTATCCAGAGAGCTTGTTGGGCCAGGCAGTTACCTCACGCAAGACATAGGACACCCATGGTTGTGGAAAGTCCCCTGAAGTCACCGGAACATACACAGGAGTGTGTGTCTATGGATATAAATATAAAATGCTTCACTCACCTCGGCCCCTGAACCTGACCTCATTTGTCAATGCTACCTCGGCTATGCCTGGAGGGGAAGGAAAGAAAAACATCTTGACCAGCTGATGCTTTGACAGATGCAGAAGTGGCACGTGCACTGGAGAGATGTGCAGGAAGCTGGCATGTCCTGCGTGCATCTTCACCTTCGCTGTCCTCAGAGCCCCACTGACAGATGAAGCCATACTGGCTCACGCTACATCTTTCTCCAGGAAGTCCCCAACACTTTCCTTTCTCTCTCTCTCTAGCATAACTTTTCCTTGTAAAAATAACATGATCTCATTGTTTAAAGTGGAAACAAGAAAAGAAAAAATAATTTATCATCTCCACTAACTACCTAACCACCACTTGAGCACTTCAGAAAATCTCCTTATGATCTTTTCCTTATGCTTTTGAAAATCTGATTGTGTTTTGTTTCTAGCCAATGCTCTGGATATAAAGTAGCATCGTGGAAAAATGCTTAAGTTACATCTGGGGTAATGATAAAATTTATTCTTGAAGCCAGAAAATTTTGAGGAAAAAAAAGGAAGTTAATATTAATTATGAGTTTTTGAAATCTTTATTTATTGACCAATAAATTGTTATATAATATTGATGTACCTAAAGATAGTACTATTCAAAAACTATTTTCAAAAATAAAATATACTTTAAAAAATTTAAGTAACATATAGCATGTATATTAAAACAAAACAAAAAACCTTCTGTACATTAGTGACTTGACCTCAACAACCTAAATGAATGATTATTTTTTGTATATGTTCACAAACTTTACTCATTTTCTTAGATGTACCTATCTCTAATACCATGCCTTTGGTATTTTCTGAAGAATTTGTTTTTTTTCTAATATGATCTTATTATTTTGATTTTTTCAGACAATTGCCTGAAATCTTCAAAGTTGTATTTTTCAACTAACAAACTTGAAATTATTGACATTTTCAATTGAATTTTTTCTATATATATATATATATATATATATATTATTGAGAACATACTCTCTTCATAGCAGCTGAAATACTTGGTAAGTTCAGAGCAAAATTTGATGAATGGAGGATATTCTCAATTCTAATTTTTCATGTAAAAATATGTAAATACTTCAGCTCAAATATTTTGACAAGCACTGTTTTCTTCCTCTGTTTAAAGTACCTTTCTTCAACAAGTATTTTTACAAGTCAAAAATCATCAAATAAGTTATCTCTTTTTTTATTCTTTTGAAAGTTTCACCAAATTTACAGTCTTCAAAATAAAGGCCTTCTCTATTTCATTTCATTCTAAAACAATATAAATTTATCCAATGTAAATAGAAGCTTCATTAAGTCTCTTTCCACAGGTTGGCATATTCCAAAGCATAGTTAATAATTTCACAATTCAGTTTTATACACAGTTTGAATTTTCATCATTTATTTTGTTTTGTTCCTCTCTTGCTTTTATAGAAATAAATTTCAACACTTCCTATTTGTAAGCTGTATTTTCAATAATTAAAATTCTCTACAAGTTTCAAAACTAAAGTTTCCTGATGTTCCACTTATTAAGTACTTAGATTAAAAATTCTGAACTGACTTTAAGTGAATGCAAGCAAAATGTAAAGGACTTATGTACAAAAAGTCCAATGCTATTGAAGGACACTTAGATTTATTTACAAAAAAAGTTCTTTAAAGTTCAAATATTTCAAATATCAATGGATGGCACGCAGAGTAAAGAGAAAAATCTTACATCACCATAAAATATTTTTCATATTCAACACCAGCTTCCTCACAAAATTTTCTTTCAAAATGGGGTATCTGAATTTATCTAAACTTCTATTGTTATTATTAAACTTATAGGCAATATGTACCTTTTTGCCCTTAGAAGCAATACTGTAATGAACATGTCTGTCTTGCCTCTGGCATATCCACCTTCCTGGGTCATTTCATCCTCATTGTTTCTGCCAAGTCTTGGAGGTAGCACTAGGCTGAGGGCTAGAGACTCCAGCTTTAGATTCTAGCATGTTGTGAATGTAAAAAAGCAGACCATTATTTTTATCGTATTTACATTTACCTATGCTTAGTTGGATATTTCTCAATGACCGCTAACCCCTCATGTCACACACTTCAATATGTTTGGTCCCAAGAATGGAGAAGAGAAGCCTTGTGTCTAATTTTCTTAGTTTCTTCCTCTTTTTCCTTTCACCAAACTGGGACTAGTAGGAATGGACTTTTCCTTCTTTTCCTTCCTGTATGAGCAGTATCTTCCTTAAACAAAAAGCTATGATCAAGTTTTTCAAGCTTTAAGGTTAAAGCAAGAGATGGAGGCATTTAGAAAACTATTCTTTCACTAACAAGCCTCGCTTTGAATTCTTTTTTTTTTTTTTTTGCTAATTTAATGATTAAAGAATACTCAAAAAATTCTCTTTACATTTTCTTAGTTTCCTTTTATTTTATTTATTTTGTTGTTGTTCTCATTTCTCCAATTCTGCACGTAAGTGAGCTTGAACTCACGACAGATACAATTTTACAACTTGATCTAGGGATATAAAATGGCAAGACCCTGAGCAAAATAAGAACTGTAAGATTTTTGTTACTGAGATCAACAGCTTTCCAATTTTACTTTTATTTCAAAGCAGGATTTTGTTACCTGTGCCACTGGCCTGGATATTTGGTAATGTGATAATCTCTTAGATTTGTTTAACTCTTTCAGGTTTCCAAAGTTGTTGATTTTTCTTTTCTTATATTTTTTTTAGCTTTCCCTTTTTTTATGCTTTAGATGAAGATTTACGGAGCAAATCAGTTTCTTATTAGACAGTTAATACACACGTTGTTTTGTGACATTGGTTGCCTACCCTATGATGTGTCAGCGCACTCCCCTTCCTGACCATGGGTTCCCCATTACCAGCTTAGGATTTTTATTTTCCATGAACACTAGTAAGTATTATTAATTCCATTTTACAGCCAAACTGAGACCCAGAGAAGTTAAGTGATTTGCTCAAAGTGGATGAAAAGGGCAGAGTGGTAGAGTAGAAAATCAGTCCGGATTGGAGTTCTGACTCTACCACTGACTGATTCTGTGATTCCAGAGAATTTTCTAATATCTCCAAGTTGTTTTCTTACCTGCCAATCAAATTTAGTAACGTTGATATCAAGGTTATAATAAAGAATAAAATTCTCAATACTTGTGAAGGACTCTGTGTTCATAGCTTGCAAGGTACAGTGCAACGGGTTTCTTTATATGGCCTTTCTGGTCTTGGATTTGTAATTCTCCCAAAATGATTGATTGGGCAGCAATCTTGCAAGTAATTGGTCAGTTTGCTATCTGCATAAGGCCTGCACATCCACCCAATAGGATTGGTCGCTTTATGATCTGCCTAAGGGATTGGTTAATTTATGAAAGCTATGCTCTGAAATTGACAAGAAGTATCCCTATATAAGCAGCCAATCTCACAAAAGTTTTTGGGGACCTCCTAATCAACAAGAGCCTGGAAAGGAGTGTGTCCTTTGGATCCCAAGGTCCTTGGGCTGAGAACTTCCTAGACCCAAATAAGGAGCTGTAACATGGCTCAAGGGCTATAACACTGAAGACCAAGAGAGATGGCTGTGGTGGGTGAGTCAGCCCACGGAGCAGGCAGCAACGGAGGCAGTAACTGTGATGATACCTGAAGAAGCAGAGACAGCAGCAGATGCAGACGGTGGCAACAGAGTGTAAAGATCCAACACAGCTGAGAGCTGAGAGAAGCAATCAATAGCCAAGCCCACCAAGTGACATCATTGAGTTTCCTGTTTGAAAGTTTCCTGATGGGTGAGAACAGGGCTTCAAACCAGCTGTTCCCAGTTAAGTCAAGGTGGAGGAAGTGAAACAGGAACAGACCGATTTTTCAAAATTTGGGTGAATCAGAGCGATAACCAAAATGGGAAAAAAACAGGTCGAAGCTCTCTGGAAAGTTAATCTCTTTTTAGAAAACAAGGGCAGTGTACACGTTGAAGAGCATACAATTGTCTTGCCCAGTGGATTTTGAGCAAAGTCAGAAACAGCTGTGCTCCATTCAAAGATGGTGGCCTGCTGAACTGCGTTGAATGTGTGTTGCTCTCCACAGTCCTGACAAAAATCCAATTGCAGCTCGTAATTTTCCCTGTTCTGGTTATCATTCCGGATGACTCAAATTTTAAAACTTCAGGTCTGTTCTGGTTTTGCTTCATCTGCCATTACTGAATCAGTTGAAACTGGTTGAAAGCCCTGGGTAAATGGTTCCCCTGTGAGACAAAAACAAGTCTTGTTTTAGACATTGAGGGCCTGTGCTGGGGCCCCTCTCTAACCTCATCCTTAGTATATCTTTGTTTCTGTTTCTATCCTTCTCTGTTATTAAAATTGTTACTTCACTTATGTTTTTCCCATAAGTTCTCTGTGACTCTTCCAATGAATTATCAAGCCCAATAACAAAGAGTGCCTTAGCAGGAACTGCTATTGTCAGGGGATCTTTACAGAAAGTAACAGCTTATTGAATAACAGTCTAGTGCTTTTCCTTTTAGATTCCACTGATGATTTTTTTGTTTTGTTTTGTTTTAAATAAATCTTCTTAAATTTAGAACCATGACTTACTGTTTCACATCTTGTATGTCAAGTATGAGCAGAGATAAAAGAGAGAAATTTAACCAAAAGAGATTTTTTTATTTTTTTATTTTTTTACTTTTTTATTGTACTTCAGGTGAAGGCTTACAGAACAAATAGTTTCTCATGAAACAGTAGTACACATGTTGTTTTATGACATTGGTTAACAACCCCACAACATGTCAGCCCTCTCCCTTCTCGACCTTTTTCTTTCTTTTGGTGAAAACATGCATAGCCAAAGATACACCATTTCAACAATTTCTATATGCACAGTTCAGTGACATCGATTATGCTCTTCCAATTGTGCTGCTATTCCCACTTTAGATGAAGGCTTACAGAACAAAATAGTTTCTCATTTAACAGTTAGTACACATGTTGCCCTATGACAATGGTTAACAACCTCACAACACATCAACATTATCCTTACTCAACCTTGGGTTCCCTATCACCAGCTTTCTTGTCCCCTCCTGCCTTCTGACCCTTGTCGCTGGACTGCTGTGCCTCATTAGTCCCATTTGGTTTTATCGGGCTGTCCACGCCCCGGCTGAATAGTGAAAAACCAAAAGAGATTTTACATTTGATTTTACATTACAAAATAACAGAAACATAAAAGGCAAAAGCTATAGGAAGAATATGCATTAATCCCTCTAGCCACTTACAGAGGAACAGTGTGGAAGGAGAAAGCACTGGCCCAGAGTACTACGCGAAGAAAACTTCATTTCCCTTAGAGTTCTGATCTCTGAAATCAGATCAAAGGCTTTCGACACAAAGGCTTTTAACATATTATCCTGCTCAAATTGGGCCAGAAGAGCCATAGGTTTTACCCAAAAAATAAGGAATCGTGCCAAAATACCACCAACCCTGCATGCTTACTGGGCATCTACTAAGTGCCCGGGACTAAGCCAGCTACTCTGGGGGACAAAGTTGAATAAGGCATGGTCACTGCTCTCTAATCTAGTGGCAGAAGCAGGCACACACACCAGTAACTTGATTCCAAGGCAGACTGTGATAAGTGTTATCTTAGATCACTGAAGGAGACAGGTCACACAACTGGAATAGCATGAAGTCAGGCCCCAGGCTGAGGCCACGCTGTCATTTAGGAACCCTATCAGGGTCATCTCACAGCTTGGCAATGGTCCAAGAAACACTGTAGCTTCTTGTCCTGGGTCTGCTGGGTCAGAGAACGCTTCCACAACCTCTCCTGGACTCTACTGTTGAAGCCACTAGAGTTTAAGAGCATATTGAAACAGGTGGGAGGGAAAGGTTTATTCCAGTTTAACAACAACAACAAAAAAAAAATCCTAGCACTATGGAAAAATGACCTGCTTAAAGATTCCCTCTCTCATCTCCCAGCATGTCACCAGAGGTGCCAAACATCAGAGCCCCCAGCTTTGCAGCCATTCAGGAAGCAAACAAAACCAAAAATGTTAAATCTGTTTATTTTTCAAGGGTAGTTCTTATCTCTTTCAGTTTTGCCTTAGCTGTTTGCACGTGAATCACTGGAGGACGGAGCCCCTCCCTCTGACTCACTTCTTTGTCTCCTACAGCACCTAGCAGAAGCTTTATCGTATCAAATAATCAAGTTCAATAGAGTAGAATTGAACTTGTTATTGTGTAAGCTCTTCCCCATTTCCCAACTTGTTGGCAACTTTTCCAAAATGCCCTCAAACTTAGAACTAAAAGATAAAAGAAGAAATAAAACTTTTTTCTCTACTAAATATTGAATCATCTTGAATGGATTTAAAAAAAAAAAAAAAAGACTGGGAAGAGGAATTAACTTGGATGAAAAAAGGAAGGAGGACTTGACTGGATGCCCAGAGGTCTAAGCTCTATCCTTGGCTCTGTGTGACCTCAAACAAGCTGGTGTCCTTCTGAGTTTCAATTTCCTCAACTATCAAACAAGTGGACTGAATAGGTTTATTGCCAAGACTTTGTTTATTTTGAGTGATCTATCATTCTCATTGTGATTGTTCTTCACACTATCTGCAAAAATTATAATTACATATAATACTTTATAATTTACAATGGATTTCTGTACTAGTATGTATGAAACTGTGTTTTTAACATTAAAATTCTATGATTTGGACCTGGCTATATTGAGCAGGGGGCCAGATGAAGCTGGGACAGTCCTCTACTCTAGCCTTCTCTGAAGCAGAGATGAGCTCTAGGGCTTTCTCTGGCCTAGTCAGATTCCTGTGGTCAAACTCAGACCAAAACCAACTGTTGGGGTTTTAGAATGGACTAGTCTCTGGTGTGAATGAAACTATGAAACCCACAAATTTTACTTCTACGTGTGCTGGCCAGGCCCACTAACCAGAGTTTAAGGCAGGCTTCTGGCAGAAGACCTTTCCTCCCTCTTTTTTCTTTACTCAGTCTTCACTGCTTACCTCTCCTGCATGCTCATGGCTTAAATCAATCACTGTCTAACAGTGATGATTAGCAAATCAGGAATACTAACCTGAACTGAGATTTCAGCTTGTAACCCACTTTCAAACTAACTAATCAACATCTCCGTTGTGTGTCCCTCAGGTCTTTGAAGCTCAATGGCATCCACACCAAATTTATTGCCTTCTATCGTAATAGCACCTCCTCCTAACCTCCTTGGCTCTTTCAACCATGCCAACATTTTCCTCGTTAACTTGGCTCAAAACTTTCAGTTCAGTCCTAATTCCTTTTCTTGAATGTCCATTGCTAATCAATGGCCAAGTATAGCAGATTCTCAGGCCTTGTCATCGCTTACTTAGTGTGATTGTTAAGGTTGTGTGTCAATATGGGTAGGCCATGATTCTCCATGGTTTGGCAGTTATAATGTAGTTTGGCGGTAGTACAATGATGTGATCACCTCCATGATGAGATTTGATATAGTGTGATCACCTCCATGATGGAATCTGCTATGAGGAGCCAATCAGTTGAAAGGGAGTTTCCTTGGGGCTGTGGCCTGCATCAAATATAAGTGGACTTTCTGGCAAAACTAGCAGGCTTTTGCTTGCTCTGGATCCTGCAGCTAGCTCCTGTTCATCTAACCTTTGGTTCTTGGGACTTGACCTAGCAGCTTACCTGCCCTCTTACCTGCCAATCTTCAGATTCATCAATCTTTGCAGCCTGTGAGCAAGATCCCTGCAGTCTGACCTGACAATCTTGGATTTGCCAGCCTCTGACCCAGGGATTTGGGATATTCCAGCCTCTACAACCACATGAGCCATTCCCTTGATATAAATCTCTCTCTCTACATATGTATCTATACCCTTTACTGGTTTTGCTTCTCTAGAGAGCCCAGCCTAAGACACTCGTTCTTGTCGTTGTTGTTAGGTGCTGTCGAGTCAGTTCTGACTCATAGCAAGCCTATGTACAACAGAACAGAACACTTCCCGATCCTGTGCCACCCTCACAATCATTATTATGCTTGAGCCCATTGTTGCAGCCACTGTGTCAATCCATTCATTGAGGGTCTTCCTCTTCTTCGATGACCCTCTACTTTACTAAGCATGATGTCCTTCTCTAGGGACTGATCCCTCCTGGTAAAACGTCCAAAGTATGTGAGACATAGTTTCACCATCCTTGCTTCTAAGAAACATTCTGGTTGTGCTTCTTCTAAGACAGATTTGTTCATTCTTTTGGCAGTCCACGGTATGTTTAATATTCTTCACCAACACCACAATTCAAAGACTTCAATTCGTCTTCGGTCTTCCTTATTCATAAGACACTTAAGAAAGCACTTTAATTTTCTAATCTACACTCACTGATCTCATTCGCCATTCACACACTCCTTTCTAATCATGCCACACCTCTAATTAGAAACATTCAGAGACTCTCTATGGACTACCACGTAGTCCACTTTTTAAACCCTGAAGTTGAAGGCCTTTCATCTCTACTCTTCCAGCTGTACATCCTGCCACTAAGTGAACTATGCGTTATTCTCTAAACCTGCACCCCTAACACATACTCCTTTGTAACAGTGTTAACTAATTAAGCATGACCTGCTGTCTTATGAAAACAGGACTCCATTCTCCAAGGTGCAGCTCATACGGCCTCTTTCCTTATATATCTTTCTTAGGCCAGATGTGTGTTCTTCATCTTCAGAACCCCACAGGTCCTTTGGCCTTTTTTCTTCTATGGGCACTTAATCTTACTCTGCCCAGTATTGTGGTCAGTTGCGTACTTACTGTATTTTTTTGAAAATAAGCTACCCTCATAAATAGTGTGCACATGCATATAATGTGTGACATAGCCTGCTTAGGAAAATAGTGAGAGGGTTGTGCAGTTGGCTATTTGCGTAAAAATACGCTATTTGTCATTGCTCTTCTGCTAGACTCTCAGTAACCTGAAGGCAAGGTGTGCGCTTTATTTGTCAGCACACTCCATGGTAGATGAGAGTGAGTGGGCTGAGCCAGAAGCAGAACTACATGAATCAAGTTGAAACAAAACTGGACAGGAGATCGACAGCCAAATAGTTTTGTCAAATCAAATTCTGAGTTCTGGTTTACTTGTGAAAGCACTCTTTCAGAATTGAATTTGTTATCCCAGGTTGCATGTCAATGAGCATAACTGGGAAACCTGACTTAGCAAAGAGTTCCATGCAGTTTACATTGAGTGGGGTTGCAGCAGGGAATCAAAAAGAAAAAGTGCAAGCAAGAAGGAGGAAAGAAATCAAGGGCTATCATGGTTTTTTATGTGTGATATAGTCTACAATATCACCTGAGAGAATGACAGTTATAACACATCTACTCTTCATAGACTTTCACAGAAATGCTGTTTTTATGACAATCAGAAAATGCCAGAACTGGGTGAAGGTTTAGAAAAAAGGAAATTTAGAAAAGGGAGGTAGCTGCTCCGAATCACAAGTTTAAGTCAGTAGCTGAACCATGTTTGGGGTTTATCCTGATACTGAGTTTATCCTCATATGTCTTGTTAGCCTTTCTTCCAGTCATCCTTTATACTGACTTACCCACACAAGAATTCCTAAGACTACAGTGTCTATATTTGAGTTCATGGAGCAATGGGTAACTGATTGGATCTCCAGTGCTCATTCTGGGATCTGCCTTCATTGTCATCAAATCACAAGACACTTAGATGCATGCATGCCTGTTTCCCAGGCAGGGATGGTGAGGTACTAGAGGACAGAGCTCGTCTGACTTACTTTACCTCTGATTGCACCTAGCAGATGTTTTGCCTTATTTAATTGATCACTAAATTTAAAATTTATCAACTTAATTGGTCAGTTGAATTTAATAAAAAACTCTCCTTTTCCATAGCTCTTCCCCATGTCCCAGCTTTTATTATAGTCACCAAAGGTGCAAATGATTTGCCCTCAACTGCTAACCAAAAGGTCAGCAATTCGAACCTACCAGCTCAGAGGAGAAAAGATTAGCAGTCTGTTTTCTTAAAGATTACGGCCTTGGAAACCCTATAGGGCAGTTCTACTCTGTCCTGTAGGGTCACCATGAGTCAGAATCGACTCGACGACAACGGGTTTGGTTTTGGTTTGGCTAACCTAAAATTTGGCATTTCAAACCAACCCCCACCCCCGCCCCAGCAGTACCACGGAAGAAAAGGCCTGGAAATCTGCTTCCATTAGGATTACAGCCAAGAAAGCCATATGGAATAGTTCTACTCCATAACACATGGGGTTGCCATAAGTCAGAACCAACTGGACAGCAACTAACAGTAAGACAGGGTCTGTCACTTGAACTTGCTGGGTGAAATTCCTTTTGTAAAAGATTGAACTTACTCCTTAGACAGCTCCACACATTCCTAATAGTCAGTCAACCCCACAGCGCAAGCCTCTGGCTCTTTAAGCCAGAAACCTAGACTTTTGGACATGAAGTGAGCACATTGTACTTAGCCAATCCTCAGTGCAGGGACAGTGTGTGTCCTGGGCCTTCTACCCCAGCAGCTGTACCCTGAGCAGGAGGACCAGGGTATGGCCACCTGGTGCATATTCTCTTGTTCCACCTAACAGGAAGATGGTTTAAGCTTTCTCTTGCACAATGCACTGGAGGCAGAGGAGGGAAGGAGACAAAAGGAACTGGTCAGGTTGATTTCATCAGCTGAGGCAGCACCTCCTCAATATTTCTTTGAGAAAAGATATTTGGCAGTTTAAGCACAGCATGCTCAGGCAGATTCCATTTGACAGGACATCTGAGCGGTCTTCAGCCTCCTTCTTCCCTCCCTTTGCCTCTCCTCTTTCTTCCGCCCCAGGCAAGGTATTTTTTTATTTTTTATTTTATTTTTTTAATGAATCGGATGTTAACAGAGAACATCTATGGATTTAACTTCAATAAACGTGCATTTTTCTTCAATACTGAGTTCTCAACAACAAAACTTCAGAAACAAGTATGCAAGATATCACTCGCCATCTTTAAAAAATATTTATATGGGTGTGTGTTTCTGGAGACAAAATAATATGCTCATTATAGAAATTTCAGAAATATATATATATATGTACTGGATTATTTGATAAAAACAATTTATAACTTATTACTTAAGTATATATTGAAAACATTTTTTCATCATAGTGAATTTTCTCCCACAGCGTATTTATTTGGCCACATAGTCCTACAATACAAGGCTATGGAAACATTTACTTAGTTCTGCACTGTTGGGTGTTTAGGGTTCTTTTCTTTGTTGCTATTTACAACACTGTGGTAAATATCTTGTGCAAAATCTAGCTCTGTTGTACACGTTGTTGTTGTCCTTAGTTGCTGTGATCAGTAGAATGCATTCTCTTTCCACTTTGTGAGATATGATATTGAACTCGGGATTCTCAGACGTAGCCAATAGATCTGTATTGGACTGCAGGAGGTTTGGGCAGCTTGGAGAGAGCGAGGGAGAAAAAGCAAAGAACAGCAGCTGCATCTGTGAGTTCCCTCTGCTTATTACAGCCTACAGTTTACCGTTGCCAAAATTCCTCCTCATTAAACAACCTGCTCCAAGACTCTCTCAAACTTTAATTGACCCCATAGTTTCTTTAATTCACTTATCCTTTTAATTATAGCCCTAAAACATTCAGAGACTCATGTGGATCAGTACTACACGAGGCATGTCAAGTTCAACCACTACAGTTCAACAGGGAGGAGTAATTAAAGGAATTTCATTCTTTACTTTTATCCATAAAGGGGCTTTAAAAATAGCCAATCCACAACACTTACCAAATTTCAACCATTCTTCTTAACTTGGCAAATACTGTAATACCATTCTGCTTAGACCCTTTATTGTGTAGATCAACTTAATTTCCTTCTATGCAAGAAGACTCTTTCCTCTTTAGAAGGAAGTAAAATGAAAAGAGGAGTAGAGAATTTTATTTGGTGGGCTAGACATGATAAGTTTATCATTAGCAATGTTTACCCTATCACAAATCATTTCTCAAAGATTTACTGAAACAGAACAAGCCAGGAACCTTGCTAGTTCCTATAGGGAATGGGAGTCAAAGAAGAAAATCTTTACTATTAAAAAGGCTACGAGCTGGTGGAGGAGGAAAGGAAAGGTGAGCTATCTGACAATAGAATTGGTCTTCCGCCAGAGGAAGACAGGTGTTATTGGTGAATGGTGCCCTGTCTCTGTAGATTCATAGGGAAAGGAGGAGCAGTCCAAGGTCTTCAATGTCATAAACATTAATTTATTGAACAAATACGTGCGAGGCAAGCACTGTGAAGGGTAGAAACATATTTGATATTTAAGCCCCCAAATAGAAAGAGATCATTTCTTATGCAGTTGATCAGAGTGGTTTAAGTGTTTGGCTGCTAGCCAAAAGGTCAGCAGTTCAAATCCACCAGCTGCTCCTTGGAAACTCTATGGGGCAGTTCCACTCTGTCCTACAGGGTCGCTATGAAATGGAATCGACTCGATGGCAATGGGTTTGGTTTTTGGTTTAGGACAGTTCAAGTAAAGTTGCTAGTGGATAGAGAATTGGGGTTACAAGGATGGTGTTGAAGTAACACTGCTTAATAAAATGTACCTGAACTCCACGTGGTCTTCCTATTTCATAATCTTTGGTAAGTATCTACTACGAGGCAGGCAATGTGTCGAATTCTGGACTATGATGATTCATAAGTCATAGAACTACACTCAGGTTACTGCAAGGGGAAGCCAATCACATTTGTACTCTACTTTGCAGGTTACAATCTTCATTCAAGAATATTCTTTCAAGCTCCACAAAAACTTAGCAGCTCCTCTCCCAAGGCAGGATAAGAAGCTACAAAGGAACAGGAACTGATTAAATGGACACAGGGAACTTGAGGTGGAAAGGAGGAGTGGAGTGTGCTGTCACATTGTGGAGATTGCAACTAATGTCATAAAACAATATGTGTATAAATTTTTGTATGAGAAATTAACTTGAGCTGTAAGCTTTCACCTAAAGCCCAATTAAAAAAAAAAAAAAAACTTAGTAGGGTTGATATTACTATCTCTTGTCTTACCCATAAAAACAAAACCTAACAAAGCAAAACAAACCAAAAAAACCCAAAAATCTCTGCATTTTAGGGCTGTCACTTAACCTAGATTACACGAGGCTTCAAAGCATTTTATTTTCCCCATACTATAGCTACTTCTACAGAATGTTTTGTAGAAATGAGATAAACTTTAGGTCTTTGTGATCTATGATTAATTATTCAGTTTAGAAATTGCACTGATCATTTTTATAACTTATCTCTTAGATATTTGTCTTTTCCTTATTTTAGAAATTGATTATTCCAACAATTAGGTAACATAGATGTCAGCCTCTGGGAAGAAATTGTTTGCTTTCTATGACATTTGCTAAGAGTCAAAGCATTGGTTTAGCTCATTATTCAGTGCTGCATAATTTCTCATGTATTTTCATTGAATTTTGTACTGAAACAATTCATTTTAACTTCTTTTTCAATGTTTTATAACTGTAAATTTTAATCTCTTATAGCCTATCATTTATTAAAATGTATATAATACATTGAGTCATTTTCTTTTAAAAGACATTACTATTAATGTCTGATAGAAATGAACTGGCTACAAACATATTTTTAACACTTATTTTAAATGGTGAATAAGGTCTATGATACCCAGAGATCTGACAATTACTATAAAATTGAAGGACAGGCTGCCACATCGCTTGTGGGAAACAATTTTGGAGAAACCATTTTAAACCAGCATTGTGCTGGGCCCTTTTGTGCACTGTCCTAGTTACCTAACTTGTGCTGTATAAAAAATACCATAAATGAGGGGCTTTAAAGAACAGAAATTTATTTTCTCTCAGTTCTGGAGGCTGAAAGTCCAAATCAGGTCTCAGCCATGTCAACTCCTTCTGTGAGCCTCTCTCCTCGTTTCTGGTGTCTGCTAGCCATCTTTGGTCTCTGTGCTTATTCTGGTCTTTTATCATTCAGAAGTGATTAGGGTTAGGATCCATCTTACACTAGTATGACCTCATTAATACAAAAAAAGAAAAATCCTATTTCCAAACAGGATCATATACATATGTTCAAGGGCCAGAAATTCAACACATATTTTGGGTTGGGAGGGCATAATTGAATCCATAGCACACACCCTGTTGCATTTAATTCTCAAAACAATGCTCTAAGGTTGAACTACTGGGTGGTGCAAAAGGTTAAGCATTCCACTACTAGCCAAAAGTTTGGGGTTTCAGATCTGGCAATTTGCTTCCAAAAGGTCACAGTCTTGAAAATCCCATTGAGCAGTTCTGCTCTGCACACATGTGGCTGTCTTGAGTCAGAATTTACTCCGTGGTAACTAACAACAATTTTACAAATCAAGGTCCCTGGGTGGCACAAACGGTTTGCACTTGATTACTAACCTATAGGTTGGCAGCTCAAATCCACCCACAGGCACTGAGGAAGAAAAGCCTGGCAATCTGCATCCATAAAGATCACAGTCAAGAAAACCTTATATAGTAATTCTACTCTGTAACACATAGTAACACATGGGGTCGCCATGAGTTGAAATTGACTACGTGGCAACGAGTTTGTTAGTTTTTTATTTTACAAATAATGAAAAACTCTCAGAAACATTTATAAATTGACCCAAGATCACATACCTTTGCAAGTGGGAAAACCACGGCATATCCAGATAAATGACTTTCACCCCAGGATTGGAAAGTGGGAAAAAGAGATATCCATGATGCTGTTTTCTTGTATTGCTGCAATTGGTCTTTATAACCAATTTGCGCATCTTGACTAAAACATCAAAACATCTCGTTATCATATTTCCCTATTTACCGATAGAGCTAGGTTTTCAAACTGCCTTACAAAAAAGGCAGTGAGTCTGTTGTGATTGTAAGAAACTTCATTTTTCTTCCTCATGGATTTGCTTTAACTTGGAGACTGATTTCAGCTGTTTTTATGCAAATGTAGTCTTATCTCAACTATAAGTAATCCTCTCCTCTCACCCTCCCCAATTTCCACCCCCACAATGTACTTATTTTCAAAGAAAACAGTAGTCCTAACAGAAGGTACTGGAGGAGATTTCATCTGAAATAATACCGCCACAAACTTGATAAAATGACACCTTCCTTTTGATAAATGCAAAGGCTTCTTGAAAACGTTATTTTAACAATACATCCTTGCCCAGCACTTAGGACATAAACTAGATAATATATTATCTGCCGTTTATTGAGTATCCTCTGTGCATTACAGGCATTTTCCCTTTTAATCTTCACAGCTGAATATCCCCATATAGAGAAGGAAAGGAAACAGTCTGAGGTTGAGAAGTTATTCACGCAAAGTCACACAACTAGTCAGTGGTAGAACCAGATGCAATGTCTGATTTGCGAACCACTTACTATCTGTAAGACCTCAAAATTTGTTTAGTTTTTTCCAATTACAGGTTCTTCACCTTTACAACTGGGCTATTAATAATTACCCTACCTACTCCACAGGCTGGTTAACGAGATCAAAAGAGATAATGAATGGAAGTGAGAATACTTTACGCAAAATATAAAGCAGTACAGAAACAAACATTTCTGCCCATCTAGCTAACCATCCTCCTTACAACATTGCCTCTGTTGAGTGAAGTATTTTTTTCTTTGAACCAGACTTCTACCTTTCAAATCAGCATTGGAACTACAATTCAGCTTCAAGCTCAGTGTCAAGGTAAAGAGTAACGCACAACCAGTCTTTGAGCTTGTGTCTTTCAGACCTGTCCAATCCTGTTCATAATGGCTAATCCTGGAGGAGGTAGATACATTGTTCCAGACTAAGGGTGCCTTGTGTTCCCCATACCTTCATTTAACTATGTACAGTTAACCACACACCCTCATATGAGGTGGGGTTTTAGGGGAACATTTCTTGCATAATTTGCAAATGGTAAGGTGGGCTGAACTATTCAAAAGTGCACTATGAGAGTCAAAACCTCAGTTCTATATGTGGCTTTGCTATTCATTAGATGTGCAAATTAATTTAGGCTTGTCACCTTTCTGGGCCTCATTTTTCTCATCTATAAAATGAGAAGCATGGAGTAGATGATTATGATTTTGTTATCAAAAAACCATTTGTTAGAAACTACCCTATGGCAATTCATACATTTGGAGTTGATGTTATAGCAGTGGATGAGATTATGACTCCTGCTATGAGGATCTTAACATCTGGTGGGAGAAATAGACATAAATCAATAATAATACCAATTCAATCTGATGATTTAGAAAGGTTCTTCCAGTGGTAAGAGTCAAAATACATGTTTTCCTTTCCTTGTAATGTGTATGTACACACACACACACACACACACACACACACACACACACAAACATACTCATACATAGCAAATTGATCACAGAAAAGTTCAAGCAGAGAGGGACACCAAAGGGATAATTGTCAATTAAAGAGCTATCACAGAGGAAGGCGCTTGAGTGGCACAAACAATTTGTGATTGGCTGCTAATCTAAAGGTTGGTGGTTCGAATCCACTCAGTGGCTCCATGGAAGAAATACTTGGCCATCTGTTTCCGTAAAGATTGCAGCCAAGAAAACCTTTGGAGCGGTTCTACTCTCTAATACATGGGGTCGCCGTGAGTTGGAGGTGATTCAGTGACCACTAACAACAATAACATCACAGAGATAAGAACGATAAAAACTTTCTTACTGAATTTCATTTGCAATTACTTTGTTCATGGAGAGACACTGTGAGAGGTTCCTAAAAGCCTTGTCAGTTCAGAGCTATAGGGGACTTAGAGATAACTTAGTCCCACCTTCTCACTTTACAGATGAAGAAAGTGAGGCCCCTTAGAGGAAGTACTAAGTGAGACTTGTACTATATTGTGATGAAATGAGTTCCTTTATGTGGCCTTTTGCCTTGGTTCTTTGGAAAACCAGCTTGAGAGATTTTTCCCTTAAGCACTGAGGAGTTACATTTACCCTAGTTTTCTACACCAAAGGGTTTGTTACTTTTGTCCAGGCTGAGTGACATTTCCTGGGTAAGCTGTAGATAACTTGGTTTTGATACTGTCTGCCTGACCCTGGGCTGCAGCCTGCCTTGTGATTGGTATACAACTTGCAGGGATTAGTCAATAGACTGCAAATGAAGTGAGCTGTAGCCCAGTCATGTCTACTATGCAAATGAAGTGTCTGTGGCCTACAGGATGGTATCGGTCAGTTCTTGGCCCTCGTGGGAGGGTCATGTCTTAAAATTGACAATGGGTTTGTGTATTTAAGCAGCCAGCCCCACAGAAGTTTGTCAGACAGAAAGAAGCAGAAGAGAAGTATCAGGAAGAAGCAGAATGAAGAAAATAGAAAGAAGGAGAGAGAGAGATGAGGCAAGGAATCTCCTAAAAGAGCTGTGACACTGGTCAAGGGCTCAACACTGAAGACAGCGAGAGGCCCAGAAGAGGTCCAGTGGCAGAACCAGTCACAACAGGCTCAGAAGGGGCCCCGTAGCAGAGCTGGTGGTGACAGACAGCAGGGCCAAGAGGAGCCTGTCCTGAGGGGGCTGAGAGGACCCTGTCTTCAGCTCAGGGGGCTGAGAAGAGCTGAGAGCTGTCCTGCCATGAAGAAGGGAGATTCTGCCTACATGCTTCCTGATCCTGATTCCTGAGTTGTAGCCTGTTGATCTCAATCCCAAGTTGTACCCTGTTCCTTAACAAATCACTGAACTGTAAGTACGGTCTGTGAGATCTGTGTGGCCATTGCAAAAGGCTATTGAATCCAGCAGAGAAGTAGAGAGTACCGTGGGAGGGATGGCTGGTGTCAGAATTGGTAAAAAGTTTGGAGAGTGGAGGTATGTCTGTCTTCCACCTTGTGGGAATCAGCTTTGTTCTGAGGGTGGTTCTCACCGCCCCCTGAACTTCGACAGGTTATAACGATGATGGCAACACTGGTACTACTACCTCTAAGGTTTTACGCATATTATACTTGCATGTATTTCAGCCAAGTACTCGAATTGTAAATAACACTTAACCATGCAGACTTTCATGGGTTCAGGAACGTTTAGGACAGTGAAAGTTTCAATGACTTTTGTTTTATATATCTACACTGAATATTTACACGCTCTACTAACTCACTGGTAATTCCTCTCTAGGTTTAATTTTCTCCTCTAGAAGAATACTCTCCTAGGACAATCTTTCTCATAGACCAAAGAGACATAACATTAAAATATTTAAATACTGTAAATCTGTAAGCGCATCTTTTAGAAATAACCAGGCCTATGACTTCCAATGACTATAGTTTTACCACAGTGCTTCTTTCAAGCTTTTACTCTGGGGGAATTGATATCTTGGTCCTTTTTTGGGAAAGACCCTACCTCTGAACCAATCTGGCATTCCCAGCCTGCCCTTACTAGCTCTATTAATTCATAGACAATTTCAAGATAGAAAAGTTGTAGTGGTGGCTGGGAGACATTCTCCACAGATTTCTCACATCTATGCACTTTTTCTAAACAGAGGCACTGTCTGCTTTTTGTTGCAGACTATGTTTTCTTAGATGCTTCTGTAGTGAATAGCTTTGGAAGATAGAGATAGTGTTTCCCTCTGAGGAAAGGGAAGGCAGGCTTACAGTACACTATAAAATATTCAGGTTGCCTAACCTCAGGGTTTCTCTCCTGTACCATACCCACCCACCACTTGTCCGTTTGTCATACTGTAATGGCTTGCATGTTGCTGTGATACTGGAATCGATGCCACTGGAACTTCAAATACCAGCAGGAGTACTTGTGGTGGGCAGGTTTCAACAGAGCTTCCAGACTAAGACAGATTAAGAAAAAGGACCTGTTGGTCTACTTCTGCGGAAAGAAACAATGGAAAAGCTCAATACCATCAGTCAGAACGAGGCAGGGGCTGACTGAAGAACAGACAATCAATTGCTCATACGCAAGTTCAAAATGAAACTGAAGAAAATTAGAACATGTTCACGAGAGCCAGAGTACAACCTTGAGTATATCCCTCCTGAATTTAGAGACTGTTTCAAGAATAGATTTGACACATTGAACACTAATGACTGAAGACCAGAAGAGTTGAGAGATGACATCAAGTACATCATATGTGAAGAAAGCAAAAGAACATTAAAAAGAGAGGAAAGAAAGACAAAAACAAAACCGATGTCAGAAAAGACTCTGAAAGTTGCTCTTGAATGTACAGTAGCTAAGGCAAAAGGAAGAAATGATGAAGTAAAAAAGCTGAACAGAAGATTTCAAAAGGCAGCATGAGAAGAAAAAGTAAAGTACTGTAATGAAATGTGCAAAGACCTGGAGTTAGAAAACCAAAAAGGGAGAACATACTTGGCATTTCTCACACTGAAAGAACTGAAGAAAAAAAATTAATGCCTTGAGTTGCAACATTGAAGGAATTCTATATGCAAAATATTGAACGATGCAGGATGCATCAAAAAAAGATGGAAAGAATACACAGAGTCACTGTAGCAAAAGGAATTGGTCTACATTCAACCATTTCAGAAGGTAGCATGTAATCAAGAACTGATGGTACTGAAGGAAGAAGTCCAAGCTGCACTGAAGGTATTGGCAAAAAACTAGGCTCCAGAAATCGATGGAAGACCAACTGAGATATTTCAACAAACAGATGCAGTGCTGGAGTGCTCACTAATCTAAGCCAAGAAATTTGGAAGGCAACTACCTGGCCAGCAGAAGGGAAGAGATTCATATTTGTGCCCATTCCAAAGAATGGTGATCCAACAGAATGCAGAAATTATTGAACAATCTCATTACTATCAAACACAAGTAAAATTTTGCTGAAGATGTTTCGAAAGTGGTTGCAGCAGTACAGCCACAGGGAGCTGTCAGAAATTCAAGAAGATTCAGAAGAGAACATGGAATGAGAGATATCATTGCTGATGTCAGATGGATCTTGGCTGAAAGTAGTGAATACCAGAAAAATGTTTACCCATGTTTTATTGACTGCAAAGGTATTTGACTGTGTGGATCATAAAAAATTATGGATAGCATTGTGAAGAATAGAAATTCCAGAACACTCAATTGTGCTCATGCGGAACTTGTACATAGATCAAGAAGCAGCCGTTTGAACAGACAAGGGGATACTGCGTGGTTTAAAGTCAGGAAATGCGTTTGTCAAGGTTGTATCCTTTCACCATACTTATTCAATCTATATGCTGAGTGAATAATCCCAGAAGCTGGACTATATGAAGAAGAACACGGCATGAGGTTTAGTGGAAGACTCATTAACCACCTGTGACATGCAGATGACACAACCTTGCTTGCTGAAGGCAAAGAGGACTTGAAGCACTTACTGATGAAGATCAAAGACCACAGCCTTCAGTATGGATTGTACCTCAACATAAAGAAAACAAAAATCCTCACAACGGGATCAATAAGCAACATCATGATAAATGGAGAAAAGATTGAAGTTGTCAAGGATTTCATTTTACCTGGATCCACAAACAACATCCATGGAAGCAGCAGTCAAGAAATTGAAGGATGTATTGCATTGGGCAAATCTGCTGCAAAAGACCTCTTTAAAATGTTGAAAAGCAAAGATGTTACTTTGAGGACTAAGGAGCGCCTGACTCAAGCCGTAGTATTTTCAATCGCCTCACTTGCATGGGAAAGCTGGACAATGAATAAGGAGGACTGAAGAAGAATTGATGCCTTTGAATTATGGTGTTGGTGAAGAATAGTGAATAGACCAAGGACTTCCAGAAAAACTAACAAGTTTGTCTTGAAAGAAATGCAGCCAGAGTGCTCCTTGGGAGCGAGGATGGCAAGACTTTGTCTCAAGTACTTTGGACATGTTATCAGTAGGAACCAGTCTCTGGAGAAGGACATCAGTGAAAAAGAGAAAGACCCTTGGCAAGATGGATTGACATAGTGGCTGCAATAATTGGCTCAAACATAGCAAGGTTTGTGAGGATGGCACAGGACTGGGTAGTGTTTCATTCTGCTGTACGTAGGGTAACCATGAGTCAGAACCTACTTGACAGCACGTAACAACAACAACTTACCCACCGCACATGAAGATGCCCCCTGGTCCTCTTTGTGTTGCCCTGTGGGAGTTAAACCTCAGGGAACTGGCACAAAAGTGCTAATACTCTGGTTGCTTCTCTTGTCAGGAGTAAGAAACTGTCATTTGTCTCTGACCTAATAGTCTTGTGTCTTCTACCAGCGTTCATAAAAAGGTGGCAGGTTAACTTGGTAACTTGCAAGTAAAATCTCAGATCATTTCCAGTTCTTGGCAGTAGTTATGGTGACTGATTCGTCAACGTCCTTCTCAGCATAGAGAATTTGTTTAATCCCATTCCCCTGTGCTAAATATTGGATTACAAATATGCATATGATGTCAAGCTGGTTAAAGCGATATAGGTGGAAGTATGAAGGAAGGCTTTCTAGATATTTATAAGTCAAAGAGGAAGAGTAATCCTTTTTTTCCTCTTGTCCACATCCAAATGTGATACTTGGAAACATTTCAACCATCTTGTTACAACCCTGGATATGACAAAAATCACACACGGAAAAGGATAGGACTAAAAGAACTACAGAGAAAAGGAATGAGAGCTCTGACTCAAGGAGCCTGCAGCTACTATATGTCAGAGAATATATTTCCTTATCGTTTAAGACAATTTGGTTAGGGTTTTTCCATTTATCTTTTATATAAATGCACTCTGATAATACAGTAGCCTATAGGCAATGTCTCTATTGACTCAACGTACATTCCCTCTTCAACCCACTACAAAAAGACTTCTGCTCCCACCATTACACTGCAACAGTTCTAAGGTCACTGATTACTTATTTCATTCTGTTTTTTTATTATGATATGACCACAGGAGACAGCATGAAACCTGTAAGTAGAATTTAAATTTTAACAATACAGCACAAACTCAAATCATCATCTATTTCAAGTAATAAAATATTAGTGGCTTCCCAGAAGCCCCCCTGGGAGCCCTTTCCGAATCCCAATCTCTCCCTTATCTCCCTAGTGATCATCACTATTTAGAATTTGTGACATTGTCTTGATTTTTTTTTTATACTATCATACCCTCAGCATACATCTCTATTCAATATACTTGCTTTTGACCTTTCTATAAATGGACTCGTACTCTATGTATTATTTTGCATCTAGTTTCTTTGCTTATCAATTTCTAGGTGACACTTATTAACGTTGTTGTGTAAATCTTCCATTTAAAACAAATTTGCATTGTTGTATATTATACCTTTACAGGAATATGCCACCATTTATTTATCCATTCTACCATTGCTGTTGATGGCAAATTGGGTTATTTTCCATTTGGAATGATGACTAAAAATGCTAGCATGCACATTCTTGTAAAGATGTTGTTGTTGTTAGGTGTCATTGAGTCAATTTTTGACTCATAACGACAGAGTAGAACTGCCCCATAAGGTTTTCTTGGCTATAATCTTTATGGAAGCAGGTTAACAGGTCTTTCTTTTGAGGAGCCACTGGGTGGATCTGAACGGCCAACCTTTTGGTTAGCAGCTCAGAACTTAACTGTTGCACCACCAGAGCTCCTTTATCATGGTGCATTTGTCCAGGAGGTTTTCTAGGTTACATATCTAGGAGTAGAATTTCTGGGTATATATATATATAGAGAGAGAGAGAGAGACAGAGAAAGAAGTCAGAAGAAATAGATACATATTTATACATATATACATATACATGGAACCCTGGTGGCACAGTGGTTAAGAGCCTGGCTGCTAACCAAAAGGTTGGCCGTTCAAATCCACCAGCTGCTCCTTGGTAAACCCTATGGGACGGTTCTATGTATATATTACCAGATAATGCCAAAACTTTTTTCAAAGTAGCATACCAATTTACACTCTGAGCAAAAGTACATGAAATTTCCAGTTGTACTACTTTCTTTTGGTATTTTCAGATTTTTTAGTTTTGGCAAACAATTGAGAAGATAATCTCATTGGATTTTTTTTTTTTTTTAATTGTACTTCAGGTGAAGGCTTACAGAACAAATAGTTTCTCATGAAACAGTAGTACACATGTTGTTTTATGACCTTGGTTAACAACCCCACAACATATTAACCCTCTAATTTCTCAACCTTTTTTTTTTTTGGTGAAAATACACATAGCCAAAGATATACCATTTCAAAAATTTCTACATACACAGTTCAGTGGCATTGACTACGCTCTTCCAATCGTGCTGTTATTCTCACTTAAGATGAAGGCTTACAGAACAAAATAGTTTCTCATTTAACAGTTACTACAAATGTTGCCCTATGACAATGGTTAACAATCTCACAACACATCGATAATATCCTTACTCAACCTTATGTTCCCTATCACCAGCTTCCTTGTCCCTTTCTGCCTTCTGGCCCTTGTCACTGGACTCCTGTACCTCATTAGTCTCATTTGGTTTTACGAGGCTGTCTACTTCCAGGCTGAACCGTGAACCTCCGAGGTAACTTCACCACTGAGCTAAAAGGGTGTCTGGGGGCCATACTCTCGGGGTTTCTCCATTCTCCTTTAGACCAGTAAATCTGGTCTTTTTTTTGTGAGTTAGAATTATGCTCTACATCCTTCTCCAGCTCTGTCCAGAACCTCTGTTGTGATCCCGGTCAGAGCAGTCAGTGGTGGTAGCCGGGCACCATCTAGCTGTACTGGACTCGGTCCGGTGGAGGCCTTGGTAGCTGTGGACAATTAGTCCTTCAGACTAATCTTTTCCTTGTATCCTGTTCTCTTCATTCTCCCTTGCTCCCGAAGGGATGAGACCAGTGGAGTATCTTAGATGGCCGCTCACAGGCTTTTAAGACCCCAGACACTACTCACCGAGGTAGAATGCAGAGCATTGTCTTTATAAGCTGTGTCATGCCAATTGAGCTAGATGTTCCCCGAGACCATGGCCCCCACAGCCCTCCGCCCAGCATTTCAGTCCCTCAGGGAGTTTGGATGTGTCTGTGGAGCTTCCATGACCTTTTCTAGTACAAGTTGTGCTAGTTTCTCCTGTATTGTGTACTGTCTCACCCTTCACCCAAGATACCACTTATCTATTATCTATTTAGTATTTCCCCCCCACCCCTCCCATCCCTGGTAACCAACAAAGATTGTTACATTTTGTGTGTGAACTTTTTCATGGGTTTTTACAATAGAGGTCTCATACAATATTTGTCCTTTTGTGATTGACTGATTTCACTCAGCATAATGTCCTCCAGCTTCATCCATGCTATGAGATGGTTCACAGATTCATTATTGTTCTTTCCCGTTGCATAGTACTCCATTGTGTGTATGTACCATAGTTTGTTTATCCATTCATCTGTTGATGGGCATCTAGGTTGTTTCCATCTTTTCGCTATTATGAACAATGCTTCCATGAACATAGGTGTGCATATGTCTATTCGAGTGACGACTCTTATTTCTCTAGGATATATTCCTAGGAGTGGGATTGCTGGATCGAATGGTATGTCTATTTCTAGCTTTCTGAAGAAGCGCCATATCATTTTCCAAAATGGTTGTATCATTTTGTATTCCCACCAGCAGTGCATAAGAGTTCCAATCTCCCCGCAGCCCCTCCAGCATTTGTTATTTCCAGTGTTTTTGATTCGTGCCAGTAATGCTGGAGTGAGATGGTATCTCATTGTGGTTTTAATTTGCATTTCTCTAATGGCTAGTGATCGCGAGCATTTCCTCATGTGTCTGTTGGCCATTTGGATGTCTTCTTTGGTGAAGTGTCTGTTCATTTCCTTTGCCCATTTTTTAATAGGATTATTTGTCTTTTTGTTGTAGAGGTGTTGGATTTTCTTATAGATTATGGAGATTAGACCTTTACCTGACTTGTAGTGTCCAAAAATTTTTTCCCAGTCTGTAGGTTCTCTTTTTACTCTTTTGGTGAAGTCTTTTGAAGAGCATAGGTGTTTGATTTTTAGAAGATCCCAGTAACCTAGCTTATCTGTTGGGGTTTGTGCATTCATGGTTATGGTTTGTATCCTGTTAATGCCATGTATTAAGGCCTGAAGTGTTGGTCCTATTTTTTCTTCTATGAACTTTATAGTTTTAGGCTTTATATTCAGGTCTTTGATCCATTTTGAAGTAGTTTTTGAATACAGTGTGAGGTATGGGTCCTGTTTCATTTTTTTGCAGATGGATATCCAGTTTTGCCAGCACCATTTGTTAAAAAGACTGTCTTTTCCCCATTTGATGGACTTTGGGCCCTTGTCGAAGATCAGGTGACCGTAGGTAGATGGATTTACATCTGGGTTCTCAATTCTGTTCCATTTGTCAGTGTATCTGTCATTGTACCAGTCCCAGGCTGTTTTGAATACTGTAGCTGTATAGTAGTTTCTGAAGTCAGGTAGTGTGAGTCCTCCAACTTTATTCTTCTTCTTCATTAGTGCTTTACTTATTTGGGGCTTCTTCCCTTTCCATATAAAGTTAATGATTAGTTTTTCCATCTCTTTGAAGAATGTTGTTGGTATTTGGATCGGGATTGCATTGTATTTGTAAATTGCTTTGGGTAGAATTGTCATTTTTACAACCTTGAGTCTGCCTATCCGTGAGCATGGTATGTTTTTCAATTTATGTAGATCCCTCTGGGTTTCTTGCAGTAGTGTTTTGTAGTTTTCTTTGTATAGGTCTTTTACATCCCTGGTCAGATTTATTCCTAAGTATTTTATCTTTTTAGGGGCTATTGAAAATGGTATTGTTTTCCTGATTTCCTTTTCATTGTTCTCCTTATTGGTGTATAGGAATCCAACTGATTTTTGAATGTTTATCTTGTATCCTGCTACTCTGCTGAATATTTCTATTAGTTCCAGTAGATTTCTCATGCAGTCTTTAGGGTTTTCTACATATAGTATCATATCACCTGCAAACAAGGACAGTTTAACTTCTTCATGACCAATTTGGATGCACTTTATTTCTTTTTCTTGCCTTATTGCTCTAGCTAGAACTTCCAGCACAATGTTAAATAGGAGTGGTGATAAAAGGCATCTTTGTCTTGTTCCTGTTTTAAGGGGAATGTTTTCAGCCTCTCTCCATTAAGAATGATGTTGGCAGTTGGTTTTGCATAGATGCCCTTTATTATGTTGAGAAATTTCCCTTCTATACCTATTTTATTGAGAGTTTTTATCAGGAATGGGTGTTGGACTTTGTCAAATGCCTTTTCTGCGTCAATTGAGATGATCATGTGATTCTTTTCTTTCCTTTTATTTATGTGGTGGATTACACTGATTGATTTTCTAATGTTGAACCATCCTTGCATACCTGGTATGAATCCTACTTGGTCGTGGTGTATTATTTTTTTGATATGATGCTGAATTCTATTGGCTAGAATTTTGTTGAGAATTTTTGCATCTATATTCATGAGAGATATTGGTCTGTAATTTTCTTTTTTTGTGATGTCTTTGCCTGGTTTTGGTATCAGCATTATGCTGCTTCATAGAATGAATTGGGAAGCGTTGCTTCCTCTTCTATGCTCTGAAATAACTTGAGTAGTACTGGTACAAGCTCTTCTGTAAATGTTTTGTAGAATTCTCCAGTGAAGCCATCTGGGCCAGGGCTTTTTTTGGTTGGGAGTTTTTTTATTACCTTTTCAATCTCTTCTCTTGTTATGGGTCTGTTCAGATTTTCAACATCACTTTGTTGTAGTTTGGGAAGGCCATGTGATTCTAGAAATTTATCCATTTCCTCTAGGTTTTCAAATTTGTTGGAGTATAGTTTTTCATAATATTCTGTTATAATCCTTTTTATTTCAGTTGGGTCTGTTGTAATGTCCCCCATTTCATTTCTTATTTGGGTTATTTGTGTCCTCTCCTGTTTTTCTTTTGTCAGTCTGGCCAGTGGTTTGTCGATTTTGTTGATTCTTTCAAAGAACCAGCTTTTGGTTTTGTTGATTCTCTCTATTGTTTTTCTGCTCTCTATTTCGTTTATTTCTGCTCTGATCTTTACTATCCTTTCTTCCGGTGGCTGTGGGCTTTTTTTGCTGTTCTCTTTCTATTTGTTTGAGTTCTGTAGTTAATGTTTTGATTTTGTCCCTTTCTTCTTTTTTGATATGTGCATCTATTGCTATAAATTGTCCTCTGAGGACTGCCTTTGCTATGTCCCAAATGTTTTCATATCTAGTAAAATTACTAATCTTTCTTTCTCATTTTATTTATCTATAGATTTTTTTTTGGATTTTCTAGGCACACAATACTGTAATCTGTCTTGTTTCTTTCTTTCCCATTATTTTAACTTTTATTTCTTTATCTTGCCTTATTTCACTGGCTAGGACCTCCACTACAATGTTAAATAGAAGTTATGAGAGCCAGAATTCTCCAGGCCACATGTTAGCTACAATTTCAATCTTCTTTTTGCAGTTACAAGCAGACATGTGATGAGTCCTTAACAGCGAAATGTGGGGAGAAATGTGGCATGCTGCTTCCAGGCCTGATCTATCAAAATCTTACATGTGAATCTTTAGTTCTTCCCTCACTTTTTCTATCTGCTAGACAGAGAAGACTGAGGAATTAGAGGAGAGCAAGTCACAAGATTGAAAGAGCCTAGTTAACTGAGTACCATATAGATCACCCCGTAGTGAGGAATACACACACTTCTTAGTTACATAAGTGAGAATTAAATTTCATTGCATTAAGTCACTTAGTCTTCAGAATTACCTGTTAGATCAGCCAGTAAGTATTACCTTAATTGTATTTAGTTCATTAATTTTCGGTCTTTCTTCCTTTCTAATACATGCATTTGAAGACTAAAAATTTCCTTGTAAGTTCAACTTTTGCTGCATTCCGCAAGTTTTGATATATTGTATTTTCATTTTGCATAGTTCAAAATATTTTCTAATTTCCATTATAATTTCTTCTTCGAATTATACAGAAATATATTTTTTCTTTTTAAACATTTTATACTATTGATTTCCAGCTTAACTACAAACTGTGTTCAGATATCATTCTCTTCATTACTTTAATCCTTAGAAAATTGTTAAAATGCTACCCAAGTTACCCAAGTTATGGTAATTTTTTATAAATAGCTGTATGTCCTCAAAAAGAATGAATATTGTGAAGTTGTTGGATGCAGTGTTCCATGCATGTACCCTACATCTAGTTTGTCATAATATTGCTTAAATATATGTTATCGTTACTGATTTTTGGCTTGTTTGTTCAACCAATTACTGAAAGAAAGGTTAAAATCTCCCACTATGATTGTGCAATATTTTTATTTCTATTTATACTTTTGTTGGGTTTTTGTTTTGTATATTCTGAAGATATGTTATTAGCTTCATATATAACAAAAAACTACTACTTCCTGGTGAATTAAAAATTTTATCATCACTTTTACTCTAGTAAAGATTTTTGCCTTATGCATTATTTTGTCTGGTATTAATTATCATTGTCTTTCAGTTGGTATTTTCATAGTATATCTTTTTCCATTCTTTTAGCTTAACCTCTGTATCTCTATGTTATTTGTATACTTTTTAAACAGTATTAGTTAGACTAAAAAAAATTTAATATGACAATCTTTGTCTTCAATTGAATAACTTAATCTATTAACATTTAATATTTTACTGATATACTTGAGTTCATTTGGATGAACATATGGGAAAGAGCAAGAAGTATAAAGATCTTTGCATCATGTGTTAATTCCCACCAGAGCACATTTGCTATAGAAGAGTCAATAAACAACCAACTAAATAAAAGAACCAGCCAGTTGTTGCCTTTGAATTATGGTGTTGGTGAAGAATATTGAATATACCATGGACTGCCAGAAAGACAAACAAGTCTATCTTGTAAGAAGTACAGACAGAATGCTCCTTAGAAGTAAGGATGGTGAGACATTGTCTCATGTATTTTGGACATGTTATCAGGAGGGACCAGTCCCTGGAGAAGGACATCATGCTTGGTAAAGCAGAGGGTCAGCAAAAAAAAGGCATACCTTCAACTAAATGGATTGACACAGTGGTTGCAACAATGGGCTCAAACATAGCAATAATTGTGAGGATGGCACAGGACCTGGCAGTGTTTTGTTCTGTTGTATGTAGGGTCGCTATGAGTTACAACTGACTCAATGACACCTAACAACAAAGGTGATCATCAGAGGGAGAGGAAATAAATATGTGAAGTCAGGTACGATGTTGAATTAGAAGTCCATTTTCACACTATAATTTAAATTTGTCAGTCTTTTTTGTTACCCTGAATTTCTCAGTATTTAATGGGGAAAGGATGTTTTGTATTATTCATCTGTGAGTCCCCAGTGCCTAACACACAATAAATATTTGTTGATTGAACTGAAGTGAATGAGTTCTTTGGCTACTTCTAGTTCTGATATTCTAGGATTCAGTTATTGAGGTGGGGGAGGGGGCTGAAGAAAACCTTTAATTAGAGGAGTTTTCACAAGCATACAGAAAGGCTGCAAGAAAATGGATTGACACGGTGGCTGCAACAATGGACTCAAACATAGCAATGATTGTGAGGATGATGTAGGACCAGGCAGTGTTTCGTTCTGTTGTACGCAGAGTTGCTATGAGTTAGAACCGACTCAACGGCACCTAACAACAACAACAAGCAAATTGATACAGCCAGTATCATTTATTGTCTTCTCCCAGACCTGTCCAGTGGCACAATGAGTTCATGGGGAAAACAAAACAAAACAGTCTTCACTTTTGAATGTGTGAGTGTGTCTTTTACTTTTTTTGGGAAAGAGACTATTTTAGAATTTTGGAAAATGCAGGCTCTTATTAGTGAGGCAGAGGTAGGCTTGGAGGTAATGGATGGACCCAGCAGTATAGGTTTCTGCTCACCAAGGCTGATGTAACTGCTGTCACTGCCCAATGCCCAACCTTCCATAAAAGGAAATCAAAGCTAGACTCCAGATAGAGCATCATCCCTTGTGGAGACAAAGTTGTCACTTGCTAGTAGGTTTATTCCATTGTGCCCTTTCCATCTTGAAAGAGGAAGCAATTTATCTTGGCTGGAATCAACACATATTTCAGGTACAGGTTTGCCTTTTCTGCCTGCAAAGACTTGGTCAGCACCACTAGTCAAGGACTTACAGAGCATCTGATATGCTGACACATGAGCTCAGGTAACATTGTCTGGGACCAAGAATTCATCTGTGCAGCAAATGAAGTGCAGTAACGGGCACATGACCAATGGTCCTGTGACATACTACACAACCCCAACACTGTTTGCATAATAGAGTAATAGAATGGCCTTTTTAAGGCACAGCTGATGTTGTAGATTGAATTGTGTCCCCCCCAAAACATCTGTCAACTCGTCTAGGTCATGATTCCGGTATTGTATAACTGTCTACCATTTTGTCATCTGATGTGATTTCCCTATGTGTTGTATATCCTGTCACTATGATGTAATGAGATGGATTAGTGGCAGTTATATGGATGAGATCTACAAGATTAGATAGTGTCTTCAGGCAATATCGTTTGAGATATAAAAGAGAGAAGCGAGCATGGGGACCTCTTACCACCAAGAAAGCAGTGCAGGGAGCAGAGTGCATCCTTTGAACCTGAAGTTCCTGTGCTGAGATGCTCCCAGACCAAGGGAAGACTGATGACAAGGACCTTCCTCCAGAGCCGACAGAGAGAGAGCCAGTGCCCTGAATTTGGACTTCTAGCCTATTGGACTGTGAGAGAATGAACTTCTCTTTGTTGGAGCCATCCACTTGTGGTATTTCTGTCGTGGCAGCACTAGATGACCAAAATAGTCGATGAGACAGCTTAGAGACAATAACCCTTGAGGTTGGGGTGACATCCTCCAGGAAGTAGTGCACACCTGAATAAATGACATTATATGGTACTGTCCACAATAGGTAGATTGCAGGGGTTTAGGAACCAAAGAGTGGAAGTAGAAGTGGCTTCTCTTGCCATAACTCCCAGTGAGCCACTTAGGGAATTTATGCTGTATGTCTCCACAGTGTTAGTTCTGTAGCAGGGATGGATTACCCAATAAGCAAGGCACACACAGGCTTACTTGTCTTACTTGCTAATCTGTAGTGCACAATTTCACCTGTTTTGTGGTGAAAGCCATGTGAAATTGTGCACTACAGATTAGTAAGTAAACACAATTAAGTCCCTGAGTAGCTTGCTTACTGTAAGCCTGTGTGTACCTTGTTTACTGGTTAATCCGCCCCTGGTCTGTAGGCCTAGAGATCTTCTTTAGTGTCAGACAAGGTGCTGATTGAAAGAAATGATAGATAAAGAAGATACCAACTATCACAGTTTACACTGATTGAGAGAGAGGTAGGAAAATCAGAATACTAATAATAGTATAGGACACTATGAAAGCACGCAGAAGAGGCTCCCACTTCAAATAGATGTGTTTTTCTGGTGGGCAGGGATAGAGGTAGGGTTGAAAGAGAAGTAGAAAAGGTAGAAAAGACTTCTAGGGAGAAGTGATGATTGAAGTGGATTTTGAAAGTAAGAAAGGAGTAAACCCCATAGATGTAGAGGGGAAAGCCATTCAGGCAGAAAGAATTGCGTGTGTGAAAACAGGAGTTGTATAGCATTCGGGAAGTGCAATGGAGTTTGAGAGGGAAAGGAATGTGCCAGAAGGTAAGGCTGCAGAGGCAGACAGAAGACAAAGCAGAAGTCTTTAATGCCAAGGATGCCTGGAGGCCGTAGGAAGTCATCAAAGAGCTTCAATCAGGAGAACGAGGTGATAGGATGTGCACTGAGCACAGTGAACTCAGAATGCCCATTATTGCATATCATTTCCTCAATCCATTCGGGAAAGAAAAATCCTCCTTTTGACAACAAACGCATATCTTCAAAAGATTTATAGACTTCTGGAGAAATTCCGGTGTAATACTCTAAGTTCAGAACCAACTGTTGTTTTGAGGGTGAAACAAAAATAAAGCAAAACAATATTCTTCACTTTTGAGCGTGTGAGTATGTTTTTTACTTTTTTGGGGAAAGAGATAATTTTAGATGTTTGGAAAATCAGGCTCTGATTACAAAAGCCGAGGACATAATTACCTCAATAAAGAGTGGTCTTAGAAACCAGAATTTCCATTAAGAAAGGAGGACAAGAAAAGCTGCAAGAAAATCCTCCTGAGCTGGAACACTGGATTTTAGTTCTGCCAAAAAAAAAAAAGAAAATCATAAATTAGCTAAATCAAAAGCATCTCTTTGCTAAGAAACTCTTCTCAGTGGAAAAATAAATAAAAATGGGTCACTAACATGCACTTGCTAATCAGCCACCAGTAAAAGCACCTTCATTTTCCAGAGCCATTAAGGAACATGAGCCCCTGGACAATGCTTTCTCATTTCCTTTGGGGTTTCAGATTTAAAGCTCAGGATGTATTAGAATTTTTTTTCATTGACTATGTTCTCCTCAGCATGAGCCAGCTTCCCTCTGTGCCCACATAGCACTTTTTCACAACTGATCTCTCTTTGTGTCTGTCTTAACTTACAGGATTGTAAACGTCCTAGTAGGTGAGACTTCTCTGTGGATTGCAAGAAACGTGCAATTTAGAGTCAGCGAGGGTTTTGAATTTCAGCCCTGCCACTTACTTTCTAGTGACCTGAGACAATGGAACCTCCCTGGGTCTCAGTTTCCTCATCTGTAAACTGGAGACACAAGGCCTCTGATGAAATGCTCTTACTGTGTTTCTTTAAACAATGGTTTCCAGCCCAAGGTAGACATTAGTATAACCTGGAGAAACTTCTTTAAAAAAAACTATGCCGGGCAGGGCTTCAGATGGTTCATTCTGGTTTGAACCCCTGCTGAGAACTTGTGTTTCTAACAAGTTCCCAGGGCAATGCTCATGAGTCCGCTCCAGATATACTGAATCAGAATCTACATTTTAATAAGATCCCCAGTTGATTCTTATGTATAATAAATTTTGAGAACCACTGCTCTGCTAGTGGTTCTCAGAATTGGTCCCTAACCAGCAGCATTAGTATTGCCCAAGAACTTGTTAAAATGCACATTTTCAGCAGGGGATCTAACCAGAATGAACCAGTTCAAAGCCTGGTGCCAGGGTCCTGTAGCAGAGATTCTGATTTAAGGGGGCAGGGCATTTGTATTTTTTTTAAAGCTCCTCAAGTTACACTAATGTAGTCACACGCAACCACAGTGGACAACCACTGCCTTAAGCCAAGCTATCCCAGCTGTGCTCCATGGAACAAGTGCAGAATACTGTGACAGCAGGCTCTGCACTACTCTTCATGCTGACTTAGTTAACACATGGTGGAGGCAGGCTGGAGGCTCACTTGGAAGATCAGACTCTCTTTTATCTCTGTCTTCTGGTGGTATTAGAATGCCCCAGCAGAAGAGGAGTGTGTGTGTGTGTGTGTGTGTGTGTGTATTTCACTTCAGATTAGCAAGGCTTTATTAACCTGAGGAGCCGGTAGTAGAAACAGAGCAAGAAAGGAACCTGATCCCTTTAACTCTGTATGTGGTGGTGGAACCCTGGGAACAGCACGCAGAAGCCACAGAACTGCAGAAAGTCAGGCTTCCTTCTACAAACAAAGACCCCTGGCGAGAGTCCGTTCCTCTTGTTCGGAAGCCTGGCAAAGCATCTCATATTACAAACGGAGACTAGTATTTTGTGAGTGTTTTCTAGGAGCTGAGAAATCTGCTAAGTTGCATTCACTGTATTCTGCCCTCCTGTGTCAGTCTGCAAAGGGATCTCTGCAGTTTTCAGGGGGCCGAGAGGACGTGAAGGTCAAGTAGAGCCTCTCCTAATGACCATGGACCATACTTGTTCTGCCTGCACTCACTGAGATCACTCTGCTTCTAGACTACTCTAGGCCAAGTGGTTTCAAACCCTTGTGTGCATCAGAATTGCCTATAGGGCTTATAATTGACCATGCACAAAGCCACAAAGATGACCTTAACATTTAAAAAGCAGAAACTATATAGGTAATATTAAATAAATGTAAAAGGAAAGCATGTAGAAATATAAAAATTCTCACTGTATTAAATTTAGACTCATGCATTCCATCCGCAGAGTTTCTGATTCGGTAGGTCTGGGGTGGGGCCGTATAATTTGCATTTCTAACAAGTTCCCAGGTGATGGATGCGGTTGCTGTTGGTATGGGGCCAGCGTCCTAGGGCGCTCACACTGGACGCCCGCTCAGATTGGGTTATCAAGGATTGAATATATTTACTTCTAAACTTGTTTATAATTCTCTTCTTTTTAATGTAGTTAAATTAAATATTAGCTATCTAACGAAATACAAGTATGAAGAAAAAAATTTGTTTTGGTTTGTTAGCGAAGTAGAATACTTTGAAAATACCCTATAAGGAGTGTTGCTTTGGAAAAGAAAAAGGCTATCAGGTTAGGTAGCTGTCAGATGAGAAGAACAAAAGATTAGAGAAGGGGCGACTCCTAAAACTCTTTAATTTCTTAATTCAGATTGTCCCACAGTTGTTTATATATTCTTCTCCTCTTTAAAGGTATTGATATGGGAAGAGTTCTTGGCACTAAAGCAAAGTATCATAAATTCAGTGTATACTTACATACTTTAAATGAAAGAAAATGTTTTAGGTGTGTATCATTTTTTGATTCTCCTCTTTAATTCATGTATTTTCAAATTACTGACAAATATTGATACCTGTAGCTACAGAACTTACATTTTAACAATAGAACAAATAGAAAAATAAATTAGCCTGGCCATGTAAAAGTATTCTGCAGCTAAAGAGAAAAGAGAGCCTTTTTCAGAGGAATTGGAAAAAAAGCCTTTCACAAACACACACTCACACACAAACACAAACTCGTACAGGTGGTATATTTATGTATCTTGGAGCCCTGGTGGAACAGTGGTTAAGAGCTACAGCTGCTAACCAAAAGGTTGGCAGTTTGAATCCTCCAGCAGCTCCTTGGAAACACTATGGGGCCTATAGGGTCGCTATGAGTAGGAATTGAAGCACTGGCAATAGGCAATGGGCTAGCTACATCACAAATATTGTTATGAGGAATAATTTTTTTCCTAAATTGCTTCTGCCTTTTTTACCCAGTTTTTAAACTGGTGAGAATTTCTTTTAACATATTTACCTGCTATAATTTTATATTTGTTTAATATAATAGATTTTCTGCCTTACGAAGTTATTATTATTATAATAAATGGTCATTTGAGACTTGAGAAAACATTTTATTTCTAGTATTCAAAGTTGAATATATATGCAATTGCATTTTAATTAACTGCATGGTGTGATTATTTTTGACATCTTGCTCTAATTTAGACGTAAAATGTTATGTTACAGTCTTCCATTAAAACTGTGTCTTGTTCTGCCTGGAAACTTCTGAAAATTCTTAAAGCACCAACTGACGCATTTCCCATTGTGTAAGACCCTCTGATGTAGTACTATATTTATATTGTACATACTTGTTTATAGCATCTGGAAAACTAAGCCCCATATTTTATTTTGGCAAATTTTTCCTAAAGTTTATTTAGAAGAAGAAGAAGAAAAAAAAAAAGTCAACAGTAATTTATTAAAACTATGAATAACTATTAGATTACTGAGAGAGGAAAAACCTTACTAGTTATTAGGCCCTATTATAACGCTGCAGTAAGATGTTAGCACAAGAGTAAATGTTTCAGTGGAACAGGAATAGATTGTCCAGATATAGATATGATTATAGATAGAAATATTGTATGAAAAAAGATAGAGCCATTAGAAATCACAGGGAGGGATGCTATTAATCAATGCATAGGCTAGGGAGTGATTGCCATTTGGATAAAAATAATTTAGCTTCTTATTGCATACCGTACAGTCTTTATTTCTAGACTCAACAAATCATTTAGAAAATTGTAAAGACTAGAGTTAAATCATGATCAAATATATGGATGTGAGAGCATGTCCAAACTTATAAGGGATGGATGAAGCCCCAAAGAGAAAGGTCAGTAGATTAACTAAATTAAAGAACAAAATAAGATGTTGTGCTTTCACGAACTCATGTAGAGAGATAAATAATAGACAGGTGATGCTGTTGTATGCTACGAGTTGTTTCCGATTCACAGTGACCCTGTATGATAGAATAGAACTGCCCCATAGGGTTTCCTAGGCTGCAATCTTTACAGGAGTAGATGGCCAGTCTTTTCTACCAAGGAGCAGCTGGTGGGTTCGAACCAATGACCTTTCAGGTAAGTAACCGAGCACTTAACCAGTGCAAAACCAGGGCTCCTAGAAAGGTGATAGACCATTTTATATGGTTAAAATAGAAACAAACAGACAAAAAAATAACATAAAAATTACAGTTTCTGAAAATTTGACAAAAACAGTACTCATTCTTCATAAAGACCTTTGAAAAATCAGAAAAAAGTAATAATAATAGCATAAAGTTGTCCTAAAATAAACGGGAAAGAAAATAAACTTATAACAGCAAAGGAAACAAAATTGCCTGACAAATATGGAAATACGTTTACCATCACTAGTAATCAAAAAAGGCAAATTGATACAATGAGATACAATTTCGAAATACAAATTAAAAAACATTTTAATGATAATATATAGTGCCGACCAGTGTGTAGGGAAATCGGTACTGTCATCCATTATTGCTTGAACGCTTCGGGAAAACAAGTTCTCCATTATGGATAAAATATTCATTCAGAGTTCTTAACATTTTAACATACAATTGTTAATTTTAACATTTTAAGTTTACCCTAAATAATTTCATTATAAATGTGCATCTATGAAGCGAATCCTAGCTATGCACCAGAGATTCATGTTCTCACGAGTGGAATAGTTACAGGGAAGTGGCTGCCCAACCCCTTTCCCATGTAAATAGAGCCATATGACTAAGCTCCAGCCAATGAGGTCAAAATCAATGGAAGTCACTTCCAGGCCTGGCCAGGTTCAAAGCTTAGCTTTGCCATTACCAACATTATGTTGTTATTGTTGCTGTGTGCCGTCGAGTCAATTCCAACTCATAGCAACTCTGTGTAGATGACTGCCCCGTAGGGTTTCCTAGGCCGTAATCTTTATGGGAGCAGATCACCAGATCTTTTCTCCTGCAGAGTGGCTTGCAGTTTCAAACCCCCGACCTCTTGGTTAGCAGCTGAGTGCTGTAACCGTTACACCACCAGCGTTCCTTTACCAACATCATAACCTTGGGTAAACTGCCAAACACTTTGTGCCTTTGTTTTCTCATCAGTAACATAGATTTTATAATAGTGCCTACCTCTAAGGGTTAAGAGGTAAAAATGAGTTAATACATACTAAACTCTTGGACCATGCCAGTAGTTCAGAGAAATATAAGCATCACCAAAGTAGTCAAGAATGCCAAATAGGGTTTCACTCCAGAGCAGAGGTTTTTTGCCCTGATTACTAGGGTAGAAAATGGGTCCCACAATGACAGAAACTCAGTCTGCACAGAGCATGCTGATCCTGAAAAGCCAGAGCAGAAATGTTGAGATCAAGCCGTAGTGTTCACAGTGGCATGGAATCTGTGTTATGATACAGGAGACGCTCTCAAGGCCACTCAGTCACCATAGACCTGAGGAGGTCCATCACCCTGTCCCCTCCAAGGAACCAAAAGGAGAGTCATATGGTTGCAGTTTTCTAGGGAGGTTGGATGTAAGCCCATGTAAGGACCTTGAAGGTGAACTATTACTTATGTAACTAAGGCCTGCAGCTAGAAATAGAGATACAAAGACAGTTAAGACAGAACCTCAAAAAGACATCTGTATTGACGTCTTTGAATTATGGTGTTGGCGAAGAATGTTGAATATACCATGATCTGCCAGAAGATCAAACAAATCTGTCTTGGAAAAAATACAGCCAGAATGCTCCTTAGGAGCAAGGATGGCGAGACTTCGTCTCACATACTTTGGACGTGTTATCAGGAGAAACCAGTCCCTGGAGAAGGACATCATGCTTGGTAAATTAGAGGGTCAGCTAAGGAGAGGAAGACCTTTAACTAGATGGACTGACATGGTGGCCACAATAATGGACTCAAGCATAATAATGATTGTGAGGATGACACAGGACTGGGTAGTGTTTCGTTCTGTTGTACGTAGGGTCACTATGAGTTGGAATCCACTGACTCGATGGCACCTAACAACAACAACATTGCCTAATATTTATTTTATTTATTCAACAACCATGTATACAATGCTTATTATGCAAAAGGCATTGTTCTAGGAACTCTACAAACCTTCACCTGTTTAATCCTCATAACAAATCAGTAAAGGGTGTTCTATTATCACCCATACTTTACCCATGCGATTAGGTAGATTGCCAAAGATCACACAGGTAGTTAAGTGATAAAATCAGAATTCAAACCCCACCAATATGAATCTCCAATGCATTGTCTGAGCCATTAAGCTCTGCTACCTCTCTTACTATACCAATGAAGAGATGCCTATTTAATGTGCTTTTTAATGGAGCTTTGTATTTAAAAAAAATCTCAAACCAAACCCATTGCCTTCATATTGACTCCAACTAACAGCAACCCTGTAGAACAGAATAGAACTGCCCCACAGGGTTGTCAAGGCTGTAAATCTTTACAGAAGCAGTCTGCCACATCTTTCTCCCTCAGAGCAGCTGGTGGGTTCAAACCGCTGACCTCCCGGTTAGCAAGCAACTGAGCACTTATCATAACCACTGCACCATCAGAGTTCCTCTGCTGTATATTAGCATAGCATAGCTTTAAATTTACATAGAGCAGTTATAGTGATTACCCACAGATTCTCATCTTATTCCCAGGAGGAAGACAAGATTGGTATTAATCCTCACTTTACATACATTGAGGCTCAGACAATCAAAGCAACATTCCGAGGAACATGTACCTTAGATTCTGGTTGTTAGATTACTGGTCTAGGATTCTTTTCTTCACGCCACAGTAATTTTTCTTAATTCCCTAATGTCCTTTGAGGAGAATTTAAAATAAGATTTTTTTTTTTCCTCTCCATTCCCTCCCATGTTGGTAGAGTGATTGAATCAAAGAGACGAGCTTTTTTAAACCCAGAAAGTTAAGCAATTCTCAAAATTACTAAGAATGTTTGATTTCAATCTTTTCGGGTAACCATTTACTTATTAAGAGTCAGGAGGGCTTTTGAAGCTCGGCACAATTGTACGGGATGACTGGGTAGAACACGGCAGTCTCTATTAGCCCTTCATCTTCAGCCAGCACACTGGATTGCTCCTTTGCCAGCTAGTGAGGCAGGCAGGCATGTTGGAACACTGAATAGGCAGGAGCCAAAAGATTTGGTAGGAAAAACCCTGGGGCTGCAAGATGGGGACCTGGATTCAAGTTGTATAACCAAAAACCAAACCCATTGCCATTGAGTCAATTCCGTCTCATAGTGACCTTATAAGACAGAGTAGAACTGCCCCATGGGGTTTCTAAGGCTGTAACCTTTACAGAAGTGGACCGCCACATCTTTCACACCTAGTGGGTTTGAACTGCTGACATTTGCACCACCAGGACTCCTTCAAGTTGTATATGAAAATCACAATTCACTGGGGAGACTTAGCAAATCTCTTGCCCCTTTAGAACATGTTTTCTGTTTTGTCAGAATAGGTGATTGCTAAACTTCCTGGACTTCCCAACCCTCTAATGATCCAGGCTCTTCCCTGGTGTCTGCATGTGTCTTTGGACAAGTTAAGCCTCAGTTTTCTCGTCTATAAACTAGGACTGATAATGTTTTTCCTGATTATTGTTCTGGATTGGTGAACACATTCAAGAGAATGTTAAATACAAATGGCTTTAAATATAAAATATGGTTTGTAACAGTCAAATATTTGTTAAACCCAATGCCAAGGAGTCAATTCTGACTCATAGCAACCCTGTAGGACAGAGTAGAACTGCCTCACAGGGTTTCCAAGGCTGTTAATCTTTACAGGAGCAGGCTGCCACATCTTTCTCCTGAGGAGTGGCTGGTGAGTTGGAATGACTGACTTTTCAGTTAACAGACATGCACTTAACCACCACACCACAAGGGTTTCTTACATACTTATTACCATTAACTAATTAGAAAAAAATTAATTACAATTAACCAATTAATATTTCAGCAAGTGAACGCATTGCTACTGATCTTTATAAAGCCCTTAATGGGTTAAATGTTTGGACATCTGGTGAAATACTAGCCTCAGCTGTTTAAGTGACATCTTCTTGGGTCAAATTTCTCTCCTCTCTCCAGTCCATCTGCTCACAGCTTGTCATGATAAACACTTCTGAGTTGCAAAGCAAAGAGTACCCAGCAACAAGAGAGGGACAGCCTCTTGGAGCTTAACTAGACAATAATATCGGAGCAAAAACAGCACCCAGCCAGCTACCCTTCACTCCCTCAACCCCACCCTATGCTGCATACCCACCCTTCTCTACCCCTCCCCTGTTCCACCTGTCACAGCCATGTTCCAGAGGGGAATCAAGCTGAAGGTAGGAAATGAAAGTCACCCATGAGTGACAGAAGAGGAGATACAGGCATTATGGGTAAAAATAAAACCAGGTGGAAAATCTAGGAGTCACCTGGCATTGGTTCAATGAAAGTAGAATGTGTTGTGTGACTGAAACAGGAACAGAACCACCTCCGTGTAGTGTACTGGAGGTGAGGGCACTTGGCTTATCTAGGTCCTGTACCAATTTGTAATGAGAGTTCATCAAGAATTACTGAATGTTCAGCCTCAGTTGCTTCATTTCTAAAATCAGGTGGTAACTGGTGCTGGCAGTAAACATCTACATGGCTGTTGTCGTAAGGCTTACGTTAAAAAAATGTCTATGACAGAGCTAAGCACATGGTGGATACTAAATATCTTTTATTGACCTCAGTCTGGTATATGGAAAAGTGCACTGGATAGAGAAGCCCTTGCATGTCCAACTGAGGACTTTGACCTTTCAACTCTCTAGGCAATTAGGAGCTATATGTAGTTTCAGAGTAGGGGAGAACAATGATGGGAGTTGAGATTAATCTTCCTGGCTCTCTGTTTGCTCTTATGGAAAATGAAGAGATTATATACATTTCTTTAAAGTCCCTCCTTTTTTTAATGTTCTGAGAATCCACAAGTTTTATTATCTTGAATGCATGATTACTTATAATGCCAAAATTTCCACCATTCCACCTGTATTCTGTGTACATAAACATATTCCCAAAAGCCACGTTCTTCATCCTTGAAGTAACAAACACCAAAGTGATACTGTTGTTGTAGTTGTTGTGTGCCATCAAGTCAATTCCGACTTATAGAGACCCTACAGGGTCACTATGAGTCAGAACTGACTCAGTTGCGATGGATTTTCACAGGACAGAGTAGAACTGCCCCATAGGGTTTCCAAAGTTGTAATCTTTATGGGAGTAGATTGCCGGGTCTTTTCTCCCTTGGAGATGCTTGGTGGGTTCGAACTGCCAACCTTTCACTTAGCAGCTGAGAGCTTAACCATTGTGCCACCAGAACCTGTTGCCATCGAGTGGATTATAACTCACAGTGACCATATAGGACAGAGCCGCCCCATATGGTTTACAAGGAGTGGCTGGTGGATTCAAACTGCCATCCTTTTGGTTAACAATGGAGCTGTTAACCACTGTGCCACCAGGGCTCCATTGTGCCGCCAGAATGCCTTAAAAATGACACTAGTAGGCATTAAATAGATACATACAGACAATGGTAATGGTGGTTATTTCTTTTTTTAAATTTTTTTATTGTACTTTAGATGAAGGTTTACAGAACAAATAGTTTCTCATTAAACAGTCAGTACACATATCGTTTTATGACATTGGTTAACAACCCCACGACATGTCAACACTCTCCCTTCTCAACCTTGAGGACCTTTTTTTTTTGGTGAAAATATACATAGCCAAAGTTACACCATTATGAAAGTTTCTACGTGTACAGTTTAGTGACATCCATTACATTCGTCCGGTTGTGCTGCTATTCTCACTATCCTTTTCCAAATTATTCCATCACCATTATCTTCAACTCACTGTCTCCTAGGCTTCCCATCAAACCTTTTGAGTTGCTGTTGTCAATTTGATCTCACATAGATAATTCTTTTTTTTTTTGTAGCTTAGATGAAGATTTGCAGTTTCTCACTGAACAGTTAGTACACATATTTGCCTATGACAATGGTTAACTATCCCATGACATGTCAACACTGTCCCTTCTCAGCCTTAGGTTTCCTAACATCAGCTTTCCTGTCCCCTCCTGCCTTCTAGTCCTTGTCCCTGGACTTCTGTGCCTCATTAGTCCTGTTTTGTTTTATGAGGCTCTCCAATCACAGGCTGAACGGGAGCTACGGGAGGGGCTTCACTACTGAGCTGAAAGGGTACTGGGGGCCATACTCTCGGGGTTTCTCCAGTCAGTCAGGCCAATAAATCTGGTCTTTTTTTGTGAGTTAGAATTCTGTTCTACATCCTTTTCCAGCTGTGTCCAGAACAACTCTATTTTGATCCCAGTCAGAGCAGTCAGTGGTGGTAGCTGGGCACCATCTAGCTGTACTGGACTCAGTCTGGTGGAGGCCGTGGTAGCCATGGTCCATTAGTCTTTTGGACTAATCTTTTCCTTGTATCTTGTTCTCTTCTTTCCCCCTTGCTCCCGAAGGGGTGAGACCAGTGGAGTATCTTAGATGGCTGCTCACAGGCTTTTAAGACCCCAGACGCTACTCATCAAGGTAGAATGTAGAACATTGTCTTTATTAAACTGTGTTATGCCAATTGAGCTCTAGATGTTCCCCGAGACCATGGTCCCCACAGCCCTCCACCCAGCAATTCAGTCCCTCAGGGAATTTGGAAGTGTCTGTGGAGCTTCCATGACC
The DNA here is from genome assembly GCA_030035585.1 of Dugong dugon. Lineage (NCBI taxonomy): Eukaryota > Metazoa > Chordata > Mammalia > Sirenia > Dugongidae > Dugong > Dugong dugon. Next base: position 26,261,553 of record CM057466.1, read on the forward strand.
TTTCCTTACATAAGCTGTGCTGGCTTCCCGAGTAATGTGTACTCTCTTACCCTTCACCAAAATTACCACTTATCTATTTAGTTCCCCCCCCACTCCTCCCATACCTCATAACCAAAAAAGATTGTTTCTTTTTGTGTGTAAACTTTTACATGAGTTGTACAGTAGCGGTCTCATACAATATTTGTCCTTTTGTGATTGACTTATTTCACTCAGCATAATGTCCTCCAGTTTTGTTCCTCTTACTCTCCTGTGCTGAGTTCCTTTTATTTGTGGATTTTTTTTTCTTTTGTTTTTGTAGGTTTTGTTTTTACTGAGACTTTATGTTTTTCTTCTTTATTTTGATGAGTAGGTTTGTTAACTTTCTTTGTGGTTACCATTAAATTTACCCTGATCTTCCTAGATTTGAACCAGTCTATTATTACTTGGTCTCACTTCACTTCCTCTCCATTAGAAGGTTCTATACCTACACCGTTTATTCCCTCTTTTACTGTTCTGATGCTGTTGTCATTTACAGATTAACCTCTCCGGTTCCCTTTTGTAATTCTTTTGGTTTTGCATAGTCCTTAAGAGTTCATTTCCTAGGTAGGTATGTGGCTAGTACGATCCTGTGTCCTGTACTCAGCCTGTGGTCTGATATTGTTTGTTTGCAGATCAAAGGGCTTCCTTTAATAAGTCTCATAAATTTGGTTTGGTTATATAGTCCCTTAATTTCTGTTTATCTGGAAATGACCTAATTTCACCAATATATATATGAACGAGAGTTTTGCAGGATATGTTATTCTTGGCTGGCAATTTTTTTCTTTCAATGCTTTATATACGTCATATCATTGCTTTCTTTCCTGCATGGTTTCTGCTGAATAATCCGAGCTTAGTCTTATTGTTTCTCCTCTGTATGTGACTTTTTGTTTTTCTCAATCTGCTCTCAGGATTCTTTGCTTGTCTTTGGTT